>CM059976.1:51724044-53159470 GCA_030490835.1 Annona cherimola
GTCGAAGTCGACTCCGCCCCCAGGCGAAGTCGACTCCAGAAGGACCGAAGTCGACTTTGCCTAGGGCAAGTCGACTACGCGAGCGCGACCGTCCGACTTCCGTGCCTATTTCTTCTTCTTCTCTTTCTTTTCTTCCTCATTTCTTTCCGGCCTCCCTGTTTCTCTCTTCTCCTCCGGCGATTCTCCTTATTTCTCCATCTCCGGCGACAGCCTTTTCTCCGGCGATTTCTTCCTCATCTCCGGCAAACCTTTCCGGCAAAACCTTTTCTCTCTTTCCAGTTTTATTCTCCATTTCTTTCAAGTCCCATTCTCAAAATCCAAACTCCAAATGGCACCAAAGAAAGCAGTATCAAAACCATACCCCAAACGGGTTCCCACACAACCACAACCTTCATCTCAACCAAAAGAAGTTCCTAGAAGAACTAGGACTCCATCAAAAAGAGCCAGAGAGGAACCATCAACTTCGACGGGTAAAACGGGTTCGATTCCAAACCTCCACTAAATCATCGGAACAAGCTACAAGGTCGGAAAGCCAACCTCATGCCCAAGCTTCACAAAGCACACACTCCGGAGCAAGCAGAAGGGGTACTGCGGCAACGGGCAAAACTCAAGTCTTGAAGATGCCCACTACATACTTCAGAACCGAAATCAATCACGGCCGGTTCTACAAGAACTTCTATGAACGAAAGGGTATTCATACCGAAAATCATAGATTTCAAATTTTTGAAAGATTATGGGTCCGACATAGAAGACCTATTGGATTTTCAAGGATTGACCAAATTGCTCAAAGAGGATGACAAGGTCTATCCAGATCTTACCAGAATATTTTACTATGAATGGGATGAAGAAAATTTTAGCACACATGTCAAAGAAGTAGATATAGATTTTGGAATCGGGTTAAGTCCAAGCCAAACCAGAGCAATGAGTCATTTAGGACAGATACTTGGAGTCCGTTACATCGAAGAGCCTTTTCCGGAAGATCTTACCATGGATCAGATATATAATCAGCTCACCCGGAGTAACAAGTATCACCCGGGGATCAAGTTTCTTCGATACATGGATTTGTCACCCAGACTTCGGGTACTAAGGCTTCTCATTGCTCATTGCATCTACCCCAAAGGTGGTGGTAGAAATCAGTTAAACCCACAAGAAGCTGGAATCTTATGGAAGGTAGCAAACAAAGTCAAAGTGAGTCTACCTAAATTATTTCTAGAAACCTTGGCAAGTCGAAAGGATAATCCAAGGGGCGTCCTTCCTTACGGCACTTGGATCACAAAGATCCTCGAACATTTTGAAGTGGACATTGAAGGCGAGCCATTCGAAGTGCTCAAGTCCACAAATGCAATCAACAAGGCACTAATTCAGAGGATGAAAATCAATGTACTTGAACTCCGACCCGATGCTCCAGAAGAAGAGCATCAAGAGGACCAAGCACAAGCTGAGGGGGAGCAACCTCCCGAAGCACCGGCTGCTCCAGAAGAGCCACCATCACCTCAATCCCACGGCTCCTACTCCCCATAAGGATCCGTTGCACGAGAACGGGTACCTCCAACCGCTTCTGAGGAGGTCACCCTAAGGGATCTCAAAGATGAAATCATTGCCATGAGGGCAGAAATGGGCTATCAAGAAAATCGGATGACAAGTCTTGTCACCGGTGTCCTTAATGCGATTGAAGATATGCATTCCCGACAAGATAGAATCGAGCGGGAAATGCAAAAAATCCGATATCATCTTGCATCAGGCCATCATAAAAAGAGACCCATGCCTGAACTCGATCCCTACGAGTCGGGTTCAGTTCATAGAGAGGCAACTCCCGATCACGCTTCTCTTGTTTACTCCTCGGCCCATCATTGTCCCATCAAACCTGTTCCATATCCGATCTCTCAATTTCAATTCATCAAATCATTATTTTTGCTTGATTGACAAAAAGGGGGGAGATAGAATTGATAGAATAGGAATTGAGTTGAAAGTTTTTTTTTTTTTTAAGTTTTGGGTTGGGTACATTGTATTTAAGGTTTCATTTATGCTCTAATTTTTGTTCTCTGTAATGAAACTTCATATATATATATGAAAAGATGTTTTATTGGTTTTTGATTGATATGATTTGATAAGTGATTGCAATTTTTATAAATACAAAGTATTCTTAATAATTAAATACTCAATATATGGCTTGAAAGGTATTCAAGCATACTCTGTGCCAAAAATGACTAATGTTCTGAAAAGGTTCTCATTTAAACTCAAAACTCTAAATTATATGTTCAAGGAATATGCTCTGTTTTCTCAAATGAACATGTTTGAATTTTTTTGAAAGGTATCAACTCAAATGAAGTTTTGTCAATCATCAAAAAGGGGGAGATTGTTGGAAACAATGTTCAAAAATAAAACAAATTGACCAAGGATTGAGTTTTGATGATTAACAAGAACTGATTTGAGTATATATATATATATATGACTAATATGTTTGCCAAGTGTTTAAGGAAAGCAGAGAAGTCAAGTCGATCTTCGAGTCGACTTGAACTTCGACTTGGAGTGAAGTCGATAGTGAAGTCGACTCCACTAACGACTTCAAACAAGCCAAAACTGGACAAAGTTGAAAATGGAATTCTGACAAGTGAAGTCGCAGGCCAAGTCGACTCCACATGCGACTTGGGTAGTCAAGTCGCATACGAAGTCGACTCCAGCATCGACTTCGAAGTGCACAAAAATGTCCAGCGTTGAAATCTAGCTTCCGAAGATGCGAAGTCGCAGACGAAGTCGACTCCGAGTGCGACTTGGGCGAAGTCGCAGACGAGGTCGACTCCAACTTCGACTTGAGAAGTTTTGAGGTTCAAGATGAAGATTCAAGCATATCCAAGACATCCATTTAAAGTTTCTCACATACAAATGAACTTCAAAGACTATTCTTAAAGTTTCTTGAAGATCAAAAGTTGAGATTCATATTCAAAGTTCAAATCAAGTCTATCAAGTCCAAAGCTAAGTTTCAAGCTTATTCCAAATGAAGCAATACCCAAGTCATGAAGACCAATTTTACAAAGTAAAAAGCAGTTCAAGAGAATCAAGGTGTTTTTGCAAAAGACCAAGCCAAGTCGCAACCCAAGTCGACTCCAGGATCGACTTGAGTTGAAGACTGAAGGCCAAGTTGACCCAGACTCGGACTTGGAACTCTGAAGAACTGGAGTCGCACACGAGGTCGACTCCAGGTGTGACTTGGAAGCCAAGTCGCAGGCCAAGTCGACTCCACATGCGACTTGGGTCACAACGGTCGGAATTTATTTGAACGTTGGCGCATTAAATGCGCGCCACCTACCCTCTAACGTTCGGATTCCCTCCAAAGTTATAAATAGCATTCAAGTTGGACGAGGGAAGACGTAGAGAATCATTAAGTGTGCTTAACTACTACATTCAAGAGCTAAAAAGAGATCAAGCCACTCAAAGAAGAAGAACTCTACTTCAAACTGCAAGAGCTTCATTTCAGAATCTTCAAAGCCAACTCTTCAAGTTCTTCTCTGCGCCGAATTGCTGCTACACATCTGTAAAGTGTAGTTTTCCTATTCTTTCTGTTATATGTGTTGAACTTGATCTAGTTTGAGGAACTAGGATCAAGTATATGCTAAGTAGTGTGTGATTGGAGTGTGACTCATCACCTACTTGTGCTGTGTTTTGTTGATGCCACCTAGAGCTGGAATCTAGAAGAGAGCGGTGGCTCTAATTGTATTGAGAGAATACAATAGTGGAACCCAAGTCACAAGAAGTGTGAGCTTGGAAGAGTGGAGTAGGGAGGTTGCCCGAACCACTATAAAACCTTGCGTGTTTGGTTTATTTATCTGCTCTTTACACTATATTGCCTTCCATTACGATTCTTCATTAAGGGGACTGGATTAATCCGGGGTTAAGTTTCTGTTTAAGTCATAAATTTTTAAATACCCAATTCACCCCTCCCCTCTTGGGTTTTGCCATTAACTAGGGACCAACAGGGAGAACTAAATTTCTTCCTTAGACTGTAAATCAAGTAACAAAGAGAAGGAATATTCTTAAATCAGTCCAAGTACGTCAAAAAAATGCTAAAGAAATTTGGAATGCAAATTACTGAAGGAGCAAACACTCGAATGAGTTCAACAATCAAGATCGACACGGACGAAAACGGTAAATGTATCGATCAAAAGCTTTATAGAAGTATGATAGGATCATTGTTGTATCTAACTGCTTCTAGACCTGATATTCTATTCAGTGTTTGTATGTGCTCTAGATTCTAAGCATGTCCTAAAGAATCACATTTATTGGCTGTAAAAAGAATTTTTAAATATTTGATAAATAGTACTAATCTTGGACTATGGTATTCAAAGGGGTCAACATTTGATTTAATCGGCTACTCGGATGTGGATTTTGCCAGCTACAAAGTAGATAGAAAAAGTACTAGTGGAACCTGTCAATTTCTTGGAAATATCTTTGTTTCATGGTATTCAAGGAAACAAACCAGTGTTGCTCTATCTACTGCAGAAGCCGAATATATAGCCGCCGGAAGCTGTTGTGCCCAACTACTTTGGATGAAACAACAATTAAAAGACTATGGCATTGATTATTACAATATTCCTATTAGATGTGATAACACAAGTGTTATATGTTTGACAAAGAATCCTTTATTGCATTCTAGAACCAAGCATATAGATGTAAGACATCATTTTATTAGAGAACATGTTGAAAATCATGATATTTGTTCGGAATATGTGAAAACTGAGGATCAAATTGCTGACATTTTTACCAAGCCCTTAGCAAAGGAATCATTTTATAAAATTAGAAATGAAATGGAGATGACTGAATTAAATTAGGGAAAATTATACAGGAAAATCAAATCTGAAAAAGCTCAAAATCATAAGTCAAGTCGACTCCATGGGAGCCAAGTCGACTTGGGAAAGTGAAGTCGACTCCGCCTCTGAGGCGAAGTCGACTCCGCTGGGTCATAGTCGACTTCGCCTAGGGCAAAGTCGACTCCGCGCACGCGACCGTCCATCTTCCCTCTCTTTTTCTTCCTTCCTCTTCTTCTTCTTCTCATTTTTCCCGCGCCCTGTCTTCTTCCTCTTCCCTCTCCACACTAGCTCCTAGTGACGATTCTCCCTTCAGGCCTCCCTCTCCATTTCCAAATTCTCTAAATTGCCTCTGCCTCCCGTGCTTTAGCTCTCTCCCTCTCCGGCCTGTCCCATTTCCTCTCCACTTCTGTATTTCTTTTTCTCTCTTCTTTTCTCTCTCTCACTCCCTGACTGCACCTCTTCTCTCTCTCTGCCTCAGCCTCCGGCTCTCCTCCCTGTATCTCATCTCTCTCTCTTATCTCTCTCTTCCTCTCAATCTTTCTCTCACTGCCCCTTTCTATCTCTCTGCTCGCATCTTCCTCTCAATTTCTCTCAAATTCTCTCTATCTCTCCTCTGTTTTCTCACTCTTCCTCTCAATCTCTCTCCCCTTTGCTCCATCTCTTTCTCTCTCTCTATTTACTCTCTCTCTCTGCTCACACTGCATCTCTGTTTCTCTTTCAAAGCCTCTCTCACTCTCCTCTTTGTCTTTCTAACTCTCTAAATTTCAAAAATCCAATGGCTCCAAAGTCCAGACCTCCCAAGATAGTTGTCTCAAACCCTCTCTCAAACCTGTTCCCTGAAAGTCTACATCTCATACATCCCATACTGAAGACGAGGTGCCTAGGAGACAACGTACCTCCTCAAAGTGAGCCCAGGAAGAACCATCCACTTCCACTGGCCGCCGGATACATTTTCAAACGGGAACTCCATCAACAACTGCTGGTCGTGAGGAACAACCTCAAACCTCACACAACACTCAATCTGGGGCAAGAAGGAAAGGCAACACAGCTGGCAAAGCTCAAGTGTTGAAAATGCCAACTATGTACTTCAAGACCGAACTTTAGCACAGTCGGTTCTACAAATCCTTCTACGAGCGGAAGGTATTCATTCCTAAAATTATTGATTTCAAGTTTCTGAAAGATTATGGGTCAGATATAGAAGATCTATTGGAATTCCAAGGTTAGACCAAGCTGCTAAAGGAAGATGAAAGAGTCTATCCGGATCTAACCAGGATTTTCTACTACTTATGGGATGAGGAATACTATGGAAGTTTTGTAAAAGGAGTTGACATGTTCTTTGGAGTTGGAGTAACTCCAAATTTGGAAGGAGCAATGATAAACATTGGGCAGATACTTGAGGTTCCGCATGAAGATGAACCACTCCCTGTAGACCTCTCACTTGATCAGATATATAATCAGCTCACTCGGAGCAATAAGTATCATCCAGGGATCAAGTTTCTGCATTACATGGATTTGTCTCCAAGGCTGCGGGTTCTACGCCTGTTGATAGCCCACTGCATCTACCCTAAGGGCGGAGGAAGGAATCAACTGAACCCTCAAGAAGCTGGAATACTGTGGAAAATCGTGAACAGGGTAAAAGTTAGTCTTCCCCATTTGTTCATTGAAGCCCTTAGCAGCAGAAAGGACAATCCACGGGGAGTTCTACCCTACGGTACCTGGATCACGAAGATTCTCGAGCATTTTGATGTGGATATTGAAGGCGAGCCCTTTGAAGTACTAAAATCCACAAATGCAAACAACAAGGCATTGATCCAGAGAATGAAGATCAATGTGCATAAACTCAGGGCCGAAGCAGAAGCTCCAGAAGAGGGTAGACGAGCACCTACTGAGGGGGAGCAGCCCCCAGAAGCCCAACCGGCTCCACCCTAGGATATCCCTGAGGAGCCAGCCTCTCCCATGTCACATGGATCCTTCTCTCCACGGGGATCAGGCATTCCAGATCCAGCACCACAACCATCATCTCCGGAGATAACTCTGCAAACCATTTGAGATGAAATGGCTCAACAGGAAAATAGAGTTACCAGTCTCATCTCTGGGATCCTCACAACCATCAGGACATGCATTCCCGACAAGATCATATCGATTGGGAATTGCAAACTATCCGATATCATTTAGCATCCGGGCATCACCGTAATCAGCCCATTCCTGAACTAGATCCATTTGATTCCGGATCAGTTCATCATGATCCAACCCCCGCACCTGTTTCATCATTCTACTCATCTGCTCGTGTCCGACCCGTCAAACGCACTCAATCTTCATATCCCATTTCCAAATTTCAATTCACCAAATCTTTGGTAATTGAGTCGCATTTTGAGTGATTGACAAAAAGGGGGAGATAGGATAGAGTTTTTTGAGTGATTTTTGAGTGACCTTTAGGACATGACATAGGTTTTAGAGTATTTTTGGGTTGGGTAGCGTGTAAATAGGTTTTATTTTTGCTTTGCATTGTAATCTGTATGAATCATGATGATATGAAATATGTTTTATGCTCTAATATTTGTTTCATGCTTTGTTTGAAAGACATTTGATGTTCTATTTTGGAAATTATATGAATGTGATTTTCTCGAAAGGTACAAACTCAAATTAGTTTTGTCAATCATAAAAAAGGGGGAGATTGTTGGAAACAATAGTTAAAACAAAACAAATTGACCAAAGCATGAGTTTTGATGATTAACAAATTCAAATTTGAGTATAAAATGATTACTAATAGATTTAATGAATGTCTTAAGGAATGAAAATCAGCCAAGTCGATTCCCAAGTCGACTTGAACTTCGACTTAGGGTGAAGTTGATCTCGAAGTCGACTCCACATACGACTTCAACAGGTACCTGATAGACAGAGTTGATTTTGGAGACAGAACATCCGAAGTCGCAGTCGAAGTTGACTCCAGTATCGACTTGAAGATACATATTTTCTTCCAGCGTTGATTTTGGGGAACAGAACATCCGAAGTAGCAGTCGAAGTCGACTCTGTTGGTCTCGAGTTAATGGTAAAACCCAAGAGGGGAGGGGTGAATTGGGTTCTTATAAAATTCTTCGGTAAATTAAAACTTAACCCCTTGAAAGCTTAAACCCCTTGATTGAAACAAATAGAGAGCAATGAAATAATGAAAGCAATAAAGTAAGCAGTGGGCAAGATTTATAGTGGTTCAGGCAACCTCTTCCAAGCTCACACACCGTTGTGACTTGGGTTCCACTATGTATTCCGAGAATACACTTAGAGACTCCGCTCTCTTCTAGATTCTAGCTCTAGGGGGCATACACAATCAGAGCCTATGCTCTCTTCTAGATTCTAGCTCTAGGGGGCTTATACACTTGATACAAGTAGGTGATGAGTTCAACTTCAATCACAACTCTACTTGCAATGTCTTGGTTTGTTACAACAAACTCAAACCAAGACCAATAACAAAGAGTAATGAAAATAAGGAAGATCTACACTTTACAGAGTTGTGTAGGCAAGATTGAGTTTGAGGAAGAATTTGTAGAAGCAACCGGTTGTATGTCGTTGAAGCAATTTGCAACTTGAGGCTCGTTCTTCCTTTGAAAGTGTATAGATCACTCAAATTTAGAGAAAAGAAAATGGGAGCTCTTGTTTGCACTTCTTTTCTCTCTTTTGATAATGTAGTTTTTATTCTCGTTGCTTGAGTGTCTATTTATAGACTGGGGAAGATTTGAACGTTATAGAAGTGGTTGGCGCGCAATAAATGTTCCAACGTTCAAAAATTCGAACGTTGCTTCCCCAAGTCGCAGGTGGAGTCGACTTCGTCTGCGACTTGGCTTCCTAAGTCGCAACTGGAGTCGACTTCGTGTGCGACTTCAGTTCCGCATTGTTCAAGTCTGAGTCTCGGTCGACTTGGTTTCAGACTTGACCTCAAGTCGATCTTGGAGCCGACTTGGGTTGCGACTTAACTCGATCTTGTGCCGAAAACAGTTTGACCCTTTTCCTTTAGCTTGCTTGGCTTCTTTCTTTGATCATTTTCATTATGGAATGGCTTCACATATTTGTAGTCTTTGTGAATCTTGAAGAACTTGTCTTTGATTCACTAGTCTTCATGACTTGAGTTTCTTCATCTTTAAATATGTTCGAAGCTGTGCTTTGGTCTTGAGAAACTTAAGTTGACAGTGAGCTTGTATCCTTGGTTTCTTCATATCTTGAAATACACTTGGAGTTTTGCCTTGAACTTGAGAAGCTTAAGTTGATCTTTGAAGTGAGTCTTGAATCTGCATTTTGAACTTTGAAAACCTCAAGTCGATCTTGGGGTCGACTTCGTTTGCGACTTCACCCAAGTCGCAACTGGAGTCGACTTCGTCTGCGACTTTGGTATTTTTGTGCCCCAAAATCAACTCTGGAGTATTTTTGCCGTCTCAAGTCGATGCTGGAGTCGACTTCGTTTGCGACTTGGCTTCCCAAGTCGCAAGTGGAGTCGACTTGGCCTGCGACTTCACCTGCTCTTCTTCCATTTTCAAAACTGGTTCGTGGGGTTCATTTTGGAGTCGAGGATGGAGTTGACTTTGGGATCGACTTCACCCTAAGTCGAAGTCCAAGTCGACTTGGATATCGACTTGACTAATTTCTTTCCTTAAAACATTCAACATAAACATTAGTAGTCACTTTATACTCAAATTTGATTTTGTTAATCATCAAAACTCATGCTTTGGTCAATTTTGTTTTGTTTTGAACATTGTTTTTAACACTAACATGTGCTCCATCACTTTTTTATCCAATTTGTAACCTATAAAGTTTACATTGTAGTACTGACTAACTTAAAATATCTGCCTCTAGGATACATAAGTCTAAACTTAGTATATCTATAAGATAACTACGGAATTTTTCATAGAGATCAAGTATGATCCTTTAGGTTAAAATCTTGCATATATATATATATATAGTTTTTGATCAAGTATGGCTAGTAGTTAAGTAAAGAAATGAATTGATCATGTTTTTTAATTTCCATCTTTAGCCATCTTGATTGTTGCACCCATTGTGTGCTTATTTCAAATTCTCTATGTATATCTTTGGAAACCTTTTTAACATATTTTCGTCAACAGGTTTGAATATAATATCATTTACATAAGTTTGCACTATGAATATATCATTCATATTATGTCTAATGAAGAGGATAGTATCAACCTTGCCTTTTGTTAAACCTTTATCTAGTATATACAATATCATTTACATCAATTTGCACTATGTGTATGTCATTCATATCATGTCTAATAAAGAGGATGGTATCAACATGAGCTTTGTCTAGTAAAAACTTGCTTAGTCTCTCATACAAGCCCTAGGCATTTATCTTAATCCATATAAGGCTTTCTTAATTTGGATATATGATTTGAATTATGAGAATCTTGAAATCCAAGATGTTATTCCGCTTACACTTTTTCATTAATGAAAACACTAAGGAAAGCATTTTTTATATCCATTTGGTATAATATAAAGTCCATATAGGATGCAAAGGCTAATATCATTTCAATGGCTTTAATCCTTGTAAGTTTTTCTCAAAATATATAACTTTGTTTTTGATATTAACCCTTTGTAACAAGTATAGTTTTATTCCTAATAGCCAAGCCTATTTATCTGATTTATTTCTATAAACCCATTTTGTTCTAATCACAAAAAGTATCTTTTGATCTAGGTATATGAGTATATACTTGATTCTTTTTAAATTGATCAAATCCCTATTGCATTGCTACAATCCAGAAATCATATTTCAATGCTTAATCTATGTTGGTTGTCTTCTTGATTTCAAAAATAAATGCATAATTCCCACTCACTTAATGATATGATGATCTAGTTCTTACATTATCACACACACACACACACACACACACACATATCATTAAGTATTTGTTCTCTAAGACAAGCGTGCATAAATCTTCAATCTTTGGAAAATTCAAACTTGTCTCCATTACCTACATTTTGTTGCTCTTCTTGAGTTGCTATTTCTATTAATTTATCTTCCTTTTCTACTTCTATTTTTTTGATAGTATCAACTGAGTTTTTGGAGCTTCTTTTTGCATATTATATTTTCTATTTGGATGAAATCTTGTTCCTGCATTTTCATTAAAATCTTTTCTTCCTTTTTGATTAGAATACTTATCAAATCTTACATGAATAAATTCTTCTACAACCTAAGTTCTTTTGTTATGCACATGATAGGCCTTACTAACTATAGAGTAGCCTAGTAATATAGCTTCATTTCATTTTGCATTAAAATTTCCAAGTTAATCCTTTTTCATTATTGTATACAAAACATCAACAACCAAAGGCCTGAAAAGTAGGCTATATTTAGTATCCTACCATAATATAATTCAAAAAAAATTTGCTTGAGCAGGGGTCAAACATGAAATCTTTTTAAGAATATAGTATGTTTTGTTTATAACTTTTGCCTTAAAGTATCGAGGTAGTTCATGACCATTTATTACGATTCTAAATATATCTTACAAGTTCAATTTTTCCTCTCAGCTACCTTTTACATTAGTGTTCTATGTGAGGAAAAGGAATGTAGTATTCTATTTTCTACATGAAAGATGTAAATTTATGGTTCTTAAATTCTCTTCCACAATCACTTTTTATGGAGAGAATATGAACTATAGTCTTTTTTAACATGTCATGAAGAATGACATTATATTCTTTAGAAGTTAAAAATATTGTTCATGTGAAACTTTAATAATTATCCACAATTACATAATCACAACGTTTATCATTAAGGGTTTTTGTTCTTATTGGTACAGCTAAATCCATAGAAAGCAATTGGAGTATGCATGTCCTTCTTGCACTTGAAGGATTTTCTTACATGTTTTTCCTTCAAACAAGAATATACAAGTGCTCTTTTCCATACTTTAGTTTCGATAGACCTTTAGTAGATCTCTTAAAAATATTTTCTTAATGTGATTCATGCTTGCATGACCTAATCTTCTATGCCACAATAAGGATTCACCATTTGAATTAGTAAGATTTTTTTTGCATTGATGTCATCTGATTCAACCAAATATGCTTTCCCATTTCATTCTTCATAAACTAATATATCTCTTTTGGAACTTAAAACTATACAACAAATGTAGTTCAAACATAATATTATATCCACTACTGTAGAACGACTTTCACTTAACAACTAAGACCATCCACTAGTAACACATCAAAATTAATAATGGAGTGTGGTTGTCTGAATTTATCGATTCCAACTACTTTACCCATATTGTTATCACCAAAGGTTATTATTCCACTATGTTTAATTTGCGTTCAATGAAAAAATTTCTTTCTTCATTCGTATGCTTCGAACAACCACTATTAATATACCACATGCTATACCTATTTGCATTCAAGTGCATTAGTAAAAAAGTTTAATTTTCAAATTTTTGTACCTATTTTGAAATTGGTTCGGGGATTATTGGTACTAAAATTTTAGATATAGTTTAATGGTGACCTTGCTGTTGTTGTTTAATTTTTTGTTGCAGTATTAACTACTTATGCAATGCTCTTTGGAACCTAGATTATAATTTCTTTAGGTCTAGTTTCATCCTTCTTTCTGATAAAAATGTTTGTCATATTTCTTTTGTCAAATGCAACTACTTTCCTTTTATTGACATTTTTTTGCTTTAGTTTCTTATATGATAGATATTAAAATTTTCTTTTAGGTAAAATTCTAAGCCTTTATAATCATTGATTCAATGGTGGACTAATTAAGCTTTTTTTTTCTGGATCTACAATATGCTTTATAATTTCAAACTTGACTCTCTTAAATTTAATCTTCTATTCTACATATTTGGTTTTCAGTATGGGGAGTTCATCATTTGTTATCTCTTCTTCAAGGATTCCTGTGAAACAAAAGTTGTTGTCGTTGTTGTGGATTCCAAGCTAAATCTTCTCCCAAGTACCTATTTTATTACATCCCAAGTAGCTAGAGATTTCTTTTTTTTCTATTTTTTTTTCTTGATTTATAGTTGGAAGTGCCTTTTTTATCGAGAGAAGTTTGGTATTTCTCGTTGTTATTCTCCTGTTTATCTATCTTTTTTTGTACACTCATGTTACATGTTACATGTTACATGTCCCTAGACTTCTTGCATTTGTAACATATAGGAGTGCATTTCTTCTCTTTATTCTTTCATATGCTACAAGTTTGTCTAGGTCTCCTTCTCTTTATGAACATTTTTGATTTTGTTGTGAGCAGCCTAATGTCTTCTTGATCAATTGGCTCATCATTATTGTAGGAGCTAGGTATATTATCCAATTTAGCTCGTAAAGCTTTGCCTCTTTTGCCGCGAGTTTCTTCTACTAGGTTCTACTTTGTTAAAATCTCATGTGTCATCAGTGAGCCAAAAAAATTTTCAAACTTCAATTGATCCAAATCTTTAACTTCTTGGATAGTAGTGGCTTTTGGCTAGATTTGCTAAGTGATCTCAGAATCTTTTTAATTAGTTTTGGGTCTTCTTATCTTTCTCCCAGATACTTTAGACCATTTACCATCTTCTAAAATCTCCTAGTCATGTTTCCAATACTTTCAATAACCTCCGTCCTAAATTATTTGTTTTTCATAAGAACAATATTGATCTTTGTTTCCTTCACTTGATTTATTCCTTCATGTGCAACTCGTAACTTATCCCAAATTTTTTTAATAATATCACGTGAAGATATTTTGTTAAATTTAGAGGTAAAAAGAGCACAATACAATATATTTTTAGCTTTAACATCATTTTATATCTTAAGTGTATCTTCTGCTGTCTACTTATCCTTCATATTTGAAATATTCTTTCTATCTTTAACAATCAGCCACAATTGGTAATCTATATCCATTAAGAACTTTTGTATCTTTTTCTTCTAATAGCCGTAATTTGTACATTAAAGAAAGGAGGTCTCCAGTGGATTGGTCCTTCAACATAGCTAGCCATCTAAATCTCCTGTGAAATTAAAGAGTTAGACTTAAATATGTGTGAGCAGAAGTATCAGAGAAGCAGAAGCAATGTTCACACACAAATATCAAATTTTCCAACACATAAGTACAGTGGCTTAATGCAAAACTCTACTGCCTACACTCTTTGTGGCTGTAAACACATATTACACCATGCTTTCAACAAGTTACAACAATTGGTTGGTTTTGCGAGCTCATCAATAAATCATACAAATATGCTTTTGTATCCCTTACAGAAACTTCAAGAACCCTTTATTATAAAAGGAAAATTTGCAGCAAATGCTTCTCAATAAGCAAATTTATCCTAGAATAAAAATGAATGACACAATATAAAATGTTACCATTGAGTTAGAGTAGTTAAGATTTTTGAATGTTAATAATTGAATGCACTTTTTTTTTTTTTATATTAGGTCTTTTCTTTTACTTGAAGTAATCACTTACACATCTCTTAGGTGCCTGGAATCAATTGTTGGAGTGAAAGTTACTGTAGGATTTAATATTTTTTTTTACCATTGGGACTATGCTCTCCACCTATTACTTAGTCCTTTACAGTTGGTGTGAGTTTGAATCAGTCCTTCTCTACATGTTGCTTCTATTGAACTGATGGTTGATTCAAGTGTTCAAGTACTTTGAAATTTTTGATGGAAGTTCCTTAGTATTTGTGTATCTTTCAGAAATTTTTGAATTGATGAAAGGTTCATGAAATCTTTCTGAAATTAACTAGTCTCTTTTAACTTTTCTACTGAATAGAATTTATCTATTGTACAAAGCTTTAATATTTGCTTCAATAAGCTTGACGGATGAAAAATCCTTTTTCTAGTTCTGATTTTGACGTTCTCCAAATCAAGTAGATCGATATTGAGTATTGTCCTTGATCTAATTTCTCAAACAATGACTTTCCTTTAATCAATCTTATTTAGTGGTGATACTTCTACTGAGATTTCTTCTGTAGGTTATGTTGAGTCTTCTACTAGTCATAATTTGTTAGTTTGAAAAATTACTCATCCGTATTGTTAGTATTTCAAATGTTATTAGTGTTTGGGTTCATCATCCAATTTTCAATGTTTATGTTTGCACGTAAGAGGTATATATGTAAGTCAATTGTTTGGATAGAGAAGGGACACTTCATAATTAGAAGGGGGAATTTAAGGTCACAAATAGGTTTTTTTTTACCAAATATGTAAGCAAGAAATTATGGATTCCATTAAGTATGTAAATGGTCAAAAATGCTTGAAAAAATTTACATATGCATTAATAAAATATTTTAGAATTATTTATCCACAAAGTAATGATATTTCATACAACATAGACATTAACAATACAAACTTTATAATTGATATTTAGCTTTTGCACATTGCAGGTGCAACATAAGTACAACGATATCATACAAATGATGAGATTTTTCACGACATATTAATAATACTTAATGTACATTTTTATTTTTTAAAAAAAAGTTAACTCTCTCCCCTCGCTGTCTGAACTTGAACATGGGAGAAACTCGGAGAGCAAGTATAGGTATGCCGAATATTGTGGATTTCCCTAATTGATTTGATAAAACTTGTTTGCCTAGAATACGTGCTACAGGTTCGAAGGAAATTATGTAATCTCATCTTCGATACTCAATATATTTCATGGAGTATATTTTTCATCAATCATCATGATGGGGGTTTCAAAACAATAGAACTAATGATTTAAGTACTTGGATTAGATGGACGTATCCATCCGACCTTTCATTTTCTTATCTTGAACGTCTTTCAAGTCAAAAAATTTCATCATGTTTATTTGTATATATTTACTGATGATGATAAACTAAAACTTATATACAACGTATATTGTTTTCAATTTTTAATAGTCTCGCATAGACCTATCCGTACACTTTGCCTTACTTTTTAAATTCTAAACCATTTGCTATATTTATCAACATATTTATTGATGATGACAGAAAACACTGGGGTAATTTGCAAATATACCCACTTAATTTAATCAAAATTGTAAATATACCCATATAGTATCAAGAATTATAAATAACTCCACATAGTTTAACTATAATTGCAAATAACTTCTGCAACGTTTAAGACAAAGTTACTGTACCGTCATGACATAGGGATTATTTGTAATTATAGTTAAACTATGTGGGGCTTATTTGCAAAAATTAAATATTTCACTTAATTTCTGAAATTACAAGTATACCTGCATGATTTTCGTATTTTTACAAATATTCCCACACCATGATGGTGTCGTAACAGCGTGGAGGTTATTTGCAATTCTGGTTAAACTATATAAAGGTTATTGTAATTTTTGAAATTATGTGGGTATACTTTCAATTTTGATCAAACTAAGTGGGTATATTTGCATGAAATTGCAATTATATGCATTTTGTTATGATTTTATGGACTATGATTAACATTTTTATGAAATGATGAAAATGCTTCTATTAACATATCATAGTACAATTTATTATTTACAATCGTTATTTTCATTACAATTATTATCAAAACTATTGCAAAAAATACAATAGAAATAATATAATCTACAAAGAAATATTTTAATAATATAAGTAATAATATCTCATAAGCACATGAGATAAACTTCAGTTAACTTCAAGGCTGGTATTAAGATGGGCCCCACACAACCCATTATGAACCAACAGTTCTTATGAATTAGTTACTGTTTCATTTACGCCCATCAACATGCGATTTTTTTGCACAATCTTTTACATGTAACATAGTCAAAATTATATATGGTTGGATTTCTAATAAAATGCTATATATTTTGATTTGATTTTCATGACTAAATTATATTGTTAGAGAAACTTATTTTAAATTTGTTTGTAGTTCTAACCGTCCCAAGCATCTTCTGTGGACACAGTACCAATAATTTAGCCATATCTCACGTATATAGTGTCCGATTGGCCAGATGCTTTTTTGGGTTAGATTCTTTATTTTAAGACCCTTTTGAAACAAGTACTATAAGTTTTCTAATTTTATTTCTATAATTTATGGGGTGTCCGGTAGGACTTCACAATTTAGTCCCTATTTCAATAAAATGCAATATCCTTTCTGTTTTACATAAGAGTGTAGTGATTCTTTTTTTTTTTTCTGAATTTTATATTAAATAAGTGGTAATCTGCATGTATTGAGATGCAATATCAATAAACGGAAATCCACATCTATTGAAATGCATAAATGAATTTCTAGCCAATTTAATTCATGAGTACTGGTCCACAGGGTTTGCTCAAATGCGGAGCTTGAAGACGTTGTATCTTTGGTCTATAGCCTCAACGCAAGCATCAATTCATTGTCAGGTACATGGTATATACTCGATGCATACAAGGATAAATAATGAAATGTAAGTGTCTCTTGGGCAATGGGCATATAGGAATATTTTTTCTTTTTCCTTCTCATTTCGCATCTCATACATATACACGTACATGTATGTATACAGGCTTACAAAATTTGGAAGAATTGGACCTCGCAAACAACCAATTGATAGATAGAAACATTGGTTCCTGGACATTTAATTTCATATCCCTTGTTTCTCTTGATTTATCCGGCAACCATTTGAAAAATTCTAAGATATTGAAAGGCACGCGCAATTAACTTCCTTTCTATAGCAAGATATTAGGCTTTTTTTTTTTTTTTTTTTACCTTGAGTAGCGATCACATGCTGCCAGCCTTAATGACCATAAATCTATGTATTTAGTCTGTAAACTAGGTTTTACAATTTTTGGATGCATGTATATTTTTTCAATTTTAAATAAGGGTATTGTGGTCATTTTTATAGGTTTAAAGAGACTACAAAACCCATGTATTTAAAATTAAAAAAATACATAGATATATCCAAAATTGAGTAAGCTTGATTTATAGATAATAGATATACTTATACTAACAATTTTATAAAAAAACAAAAAGGCTTTCTTGCCAATTGCAATTGGGTGTTTATAGGTTTAAAGAGACTACAAAACCCATGTATTTAAAATTAAAAAAATACATAGATATATCCAAAATTGAGTAAGCTTGATTTATAGATAATAGATATACTTATACTAACAATTTTATAAAAAGACAAAAAGGCTTTGTTGCCAATTGCAATTGGGTGGTAACTGCGGCTGGCAATATATGATTACAACTTGTTTAGTTAATTATCATTTTTTTTATTACCTGAAAAATATATTTATGATTGGTCCTGTAATTAACTATATGGCATTATTAGGGTTATGCACTCTAAGGAATCTCCGTGACTTGGATCTCTCTAGCAATGCAATGGTAGGTTAAATCCCTTCATGTTTCAAGGATATGTATTTTCTTCGATGCTTAAACCTCAATGATAACCTACTTAGTGGGGGAATTCCACATTTTGTATTCAGTAATCTAACAATGATGGAGGTCATTGACATTGGGAACAATCAATTAAATGGTGTGATCCCATTTTTCCTATTTTCCAATCTCACCAAGCTTTGGTACATTGATCTCCACAACAATCCACAAGCAAAGGTTGAAACTGAGTATCCACATTGGACTCCCACTTTTTATCTATCAGAGTTGCATTTAACAAGGTGCAATATCAACCGCAATATTCCCAACTTACTTTCATCTCAACATCATTTGGAGTACTTGGAGTCAGATTATAGCTTCCTCAACGGACCAATTCCTCATTGGATATTGTATAACAGATTATCTCCGATGATTTTATCTTTGAGAGGAAACATGTTAGAAGGATCATTTCCAAAGTCTTCTCAACTCATTCCATCTATGGTCACGGAAATTGATATATCAGGCAATCACATCTATGGTACACTTCCTATGAATATTGAAGTATTGCTTCCTATGTTGGTTTACTTTAATGCTTTGAAAAATGCTTTGCAAGGCAGTATTTCATTCTCATTGGGTGATTTACCAATGTTCAAGACACTAGATCTTTCCGAAAATAACTTGTCAAGAGAAATTTCATCGGATTTAGTCAACAACAAGGCCACCTCATTGAGATATCTGGACTTGTCCAACAATCATTTTGAAGGTCTGATTTTTGCACAAGACTCCATCAATGCTAGTAAATTGCTTGTGTTGTTTCTACACAACAATAATTTCAATGGAACTCTCTCACAAAGTTTATCAAATATTAGTTTTCTAATGCTCCTAGATATTAGAAATAACAGGCTAGCAGGTCCTATCCCAAGTTGGCTTTCATTACTCTTTAATTTGGTAGTTGTTCTCTTTGGTGGTAGCAACTTCACAGGGTACATACTGTCAAATTTCTGTCAAATGAAAAGCTTGCATACACTGGATCTATCTAATAATAGGCTCTTAGGAAGCATACCATCTTGCTTAAATAACATGACTTCCTTAGTCAAGAATTCCCCAGTGCTTGAATTTCTTGATGAGATATCTTCTGTTAGTATTCCTCTACATAATGGGAATGTAGGCGAAGATATGAAATTGATAATGAATTTTACTACGAAGGGAAAAGTTTATAGATATGAGGGTATTCCGCTTTCCTTGATGACTGGATTGAATTTTTCTATGAATGGATTGACAGGCCATATTCCACCACAATTGGGAGATTTAAAGGAACTTCACACATTAAACTTATCCTACAATCATCTAACAGGTCCAATACTAGAATCGTTCAAGTATTTGGCAAATATGGAGAGCTTGGATCTTTCTCATAATAAGATCTCAGGTCTCATACCATTTCAACTAGCTCAGCTCCATTTTCTCTCTAATTTCTACATCAGATTCAATCATCTGTCAGGAAAAATACCATCAGGAGGTCAATTTGATACATTCAATGCAAGTAGCTACACAGGAAATATTGGTCTTTGTGGGCCTCCTGTTAAACGAAGCTGCTCGCCAACTGATCAACAACAACCACACAGTAAAGAAAAAGGAAATGATTAATCGGTGTTGGATGTTCTCAACAAGCCTGTGATTTTCTACTTATGGATGCTATTCTCATATGCTTTGGGTTTTTCGGGTTTCGCTTTAGTTCTTATCTTTAATGTGAATTAGCGATGGAAATGCTTTAGAACTATTGATGAATATATTGATTCAACTGTTAGTGGGATGAGGAAGTTTCGGTTCATGAGAAAATAAATTTAATCAATGAGATGTTGTGCCATGATATTTGAAATGTATTTCTATTTAATTATGATAGTTGCAATGTAATTTAGATAGAATAAATTATTTTGCTTTGAGATCTGAACTTTGAACTAAATCTCAAAATTAAATAAATACTTTGGTCCATGAAGTTTCTTAAATTGATGAAGTATATTCATATCTCGATTAGTCAATCAAATTGGTCATTTTTTTAAAAAAAATTTGGCTCAGTCATTGATTGTCAATCATGGAACGAGAAAGTAAACAATTCATGGTGTGTGTGTGAAACTACTTTTGAAATAAAATATAAAATATCATCATAATTGGATACAAGAGTGTGCAGCATTAGATTTTGAAGGAATCTTATGAACTTATTTAATGATGATGATTTTTCACATTTTAATTTTAGAGACAAAGGGGTTGGATGTTGGATGTAGACAAAATGTCAATGTATAATTTTATCTTTTGAAGAATTCTTGTCCCATTTGAGTTATTCCTTCATACTTTATATATAAATAATCATCCCAAGATGGAAAGAGCATGCAGGAATTAGCGTTTGCACCATCAAAATGAGAGGAGTGTGGTAGGCCTTTGTGGCATAGATAGAAGCAAGTGGGTTTTGATTGCTTAAACTAACAAGGGATTTAGAACCAAATGAGTGGAGAAGATATATTCATGTTTTGGTGTAGTTTAAAAATTCAAAATAAATATACAATCAGGTCCTCCACTCTTTGAGATATAACTTGTCATGAATAAGACGAAAAAGGAAGAGGGGGACTATACCCGAAGTAAATTGTTGAGGTATTTGGTGGATCTTAAAGGTTCAACTCTTTTTATATATTTTCCCTTTAATGAATGGAAGAAACAACAGGTGAAGAATAGCTACCTATTTGAGTTATTGAAGTCAAAAGTCAAAAAGTGGCTATCGAAATGGCTGGTAAAGGAGGAACATAATAATAGGCTTATTGAAGCAGAGGAAAAGAAAATAAGAAAAGTACATGAAGATTTTTCTATCACTCATGTAATAATACAAACGGATTGTTAAAAGAGTATATCAAACTTCTGAAGAAAGGTGGAAGAGGTTGTTGCATGGAAGATTGAATTTATAAAAAAGACTTTCAAGAGATCCTGTGATGATGCATGCACAATGAGAGTTAATTAGATCTATCTAAATGTTGATATTAAGGCTCTTGAAAATCGCAAAGTTGGCGACAGGAAAGAGGAAAAACGTTCTTTGGTTTGGTTTGTATATATGTCGAAAACTTTATATATGCATTTAGAAGTCATAGCTTAAAGAAGAAAACTTTTATATAATACATGGACTGGTAAACTGCTTTTGGCATAATGCAAGCATAGAAGGGTGTTTGATAACATGTTTGTCATTATTGGCAATGAGTGGGCTCTAACACCTGTTTGCATTGTTGGTCAAAACTTGGGCTCGGAAATCAGCTTCAAACTCGACTCCCACACTAGGTATTACTTGTTACTGTTAGTTGATTCCCTCTTAGTACATGACTCTGCTACTCACAGTTCTCTAGAAATGCTAGCCACCTTTCCCTTTCTTTAGTTGCCCTAAAGAAAGCTCTTTCTGAATGTTATTTTTTTACTCATAAAAATTATGTATACAAGCTCAATCACAATTTCATTCTCCCAAAGAGAATGAGTAAGAAACTACAATAAATCTCAAAAGTAACATGTTTTCTCTTTGTTTTTTTTTTTTCTCATGTACCTATATATAACTACTCTAATTCTAATTGCTCGGGCTTCGAAATTAAGGTATAAGCCTAGAGTTTAGGTCAAAGTTGTTACACTACTGATCATTATATTGGCATATTTTATGTATTCATTCGGGAGGAAGTAGAAGGTAATTATAAATTTTTAACCATTTGAAAGAGAATTTCATGACAACTACAATAAGGCCCACTATTTATTCTTCCATTTCAAACTCATTTTGAATTCAGAGTGTGAATCCATAATTTGAAGGCGCCACAAAGGAAAAACATCAATATGTTTCTCAAGCATAGTCGGGTGAAGGAAATATGTAAGAATATTCTCACACTAAAATCCACACTCATTTACAAAGAAAAATTATAAATCTTGAGCATTACAAACAAAAGAGAAAGCCTTAAATATATAGATCCAGATGCATGCCTATAGCACACGGGATGCACAAATAGTTACTTAGAAAAATAGAGTACTGTAGAAGTTGATTAAAACCATCATGCCATTTATCTTCTAGAAAAACAAGCCAAAGTGCAGGTATTGGGTTCCAATGGTTCTTAGATTTGATGCATTCGGATGATATATAAGGTTGGAATTAAGTTTGGGAAATAAATTATGGGCCACTAGCATTATAGTTTCAAGGAAAGGCTTACATGAACATTAATCCATAAAAGATACAATTAAATACAAATAACTTTAGAAATATATTAGAAAGAAGGCAATCCGCTTCGATGGGTCTATATTGGAGAAGATGAATGGAACATAACTAGTATCTAGATTTCTCAAAGAGGAATAATCCACCTACTTCCAAGACAGTCCTAATCATTGGTCTAGTTACAACTTACAAGTAGTGCATAAAATTATATGCATATCACATATCTTTGACTCACTCGAAAGTGGTGGCAAGTGTTAATAAAATGAAAAGTTTATATCGATCCCAGTTCATTGTCCCATAATCCAACAAAGTCAGGTAGGAAAACTACCTAAAGTCATTGGTCGCACAATTGATACAACAAAAGTCATCAATAACAACACAGATATATTGTTGCTATTGCATGATTGATACAAAAGTCCCGTCCCTAAAAGTCAACAGCAATGATACCAAAATGGTTGCTAATGGTACATCAATAGTGATAAATTTTTCTACATGTGAATTATGAATAATTTCATTGCTATCTTATACTCCAGTAACCAGCCGATGAGAGTATTTTGGTTGCAATTGGTACCTTGATCACAATGAAATTTTTAGTTGCAAATTTTGTTCTAAATTCGATGCAAAAATTGAATTTTAACCATGGTTAAAAATTGTCAATGAACAATTCCATTGCAATTGATAGTAAAGTCTATTGCAACTAGTTGCAATTCATTGTAAAGGTCGTTGCAATTGATAACAAAATCCATTGCAATTGCCTTTAATGTACATTTTATTATCGGGTGTGTTTGGCAATGTGCAGAAAATGTCAAGTAAAGACTTTGCAATCTAAAACTTTTTACTCTCTATAACTACTATATTTTTTAATTATTTTTTCACATTTTCTTATACATATATAAGTAATCTATCTATTTTAAATTTATCTTCTCTAATCTTCATCATTACCCCTATCATATCACATCATTTGACAACTTTTACTCTTCAGAACTTTTCATCAAAAGTTTTATTCATTCCTAAACACACCCATAATCAATTACATGCTTCATCATTAATTACAATGTATAATATACATAAAAAATTACAATGCACAATAGACAATAGAGCTAAAAATTTTTAGAAAAACAAATACATTATACACCAACAACATGATAATAAAACGGAAAAAAATTCCTAATACTTGAAGGTCAACAAACAAGTCGGCATCTTCGTATATCTGCACTACATTTACTTTGGACAAATTTGGTGGTTGCAAGTCTATTGTTCTTGCTCAAACATAATAAATCTTTATAGGCAAATAATCATATGAAATGACAAAATATACGTCAAATGTCTTCAACTACATATATAATTGACACTCATAAAGAAAATGTTGAGAAACAAGCTTAATGCTATTCTTCAACCTTAATCACCAATGCGCCTTTAGGAAAAAAGTTCAAAATTTGCATCTTACAAAGTTGAAATAATAGTTATTAGTCTATTTATCAACTCCAATGAGAACCAAAAGTATTAACCACCTTGAAAGTATTTTAAGAGTTGGCACCATCAACATAGAAACTACTACAAGTACTAGATTTTGCCTTGGAAAGCTAGCTAGTTAATAACCATGAGTGTGAAAGTCATTGTAAACTATAAAGTAGCCACATGGCAATTAATGTCAGAACCAAATTAGAGTCTAAGATGACCTCTATAAATTTATGCCAAACTCAAATATTAAGTCAATGCTCCCTACATCTATTAAACACAAATAAACTGATGAATCTAACAAGAACATGAACAAAAAATAAATAAAATCATTTTAAAAAAATGTGTAGCTGAGTATTCACAGCTACTATCAAGTAGAAAAAAGCTTGAATTGAACACTTACCGGGAACCAAAACAGAGTATATTTAAATGATCTAAAGAGTTGAGGATTGGCTCCCATGTTATCAAGAAACTAAATATTTAAAATGAAATACCATTGACATAGGATATAATAAACACATGTGCCATTTTATTGAGGTTCAACCTGCACAAGCTTAAATGTTCAGCTACCATTGAAATGCACACGAGGAATGATTTTGGAAAGCCAAGATAATGCTAATAAAGAATGAATGAAATTGTTGAATGAAGCACAAACTAAAATTGCATGAGCAAGTATATTTGAAAGGGAATATCTGATCAAGAGCAAAAATGACATCAAAGAAGAACAAATAACATTATCTTACCTGACACTTTACCAATTACGTCTGATGCAATAATTGATATTAACATCTCAAATAACTTGTTTAAAATATTCAAACGCAAACTAAAACAAGTAGAAGGAAAAATAGGCCAACGCTATTTACCAGCGCAATGTACCATGGGCACATTGATACATTTATATTAAGTGACAGGATTATGGCAAAATCAATAATCAGCAAGCCCTTCCCTTTCCTCATCGTAATAGTTTTCTAATTGGCAGCAACAATGAAGGAAGAAAACATTATCAAGCATCACACGTGGCACATCGACAACATATTGGCACAAGCGACATTCAATTAGACAGATCAAGCAGTGTTTGCACGAATTAGAAAGCAAGAAACGATCAAACAGGAAAATGTGTAATTAGAATATATAAATATCATGCAAACCTACACTCCTCCCAAAGACAGGTTTCACCTTGACCTTAACTCCGGAAGAGAACCTGTCTAGATATCTTAAACTCTGATATCTTGTCTATAATGTGAAACGCTGATATTGTGACATGCAATTTGCTCCGTGGAGGATTTTTTTTTTTTGAAAAAAAAAAAACTTTTTTATGGATGACTTAGGTACGGTTCCTCTTTACTAATCCCCCAATTGTTATTGTTATTTAGTATGCCTTATAGCTTGACTGCTTAGATTCATATATTTGCTTTGATGTTATGTAAATCACTTGACTATCATTGCTCACGATTTTACACTGCAATTGGGATGCAGGACCCGGCTGTAGCTGAAGTCATTGAGAGACCGTTGATAGAGGTTAAGCATTTCATGTTGTATTTACCCCACAAGTTTTGACTTTTCTTAATTTCCCCGTGTTATGAATTTTGTTTGAAAACATAACACTTATCATCAACTTTAGGTAGATTTCACAGCTTTAGAAAGGAAATCAAATTTGTCCCTTGTGTAGCAAGAATTATGCGATAATGATTGTCAGCAATTAATGATCGCACCCAACTTGAACTTGGTAAGACCATTTGGGCATTTGTATTTAACTTGGGTCATTAACATTTACAATAGTCTTTTTGAAATTTGTATTTACCCCGCAAGTATTGACTTTACTTAATTTCCCCTTATTATGATTTGGGTTTGCAAAAATAACCCATATCATCAAACCTAGATAGATTTTATAGCTTTAGAAAAGAAATAAAATGTGTGCCTTGTATAACAGGAATTCTGTGATAATGATTGTTAGTAGTTAATGATCTTACCCAACTTCAACTTAGTAATACCATATTCAAGCAAGCCACACATGAATTTTTAATTTTTTTTTTTTAAAAAATAATTAAAGAAAGAAAAGAGTGACAACGTATCCAGTGACTGAAATATCTCTTTGTTCCTAAGACGCAAAATAACAAAGTTTGCAAAGGCCAAATAAATGAGTTGGACAAACAATGAAAGTGAAGCAAAACTGTAATTTTCAAACACATAAATTGAACTCACAACTCAATTAGCAATATTCCTCCCCATCAGTTGTTAATATTGATATTCTGTCCTATTGGGAGTATAAGCACTATGTAGTAAAGCCCTAAAATTAAGAGGGTAATATGATATATATTGCAGAAAAGATAAATAATATGATGAAAAAATTAAGGTACTTGTTGGACATTGCTAATATTGCACCATTTCCATAGGTTCAAATGGTTGATTTTTTTCACGAGGCACTATAATTCTTTAATTGACTTCTCTGTTTGGATACTTGATAAAGAGGAAGAAATGGTTGGAATAAATAATATCTGGAAGGGCAGTAAATAGAAAGAGATAATGTTTGCCATCAAGTGAATAAACAAAAACAACTAGTGTTAAAAATGAGAAGAGATGATCGTGCGTCTTCGGTTTTGTAACGGAGATATGGACATTGTTTAGCAGAATACGAGGTAAAAAATTATTTTCTCCATCATATGAATGACTAAGTCTATCGTTTTCCTATGTAGCACAAGTGAGCTCTAGATGGTTATTTATTCTAGATTACAATGATTTCTTACTGGTTATTTATTCTAGATTACAATGATTTCTTACTGGTTATTTATTCTAGATGGTAATATTTTCTGCCCGACCAATCTAATATTCGATCCGTGATAGATTCGGTGTTCATATTATTCTGTATCTGTTATCTCTCCTCCGTTGAAACTGAAATGTAATTTTAATAAGGGCTCTTATTGGAGATCGTAAATAATTTGAAAATGATAAAAATTAGGAGAAAGGATGAGTTATAAAATGTGTGATGGGACAGAGTAGAATCATCAATCGAATGCAGAGAAGATATTATGTTGCAGTAAGGTCATACCTTCCCCACCGAAATATTATGTTTCCCGCCCTCTTAGGTTAGCAATCAAAAATAGCAACCAAAATTATTTTTATTGCAGTTTGTAGGTGAAGTTTATTAGATAGGAACCAAAGTTAGGATTGGTTGCGAAAATCGACCCAATAGCAACGAAAGATAATGGGGTTGTAATTTTTCGGTTGCTATTAGTGACTTTTGTTGTATTACATAAATTCTTGCCTCGAAGGCATAGAAGGAATTTATACCTAGGTTTGATTTGATTTTCCAAGTTCACAATAAATAAGTGCAGAAAGCATATAGTCGTTACACAAAATAATTCGTCTCGTTGAAGTAGTGGACTTTCTTTCCAAGAATGCAATGCTCATGATGAGGATCTTCGGCCTCATGCTTATCATCTCACACAGCATCGAGTACTAAATCAGCATTCGAAGGAGGCAATCAAGATCACTCTTATAATTGGGTCATGTATGTGCTGCAGAACTTTTAAAGTATACTTGTTGTTTTCAAAACCAATGTTTTACAAGAATACTAATTTTTCTAATCTCTGACATTCATTAGATGTGTATTTGGTCCTCTCAATTTCCTTACTGAAATCCTTTTTGACTTCCTCCTTGTCAAAGCCAATGAAAAAACCATCAGAAAGACGATCCCGGCTCATAGTCTTATCTCTAAACCATTCATAAAGATCCAAAGCTCTCTTCACGTGGGGCGAATTCTTGAATCGGTTGTTACCTAAAACATGATAATACCTCAAAAGAGGCAATCTTAGATCCCTCCCATCCAATTCAACCTTTTCAATTAGACATCATAGGCATCTCAAAATCAAAGTCGAAATCTAGTTATTATATTCAACCTATAAACTAATTTTTATCAAAATGTAAGAAAATAAAATAGTTTAATTTGGGGCCTGTAATAACTTTAGTAATCTGTAGCAATCTGTTGAGGACTGATTTCTAAAAATGACAATGAAAAAGAAAATATTTATATGGACTATGACATTTATCCCTATGAATGAAAACTTTTTAATGAAAAGTTCTTTTTATATAAAGTAATTAAATTGAAAAAAATGATGGAATAAGGTATGGGTAATCATGGGGAGTAAAAATAATAAAGTTCAAATAGATAGGTGAATTATGTAAAAATAATTGAAAAGTAGGATAGTTATAAAGAAATATATAAATAAATAATTAAAAAATAGGATAATTATAGAGAGTGAAAAGTTTTAGCTGACGTTTTTTATTCATTGCCAAACACACCATAAGTTTACCTTTTTTGACGTGTATATATATTTATTTTAGATTGTTTATCGGGCCATTTACCTTAAATGACCATCTATTTAACTTTGAATCTTAGACGTCCATAACCTAACATCCTATTCACACTTATATTGGTTGTTTGGTCCTCTAAGTTGTAATTTTATTTTAGATTTTTAAATACAAGTGTACTATTGTCTTTTTTTAACATTAACCACAATATCCTTCATATTTAAAAATTCAAAATACATAAATACATTTTCAAATACGATAAAACTTGATTTACATGTTAAATACACTTAGCTTAATAATTTTAAGAAATTAAAAAATACACAATTTATTACACTGGGTGTACTAAAGTTCCAGTTCACTAAGGTGCATTGGATCCAGGTCCAACTAAAAAAATATAAAGGAAAAGGAAAAACAATTTGATGCGTCCCAAGATCGTGTATTTTCCCCATACATTCGCCTTCATACAATCCTCCAGGCTGATACATGTATGGCCTCACTCGTACGAAGAATGGCCGGAAAGACAATAATGATCCTGCACAATCATTTATAACTTATTTAAATGACAAACTTTATATTATATAATTATATATGATTACCGATCATATGCAGCAAGCCCAAGTCGCTAGTCATATTTTTATTTTTATAAACTTATGAATTTAGGCGTATTTAATCTATAGAATAAGTTTTATGATCTTCGGAGATGTGTATTTTTTATTTTAAATATGGATATATTTTAGTCATTTTTGATAAAATATTCTAGTAATTTTTTATGAGTATTTACAATTATCTCAACCAGTATTCTTCCAAATAAGCTCTGAGACGTTTTTATAAATTTTTGATAATATTCTAAAACACAGCTACCAATATCTCTGAATTTATGTTGTGAATCAAACTTGGCACTTAGCATGTTGAGTACAACCATGCTACCATGACGACATTGCCTTCATGAAAATATTTTAGTAATTCTTAACCTCTGCAAAAAATTGACGAAAAATTCCCTTGTGCTTTTAAAAATATATATATTTTTCAAAAATTTTAAAATTTAATTTTCAGATTGTATATATTTAAATTAACAAGTTTATGAAAAATAAAAAATAAAGAATATATGATTTATGATTAGATGTAGTTGGGGGCAAATCATGGCTC
This sequence comes from Annona cherimola, assembly GCA_030490835.1. Lineage (NCBI taxonomy): Eukaryota > Viridiplantae > Streptophyta > Magnoliopsida > Magnoliales > Annonaceae > Annona > Annona cherimola. The sequence continues at coordinate 51,753,202 of CM059976.1, forward strand.
GCCACATACGATGACCCCTCACTGATATATATATATATATCATTTTTATGTAAGTCAAGATGTATTTAATTCAGATATTAAAATTTTAAACAACTTTCATTTCTTGTCTATATTTTTATGAAATTTCAAAAATAAAAAATTTTCCACTTTTAATTGTGAGTGAGTGCCAAATGGGTGAAATTTATACTTTTAAAACTTCAGGTGTGCTTGTTTTTAAATAAAAATTTTCTTCTGAAACTTTTTGCTATCTACAACGACCCAATTTTTAATTATTTTTTCATATTTTTCTATAAAACTATCATCCTTTTCAATCATTCTTATATAATTATTCATATAACTAACTTATATATTTTAACTTTATTTGTTCTATTATTCATCGTTATCCTTATCATATCACATCAACTTTTTTCATTAAGTTTCGCTTCTTTAGTGTCATTATGTATGAATCTTATCTATAAATGTGTGAATTCATTATAATAAAATAATTTAATATTAAATATTAATTTTAAGTAGCATTTTCAACATCTAAACATTTAAAATATTACCACCACATAGCTAAATGGTTCTATAAAATATTATTATATTATAATACATATGTGGATAGATCTATGTATTTTTCTCATTTATACATGAACACATATTTTTGAGCAAATGTAGCCCATGGACATTTTTGATTTAGATGAAATTTAGTCTCTTAACAAAAACAAATAACGTCAAATATAATAAATTAATTAAATTTTCTATCAAACATCAAAATCTTAAAATTTAAAGAGGTTATAAGAAACTATTGCAATGTAACTGAATTACATAGAAGCGGTATGTGTATGTACGACTTAGAGTAAAGCGCATAATATATATGCTAGATACATATGTCATCCTCAATGCTTATATGTATGCATGAATAATGATTCTTTACATCCGTTACCACAAGCTAAGTAGTTGTCTCGTGTATTTTATATGTTTTTTATTTTCTTATATTTTATGTGAGTTCAGCTTATTTAGTTCATATATCAAAATTTATCATTTTAGTATTCTTATATATATTTTATCAAAATTTAAAAATAAAACAAAATTAAAATATTTAAAATACATAAAGTTATTATTTAGCTAAGTAACAATAAAATCAACAACACCATGATCCTATATGTCTATATAAATTGTGATGCTAGTTTTTTTGTAGAGTATTATGGTACTAGTTGTTACTTGACCAAGTAAGCACCTTGTATATTTTATAGATTTTTTTTAAAATTTTTAAATTTTTATATGGGATGTTTATATAGCTCATATACAAAAATTATGTTTTTACAAAATTTTAGACATAAAGAATTTCACTCATCTCATCTCACACGCTTCACACAAAAAGTAGAGAAATTTTGGTTTTCGAAACTTTGTAAAAAGTATGTACAAAAATTTAAAATGATAATTTTAGTATATGAATTAAATACAAGTCTATATGCATTATAATGAGAAAATATTAAAACAGATAAAATATACCTATGTACCAAAGAAGCATTAAGGATTGTTGTCTTTGTAAATCATCTGTTTTAAATTTGGAAGAAAATTTATATTTTTGCAAATATGTGTACACAATAAATATCTTTAAAAAATTTTATATAATAATAAATGTTTCAGATATTTGAATCTTTCTATTAATATATAGAATACATTCAAGTATATCATTAGTATCAATTTAAGAAGGTTTTAAAGCACAAAAGCATATTTTGATATTCTACAACAAATCCGGTGTGAAATTGCAAATTTTCAATGACTTTGGAGTACATAATAGATGTCCAAACTGTAAAATAAAAAAATTCAGCAAGGCAGGCCATGCAAAGTTAAAATGCCACAAGTCAAATTTTATCTTCTAGAAAGGTGCAAATGGCCTGTTGTTAGCCAAAATAATTAATTTAAAACAGAAATTAGGTAAATGAGGTGATTGCTTACTTATTCCTTTTGCTGGAAAATCGCTACAACTTATGAATAAGGGATGTGACCCATCTTTGATAGAAATGGAGAGTAGAGAGTAGAGAGTTCCATCAAGTAATTTCAGCTATTAATAATCAAAATCTAGGTTAGTAGTTGTTCATTTTCACATTTATTTATTTCAATAAGGATCAAGGGTGAAGATCAGTCTACACCATTGAATTTGAGAGATAAATTCCATATTCGAGCGATGTAGCTTATGGCCCAACGTTAGATTTACTTTGATGCTTGGTGATGGATCATGATCAGAAGCTATTATTTGAAGAAAATTCTGTCTAAACTTGTGATCAAAATGGGCCCAAATAGATTGTATACTAATGGACAACATGTGAACAATCTCAACCATTCAATCTATGATTTCATACGTAATTTGGATGATTCAAACCATTAGATATGTGTAATATTTAAATTTACATAAAAATGATTTAATTTGGGCATTCTCAAATCTATCTCAATAATTTCTATGCTAATGATCCAAACCATTAGATTTGAGCATTTACAAATCTAGCTCAATATGGAAAGTGTAACCAGTTGATCTAGACTGTTAAAGATCTAACTAAAACTATATTTTCATGATCTAAATCATTGGCTTGTACTAAATAATTTATTTTCTATGATATATGTGTTACAAGTATGATTGGAATTGTAATTAGTGGATTAAATTAATAATTACAATGGTTTATAAGTTACCTTATATAACCTATGTAGTAAATCTTGAACTGAAAAGAAAAATACAAAAGAAATAATAAAAGAATGAGTTTTAGTATTACCGAGGACTCTTTATATTATCATTAAGAATGACCAAATTTTCATATTAAAATCGTTTAGTATCTTGTAAATTACAAATCTTAGATTTTCAATCTGAACAGGGTAGAACGATTGTCAAAACCAACTATATTAAACGATTTTTATAATTTCTACGCAAAGAATTTTGATCCAAAAATTTTATATAATATAAAATACATGCAATATAAAATACATGTTGAATATCACTCGAAAAAAATAAAAATAAATTCTTGAACGATAAAAATATGGGTAATAATTAATATGATTTGAACCATCCCTACATTCATACCCCTGTCCAGCAGAACAAAAATATATAAATAAATATAAATAATTAATATTTTATGTTAAACATATTTATTTGGGTAAATTCATGTAGTTATTGATATATGATAGAAATTTTAGATTTAGACTCCAAGATTTTGATTATAAACAAAAATTTAAAGAGATCAGTGAGCCTAATTTCACCAAGTATGTGCAAATGAAGAATAATCAAAACAAAAATTTAAAATAAAATAATAATTATCCAATTTGATATGGTTATTTAAAATATATGATTATTGAGCTAATTCATGTGAAAATTTTCATAAAATATTTGAAGAATATTGAAAATTAAATTAGATGCAAATAGACTGCCGAAAGTTAATGTAATCAAAGGAGGGGCTGCCCATGGGCATATTAAGTTTTGGAGCTTAAATGATTATTAATTAGTAATTAATAAGATGAGAATGGTGTCTAGTAGTCAAAATTGAATCTTTGTGAAATAAGATTGAATACGATGCAGAAAATACAATGTAGAAGAGTAATTTGGCAATTTTATGAAATGATTTTCGACTCAAATTAATTATTTTATTAACTTTGAACAAGTTACTTTTTAAATTAATGAAAATTATTATAAATGATAATTTTAGAATAATTTAATTTGTATAAGGAACTACATATTAGTTAAATTATAAAGCTGTGATACACCAACGTATCTATACATCTTAGGATGAGATATCATACCAGATCATTATTAAAATAGTTAATTTGAGTTAAAATATTAATGAAAAAAGTCTTATTTTGCAGTGCGGTGATTTGAGCATTATAATTAAATATGATACAAAAATGAATATGAGATTTACACGATGTAAGTAGAGCTTTTTTCTTCTTTTTTGATTTTGTATTATAACATATGGTCCAAAGCATGGATGTTTTGGATACCGTTGTTTTATAATTTTGAGTGAATAAATATTTTCGATTATCATGATTTATTATGAAATCGAGTTTGACAATTTATTCATGCTAGTACTATGCATTATGACAATGGAAAATGTTGCTTAGCATGCTAGCATATTCATGAGCCATGACTATAGTTGTGAATTTATGAAATATTGTTGTTGGACTATCAGTGACGACCATCGGCACACCCTAACTATGAATCAAGACTTGATAACCTGGGTGGCATTGGTTCAAACCTACTTACTGGTATAGATTTGGGGGCTTTGTTTGGCCCTCGTGATTTGAATAATGCATATTGTAACCTGGTCTGTAGGACTAGTGGCCATCAATGTACATAACGGTTGAGGCCATAAAGTTTTAATTGATTTACATTTAAATGCTCTACTTGCTGAGTTTGCCCGTATTTTGTTAATTTTTTTAGATAACAGAAAGTCAGTAAATTATTTTGGCTTCAACCATTACGTTGATGGCCGCCAGTCCCATGGACCGGGCCATTTATTCAAATCACAAGGGCTAGACAAACTAGGTGTGCAACCCATCAAATCTATGCTGGTTAGACAAGTAGGTCTGCATCAATGTCACCCAAGCTATCGCATCCTAATCCTTAGTTAGGACATGCTAACAATCGTCATTGATGGTACAAGAACAACACTTCCCAATTCCACAACTACAGTCATGGCTCATGAATATACCAGCATCCCAAGCAATACATACCAATGTCATAATGCATAATGCTAGCATGTATAAATTGTCAAACTCGGCATAATAATAAATCATCATAACTAATAATATTTTTTCACTCAAAAATTATAAAACAACGACATCCAAAACATCTATGCCCATGATTATACATTACAATACAAACTCAAAAAAGAGAAGAAAAGAGCTATACTTACCTTGTGTAAATCTTGCATCCATTCTTGTAATGCATTTCGTTATAATTCTCAAATTATCTTGCTGAAAAATAACACTTTTCTTTTATTAATATTTTAACTTAAATTAACTCTTTTAATCATAATTTAGCATGACATCTTATCCTATGATATATGAATACCTCTACGTATCTTAAACTTTTATACTTTCGTCAACATGTGGTTTCCTGTATAAATTAAATTATTCTAAAATTATCATTTATAATGAATTTCATTAATTCTAAAACATTACTTGCTTCAAGTTATTAAAATAATTAATTTAAGTCAGAGCTCACTTCACCTAATTCAAAAATTACTCATTTAACTTTTTGATTTGTACTTTCTGTGTCGTATTCAATCATGTCTGATAATTATTCAATTTTAACTACTAATATCATTGTCACATTATCACATTATTAATTATTAATTATTTAAGCTCCAGAACTTGATATGATCAGAGGTAGGTCTTTCCTTGATCACATTAACTTTCGACAATTTATTTTCATATAATTTAATTTTCAATATTTGTCAAATATGTTATGAAAAATTTCCATATGAATCAACTCAATAATCATATATTTTAACTAACCATATAGATTTAGATAATTATTAGTTAAGTTTGAAATTTCATTTTGACTATTCCTCGATTTGTCCATATTTGCTGAAATTAGACACACTGATTTCTCTAAATTTTGAATTATAATCAATTTAAGATATTTAAGTCTGAAATTTCTATCCTGCATTAATAAATACATGAATTAACCAAAAAAAATATTTTCAGTGCAAAATATGAAGTGTTAATATCTATTTCTGTATTTTTATTCTACTGGACAAGGTTATAAGTTTAGAGGTGGTCCACATCACATTAATTATTAAACATATTAATATCATCCAAAAATTAATTTTTATTTTTATTTATGATAATATGAATATACTCTAGATCATATAAAATGTTTAGATCAAAATTTCTTGTATAAAAATTATGAAAAATCAATTAGTGCATTTGATCTTGATAGCCATTCTACCCTGTTTAGGCTGAACTTCCAACCTTTTTAATTTACAAATTACAAATCCTTTTATGATGAAACTTTTTTCATTCCTTAATAATTAAACCATAATGTCTCACATAAATTTTCATGTTAAAAATATTCATTTACTATTTATTTTGTATTTTTAATTTCTGTTCCAGATGTACTACGTGGGTTATATAATGCAGCATATAAACTATTATAATTGTTAATCTAATCCACTAATGATCATACCTGTAACACATATATCATAAAAAATAAATTATCTAGTCTTAATCCAATGATTTAGATCATGAAAATATATTTTATTTAATTCTTTAATAGCCTATATCAAATTATCACCATTTCTAGTAATATAGGAATTATTGAGGCAGAATTGCAAATACTCAAATTTAATCATCCATCAAGGTATCCACACATGATATAATTTCATATCTTTATATAAAACTAAAGTTTACACACATGTAACGGTTTGGATCATCCATATTATACATAGAAGCATAGATTCAATGGTTGAGATCATTCCCTTCCTGTCCAATGGTTTATGATCTGTTTGGGCCCACTTTAATCACAATTTTTGGCAAAACTTATGTGAAACCTCAACCTAAGTAAGATTCAATGTATGCATTGAACATGAACATGTGACTTATATATGATTAAATAGAATTTTTGGATAATTTTTGGATTTTATGATATTTTGCAATTAAGGTTTAATTAAGAAGGTGATTGAAAATTTAATCGCCGGAGCCCAATATGAGTCAAGGTGACTAAATGAGCATAATGAGGATTAAAATATGATAATGTATCATGAATGTTTAGTTTAATTTTCAGGAGTTAATTAATGGAGATTAAAGTGAAAATTAAGAAATTATGTTGAAAAATTATAGAAAATTCATAACTTAATGCCTTAAGGTGGATTTAAGTGAAATTTGATGATATTAGACTTGGTATTATGGGATTAATAGATTATGAAAATCCTTAATTAAATTAGATTAATGATTTATTGATCACATCTCAATTTCAACCATTAACTTCAAACGACTATAACTTGAGCTAGGAAAATCGGATTGAGATAAAATTTGAAACGGTTGAATGAAATCATGAGATTAAAATTTTAGAAGGTTTAGATCAAGCTAATTATATTGAGAAAATGCCTGCATTAGAAAAGGTGTATATAGTTGACTTTTACACCTCAAAAGTATCATGCATTTAAGGTTAAAGATGAATGAATTAAATGCAATCTTTAAAGGTCCAAATAGGTGTCAAATGCAGGCAAAATACAGGTTAGTTTATGCTTAAAAATGTAGAAAAATTCGTAGTTTATGCTGCTGGAATTAATGAGCTAGAGGTGAGCTCAAAGGAAGCTAGGCAAGGTGGCAATGCATGGACATTCCAAGCAGTTGTTGTTTGGATTTTTGTGAATTTTTATTTTATAAATAATGCACATGAATAGCTGACATGTTGGGATGTATAAATAAGTATTTAATTATGTGAAAAAAATTCAAAAAAAATCGTGAATTACAGCTGCCATGAAAGGTGGAAAAAATGAACAACTTGTTTGCACATGTGGACGTCCCATGTTGATGTTGCTGTAATGATTTTTATTAAATTTTTTAACACCAAATTGATACATGAATTAAAGGTTAATAGGTGTATAATTTACCCTTAAATAAGGATTGATAAAAAATTAAAATGGGCAGCAAGTGACGTGCAAGGGTTGCACAAATTTGGACGGCCTGGATTAATGCAGCTTTGTGGATTTTAAAAAAAAATAGTAAAATGCTAATTTATATGGCTGTGAGTTCACCAGCACATAAGAGAATAAGAGAGCATTCAATGGCTGTGGAAAATGCAGCAACAAGTGGGGCCCACTGTTGGAAATTCCAGCCCCACCAAGTATGTTTACAAGGTTGGAGGCTTGGAAAATTCTTCCAAGTGCTAAACTCCATCTTCTTCCCCAAGGCAGCCTCACATCCAGCACCTAGCAAGCTAAAAGGAAGGGAAAACCAAGGAAAAAGAAAGGGAAAAAGGAGGGATCACCCATTTAATCAAGTAAGTATATGATTATTTTGAGTTTATACTTCAAATATGGAAATTATATGATGTTGTAAACTAAAATATGAATGGAATAGTAAATAGATAAATTTTAGCATAAAATTATTTTTACAGAATCATGATAAAGTGATTTAGGAACAACCAAATTTTTAGCTTAAAAGGATAATCCAGTTGTAAATTAAAAATCCGAGAAGATTAACCTAAAATTGTTTTTAGAGAATCATGATAAAGTGATTTAGGAACAACCAAATTTTTAGCTTAAAAGGATAATCCAGTTGTAAATTAAAAATCCGAGAAGATTAACCTAAACGGGGCAAAATGGGTGACAGGATCAGTTGTAGAAAATAATTTTTAATAATTTTTATACAAGGAATTTCAGGCTAAAATTTTGAAAGATATGTAAGACATATTAAGGATCACAGAAAAAAATAAAAATTAGATTTCGATTTGTATAAATATACCCAATAATTTATGTGATTAAGGCTGACTAAAAATCGATGCTACTATCCAGCATAGTAAAGGTACCAAAATAAATATAAATGCTTAATGTTTTATGCTGAAAATATTTATTTTGGTTAATTCATGTAGTTATTAAGGTATGGTAGAAAGTTCAGATCAAAACTACTTGATTTGATATTAATTCAAGATTTTGAGATTTCAGTACGCCTGATTTCAGCATATGTGGATAGTTTGAGAAAAAATCAAAAAGAAATATGAAACCTATGTAGAAATGACCCAAATTGATAATACCCTAAATAGATATGCAAGGGTGATGAATGACTTGTGAAATTTGGTTTTGTGCAAAAATGCATAAAAATATGATATATTTTGTGAATATATTGCTATTTAGAAAAAATTTTCATAATACATATTATATGTGTCTTCAAGAGAGTTTAAGTGCAAAATATGAATAATGGAAAGGGGTAATGAGTTAATGTGATTTGCTAAAATGCAAAATGGATGAAAATATATTGAAACGTGTAAACAATGTGCTTTTTTGATAATATTTGTTAATCTTAAAATTTGGGATTGATATATGAAGCTTAAACTCTTAAACATGTACTTAAAGTAAGCATTAATGAAAGAAATGTGAAAAATGGATAAGTAAATGATAAATGAAGGATAATAAAACTTCATTGAGATAAATGAAAGATCATGATATGCTTGAAAACTATCCTAAGTAAGGATACTAAGAATGAAAAGAATAGATAATATGATGCACAAGTTGTGTTGTTATGTATAAACCTCCGACTTGTAAAACAAGTGGGTGATATAGTCAATGAAAATATATAGGTTGGAAAACTAAATTATGTACAAGCATATGAGATTATATGTATAAATGTAATGTCATTTTTATGCGTATAGGCAAAGAAAAGAATGGAAGGAAAATGGATTATGGCGATCTCAGGTAAGTAAGCAAACTTTCTAAAATGCAATTTTTTTCTATGTGATTGATATGATTGAATTGTCTATGTTTATGTTTTAACGAATGGGCAAGCACAAGTTTTGAATATGACGGCTTTAATTCAAAGCCATAAGTTTTGGAAAAATGATGACTTTAATAAAAAGTCTTAAGGTTTGCTTCATAAGAAGCAAGCGACACTTCTTAAGATAAATCATTTATCCTAAGTGTTGCCAAGGATGAGAATGCTTTAAGTTAATGGAATTGAGAATTTTGCTTATGAGTAAGCAAGTTCTCCATGCAAATATTTTCTAAGGATTTCATATTAGATACCGATAGTTTTAAGAATTTGTTTTTAAGCAAGGAAGTTCTATATGATATTGTTTTAACAGCATTTTATAAGAAAAAGGGAATTTTATCCTTTTTCACAAAATATTATTTGTACATAAATTATGAGTTATTTCTACAATAACCTGTAATAAATAATGATGATTATGAAAAAATTTGTTTGCTAGGTCAAGATAATTAAATAGTAAATGATGATTTGAACATAGTCCATATGTTTTGAAATGATATTCGAAAAGTTTTGATTTCCTTTAGACAAGGAAATCTATGTTGAAAATGTTGAAAAAATGTTTCTACGGATGTGTTGAAAGGGATTTAAGGATGACCAAACTCCTATGATTGATTTCATAAAATAGTTTGATTTCAGGTTGCTTAATGGCATACAAAAGACTGTGCAATTTCCCTACACGTAAAAATAATAGATAGGTAGACAATTGTTAAGTTTTTAGGCCATGGAATAATTACATAGCTTTTGTAAACAAAAAGTCCTGAAATGAAAACCAAGAAAATATTAGAGAAAAATATGATTTCTTTATGGAAATCCAAAAGTTTTGAAATTTTTTTATTAAAAGAGTTTGAAGATGTATTGTTTCTCAAACATTTCAAATGTTTATCAAAGTATTTTACTCAAAATGTTTTTAAAGGAATTTAAGGAAGGTCATCCTAAAATTAGATTTCAAATAACTACTTGTTAAAGTAGGTGCGCTCGCTTACAAGTTGACACGGACTGCTGTCTTTGATATGTTTTGAAAATTATTCTTAAATATAGACTTTGGTCTAAGATTTTTGTGCATATGGATGCAGGCTGCGGTCTGTGATCCCGGTTTAAAAGGACATGAGCTGCGGTTTGTGGTTCTTCAAACCAAACGGACTGCAGTTCATCATAATAACATTCGGTGCACCAGTACAAGTAATAGGCAAGTTGTAAAGCATGGTTGGGATGACCGGGGCCCATTGTACATAAGGCCAAGTCGTTAAGGGATGACAGGAGTGCCAGCGGCGCCCTCCCTGAGATGGGAGTATGATAAATAAACAGCCGCTAGGCTAGCATATTGTTAAGGAATCTCTTCCAAAAGGTAGTATAATCACTTGCTAAGTGTCGCTACTGGATGAGGAGAAATGCATTTGTATACGTTTTGCTTTTCAAAAGCCCAAAGATTGGGATATAAAAGCATCTATACAAAAAGTTATCATAAAAGGAATTTTTATGAGCTAATATGCATAAAATACCTTAAAAGAGAGGGTGTTTTACACAAAAGTGTAAATAACAAGAATAAAAGAAAATATTTTTATGCAAATGCAGTTATGAAAATGGTTTATGTATTTTATTTGCCTTGTTTGCTATAAACAAGTCCCAAGACGGAGGTTATGAAAAAGATTTATGTGAAACTTGGATTGGACATAAGAATGTCCTTTTCTAAAGAGCCTAAATGATAAGAGTTTATGGACATGAGAATGTCCACTGTTAATGTGTTGAAATAAAAAGTGTTTTAGGACATATGAATGTCCATTACCAAAGAAAGCTATATGAAAAATATTTTGAGACATAAAATGTCTCTTGGCTAAAAGATTTTATGATGGTTTATGTTAATGATGTTTTAGGACATAAGGATGTCCTCCTTTGCCTAAGGATTTGTAAGAAAAATGTTTTGGATGTAAAACGTCCACTGGCAACCGATGATTTCATGTAATGGTTATGAACATTAAAAAATGTTCATATAAGATTAAAGGAAACTCGTTATAGAAGGTAAAACGTATGTGTTTTGCCTTAATAAGCCCAGACGCAACTTGTAAATGATTTTAAGAATGAATGTCTTATGAAAACATTCAAGGACATGGAATTGTCCTCATAAACAAAGGATTTCACGACGATGTTTAGGAGATATACATGTCCTCAGGAAAAAGGTATTCCTGATGTTTAAGAAAAAGGTTTTCAATGAAGCTTTGCCCTAAAGATAAAATGCTTACTGAGTTGTCACTCATATTTTGTTTTCCCAACCCTTAGCCAGGTACCAGGGAAACTCAGAAGGTTGCGAACCTAAGACATGGAGGAAGGTACGTGATGATAGCCTTGAAGGTTATGAGGAATGGAAAAGCATGAATATGCTAAGGTAAGCTAATTGTGTATATGAACTTGTTAGAATTCTAAGTTCCATGTTTATGTGTATATGAACTTAGTTAGAATTTTAAGTTCCATGTTTATGTGTATATGAACTTAGTTAGAATTCTAAGTTCCATGTTTATGTGTATATGAACTTAGTTAGAATTCTAAGTTCCATGTTTATGTGTATATGAACTTAGTTAGAATTCTAAAATTCATGTGAGTCAATGACTAAATGTATGCAAGTATTGATGTGTACAATGATTGAGTGAATAATGACAGGCATGAAAGGATGCTATGAATTCAATGATGAATTCTATTACAAGTGAAATGTCACAATGTGTGATGATTGCTATATAAAGTTATGAATGATGACAGATGAAAACGAAAAAAATTTGGATTAGATCCAATTAAAAACCCGCAGCGTGATCAGGGTAACAATCCTAATTCACATTTACCAATCGATAGATCTTGAGGTAAGGAAGTGATGTCTCGGTCGGTTCGGGGCGCCACAACTTACCCCAAATAACAGCCTTCAATTATGGCCATGTTCAAGCATCAAAAATCTCCAATTCATAGATTCAATTCGTCCTCCTTTAGATTTAACAAATCTAATTTTTAAGAACATTAGCTTCCTTACTTTAAATCTGAAAATTTTCTCCAAAATCCAATGGTCTGGATTGATCTCTACCCTTGATCTTGTCTTAATTTAGAAAGTAAGACATAAAATATATAAAACTATCTTGGATGATGAAGATTGATGGCTGAGATCACTTGATCAAGGCCCTATCTCCTCCTCTCTCTCTCTCTACTTGATTGGAAATGGTCTAGATCTACTTACTTATTAACCCCATAAATTTCTAGCAGCTGGCCACCTCAACCTCCACCTCAATAAGTTAATTTTTATTTTAATAAATTATTTAATTATTTTAGCTAAATACTAGCCATATGCCCCTTTTCTAGAAAATAAGGATTGACTTTTGATATTGTAACTCCACATGGCCTTGCATTGCTGGATTTTTTTATTTTACAGTTTACACCCCTTTCTTGTTATTTATTTTACCATTTGCAATCATGATAAGTCATGCATAATTAGGTCGCCAATCATGGTTTGTCATTCATTAGTCTCAGTTAAATGAGCATATGCCTTATATTTATGGCTTAGATCTACATGCTCTATTGTTACTAAATGACTAATTACGCATGCTACCTTATGACCATGTAGATTTCATCATCCAAACCTTCCACATACCCCCTTCCATATACTCCCACAACCTTAAAAGGATCATGATATATTCAACTTTCTATTCAATTAAGGATTGCTCGTATCCCATAGCATAACCAAATTAATATTCTTGGTCAATGCTTAATTTGTTTATAATGCAATCATTGATTTTCAAGCAAGAGCTAAGTGAGGCAACAAGTTTCCTACTCATTATATTATACCTATAAATATTCCTTCATTTTTTTGGACAAAATTATGTGTATATGCACCTTCCAATGTTTTAATTAACCCTGAAATTCTTATATACTTTCTAATAGATCTATGAGACCAAAGTTCATCATATGATTTATTAGTAGCCCTTGAAGTAACTATTAGGTAATTTTGAAAATACTCAAAATAGCCTAAAATTGAGAAGCATGGAAAGAAAATAGATGATACGCCATGATCAGCCATCAATATGAATAGAAAGAGATAGTTACTTAGTCAATGATTCAGTATAGCCAACATGAAGATTTGCCTCTAAATCTTTTCCTATTCCATACGCAATATTTTACATACAATCTACAATATATCCGCTCCTTGGCAATATCGAATCTTCAAAATTTTACGTGTCTATATTTTCCGTTCTTGATATGTTTCATTATCCAATATAATCAATCTAATTAAATTCAATGTTTGGAAATATATAGATGGATCTAGCAAGTGAGAGATAGCATAGAAAAGATTGATGACATATATGTTTCATTCTCTTATGTACCAAGACCTCACTAGATGTGGTAAGAAAAGTCGTCCCAATGTTGCAATCTTATTTCTTAATTTCTATGGTGATCTATTTTCTTTTAGGTCCATTTTCCATTACATATTCATTGTCACCACCCCAAGTTCAAACTTTTTGTATTGTCTTCATTTTCCATTTTCAATTAAATAGCTTTCATTTTCTTTTGTTTAATTGGTTAATAGAATCCAAATTATGTGTAGGTGCTTCCTTGAATTCCAAATACAATGTAATAAAATAAAAAGCGATATATTATATTTTTTGTTTAAGAGATATTCTATGTTTAGTTTATTGTGCTTCATTTTTCATTTTTATCCACTTGTTGATCCATGTCTTCACTGGATGACAAGGATAGTCATCCCCATGTCACCATCTTATTTTCTTAATTTTTGTGAATCATTTTTATCGTGTCCGCTTACTAATATTCTAGTCATTGACTGCATGTAATATATACATTTTCTATTTTCATTTAAATGTTCCATCAAATTTAATTAATTAATAGAATCCAAACTACATGTGGTTGCTTCATTAATTCTACCGTAGATTATTTGCAATGAAATTAATGTTGTTGCTAAATTTCGTTATTGTTGTAAAATAAGGCATCATCCTTGTTGAATTAATTAGGTTGAATTGCATAAATCATTTTTACACTTATTGAGTGTTTGTTTGTACCCAAAATTTTTCAAACCAAAACTTTTCAATCAAAAACTTTTTAATCTTTACACTTAATTTTTTTTTAATTATTTCTTTATATTTTTTTTATATAGCCAACTCTACTTTTCAATCATTTATGAACTATTACTAGTTTATCTATTTAAACTTTATTTCTTGTACTTATTATTACCCTTATTATTTCTATCATCTTTTATTGTAAAAACTTTTATATCAAAAAATTTTCATCAAAAGTTTTGTCCCCTCCCAAACACACTCTTAAACAATTAAATTTTGACATTTTGTCGTACTCATGAAAGAAAGAAAATAGACGATACATCGTGATTAACCGTAAACAGTGATAGTTACCTGGGCAATGATTCTCTACAACTGGTGTGAAGATGTCCTTTTACATTTTTTATTTTAAACTTTTTTCCACATCTATACCATTTATTTTGATCAACAATATTTATTTATATGCCAAAAAAATTGTAATTAAAATCCAGAATTATTTATGAGCATATATCCCTTAATATCCACGTAAGCATCCAAATTCTACGGAAATATAAGTGAAATGACACAGTAAAAACTGTAACTTGTCCGAGACTTAGATTTTTGGAATAATATATGGTCGTTCTCGAATGACAGTCACTATCTCACTAATCAATTTTGTTTTAAGTCTTCTCTTATTCTATACAATATTTTCCATACGTTTTACAAAATCTTCGTTGACCGTCAACATCTTATCTTTAAACCCTTTTGTAATGTCTCTATTTTCCATTCTCATTTAAATATGAGGTATGATCCTGTTATCCTGGTATAAAAACTAAGCAATGATTTGCTTAACCCGTACTAATAATTTGTTTTTATTTGTTTGTTGTTTTTTATGTAAACTTGTTAATCTAGATTTATTTAATGTAAAAATTAAGGTTTACCATTTTTTTATTTTGAAGATATGTATATTTTTTGGATTTTTAAACATAGGTAGATTTTAGTCATATATCTATATCAAAAATTATAAAGCTTGGTCTGTATATTAAATATGCTTATATTAATAAGCATGTGAAAAAAGCCAAAAAATTTTAAATGAAATTTTCAGCCTAGGCTAAGTAATCGAGATAAAATGATCATGCCTCTTTGAATATGTTTCATTTCCCTTTATTGTTTAGTTAATGGAATCCAAGCTACGTTCAGTTGCTTTCTTGAATTCCAAATATAATGAAATAAAAGAACAAAAGAATATAGAATATTTAATATACCGACATGATTATATCTGAAGATTTTTTGTATTAAGTATTTGGCGTACGTAAAAAGTTTTTCCATTTTAAGATGCATATGTATATATATACATGATTTCTACAAGTAAGGTTTTTAAGGATGAAAATTACTTAAATGCCCCCAAAATTGATGATTTTTAAAAGCTAAAAATAAATATATTAAAAGTTGGAAAATTTTGAAATTTGGTATGTGAGTTAAATACACCTAGGAAAACATATTCATGAAAGAAATCAAAACATTATTTAAAAAAACATGCCGTTTTGGGTAATATGCATGCCATCATGATTTTTTAATATATAAATGTTTCATTTTTCCATTCTTGGCATATTCATTAGCTTGTCAAATAATATAATTGGAGTATGATTATATACATGATGATGTATTTTAGAATAAAATACAACATTTATTTATTTTTACAATTGGATATATTTTTTAATTTTTCTTCATAAACATGTTTGTCTAAGTTTATTCAATTTATATACAAAAAAGTTTTCCTTTTTGTAATACTTTTACATGTTTATTTTTGATTTTTTAAAAATTAGCAAGTTCAGGGGCAACTAAATCATTTTGCACCACCTTAAGAACTTGATTTCTAAAAAAAAATTAAAAAAATTAAAACTGCATTACTCTAGCTTGCTTCGCGACCATTTTGAAGTGGGCTTACATTTTACCCCCTTATGTATATAAGGTCAGAGTGTGTCAGTTTGTGTTACTGGCTAGTGCACCAACACGACTTTTGTAAAATAGCAAAACTTTTTATATAGATTGAATACACTTGAATAAACATGTTTATCAAGAAAAAAATAAATAAATAACTAATTATAAAAATAAATAAATGTCGTGTTTTAGCCTAAAATACATCACAACTCCAATATAATTTTTTTATGGCATAACTCCAATATAATTAACTACAAAGATAATGTTGAAAAATGGAGATAATAGATGCCTCATTTACTCATTGGCCATGTTTGATAATATGCATGTCATCGCGGTTTTTTTAATATATAGATGTACTTTTCCATTCTTAAATAAAATAATTGGAATATGATTATATACAACATGATATATTTTAAGCTAAAATACAACATCTATTTATTTTGACAGTTACTTATATATATATATATATATATATATATATATATTTCTTCATAAACATGTTTACTTTAAGTGCACGCAGTTTATGCGACCCGAGGGATGCTAGGTTGGTCTCGACGTTGAAGATAAGTTGTTCTAGTAGCGTCGTGCGAGGCTCGAATGCCCGTGCCTTTCGGGGAGCAGTTTTCTTCATTTCATAACGTGGGAGTAATAAGGACAGTCATCCCAACGTCACTGTCTTATTTTTTAATTTCTGCAAATGATCTTTTATCGTTTCCATTTTCCAATATTCTAGATATTGACTGCATGTGAAGGATAAAATTTCGATTCTCATTTACTGTACGATGCAGCGTAAGGTAGTTAATTTACAGTCCACTAAATCTATATATAAATATTTTCAAAATTATTCGGCTCATGCAAATGCATCTTTTGAATTTTTTGAAACGAAATTTTTGGAAAAACTCATGCGTTGCTTTAAAATATTTGTAGATGAGTTTCTCAAAAAATATATATATAAATAAATAAAAAAATTTACAAAGTTGAATAATTCTATTTACATAGGCTAAAAATCTTTAAAATATTTTACAAACTCAAGCCTACTTCAATTTTTCTTTCATCGCACTTCAAACTCTAAAATGAGATTAAGATCCACACTAGCTCACTTTAAAATAAAAATTAAACAACATTTATTAAGACTAAAAAGGAAAGCCTCAAGTGAGTGCATCTGCAGCGTAATTCATTGGGTTGTATGGGGTATGGATGGGAGAAGATGAATGGAAAAATATTAATATACATCCAGAATCTTCAAAGACGAATAACGATCAGATTCCTTTCAAAGGCGAAACTTTGGCAACATTTGGTACTGATTTTTTTGTTGAGATTATGAAATAGGATTGAGAATGGAAAATAGAATACTTTTAGATTTATATGATTGATATAAAATGATAGTTATAGAGTTGGAATAAATAGATTTGTTGTAGGATAATTATAAAGAAAAATGATTAAAATATAAAGGAAAAATTGAAAAAAATAGAGTTATTAAATGAATAAATGATTAATGGGGAACTGGAGAAGATGAGATATTTTCCACCCCCTCCCACCCGTTCCCACCACACCCTCATCGTTAACCAAACGTGCCTTGCGGCTGCCGGTGTCATTCATCAATTGAATGAGCATATGCCTTGTAGCTAAAACTCAAGGTCTGCATGTCCTTGTACCTACAAAACTAGATGCTACCTTGTCCGTATGTAGATCTCATCATCTGAGCCCTCCGTGCATCTTTATAACCAAAAGAAACGTGATATTATTGATACATAGCAACTGTCTCTTCAAATAAGGTTTGGGATAATTTACAAATATATCAGGATAATTTGATCATAGTTGCAAACATATCCACATAATTTTAAAAATTGTAAATAACCCCTACATAGTTTGATCCTAATTGGTAATATAACTACACTATCGCATGCTCACAACATATGTAGATTTACAAATATATACAAACTATATGGGTATGTTTGTAAAAACTAAACATAGACGCTTAGTTTTCAAAATTGCAAAATACCTATGTAGTTTATATAAATTTACAAATACATCCATGCCATAACATGTAGCAATGATGCCTTCATAGAATAAGTATATTTGAAGTATATTTGCAATTATGGACAAATTATGTAGGTATTATTTACAATTTTTGAATTATGAGGATACGTTTGCAATTAAAATCAAATTATGTGAGTATATTTACAAATTACCCTAAAGTTTGTTTATATTCATTTAGCATAGCCATTTTTTTAGGTTAGCATAGCCAAATTAATGTCGGTCAATGCTACATAGTTAATTTGTTTATAGAATAATCAATGATTGCCTAGCAAAAGCTAAGGAGGCAACAAATTTCCTCCTCATAATGTGTAACATATACACAACCCTTCAATTTTGCGTCAAAAATTATGTATATCCCCATATTTTGCATCAGTGATTATCATTATCTGCTAAATAAAATGTTTAAAGTGTTGTCAGGATCTCCACCTTCATCCTTTTTCGACTATCGCTAAACTTCAAGGTACATGTGAGCATCATTTGGCCATCAGACAAACTTTAGCAAGCCAAAATTCAAACTAAGATAAAATAAAATTCAGAAGAGCAAAAAAAAATAATAAAACACCAAAGCAATGAGCTTTCACTTGCCTCATCTCAAAATTTAGTTGCCAAAGAAAATTTTTGTTTTAAATAATTGGGGCATATGTTATCTAGCAACAAGTGATAAGAAATTTGATTGTTACTAGTTTCTATGCTTACGCAATTAAATTTTGTTCTAGCTGGCAAAACATTATTGCCGGTTAAAAAAATTTTCTTGCATACAAAACGATCATCATATGCAAAAAATTCTCATCTATAATTTTCTTTTCTAGTAAATATTTTTTAAATGTATTTCTAGTAAATATTTGGTTGTTGACAAGGGTTGTTTAAAATGGATTTTCTAAATACTAAACAAATCTTGGTATGTATGACATTCAAGACTCTTTGCCACAATTTGATCAGCACTTTATGTACTTCAATTCGAGGAAATTCACTTTCCCTTCATTTCTTCATGTTCTTTGGATATGTAGTAGGCATCCGAGAAAGATCCAACTGGAAGCCTTATGGAAATAAGAAGGTAAGTAACTCACTGTGAGCCTACTTGAATTTTTCTTCCATTATATTTCAAACACTAAAGTAAGAACACGATCTACATGAGCTCATTTATAGAGAAAAGTTACAAATCTCAAGCATTAATTACCACTTAAAGAGAAAGCCTCAAGTAAAAGTAATTCATCGGATTTTATGAGGGCTAGATAGGAAAAGTGGAGGGAAAATCATCAAGCGGATCACTATTATTGTTTTAATTAGAGGGGGCAATCATGGCAAAATAAGATTCAATTTTTAAATATTTAAGGGGATTTATACTAGTTTCAAAAAATTTTCATGTTGATCAGCCCATGGCCAGAGTAAGATTTGAGTCATTCATAAGGTTTAGTTAAATGAGCATGCACCTTGTACCTACGACTTAGGACCTGCATGCCTTATTGTTACTACATGACTAGTTATGCATACTATTTTATGCTCATGTACATCTCATCATCCTCATTCTATTTATTCCCATAATCTTACAAGAATCATGATATATTCAACTTGCTGTTCAATTAAGGATTGCTTATATCCCAATAGAATAATCAAATTAATGTCGATCAATGAAAAAGCTAATTAATTTGTTTATAGCTCAATCAATGATTGACAACCACGAGCTAAGTGAGGCAGCAAGTTCCCTACTCATTATGTTGCAGATATAAATATCTTTTCTTTTTTCTATCCAAAATTATTTGTATACCCCTGCTAAATTTTCAATTAACCCTAGAAATTCCTATATAATTTTCTGATCGATCTATATGAGCAAAGTTCTCTTATTAATAGCCCTTGAAGTAAGAATTAGGTAATTCTAAAAATACTCAAAATAGCTTAAAATTAATAAGCATGGAAAGAAAATAGATGAAACACCACAATCAGCCATCAACATGCACGAAAAGAGATGATTACTTAAGCAATGATTTAAAAAAGCTGACGTGAAGTTTCGTCTCTAAATCTTCTCTTATTTTACAT
The DNA here is from genome assembly GCA_030490835.1 of Annona cherimola. Lineage (NCBI taxonomy): Eukaryota > Viridiplantae > Streptophyta > Magnoliopsida > Magnoliales > Annonaceae > Annona > Annona cherimola. The sequence continues at coordinate 51,773,691 of CM059976.1, forward strand.
ATGATATTTTCCTCGAATTTTACAATATATTCGTTGATTGTCAACAACTAATCTTCAAAATTTTAAATTTGTTTACATTTTTTTTTGATAAAATGATGCGCTCTATCCCTGACCCCATTCAATGTGAAAGGGATTAGGGATGGAGTAATCCAAGCAATTCATTGCCAAAAAATTGTCAGTACAAATTTTCCCAAGAATGGCTTGGGGGGGTTGCCCCACCAAACCTGGTGGTCCAAAGTAGAGACCGAGACTAAATCAGCTAGGGTATGTGCAACATCATTTCCTTGCCTTAATACATGATGTATTGAATAAAAAGCGTTCACTTTAAGGATCGACCTGATTTCCTCAATAATAAAGCCCACCGGAGAGGAAATGGGGGTCGCATTCGCCAGAAAGTCGCAGAGGGTGAGAGAGTCAGTCTCTAGCAAAGCATGTCTAATATCAATGTGGCGCGCCCATCTGATCCCCAGTAAGAAAGCTGTATCTTCCATCAGTAGCGGTTCAAGCACACCACTCTTTCTCCACCCACATGCAGCAATGAAGGAGCCCTGGGAGTCTCTTATCACCGTTGCGCAGGCAAATACACCAAGATCCTTTCGGCATCGAGCGTCAACATTGATCTTAACAAACCCCAGTGGCGGTTTGAGCCATCGTGGCACCAGAGATCTTCCCAAAGCCCCCGTCCGAACAAGTGTTTTAGCCGTCCAATGTTGGTAAAGAAATTCTGCACACCAGGCCAAGGTATCCGTGAATTTCGGTTGGATTCCCTCCTCTCTGAGCTTGTTCCATAGCCACCACACCCTCCAACAGCACAAGATAAACATAGCAAGGTCCTCGGGACTATTTTGTTGCACAAGCATTTCCAAAACTTCCTGTACTGTTACACCTTGATGGGCCATCCTTGCAGTTTTCCAGCCAACCCCAAGAGTCAATACACACCTGAGGAATAGGTGATCTGCGTCTTTAGTTTCATTCTTGCAAAATGCACAGCACGAGTCCACGTCAATGCCTCTACGCGTAAGGTTGTGTAGCGTGGGAAGGGCATTAATAAGAAGTCGCCACCCAAAAATGATTACTTTTGATGGAAGTTTTAGCTGCCATATAGCTTTGAAGGTTCCCGAGAGGGCCGGGCTTTCAGTATCGGAGCACAACAGTCTGTATGCTGACTTGACGGTATAGCAGCCGTTAGGTTCATGCTTCCAAAAGACAGTATCCTCCGCGGTTCCATTGGGAAGAGGAATCATGTTCACCTCGTGCCACCGCGTCTCCCCCATTGCCGCAACCACACGGTCCTTGTTCCAGGAATTGGTTTCACCATCAATAAAGTGGTTAGCCGTTATGCCATGGCCACAAATTTGAATGAAACATTCCTTGCACATTTGCGAAGGCCTGTTGGAACTGGTAGTTGGTCTTCACTGGCGTTGGAGTTAAGGAAGACGTAATAGTGAAGGGTTTCTCTCAGATATGATGAAAAAGAACTTTTGACATTTGACGGTCAGATGGGCATCCAAGGCAGAACCATTCCTATGTTGAGGCAAACGGCTATGAGACAGTAGCCATACCTTCCCATGGGGAAGATGACGCTTTGGTATCATGTTAAGGCATCTTTATCCATTCAAAAATATAAATGCCCATTTTTTGATAGTTTGTTGTCAGGATTGTTTTGTCACAACTTCAAAACTTCAAAGGTTATTTTTTGAATATTTAAAATATGGGATTAGGCAAACTTGGAAGGTTAGTTTTGCAAATAATTCCAAAATATCTTATTCTGGAATGCAGGGCCTATTGCTATTCCAAACAGAACAATGGGCGCCCATTGTGTTCTACGCGCCTACTTTAATGCCCCACTCCTCCCCTCTATTTGGCCCACGTAGCCTTCTCACACCCCAAACTTCCCCTCTATTTGGCCTATCCACCCTATATGCATGGCATCTGAGAATAGTGTGCATTCTAATTTGCTTCATTTATAGAGCATGGCTTTAAGCCATTAGCTACTAGTAATCGACTTTTTTTTTTTTACCAGGCCACTCATCTTTCATGATCATGTATGCGACGAGAAGTGTACTTTAGGGGAGGAAAATGAGGGTACTGTCTCTAACTAACTTTTAACCCTGAAGCTCTCTATCCTAACATAGCTATATACACTCATGGTAACCACGTGATCATCCGACCATTTCTGCTGTTTCAATTTTAGAGCTCCAAATTTTTGTTTCACAAATTGAAAATGAGATTGCATGAGAAAGTGAAAAACTCAGATTGTAGTGGCAGGTAGATGCAAAATTGTATTAAAATATGATAAATATAAGTAATAGTTTGAACAATAAGTTACTATATATGTGTGGGTTAGGGAAATGATAGCTTATATGTAGAAATGAAAAAAAATTCAAATGAACAAATCTTAGTAGCCTAACAAGATCTTAATGTTCTGGGGAAAATAAATAAATATAGACATTGATCATTCAAAAGTTCATTAAGGAAACTAACAAGAAAATTAATATGTTGCAATAATATTTTAGCAATAGTTAGTTTTGGTATTAAAATCTTTTGCAATTCACTTATCGTGATAGTAACATCACAATCTAAATTTATATATTTAAAGCCTATTTTAGCAATTGAGGAAAAGACAAATAAGAAACTTTTCATTACTTTCTTCACTTATGTTATTTTCATCTTACCTATCTAAGAATGTTACTCTTTTCTAATTATATCAATATTTTCGATCATTATTTCACATTTTTCATACAACTGTTTCATTTATTTTACACTTATTTTCTTTACTCCTAATAATTACTCTTATCATATCAAATTAGTTATTCGTTGTGTCTATTTTTCCTCAAGTGTACAGATCGCACAAGTAACATAGATAGAAGAGTAGAGTTATCTTTCTCGTAAAGACTTGAGTGCTAAATATTCACTAATTACTAAAAATAAAAATTAGAATTTAATTAAATGCACAAAAACTAAGATGTGTAAAGTGAAAGATAAAAAATAAAAGATAAAATTGAGAAAAAGTAAGTTGGTAAAAATAGGAGTAAACTAAATGGGAAACTCTTACCGATTGATGAATCTAAAGTTACAACTTCACTCGCTTATCCCCATAATTTTATTATATTTCCTTGATTTATTTTACTAATATGAATTATTAGTCTAGGGTAATATTATTTATACTCTTCTTTCGATTGTGGCATAAATCTAACCCATTAATTTTAAATTTCCATGTAAATCATAAGAATTTAAAATACAAGCAGCATTAATCACATCCCTAATATTAACTGCACATGGCTAATAGATATTTTTATTCATATTAATAAATCTCACACATCCCACGAGATAATCTTATCTCAAGAATATGCATAGATCATGTGTTATTTAATCTTTAGTCTAATTTTATGTTATCTTGTTCAAACATCACATGAAACTCCCAAATCAATTTACAGGGTGACTTGTGAAACCCAAACCCAAGTAGGTCTTTAAATATGACACATGTGTTATCTAAATGAATTTTGGATGATTGTCATGAATTTATGGATTTTGGAAACCCTAGTTTGCAATTAAGAATGGTGATTAAGGTTAATCGCCAAAGCCCGATATGAGTCAAGATGACTAAAAAGGGCTCAATGAGGATTAGGATATGCTAATGTTGCATGAATATTTATTTTAATTTTCATATTTAATTAAGGGAGATTAAAATAGGAATTATGAAATTATGTTGCAAAATCATAGAAAATTCATAATTTAACGCCTGTAAGGCGAATTCAAGTGACATTTGAAAGGGAAGTTGATGATGATAGGCTTGGTATTATGGGATTATTTGGTTATAAGAATCCTTGATAAAATTAGTGTGATGATTTATTGAATATGGCTCAAATCTAACTGTTAACTTCAAACGGCTATAACTTGAACTAGAAAAATTGGATTGATATGAAATTTGAAATGGTTGAATGAAATTATGAGATTAACATTTTGGAAGGTTTGGATTAAGCATATTATGCTGGAAAAATACCTAAATTGGAAAAGGTGTATATTGTTGACTTTTACATCTCAAAGTTACCATGCATTAAAGGCTAGAGTACATGGATTAAATGCAGATTTTTAATGGCAAAATATGTGTCAAATGCTGCTTAAAACTAGGGTATTTATGAATTATTGAAAAATCCAAAAATCACATGAATTATCCCTGCATTGATGTCCACATTAAAGGAGCTAGGGAGTGCTCAAAGTGAGCATAGGTAGGTGGCAAGGCAAGCACGTCAACTAGCTGCTATTGCTAAATTTTTTAAAATTTTTTATTTTATAATTTATGCAAATAAATATCTGACATGTGGGGACACATAAATATGCATTTATTCACGTGAAAAAAATCCCAGCAAAATCATTAATGTAGATGCCATTGAAGAATGAAATGTGGACAGCATTGTCTCATACAAATGATGTGCAATGGTTGGTGCTGTTGCTTCCATTTTTGTTAATTTTTTAAGCCATATTAATGGATAAATTAAATTTTAAGTGTATAATTTACCCTCAAATTAAGGTTATTAAAAATTGGAAAAACCTGAACAATGGACAGCTATAAGGACATGATCAAGTGGGCAGCTGTATGGTTATGATATTGAGCAGATTTTGGCTTTAAGAAAAAATGGTAAAAATAATTTTTATGGCTGTCATTTACCCAACACATTTAAGGGATAAATACCCATTTAATGGCTGTGGAAAAACAGCAGCAAGTGGGACCCACAACTAGATCAATCTTGCTCCACATAAAGGGGTGCTCGGCCATGTGAGAAGGAAATGTTGGAAAAATTTCTAAGTGCTCCAAACCCCATCTCCCCAAAACAGCAGCCACGTCCAACCTTAGGACCAGCAAGGAGGAAGGAAAAGGGAAGGGAAAAAGAAGGAAAAAGAAAGGGAAATCGGAAGAGAAAGTTGCCTCAAGTGATTAGGGTTTGGTTTTCATCAATCAAGTAAGTAGATGTGATGATTTGAGCTTTTGATTTTAAGTATTATACTCCAATTTTTGGATATGAATTTGATGCATGAAGTTACCTTAAACTTCAATATACCCTTTAATCAAATATTGTATGGGTATTAAGTTAAATGAATGAATTTTAATATTTTAGGTGGTGGAAATGAAGATTAGAATGACCTAAGAATTGAAAACTCAACTTGATATAACCTAAATTCTAATAATAAGTTGTTGTATTTGATTGATGTTATGTTTAGGTTATGAATCATGTTTTAATGAAATAAACATTTTGATCTAAGCCTAAGATATGAATATTAGAAAGAATGGAATGCAAAGTGATGTATATGACCCGATTTTTCCATTTTGACACTAAAAATGATATGAAAATGGGATTACATGGTTTATAGAAGTTATGTAGGGTAAAATACCCTAGGTTTAGGTTATTTTAGATGCCCAAAAGGATTTGAGAAGATAAGACCCAAATCTGATTTTATGAATTTTATGGAAAAATGTCCAAATGAGATGAAAATGGAACCTGAAATGGGGAAGTAAATTGCTGTTTTGAGATGAATTTATTTATGAATGCTAAATATGTGTTAATACCCTAGATTTGGGTTAGGAAAAGTTAGATTAATTGCTAAAAATTTGAAATTATAAAACTGTTTAGGGTTAAGTATCAAAAGACACGTTGAACGTGTGAAAAACGGGTTCCAAAGTTTCTGTTTTGGAAACCTATGATTAGTGGATTAAAATTTCATAAAAATACCCTAAATAAAATGTTAATTGAAGATGATTATCATGTTGAATTATGGGCTAAGTTGCTGACTTGTAAAACTTTATGAAATGCATCATATATGTGATGTGAAGCAAGTATATGTGGAATGATGAACATGCATAAGTGGTAAATGACCTATGTAAATTGATTTTGTGCAAAAATGCATGAAAATATGATAAATTTAGTGAATATATTTCTGTTTAGATGCATGATGTTAATATCAAATTTTTCGATTAATTAATGAGGCTTAAGGCAACAACATGTGCTTAAAATGAGTACCAATGTGTATAATTTTTGGAAAATAAGTGAAAAATGGTATAAGGAAGGTAATGAGCCATTAAATGATGATTATTGAATAATTATTAAGTGATTGAATGATTACCCTATTTGTGGAATTTAATATGATGTGTAATAGCTCATGTAATGCACAAGCATGTGCTATATGTGCAATTCGACTTGAAAAGTCAACTGGATTATGTATGTTAATGAAAATGGATCGAAAAACTACGTTGAATGCAAGAAGAAAGAAATATGTGAATGTTATATCATTCTTATATGTATAGGCAAAGACAAAAGAATAAGCGAAACGGAAAGCTAAGCAAGCAAGGTAAGCAAGCAACTTTCTAAGTGAGTTTTGTTTTAAATGCTTTCTAAGGTATTTAAGGATGGTCATTCCTTGTCTATATGCGTTATTGAAATGTTATTTCCATTGAAATAAATGATTGCTTACTGTTTCGCAATTATGCATGAAATGTGATGAAACACGAATTTATACGATGTTTCATTGAAACGATGTTTAAAGAGGGATGGTACAAAGAATTCTCTACATGAGAATGAGAAGTTCCATGTGTAAGTGGGTATATAATGCCGGGGTGACTAAAAGTCATGCATGGAATGGAACTCAAGTAGGTTAATCGAGGTAGTAAGTGGACAAGGAGTTCCCCTTGACGTTGCCAAGTCGGTAGGTCCGACGCCAAGGATGGAAAGGATCATGCTATGAAAGAGTGTTCCCCGTGCTAGTGTACTGTCACATGAAAGATAATGTCATGAATAAAAATGATGAATTTACACATCCAATGTTTATGAAATGCCCAAAAAATTGGGACTTATAAATGGTTTACATGAATGGTTTTGATGAATGATTTTAATGAATGGTTTATGAAAGGTTTATGAAAATTTTTCCACCCCGCAGGTAGTTGATTACTTGCTAAGTGTCTCTACTGAATGGAGGAAAATGTTTTTAAAGAATGTTGTTTTCAAAATGAATTGTCTGAAAACCTTAAGCTTGCTTATTGAATTTCGACTCACATTTTGTTTTCCAAACCCATAGACAGGTGAAAGAAGAGACCTGGCAAAGGAGCAAGAGCTGACCATTGAAAGAATAGAAAAACATGTAAGTTTCATGTTTGTGAAAAACTTATGATGGATGGTTGTAAAATAAGTTGAGGTTTTATGTTGACATCTATAGATATATATGTAGTGACATCTGATTTATGAGATGATTTGAAATATATTATGAAAATCATGTTTAGTTATGACATTATTAGATGAAAATGACCTAAATATGTATGAGATGAGAAATCGAAGGAAATAAATTCCTATGGAAACATATTTAATTAGATAAATATCCGTTAAAACCCGCCGTGTGACAGGGCAACAATCTTGATCACATTTACTAGTTGATAGATCCCGAGATAAGGTGACGCTCGGGCTGGGGCGCCACATGACTAATCTCATAGAAGTATTAAGAATAAGTTAAATAAATAATCAAATATTAAAAATATAAAATCAAAGAAAAACTATAATTTAATCATAGTTCAAAAATAAGATCCATTGCAAGCCTACAATAAGGTTTTTAGTTACACATAATTACATTGAACACAAGGCTAAAATAAAAATAGAAATTAATATCCATCTCAGAAAAACAGAAAATCAAAATTAATGGGACGAAAAGTCTACTCCTTTAGCCCAGTCTACGCTTCCACACTTGAAGTTTCCAGCCCGTTGCACATCTCCACCCTCTCTTTCTCTACTTGAAATTGTGTTTTTAAAAAGCTTCGCCACCTCTTTTATTTATAGAGCAGAATACTCTTCTTGCTGCACCAATTGCATGCGTAATTCAAAACTGTGCAATGTAGATTTCTGCTGACATATGATGCGCAAGTTGAACAGTTCAGATGGTTTCGCACCTCAATTGCAAGGCTAAGATGCTTGCTGCAGAAACGAAATTGTCGTTCGTTGCAATTAGAAAGTTTATAGCTAGAAGGTTTTGCCTTTCTTGCCAAGCAATAAATTCGGACTTCTGAAATTGGCAATATTTTGATGTATGACTTCGGTAGATCCGAATAGAGCGTGATGGCCAGCCCAATATTAACAATTTCTGATAGAAAAATTAGTTGCTGAATTTCGGCTTTAAATGACTGACGTTGAATGCGCGGATTAGCAAATAGCATGACTAGTGTTGAACAACCAGCTTTAATGGCTGAAATTTTTGGTGTTTATTTCGGCATTGGACGGCTGAAATTTCTGGTGAAAAAAATTGAACGGCTGAATTGATGGATGGCCTTGATGATTGCATTGATTTCAAGTGGACCCAAGGCTGAAATTTGCTAATCTGCGTAAAATAATTTAGAATTATAAATGTATCAAGTTAATAAACTGGCAGTCAATTTATAAAAATTAGTTCAAGCCCAATTATTTCAACAATTATTCAAATAATTCGAAATTAATATTTAATGTTCAAATGTTGCCTAAACATATTTTAAAACAAATTTCAAATTAAAATCAATTAATTACACACCAATTTGGCTCATAATATGTACAAAATATTTTATTAATTGGCAACTATCACCTAAAATTTTTTTTCCACTTTTTTCTTATTATCAAATACTCTAAGCGAGAAGGGAAAATCTTTGGGAGCCTAGTTACATGCACCCCAGGTGTACTTAGACTCGGTTTACCAACACATTCCATCATGTTGGATGACGAACTCATCTCATAAGTTGGAAGAATTAGATTTGACTGGAAATTATTTTTGAAGTTTAGATGGTGAGTTATACTTACAACCCGTGCTTTACAATATCTATTACTATTTAACTAAGTGATAAAAATGATAGGGGTCTGCTGCCATAAGCAAATTTAATTTGCCAAATTAATCTTCTCAACTCTAGTGTTCTCACTTTTTTATTTAATTAATTTCATCTCTATAAACTTATTAGAACTTTTTATTCTGAATTTGTCTTTTTGTTTGTTTGTATTTGATGTAGAGTTTATGCAATTAGTAATTTTATTCATTTAAAAGTTGTTGGATCTATCCACCATTTTGAAAAGTATGGACTAATAATTATTGGATTTATCAATGGTAATGACCAAAAGTTAGTAGCAATTTAATGAGATTCTATTTATTTTTCACTTGATGATTGATTGAAAATTCACTCTATCGATTATAATTTTCACCATTTGTTTAGATAAGAATCAAGATTTCATTCAAATGAAAAATGTCTATGCATTACATTTTCTTTAAAATGTATATTCACATATAAGTTTTCAAAGATGCTCACATCTATCACATAAAAGAATTATCCACTTCAGGCCAACCACTTTATTCATTTTTTACTTTTTATAAACTTATTAATTTAACTGCATTTAATCTATAAATCATTTTTACCATTTTTGAGATATTTATATTTTTTTAGGTTTTAAATACATAAGTATTTTAGTCATTTTTTAATTTTACTAGCATGTAGTCACTTTCAAATTTAATAACTACAAAACATATATTCACAAATGAAATATGAGATTTAATTATAATTACATGTGTCCAACTAATTGTAAAAGAAATTGATTGAATATAACAGGTTGCAAAGAGTTTTCATAAACCGCTTGTTTTTTACAATATAATTTTTATTTTCAAATATAAAACTGTTTATTGTATTTACCATTATTTATTTCTAATTATAAAAATATATGCATTAAAAATCTTTATATATTACTTATATGCTATACAAAAAATTAATAGTTGTATATTTACTCTTAAAAGATGCTAAAATTTTGCAAAGAAAAAGTTTTCATTAAAAGTTATTTTTTACACTTAATAAAACAAATATTGTTAAACAAAGTAAATGGTTTAAATTTTGAAAAAATGTTTAAGATAAAAGAGGGCTTCACTATCATTGTTATAAAAATCCTTACAAATAACAAATACCTTCCAAAAATAATAATATCTGTAAAGAAATATTTTAAAATTCAATATATATTTATCTGTAATAGATATGGAAAACACTTCATTGGCGTAAAATGTACCAAAACAAATGAATACATTTGTTCTGTTTGGCCTAATCTTAGTAATTAAACACAATTTAACCAATGCATTAGTTTTAATATTATGTATATATTCTCAAATGCCTTTACCATGCTCATGTAATTTTTCTATGGCAATGATATGAAAGTTAGAACGAATTTCACGAATTTCTATCGTATTTTTCACCCACTCCCTCTCACCACTATTGCCTGCCAAATCATGAAATAATTAACTTGGCATCACCGTCGTCTACTTTTAACCTTTGACTGCCCGTAACATTATCTCATGACCATACATTAGCTAAGCATATGCATGCTGTTCATTTCATTTTTGAAATAATTGAATCTAACAAATTTTTTTATTCAAAACTAAGTAATTAGAGTTCAAAAGTATTTAAGTAGGATGGCCAATCCTAAAAGCATTCAAAAACATTCATTTTAAGACTCTCAAAAAAAAAAAAAAAAAAACAAAGAGAGAAAAACATTCATTCAAGATTCAATTAAAGACGATTATTTAGTAAGAAAGCATTCCTACAGTTCACATAATCTTTGAAACTTATATAATGCTTACTCTACCATTTCTTGTTTAGTTTCTGTCTTTGTCCTTCCACACATTGCATCAATATTTACATAAGCATGCTTCACCCACGAATGTTTCCGTTTCATTTTCTACCTGATCTGCATTATGTAAATCTAAACATAGTTTATACATATGTTGCATGTTGCAATAGTGGCTGCTACATATGTACTTCCCCTTTTCCACTTTATTTCTACGCACTTCCACCTTATTTGCATTTTGTTACATGAATCTAGCATGATAAGTTTCTCATATATATTTTAATTTCAAAAAAATCATGTGCTATACAACCTGTTTGACGCTGGACTCAATAAATTATGCAATTGATACTGACAGTCTAATTTTCAGCCCGCGTTAACACTTCGAAAGTCGTATTTAGAATATTGAATTAATAAAACTTACAATTGGAAATTAATAGAGATGTATTGAATGAAAAATCTGTACGCTTTCATGAATTAATTCCGGGATTTAGTTAATGAAAAGCGTTGTCTAACTTGAGACAAAAAATTTTCTGCCACACGCATGTTATTTCATATTTTCACATGCACTTGTACAATTTTCATAATTTAAATGTGAAAATCCTATATTTATAACATATAAGGAAAAATAATATGATTTCACTACAAGAAAAATCGTATATAACTAAAGAAAAAGGTTTCACTGCAAGAAAATAAATGCATGTCAAAATTTATCAACATATAGTAATTTTTACTGTGATACGGCTATAACAACATCCCTGTGAGGTTGTCACAAAAGGCTTTAATGACAATTTAAAGATTACTTTTTGCAACATTTATTGTATTATTGCCGTTAAAACCTAAGTTTTAGCAATAATAATTATTTACATCTCTTAATAATGCTTTTTTGTGGCAAAAAAATAAATGAAGCTAAAAGTACAGTCCAAAAGGTTAATTTATTGTGTTGTTTCTTCACAAATTTTCATAGATTTTGTAAACATGTTGCACGAACACTAACTATTTGTGAAGCATTTCTAGAGTTGTAGAAACTACGTCAAGTAGGATCTTTGTTACCATTTTCATCATTTCTATTAGGGTAATTTATAAATATACCTGCATAGTTTAACCATAATTAAAAAAATACATACTTAGTTTTAGAATTTGTAAATAATCTCACATAATTTTACTAACGATTATAAACACACTGATGTGGTCACAACATCATCATAAGTCCATTAAGGTAACATCTTTATGTGGGTATATTTGCTAACATATATAAATTATATGGGCATATTTGCAATTTCTAAGACTATGTAGTTATATTTGCAATTATGGTTAAACTATATAAGTATATTTGCATTTTATTCTTTTTAAATATTTTTTAGATTATGGACTTTTTGTATTTCAAAAAGTAACAATTTTCAGAATTATTTATGTAGTTCTTAAGAGTGCAAATACATACATATATTTAAAAATCATAAAAAATTTTATAAGTATATCCACATGATTTGACCATAATTATAAATATGTTTATTACTTAGTTTTTTAAATTACAAATATACCTACATAGTTTGCATATATTTAAAAATATACCTAAACTACAATGAAATTGCGATGATGTAGGTATATTTGCAATTATGGTCTAACTATATAGGGTTAGCTGCAATTTTTTAAATTAAATTTGTATATTTGCATTTATTGTCAAACTATGTATGTATATTTGCAAATAACCCTTTTGACTGTTAATTTCTCTATTTTTAGCTTCGGAATTTAAGTTACACAATCTAAGATTTAATGTGAGCACTTAAATATCCAATCGAGCTGTTGTTTCTTAAAGTTTTAACATGCATCGAATCAAGATAAGATAAAGGTATTATTGTTTTATCTTTCAAAATTTGATCAGCGCATTTGCTGAATTTTCACGATTTAAATCACCAAATTAAAGTGTGCATGATTGATAATTTTTTGACTTTAGCTCCGGAATTAAGTTAATTAATTAAGATTTGATTTGAGCGCTTAAACATCCAATCAAGCTGCCTGGTTAATGCGGCGAATACATGCGAGTGATGTGAGAAATCTTCACCTTGAATCGTGGCTCGAAAGGATTTTCTTCCCTTCTCATTCTCTCTCTAGTTGCTGGCCTTGGTGGTTAAATGGTTTTAAAGCTGGGGTTATACACATGCATCGCAACAGCCTTGACTTTCTTAGTTGGAAGATTTAAACTTAGAAGAAATAATCGTAGGAATTTAAATATTTCAGGGCCAAATAAATCATTTTTCACTCTTTAAAAAATTGATTTTTAAATATAAAATATAAATATGTAAAAGTAATATAAAATGGTAAAACTTGGTATATGGATTAAAGAAGAAAAACAAGTTTATGAAGAGAAAATAAAAAATAAATAAAATTAAAATTAAAAAAATGAATATAATAATTTGAGCATATACAACCAATTGTATAAAATCGGGCCCTTTTGGCTATATCTCAGTTATGCACTGTACTGGTAATCTAAAAAAATGTGAAGAAGCTGACCTAGGCAAAAGTTTAGAAAAGGTGGAAAAGCATTTTTCCGGCTAACCAAAAATAAGACCTTTCCAACAAGATATTAGACATTTTATAGTTCTATTTCCCTAATTTATGGCCATTTTTCAAAGTTGGCTTAGATGTAATCTTATAATTAATAATCTAGATGTAAAGAAACTGGCCATTGTTTATTTGCTAACTTATCAAAGTTGGAAGATTTGAACTTTGATGGAATAATCTTCTAAATTTAAGTGGTGATCAATTGATTACATCTGTCTATATATTTAACTTTGAATAAGAAATTTTCTTCTTTGTACCCTAAATGAAATTTTCATTTATAGAATCCAATTATTTATGAGAAAATAAGTTATATTTATAAATATATATAATATTATATTATATACAAAGCAACCATGTTGCCAAGTGGGAAACTAATGTATATCTATGGTGGTGGTCTACTTCACGGCCAGAATTTTTCTAATTGGTTACTTGACAAATGCAGAGTCTTAATAATTAACTTGAGGTTCTAGATCTTTACATCATGGGCATGTATCCTAACTAGTTAACTAACTAATCGTATCTTTTTAGCCAATTTAATTCATGACTACTGGTACGAGATTTTCTCAAATGTGGAGCTTGAAGAAGTTAACTTTTTGGGACCATAGCCTCAATGCGAGCATTAATTCATTGTCAGGTATGCGATATATACTGCATGCATACAGGGATATACAATGAAATGTAATAATATGTGTCTTGGGTAGACAAGAATATTTTCTATTTTTCTTTTTCATTCATCATTTCGGACATATAGGTACAGCCTTACAGAAGTTGTCAAATCTTAATGACTTGAATTTGGGATACAACCAATTGACAGATAGAAACATTGGTTTGTGGATATCTGGCCCCACATCCCTTGCATATCTTGATTTATCGAACAACAATTTGAAAAATCCTAAGATATTAGAAGGTAAGTGTCATTCATTTCCTTTCGAGTAGCTTCTCAATTAGTTGTCTTTTTTATTATTACTTGAAAATATATTTGTAATTGATCCTGTAATTAGCTATATGGCATTACAAGGGTTTTGCTCTTTAAGGAATCTTCATGACTTGTATCTCTCTATAAATGTAATAAAATGATGAATCCCAACGTCTTTCAAAGATATGCATTTTCTTCAAAGATTAGACCTTAGTGATGACTTCCTTAGTGGGGGAATTCTTCATTTCATATTCAGTAATCTAGCAATGATGGAGACCATTGATGTTGGGGATAACTAATTGAGTGGTGTAATACCATACTTTATGTTCGCCAATCTCTCTAAGCTTTCTCATATTGATCTCTTCGACAATCCCCAAGCAAAAGTTAAAACTAAGTACCCACATTGGATTCCGACTTTTCAGTTATCAAAGTTACCTTTAACAAGGTACAATGTGAGCAGCAACATTCGCAGCTTCCTCTCATCTCAACATCATTTGACATACTTGGAGTTAGATCTTAGCTTCCTCAATGGAACCATTCCTCCCTGGATATTGTATAATGTCTCATCTACTATGATCTTATCTTTGAGAGGCAACTAGTTAGAAGGACCATTTCCAAAGTCTTCTTAACTCATTTCATCCATGCTCACAAAAGTTGATATATTAGACAACCACATCAGTGGTACACTTCCTGTGAATACTGAGGCATTACTTCCTATGTTGTTTCACTTTAATGCATCAAAAAATGCTTTACAAGAAAATATTCTGTCGTCATTGGGTGATTTACCAATGTTGAAGACACTCAATCTTTCCATTAGTAACTTACCAGGAGAAATTTCATCAAGTTTAGTCAAGAATAAGACCTCGTTAAGATATCTAGACTTGTCCAACAATCATTTTGAAGGTCAGATTTTTGCAGGGGACTTCATCAATGCTAGTCTCTTACGTGTCTTGTT
Organism: Annona cherimola; assembly: GCA_030490835.1. Lineage (NCBI taxonomy): Eukaryota > Viridiplantae > Streptophyta > Magnoliopsida > Magnoliales > Annonaceae > Annona > Annona cherimola. The sequence goes on from CM059976.1 coordinate 51,788,716, forward strand.
CCTTCACAACAATCATTTCAATGGAACTCTGCCACAAAGTTCATCAAATAGTTATTTTCTAATGTTCCTAAATATTAGAAGCAACAGTATAGCGGGCTCTATTCCAAGTTAGATTTCATTACTCCCTAATTTGGTATCTATTCTCTTTCAAAGTAACTACATTACAAGATACATACTATTGGATTTTTGTCAACTTCAAAGTTTTCATGCACTGGTCTATCAAAAAACATCCTCTCAAGAAGTATACCATCTTGCTTAAATAACATTTTTTCCTTGGTCAAGAATTCCTCAATGTCCGAACTTCTTGATAGGATATATTATGGTGGGATTTGTTGGCCTCGAGTTAATGGCAAAACCCAAGAGGGGAGGGGTGAATTGGGTTCTTAAAATTTCTTTGGTAACTTAAAACCTTAACCCCTTGAAATCTTAATCCCCTTGATTGAAGAAACAAAATGGAAAGCAATGTAATGTAGAGAGCAAAAATAAAAATCAAGCAGACAAGATTTTTATAGTGGTTCGGGCAACCTCCCTACTCCACTCTTCCAAGCTCACACTCCTTGTGACTTGGGTTCCACTATTGTATTCTTCAAATACAATTAGAGCCACTGCTCTCTTCTAGATTCCAGCTCTAGGGGGCTTCAACAAATTTCAGCACAAGTAGGTGATGAGTTCCACTCCAATCACACACTACTTTACCTTCACTTGATCTTAGTTCCTCAAACTAAATCAAGTTCAACTCAAACAAATGAAATAACAAAAGAATCTACACTTTACAGATGTGTAGTAGCAATTTGGCGCAGAGAAGAACTCGTAGTATTGGCTTTGAAGATTCAGAAGTTGAGCTCTTGCAGTTTGAAGAAAAGTTCTTCTTCTTTGAATAGGCTTGATCTCTTTAATGCTCTTGAAGATGGGAGTTAAGCTCACTTAATGATTCTCAGCTTCTTCCCTCGTCCACAATGAATGCCTTTTATAATTTTGGAGGGAATCCGAATTTTTGAAGGTAGGTGGCGCGCATTAAATGCGCCAACGTTCAAATAAATTCCGACCGTTGCGACCCAAGTCGCAGGCGGAGTCGACTTCGGGTGCGACTTCGCCCAAGTCGCAGATGGAGTCGACTTCGGGTGCGACTTCGCCTTTCTGTAGAGTCTTCAAGTTTCAGGTTGGGTCGACTTGGGTATCGACTTGACCCAAGTCACAGGTGGAGTCGACTTCGGGTGCGATTTCACCTTGGCAGGATGCTTGAATAATTTTTGGGATGCTATGTTCCTTCATGACTTTTGTTGTTTTGCATTTTTCATATCTTCTTGGATCATTTTGTCTTCCCTTTAACTTGCTTGACTTCTTTCCTTCATTAATATTTTGTAGACCTTGTGAAGCTTGAAAACTTGTCTTTGATTCATCCTTCTTGCTTTCTTTTGATATTGGTCTTCATCTTGAAACATACTTGAAGATTTGTTTTGGACTTGAAAAACTTAAGTTGACAATGAGCTTGTTTCCTTGATTTGGATTTGAGAAGACTTAAGTTGATTCTTGGAATGAGCTTGAAACTGCATCTTTGAGCTTTAAAAAACGTCAAGTCGAACTTGGGGTCGACTTCGTCTGCGACTTCACCCAAGTCCCAACTGGAGTCGACTTCGTTTGTGACTTCGGCATTTTGCTGTCCCGAATTCGACTCTGGAGTGAATTTCCTGTCTGAAGTCGATGCTGGAGTCGACTTCGTTTGCGACTTGGCTTCCCAAGTCGCAAGTGGAGTCGACTTGGCCTGCGACTTCACCTGCTCTTCTCCCATTTTCAACTCTGGAGTGTTTTGGCTCTTTGAAGTCGATCTTGGAGTCGACTTGGGGAACGACTTGGCCTTTCATGATCTATTTTCTTCAAATGTATATACCTTAAACATTTCCACAAACATGTTAGTAACCAAGACTTTCTCAAATTGATTTGTTAATCATCAAAACATAGATTTAGCTTATTTTTCACATATTTCCAACAGGATTCCCTTATTTGATAGGGACAAATTATATGAGTTGAAAGGTGAAGACATTAAGTTGAGAATGAATTTCGCTACCAAGGGAATAGTTTACACATATGAGGGCATTCCACTTTCCCTAATGACTGGATTAGATTTTGCTATGAATAGACTGACACGTCATATTTTGCCATAGTTTGGAGCTTTGGAGGAGCTTCGCACATTGAATTCGTCCCACAATCATTTAACGGGTCTGATACCAAAATCATTAAAGTATTTTGCAAATATTGAGAGCTTAGATATATCTCATAACAAGCTCTCAGGTCCCATACCATTTCAATTTCTCAGCTTTATTCTCTTTCTGGTTTCTATATCTCATTCAATAATTTGTCTGTAAAAATACCATCAAGATGTCAATTTAACACATTCAATGCAAGTAGCTACATAGGAAATATTGGACTTTGTGGGCCTCCTATTGAAATCAACAATAATCATCTGACAAAAAAAGGGAATGATTAATCGCTGTTGGACATTATTAATAAGCTTGTAATTTTCTACTTGTGGGTGTTATTTTCATATGCTTTAGGTTTTTCAAGTTTAGCTTTGGTTCTTATCTTCAATGGGAATTGGCTAGGAAATATTTCAGAATTGTTGATGAAGATATCAATTCGACTGTTTATAGAATAAGGAAGTTTTGGTTATTGAGGAAATTACTCTAATCAATGTGATGTTATATCATGAGAGTTGAAATATGCTTCTATCTAATTTCAATACTTGCACTATTGATATGGAATAAATTATTTTTCTTTTTGATCTAGATTTTGAACTAAAGCTCAAAATTAAAAATAGATTTGATCTATGAAATTTCCTAAATTGATGAAGTATAGCCACATCTCGATTAGTCAATCAAACTCGTCACTTATTTAACAGTTTATTACTCCATGATTGTCAAGCATGAAACTAGAAAGAAACCAATTCATTATCTGAGTGAAACTATTTTTAGACTAGATATAAAAATATGGGTAGGCCACATCAGATTTGAAATAATGTTATGAGTTTATTTTAAAATAAGCCCCACTCATTATCTAATCATGATGATTTTCATATCTTAGACAAATGGGTAGGATGTGAAATGAAGCTAAAATGTCAATGCATAATTCTCTCTTTTAAAGAATTCTTGTCTCGTTTCAATTGTTCCTTCCCATTTAATTGTTAGATGATCATTTAAAGATGGAGGGAGAGTGCACATCAATGAGGGTGTGCTCTATCAAGATTAAGGGGAGTGGGATAGGCCATTTAGACATAGCAACAGTCTAGTAGGTTTCAATATGACAAATTGACATGGGATCCAGAACTAAAAGAGTGGAGAAAATATAGTTATATTTTGGTGTAGTTAAAAAAAACAAAGATAAATATACAATCGAGTGTTCTACTTTCTGAGATATCATTTTCCCTCCAAGATAGTACTTACGAGGAATAAGAGGCAGGAGAAGAGGTGGACTGTAGCTAGAATAGATTATTAAAGTGTTTAGTGGATCTTATAGATTCAACCCATTTGCCCTTTAAAGAATAGAAGAAAGAGCATGTAAAGAATAGTGACCTATTTGAGTGATTGAAGTTGAAAGCCATAAGAATAGCTTTTGAAATGGCTACTATGAAAAAGGAATATAATAAATAGGCTTATTGAAGAAAAGAAAGAGAAAATAAGAAAAGTACCAAAGTGCTCTCTACCACCCATGTAGTAGTCCAAATGGTTCATCAAAGAGCATACAAAATTTAGAAAAAGTTGAAAGACGCTATTGCACAGAAGATTAAATTTAGAAAAAAGACTTCCAAGAGAGGCTATGACTATGCATGTGCTAAGAAAAATGATTAAAAATATTTATATTGAGGCTCTTGGGAGTCACTAGTATGGAGATGATAAAAAGAAAGAAGGTTCTTTTATATAGTTTGTATACATGTTGAATAACTCATATATATATATATATAGAAGTCAAAGCTTTACAGCTAAAGACTTTTATTTAATACATGAACTAGTGAAATGCTTTTGGTATAATGCTAGTATAGATGGATGTTTGATGACCTATTTATCATGGTTGGAATTAAGTGCATTGTAGAGTCCATTTGTCATTACTAGCGAAAATTCGAGGTTTGGAGCTTGTTTGCCATTATCGGTAGAAAATAAGGTTATAGAATAACCTCCAATACTAGGTCCAACTTGTTGTTATCAGTTAGTTCTCTCTGATTACATGACTTCTCACCTCCTTAGAAATGGTAGTCTTCTTTCTCTTTTTCTAGTTGCCCTCAAGAAAGCTCTTTCCAAATGTCATTTTTTTGCTAATGAAAAATAGTTTATACAAGCTACATCATTAGTTTATTCTCCCAAAGAGAAAGAGTAAGCAATTGCAGTAAATCTCTAGAGTAACTTATATTTTTTACTCTTCATATATAGAATTGCTTTAATTCCAATTATAATTGCTCGGTCCTAAAATTAAGGTATAAACCTCGATTTTAGCTCCACAATATGACATAACTAATTTCCATATTGGCCTATTTTAAGTATTCATCTAGGAGGGAGTTAAAGGCAGTTATAAGTGTTTAATTATTTGAAAAAAATGTTGTAACAATCATAATGGGGCCCACTTTAAATTTTCCTTCACTACATTTCAAATTCATTTTGATTTCAAAGTGCGAACTCGTAATCTAATAGCCCAAAAAGAAAAGATCTCAGTATATTTCCCAAGCACAACCAAGCAAAGGAAATTTATAAGAATATACCCACACAAAAATCCACGTTCATTTACAAAGAAAAGTTGCAATCTTTAGCATTACAAACAAAAAAGGTAGCCTCAAATGCTTACATCTAGTTGTGTGCTTACAGCACATGGGAAGCAAAAGGGAATGGCTATTTAGTACTATAGAATGCTACAGAAGTCGATCAAACCCACTATGCAATTATCTTCTGGAAAATAAAAAATTTGCAAGAATTGGGTTCAAATGCTTCTTAGATTGGATGCATTTGGATGATACATAATGGTCGAATTAGGTTTGGAAAATAAATTGCAAGTTGCTAGCATTATGGTTTTAAGGCTGAAATGAGCATTCATCTATAAAAGACAAGAATGAATATAAATGAAAATTGTACAAATTTATTACAAAAAAACAATCCAATTCTATTGATCTATATACGGGAAGATGAATGGAACATTTCCAGTATCCAAATTCTTCATAGAAAAATAGCTTGGTTGCTTTTTGGAGAATATCAATGGGTTGCTAGAGCAAGATTTGAGTCATTTATCAGTTTAATAAGCAACACCTTTGATCTACAAATCATGACCTACCTTGTTACTCGATATGTCATGCATGAGACATAATTCTAGCTAGTCCTAATCATTGGCTTAGCTATATGTAGTATAGAAGATCATATGTATATCACATGCCTTTGACACACTCAAAAGTAATGGAAAGTACTTAAGAAATTGAAAAGTTTAGGTGAACCCCAAATCTCTTCCCTAAGCCAACAAGGCAAGACAAGGAAACTATCAAAAGATATAAACATGAAAATTGAATAGAAAAAGACTACATCTTTAGGTCACAAATACTATGATTTATCAATGAGAAGAATTAAAGCCATTATTTTGGAGTAGTATAATAAATTTTCATAAGATATCCTATGAACTTATTCTCAGTAGCTAGAAGGATGGTTACAACTGAATAAGTTGTAGCATATAAACCCTTGGCCTAATATGATAAAGGAATCAATATATAGGTTTGAACTAATTTTCCAATTCATATTATAGATAAGCAGGGAAAGCATATAGTTGATATAAAGAAATAGTGAACTTTCCTTTTAAGAATATCAATGCTCACATTTAGGATCTTCAGCGTCATGTTTATCAACTCATATAACATAGAGCATTGAATCCCCATTTAAAGGAAGTAATCAAATCACTACTATAATTAGCTCCATGTGCCATGTATGTGTTGCATCATCTCTACAGTATTATCAGGCCCAGGCCATTTTTGAAAAAAAATTGCTACTGCATGTGCCCATTTTTTGGTGCACATGTAGAGCGCTAAAAGTAGATAAAGGGGACAAAGGAGAGCTCGATCATAAGCAGAAAAAAATGAAAGAGAAGAAGCGAACGAAGAGGGAGAAGAGAGGAAGGAAGGCAAAAAGGAGAAGCTCATCACTATTACCATTGTTGATCGTCAGAGGTAAGAGGGGAGATGAGTTTTTGTGGCTTTCTTAGAATTTGCATCTAAATCGAGCTAAAATTAGGAGATTGTGTAGAAATTCATTAGATAAACATGTATAGAAGTAAAACACATGGATTAGAGCAAGGGATTTAGTTATCCACATATTCAAGAGTTGAAATGGTTAGGATTTTAATTTTTATCCCAAATATTAATAGAAAATCATGTAGCTTTTGATAAACTCTTGATAAAATGATATTTGGAGCCTAAATCATGTAAATGGAAAGGTAAAATCAAGCTAAAGTATGAAATCAAAGATTCAAGAGTGGTGAAATAGAATTTTCTTTTCCCAAGTCTTGATATAATGCTTGTAAAATGCTATTAAGATTTATTAATTATAAATTACTATGTTTAATTTGATTTAGAAAAAGAAAATTAGAATTTCCAACAACTCACGGAAATTGGGCAGACCTAAAAAATGTGGTTTAAGCATAGGGCTTTTACTTTATTCACTCTAAAAATTATTTATTGATAAAATATAAGCTATTTAGGTGTTAAAGATGTAATGAAAAATTAGGAAGGTATTATAACAGCCATATACAGGATATGAGTATCAAATTTTTTTATGCAAAATCTTAAATTAGCTAATCGACATAATGTAAGAATGATTTATATAAATTTTAAACATGTCTAATATATATACTTAAGTTGAGGATTTAATAGATGGTGAATTTAAGTCGAGTTAATGCCCTTAAATGACCTACTGAACTGCAGAGTCAAGGTAAATGAAATTGTAATTAGAATAGAAGTCTAAACAAGAATATTTTTCTCATCAAAGAGTCTGATGACTTTCTTTGAAGAAGGAAAGCTAAAACTAGTTTTTGAATTAAGACATCTTTAGACATTAAATTTAGGATGCAATGCATTATGATTTAAGTAAATACTTAGATTTATATTTGTTAATTTTGATAAGAAAAGAAAAAAGAAAGTGGAAGAAGCAGCTTAAGATTTTAAGGTAAGTAAGCCTTTCAAATTCAACAAATTATTGTGGCAAGAAATTCTCTTTTATCATTTACTTTAAGAAAGGATCTTTTTGGACAAATATTCATTTATGCTTTTATATGCATTATTAGAAAATATGTATAAACTAAGTCATTTTATACAAGAAATTTTTTGAAGTTTTACACATACTATAAAGACATTTGGAAATGACCATTACCCTATTTTCATTATATACATATATGCATGTTATTAAAACATGTTTTTGAACTTGGTTTCTGAATACAAATCCTTTTTCTATGACAAGTCAAGCAAACTCCTTTCATCATATAAATGCATTAGATACAAATGTGAACGGAACTTATGTATGAAAATGAATATATGGTTTCACCAAGTTAGTAATTACACAAGTAGTCGGTCCTTGACGTTGAACTGGTGCATCTAGTGTATGTGAAGATAATCACTTGATAACTATCATCTACCAGAAAAAGAATATGTCATTGAATGATGCATGTGTATGATTGCATTTTCATTCCCATACATACATGATATTTCCATGCAGATTTTACGATTTTCTTTCTAACAATGCTTGCATGCCGAGTTTTTTGAACTCATCATTTAGATTAATCGATTGCGGTATTTTATGTAATTAGTTAAACCTAAGAGTGTTGGATTTTTATATAAATATTAGAAATATGTCTTCTTGTTGTTGCTATAAATGGTATAAATATATATTGTGTACTATGTGAAGGATGTTTATAATGTGGATGTGAGGTTGGAATGTTATGCCTCTAGGCAGTGATGGAATGATTGTAATTATAAGTGAGATAATACTGGATATATATTTAATGTATTAGATTGTGAAAAAGGTGTATGTAAAATTTTTGAAATATCCCAGTTACAAACAGGATGCTACTAACATTTTTATTGATATTTAACAAAAATTCGACCAATTTTTTAATGGCTTATTTAGTTCTTTTACTGTGAAGTGATGTATAAGCACATTCTACACTAGGGACTTTACTTAAAAAGGATTTCTGGTATGAGATGCTATGATATGTCCATCGTAGTAGGATGTCATAAGTAAGGGTACTACAAGTATACTTGTTCTTTCCAAAACTAATGTGTAGCAAGAAATCTAATTTTTCAAATTTGTGACTCTTCTTAGATGTGGAGTTGATCCTCTTTATTTTTCTCTTGGAATCCTTTTCTAATTCCTCCTTATTATGGCCAATGATGAAACTCATCAAAAGGAGATGATCCTTGTAATAATCTTATCTTTAAACTATTCATGAAAATTCAAAACTTTAATCATGTGGAGTTTTTCTTTAGATAGTTGTTACCTAAAACATGAGGATACCTTGAAAGAAGCAATCTCAATTACCATTGATCCAATCCAAACCTTTTCAAATAATCCAGTGTCAATATCGTGAGCCCGTCAAAATCAAAATTAAACACCTTAGGGCAATGGAGGAGGACCATGCTTGCATTCTTCTTTCTTGCACCTAGTGATAAAAGAAATCATCTTTCTCCATAAAACCTCCTTTTGTATGTTCAAGGAAAACATTGCGCATTCTTCCAATTAGCTCCATTATTTTTCCTCATTTGCAACCTTGATCATATAGCACCTAAATCTTCCTACGGACTTGATAGCAAACGTCCACATCATCCTTAAAGGAGCTCAACAAGTTAAAGTCAAAGATGATCTTTTCAGGTCATTCAACAACTCGCTGATCCCCACATCCTTCCTACCATGAAACAATGGGAATACTACATAAATTCCAACCACGAAGAACACAATAAAGTTCAAATCTTAAAGCTCATTCAAGCAGCTTTTCAACGTGGTGAGATCTAGGGAGAAGATGGAAACCTATTCCTTGTAAATCCACGAGAGCTTATCCCATGGGAAGCCATAGTTGAAGAGGACACATAGGGCAAGGATGAGGTTGGGTTGGCCTAAAAGGAATAAGTTGTTCAAGGGAAGAAGTTGAATTCGTTGGCGAGGTTGTAACAGAGGAAGTGGTGGATAAAGAGAGTAATGTCAATGGAGCAGAAATGCAGATGAAGAAGAGGGTTACTAGACAAGAAGGGGATTTGGAACTGATGAAGTTGGCATTGGCGAAGGGCAAGCAACGAATAGAGTAGAGGTAGTCAATGACAACTCCATAGTTTGCGCAAAGGCTAGATAGTGATAGGTGCTTAGCACACCATTGATGCACTAGAATAAGAGCTGCTGACGAAAGATGTTCATTCCTTCTTCTGTTCTCTCTTTATCTAGCTCTTTTCCAAGGTTTAGGGGCTTGGGAGAAGCAAATCCTGTTGTCGAGCCATCTTGACAAGGGCTCCCATGGGCTCCAATCAGCCTCAAGTTACTTGATTTAATTTCGAAATTTCTATCTTAATCCTTAAGTGCTTTTAAAACTATTCTGAACTGGATCATAAAACCAATTGAAAAGTCAACCAGGAGAAAATGTAGTTCTGTTGACAAATGGTTTTGTAATTTTTCTAAAATCCAGAAAAAGGCATTGATCTACAAGTCAACTGCCAAGATCAATTAAACTTCCATCTATTTTTATCACGTTAAACAAAGTATTCAACAAAAGCAACGATAATGACGCATTCACCAACATCACGTCATTTCTCTTTCTTCATTGCATTTTAATGCTAATATATGTAAAAAGGGTTCTAGTAAACTATGAGTTATGACCACCAGCATGCCATAGTATATTTGCATACACAGTTGATTATACATTTTTTGTAAATTTTTCAAAAAACTTTTTATTTCTCTTATTTCAAAAAATTTTCATTTAAAAATATTATCAAATATAAAGCACACCCTTAGAAAGAAATTACATCGAATGAGAAATAGTTGCAACAAGACTTGGTTTTATTATTTATTGGTATATTATACTTATACACTATGGGTAAAATTCTTATGCTACTTTTAGTTAGATTCACAGTATACCTTAACATGTTCTAGTAAAGCATAGGTCAATTGGGTTTTACATTCAAATGGGTGACTTTAATATAGACATTTACCATCCAATAATCAAGTTATTTAGTATGTAAATTTAAAATTAAACATTGGAAAAGAACATAAGAGGAAGAAAAGGAAAATTCCTTATTGAAGAGCAAGAGAAACTAAAAAATTATAAATATATTTATGCCAAAAAGATGAACGTATAGGCATAATCCATATCGACGATAACATATATGAAACTTTATTCTCGTATGGCATAGAAGAATATTCAATTGAGTCTGTTTGAATACTGGTGGAGAATCTACCTTACTCTAGTTGCAAATACAGATAAATACTTTTTCCTCATCCTATTTAAAGAGTTTTTTTTACCTATTATACTCCAAACTAGGTTGATAATTGATCGATACCCTTGCGTAGCCTACTTAAGTTTCACCTATAAATTGATAATAACGTGTCCTGGCAGTTGTTACAAAATTCCAAACATGTTAAATTATATACTTATCCAGTGGTACTGCTTCAGCGCTTTTCGGAACAATCCATTCCACAATTTAAAATATGACATAAATATCTAACTATTTTCTTACCACATAATCAACATAATCATTGAATATTATTTCTTTAACCAAGTTTCAAAAGAACATCAAAAGACATTTTATATTGTTCAACTTCATATTTCTAAAAAAAAAGAATTCTTGATGAAAAGACTCGAATACAAAAATCCATAATTGAAAGTAAAATAATGACAAAATGTTTGGAAGCTTAGTACATGACTTTATAGATGCATAAAAATTAACTTGTGTCTAACAAAATGAGATACATGACAATTTGATTAAGATGGTAGCAAATAATGCATAATAATAATGCAATGTGACCAATTAATAGGTACATGATAGCAAGGAGACATGACAAAGAAAATGTGAATATAGATGATAATATATAAGATATGGATAACATTCTTATATGTCGGGATGTGTGGAGGACCCCCTTTTGGCATTCTTGTATGTTACGCTAACTAAATGCCCTTGTGAGTTAATATTTTAGCTCATTATCTTACAATAAACTCGGTGGGTTGGAATCATTAAGAAGCCTGTCAGGTACACAAATTACCACCTAAAGACGGCATGTTCCATTAAAATTTTCGGATTTATCTTAAATTTTCACAACTCTATTCCCTTGGTAGATTTCCAGAGGCATCACTTTTTTTAATCTTTTCCTCTCACATAGCAATTGGTTAAAGGTTTCACTTATTTTTCATTTCAAATCAAGTGCACATTTAGGAATACTAGATATTTCTATATATGATTTTCAGAAAAATTAAAACTGAGTTTTGAAGCCTTTATTTTACAATAAGGAAGTACCTTGATTTTGGACTCTTCTCAAATTATTTAAATTTGCATGAATTGTTCTAATTGATATTTATTTTAAATTTTGTTATAAATATTCTAATTTTAATATACAAATTATAAATGGTTAATTTGTTAATTAAGCTTTAAAATGTTATTTTTAAATATATTTGGAAAATCCCAAGATCAAAATGTTTTTCTCAGACTGCTTATAATAAAATTTGATATAAATGTGTGTTTGTGAATAAAAGTTGCAAATTTTTAATTATGAGTTTTTAATTTGATGTTTGAAAATTAAAGCATAAAATTAGATAGGTTGATTGAGAAAATTTAGAGAATTTTGGTAATTTTATTGCCGCATTAAATCTTCAAGGTTTTGTCTAAGCATACGAGGACTACAATAGCCTACCATTTTGTGTCAATTCACTACACAAGTATTGCCTCTCGCCTTTTGCATTCAATACTCTTGCATCTATAACTGAAAGCATTCGAACCGGAGATCAATAGTTCTGTTACTTCTTGTGACCTAATTCTTGGATTTAGTGCTAACGGTGCAAGATGCAAGAACATCGAATCCGAAGGTAAGAGATAATGCTCAAGAGTAGTGGGTCAACACAGAAGAATGGATCAAAGTAGGTCGCAAATATTTGAACGAAAGCTTACGAGTCTTAAGTGGAAACTTAGGGAGACCCAAGGGGTGACACATTTAATTACAACAAACTCATATATCCAATCATGATGAATATTTCATTGGGCCCACTTCTATGTAATCGAGTTACATAGAAGTGGTTCCATGTGATCTCCTCAAAATTTAAGATTTTAATACTTGATGGAAAATTCGATCTTTATAATTAGCATCATTTGTTTAGTTATGAGACTAAGTTTCATTCAAATCCATTATGTGCATAGGCCGCATTTACTTAAAAATAGATACATTTATGTGTAAATTAGGGGATGCTTAGATCTATTCACATATGTATTGGATATAGTAATACTTTATAAAATTAATTATCTATATAGTAATGATATTTTAGATAGTAATTTACACACATCCACATAGTTTGATGCTATTGCAGATATACATATCAGTTTCATGAATTGTATATTACTATCACATAATTTTACCAAATTTGCTTATTACCCATTAGTGTACTTTGGTGTTAGCTGCCACGATACTTTGCCTAATATTTTGGAAAAGGGAGAAAATATCCTTGTTAAAATCTATATTAGAAGCAATCTAGATCAAACACATCTACTACATGTGAGGATTTTGGTTAATCAAAAGGAGAGTTTGGAAAGTTTAGGTGGAAAGTGGAGATATTTTTTAACACTTTTGCAATTTTTTTGGAAACCAAAACGCATCTCCTGAAATTTCATAGAATTTGGGAATCATATAATTTATTAAAAAATCAACTAATGCTTGGAATGAGTTTTTATGCAATGTCGAAATTTCTAGAATGAGTCTTGACCTTAGTTTCAAAATCCACCCTCAGTTTGAACCCAAAAATATATATATATATATATATATATATATATATATATATCAGGCCAAATTACTATGGGATGAAGTGAACAAGCCTTGTGCTTTAATTTTTTGCTCTTGAACTCAGAACTTTGCAATTTTTTTAGAGGTAATTTGTGCTAGCCATTTTGGAAAGTTATGATGCATGTTGAAAAAATGAGTTCTATTGAAAAAAAGAAATTCAAAAAAACAAAAACAAATGCACGCACATACACACTTAACACTTGAATGCCTCTAAGATAGCATGCATGTGAGGTTTTTTCGCTTGAAACCAAGAATTGAGAAGGCTAGATTTACTTAGTGGTTTCGCATAATACGACCTTGTTTGTGCAGATTAGGTTTTAACACTCAACTCATGAAAAATCTACTTTTTGCAGAAAAGAACTCTTTTTTTTTTAAGAAAAAATCACTCTTGTTTTTACTCTAAGTTGAGGGAGGATGTTTAGATTATTCCTACATGAAATACTAAACTCAACTTAGGTATTTATGCTAGAAGATCACAAAGATAAGATTTTATGGGAAAAGGGGTTGAAAAACCAATAATTTCACTTGTCCCAAACTCCCGAATTTGACGTTGTCTATGAAATTACAAGTATTAGTAGAATTTATGTAGCATAAACAACTCAAATATGCCCCCAAAGGAAAATACAAAGCTTATTTAGCATGTTAAAATGGAGGCCAAAACTTACGAGCGGGGGGAAGAAGAAGACTATTGGAAATGACGTGCTGGGGAACTTTTGCAAAGAACCCCATAATTTTAACATTTTGCAAAAAACCTTCATTTTTATAAAGTTGCATGCTAATACGCAAAGAAAATGTTAATTGATAAATCATATATTTTAAAATGGAAATAAATGAACTCTTATTGAGAAGAAATTGTATAAAGCCCCTTCCAATCATAGCTTTTATTTTCAGCAGTGCTTCATTTTATGGGAAATTGGAGAGAACTCTTAACTAGTTAGAAATTTTTGATGAGAAACTCCAGGGATGAAGACTACCAAAAATTTCTGTCAACTACACTACCAAAAATTTCTGTCAACTACATATATGATTAATCGATCTATTTAACTGTATTTTCTTTACTCTTCATCATTACCCCTATCATATCATATCATTTTCATCTTATTTAAAAATTTTACAAAAAAAATTTTTCATTTAAAATTTTTATCACTTCTCGAACACATCCGTAATATAAAATGGTGTGATATAAAATACATTACAAGAATATTACTCTTTAGGAATCAATCCCATTCATTTTAAAAGTTAGAATTTGTTTGCAAAATATATAATTCCGTTGACAATTGACAGATTGCTACGACTCTTTTGGGAACGAATTTCTGAAAAATAAACAGGTTGCAGCGAGCTGACGATCCAGCCTAGGTTATTAACAACGAAATTAATTTTGCTAAGTTTTGTTACCGTTGTAAAATAAGGCCTATCATCCATGTCTAATGGGAAAATTTTTGCGTGGAATTTTCGTTAATGTTTTTCCTTTGAAATCTAAAAAAAAAAAAATTAATAAAAATTGAATCTTTGGGACCGAATCCAATGTTCCGCTTCTTAATTTCATCGATCACGAATAGAATCTTTCTGTGTAGCTGCCGATAAAAAGATGAGGGTAAAACCATAAGTGTAGGCTTTTTTAAATAAATTATTTTTCCTTTCTTTCGCATGATTTTATGAAACCCTTCTTCAACGTAAATATCTTAAGTATCTCAGCTCACCTTCTTAATCACGTCAAGTTGTAAAGCGCCTCAGGGATCTAAAAAGGGGTAGAAAGAGTATGTTGCTGAGGTGGATATCATAAGTCGAAAGCGCCACAGGAACTTAGTGCAGCTCGTTGCCTGTGCCACGGACACGGAGAATTCCTCCTTATCCACCGTGCACAACAAAACCGAACGCACCCCGATGCTATGCTCTCTGAGCGAATGAGGCTATTCTCAAAAATCAAATAATTTACTAACGTTACATTGCCTTCCATGTAATGGCAACGGTTACTGCAGGATAATATACGATCCGTAAAATTGCACAGATATATTTACAATTTCAGTAAAATTATATGGATATATATATATATATGCAAATTACCCTATTCTATTTTATAATTATTCCGAATTATGTTACAAATATTCTAATTTTAATATATAAGTTATAAACGGCTAGTGTTGTTAGTTAAATATTATTTTTAGTATATTTGGAAAATCCTAAGATTCGAATCTTTCTCTCAAATTGCTTATAATAAAATTTCAATATTATTACATATCTAAATAGATAAAAGATGTGATTTTTTAATTCTTAATTCTTAATTCAATTATTAAAAGATCGGTGGAAATTCTAGGATAGAAAGTTAAAATTATATCAATTGATTGAGATATTTTAGAGAATTTCAACAGTTCATTGATATATTGAAACGACTTCAACCCATCCTCTTCCCACCCCACTCCCCCTCAAACCAATGGCTACACTAGATCTCCAGCTTTGTTCAAGCATATAAGGATGGTCCCTAACCCATGGGAAGGGCTTCCCACGATTCTCTCATGGAAAGCCTAATCCTTATTATCTATTTTTGTTAGACAATTTGGATTACATCATTCATTTTGGAATTGAAAAATTAGTGAATAGGGCATTGATCGGCAACTACTTTCACTTCCTCTCTTTCTTTCTTTTCTGGGTCAGTAGCTTCTCTATGACCGATGAGTTGGCACTATTGAAGATTTGCTGCTATTACCGACGACATTCCATTGTAGCAATGAAGTTGGTGGGTTTGAGGAATGATAGTAATTTTTTAAAATTCGGGCTATTAGGGGACAAATTTGATCTGATGAGTTGTTCACTAGAGTTAGGAAGTCAACACAAGTCATTGGCAAGTTCTAATCATCAATCCAGCAGCCAATGGATTTTGAGACAGCTATGGTGTCTACGGTTTGGAATTATGTAGAAAGTGATGGCCAGTTCTGATCATCAATCCAACAGTTGATGGATTTTGAGACAGCTATGACGTCTAGGGTTTGAAATCATGTCGAAAGTGATGCCCCATGTGTATTCTATTATGATGGACAGAAGTTCAGCTTAAATTCGGCACAACTTGTTTATTCAAATCTTATAATTCTAGTGCCCAATTTGGGTTATTCAAAAGTCATTTTTATGTTTCGAGGCGTCCTGAATCATGTGGATGGTTCAGATTGTGCAAATTCAACTTATTAAATTGTAAATAAAAATAATCATGCAGATGGTTAAAATAGTTTATATATTTTAGTTTTAAATGTAAATAAAAATAATATAATTACTATTGACATAAACTTAATTAAAAATACTCATTTTTATTTTGATTATAATTTATTTATGTTTTGCAATAAAGGTTAAAGTAAATATAAACTAAGTGAATCAAAATGATTATTTCCAACAACAGAAAAATAATTTTCTACCAATCTAAAAATAATTAATTATTAAATCAGTCCCAAAAAGTCATATATAATTATATTATTAAATCTAAATCTAAAAAGTCATATATAATTATATTATCAAATCTAAATCACAGTTATATATAATTTAAATAAATGTAATTTATCATATTTTCACTAAAAAGTCATATATGTAACAATTATTATAGTTTTACATATTTATTTAAATTTTTATTTCATTGAATTTAAAATAATAATTATTTTTTAATTATAAATTTACATATTTATTTAGTTGTTAAATTATTTAATACAAAATCAAGGTTCTAAAATGAATTATTAAGTATATATCTTTCACAAAATACATAAATTTATCGAAATTATTTTTGAAAATATTAAAATTAGATGTGATTAAATGTTATTAAATCGTTAGATCTGGTTAAATATCTTTAGATAACATTAGATTTAGGTGGATTTCAATAAATCCTATTATCTAAGTTTTAAGTTTTGTAATTAAAGTAAAAATTACTTTATAAGGGGCTTAGGATGATATTATATATTTTAAATTAGGATTAACTTATTAATATTAAAAGTTTTAGATATAGTTAAATGTCGTTAGATCCAGTTAGATGTTGTCACATCTACTTAGATGCTATTAGATTTGATTAGATGTTATTAGATGTCGTTAGATGTTCTTAGATGTCATTAGATTTGGGTTAATTTCATTAAATCCTATTATCTGAGTTTTAGTTTTTACAGTTAAGGTATAAATGACCTTTAAGGAGCCTATGACCATATTACATGTGTTAAATTGAACTTAATTTAATAAAATAAAAAATTGGATCTAGTTAGATGTCATTGGATCTAGTTAGATACTATTAGATCTGATCAGCTATTATTAGATTTAGATAGATTTCATCAAATCCTATTATCTAAGTTTTAATTTTTATAATTATAGTATAAATAACCTTATAAGAGGCCTAAGATTATATTAAAATAGTTAAATGTAAACCTTCTATTTTAAATTTCGAAGAAAATTTATAGTTTTGCAAATATGTGTATATAATAAATATTTTTTAAAAAAATTTTGTATGATAATGCATGTCTTAAATATTTGAATTTTACTATTAATATATAGAATATGTTCAAGTATACAATTAGTATCAATTTGGGAAGGTTTTGAAGCAAAAAAGGGTATTTTGATATTTTACAATGCATCTGGTGTGAAATTGCAAATTTCAGCAACTTAGATGTGTCAAACAAGTAACAAGAAAGGGGTGTGAATTGTAAAGTGAAACAATTCCAGCAATATAGGCCATGTGGAATTCAAATGGCACAAGTCAAATGTGATCATCTAGAAAGGGGGCAAATGACTTCTTAATAGCCAAAATAATTAAAAATAAAAATTACATAAATGAGGTGGCTATTTATCTATTCCTTTGTTGGAAAATCTCTGCAACTTATAAACAAGGGGTGTGGCCCATGTTTGATAAAAATGGAGAGTAAAGAGAGGAGATGGGGCCTTAATCAAGTGATCTCATCCATCAATAATCATTATCAAGGTTAGTTATCAATTATTTTATGTCTTTCTTTCTAAATTCAATAAGGAACAAGGGTAGAGATCAATTTGGACTGTTGAATTGGGAGAAAAATTTCAGATTTGAAGGAAAGGAATTGATGTTCATAGAAATTAAATTTGTTAAAGCTAATGGAGGTCGAATTGAATATATGAATTAAGAGTTTTTGATACTTGAACATGTCCATTATTAGGGGCAATAATTTAGGAAAGTGGGCCCAAACAAATCATTTACCATTGAACAGCAAGAAGATAATCTCAACTTTTCAACCCATGCTTCCATACATAATCTGGATGATCCAAATCATTAGATGGTGTAAAATTTAGTTTTACATATAGAAATTACATTAGATCATGTTTGGACACCTTGGTGGATAATTAGATTTGCAAATTTTCAAATTTTTTCAATAATTTTTGAAATAGTGGAAAGTGTAACAAGTTGATCTAAACAATTACAAGTTTAATTAAAAATACAATCTCATGATCTAAATAGCTAGATCAAGACTAAATAAATTATTGTCTATGATCCGTGTGTTAAACTTGTGGTCAAGAATGTCATTAGTGAGTTAAATTAACAATTATAACTCGTTATAATTTAACTTACACCACATCTGTGGTAAATCTAGAATGTAAAAGAAAAATATAAAAGAAATAGTAAATGAGAAATTTTTAGTATGAAATTTCACTAATATCTCATGACATTATAATTAAGGAACATCATAATTTCATCTTAAAATGTTAAGCCGATTGTAAATTAAAAATCCAAGAAAATCCACTTGAATAGGGTAAAAGGCTGTCGGATCAGCTGCACTAATTAATTTTTAATAATTTTTATACAAGAGAATAGCGGCAGAACATTTTGTATGATTTAAAATACATATTTAATATCACTCCTCAAAAATAAAAATTAATTTTTGTATGATATAAATATGGGTAATAATTAACATGATTTAAACCATCCTAAAACTCATACCCTTGTTCAGCGGAGTAAAAATATATAAATAAATATGAATAATTAATATTTTACTTTACAAATATCTTTTTTAGTTACTTAATGTAGTTATTAATGTATGAAATAAATTTCAGACTTAAAAACTTTGATCTAATTATAAATATAAATTAAGAGAAATGAATGTGTCTGATTTTAGTAAATATGGATAGATTGATAAATAATCAAAACAAAATTTGAAAATTAAATAATAATTATCCAAATTAATATGGTTAGTTAAAATATATAATTATTGAGTTGATTCATGTCAAAAATTATTATTAAATATTTGACAAATGTTGAAAATTAAATTTGATATAATTAGACTGCAAAAAGTTAATGTGGTCAAGGGAGGGCCTGCCTATAATTATATTTAAGTTTTGGAGATCAAAAGATTTTTAGCTAGTAATTAATAATATGAGAATTATTCTTAGTAGTTAAAATTAAATATTTATGAGATATAATTGAATATGATGCAGAAAACACAAATCGAAAGTTAAAGGAGTAATTTGGTAATTTTGTAAAGCGAGCTCCAACTTAAATTGATTTTATTAACTTGGAGTAAGTAACATTTTAGAATTAATAAAATTTATTACAAATGATAATTTTGGAATTATATCATTTATGCTAGTAACCCATGTCGATTAAAGTATAAAAGTTAAGATACATAGAGGTATCCATACAGCTTAGGATGGAATATCATCGTAGATCATTATTAAAAGAATTAATTTAAGTTAAAATATTAAGAAAAGTGTTATTTTTCAGTGCTATAATTTGAACATTATAGTAAAATATGGTATAAGAATGGATCTGAGATCTCCAAAAGATACGTAGAGCTCTTTTCTTCTATTTTCCGATTTTGTGTTGTACTGTACGGTTACGAGCATGGATGTTTTGGATGCCTTTTGTTTAAAAAATTTTTAGTTAATGAATATTATTGGTTGTAATGATTTACTATGATGCCGAGTTTGGCTCTTTATTCATCCTAACATTATGCATTATGGAATTGGCATGTATTACTTGGTACTGATATATTCATGAGTCATGGCTGTAGATGTGGATTTGTGAAGTGTTTTTGGACCATCGATGATGATCGTTGGTACATCTTGATCAGGTATCAGGATGTGATAGCCTGGGTGACATATGTTCAGGCCTACTTGTCTGATTGGTGGGCTGCAGACCTGATTTTTCTAACCCTTGTGATTTGGTTAATGTTTATTATGACCCAGTCTGTGGGACTAGCGGTCCTCAACATGATGACTGAGGCCAGAGTCGTTTGAGTAATGTGGTGTGGTGTATTTGCAACTGTATAGTGAGCACGTTAGGGTATTAGTTATACCTCCAGTTTGAATAAAGGTATTTCCCGATCTATCCATATTGTGCAAGGTTGGGCACTTGTACATATTGGGATGTAATGATGGCAACCTAGGTTGTGCAGCGGGTTGAATTATGGGGCAAGGTATTAAAACTCCCTACTAGATTTGAGACCTTGTTAGATGAATTAGAGAAATGGCATGCGTATAGTGCATTGATGTATGCTTTGGCATTAACATATATTGCATATGGATTTAAATTTGATTTGGATTTGTGATTTAATTTATATTTTGTCAACTCTTATGTGTATTATTTACTCAAGTTTTGTCAGTTTACATTAATATGCTTTATTTACTAAGTTTGCCTGGAGTCATTGTATTTTGTTAACTTTTTTTAGATGCTAGGTATTTGGGTGAAAATCAACATCAGGTTGGTGTACTAGATGAGACTAAGACTTGATGAATCCAGATCTAGAGTTATCTATTTTTTTGCTTATAAAGAGTGATTAGTGGATATGTGAAGTGTGTACTTCATAAATCTAATCGTTCGAATCTAATTTAATTTGAATTTAGTGAAGTATTTGGTTTATGATAACCTGATGAATTTTGTTATTACACTTATGTATGTTCTCCCATTATCATCAATCCTGTACTTTTGTAACAACCGTTAACTTTATCAACGAGGCGTTACATTAAATTATGATTAACTTATTAATATAAAAAATGAGATCTTATTAGATGCCGTTAGATCTAGTTAAGTATCGTTAAACCTGATTAAATATTGTTAGATCCAGTTAAATGTCGTTAGAGTTAGATGGATTTCATTAAATCCTATTATACAAGTTTTAATTTTCATAATTAAGGTATAAATGACGTGATAAGCTGCTTAAGATCATAGTATTAGATTATGATTAACTCATTCATATCAAAAGTTTGATCTGGTTAGATGGTGTTATATCTAGTAAGATATTGTTAGATCTGATTAAATGTCATTAAATTTAGATAGATTTCATAAAAAATTTATTATTTAATTTTTAATTTTATAATTAAGGTATAAATGACCCCATAAGGTGTCTCGGATCATATTACGGGTGTTAAATTAGGATTAACTTGTTAATATAAAAAATTATATCCGGTTAAATGTAGTTAGATCTCGTTAGTTGTTGTTAGATTTGAGTAGATGTCATTAAATGATATTAGTAGTGTTAAATGTTATTAGATTTAGATGATTTTATTAAATCTTATTATCTGAGTTTTTGTTTCTATAATTAAAGTATAAATAATCTTATAACGACCTAGGATCATGTTATAGGCGTTAAATTATGATTAACTTATTAACATTAAATTTATATCCGGTTAAATACTATTAGATCCAGTTAGATTATATTATATTTGAAAAAACTAATAATAAATTTTCAAAAATTTAAAAATAAATATTGAAATTGTTATCCTTTAGAGTACCTTATTTATATAAACTTTAAATAATAAAATATAATTTCTTATATAAAATATATTTTTGAATTTTACTAATTAGAATGAAATCTTATTAAAAATAATATTTTCGAAAAAAATATTTTTTAAAAAATATCCAATAATGAAAGAATGTATGCACATATGTTTTAGTGGTTGATCCACCAAATAAATGAAATAGATTGAGATTTTATATACATATAATTCAAAATTTATCAAAAAAAAGTACTTACACTTTCAAATATATGTGCTCATGCTGTAAAATTGCAACAATGTCTCTACTTCTTTTTTTTCTCATGGAATCCCTTTCCATATGTTGAGGCCTTATAAGGATTACTCCAACATACGTTTTTATCCCATTCCATTGCTCAGATAATGTTTTTGAACTCTTGCATTTGTAATTGAAAGCATGTGAACTCTAGACCAAGAGTTTTGTTTGTTCATATGAACCATGGTTTAGATTTTAGTGATAGAAGTTGCAGACGCAAGAACATTAAATCTCAAGGTACAAAACAATACTTAAAGTTAAAAAGTGGGTAGAAATAGTCTTCTTATGCTCAAATAAAAAATTTATGGATCCATGATTTGTTATACAAAAATAGATTAAAAAACGTATGCGCCAAATGTTGCAACTTGGGGAGGTAAGATTGTGACATATTCAGATATACCAACACATATATGCAGTCATGATGAATTTTTTTTTCTATAAGGAAAATTAGATAATTAATATAAGGATTGTTATTGTTCACGACAAAAAATTTAGAGAGTAAAAACTAAATATGAAAGAGTTTCCATGTAAACAAAGGTCGAAGGTAAAGCTAATCAATTTTTTATGAAGGATAATCAATGCTATTAAAATCAGTTTTATGTGAAGAAAGGGCAGAGATAGAGATAACCAATATTATAAAAATGACGCTAACAATCGAACCAGTCAATAAAGTGGTTTCACCATAACATTATTTTGTTACAATACTATAATAATTTGTTATTATTATTTTCAATCATATATAAGTATTTTTTCCTTTTTTTTGAAATATGTAGTAATCTAGTATAAGTTTTTTTTATATAGAAATTTGACATAAATTTTCAATTTAAAATAAAATGTTATATACATGTATGTACAAATTTTCAGAAGGAACCTTCAAATACCATTGCATAAACTATTAATGACTTTCTACCATTAAAAAAAATTGTTGTAAAATATGACCTCTTTCATTGCTTTCCAATGATGCCAAAAATGCTCACAACCTTTCCATAACCATGACTATAAAGGTAAATGCACAGAATGTCTAGTTATTTTAATAATTTGTCAAATTAGAATTTTAATGTCATCTCAGTTGAGGGATTAAAAATACATTAACTTCAAAGTTATAGAGTTTAAAATGTAAATAAGCAAACTATGAGATTGAAAATGCAAATATGAAAAATTAACTGGTTTAAAATACTACAAAATCAAAAATTAAATATGGAGGTGGGCCATTTTGATGATGGAATACAAAGACAACCAACCTTATTAATAAACCTCATTTGTTTTGCCATATTATTAGGATAATTTTCAGATATGCCCACATAGTTTGACCATAATTACAAACACACCTATATAGTTTCTGAAATATAAATAACCACACATAGTTTGATCATAATTGCAAATATGTTCACACCATTATGATATTGTACTGCACTATCACGAATGGGTATATTTATAAGGACATGCAGACTATGTAGGTATATTTGCAAAAACTAAATATATCTACTTAATTTCTCAATTTCAAATGTACCCACATAGATTGCATGTCGTTTCAAATATACTCACACCTAGATAGTGCAATAATGGTATCATAATAATGCAAGTATATTTGCAATTATGGTCAAACTATATGTATATATTTTGTAAATTGCTCATTATATTAAAAATAACTTTATTGCTCATGCTAGCTTAAAAATTGGTATACCATATATAAATTATAAAAAAACCCATTAATTCATTCAAAGATATACTAAAATATAATAATAATACTTATATTAAATCATTTAGCCACAAAGGAATGATGTTTTAATGTTTAGATATTAAAAGCAAAGATATAAAATTGATATATCAAGTACATAATATATTGATTTTACAAACTTTTTTAATTAGGGTATAATGCCAAACCAACTAAGTCAACGGTCACTACTATAGTATACGATCAATAATAACGGTAGAACATATACAGATGCAATAACATAACTTATAATGTAATATAACATATATTATAGGTTACCATAAACTAGGTGTCTCACTAGATTTAAACCAAATTAATTGAAATGATTAAATACATAAAATGCATACTTCCTGCCCTTGTTACGCTTTTAAAAATCAAAATAATATTTTTAAATTTAAATTTATCGAGTTCTCGCCTCATTTGGTATACCAACTCTCATTTTGGTCTCCACCCACATGTGTGTTATCTAAAAAAAATGATAAAATAGGATAAGTTCGGGCAAACTTAATAAGTAGAGTATATAGATATAAACCAATAAAACTTGAGTAAAGAATATGAAAATGGGTTGACAGAACATAAGTTATATCACAAATCCAAATCAAGGTTAAAATTCAAAATATATGTTAATGCCCAAGAATACAACAACACATCATACACATAGTGCTTTTCCAATTAATTCCATAAAGGTCCTCAATTGCAAATGGGGAGGTTCAGTATCTCACCCTATAATCTAATCTGTTGCCTAATTTGTTGGCCATAAAAATATAAGTGACACACCTTAACACAGTACAAGTAGATTGAGAACATATTTATCCAAACCGAAGGTGTAACTGATACCCTATTATATTTGCCACACACCCATAGCCACGATGCACTGCGTTATGTGAATGGCTCTAGTCCTAACCGTTATATTGAGAACCATCAGTCTCACGGACTAGTTCAGAGAGTACATTATCCAAACCACAAAAAGCAAGGCAAATTAGGTATGCGATTCGCCAAATCCACAATAGCCAAATAATAGGTTTGAATTGATTTCACCTAAGCAATCACATCTCTTCAATCAAGATATGCCAACGGTTGGCACTATAGTCCAAAAACAACACTTCACAAATTCACAACCGCAACCATGACCTATGATCATGCTAGTCGCTTAAGCAACATATGTCAATATCATAATGCATAATGCTAGAATGAATAAAAGTCGAACTCCATATCATAATAAATCATGGTAACTGATAATATTTATTAATTCAAAATTTAGAAAACAACAACATCCGAAACATCCATGCCGTAACTATACATTATAATAAAAAATCAGAAAGCTAAGAAAAAAACTCTACTTATCTTGTATTAATTTCGGATCCATCTTTATAGCGTATTTTGCTATAATGCTCAAATAATTACATTGGAAAATAACACTTTTTAATCAATATTTTCATTTTAAATTTATTTGTCTCATCATGATTTAGCATGATATTCCATCCTAAAATGTGTGTAGCTTTATGTACTCTACTTTCATAATTTAGTCAAAATAAAATTTCTTGTATTAAATTATTCCAAAATTATCATTTATGATAAAAATTTCATTAATACTAAATACTACTTTCTCTGCATTAATAGAGTAATTTAATTTAATTCAAAGCTCATTTTTATATAATTATTGAATTATTCCTTTAGCCTTCAATTTGCATTTTTCTACATTATGGGTGTGTTTGGGAAGTTATAAAACTTTTAATGAAAAGTTTTTTATGTAAAACTTGTCAAATTAGTAGAAAATGATGTAATATTATAGGGGTAATGATGAGGAGTAAAAAGAATAAAGTTAAAATAAATAGGTTAGTTGTATTGGTAGTTGTGTAGAAATGATTGAAAAGTAGGGTTGTTGTATAGAAAAATGTATAAAAAATAATTTAAAAAATAATAGTTATGAAAAGTGACAGGTTTTAGATTGAAAAGTTTTAACTTAACAACTTTTCTAAATTGCCAAACACACCCTATATGTAACCCTATTTGTAAATATTACATTTTTATAATTAAGTATTATTTTCATATTATTAATTACTAAAAAATAATTATTTTAGCCTCAAAATTTAATATGATCATAAGTGGGTCCTCCCATGATCATATTAAATTTCAATTACCAACTTCTATCTAATTTAATTTACAAACTTCTTTGAATATTTTATGAAAAATTTACATATCTATTAAGTCAATAATTACATATTTTAACTAGCCATATCATTTCTGATAATTATTATTTACATTTAAAATTTTATTTAATTATTCCTCAAATTGCCCATAATTGTTGAGATTAGGTGCACTAATATCTTTGATGTTTACTTTTGATCGAATCAAATCAAGGAGTTCAAACTTGAAATTTTTATCATAAATTAAAAAGTACATATATTTGTCAAATAAATAATCATAGAACAAAATAATTACTATTTGTATTTGTTTATGCATTCCAATTCTGAGAAGTAATGCTGTCAGCCCGGACTAAGAAAATATTTTGCTTACCCCTTTTCAAAAGACCTATTTAAAAATAATTTTTTTCACTTTTTTCATACACTTGCTTAACTAAGTGTATTTAATATATAAACCAAAAGTTACCTTTTTACATATGTGTACATATTTTTCAAAGCTTTTTAAACATAGAGGTATTTTAAACACAAATATATACATAGATATTTAAAAATCTCAAAAAAATATACACATATATATTTGATGAAACCGATGTAACCTCTTTGAAATATAAGATTTTGATCTTTAATGAAAAATCTAATCCACTCATTGTATTTAATACCATTTGTTTATTAAGGGATAAAGATCAAGTTTCATCCCAAACAAGTATGTTTAAGGGCTATGTTTGCTAAAAAATGTATATATTCATATTTAAATTATAAAAAAATACTAAAATATCAATTTTAAAGTAATATTTTCGACATCTAAACCATCCAAAATATCATTTTTATGTAAATAAATGATTCTATAAGGTACATTATAATATATGTGTAAATAGATCTAAGCATTTTTCATAATTTACACATGAACATATATATATTTGAACAAATGTGACACAAATATACTTGATTTGATAAAACTTGGTTTCCTAGATAAAGAATTGATGTTAAATCCAATGGATGGATTGAATTTTTTTATTAAGGATCAAAATCTTAGATTTTGAAAAAGTTATATGTGTCTGCTTCTATGTAACCGGGTTATGTAAAAGCAGGATATATAGAATCCTCAACACTTCTATGTATGTATGAATAATGATTTTGTACATCCGTTTCTACAAGCTAAGTAACAGTCTCATGTATTTTATATACTTTTATATATTTTATGTGAGTTCAAAAAATAAAAATAAATTAAAAATATATAAAATACATAAGATTGTTACTTTGCTAAGTAACAATCAAGTCAACAACATCATGATCTCATCTATATAAGATTATGACGCTAATTTTTTAATGTAGGGTTATGATGCTAGTTGTTACTTAGTTATGTAATAACGTTTATATAATATTTTATATATTTTTAAAATTTTAATTTTTAAATTTTTATATTCGATGTTTATATAGATCATATACAAAAATTTATATTTTTTCTTCTATATGTTTTTACCAAATTTTAGAAATAAAAAATTACACCCATCTCATCTCACCCTCTCCACGTAAGAAAGTAAGGAAATTTAAATTTTGAAATTTTGTAAAAATTATATACAAAAAATTTAAAGGAAAAATTCTCTTCGTACTCATAACATTCGGTCATTATTCTTTTTGAACCCACAACATTTTAAAAATTCCCTGAATGCCTGTAACATTTCACGTCTAATTCTCCAAACACCCATGCCATCGCAGTCCGTTAGTTCAGTCAGCAGTTGCATGTGTTATTTTTTCTAAAAACGCAAATTATCGAAACAGCTGAGCTTGAATCATCTCAATAATAATGTAATTAAAAATCGATAAATAAAGATAGTTCAAGCCTACAAAACTCACATTCAGTCATGCTCAAAGCGAATAGCAGTAAAAACAAACCAAAAAAAAAATTCATAAGCATGCAAAAGCAAAATTTAAAGGAAAGCAACATAGCCTATTGCTGATCATAAACCAATGGAAACACAGAAAAGAAAAAACACCGAACCGACCCCTGTGATGATAAAACCTCTACTCAAGACCAAGGCAACAATGATGACTACAACAATAAGGACCTGGGCAGCACCACATCCTCAAAATGGATCTTCTTCCCAAATTTCAGCCCATTGAAAGAACCCGCTTAAACAGAACTGGAGGCAGAATCAAAAGCCCCACCCAAAGAGCTTGAACCCGTTTCCATTCTAGCACTCTACTTTTCTAGACCGCATATTAGGACTTTTTTTAAGAGTTTGTCCTAGTGGAGGAGCAAAATGGGGAAGCTAGCTGCTTCTTAAGAATGGACGGGAAGGTGTGTCCAAAGATCTGGTGGGCAAAGCAGAAGAGTTTGGAACTGCAGGTAAGGCGGATGGGCACCAGAGAAGGAAGGGATGAGCGGATTTTTTGCAGAATTGGCAAACAATAGCAAAAATTTTGGAATAGTACTGCCAGATTCTAGCCAGAGGAATTTCGTAAACAAGGTTCAAGCAAAATTGGGGACTCTCGTTTGGAATCTTCGTTTACAATTACTGTGGAGGCAAAATTGGCATCTGTGCATATATTTGATGTCCGTTTGAGTGGATTGTGAAGGCATGGGTACCTTTTTAAAATATTATAGGCACGGAAGGAATAATTGTCAAATGTTATGAGTACGAGGAGAATTTTCCCAAATTTAAAATAATCTATACACATTATAATGAGAAAATATTAAAATGTATAAAATATACAAGGTTATTACTCCGACAAAGAAGCATTAAGGATCACTGTCTTGCGTATATTGTAATCTTTTGTTTTTCATGGATGTGTACGCACCAATGTGATCGGTTTTCATATTAAAATTTATATTTTTAATATTTAAAAAATAAAAGTACGTAAAAAATAAAAAATAGATTTCATCCATGAGATTTTAGTTAAGGTTTACTCATATCCCAATAAAAGCTAAATTAATTCGTGCCAATGCAAAAATAGTTAATTTGTTATAGCTCAATAATTGATTGCCAAGGGGGAGCTAACAAGGCAACAAATTTCATCATGTGTAACTTATGCATATCCCTTCAGTTTTTTTGTCCAAACTTATGTATATATATAGCTGCCAATTTTTCAAAAAATTACAAATTAACCTTTAAAATTCCTATATAATTTATACTCGACCTATGCTTCCAAAGTACATCATATTGTTTACTAAAAAGCCTTGAAGTAGAGATTAGGTAATTTTGGAAATACTCAAAACAACCTAAATTTAAAAAGCAAGGGAGAAATAAAAAGAAAATAGACGATGCACCATGAACAACTCTCAACAGGCACGACAAGAGAGAATTAATTTACCCACATACCGATTCAATGCAGCCGGCCTGAAGATGTCCATGCATCCTTTTTTATTTTAAAACTTTTTCCCTAAGTTTATAATATTTATGCTACTTGTTTATTTATTTTTGCGCTTGGTTATATGTAACCCTTTTCATTTTAAAATCTTGATAGATGAAAAAATTTACTCTATCTACTGTGTTTAGCATCATTTATATTAACATAAAGACCTTCTTATTTCATCTATAAAATTATAAAATCAACATAATGCATAATCAATCTCGACTCAGTGCACCTTGGAGCATTTCACCCATTTTTTATTTTTTTGAAATTTTTTATATGACTTTTAATCTAAGTATATTTAGCATGTGTATAATTTTTACCCTTTTTTGAAACTTTTAAATTTTTTTAATTTTTTAAGATCAGTGGCATTTTTGTAATTCATAAATTATGAAATGCCATTGATTTTAAAAATAAAAATATCTAAAAGTCTCCAAAAATGGTAAAAATTGATAAACATGTTAAATACACCAAGATTAAGAATAGTATAAAAATTTTCTAAAAAATATAATAAAAATAGGTTTTTACACTTGGGTGCAATGGATCAGGACTCATAAATAATTTAATAATATTTAAGTAGTATTTTCAACATGTAAACCTTTTTTTAATTTACAACATCTAAATCATTTAAAATATCATCACTACATAGATAAATGAATGTACAAAGTATTATTTCTAATACATATGTGAATGAATCAAAATATTTTTCCTAATTTACACATAAATATATACATCGTTGAGCAAATGTAGCCCATGAAAATATTTGATTTAAATGAAACTTGGTCACCTATATAAACATGTGATGTTAAATACAATATACAGATTCGATTTTAAATTAATTAATAAGATCTTAAAAATTGACAAGGTTATATGACTCTGCTTCTGTACAAGACGAAGACATATAAGCGGAGCCCATGTATTTCATCTGTCAGCAAAAATTATAATTAAAATTCAAAATTAATTATGAGCATATGTCGTCATTCTTAATTGGCAATAACCATCTCATTAATCAGTTTTTCTTTTGAATCCTTTTCTATTCTACGCCGTATTAATTTCCATGCATCTTACAAAACATTCGTTGACTGTCAAATACTATCTTTAGAATTTTTAATTTCTGTTTACATTTCACATTCTTGATGAAACTGATATGTTTCATTAAACAGTACAATCGAAATAAATTAAATGTTTGGAAATACATAGATGGATATAACATGAAAGACAACATAGAAAAAATGGATGTCGTATAGGGAGAGATATACGAAGTCTTCTTAATTTCTTAATTTCTGTGGAAGATCTTTTCTCTTATGTCCATTTTCCATTCTATATATCGACGGGCACCGCCCCATTTACGAAGTCTTCACCAGATGACAAGGATACGCATCTCAATCTCAGCTTCTTATTTCTTAATTTCGATAAATGACTTTTTATAGCATCCATTTTTCAATGTTCTAGATATTTACTGCATGTAAAGTATATATTTTTGTTTCTCATTTAAATAAGTTTCATCTTACTTAGAAAAAAGATTGATGACACATATATGTTTCATTCTCTTATGGACCAAGACTTCACTAGATGGTAAGGAAAGTCATCCCAATGTGGCATCTTATTTCTTAATTCTGTGGATGATCTTTTTCCTCCTGGGTCCATTTTCCATTACACATTGACCATCACCACCCCAAGTTTAAACCTTTTGTAATGTCTTCATTTTCCATTCTCAATTAAATATATTTTATTTTCTTTTGTTTAATTAGTTAATAGAATCCAAACCAAGTGTAGGTGCTTCCTAAAATTTCAAATATAATGTAATAAAAAAAAGAGATATCCTATATTTATTGTTGCTTCATTTTTCCATTCTTATCCATTTATTGATCTAAGTCTTCACTGATGACAAGGATAGTCATCCCGATGTCACCCTCTTATTTTCTTCATTTTTTTGAATCATTTTTGTTGTTTCCACTTACTAATGTTCTAACCATTGACTACATACATGATGTATATAGCATGAAAGACAACGTAGAAAAAAGGGATGTCATACATAGAGAGAGATGTGTCATTCGCTTATTTAGCAAGTCTTCACTGGATGACAACGAAAGTCATCCGAATGTCACTATTTTATTTCTTACTTTCTGTGGAAGATCTTTTCTCTTATGTCCATTTTCCATTCTATATATTGACCGGCACCGCCCCATTTACGAAGTCTTCACCAGATGACAAGGATACGCTTCTCAATCTCAGCGTCTTATTTCATAATTTCTATGGAAGCTCTTTTCTCTTGTGTCCATTTTCCATTCTATGTATTGAAGATGGCAAGGATACGCTTCTCAATCTCAGCGTCTTATTTCTTAATTTCAGTGAATGACCTTTTATCGCATCCACCAAACGTGTTGGTCTATTCTTTAAACACGTTGTTAGGGAAGTAATAGGGTCGCCCATTATTTAGCTGAATTTGCAGTTAGATGTGGTCATGAAAATCTTTATAATGATCTTAAATATTTGGAGGAATAAATTGGCTTATGCCTTCTAGGCACTCAGTCAACCCTCATCTGCGCTGAGAAGATTGCGAGCTTATTATTTATCTTAAAAAAAAAAAAAAAAAAAAAAAAAAAAAAAAAAACTCAATTTATAAGGTTTCCAGGTACTAATCATAACTCCCGTGTAATGGTTGCAAGTATTTAGCGAGAAAATGAAGCACAAATAACTGCTATTCTTGGTTAAAATCTAAACTTGTCTATCTGAATAGAGTAGAATACGAGCGTATTTAATTAGTTACTGAGAGCTCATCTCAATCAAGTAAATCAAACAGGCCATGCCAATGAATTATTTTTTTATTTTATTTTTTTTGAATTGCATCTTATGAATCTTTAAGGTCTCTAAATTGTGGGTGTGAGATGCAGGACTCATCAGAATACAATAAAAAAATCTGTACTTTTGAAAATATACTACTTATATAGGTAAGTGATTTATAAGCTTTGTGATGTTCCCATTTTTTACAGGATTGGTTGGAGTAATTTTAATAATTTACCTGGTTTTATACTTCTTAAATTGCATAGCTTGTATAGGCATTTAATCAAACCGGTTTTAAGTATAGTAATTACGAAAATTTTGGATAAGAAATCAAGTTATATGCAGTGTTTTAAAACCGGACCGGACTGTCCGGTCCGACCAGTCCAACCGTAAACCGGCAGGGCTCCGGTTCGATTCAGCATCGGTTTTCCATTTTTGCTGAAAACCGTTCGAACCGCGTGACCGGGCGGTGGGACTATAAAAACCGGTCTGATCACGGTTCGGTTCACACTATTTTTTTTAAAAAAATTAATAAATAAAAAATATAAAAAGAAAAAAGACGCGCGTTCGGTTAGTCGGTTCCTCCTCCCTGTTCATCATCTTCCTTTCGCAGCAGCGGCTAGGGTTTGACCCATCATGACCATCTGCAGCAAGAATCAAGGTCGTAGAGCTAGCAAGAATCGACGCCGGCAACAGACACCAGCGCCCGGTCATCCTCTTCGGTTCCGGCGGCCATTGCGGAAATCGATTTCCCATAGCAGAAGCGGCATCTTCCAGCGCATCCGAGCTTTCGGCCGTAGAATCCGAGCTGGTAGATAGGCAGCAAGGTCCGGTGACTATTGATTCGGAGCTTCCGACAGCAAGGCAGCAAGGTCTAGGCCGTTCGGCGATTATCGATTCGGAGCTTCCAGCCTTTGCAAATGCATTGTTGCACACCACAGGCACAATGCAAATCCATCTATCCAAGTTCTGCATTTCATGTTTGGGATTTTCAATGAGTTCCAATACTTCTTCCTTTTTCATGGTCTGTGAGTTCCGATACTTCTTCCTTTTTCATGGTTTGTTTTCTCTTGGTGTTCTTTTTCTCATACATCTCGACGTCTACCTCATCTTTGAACAGGACCCGCGACTGCTCTGTTTCTATTCTTGAAAACGACGTGAGTAGCAGATTCTCAATCCCTATCTCATCTAATTGTCGTCTCTTTTTTTGCACTTTATTAATTTTCACATCTCCTTTTGACTAAAAAAATAAAATAAATCATTCTTCACAGAATAACATTTTGGAGGATCATCAAGAAGAAATCAACCGAGGATTTTTCAGGTGTTCCATACATTTCATGCTTGCTCAATGATCTCCTCTCCGCATGGTATGCAGTGATTTATACAATAATTTAGAATTTTTATTTACATATTTTAGTTATAAGATGAAAGATGAAAGAATTGCACCTATTTAAGGTCAGTGAACTCTTATTTTTTTTATTTGCATAATAATTTTAATATGTTGTACTTGAATGTATTGTTGATGCTAAGTGTAATTTTTATATTACAAAAAATTTACATATTTAATTTAATTTTGAAATAATTAAAATAAATTAAATATACTTATTACATCATAATTATGTCATGCTGACGTCACGGTTCAAAACGGTTTGAACCATGGTTAAACCGGTTGGACCTAAACTGGACATAAAAACGGTTCAGTTTCCGATTCGGTTTTTAAAACATTGGTTATATGTTAAGCACAATCTTGGACCTGTAGTGGGCATCATTAGGATTACTTTCTCAAATATGATGGCTTTTCAGAGTGCATTGAGCAGTTCAAAAGGATGCTAGAAGAAATAGCAAGGATTACATCTGAATATACGTTGCTTGATTTCAGTGCATTTATGTTGGCCATTTTTCTACTGCTATATTTGATTGTGTTACCCATTATTTTTCATGTATACGTATGAGAACAACATAGAAGAGCTATTGGTGAATTCATTTGGAAAAAAAACAAAATGAAGCTACTTGAGGAAAGTAGGATAGAGATTTCTACCTTTACTATGATAAAGTTACTTTATTTATGACATTTATTCTATGGTATAAATATAAATTTATGTCTTAATTTGAATGTGGACTTATAAGTGGTTGTCATTTTTGGACATGGCTATGGTTTACCAAATAGGCAAACACTTGTAGAGGGAGCCAATCATATCAAACCTACAATGGACATGTTGCTAATCATTTGAATGAACAAGGCATTTGGCAATACTTGTCTAAAAACATATATCTACTGTTTGTATTGTATAGTAAAACAGGTCTCTAAATAATGCCACTGTGTTTAAAAATAAAAAAATACTTAAAAACATTTAAAAATGGTAAAACTTGGTTTATAGATTTAATACACCTAGATTTACTTATCCATGAAAAAGAATCAAAAAAATAAAAAAATAAGTTTTCAGGCCGGACGCACGGAGTAGGCTCGTGCGTCCGGCTTGAAATGATCACCCTTATATATTTATATATAATATTCTGGTGCAGCTTCATTATACCGGAACAGCAGTGCAGTTACTCAAAAAATGAGCCTTGCACATATTAAAGTGCAATGAAACTTTATATAATCATTTCTCCATATATAAATCATACCTTAGATGGTTTAATGTTGAAAAAACCACTTTCAAGTTGTTATTTACATGAAACTATTTTATTACGTTGAACTTATACCATTTTCAGATGGGGCCCATATACATATCTAATTAGGATGAAAATTGGTATAATTATAGAATACATTATTCAAAATACAATTGGTGGAGTAAAATATGATTTGATAATCATGTGAGGCCCATTTCAACGATGCTGCACCTGAATATCTCTCTCTCTCTCTTTATATATAGAAATATTCAGGTGCAACATTGCTAAAATGGGCCCCACATGATCATCAATCATAATCTACTCCACATATTGTATTTAAAATAATATATTCTATTACCACACCAATTTTCATCCCTATCAGATGTGTATATGGGCCTCATCTGAAAATGTTACAAATTCAACGTAATAAAATAGTTTGATATAAATAATAACTTTAAAATAGCTTTTTTAACATGTAAACTATTTGCTATAAAATTTATATATAGGTAAATAATTATATAAAGTTTCATTGCATTCTAATATATGTGGGGCCCTCTTTTGATCAAATGTACTGGTATTCCGGTGCAGTTACGCTGCACCTGAACAGCTCCCATATATATATATATATATATATTTATGAAAAGTCATACACTACCTTGTTCCCATGTAAATCTCATCATTTGAGCTCTTGACATACCCTTATAACTATAAGAGAAACATGATATTATTGATGTATGCAACTTTCTATTTAATTAAGATTTGGGGAACATATAAACATACCCACATAGTTAGATCATAGTTATAAACATATTCAAATCGTTTCAAAAATTACAAATAACCAACACAAAGTTTGATTATAATTGCGAATATCCCTGAATTGTTGCTTCCTCATAGCAAATGTATATATCCAAATATATACAAATTATATGGATATATTTAAATGAATTAAATATAAATACTTAGTTTTCAAAATGCAAACATACTTACATAGTTTACATATATTTACAAATATATTTACGCTATAACTACGCAGTATGGTGCTATGATGATATGGTTATATTTACAATTATGATCAAATGGTCCTACACATTTATGTGTAACATATAAAGATACCTTCAATTTTTTGTCCAACATTATATATACACCTATCAGATTTTCAAAAACTTACAAATTAACCGTTGAAATTCTTTATAATAGGCTAATATGACCAAAGTACATCATATTGTTTATTAAAAGCCCTTGAAGTCTCTCTAGATAATTTTGGAAGTACTCAAAATAACCTACAATTAATAAGCAAGGGGAAAATAAAAAGAAAATAGACTTTATGTCATGATCAACGATCAATAGAGATAATTACCTAGGCAATGATTCTATACAGCCAGCATGAAGATGTCCTTGTGCACTTTTTATTTTAAACTTTTGTTTATCGAAATCTATGCTATTTGTTTTGGTCAACGCTATTTATTTTATATGCCGGTAAAAATTATGATTAAAAATTCAGAATTAGTTATGAACATATAACCTGGCGTATCCATGTAAGATTCGAAATTCTACGGACTTATAGGTTGAAATAAAATAAGAACTGTAACTTGGCGGAAACCTGGATTTTAGAATAGTACGTCGTCGTTCTCAATTGACAATCATCATTTCACAAATCAGTTTTGCTTTAAGTTTTTTCCCATTCTAAACAATATTTTCCATGCATTTTACAAAATATTCGTTGAACGTCAGCATCCTGCTTTAAAATTGTTAATTTCTGTCATATGGACTGTCGCCACACGATCTTTAAGCCTTTCTTATTAAATTATCAGGTATGATAAATTGAGTTTAACATTTTTGAAGAACGGTAAAAATTTGGCTTGGGATAAAAAGATCATGCCTCTTTAAATATATTTCATTTTCCTTTATTTTGGTAGAATCCAAACTACATGTAATTGCTTTCTTGAATTCCAAACATAACATGATAAAGGAAAAAAGAGATTTAGTATATTCAATACCAACATGATTATATAGGCTGACTTTTTCTAATTCAGTATTTATCCGACATACCAAGTTTTACCATTTTATCAACCAAGTGATACTTTGTTTCACATGTGACCATATGAAATAAAGTAGTTGACTTGCTGTGTGCATAGGTTCAAATTTCCACTAGTGGGATTTTCGTCCCGAATATAGTTTGGGAGCAATAATCTCCTCTAATGTTATTTAGGAGCTTGTTGTCTCTCATTTTAATATTTGGGAACTTATAGGCTCCATTTGGAAAAAATTTATAAGAATTGTATTAGTGTTGTTAATGTAATATGAGTTGAGATATGATGTAAATATACATAAAAAAAAATATTTTACCATTTTAAGATACATATGCATTTGATTTCTAAAACTAAGGCTTTTTTACTGCTAAAAATAATTCTTTCAAGGAATGAAAAATAACTTAAAATGGCCCAAAAATAGATGATTTTTAAAACTAAATAGACAAATAAAAGAATAATAAATCGGTAAAAGTTGATATATGAGTCAAATACACCAAAGAAAGCATGATTTTTTACATAGATGTTTCACTTTACATTCTTGATTTGTTCATTAACCCGTAGAAAAATATAATTAACTAAAAACAAAACGTAGAAAAAATAGGCGAAATAGATGTCTCATCCGCTTATTGGTCCAAGCCCTCATTAGATGATAAGGATAGTCATCCCAACATCACCGTTAATATCATATCCACTCATTGACCAAGTCTTCAATAGATGATAAGGATAGTCATCCCCATGTCATTGTTTCATTTTTTTAGTTTCCGGGAATGATCTTTTATCATGTCCATTTTCCAATATTCTAGATATTGACTACATTAAAGCATACATTTTCGATTCTCATTTAAGCATGTTTCATTTTAGAATGTTAATTCTATGCGATGCAACGTAAGATAGTTAAATTATGGTCCACTGAATCTATACAGATATTTTCTAAATTATTCGGCTCATGAAAGATGCATCTTTCTAATTTTTCAAAATGAAAATCTTTTGAAAATCTCATGTGCCAGTATATGAGTGATTTTCCATAAAAGTTTATTTTATAAAGTTGAAAATTGTGTTTAGACAAACTAATATTATATAGATTCATCTAAGTGAGGTTCATGTCCTTTATTACAGTCCATTTTATAAAATTAACATTCATTCTTTAGAAAAATTCTCATATATATACACACATGCGAATTTTAAACCTAATTTCTAATATACTAATACTGCTAGCGGCATTAGCAATTATCATTATCTGCTAAATAAAATGATTGCCTTAACCGTCGAAAATTGTTAAATTGTCACTTAAGTTCAAGATGCATGTAAGCATCGTGTATCATTTGACGGTCAAACAAAATTCAGAGAGGCAAAATCTAAACGATGGTAAAATAAAATTCGGAAAGGAAAATAATAATAATAATGATGATGATGATGATAATAATAATAATAATAATAATAATAATAATAATAATAATAATAAAGCAATGAGCTTTCACCTCCCTCCCCTAAAAGGCAGTTGCTAAAGAAATCTTTTTTCAAAAATAATTTGGGGCATGTTATATAGCAACAAGTGATAAGAAATTTGATTGTTGATAGTTACGGCTCTCTAACCTAGACACCATGCTCTCACTATTTAGGGAGACCACTTGCTTCCAAGATTTTTTCCTGGCCGAAAAGCCCAGTGGGACGGTTCGATTCCACTCACAACAGCAACAACACTTATTATCACTGTAGTGGTTACTGCGCCGTAGGCACGTTGGCTTCTATTAGGTAATTATGGAAATACTCAAAATAGGCTAAAATTAAGAGGCATGGGAAGAAAATAGATGATACGCTATGATCAGCCATCAAATTAAAGAGAAAGAGATAATTGCTTAGGCGATGGTTCAATATAGCCGATTTGAAAATTTGTCTCTAAATCTTTCCTATTCCACACGTTTCTACATTTTCCATTCTTGATATGTTTCATTAACTAGTAGAATCTAATTCAATTCAATGTTTGGAAATGCATAGATGGCTCTGGATGTGAAAGGTAGCGTATAAAAGATTGATGACATATATGTTTCATTCTCTTATGGACCAAGACTTCACTAGATGGTAAGGAAAGTCATCCCAATGTCCCAATCTTATTTCTTAATTTCTATGGATGATCTTTTTTCTCCTAGGTCCATTTTCCATTACATATTGACTGTCACCACCCCAAGTTTAAACCTTTTGTGTTGTCTTCATTTTTCATTCTCAATTAAATATATTTCATTTTCTTTTGTTTAGTTAGTTTATAGAATCCAAACCACGTGTAGGTGCTTTCTTAAATTCCAAATATAATGTAATAAAAAAAAAGAGATATACTATATCTGATGTTTGAGGGATATGCTATATTTAATTTATTGATGCTTCATTTTCGATTCTTATCCACTTATTGATTTTAGTCTTCACTGGATAACCCATGTCACCCTCGTATTTTCTTAATTTTTGTGAATCATTTATATAGTGTCCACTTACTAATGTTCTAGCCATTGACTACATGTAATATATGCATTTCCTATTCTCATTTAATTGTTCCATCTAATTTAATTAATTAATAGAATCCAAATACATGTAGTTGCCTCATTAATTCTAGCCTAGGCTATTAGCAATGAAGTTAATTTTATTGCTAAATTTCGTTACCATTGTAAAATAAGGCAATCAACCATGCCTAATTAATTAGGTTGAACTGCATAAGTCATTTTTATACTTACGAAGTGTTTATTTGTACCCAAAACCCTTCAAACCAAAACTTCTCAATCTAAAAATTTTTAATCTTTACACTTATCCTATTTTTTAATTATTTCTTCATATATTTTCTATATAACTAACCCTACCTTTGAATCATTTCTACTTTACCACATATACAACTAGCCTATCTATTTAACCTCATTTTCTTTACTTTTCATTATTACTCTTATTATATCGCATCATTTTTATTTTAAAAACTTTTATATCAAAAACTTTTCATCGAAAGTTTTATTCCTTCCCAGACACATCTTGAACAATTAAATTTTGACATTTTGGGGAAAAATTATTTTAAGGAACAAATTTTCCTTACTCATGAAAGAAAGAAAGAACTTTTCTTGTATATGAGAACATCATCATAAGAAAGGAAATTTTTCCCTATAAACTAATATTTTTCTCTAATGAAGATTTTGGTTGCTAATAATGATTGCTAGAAAAAAATTTCTTGATACTAAACAAATGTTAATATGTATGGCATCTAATACTCTTTGTCACACTTTAATTAGCACTTTAAGCACTTATGGAATGAAGAAATTAATTTTCTTCTTTCTTTCTTCATGTTCTTTGCATATATAGTAGGGTAAAAGATCAAACTTGAAGCTTACGCGAAGGTAAAGTAATGGGCTTACTTCGATTTTTCTTTCATCACACTTCAAATTCTAAAAATAAGACTAAGATGCACACCAGTTCATTTACAAAAAAAAAAAAACCAACAGTAATTACAAAAAAAAAAAAAAAAAGAAGAAATTATGCCAGGAAAAATTATGGTTAAAAATTCAGAACTAGCTATGAACATTTAACCCGGCATATCCATGTAAGATTCGAAATTCTACGGTCATTTAAGTTCTAAAAAAATAAGAACTATGACTGGCCGAAACCCGGATTTTGGAATAATACGTCGTCATTTCTCAATTGACAGTCATCATCTCACAAATCAGTTTTGCTTTAAGTCTTTTCCTATCCTAAACAATATTTTCCATTCGTTTTACAAAATATTAGTTGAAAGTCAACATCCTATCTTTAAAATTTTTAATTTCTGTCATTTGGACTGTCACCACTCGATCTTTCAACCTTTCTGATTAAATTATGAGGC
Organism: Annona cherimola; assembly: GCA_030490835.1. Lineage (NCBI taxonomy): Eukaryota > Viridiplantae > Streptophyta > Magnoliopsida > Magnoliales > Annonaceae > Annona > Annona cherimola. Next base: position 51,829,219 of record CM059976.1, read on the forward strand.
ATGATGGTATTAGTCTAGGCAAAAAATTAGGTCATAGTTTGCTTGACCCACATTAATAAACATTTGTTAATTATTTTTTATTTTTCTGTAAACTGTTAATCTATATTAAGTTTTAACTTTTTTGAAGAATGGTAAAAAAATTTCTTGGGATAAAAAGATCATGCTTGTGATAAAAAGATGATGCTTGTAACGCCCCACTAACAGAGTTAACAGTTGCTACAAAAGTACAAAATCAATGATGATGGGAGAACATGTGCGATGACGTAATTCCTTAAACCATCGTGAACTAGGTATCTCATTAATTTCAAATTTATTATCGACCTACACGACCAAAGTACATCATATTGTTTATTAAAAGCCCTTGAAGTAGCGATTAGGTAATTCTGGAAATACTCAAAACAACCTAAATCTAATTAGCAAGGGGGAAAATAAATAAAAAAACAGACGATGCATCATGAACAACCATCAACATGCATGACAAGCGAGAATTAATTTACCTACGTAATGATTGATACATATGTTAAATACATTTACATTAATAATAGTAAAAAATTTTAAAAAATATAAAAAATGGATTTTTGCACCCGTGTATATTGGATCAGGACTCATAACTAATTTCATACTAAAAAATAATATTCAAGTAGTATTTTCAACATGTGAACCTTTTTTAATTTACAGCATCTAAACCATTTAAAATATTATTACTACATGGATAAATGATTGTACAAAATATTATTTCTAATACATATGTGAATAGATCTAAATATTTTTCCTAATTTAAAAATAAAGATATACATCTTTGAGCAAATGTAGCCCATAAACATATTTGATTTAAATGAAACTTGGTCCCCTATATAAACAAGTGATGTTAACCACAATATATAGATTGGATTTTAAATAAATTAGTAACATCTTAAAAATTGAGAAGGTTACATGACTCCTTTTCTACACAAGACGGGGAGCCCATCTATTTCATATGTCAGCAAAAATTATAATTAAAATTCAAAATTAATTATGAACATATATTCTCGCATATGTAGGTAAGCTTCCAAATTCTGCATGTCCGTACCCTTGAGAAATTTAAATATTCTACTAAAGATTATATAGGTATTAACAAAATAAGAACTGTAACTTGGCCATGACTTGGATTTCGGAATAATATGTCGTCATTCTTGATTGGCAGTCACCATCTCATTAAACAGTTTTGCTTTTGAATCCTTTTCTATTCTACACAGTATTAATTTCCATGCATCTTACAAAATATTCGTTGACTGTCAACATCCTCTCTTTAGAATTTTTAATTTCTGTTTACATTTCACATTCTTGATATGTCTCATTAAACAGTACAATCTAATTAAATTCAATGTTTGGAAATACATAGATGTATATAGCATGAAAGACAACGTAGAAAAAATGGATGTCATATAGAGAGGGATAGAGATGTGTCATTGGCTTATTTAGCAAGTCTTCACTGGGTGAAAACGAAAGTCATCCCAACGTCACTATTTTATTTCTTAATTTCTGTGGAAGATCTTTTCACTTATGTCCATTTTCTATTCTATATATTGACCGGCGCTGCCCCATTTACGAAGTCTTCACCAGATGACAAGGATACGCTTCTCAATCTCAAGATCTTATTTCTTAATTTCGGTAAATGACCTTTTATCGCATCCATTTTTCAATATTCTAGATATTTACTGCATGTAAAGTATACATTTTTGTTTCTTATTTAAATAAGTTTCATCTTACTTAGGAAAATCCTCATGCATATGGACATACAAACACCAATTTTAACCCTAATTCCTATTATGCCATGCATTTTTAATTTCAATTTCAAGTGCTTGGAAATCTCGTCATCTGAGCCTTTCATATACGCTTATAAACATAAAAGAAACATGACATTATTGATATTTTCAAATTTCTATTCAATTAAGATTTGGGGTAACAAATAAATATACCCACAAAGTTTGATCATAATTGTAAACATATGCACATAATTTCAATAAATGAAAATAACCAACACATGGTTTAAATATAATTGCTAATATAACTATACTGTCGCATGCTCACAACAAATGTATATTTACAAATATATACAAATTATATGGGTATATTTACAAAAATTAAGTATAAACACTTGGTTTTCAAAATGCAAACATACCTACATAGTTTACATATATTTACAAATATATCTATGCTATAACTACGCGGTATGGTGATACGATGGTATATGTATATTTACAATTATGATCAAACTATATGAGTATTATTTGCCATTTTTGAAACTATTTATATATATTTTATGTGAATGTATATGCAAATTATCCTTAAATTTGGTGATATTCTAATGGCATAGCCAAATTAATGTTGGTCAATGCAAAAGGTAGTTAATTTGTTTATAGAGTAATCATTGATTGCCAAGTAGAAGCTAAGTGAGTCAACAAATTTCCTACACATTATGTGTAACATATAGAGATCCCTTCAATTTTTTGTCCAACATTATGTATGTACACCTACCAGATTTTCAAAAATTACAAATTAATCTTTGAAATTCTTTATAACAGGCAAATATTACCAAAGTACATCATATTGTTTTTTTAAAAGCCCTTGAAGTCGCTCTAGGTAATGTTGGAAATACTCAAAATAACCTACAATTAATAAGCAAGGGGAAAATAAAAAGAAAATATATGCTATGTCATGATCAACGATCAACAGAGATAATTACTTAGGCAATGATTCTATACAGCCGGCATGAAGATGTCCTTCTGCACTTTGCTTATGAACACTATACCATTTATTTTATCAAAATCTGTACCATTTATTTTGGTCAACGCTATTTAGTTATCAAAATCTATACCATTGGTTTTTGTCAACACTATTTATTTTATATGTCAGTAAAAGTTATGATTAAAAATTCAGAATTAGTTATGAGGCATGATGATATTAATCTAGACTAAAAATTAGGCAATGATTTTCTTAACCCACACTAATAAATATTAGTTAATTATTTTTATTTTTTGATAAATTCTTAATCTAAATTAAGTTTTAACATTTTTAAAGAACTTTAAAAATTTATCTTGGGATAAAAAGATCATGCCTCTTTAAATTTGTTTCATTTCCCTTTGTTTAGTTAGTTGGTAGAAATCAAACTACATGTATTTACTTTCTTGAATTCCAAACATAATGTGATAAAAGAAAAAAAACAGATAGTATATTCAACATACCAACATGATTATATGGGATGACTTTTTCTAATTAAATATTTAGCCTACAGACTAAATTTTACTATTTTACTAATCGAGTAATACTAGGATGGTCACAACATGTCAAATAAAGTAGTTGTCTTGCTGTGTGCGTGAGTTCGAATCTCCATTAGTGGGATCTCGGCCCAGATATAATTTGGGAGCAGCAGTAGTCTCCTCCACTACTATTTGGAGCTTCCCGTCTTTTCTCTTCATATTTAGAAAAATTATAAGAATTGTTTAAGAGCTTTGAATGTAATATAAATCGAGATATGATGTAAATATATGCCAAATAAAATTTGTTATCATTTTAAGATACATATATATCTGATTTCTAAAAATAAGGATTTTTTATTGCTAGAAATAATTCTTTTAAGGGATGATAAATGACTTAAAATGGCCCAAAAATTGATGATTTTTAAAAACCAAAAATAAATATATAAAAGATTTATAAAATGGTAAAAGTTGGTATATGAGTTAAATACACCAAGTAAAAAAATGGTTTCTTAATATATAGATGTTTCACTTTCCATTCTTGATATGTTCATTAACCCCGTAGAAGAATATAATTAACTATAAAGATAATGTAGAAAAAATGGACAAAATAGATGTGTCATCGGCTTGTTGGTCCAAGCCCTCACGAGATGATAATCATTCCAATCTCACCCCCAATGTTTTATCCACTCATTGACCCAAGTTTTAAATAGATGATAAAGATGGTCATCCCAATGTCAGCATCATATTTTTTTAATTTCAGTGAATGATCTTTTTTCATGTCCATTTTCCAATATTTTAGACATTGACTGCATGTAAAGCATACATTTTCGATTCTTATTTAAGTATGTTTCATTTTAGGATGTTGATTGTATACCATGCAAGGTAAGTTAGTTAACTTACGGTCCACTGAATCTATACAAATATTTTCTAAATTATTCGGCTCATGAAAGACGCATCTTTTGAATTTCTCAAAATGAAAATTTTTTGAAAAACTCATGTGCCAGTATATGAGTAATTTTGAATAAAAGTTTATTTTGTGAAGTTGAAAAATTGTGCTTAGATAAGCTAAAAAATTTTATATAGATTCATCTAAGTGAGGCCCATGATCTTTATTACGATGAATTGTATATAAAATTAATATCCATTTTCAGAAAAATTCTCATACATATATATATATATATCAATGAATTTTAACCCTAATTTCTAATATACTCATGCTGCTAATCAGCAATTATCATTACCTGTTGAATAAAATGATAAGAAAATTGATTGTTTATTGCGACTGGTTATTATGCTTTGTCAATGAAATTTTGATTTAGTAGGCAAAACATTATCGTAAGTAAAGAAATTTTTTCTTACACACAAAAACATCATCATAAGCCAAAAAAAACTCCCATTTATTCATTTTCTTTTATCATAAGGATTCTGCTTGCTAATAAGAATTTTCAAAAATAGATTTTTCTAGATACTAAATAAATCTTGGTGTGTATGAAATCTAAGACTCTTTATAACAATTTAATTATATTTTACGCACTTCAATTCAATGAAGAAATTCACTTTCCCTTCATTTCTTTTTCTTCTTTGGAGAAAAATTCACCTTGAAGCCTTATAGGAATAAGAAGGTAAGTAAATCACGGTTCTTGAAACTTTTTTCATGATACTACAATTCTAAAGTAAGACTAAGATCCACATGAGATCATTTTCTGAGAAAAGTTACAAATCTGGAGCATTAATTACCACCAAAAGAGCTCCATCAAAAAAAAATACCATCAAGAGAGAAAGCCTGAGTACGTGCATTTACAAAATAATTCATTGGATTGTATAGAGTCAAGTTGGGAGAAGCGAAGGGAAAATCATCAATATATATCTATAATGAGCGGATCATATTATTATTATTTAATTAGAGATGACAACCATGGTAAGTCATTCATTAGACTTCGTTAAATGAGAATACGCATTATATTTATGGCTTAGATCTGCATAGTTTATTGTTACTAGATGACAAATCATGCATGCTACCTTATGTCCATGTAGATTTCATCGTCCAAGCCTTCCATATACCCGCATAACCTTAAAAGGATCATGATATATTAAACTTGATCTTCAATTAAGGATTGCTTATATCTGAATAGCATGACCAAATTAATATTGTTGGTCAATGCTTAATTTGTTTATAGCTCAATCATTGATTTCCAAGCAAGAGCTAAGTGAGGCAACAACTTTCCCACTCATTATGTTACACATAAATATTCCTTCATTTTTCTGGACAACATTTATGTGTATATGCAACTTCAATGTTTCAATTGACCCTAGAAATTCTTATATACTTTCTAATAGATCTATGTGACCTAAATTCATCATATGGTTTATTAATAGCCCTTGAAGTAACTATTAGGTAATTCTGAAAATACTCAAATTAGCAGAAAATTTAGAAGCATGGAAAGAAACTAGATGATACACCATGATTAGCCATCAACATGAACGAAAAGAAATAGTTACTTAGTCAATGATTCAGTATAGCCAACATGAAGATTTGTCTCTAAATCGTTTCCTATTCCACACACAATATTTTCCATGCAATTTACAATATATTTGTTGCTCATCAATATCCAATCTTCAAAATTTTACATTTGTTTATATTTTCCATTCTTGATATGTTTTATTAACCAGTAGCATCTAATTAAATTCAATGTTTGGAAATATATAGATAGATCTAGCACATGAAAGGTAGCATAGAAAAGATTGATGACATATACGTTTCTTTCTCTTATGAATCCAGACCTCGCTAGATGTGGTAAGAAAAGTCATCCCAACATGGCAATCTTATTTCTTAAATTCTATAGGTGATTTTTTAAAAAAAAATCTTAAGTCCATTTTCCATTAGATACTCACTGTCACCACCTCAAGTTCAAACCTTCTGTAATGTCTTCATTTTACATTCTCAATTAAATATATTTCTTTTTTTTTTTTGCTTAATTAGTTAATAGAGTCCAAACTATGCGTAGGTGCTCCCTTGAATTCTAAATGTAATGCAATAAAATAAAAAGAGATATACTATGATTTTTGTTAGAGAGATATCCTATGTTTAATTTATTGATGCTTCATTTTTCATTCTTATCAACTTATTGATCCATGTCTTCGCTAGATGACAAGGATAGTCATCCCCATGTCATTGTCTAATTTTCTTAATTTCTGTAAATCATTTTTATCCTGAGCACTTACTAATATTCTAGTCATTGACTACATGTAATATATGCATTTTCTATTCTCATTTAGATATTCCAACAAATTTAATTAATTAATAGAGTCCAAACTACATGTGGTTGCTTCATTAAGTCTAGCGTAGGTTATTAGCAATGAAATTAATTTTGTTGCTAAATTTCATTACTATTGTAAAATAGGATCATCATCCATGTCTAATTAATTAGGTTGAATGGCAGAAATCATTGTTATATTATGAAGTGTTTGTTTGTATTCAAAATTTTTCAGACCCAAAATTTTCAATCTAAAGCTTTTTAATTTTCACATTTATCCTTTTTTTAATTATTTCTTCGTATTTTTCTATGCAACTAATCCTACTTTTCAATCATTGTTGCGTTATTACATATACAACTAGCCTATTTATTTAACTTTATCTCCTATACTTCTCATTATTACCCCCATTATATGTATTATTTTTTATTTTAAAAACTTTTATATCAAAAATTTTTCATCAAAAGTTTTATCTCTTCACAAACACACTCTTAAAAAATTAAATTTTGACATTTTTGGGGAAATATTATCTTAAGGAAAAAAATTTTTACTACTCATGAAAGAAAGAAAAAATGTTTTCTTGTATATGAGAACATCATCATAAGAAAGGAAATTTTTCCCTACATATGATTTTCTTTTTCTAATAAACATTTCGGTTGCTAATAATGATTGCTAGAAAAAGTTTTCTAGATACTAAACAAATCTTAGTTTGAAAGGCGTCTAAGACGCTTTTATTAGCGCTTAAGTACTTATGAAAATGAAGAAATTCACTTTCTACTTCTTTTCTTCGTGTTCTTTGCGTATATGGCAGACGGGAAAGAAAATAGACGATACATCGTGATTAACCGTAAACAGTGATAGTTACCTAGGCAATGAGTCTATACAGCTGGCGTGAAGATGTCCTTGCACATTTTTTATTTTAAACTTTTTTCCACCATACCATTTATTTTGATCGACGACATTTATTTTATATGCCAGGAAAAATTGTAATTAAAATTCAGAATTATTTATGAGCATATATTCCTTCATATCCACGTAAGCTTCCAAATTCTACAGACATATAGGTAAAAACAAAATGAAAATTGTAACCTGTCCGAGACCTAGATTTATTTAATGTATAAATTAAGATTTACCATTTTATAATTTGAAGATATGTATATTTTTTGGATTTCTAAACATAGGTATATTTTAGTCATATATGTATATCTCAAAAAATTATGAAACTTGGTTTGTATATTAAATACACTAATATTAATAAGCATGTGAAAAAAGCCAAAAAATTTAAATAAAATTTGCAGCCGATCAAAAGATCATGCCTCTTTGAATACGTTTCATTTCCCTTTATTTACTTAGTTAATGGAATCCAAATTACATGTAGTTGCTTTCTTGAGTTCCAAATATAATGTAACAAAAGAAAAAAAAATATATAGAATATTTAATATACTAATATTATTATATCCGAAGACTTTTTTATTAAGCATTTAGCACACATAATAAGTTTTTCCATTTTAAGATACATATATATATATTTGATTTCTAAAAGTAAGGTTTTTAAAGGATAAAAATGACTTAAATGCCCAAAAATTATTTTTTTTAAAAGTTAAAAATAAATATATTAAAAGTTGGAAAATTCTGAAACTTGGTACGTGAGATAAATACACCTAGGTGTGCGTGTCATCGTGGTCTTTTAATATATAAATGTTTCACTTTTGCATTCTTGATATATTCATCAGCTCATCAAATAATATAATTGAAGTATGATTATATACGTCATGATGTATTTTAGACTAAAATACAACATTTATTTATTTTTACAATTGGATATATTTTTTAATTTTTGTTCATGAACACAGTTATCTAAAGTGTATTCAATTTATATACAAAATTTTTCTTTTTAAATAGTTTTACATTTTTATTTATTATTTTTTTTAAAATCATCAAGTTCAAGGGCATTTAAATCATTTTGCACACCCTTCAGAACTTGATTTTTTTAAAAAAATAAAAAAATAAAAAATATGTAAAACTGTGTTACTCTGGCTAGCTTTGTGACGATTTTGAAATAGGCTTAACATCTACTTTGCCTCCTTATGTATATAAGGTCAGAGTCTGTCAGTTCGTGTTGCTGCCTAGCACGCCATCACGACTTTCGTAAAATAGCAAATTTTTTTTATGCAAATTGAATACACTTGAATAAACATGTTTATCAAGAAAAAAATATAAAAAATATAACTAATCATAAAAATAAACGAATGTTGTGTTTTAGCCTAAAATACATCACGACTCCAATATAATTAACTACAAAGATAATGTAAATTAATGGGCAAAATAGATGTCCCATTTGCCTATTGGCCATGTTTGATAATATGCATGTCATTGTGGCTTTTTTAATATATACATGTACTTTTCCATTCTTGATATATTTATTAATCCGTCAAATAATATAATTAGAATAAGGTTATATACATCATGATATATTTTAGGCTAAAATACAGTATTTATTTATTTTTACAGTTAGTTATGTTTTTTGATTTTTTTTTCTCCGTAAACATGCTTACTTAAGTGTATGCAATCTACACTAATCGTTGAAGATAAGTTGTTCAAGCAGCATCGTGTGAGACTCGAATGCACGTGCCTTTGGTGGAGCAGCTGTCTCCATTTCATATAAGACGGGAGTACTTGCTCTCCGGTGTGCGCAGTGGCAGCTATGATCTCTCGGATAAAATGATGTAAAGAGAAATGGAGGCTTTACTGTAATATGAGTTAAAAATGAGATGAAATATAATACCAATAAAAGAAGTACACGCAATATATATAAAGTTTTTCTAATTTACAGTATTTGTACGTGTTTATTTTTTATTTTTTAAAAATCATCAAGTTCAAGGGCATTTAAATTATTTTGCGCCCCTTAGAAACTAAAATTTAAAAAATAAATATGCAGAAGTACTATGAAATAGTAAAACTGTGTATGTAAATTGAATACACTTAGGTAAACATGTTTATGAAGAAAAATAAAAAAAATAATTAATTATAAATTATGAATGAAGGTTGTATTTGAGCCTAAAAGGCATCATGACTCTAATATAATTAACTACAAAGATAATGTAGAAAAAAAATGACGAAATAGATGACTCCAAGTCCTCACCAGATGATAAGGATAGTCATCCTAACGTCACCGTCAATAGCGTATTCGCTTATCAATCCAACTCTTCCTAACTTCCATGTATGCTTCCAAATTCTACGGACTTATTGATAGTAACAAAATAAGACCTGTATCTTGTCCGAGACCTACGTTTTGGAGTAATACGCTCTCCTTCTCCATTGACAGTCACCATCTCATTAATCAGTTTTGCTCTAAGTCTTTTCCTATTCTACATGATATTTTCCAAGCATCTTACAAAATATTCGTTGACCGTCAACATCCTATCTTTAATATTTTTATTTTCTGTCTACATTTTCCATTCTTGATATGCTTCGCTAATCACTACAATCTAATTCAATAGATTGACTATCATCACCCCATCTTTGAACCTTTTGTAATGTTTCCATTTTCCAGTTTCATTTAAATATGAGGCATGATTTTGTTCGTCTAGACTAAAAATAAGTATTTGTTTGCTTAACCCATACTAATAAATTATTTTTTAATTCTTTGTTTTCTATAAACTTTTTAATCTAGATTTCTGATAGAAAAATCAGTTGCCGAATTTCCGTTTTAAATGCCTGATATTTAATGCACGGATTAGTAAATAGCATTCCTAGTTTTGAACGGCAAGCTTTAATGGCTGAAATTTCTGGTGAAAAAAATTGAACGGCTGCAATGATGGATGGCCTTGATGATTGCATTGATTTCAAGTGGACCCCACGGCTGGAATTTGCTAATCTGCATAAAAGAATTTAAAATTATAAATGTATCGAGTTAATAAACTGGCGGTCAATTTATAAAAATTATTTCAAGCCCAATTATTTCAACAACTATTCAAATAACTTGAAATTAATATTTAATGTCCAGATATTGCCAAAAATATTTTAAAACAAATTTCACATTAAACTCAATTAATTATACATCAATTTAGCTCAAAATATACACAAAACATTTTATTAATTGGCAAGTATCAACCAAATTTAAAAAATGTCTTAAAATTTTTTTCCGCTTTTTCTTATTATCAAATACTCTAAGCGAGAAGGGGCACTTAGATTCGATACACCTGGCACGGACAAGGCCTATAAGTCTATCTTCCTAAGTTTGACTCCTCAAGCATGAGGACCATGACCATAAGCCATGTACTCTATAAAAGGAGAGAAGGCTTCCAAGTCTAGAGAAAATATCGGATTTTGATTTGAAAGGGTGACTGAGTATCATCGATCATGAGGTTTTATGACACAAACAATATATGCCTTTTCTTACTTATATGTGGTTTGTACTGCAGTGAAGGGTGTTTGGATAAAGAAAGAAGACTTCTTCTACAGATAAAAGACTCCTTTCCAGGGTATGCAAAGAACGTATTTCCATTGGGGTCGTGGGTGGGCGAGAATTGCTGTGAATGGCCCGCTGTGGAATGCAAGACGTCCTCAAATTCGTCCTCGCATCATGATCATGGTCATGTCGTCTCAATAGATCTGATACAATGGTACTACTTGTTCGAAGTGTCGTTGGAAGTGGAAACTTGGTATCCCAATGGCAGCCTCTTTGCTGAATTCGAGCACTTGGAATCCGTGTCCCTAGGTTTCATCGGTGGGTGGCAGGTGAAGCCTCAAGGTAATGTAACATGCATTCGTATATATTTTTTTTCTCCTTAACGCTTCTTTGAAGGGCTCTGTTGCCTTAAAGATAACTCATCCATTATATTTATATTTATTAGAAGTTTTTCGTTAGGATGTGTTTTAAAGGAACCATATGGAAAATCCAACCATATATTTATATCTTATTCCATTATAAATTGAAAATCTTAAAGAGAGGGAAAGTTACTGGTCACTATTTGTTTGCAGGATTATGTGGAATGAAGAATTTGAAAAACTTGCGTATTTATGATAGCAACCTGTACGATGAGGGCACGTGGTGTTTGCTCACAAATTCATCCAAGTTGGAAAAGTTAGTTCTAGTCGACACCAATATTGGGAACTTAGATGGTAAGTGATGCTCTCTACAGTTCTAAATTGGTTGTCCTATACTCTTAGAATATGCAAATATGTATGAAATATATTTAGTCTTGTCTTTGCGAGTTTGGATTTGTATCTCGAGTAACAAACTCAAGGAGAGAGCATCAATCAATTCGTCAGCCGACTACGGAACTTAGTGATGAGGACAATTTTTTGGATTGTGCTTTAATGGGATTGGTTTGGAATGGAATGGAATGGCCCCAAAACCTGTCGTGGATTGGTTTGATCTCCGCCTTCCGTCAGTATTGGGTTTTATCCAGCGTTTGAAAACCAGAGTAGATAAGCATCATCATGAACATCAACAAAACTTGAAATAATTCCAAATGTACTTATAAAGTTTTCAAAATAAGATAAGGACGCACTTGCATTTTTATGCAAATTATATATTCTTTCAATTTTTTACAAATTTAGAAATATTGACGTAATATTGTTCAAACTTTTAAACGTTTCCGCAAAATCTCCTTAAAATAAATAAATGATGTTAAACAATATAGCTAGATGAATTTTTATTTCATTATCATAGTACGCCACAACATAGAGATTACATGAATTGAAATTTATGAAACCAATTCCACAGAATTAGATCTTGTAATTATTCAATACAAACGGCTACACCGAGATGTTCATACAGCCATTTGATTTTTTATTAATTTTTTCTTTTTGAAAGTGAACCATTTATTTTCTTTAACATCGTCTGTTTTTATCATGTTATCAAAAATCAGAATCATTTGAAACTAATATTTTGCAAAAAAAAAAAAAATAATATATTTCACATATGAATATAACTGTTAATTTTTTTCAAAAATATATAATAAATAGGGTATGCTTGGCAAACATTAGGGGTGCAACTCAGGTTGGTTCAGTACGGGTAGTGGTCTACCCTACCCATACCCTATTTGTAAAAAGCCTACCCTACCCTACCCATTTGTTGGTTCGGTTCTTAGTATACCCTACCCTACCCATTGCCCATATTGTCGGTTCCAGTTTCGGTTCCAAATCGGTTCCTTTAATACTCAAATAAAATATTTTTTAAAAAATTTCTATGTTATTATAAATAATGTAAAATAATACTCATTTACGTTTTAAAATCATAAGTACATATATTATTGTTTATATTATTATATAAAAATATGAAGTATAGACCATCATGACTCAATCATTAAAACTAATAATATATTATAATCATAAGTCACAAGCATATTTATAAGAGTCTTTCAGAAGTCAATGGTGTATATATAAATTCATTTAAATTTATACTTCACTTGGTATAAAATTCATTTAAATTTGAATTTTGTTAAAATATGTGTACACATAAGAAGTCGAAGATAAAGCATAATACATAGTATATAATATATATTATACATATATAATTATGCACCTAATTAATTACCCATATGAGTACCTATGCGGGTCGGTTCCGGGTACCCAACGTATCTACCCTAACCGTATCCTACTTGAGGAGGCGGGTAATAATTTGTACCATATCCATAGCTATGAGTAATATTTTCTACCTTACCATACCCAAATTAGGGTCGGGTTGGTGGGTACCCATGGGTACCCTACCCAAGTTGCACCCCTAGCAAACATAAAACTTTTCAAACTAAAATTTTTCACCACTACTCTATTTTTAATTATTTTTATATCTTCCCATATAACTACCTTACTTTTTAATTATTTGTACACAACTATCCACACAAATAACCTATCATTTTTTGCCAATTCAAAATTTTTTTCGCAAATACTTTTCATACAAAAGTTTTATTACTTCCCAAACACTCTCATAGTGTAAAAGTTCTCAATTCACGAGATTAGTTTTAAAAACTATGTTAACATAAAAATAATAAATTGTTTCAAAGAACTCCATGTGGCCTTTGCATTGAATCATTGCCATTAATTAATATGTAGTAAAGGAGTTAGGATCTTTGGTAGCGAAGTTGGAAATAAAAATTATTTAAGGGGAGGCAATCTCACAAAAATGAAATTTATTTTTAAAGTTAAAAAAAATTCATGGTTTTCAGAATTTTCAGATACGTAATGGATACTTTTTGAATTTTAAAAAATTTGGGAGGACACACATAGAACTCCATGTGACCCTGCCACTATTAGTATGCAAAACATTTTATCTCAATGTATTTCATACAGCCTTAAATTTTTAAAAGTAGAAGTGATTATTAGATATGGGCACGCAAGCATTTGCGTTCAAAAATAAACTTTCTTTATGATCCTCAGTAAAGAAAACGCCACCTCAGCTTGTCTTGAGCAAACAAACCTCTTTTACTATTGTATTAAGGTTGGAAAGAAAACGCCACTTCAACTTGCTGAGTGGACGTCTTTTACTAGAGTCCATCGCACTATCTATGGACCAGCATTTTGCAGCATTGAAAGTTTCATTTGTATCAACGAGAATGGCCCCAAAACCTGTGATGGATTGGTTTGATCTCCGCCTTCCGTCAGTATTGGATACTTTTTGAATTTGAAAAATTCGGGAGATATACATAGAACTACAAGTGACCCTGCCACTATTAATATGCAAAACATTTTATCGTAGTGTGTTCAAAGCTTTCATATAGCCTCAAATTTTTAATTTCTTGTTTGCTAATTCTCTTATTCTCATTATTCTATTTTGCAGGATTGTGTGAAATGCGGAATTTGAAAATATTGTATCTTGTTGATATTAACGACGAACTCATTCCGTCATGTTGGATGACCAACTCATCTAATAAGTTAGAAGAATTATATTTGATTGGAAGTGGTCTTCGAAGCTTAGAAGGTAAGCTAACACCGGTACTGGTAAGTGGTTAGTTGGGTAATAAAATTATAGGGCAGAGCCACCATGAGCAAATCACGTGCCAAATTAGTCGTCACTAATCTAATATTCTTATTTTTTTTATTTAACTAATTTGGCTTTTAGAGACTTGATGTTTTGGCATAATTCCATTTAAACATTATATCTATACTTATTTTATCATGCTTGGGCATTATCTAAGCATGGTTTTACTTTATCTAACATTCAAAACAAGTTTGAGGGGAATCCACTTACCTCAAGCGAAGTTATGCCTCTTCAACTTGCCTTTTCTCACTCCAACCTTCGATTCTCCTCTTTCCTTAAGGCTAAAACGTTGTGAGGATGGGAAATGAAGTTGCTCAAGTGATTTTTGAGCTGGGATGGCTGTGAATTTCGTTCTTGGGCTGCTCCTCTATTTATAGGGGTCCATTTTTTCATTATTTGCAATTTACCCCCTCTAGCTTAGGGTGTAAAATGGCAAATGTGTTTTTTTCTAATTTCCAAAGGTGCCTTGAGCCAAGAGCAGCCACCCTAGGCCTGCTCCAGCCCCCCTATAGCAGCCCTAATTTTCTACCTATTTTTTGATTTTTTAAAATTAATTAAATTAAGCTAAATTAATCCTAGCCCTTGATTTATGATTTGGATGAATTTGGACCATTGATTTGGTCATGGTACTCCCCCTGCACGACCTGACATGTTTCTGCATTGCATTTAATTTTTTTTGATTTTTTATTTATTAATTTTAATTAAAGTCAAATACATAATTAATGAAAAAGTGAAGTTAACTTTTTCACTTTGCGTTTGACGTTTCATCTTGACCATTGATTTGTGATTTTTATTACATCTTAGCCCATTCATCATGTCCATCATGAATTTTTAACCATCCATAAAAAATTTCATCGAATTCCGACGCCCGGATTGCAATTTATGAATTTTTTTCTATTTTTCCACAAAAATCCAAACTTGGATTAAAATATCCAAAAGAATTGCTATTTTGTCTTGTAGTGATTAAATTTCTATTTTGTCTTTTATGATTAAGTTAATCCAAGTGATTAACTCTTAATCATACATCTTAACCCCTTGTTTACTATTCACGTTTACTATTCACGTGCACTATTCACGGGGTTAAATTCCTAATCGCATTATTTCAATCTCCAGTACACATATCCATCAATATAATTCATGAATTTTCATTTATTCATAAAATAATTACAAAATTACAAATGTCGAAATGACGCGTATACAGTTGAAACAACTCGTATACGGTCAGGGTTCCACATATACTCTTAGAATATGCAAATATTTATTAAAAATATTTAGCCTTGTCTTTGCGAGTTTGGATTTGTACCTCGAGTAACAAACTCAAGGAGAGAGCATCAATCAATTCGTCAGCCGACTGCGGAACTTAGTGATGAGGACAATTTTTTGGATTGTGCTTTAATGGGATTGGTTTGCAATGGAATGGCCCCAAAACCTGTGATGGATTGGTTTGATCTCCGCCTTCCGCCAGTATTGGGTTTTATCCAGCGTTTGAAAACCCCAGTAGATGAGCATCATCATGAACATCAACAAAACTTGAAATAATTCCAAATATACTTATAAAGTTTTCAAAATAAGATAAAGTCGTACTTGCATTATTATGCAAATTAAATATTTTATGGACAAAAATTAAATTATTAATGAAATGATGAAGTACTCCTATTATGTATAAATTAATAGATATATATTGTAGTAAAATTTATTACTTTTAACCGTTATTTTTATTCATGATATATTATGCCTAAAATCATTGTGATTATTGGAAACTTATATTTTATAAAAATTTAATATTTTAAAAATGAATATATGACTATTAAATATTGAAAACAAATGTTTATCCATATATATTTTTCTATATGACTGTGCTTTGAAAATTATAAACAAAATGTATTATTTTTTAGATCGGAATTTTAGAAGGAGGTTTGCATGGACGTGCTCATGCAATCCGGGTGAAGTATGAATCCAAATCAGCATAGAGTCCCAGCCAAGGCGTTACTTGTTGGGACTAATATTCTTGTCCTTTCCTTTTAATTAATTTGAATTTTCCAGGGCTTAGACACCTGAGTAACTTGAGGGTATTGCATCTCCGTTATAGTTATAAATGATGATTCGTCAGATAATAATTTAATATATTTATCAATGAATTAAAAACGAGAATTGACTAACTTGTGATGTGTCCAAATAATTATAGAAGGGAATGACTGAATGCAGCCGGCCGGTCGCATGAGTTCTCTTTTATTTTCTAATTTTTTTTTCAAATTAAAAACATTTATCATGTTTACCATATACATATTCTACCTTTTTAAAAATAAAAAAAAAAAGATTCGGCATTTGGTCGAAATTGCTGGAAAATTCCTTAGTTTTAAAAATTGCAAAATGCTCTCCAATGTTTGCAAAAAATTGCAAATATATTCCCTTTGTTTTGGTTTTATGGACAAAAATTAAATTATTAATGAAATGATGAAATACTCCTATTATATATATATAAATTAATAGATATATTGTAGTAAAATGTATTACTTTCAACCGTTATTTTTATTACAATTACTGTAAAAACCGTTGCCATTATTATAAAAACCGTTGCAATTATTAAATGAAATTGCAAGAAAGTGGAAAATTTGGCTTTTAGAGACTTGTCCTAAGTTTTTATTCTGACTTTGTCTTTTGATCATTTTGAATTTTATATGAAGTTTGTGTAATCAATAAATTATTAAATTTTGAAAACAAATGTTTATCCATATATATTTATCTATATCAAAATGATTTGAAAATTATAAACAAAAGGTACTATTTTTTAGATCTGAATTTTAGAAGGAGGTTTGCATGGATGTGCTCATGCAATCCGTTTGAAGTATGAATCCAAATCAGCATAGTGTCCCAGCCAAGGCGTTACTTGTTTGGCCTAATATTCTTGTCCTTTCCTTTTAATTAATTTGGATTTTCCAGGGCTTAGACACCTGAGTAAGTTGAGGGTATTGGATCTCACTTATAGTCACAGCCTCAACGAGGGCATCAATTCCTTACAAGGTAATTATGTTACTTTTTCCTTTATTTTAGATTAATAGCATACTTATGAATGATGATTCGTCAGATAATAATTTAATATATTTATCAATGAATTAAAAACGAGAATTGACTGCCTTGTGTTGTGATGTGTCCAAATAATTATAGAAGGAAGTGACTGAATGCAGTCGGCCGGTCGCATGAGTTCTTTATTATTTTATAATTTTTTTCAAATTAACAACATTTATCATGTTTACTATATACATATTCTACCTTTTTTAAAAATAGATTAGGCATTTTCTCGAAATTGCTGGAAAATTCCTTAGTTTGAAAAATTGCAAAATGCTCTATAATGTTTACATAAAATGGCAAATATATTCCCTTTGTTCTGGTTTTATGGAAAAAAATTAAATTATTAATGAAATGATGAAATACTCCTATTATATATATATATAAATTAATAGATATATATTGTAGTAAAATTATTACTTTCAACCGTTATTTTTATTACAATTACTGTAAAAACCGCTCCCATTATTATAAAAACCGTTGCAAATATTAAATGAAATTACAAAAAAGTACCGTAAGGTATAATTTTTTATTATTCAAAAATATTCCTCGCATTAAAAGATTAATTTGGTATACATTTGGAAAAATTTCTTAATAAATAATTGATAAAGATATCCAATGTGACCCAGATAATTTTGATACTTTAACACCTTTTTTTGATGAGTATTCATACAATACAATCTTAACTAGTATTACAATTAAATTCTGAGACATTCTTACAATTTGCTAACAATTATCTACTATTTCTAAACTTTCCCACCGGTGGACGGCTCCCATAAACTTGAGGAGACTTGCAACGCCACCACTTCAGAAATGCTGCAGGAAAGATTTGAATCCAGGACCACTTACTTGTGAGGCCATGTCCTGCACCACTGAGGCACGACCTCAGTGGCGATACTTTAACACCTAATAACTAGTGATAACATATAAATATCTAGGGAATTAGTATGATGGCTAAACTTTTGACATTAGGAATACCTAATTCCTAGGGAATTGGTAGACCATATAAGGGCCATAATGCCACATGGATCATGGAAAAATGTAAACGTACAATAGACAACACAACTTGCCATGTTGCTTAATCACGTAATTACTGTTATGCTTTTTACAAGTGTCATCAACCAATCCGCAAAATAGCTTGATTAACCTCATAAAATCCACAACTCCCCATTAATTCATTGTATTGAATTCATATATCAAATTTTATCGTGTTTGAAAATATGCATAAATAAAATATATTTATTTTTGAATTTCAAAAACCAAGGTTATTTTATTGATGTTTGAAATTCAAAATCAAATATAAAAAATGGAAAATTTTGATATGTGGAATAAATACACTTAAAATAATAGTTTTATGAAAAAAATTTTGAGAAGTATATATTCGCGCCATGCAACAGATTTACATAATCATGTCTTAGCAATGGCACTAAGTAGTGAGCAGCCAATTTTAATGGTTCAATATGCATGTATTTGCTACACAAAAGTAAATATATGTAGCCAGATTCATGTTCCAGAGTAATGGCTATATTTAAGGATAATGATGTGTAAGTTAATTAAATATGAGGAAAAATCAAACCAATGAAGCCATAGTTTTTGAATTAAATAATATTTTACCATAATGTAGACTAAATATATACCTTAAAGGGAAAATAAGGATAAATGGATCAATGTTTTTCTTTGACGGGGGGGGGGGGGGGGGGGGGGGCAACTATTTAGAAATAAAAAATTATATTAAACTTTTTAGAATTTTTTAAGAAGGATTTTTTTAATTTTAAAAAATGGGGCGCTCTATGTGGTTCTGCCATTGGATTATATAGGTTAATTATGCTATAAATTATTATAATAATTCAATGCACATATAAATAAATCTAAGCAAATTTTTATGATTCAACTTCTATACCTTTAAAATATTATAGCTTCTTATATAGGTTAATGATGTTATAAATTATTGTAATAATTTAATGCATCAATCAATGAATATAAGTATTTTTATAATTTGTGCCTGATTATATATATATATATTTAAGTAGCTAGGTATGACCCACCCAAATTCAAAAGATTTTTAATCTCATAATAAAATAAATGATGTTAAAGAATATAGACCATTGAATTTTCATTTAATGGTCATGGCAGGCCAAAAGGATATATGTTTCATGAATTAAAATTCATGGACTCAGTTTCATAGAATTGTGACTCATAATTAGTAATTCAAAACACACAGGCTTGGAGATGTCAGTGTGCCTTTTTCCTTTATGACTTTTTTTTTTCAAATTTGGATTCTCTTTTTCGTTTAACCCCGTTAAATAAAAAGTCTTTGGAAACTTATATTATTTAAAAAAATTTCACCTTTAAGATAAATATAACCATTAATTTTTAAATTTTTTATAGTATGTATAGTATATAAAATTTTTCAATAAATAATTGTATAAGGATAAACAGGATAAATGGGTTGGCTCTGAAAAGAACATCTCAAAGTAAAAGGAACAAGATTCTACGTCGACATCTCCACTTAATCTTTGTATTGAATCATTGCTCTTAGTTAATATCCTGAATATTTTGTTTAAATTGTGCCTGAATCATTTCTAGAGTCTAGAAAATTAATAATTTCCCGCTTATTAATTTATTAAAGACATATAATAAATTGATGAAAAAAGTTTTTAAAAGTTTATAGTTAATAATTGAAATTCTAATCGTAATTTTAGAAATTAGAAAAGTATGTATTTACAATTTTACCTACATGTTGTAGATAACATCTTTTTCAACACTTCTTTTAGACACATAAAAAGCACACAAGCTCACAGCCAAAACTAGAAGTGATTATTAGATAAGGGCACGCAAGCATTTGCGTTCAAAAATAAACTTTCTTTATGATCCTCACATGGTAAAGAAAACGCCACCTCAGCTTGTCTTGAGCGAACAGACCTCTTTTACTTTTGTATTAAGGTTGGAAAGAAAACGCCACCTCAGCTTGTCTTGAGCGAACAGACCTCTTTTACTTTTGTATTAAGGTTGGAAAGAAAACGCCACCTCAACTTGCTGAGTGGACCTCTTTTACTATAGTCCATAGCACTATCTATGGACCAGCATTTTGCAACATTGAAAGTTTCATTTCTATCATCGAGAATGGCCCCAAAACCTGTGATGGATTGGTTTGATCTCCGCCTTCCGTCAGTATTGGGTTTTATCCATCATGGGATAAGCTCCAGAATTTGAAAACCCAAGTAGATGTGCATGTAGACTTCATCATATTTGTCCTAGTAATCGATGGCTCATTCAATGAACATCAACAAAACTGAAATAATTCCAAATATACTAACAAAGTTTTCAAAATAAGATAAGGACGTACTTGCATTTTTATGCAAATTATATATTTTTTTAATTTTAACAAATTTAGAAATATAGATGTAATATTAGTCAAATCTAATAAACATTTCCGCAGAATGTCTTTAAAATAATTAAATGATGTTAAACAATATAGCTAGATGAATTTTTATTTCATTATCATAGTACGCCACGACATAGAGATTAGATGAATTGAAATTTATGAAACCAATTCCACAGAATTAGATCTTGTAATTATTCAACACAAACGGCTACACAGAGATGTCCATACAGCCCTTTGATTTTTTATTTAAAACTTTTTTTTTTTTTGAAAGTGAACCATTTATTTTCTTTAACATCATCTGCTTTTATCACGTTACCAAAAATCAGAATCATATGAAACTAATACTTTGCAAAAAAAAAAAAAAAGTATATTTCACATGTGAAAATAACTGTTAATTTTTTTCAAAAATATATAATATATAGGGCATGTTTGGCAAACATAAAACTTTTCAAACTAAACTTTTTCACCACTACCCTATTTTTAATTATTTTTTATATCTTCTCATTCAACTACTTTACTTTTCAATTATTTCTATACAACTATCTACACAAATAACCTATCATTTTTTGTCAATTCAAAAACTTTTTCGCAAATAATTTTCATACAAAAGTTTTATTACTTCCTAAACACTCTCATAGTGTAAAAGTTCTCAATTCATGTGATTAGTTTTAAAAAATATGTTAAAATAAAAATAATAAATTGCTACGAAGAACTCCATGCAGCCTTTGCATTGAATCATTGCCATTAATTAATATGTAGTAAAGGAGTTAGGATCTTTGGTAGCGAAGTAGGAAATAAAAATTATTTGAGGGGAGGCAATCTCACAAAAATTAAATTTATTTTTAAAGTTAAAAAATTCAAGGTTTTCAGAATTTTCAGATACGTACGGATACTTTTTGAATTTTGAAAAATTCGGGAGATATACATAGAACTCCATGTGACCCTGCCGCTATTAGTATGCAAAACATTTTATCTCAATGTATTTCATACAGCCTTAAATTTTTAATTTCTTGTTTGCTAATTCTCTTATTCTCATTATTCTGATTTGCAGGATTGTGTGAAATGCGAAATTTGAAAATATTGTATCTTTATGGAAACGATATTAACGACGAACTCATTCCATGGATTACCAACTCATCTAATAAGTTAGAAGAATTACATTCAGATGGAAGTGGTCTTCGAAGCTTAGAAGGTAAGCTAACACCGGTACCGGTAAGTGGTTAGTTGGGTAAAAACATTATAGGGCAGAGCCACCATGAGCAAATCACGTGCCAAATTAGTCGTCACTAATGTAATATTCTTATTTTTTATTTAACTAATTTGGCTTTTAGAGACTTGTCCTAAGTTTTTATTCTGACTTTGTCTTTTCATCATTTTGGATTCATCTACTGTTCAAAAAAGTACAACTCGAAGGTATTGGATTTGTCTCCAGATAACAATCTAATGCACTGGGATTACATGCATGCGTCCGTCGACGTTTTAATTTTCTTATTTTAAAGTATTTTTCAAATCCAAATCATTTATCATGTTTCTTCATACTTATTTATTCATGATATATTATGACTAAAAATCATTGTGATGAAAATATGACTATTAAATTTTGAAAACAAATGTTTATCCATATATATTTATCTATATCAATATGCTTTGAAAATTATAAACAAAAGGTACTATTTTTTAGATCGGAATTTTAGAAGGAGGTTTGCATGGACGTGCTCATGCAATCCGGTTGAAGTATGAATCCAAATCAGCATAGAGTCAAAGCCAAGGCGTTACTTGTTTGGCCTAATATTATTGTCCTTTCCTTTTAATTAATTTGGATTTTCCAGGGCTTAGACACCTGAGTAAGTTGAGGGTATTGGATCTCAATTATAGTCACAGCCTCAACGAGGGCATCAATTCGTTACAAGGTAATTATGTTACTTTTTCCTTTATTTTAGATTAATAGCATACTTATGAATGATGATTCGTCAGATAATAATTTAATATATTTATCAATGAATTAAAAACGAGAATTGACTGCCTTGTGTTGTGATGTGTCCAAATAATTATAGAAGGAAGTGACTGAATGCAGTCGGCCGGTCGCATGAGTTCTTTATTATTTTATAATTTTTTTTCAAATTAAAAACATTTATCATGTTTACTATATACACATTCTACCTTTTTTTAAAAATAGATTAGGCATTTTCTCGAAATTGCTGGAAAATTCCTTAGTTTTAAAAATTGCAAAATGTTCTACAATGTTTACATAAAATGGCAAATATATTCCCTTTGTTTTGGTTTTATGGACAAAAATTAAATTATTAATGAAATGATGAAATACTCCTATTATATATATAAATTAATAGATATATATTGTAGTAAAATTTATTACTTTCAACCGTTATTTTTATTACAATTACTATAAAAACTGCTGCCATTATTATAAAAACCGTTGCAAATATTAAATGAAATTACAAGAAAGTACCGTACGGTATAATTTTTTATTATTCAAAAATATTCCTCGCATTAAAAGATTAATTTTGTATACATTTGGAAATTTTTTTTAATAAATAATTGATAATGATATTCAATATAACCCCGATATAATATGTACATATCTAAGGAATTGGTATGGTGGCTAAACTTTTGACATTAGGAATGCCTAATTCATACAGTAGACCATACAAGGGCCATAATGCCGCATGGATAATGGAAAAGTGTAAATGTACAGTAGACAACACAACTTGGCATGTTGCTTAATCACGTAATTACTGTTATGCCTTTCACAAACGTCATCAATCAATCTGCAAATATTCTTGTCCTTTCCTTTTAATTAATTTGGATTTTCCAGGGCTTACACACCTGAGTAACTTGAGGGAATTGTATCTCGGTTATGGTTACAGCCTCAACAAGAGCATCAATTCGTTACAAGGTAATTATTTTACTTTTTCCTGTAATTTAGATTAATAGCATAATTATAAATGATGATTCGTTAGATAATAATTTAATATATTTATCAATGAATTAAAAACGAGAATTGACTACCTTGTGATGTGTCCAAATAATTATAGAAGGAAGTGACTGAATGCAGCCGGCGCGTCGCATGGGTTCTTTTTTATTTTATAATCTTTTTTTCAAATTAAAAACATTTATCATGTTTACCATATACATATTCTACCTTTTTTTTTAAAAAAAAAAAGATTAGGCATTTGGTCGAGAAAATTCCGTAGTTTTAAAAATTGCACAATGCTCTACAATGTTTGCTTAAAATTGCAAATATATTCCCTTTGTTTTGGTTTTATGGACAAAAATTAAATTTTTAATGAAACGATGAAGTACTCCTATTATGTATAAATTAATAGATATATATTGTAGTAAAATTTATTACTTTTAACCGTTATTTTTGTTACAAATACTATAAAAATTGTTGCAAATATTAAATCCAAAATATAATAATAAGCTAGAAGAAATATTTTAATACTATTAATTATTAATTCTATAGCAGAAAGGAAAAATACAAGAAAATACCTTAAGGCATAATTTTTTATTATTTTAAAATATTCCTCGCATTAAAAGATTAATTTTGTATACATTTGGAAAAATTTATTAATAAATAATTGATGACGATATTCAATATAACCCCGATATCTGATACTTTAACACCTATTAACCGATGGTAACAAGTGCATATCTAAGGAATTGGTATGAATACTAAACTTTTGACATTACGAATACCAAATACACACGGTAGACCACATAGGGGCCATAATGCCACATGGATCACGGGAGCAAAATAGCTCGATTAACCTCATAGAATCCACAACTCCCAATTAAAATCACACCAAATACACACGGTAGACCACATAAGGGCCATAATGCCACATGGATCACAGGAGCAAAATAGCTTGATTAACCTCATAGAATTGACAACTCCCCATTAAAATCACACCAAATACACACGATAGACCACATAGGGGTCATAATGCCACATGGATCACAGGAGCAAAATAGCTTGATTAACCTCATAGAATCCATAACTCCCCATTAAAATCACACCAAATACACACGGTAGACCACATACCACATGGATCACGGGAGCAAAATAGCTTGATTAACCTCATAGAATCCACAACTCCCCATTAAAATCACGTAAGAGTTAACAATGAACTTGGTCTCACGACAATGACAAAGCAGACCAATATGATACATAACGAATGGACAAATAGAGACTACATAAACTACAAGAAAGAATGAAAAGGAGTCTATTCCCATACCAATAAGAAGCTTTACAACAAGCTTCTTCTCCTTACTTCCTTGTACTGTTTGTCCCTCCTTTCATAGAGAATCCTCTAAGTTCTCATCGAAGGAGGTGATCATACATTGTACATTCCATTTGGACATCTTTTCTAGCAGTTTTATTTAGTTATATTGAATTCATATATCAAAATTTATCATTTTTGAAATGCGAATAAATAAAATATATTTATTTTTGAATTTCAAAAAAAGGGTTATTTTAGTCATTTTAAATGACTAGAATACAATTGATGTTTGAAATTCAAAAGAAAATACAAAAAATGGTAAATTTTGATATGTGTAATAAAAACACTTAAAATAATAGTTTTATGAATTTTTTTTTAATAATTATATATTTGTGCCGTGCAACAGGATTTACATAATCATGCCTCACGAATGGCACTAAGTAGCAAGCAGCCAATTTTGATTGTTGAATATGTGTGTATTTGCTGCCCAAAATTAATTGTATGCAGCCAGATTCATGTCACAGAGTAATGGCTGTATTTAAGTATAATGATGTCTAAGTTAATTAAATATGAGGAAAAATCGAGCTAAGGAAGCCACAGTTTCAGAATTAAATAATATTTTACCATAATATGGACTGAATACACACCTTAAAGAGAAAATAAGGATAAATAGATCGGCGTTTTTCTTAGACGGGGGACATTAGGGTGGCAACTATTTAGAAATAAATTATATTAAACTTTTTAGAATTTTTTAAGAAGAATTTTTTTAATTTTAGAAAAACAAAGGGCGCTCTATGTGGTTCCGTCATTGGATTATATAGGTTAATTATGCTATAAATTATTATAATAATTCAATGCACATATAAATAAATCGAAGCAACTTTTTATAACTCAACTTCTATACCTTTAAAATATTAAAACTTCTTATATAGGTTAATGATTTATAAATTATTGTAATAATTTAACTCAACAATAAATGAATACAAGTATTTTTGTAATTTGTGCATGATTATATATATTTTTAAGTAGCTAGATATGACCCACCCAAATTCAAAAGATTTTTAATCTCATAATAAAATAAATGATGTTAAAGAATATAAGCTGTTGAATTTTTATTTCATGGTCATCACAGGCCAAAATGGATATATGTTTCATGAATTAAAATTCATGGACTCACTTTCATATAATTATGACTCATAATTAGTAATTCAAAACACACATGCATGGAGATTTCGATGCACCTTTTTTCTTTATAACTTTTTTTTCAAAGTTGGATTATTTTCATTTTCAATTTTTTTTTCAAATGTGAACAATTTATTTTATTTCGAATTATTTTTTTTATCTTGTGAGCAGAAATTACTATTATCGGAAAATTTATATTTTGTAAAAATAAGCATTTTTTGAGAGTGAATATACAATTAAATTTTTTAAAATGTATAATATGTAGAGCGCACAAAAGTTTTAAACATGTGATTTTTGGAATCATAAATAAATACATACGAACAAACATGATAATTTCGTTAGATTTAGAAAATATTTTAAAAAAAAAATCATAAGATGCCGCATGGAAATCTTGATGCAACCTTTGTATTCAATCGTTGCCCTTAATTAATATACGCTACATTTTATCTGTAGTACATTTAAATCTTTCATATACTCCTGGAAGTTATTAATTTTCAGTTTACTAATTTTCTTATTCTCATGATTCTGGTTTGCAGGATTATGTGAAATGCAGAATTTGAAAATATTGTATCTTTCTAGAAATGGTATACATGATGAACACATTCCGTCATGTTGGATGACCAACTCATCTAATAAGTTAGAAGAATTATATTTAGAAGGAAATCATCTTCGAAGTTTAGATGGTGAGTTTTGCCGATACAACCCGTGTTGACGATTTAAAGTTAGAATCAATTTCATAACACTCTATCCATTTTTTCCACGTGATGATTGATTGAAAAATTCATTTCATTCATTATATTTTGCATCATTTGTTTAAATAAGATAGTAGATATCATCTAAATCAAATAATATATATGCTAAATTTGTTTAAAAATATATATTCATATCCAAATTTTGAAAATTGCTCACATCCATCATCACATGGGAGAATGATCCCGTGCAGCACTTCAAGACGGCCGTTTATTCAGTTTTTCTGGCCACCTTTTCAGTTTTTAAATTTTTAATAAACTTGTTAATTAAGATTTTAAACTATAAACAAATTTTACCATTTTCAAACATTACACATTTTCTAGTTCTATTTCTATCATTTATGGTAAATTTTCAAAGTTGGCTTACATGCAATCTTCTAAGTTTCTACAATATAGTCCCCGTTTCAGTGAAAATGTAATATTTTTCTCGTTTTACATTGGTTTAAATTGTTTCCTTTTTTACTGGATTTTATGTTAAAATAAACGAAAAGCTCCATTGGCTTGCACGGTTGTGCCAGGTGACAATTTCTAAAAGGTCGGCTCTTTCTCATAATTAATAATCTAGATGGTAGATAAATTGGTAATTGTTTGTTAGCTAACTTATCGAAGTTGGAAAATTTAAAGTTAGATGTAACAATCCTCAAAATCTAAATGATAATTAATTGATTATGTGTATTTATAGATTTAAACTTTGATAAGAAATTTTTTGTTTGTACCCTGTTTATAGAAACTAACAATTTATGAGAACATAATTTATGACCAACTGGGAAAGTAGTATATCTCCATGGAAGTGGTCCACTTAGCAGCCTAAATTTTCGTAATTGGTTTTTTGAGAAAACCAGTCTTAATTATCTGTAGATCATGGTCACATAAGTTATTAATAGTCGGATCTTTTCAGCCCATTTAATTCATGACTACTGTCACAGGGTTTGCTCAAATGCGGAGTATGAAGAAGTTAGATCTCTCGTATAATAGCCTCAACGCAAGCATTGATTCCTTGTCAGGTATATGACATATACTATTATTTCCAAGACATGACTGCATATGGATGTCCATGCAGTTTTTTCATTTAAAGTTTTTTCTAAATCTGAAAAATTTATTTTATTTAAAACTATTTGTTTTAACTTGTTAGCAGAAATTAATATCATTGGAAATTATATTTTGTAAAAAATTAGCATCTTTTGAGAGTGAATATATAGCTATTAATTTTTTATTGCAAAGACATGACTGCATATAGATGTCCATGCAGTTTTTTCATTAAATTTTTTTTCTAAATCTGAATAATTTATTTTATTTAAAACTGTTTGTTTTATCTTGTTTGAAGAAATTAATATCATTGGAAATTATATTTTGTAAAAAATTAGCATATTTTGAGTGTGAATATATAACTATTAATTTTTTAAAAAATAAATAACATGTATAGCATGTAAAAGTTTTAAACACGTGGTTCCTAGAATCATAATTAAATGCATATGAATAAACATGATAATTCATTTAGATTTGGAAAAATATTTTGAAATAAAAATAACAATATGTTTCATGGATATCTCCATGCAGCCTTTGCATTAAATCATTTCCCTTAATTAATATACACCATATTTTATTTGTAATGTATTTAAATTTTTCGCATACTCAAAATTATTAATTTTTACTTTGCTAATTTTCTTATTCTCGTAACTCTAATTTGCAGGATTGTGTATACATGCTATATATAAGTTTACATGAGTTTTCATGAATATATAACCATACATGTTATATCTCATATATTAGTTTATACAATTGAAATTATGAACTCCAGTAACTAATACAACATTGTTCATTCTTCTCTTGATCATCATCTATTGTCTAAAGTAGAGTCTTGAATATCTATCTTAGTTCTAGTTTAATTCTCCCCATCCTCAAGTGTTTGAGCTTGCAAATCTAAAATACTTTATAAAATAATGGTGAGCAAAAATCTTAGTGAATAAACAAGGATTACATTAGTTCTTAATTCATTCTCAAATGTCTTTACCATTCTTATAGAATTTTTCTATGGTAATGATACGAAAGTTATAACGAATTTCATGAGACTCTATCCATCTTTTCTACTTGATGACTGATGGAAAATCAACTCCATTTAATATAATTTATATCATTTGTTTATATAACAGACTAGGTTTTGTTCAAATAAAAAATGTGTATGTGCTACATTTGCTTAAAAATATATATATTCATGTATAAATTTTAAAAACATACTTACATCCATCACAAAAGCTAATGATCCACCTAAGGTTGACCATTTTATTCATTTTCTATTTTTCTATAGCCTTGTTAATTTAGTTACACTTAATTTGTAAACCATTTTTACCATTTTGGAGATATTAATATATTTTTTTATTTTTAAACTCACAAGTAGGTTAGTCATTTTTAAGTTTTAATAGCATATAGTTGCTTTCAAATTTTGTAACTACAAAGCATATATTTTTGAATGAAATATGAGGTTTAACTATAATTACGTGTTTGTAGAGAGAAGTGATTCAATATAACTAGTTGCATAGAGTTGTTCATCAACCTCTTGGTTTTTTATTTTATAATATTTATTTTCAAATCTAAACTATTTATTTTGTTTACCCATATTATTTATAATATAAAAGTACATGCATTGAAGATCTTTACATACTATATATATCTTATTCGACAAATGAATAGTTGTATATTTACTCTTAAAAGATGCATACATTTTGCAAAGCAAAAGTTTTCAATAAAATTATTTTTTGCAGCTAAATAAAAAAAATTTGGTCAACAATATAAATGTTTTAAATTGAAAAAATTTTAAGACAAAAAAGGATTTCATGGACGCTTTCATGCAATCCCTTATATATTGAATCGCTGTTCATGCAAAGAAAAATGATATCCATGCACTGATTTAACACAACAGTCCCTTTTTAATTTCACGTTCTTCAAATGTAACATGTATATGTTTTTGTCATATTTATTTTTTATAATTCAAAAAATCACACGTATTAAAGAATTTTTTGATGTATACGACCTAGTTTGGTTTTTGCAGCAAGCTAGTTTGGTTTAATTTACAGGAACATTTCTTAGTTTACATTTGCATGAAATTGCAGTTATATTCCTTTTTTTGGTTATGATTTACTTTTATGAAATGATAAAAATGCTCCAATAAATATAGTTCAGCAAAATTTATTATTTGCAATTATTATTTTCATTATTATTGTTATAAAAATCCAACCAAGTAATAAATAAATTACAAAATAATACTATTTATAAAGAAATATTTTAATAATATGAATAATAATAATAATAATAATAATAATATATTTATCTATGATAGATATGCAAAGCACTTCATTTATTCAATATGTACTAAAGTGAATGAATACATTTGTCATGTTTGGCCTCATCTTAGTAACCAAATGCAATTTAACCCATGGATTAGTTTCAATATTATATGTATAACTAGTAACCCAAAAATCCAACTTGTAATGCCCCGAATCGTATGTTGAGGCAACTATGCTATCTTAATATAGGATGCGATATTTAGGTAACAACTAACCGTGTCTATAAGCCCAACGTGAACATGGCCAATTTTTTTATCATTATATACAAGTTTACATGAGTTTTCGTGTACATATAACCATATATGTTAACTTTGTAGCATCGGCTAGGGGTGCAACTCGGGCTCATGAAACTCGGGTTCACCTCAACCCTAATCCTAACCCTATTTGTAAAACTTCAACCCTAACCCTAACCCTAGCCCTATCTGTAAACCTCAACCCTAACCCTATTTTTGAAATTCGGGCTCGGGTTGAGTTTCGGCTTGAGTTTCGGCTTGACATCTCCTATTAATATGTCTTTGTTACTCACCTTATATATAATTTTTTATCACGAATTTATTATATAAAAAAGTTTAAAAAATAATTTATTGTATGAAATTAAGAAAAATTCAAATACCGCTTAAGAGTAGAAAGAAAGAAACCTGTTTTGAACATTCTCTCTGTATCAAGTAGAATATGGATTATGTGTAAACATTGTCAATAAAATTGTATTATTAATCATTAATTGTATTTTTTTACTCTTCTATTGTTTTAAGCTATTTTACAACTATAATTTTAAATATCTCATAAACTTTCCTGTTGGAAAAAAAGATTTCAAAAAAATTTAATATTTAGTATCATAGGATTTCGTTGATCAAAAGGCTTCAGTAGAAAAGGCGTGAAGAGTAATTTTTTTAAAAAAAACTGTTGGACCTGTATCGTAATGTAAATTGGGAATAAGTATTTTGTTGAAATCACTTAAGACGTTAGATTGTCTCGGCGATGAGCCGTCCATGCCTGCCATGTCGTACTTCTGTTGTCCATCATCCATCCATGAGTAATATATTATTATTATAATATATTACTATTATAATATAAATTATATATTTTATATAAATGCAAATTCGGGTTCGGGTTTACAGGGTTCGGGCTTGCCCGAACCCAAAATCGAGACCTGTTTGAATTCGGGTTCGGGCTCAAAAATCGGGTTCGGGTTGAAAAGTTCAGAGTTTCAACCCTGTATTTTTTCGGGTTCGGCGGGCCAGGTTCGGGCCGAACCCGGCCCAAGTTGCACCCCTAGCATCGGCTTATACAATTGAAATTACAAACTTCACTGACTAATAAACTTCAATGACTATACAACATTATGTCTTCTCTTTATTAGTTTCTGCTACCTAAAGTAGAGTTTTAAAGCGTCCTATATGTCACGTCCCAAATATTTTGATAAAGGTCATCAAGGAAACCTCTACACAGTCGTAGAGAAATCATGAAAGTGTCGGAGTTCTCTAGAAAGTTCTAGAGAAGAATAGAGAAATCATGAAGGTGCCGGAGTTCTCTAGAAAGTTCTAGAGAAGAAGAGTGTATAGAATTCTAGAACCTTCCAGACTTCTCTTGAATCGTCTAAGAGCTCCAAGACGATCAAGAGATTTTGGGAGAGTTCTAGAGAATTCCAAAGAGGAGATGGGAAGATTCTAGAAAGCGATCTTAGCCGTCCACTTACGGACACGTGTCGAAATCCGAGGACCTCCAAGGGGAGGGAAGAGCCTATGAAAGGGGAGAGGGCTCATTTGCTTTACACACAACACCAAACACATAAAACCATCCAACACACACCAACTCTAGAGCACCCAAGCTTCCAACATGAGTTCCCTTGTAGCCTTCTAGTTCTCTTCTAAAAAGCCTTCATGTAATACAAATTCCTTTGTTCCTAAGTGCTCTCCTCTTTTGCCCACTACTCTCTACCATCACTTTCTCAAGTGTTTGGTCCGATTTAGGCTCACTTAGTCCTCACAAGGGTGTGAGCAAGCTAAGTGCTGCACAAGTTCAGGGTTGAAAAGTCCCAGCTTGTGACAGTTGGTATCAGAGCCAGGTTGCATAGAGGAGATCATGGACCCCTCAAGCCTTACTGATGTAGAAACCCGAGCAAGCAAGATCAAGTGGTCGTCATCCAAGGACGCTATCGCAGCCATGGAGGGAAGGATGGAACGAGTAGAGCAAGCTATCAAGGTGATGGCCGAACAGCTCAACCGTATTGTTCCACGCCTTGACGAGCTTACATCCACGAAGGACGATGGAGAGCTCCGAGAAGACATGATGGTAGGCATCAACTCTACTGCTGGCATGCTGCGTCAAGAGATGGATGGTAAGCTTGAACATTTACTTGAAAGGGTTGAAACATTAGAAGACTTAGATACTCGGATGTCCAGCTTGGAGGCCGACATGAAGGCTCAAAAGGAGGATGTGGTGTTGTGGAAGGCGGTGGTCACCTCACGAGCCACGGGGACATCAGACTTAGTAAGGTTGGATGCTCCTAAACTCAAATCCTATTGTGGGAAGAGGGATGCTACGGAGCTAAACAACTTCTTATGGGGACTAGAGCAATATTTTGAATATTTGGGAATAGAGGATGATGGGAGGAAGATCTGCACTGCAACTCTCTACCTCACTGATTTGGCCCAGACCTAGTGGAGACGACGACGGGAAGACATCCAAAAAGGTATGATTCGTATCTCCACTTGGGAAGAATACAAACATGATTTTAAAGCCCAATTCTATCCTAAGAATGCGGAGGATGAGGAAAAAGCCGAACTTCGAAGGCTTAAGCATATAGGCTCTATCAGGGATTACGTTGATGAGTTCACTAAGACATCCCTTGAAATCTCTGATCTGCCTGAGGAGCTTAAGAAATTCTTCTTCATGGACGGATTACAGTCATGGGCAAAGCAGGAACTAGTACGCCAAAATGTACAAGATCTTGCTTCGGCCATAGTTGCTGCTGAAAGTTTGGTTGAATTCAAGAGAGGAAAACCCTCCAAGTTCAAGGATAAGAAGGGGTATAAGAGGAATAGTGAAGGAGAGAAAGGTGACAAGCCAAAAACCCTAACTCATGGTAAACAATATGACCCCAAAAATAAAGGCAAGGCAAGAGGATCCTCCAAACCAGTTAGCTGTTTTATACGTGACGGTCCCCATTATGCGGCCGAGTGCCCAAAGAGGAAATCTCTAAGTGCCCTTGTGACACAATTTGATGAGAAGCCCTGTGAAGACCTGAACAAGGAGATCAGGATGGGATCTCTACAGTTCTTGAGCGCAGTCGCTGGTGTCAAGCCACCAATGCCATTAGCCAAGGGGTTAATATACTCGCCTGTAAAGATAAACAACAAGGAAAGTCAAGCCTTGACCGACACAGGCGCAACACATAACTTTGTGACCGAAGATGAGGCCAAGAGGATAGGCCTTAGGATCACAAAGGAAGGGTGGCTAAAGATAGTGAATGCCACAGCTAAACCCGCAGTGGGTATGGCTCGAACGTAAAGATGATTGTTGGAGAATGGAAGGGCAAGGTCGATCTATCAGTAGTACACATGGATGACTTTTCCATGGTTCTAGGACTGGAGTTCCTAGACAAGGTACGAGCTCTTCCTCTCCCTTGCGTCAACTCTTTATGTATCATGGGTGGCAAAGAGGTATGCATGGTACCCTTGAAGAGGGAAATTGAATCAAAGGACAAGACTTTATCAGCCATGCAACTTTCTAAGGGTCTCAAGAGGAAGGAACCTACATACTTTGCGACCTTGAAGATAGATGATAATCCCACTCCTCTTGAGATCCCCAAGGAGATATGTGCAGTCCTTGAGGATTACAAGGACGTGATGCCACCCGAGCTACCTAAGAAGTTACCACCTCAGGGGGAGGTGGATCACAAGATTTAACTAGATCCTGGAGTAAGGCCCCCCGGCATGATACCATATCGGATGTGCCCGAAAGAGTTGGACGAATTGAGAAAGTAGTTAAAGGAACCAACTTGAGGAAAGTCGAAGTGTGCATCAACGGCGGTAATCACCTCCTTCGACAAAGAGGCAGAGCACATCCTTGCAGATAAAGACACTAGAAGACGAGACCTACTTCCCTACTATGAATATTTGGTTAAGTGGCGAGGCTTGCCAAACGCCGAGGCACGTTGGGAAACTGAAGACTCATTGTGACAATTTAAAGATAAGATACAAGAATTCTACAATGCCGCACCGAGGATGTTGCGGAAATAGGTGGGGGAGGATGTCACGTCCCAAATATTTTGATAAAGGTCATCAAGAAAACTTCTACACAGTCGTAGAGAAATCATGAAAGTGTCGGGGTTCTTTAAAAAGTTCTAGAGAAGAATAGAAAAATCTGAAGGTGTCGGAGTTCTCTAGAAAGTTCTAAAAAAGAAGAGTATATAGAATTCTAGAACCTTCTAGACTTCTCTTGAATCCTCTAAGAGCTCCAAGAAGATCAAGAGACTTCGGGAGAGTTCTAGAGAATTCCAAAAAGGAAATGGGAAGATTCTAGAAAGCGATCTTAGCCGTCTACTTACGGACACATGTCGAAATCCGGGGACCTCCAAAGGGAGGGAAGAGCCTATAAATGGAGAGAGGGCTCATTTGCTCCACACACAACACCAAACATATAAAATCATCCAACACACACCAACTCTAGAGCATCCAAGCTCTCAACATGAGTTCCTTTGTAGCCTTCTAGTTCTCTTGTAAAAAGCCTTCAAGTAATACAAGTTCCTTTGTTCCTAAGTGCTCTCCTTTTTTGCCCACTACTCTCTACCATCACTTTCTCAAGTGTTTGGTCCGGTTTAGGCTGACTTAGTCCTCACAAGGGTATGAGCAAGCTAAGTGCCGCACAAGTTCAGGGTTGAAAAGTCTCAGCTTGTGACACGTAGCTCTAGTTACTCT
Source organism: Annona cherimola (assembly GCA_030490835.1). NCBI lineage: Eukaryota > Viridiplantae > Streptophyta > Magnoliopsida > Magnoliales > Annonaceae > Annona > Annona cherimola. The sequence goes on from CM059976.1 coordinate 51,864,577, forward strand.
TGTCGAGAATATCTTAGTTCTAGTTTAATTTTCACCATCCTCAAGTGTTCTAGCTTGTAGATCTCAAACACAGTGGTAACTCGAAATCTTATTAAATAAGTAATGATTACATTAATTTTTGAAATAATTGAATCTAATAAAAAATTTTATTCAAAAGTAAGTAATTAGAGTTCAAAAGTATTTAAGTAGGATGGCCAACCCTAAAAGCATTCAAAAACATTCATTTCAAGACTCTAAAAAAAAAAGACAAACATTCATTTCGAGATTCAATTTAAAGAAGATTATTTAGTAAGAAATCATTACTACAGTTTACATAATCTTTGAAACTTATATAATGCTTACTCTACCGTTTCTTGTTTAGTTTCCCTCTTTATCCTTCCATACATTGCATCAATATTTACATAAGTATGCTTCACCCATGAATGTTTCTATTTCATTTTCCACCTGATTTGCATTATGTAAATCTAAACATAGTCTATACATATGTTGCATGTTGCAATAGTGGCTGCTACATATGTACTTCCCCTTTTCCACTTTATTTCTATGCACTTCCAGCTTATTTGCATTTTGTTACATGAATCTAGCATGATAAGTTTCTCACATATATTTTAATTTCACAAAAATCATGGGCTATACAACCTGTCTCACGTTGTACTCGATAAATTATGTAATTGATAGTCACAGTCTCATTTTCAGGCTGCATTAACACTTCGAAAGTTATATTTAGAATACTGAATTAATAAAACTTGTAGTTGGAAATTAATATAAATGTATCAAATGATAAATCTGTATGCTTTTATGAATTAATTCCAGGATTTAGTTAATGAAAGGCGTTGCTTAACTTGAGACAAAAAATTTTCTGCAACACGCACGTTATTTCACATTTTCACATGCAGTTGCACAATTTTCATATTTTAAACATGAAAATCCTATGTTTATCACATATAAGGAAAAATAACATGGTTTCACTACAAGAAAATCGTATATAAGTAAAAAAAAATACAAGGTTTCGCTACAAGAAAATAAATGCATGTCAACATTTTTCAATATATATTAATTTATACTGTGATATCACTATAACCAAGTCCCTATAAGGCTGTCACTAAAGGCCTTAATGACAATTGAAGGGCTACTTTTTGCAACATTTATTATATTATTGTCGTTAAAAGCTAAGTTTTAGAAATAATAATTATTTATGTCTCTCAACAATATTTTTTGTGGCAAAAAAGATAAATGAAGCTAAAAGTACATTCCAAAAGGTCAATTTTATTGTGGTGTTTCTTCAAAAAAATTTCATAGATTATGTATATCTGTTGCATGAACACTAACTATGTGTGAAGTGTTTCTAGAATTGTAGAAACTATATTAAGTAGGATCTTTGTTACCATTTTCGTCATTTTTACTTGAGTAATTTACAAATATACCTGCATAGTTTAACCATAATTAAAAATATATATATGTGGTTTTAGAAATTGTAAATAATCTCACATAATTTGACTATAATTATAAATGTACTCATGTCGTCACAACATCGTCATAACTCCATTAAGGTACCATCTTTATGTGTGTATATTTACAAATATATACAAATTATATGGGTATACTTGCAATTTCTAAAACCACGTAGTTATATTTGAAATTATGGTTAATCTATATAAGTATATTTGCACTTTGTTCTTTTTAAATATTTTTTAGCTATATATGTATTTTTTGTATTTCAAAAATTAACAATTTCGAAAATTATTTATGTAATTTTTAAGAGTGCAAATGCATACATATATTTAAAAATTATAAAAAATTTATAAGAATACCCACATAGATTGACCATAACTACAAATATACTTATTTTTTAAATTACAAGTATACCTACATAGCTTGCATATATTTAAAAATATACCTAAACTATGACAAAATTGCGATGATGTGGGCATATTTGCAATTATTGTCTTACTATATGAGGTTATTTGTAATTTTTATCTGCTAACTTATCGAAGTTAGAAGATTTAAACTTTGATGGAACAATCTTTTGAAGTGATGATCAATTAATTATGTCTATCTATATAAAGGACCCATGTTGTTAAGTGGGAAATTAATATATATCTATGTCGGTGGTCGACTTTGCGGCTAGAATTTTTGCAATCGGTTACTTGACAAATGCGTAGCCTTAATTATTGAGGCATAGATATTCACATCATAGGCGCATATCCTAACTAGTTAACTAACAAATCATTGTATCTTTTCATCCAATTTAATTCATGACTACTGTTAAAGGATTTGCTCAAATGAACTACAATAATATGTATCTTGGGCATACAAGAATATTTTCTATTTTTCTATTTCAGCTAATATTTCATACATATATATACAGGCTTACAGAAGTTGTCGAATCTTGAAGACTTGGATTTGAGTCGCAACCAATTGACAGATAGAAACATTGGTCTGTGGATATCTAACCTCACATCCCTTGTGCGTCTTTATTTATTCGACAACCATTTGAAAAATCCTAAGATATTGAAAGGTATGTGTCATTCATTTCCTTTCCAATAGCTTTTTCAATTAGTTATCTTTTCTGTTATTACTTGAAAATATATTTTTAATTGATCCTGCAATTAACTATATGTCATTACCAGGGCTGTGCTCTCTAAGGAATCTTCATAACTTGGATCTGTCTGCAAATGCAATAGAAGGACGAATCCCAACATGTTTCAAAGATATGCATTTTCTTCAAGGATTATACCTCAGTGATAACTTACTTAGCGGGGGAATTCCGCATTTCATATTCAGTAATCTAACAATGATGGAGACCATTGATGTTGGGGATAACCATTTGAGCGGTGTGATTCCATTCTTTATGTTCGCCAATCTCTCTAAGCTTTCTTATATTGATCTCTCCAACAATCCCCAAGCAAAAGTTGAAACTGAGTACCCACATTGGATTCCTACTTTTCAACTATCAGAGTTACATTTAAAGAGATGCAATGTCAGCGGCAACATTCCCAGCTTCCTCTCATCTCAACATAATTTGAGATACTTGGAGTTAGATAATAGCTTCATCAATGGACCCATTCCTCCCTGGATATTGTATAATGTCTCATCTCCTATGGTCTTATCTTTGAGAGGCAACTTGTTAGAAGGACCATTTCCAAAGTCTTCTCAACTCATTTCATCCATGCTCGTAGAAATTGATATATCAGACAACCACATCTATGGTACACTTCCTATGAATATTGGGGTATTACTTCCTATGTTGTTTCAGTTTAATGCATCAAAAAATGCTTTACAAGGAAATATTCCGTCGTCATTGGGTGATTTATCATTGTTGAAGACACTGGATCTTTCTATAAATAACTTATCAGGAGAAATTTCATCAAGTTTAGTCAAGAACAAGACCTCCTCATTAAGATATCTAGACTTGTCCAACAATCATTTTGAAGGTCAGATTTTTGCAGGGGACTTCATCAATGCTAGTCAATTACGTGTTTTGTTTCTTCACAACAATCATTTCAATGAAAGTCTCCCACAAAGTTTATCAAATAGTTATTTTCTAATGTTCCTAAATATTAGAAATAACAGCATAGCAGGCCCTATCCCAAGTTGGCTTTCATTACTCCCTAATTTGGTATCTATTCTCTTTGGTGGTAACTACTTTACAGGGCACATACCATTGGATTTTTGTCAAATGAAAAGATTGCATACCCTGGATCTATCAAATAACATCCTCTTAGGAAGTATACCATCTTGCTTAAATAATGTTTTGTCCTTGGTCAAGAATTCCTCAATGTCTGAACTTCTTGTTGAGATAGCTTCTGATTACATTCCCTTATTTGTTGGGGGTCATATATTTGAGTCGAACAAAGAAGACATCGGGTTGAGAATGGACTTTTCTACGAAGGGAACAATTTACACATATGAGGGCATTCCACTTTCCTTAATGACTGGATTAGATTTTGCTATGAATAGACTGACAGGTCATATTCCACCACAGTTTGGAGATTTGAAGGAGCTTCGCACATTGAACTTGTCCCACAATCATTTAACAGGTCTGATACCAGAATCATTCAAGTATTTGACAAATATTGAGAGCTTAGATCTATCTCATAACAAGCTCTCAGGTTCCATACCATTTCAGCTGGCTCAGCTTTACTCTCTCTCTAGTTTCTATATCACATTCAATAATTTGTCTGGAAAAATACCATCAGGAGGTCAATTTAACACATTTAATGTAAGCAGCTATACAGGAAATGTTGGACTTTGTGGGCCTCCTATTGAACAAAGTTGCTCGTCAACTAATCAACAACAATCATCCGACAAAAAAAAAGGGAATGATAAACCAGTGCTGGACATTATTAATAAGCCTGTAATTTTCTACTTGTGGGTGTTGTTCTCATATGCTTTTGGTTTTTCAAGTTTAGCTTTGGTTCTTATCTTCAATGCGAATTGGCGATGGAAGTATTTCAAAATTGTTGATGAATGTATTGATTCGACTGTTAATAGAATAAGGAAGTTTTGGTACTGAGGAAATGACTCTAATCAATATGATGCCATACCATGACAGTTGAAATATGCTTCTATCTAATTTCAATAGTTGTATTGTAAAGATGGAATAAACTATTTTACTTTCAGATCTTAGCTTTGAACTAAAGTTCAAAATTAAAAATGGATTTGATCTATGAAATTTCTTAAATTAACAAAGTATAGCCATGTCTCTATTAGTCAATCAAATTCGTCATTTATTTAACAGTTTATTACTCCATGATTGTCAAGCATGAAACTAGAAAGCAAACAATTCATTATCTGTGTGAAACTATTTTTTAGACTAGATATAAAAATATGGGTAGGCCGCATCAAATTTTGAAGTAACGTTATGAGTTTATTTTAAAATACGCCCCACTCATTATCTAATCGTGATGATTTTCATATCTTAGACAAATGGGTAGGATATGAAATGAAGCTAAAATGTCAATGCATAATTCTCTCTTTTGAAGAATTCTTGTCTCGTTTTAGTTGTTCCTTCCCATTTATTACTTAGATAATCATTTAAAGATGGAGGGAGTGTGCACATGAATGAGGGTGTGCTCTATCAAGACAAAGGGGAGTGAGGCAGGCCATTGAAGCATAGCAACAGACTAGTAGTTTTCGCTATGACAAATTGACATGGGATCTAGAACTAAATGATGGGAGAAAATATAGTTATGTTTTGATGTAGTTAAAAAAAAAACTAAGATAAGTATATGGTCGGGTGTTCCACTCTCTAAGATATCATTTTACCTCAAAGATAGTACTTGCCATGAATAAGAGGCAGGAGAAAAGGTAGACTACAGCTAGAGTAGATTACTAAATTATTTGGTGGATCTAATAGATTCAATCCATTTTCCCTTTAAAGAATGGAAGAAAGAGCATGTAAAGAATAGTGACCTATTTGAGTGATTAAAGTCAAAAGCAATAAAAATAGCTATTGAAATGGCTGCTATGAAAAAGGAACATTAATAAATAGACTTGTTGAAGCAGAGGAAGAGAAAATAAGAAAAGTACCAAAGTGCTCTCTACCACCCATGTAGAAGTCCAAATGGGTCATTAAAGAGCATATAAATTTTAGAAAAAGGTGAAAGATGCTATTGCACAAAAGATTGAGTTTAGACAAAAGATTTTCAAGAGAGACGTTGATGATGCATGTGCTAAGAGAGATGGTTAAAAATTTTGATATCGAGGTTCTTGGGAGTCACTAGTATGGAGACGATAAAGAGAAAGAAGGTTCTTTTATCTAGTTTGTATACATGTTGAAAATAGCTAAAAACTTTTGTCTAATCCATGAACTAGTGAAATGCTTTCGTTATAATACTAGTATAGATGGATCATGGTTGGTAATGAGTGTGCTCTAGAGTCCGTTTATCACTACTAGCAAAAATTCAGGATTTTGAGCTTGTTTGCCACTGTCCGTAGAAAATGGCGTTGTAGACTCAACTCCACAGCTAGGTCCAATTTGTCATTATTAGTTAGTCCTCTCTTATTACATAACTATGCTACTCCCACCTCCCTAGAAATAGTAGTTTTTTTCCCTTTTCCTAGTTGCCCTCAGGAAAGCTCTTTCCCATGTCATCTTTTTGCTAATGAAAAATAGTTTATACAAGCTCTATCACTAGTTTATTCTCCCAAAGAGAGATAAGAAACTAAGGTAAATCGCTAAAGTAACTTATTTTTTTCTCCTCTTCATGTATAGAATTGCTTTAATTCTAATTATAATTACTCGAGCCTAAAATTAGGGTATAAGCCTTGATTTCAGGTCCACAATATTACGCAACCAATTGCAATATTGGCATATTTTAAGTATTCATCTAGAAGGAAGTTGGAGGCAGTTAAAAATGTTTAATTATTTGAAAAAAATGTTAGTGACGATCATAACGGGGCCCACTTTAAATTTTCTTTCACTATATTTCAAATTCATTTTGATTTTACAGTGCAAATCCGTAATCTAAAAGCACCGAAAAGAAAAGACATCAGTATATTTCTCAAGCATAACCAAGCAAAAAAAATTTATCAGAATATACCCACACAAAATCTAAATTCATTTACAAAGAAAAGTTGAAAATCTTTAGCATTATAAACAAGAAAGGTGGCCTCAAATACTTACATCTAGTTGCATGCCTATAGCACATAAGAAGTAAAAGCGAATAGTTATTTTGTACTATAGAATGCTACAAAAGTCAATCAAAACCACCATACCATTAATCTTCCAGAAAGTTAAAATATATATATAGGAATTAGGTTTCAATGCTTCTTAGATTGGATGCATTTGGATGATACATAATGGTGGAATTAGGTTTGGAAAATAAATTGCAGGTTGCTAGCATTATGGTTTTAAGGCTAAAATGAGCATTAATATATAAAAGGCAAAATTGAATACAAATGAAAACTATACAAATTTATTACAAAGAAAGCAATCCATTTCTATTGATCTAAATAGGGGAAGATGAATGGAACATTTCTAGTATCCAAATTCTTCATAGAAAAATAATCTGGTTGCTTTTTAGAGAATATCAATGGGTTACCAAAGCAAGATTTGAGTGATTCATCAGTTCAACAATCATATGCCTTTGATCTACAAATCATGGCCTACCTTATTACTTGATGTGTCATGCATGAGACATGATTCTATATAGTACTAATCATTGGCTTTGTTATAAGTAGGATAGAAGATCACATGTATATCACATGCCTTTGACACACTCAAAAGTGGTAGAAAGTACATAATAAAATTAAAAGTTTTGGTTAACCCCAAATCTCTTTCATAAGCCTACAAGGTAAGGCAAGGAAACTTTCTTGAAGTTTGTTTATTAAGGTATGATAAGCTATCAAAATATATAAACATGAAATTGAATAGAAAAGGACTGTCTTTAGGTAACAGATACTATGATTTATCAATGAGAAGAATCAAAGCCATTATTTTGGAGTAGCGTAGTAAATTTTCATAAGATATCCTATGAACTTATTCTTAGTAGCTAGAAGGATGGTTGTAAGTGAATAAGTTGTAGTATATAAACCCTTGGCCTAAAACCATAAAGGAATATATATATAGGTTTGAACTAATTTTCCAATTCCAACAATAGAGAAGTAGGGAAAGCATATAGTTGATTCACAGAGTAATCTAGCTCATTAAAGAAATAGTGGACTTTACTTTTAAGAATATCAGTGCTCACATTGTGGATCTTCAGCGTCATGTTTATTATCTCATATAACATAGAGTACTGAATCCATATCTAAAGGAGGCAATCAAATCACTCCTATAATTGGCTCTATGTGCCATGTATGTGTTGCATCATCTCTATAGTATCGTACGGCCCGGGCCTTATTAAAAAAATTAATGCTGCATGTGCCCATTCTTTAGTGCACATGCAGAACACTGAAAGTAAACAAAGGGGAGGAAAGGAGAGCTCGATCAGAAGCAGTGAAAAAATGAAAGAGAAGAAGAGAGCAAGGAAGGCAAAAAGGAGAAGCTCATCACTCTCACCATTGTTGATCGTCGGAGATAAGAGGATAGATGAGTTTTTGTGGGTTTCTTGAAGTTTACACCTAAATCATGCTAAAATTACAAGGATTTTGTAAAAAGGCATTAGATAAATATGTATAGAGGTAAAATACATGGAATATAGCAAGGGATTTAGTTATCCATGGATTCAAGAGTTGAAATTGCTAGAGTTTTAATTTTTACCCCCAAATATTGATAGCAAATTATGGAGCTTTTGATAAGTTCATGATAAAATGATATTTGGAGCCTAAATCATGTAAACGGAAGGCTAAAATCAATCCTAAGTATGAAATTAAAGATTCAAGAGTGGTAGAATCGAATCTTCTTATCCTATGTCATGATATAATGCTTGTAAAATGCTATTAAGATTTATTAATTATAAATTAATATGTTTTATTCAATGTAGATAAAGAAAATTAAAATTTCTAACAACTCATGGAAATTGGACAGACTTAAAAAATGTTGGTTAAGCATAGGTTTTTTGCTTCATCCATCCTAAAAATTATTTATTAATAAAATCTAAGCTATTAAAAATGTAGTGAAAAATTAGAAAGATATTATAATGGCCATAGAATATGAGTATCAAATTTTTATGCAAAATGTTCAATTAGCTAATTGACATAATGTAAGAATGATTTACATAAATTTTAAACATGTCTAATATATAAACTTAAGTTGAGGATTTAATAGATGGTGATAAGTTGAGTTAATGCCCTTAAATAACCTACTAAATTGGAGAGACAAGGTAAATGAAATTGTAACTAAAATAGAGGTCTGAACAAGGATGTTTTTCTCATCAAAGAGTCTTGATGACTCTCTTTGAAGAAGGAAAGCTAAAATTAGCTTTTGAATTAAGACATCTTCAGACATTAAATTTAGGATGCAATGCATTATGACGTAACTAAGTACTTAATTTTATATTTGTTAGTTTTGATAGGAAAAGAAAAAAAGAAAGTGGAAGAAGCAGCTCAAGATTTTAAGGTAAGTAAGTCTTTCAAATTCGAAAAATTGTTGTAATAGGAAATTCTCTTTTGTCATTTACTTTAAGAAAGGATATTTGTCAACAAATATTCATGTTTTGCTTTTATATGCATTATTAGAAAATAGGTATAAATTGAGTCATTTTACATAAGCAATTTTTTGAAGTTTTACGTATACTATAAAGACATTTGGAAATGACTATTATCCTATTTTCATTATATACATATATGTGTGCCATTAAAACATGTTTTTGAACTTGGTTTCTAAATACAAATCCTTTTTCTATGACAAGTCAAGCAAACTCCTTTCATGACATAAATGCGTTAGATACATATGTGAATGGAACTCATGAATGAAAATGAATATGTGGCATCATCAAGGTAGTAATTGGACAAGTAGTCTATCTTTGACGTTGCTTAATTGGTGTGTCCAGTGCATGGGAGGATGATCACTTGATAACTGTCATCCACCAAAAAGAGAATATGTCATTGAATGATACATGTGTATGATTACATTTTCATCCTCGTACATACATGATATTTCCTTAAAGATTTTACGATTTTCTTTCTAACAATGCTTGCTTGCCGAGTTCTTTGAACTCATCATTTTGATTAATCAATCGCGGATTTTTTTGGTATGTTATGTAATTAGTTAAACCCTAGAAGTGCTAGATTTTTATATCAATATTAGAAATGTGTCTTCTTGTTATTGTTATAAATAGTATGAATATATATATATTATGTACCGTGCGAAGGATGGTTGTCACGTTGATGTGAGGTGGGAATGTTATGCCTCTAGGCAGCAATGGAATGATTATAATTGTAAATGAGATAATACAGGGTATATATTTTAATGTATTGGATTGTGAAAAAGGTGTATGTAAAATTTTTGAAATATCCCAGTTACAGACAGAATGCTGCTAAAGTTTTTATTAATATTAAAAAATTAGACCTTTTTTGAAGGCTTATTAGTTCTTTTACTGAGAAGTGATGTATAAGCACATATTAAGCTAGGGACTTTACTTAAAAAAGATTCATGGTACGAGATGCTATGATATGTCCAATGTAATGGGATGTCATAAGTAAGGATACTACAAGCATACTAGTTCTTTCCAAAACCAACGTGTAGCAAGAAATCTAATTTTTCAAATTTGTGAATCGCCTTAGATGTGGAGTTGATCCTTTTTATTTTTCTCTTGAGATCCTTGTCTAATTCCTCCTTATTGTGGCCAATGATAAAACAAATTAGAAGGAGATGATCCCAGTAATAGTCTTGTATCTGAACTATTCATGAAAATCCAAAGCTTTAATTATGTGGAGTTTTTTTCAGCTGATTATCACGTAGAACATGAGGATACCTTGAAAGAAGATATCTCAATTCCCACTGATCCAATCCAAAACTTTTCAAATAATCCAATATCAATATCACAAGCCCTCAAAATTAAAATTCAACACTTTGGGCAATGGAGGAGGACGATGCCTACATTCTTCTTTCTTGCATCTAGTGATAAAAAAAAAATCAACTTTCTCCACGAAATCTCTTATGCATGTTCAAGCAAAACATTGCACATTCTTCCAATTAGCTCCATTATTTTTCCACATTTGCAACATTGAACATATAGCACCTAAATCCTCCTATAGACCTCATAGCAAACATCCACATCACCCTTAAAGAAGCTCAGCAAGTTGAAATCAAAGATGATCTTTTCAAGTCATTCAACAACTCGGCGATCCCCACATCCTCCCTAGCAAGAACCAATGGGAATGCTACATAGATTCCAACCACAAAGAACACATTAAAGTTCAAATCTTGAAGCCCAATCAACTAGCTTTTCAATGCGGTGAGATCCTGAGAGAAGATGGAAACTTCCTCCTTGTAAATCCAAGAGAGCTTATCCCATGGGAAGCCATAGTCGAAGAGGATGCATAGGGCAAGGATGAAGTTGGGTTAGCCTCAAAAGAATTAGCTGTTCAAGGGAAAAAGTCGAATTCGTTGGTGGGGTTGTAATAGAGGAAGTGGTGGATAAAGAGAGTAATGTCAAGGGAGGAATAATGGTAGATGGAGAAGAGGGCAGCCAGAGATGAAGGGAACTTGGAGCTGATGAAGTTGGCATTGGCGGAGGGCAAGCAGCAAATAGAGTAAAGGTAGTCAGTGATGACTCCATAGTTTGTGCAATGGCTAGATGGTGATAGGTGCTTTGCACACTATTGATGCACTGGAATAAGAGTTGTTGGTGGAAGAAATTCATTCCTTCTTCTTTTCTCTCTTTATCTGACTCTTTTTCAAGGGTTTAGGGACTTGGGGGTAGCAAATCCTATTGTCAGAGCATCTCAATAAGGGCTCCAATGGGCTCCAATCCGCCCTTGAGCCACTTGATGAATTTTTAAAAATTTCTATCTTAATCCTTAAGTGCTTTTAAAACTAGTCTAGATCGGATCATAAAACCAATTGAAAAGTCAACTGGGAGAAGATGTGGTTCGCTTGGCAAATGGTTTTGTAATTTTTCTAAAAGCCATAAAAAGTGCATTGGACTGCAAGTCAACTGCCAAGATCAATTAAACCTCCGTCTAGTTTTATAACATTAAACATAATATTCAACAAAAGCAAGGATAATGGTGCATTCACCAACATCATGTCATTCCTCTTTCTTTATTGCATTTCAATGCTAGTATATGTCAAAATGGGTTGGGTAAACTATGAGTTATGACCACCGATAGGCCATAGTATATTTGTATACACATTTGATTATACATTTTCGTAAATATTTCAAAAGACTTTTTACTTCTCTTATTTTAAAAGTTTTTCATTTAAAAATATTATCTAATATAAAACACACCCTTAGAAAGAAATGACATCTAATGAGAAATAGTTGCAACAAGACTTGGTTTAATTATTTACTAGTATATTATACTTATACACTGTTTGTTAAATTCTTATGCTACTTTTAGTTAGATTCATAGTATATTCTAACCTGTTCTTGTAAAGCATAGGTCAGTTGGATTTTACTTTCAAATGGGTGACTTTAATATAGACATTTACTGTCCAAGTAATCAAGTTATTTAGTATGTAAATTTAAACTTAAACGTTGGAAAAGAATATGAGGAAGAAAAGGAAAATTTCTTATTGAAGAGTAAGAGAAAATAAAAAATTAGAAATATATTTAAGCAAAAAAGATAGACGCATAGGCATTTGACGATAGCTTAAAAATTTGTTATGTGCATAATTCACATTTGCTTAAAAATAAGGACATTTAAGTGTAAATTTGGGAATGCTTAGTTCTATTTACATATGTTTTGGATATAGTAATACTTTATAAAATCAATTTTTCATATAGTAATGACATTTTAGATGGTTTAGATGCTGAGAACACTACTTAAAACTTGACATTTAGCAATAAATTATTTTATTATGTTGATTTTATATGTTTGTAAATGGAACACATATACAGTGATATTAGACAAACGAAAAAAGTTTCATACTAATATAAGTAATGTTAAACACAATTGATGGAGCGAATTTTTTATCAATCATCTAGATGGTAAAATAAAGAGAGTTACCTGAAGTATCCCCAATTTTTCATGTGTTAAGTAAAATTAGCTAATAAATATAGTGATTGGTTATAATTTTAGGATAATTTACATATATACCATATAGTTTGACGCTAATTCTAGATATACCTACGTAGCTTAACGAATTACATATAATTTCCCTATAGTTTCATCAAATTGCGTATTGCCCTCATAAGCGCACTTTGTTGTTAGCTGTCATTGATACTTTACGAGATATTTCAGAAAATGACAAAATTTCCTTGTTGGTAATTTGCATATATATATATATAGACATATTCAAGTGCAGCGCTACTGCGGCGCTGAAATGGGGCCCACATGATGATAAAATTAAAATATATTCCATCTATTATATTTTGAATAATATATTTTATTACCATATAAATTTTCATCTCAATCGGATATGTGCATGAACCCCATCTGAAAATGGTATAAATTTAATGTAATAAAATAGTTTGATATAAATAACAACTTTAAAGTAGTTTTTTCAACATGTAAATTATTTGCTATAAAATTTATATATGGATAAATAATTGTATAAAATTTCATTGCATTTTAATATGTAAGGGGCCCATTTTTGCGCCAATATACCACTGTTCTGAAGCAGTTTTAATGTACAAAAATAGCTCTCATATATATAACCACATAATTTTACGTTAATTGCAGATATGCAAATGTTATTTTATGAATTGCATATTACTTCACATAGTTTCACTAAAATTATATATCACCTCCATGAGTGCACTTTGCCGTTAGCTGTCATTGATATTTGCATGTTATTTTGAAAAAGATGAAAATGTCCTTGTTGGTAATTTGCATATATATATATATACCCACATAGTTTGATATTAGTTATAGATGAGAGATGATTCTTTGCAGCCGGGGTAAGTCGACGTTTCTCCGTCCGCTGCCCATTGCGCGCGTAAACGTCATTGGATCGGGCAGGTTGCTGCTCAGCCGTGCGATGGAAAAATGACATTTTCCTCCCCGCGACTATTCAACCATTCTATGACAGCACCATTTCAAAAACCCCTTCCACGAAACCTGCCCGAACTTTCTGCCCCATCCCGCGTGTGGACTATCTTCCTAGTCTCCGATTCCACCTCCCTTCCTCTCCCAATCTCTCCCATCCTGCCCAAACGGGATCTCTATATCCCTATTCCTCTCCCTTTTGGTCACGACTTAGCTCACCCTCTCATTCTCCCTTTCGGCCATGGCACCGGCACCCAATCACTACTGCTCGCTGTTTTTCAACACTGCGGTCCCTTCCAGATAACGAATCCAAACCAATAAAAAATGGAAGACTTTGGAAAAAGATGAAGACTCTCTCAGTATGAACAAAAGAAGGGACAAAACATATTAGGAAATGAAATAGCAAGAAGTAACAAAGCTACATTTTTTATCAACTTTGAATAACTCATGAACTATAAAAATTCCTTTTTGTAACACAAACCATGGGAGTGACATCCAAAAGTAACCCGTGAATTTCATTGATAATTTGATGATAATTTTCTACAACTGTGGACATTTTTGAACTGAAGTTCTCTACTTCATCTGTTTTTGGCAATGCAGAACCCCGAATCTTCAAAACGAAAGGAACACAAGGAAGAATAGTGGCAGCCATTGCAGCTCTTTCAACTACCAAATCAATAAATTGATCTCCCCAACACAATTCTTTTTCTATATTAGCTTCTATTACAATAAAAGACCCATGCGTCCTAACAAAATTGAGAAACTCTACCAGCTGTTTTTCAGATTATTTGTCCTAATGCTCAAGAAGTGACAGTGGTAGTACAGCTGAGAACTTCACACGCTTATCAAGGTCAAAGCTTTTGAGTGCCGAATGTATTGATTTTTGCTAGCAGTTTACTGCTGCTACCTAAAATGCCTGTGTTTTTTACATGTGAGGGAAAGTCCTGAGATGGTTCCCCATGAAATAGCTAGCACCGTCGATAGGCTCTTGAGAGATCCACAAATGCTCTAATGTGGGGAGTACTGCTGATTGCCGGCAAGGAGAGATCGGAGAGGAGAGGGGCAAAAAATGAAGAGTTGTCCACGGAAGGGGGAGAGAGAGAGAGAGAGGGAGGTAGCACTGGCGAATAAATCGATGTCAGAAGGGGTGCCGCCTATTGCTGTGGAAGAACTCAACGCCGAGAAAAGAGAGATTCTCGAGCCTGCAAGCAGCAGCGGACAAATCGACACTCGTCTACACCACGACAAGTCATTGCCCGGGAAAATTCAGTCGCGCTGCTCTTATTCGGAAGGGACTGCAGTGCTGAAAAATAGCGAGTGGTAGTGATCGGGTGTCCGTGTCGTGGCTGAAAGGGAGAACGAGAGGGAGAGAGATCGGGTGAGCTAAGTCGTGGCCGAAAGGGAGAGGAATAGAGATACAGAAACCCAATTCAGGCAGGATGGGAGAGATCGGGAGAGGAAGGGAGGCGGAATGGGAGACTAGGAAGATAGTTCGCACGTGGGATGGGGCAGAAAGTTCGGGCAGGATTCGTAGGAGAAGTTTTTCAAATGGTGCTATCATGGAAAACGTCACGGGGAGGAAAATGTCATTTTTCCATTGCATGGCTGAGCAGCAACCTGCTCGATCTAACGGTGTTTAGATGCGCAACGGGCAGTGGACAGAGAAATGGCGACTTAGCCTGGCCGCAAAGAATCATCTCTCATTATAGATATACCCATGTAGTTTCATGAATTGTATATTATCCCCACATAATTTTACCAAAATTACGTTTTACCCCATGAATGCACTTGTTGGTAGTCGTCATTGATACTTTGCATAATATTCTAGAAAATGGTGAAAATATCATCATTAAAGCTTTTATTAGAAGTAATCAGCAACAAACACATCTACTGCATGTGAGCATTTTGGTTAATCGGGATGAGAGTCTGAAAAGTTTAGGCAGAAAGTGCAGATATTTTTTAATATTTTTGCAACTTTTTTGTAAATCAAAATGCATCTCTTGAAATTTCATAAGATTTGGGAATCATATAATTTATAAAAAAAAATCCTCCAATGTTTAGAATGAGTTTTGACGCAATGTTGAAATTTTCGGAATGGATTTCAACCTTTGCTTCATTATAGCATATTGACCCAGCTTAATATATTTGGAATGGATTCTAGGATTACATCAAAAATCATCCTCTGTTTGAACAAAAAAAAAATTGTCAGGCGAAATTCTATGGGATGAAGTGAATGGGCCTTGTGCTTGGATTGTTTGCTCTCGAACTTCAACTTTGCAATTTTTTTGGAGGTAATTTGTGCTGGCCATTTTGGAAAGTTATGATGCATGTTGAAAAAAGGAGTTTTGTTGAAAAAAATTCAAAAAAAAAAAAACAAATACACAAACACAATTAAGACTTCAATGCCTCTAAGATAGCATGCATGTGAGGTTTTTTCGCTTAAAACAAGGAATTGAGAAGGTTGGACTTACTTAGTGGCTTTGCGCTATACCACCTTGTTTGTGCAGATCAAGGCCTTTAAGGGATGAAAAATGGATTAAAATGGCCCCAATATTGATGAATTTTAAAAACCAAAATAAATATATAAAAGAATTATAAAATGGTAAAAGTTGGTATATGAGTTATATACACCAAGGAAAACATGGTTTTTTAATATATAGATGTTTCACTTTAATTCTTAATATGTTCATTGACCCGTAGAAAAATATAACTAACTACGAAGATAACATAGAAAAAATGGGTGAATTAGATGCCCCAGCCGCTTGTTGGTCCAAGCCCTCACTAGACGATAAGGATAGTCATCCCAACATCACCATTAATATCGTATCCATTCATTGACCCAAGTCTTTAATAGATGAAAAGGATAGTCATCCCAATGTCACTATTTTATTTTTTAATTTCTGGTTAATGATCATTTATTGTGTCCATTTTCCATTATTCTAGACATTGATTGCATGTAAAGCATACATTTTCGATTCGCATAAATTTTCGATTCTCATTTAAGTATGTTTCATTTTAGGATGTTGATTCTATACTATGAAATTTTTTTGAAAAACTCATGTACCAGTATATGAGTAATTTTCAATAAAAGTTTATTTTATAAAGTTGAAAAATTGTATTAAGATAAGCTAAAATATTTTATATAGATTCATCTAAGTGAGGTCCATGATCTTTATTACGATGCACTGTATATAAAATTAACATCCATTTTTTAGAAAAATTCTTATATATATATATATATGAATGAATTTTAACCCTAATTCCTAATATACTCATGTTGCTAACAGAATCAGCAATTATTATTATATGTTGAATAAAATGATTACTTTACCCATGGAAAAATGTTAAAGTGTCTCTTAACTTCAAGATGCATGTAAGCATTGTGTATGATTCGACTGTCAGACGAAAGTTAGAGAGCCAAAATCTAAACTATCATAAAATAAAATTTAGAAAGTACAAAAAAAAAACAGAAACAGAAACAATGAGCTTTCACCTCCCTCCTTCCAAAATGTAATTGCCAAAGAAATTTTTTTTAATAATTTAGGATATGTTATATAGCAACAAGTGATAAGAAAATTGATTGTTATAGCTACTGGTTACTATACTCAAGAAATAAAATTTTGATTCAGTAGGCAAAACATTATTGTAAGTAAAGAAATTTTTTCTTACACACAAAAACATCATCATAAGCCAAAAAAAAACTCCCGTTTATTTATTTTCTTTTCTCACAAGGATTTGGGTTGCTAATAAGAGTTGTCAAAATGGATTTTTCTAGATAGTAAATAAATCTTGATGTGTATGACATCTAAGACTCTTCATCGCAATTTAATTATCATTTTATGCACTTCAATTTAAGGAAGAAATTCACTTTCCCTTCATTTCTTCTTGTTCTTTGGATATGTAGCAAGCACCTACGAAAAATCCACCTTGAAACCTTATAGGAAAAACAAGGTACGTAACTCACGTGGACCTTCTTGAAATTTTCTTTCATCATGCTTCAAATTCTAGAGTAAGACTAAGATCCACATGAGCTCATTTACTGAGAAAAGACAAAAATCTTGAGCATTAATTACCACCAAACAAGCTCCATCAAAAAAAAATACCACCAAAAGAGAAAGCCTTGAGTAAGTGCATTTAAAAAATAATTCATTGGATTGTTTGTAGTCTAGTTGGGAGAAGTGAAGGGAAATTCATCAATATATATCCACAATGACTGATCCGTTATTATTATTTTAATTAGAGGTGACAATCATGGTAAGTCATTCATTAGACTAAGTTAAAAGATCATACGCCTTACATTTATGGCTTAGAGTTGCATGCTCTATTGCTACTAGATGACTAATCACGCATGATACCTTATGCCCATTATTCCTACGCGAATCAACAATTTTTCTGCTCATTATGTTATACACATAAATATCCCTTCATTTTGGACAAAATTGTGTGTAAGCACGACTACTAGTTTTTCAATTAACGCTAGTAATTTTTATATACTTTCTAATAGATCGATTTGACCAAAGTTCATTATATGGTTTATTAATAGTCCTTGAAGTAACAATTAAGTAATTCTAAAAATGATCAAAATAGCTAAAATTAAGAAGCATGGAAAGAAAATAGATGATACGCCATGATCAGTCATCAACATGAACAGAAAGAGATAATTACTTAGTTAATGATTCAATACAACTTCCATGAAGATCTGTCTCTAAATATTTTCCTATTCCACATGCAATATCTTCCATGCAATTTACAATATATTCATTGCCTGTCAATATCCAGTCTTCAAAATTTTAAATTTGTGTACATTCTCCATTGTTGATATGTTTCATTAACTAGTAGAATCTAATTAAATTCAATGTTTGGAAATATATAGATGGATTTAACATATGAAAGGTAGCGTAGGAAAGATTGATGACATATATGTTTCAATCTTTTATGGACCAAGACTTGAGTGGATGGTAAGGAAAGTCATCCCAATGTTGCAATCTTATTTCTTAATTTTTGTAGACGATCCTTTTTTTCTATTGGGTCCATTTTCCATTACATATTGACTGTCAACATGTAAAACTCCATATATAGTATATGTATTCATAAATATTCTTAAACATAGGGCTATTTTGAGATTTTAATAAAATTAGGGACAAATTTGAAAATTTCAAAAAAGTTTAATATGTCAAATCCTTCCCAATCATTCCAGCGGCTTTTGAGAAAAAAAAAAAGAAAAAGCAGTGGAAAACGACGGAAGAAGAAAAAATTGGAAGATAGATAGAGAGAGAGAGAGAGAGAGAGAGAGAGAGAGAGAGAGAGAGAGAGGGAGGAGAGGAGAGGAGAAAATATTAAGGTTAGGGGATTTGGATATTTTTGAGTTGGATTTAAAGTTGGAGATTTTAGAAAAAGTAGATGGAAACCAAGTTAAGCAATTTATTTTCAATCTTTCTTTATTTTCTTGTTTATTGCATTTATTTAAAATGTTGTGATGATATAGAAGAAATTTAGTATGAAATTAAGATGCTAGGGTTAGAAATTTGAAACCCTAATAGGATAGAGGATAGAGATGTTTCCATAGAGACGAAATTTGAGTATGAAACCAAGATGGATAATTTTAAAATTTTATTTTATTATGAAAGACAGTAGTTATTTTAAAAATATGGAGGTGATGTCAGAGATGGGTATCTCCAAATAGATGTTTGGAATTTGAGAATGATGAAAATAAGATATTTGAGGATGAAATTAGAGAAAATTATTTTTGAAATATTATTTAAGAAATATTATTATTGTTCTATGTAGACTAAAGCGAAGAATATGATGAATCTTATAAAAACCAAAGTTGGAGAGATGAATCTTATAAATCCCAAAGTTGGAGATTTTTAAATTTTGCATAAGAGGTAAGTAAGATTTTTCTCATTTTATTTGGATGTTTATGGATGTTAATGGATTTTATTTTCGGGCATGGATGTTTTGCGATGAATCAAATGTTTCGCTTGAGATTTTATGACAACTTTTTTCTTGAGATGTATGACTTTATTGGCTTTAATTATTTAATTGAGTTGAGGAGTATTAACATTTGTTTTGATTTAATGATGAATTTATAAGCTTTTTTAAAGTATGAGTAGTTTGAGATATTTTAAAAATGAGCATATAAGCACGGGCGTCACATATGAGTGCATTATTACATTTGAGCATGACATGTGATGATTTTCCGAGCAAGCCAGTGAATAAGAGGAGCTACAGTATACTGCGGTATAACCTTGTGAGATGTTTAATAATGACGAGTCTACCTAGCGCGCCAGGCAACACGGAGGTTATGTTGAGGATGAGCATTTACATTGCATAAGCATTTAAAGCATGACTGCTTGCATGAGCATAGTATGGATAAACATATGAATTTTTGACATATTTTATATTTGAGTTATTTCATGGAAATACTATTTGTCTAGTTTAATATTTGAGTTTTACAACTACCCTACTTACTGAGTTTGTCTGTACTCTTGATTTCTTACGTTGATGTTTTTAGATGATAAAACTAAGGTAAGAGCCCAACACAGGGTTGGTCCTCGACAGGAATGAGAAAAGATCCCGGTGGGTATATATGACCTATTATCTTAATTAATAGGAAAGATTAAATTAAATTTTACGTGCGAATGAGTTATGTGAAAAGGACTTCCTGTGAATCTATTTTTTTGGAGTTGATATGTGGTTACTTTTGACGATGAATTGGATGAGATGGATGATTTATTTAATTTATGCAGAGAGGCTTAAAGGATTTTAATGGATGTTAGTTGATATATGGTTATTTATGTTGATGAATTGGAGAATATTCAAATAAATTTATTTTGTTTAGCTTTTATATTTTATGTTATGTATTATAGTAGATAGTAAGATGTAAGAATTCTTGTACAGAGTGATTCTATCTAACCTCTCAACATTATGATTCTGGAGAAATGCTGCCGGATTTTTCGATAAAATCACAACCGTTGGCTAAGTGAGAGGTTAGCCTGCAGGGAGTGACACCACCCAGTTTAAACAGTTTGTAATGTCTTCATTTATCATTCTCAATTAAATAGTTTCATTTTCTTTTCTTTAATTAGTTAATAGAATCCAAACTATGTGTAGGTGCTTCCTTAAATTCCAAATATAATGTAATAAAAGAAAAAAGAGATATACTATATTTTTTGTCTTAGAGATGCTATGTTTAAGTTATTGATGCTTTATTTTCCATTCTTATCCACTTATTGATCCAAGTTTTTACTAGATGACAAGGATAGTCATCCACATGTCACCATTTTATTTTCTTAATTTCTATGAATCATTTTTATCGTGTCCACTTGCTAATATTCTAGTCATCGACTGCATGTAATATATACATTTTCTACCTCATTTAACTATTCCATCTAATTTAATTAATTAATAAAATTCAAACTACATATAGTTGCTTCCTTAATTCTAGTATAGGTTATTAGCAATGAAATTAATTTTGTTGCTAAATTTCATTACTATTATAAAATAAGGCTATCATCCATGTCTAATTAATTAGGTTGAATTGCATAAATCATTTTTATAATTATGGAGTGTTCGTTTGTACCCAAAACTTTTCCTACCAAAATTTCGAAATCTAAAATTCAGCATTGTAATAAATCAATTTTTCAATGAGATAAAAGTAGAAATCACTGGCATTCAAAACATACATGCTTCAAACTATACCAAACATTTGAATCAATTCAAAGTAAGGTCCTACTTACCTCTTTTACTTTCAAATTATTCTTCCTCCGCCCGTTTATGTGCAAAATCTGACTCAAAACATATAACGCTAGTCAATAGCCATACTTTTTCCAATGCTTACTATGTGACAAATCCTAATCTCATAATGAGGACTTCTAAGTTCTTAGGGAAATTTCCAAAGTGGTAATATTTTCTAATCTTCCTCTGTAGTTATTTATATTTTAGTTCAGTTCATCGTATTACAAAATCCTATCATATAAACACAAATTCCATCATCTTATAGTTTAACCAAATAACAACTTAATATTAAACAATAATTTAATAATATAATTTAAACACAGTTTGATAATATAATTTAGTTGTATCAACAATAATTAATATTATTACCAAAACTAACAATGATTAATGTTAAACAAACAAACATGCAAACTTTTAAATGATGTACAACAATTATTATAAACCACTTTTTTGTACATTATATTAATATAGATCCATCCACAAATACAAACCCACCAGTCCAATTAATATAAATCTAATCTATCTTAGAAAGAACCCACAAGCTTAAATTTCTGATTATAACGATTTTAATTGATATATAGTAACCTAGAAAGAGAATACGTAGAATGGATTCCACTAAATCTTTAACAATATTCCACTAAATGTGAAGTGATTCTCGCTTCTAGCTTGCAAGTCAACTTTGCATGACTATAATTTGAATTTTATATTTCAAATATTTTTAAGTTGTTATGAAATAAATTCTCTATCGATATTTCTTTTGTTAAAATGAATCTTTGCAAGGGATCACTTAGCCTATATTAATATATATATATATTAATATAAATTCGTACCACTTTGCAATGGCCCATGCATGGTCCTGACGTCCCTGCATGGGGCCCCTTTCTTTTTATTTATTTATATATATACTTTAAAGAAGAACCAACGAACTATTCATTTTTTTCATACTAAGGTACCCCTATGTACACTGATTTGTGATTTATCATGCCCTGATAGTCAGGATGGACTGCCATCCATTTGTCATAATAAAATGCATCATATACTAAATAACCGAATGTTCCATATAGATGCTGATACGATACGTTATCATATTCGTAGGAATGTCCGATCCATCCACATATATGTATAGATATATCTGGTGCATTTAACACGTATATTTTCCAACTAGCATTTTTGCCTTATCCTCTACTATCCAAATTCTAATCTCATCCTTTCCCATATTATTTATTTCCTATAATTTAATTTTCATCTAAATCTCATCTGTGTATCGGTTTGTATTAATCTTACTCGTTCCATACCTCAATCATTTAAAATATTTAATCGTCAATTCTGTTCATATCTCAATCATTTAAAATTTAAACTTCAAATGTTCATTTGAATGACTACACATACCTGTTTATTTGGGGAAGGTACGGCAGATCTCCTCAATTATCTCTTCACCATGTCGCTTATTGGATGATGGGACATTCTAATTTGAATAAAGGTTGAGTGCCAACTTCTCACTCTTTATATACTCACGTATTCTACCGTACTTCAATTTCCATGAATGGTTTCCTTATTATTAGAAAAACTCAATAAAAGCAAAAGTTCTATATAATATCAAGTCTTGTATCCTTTAATGGTCATGCTTAACAATCCATGTAGTAATGATCATATCTTTTTTTTTATGTTCTTCAATAAATCTAAATTAAGTGGAAGCCAACCCATTTAATTTAATAGAAATTGACGCCACCAGATATACACAGTTCATGTATATCATAGAGTTGTCTACTTCATTCTAAAGGCATGAAATTATAAGGCTAAATTCATCTCCATTTAACTCATGGTTCCCATTCAAATTATTTATTTACATAAATAATTAATTATGTAATTATTTAAACCAGGCTAATTTAACTTACTTTATAATTATTTAAATCATGCTAACGTATTTAATTATCTATTTTGGCCCATTTGAAAATTACAAGTTCGGCCATATTGGTCAGTGCATTTTTACCAATGCATTTAATAATTATGATAGTATATAATATATAATAGTTCATCATATTTATTAACTTAAATTTCTACTCCCATCATTTCAAATTATAATTTTTCATAAAATTTAATTTAAACAAATTGTCATACTAATCTCACCTTTGCATATATATTTGTCTTAAATTTTCTCATTTCCTTTAACACTCAGTTTCGTAAATATATTCTTTTATATTTAGGTGGACACCCAGCCTAACTAGTAGTTCTCTCATTTTATTATTTTTATTTTCAGCATATATATAATACATATATACCTTGTATATATTTAATGCCCATAATTTTAATTAATTTAATTAATTTTTTGCATAATGATGAATAATTTTTTAATTATTTAAATAGTATTAGCCTATTTATTTACTTACTCTCTTTCACAATTTTAATTAAAATTACATAACCTTAACTTGCACTTCAATTAACATGCTAATAGTAACTTGTACTTCAATTTTGAATTTTTTGAAAAACTCATGCGCCAGCAGATGAGTTTTCAAAAAAAAATTATTTTACGAAGTTGAAAATTTGTATTTATATAAGCTAAAAATCTTTAAAATATTTATATAGATCTATGTAAGTGAGAACCATGATCTCTATTACATTGCATCATATAAAATTAACATTCATTCTTTAAGGGAATTCTCATATACCTATGATTTTTAACCCCAGTTCCTATCTGCTAAATAAATGTTTAGAGTGTTGTCGGGAGCTCCACTTCCCTCCTTTTTCTACCGTCGCTAAACTTCAAGGTACATGTAAGCATCGTGCATCATTTGGCTATCAGACGAACTTTAGAAAGCCAAAATATAAAATAAGATAAAATAAAATTCAGAAGAGAAAAAAAAAACCACCAAGGCTACGAGCTTTCACCTGCCTCACCTCAAAATTTAGTTGCCAAAGAAAGTTTTTGTTTTTAATAATTTGGGGCATATGTTATCTAGCAACAAGTGATAAGAAATTTGATTGTTAATAATTACTGATTTTTTACACTTACGCAATTAAATTTTGTTCTAATTGGCAAAACATTATTGCCGGTAAAGAAACTTTTCTTGCGTACAAAAGATCATCATATGCAAAAAATTCTCTTTTATAATTTTCTATTCTAGTAAATTTTTTTTTTTGATTGGTACAATTACATATATCTCAATACATATTATACTTAAAGATCTGAGATATTCTTACAAATATAAGGGACACATATTCCCAAAGAAATCTGGAGACAGCTCCACGAAAGAATAAGGAAGACACAGCTTCCAACAACCACCCGGGAGACCACCTGCTCCCACACTCTATCCATCCGGGAGACCACTTTTTGCTCCCACGTATATTTTTCCGCCCAAAGTCTGAAGTTTGAGCGCGATTCGAAGCTCAACCCGCTGCCCGCGCACATTTGCGCCACTGACAGCGACCAACCTAGCTAGCCTCGGTTGGTTTCTAGTAAATATTTTGGTTGTTGATAATGGTCGTCAAAAATAAATTTCCTAAATACTAAACAAATCTTAGTATGTATGACATTTAAGACTTTTTTCCACAATTTACTTAGCACTTTATGTACTTCAATTCAAGGAAGAAATTTACTTTCTCTCCATTTTTCTGCGTTCTTTGGCTATGTCGCAGACATTGGAGAAAGATCCAACTTGAAGCCTCATGGGAATAAGAAGGTAGGTAACTCACTGTAGGCTCATATCCCGGTAGAATAGCCAATTAATGTCGGTCAATGCAAAAGATAGTTAATTTGTTTATGGCTCAATCATTGATTGTCAACCAGAAGCTAAGTGAGGCAACAAGTTTCCTACTCATTATGTTATAGATATAAATGTCTTCTTTTTTCTGTTAACTCTAGAAATTCTTATATAATTTTCTAATCGATCTATATGAGCAAAGTTAATCATATTGTTTATTAACATCCCATGAAGTGAGAATTAGGTAATTGTGAAAACACTCAAAATAGCCTAAAATTAATAAGCATGGGAAGGAAATAGATGATATGCCATAATCAGTCATTAAAATGCACGAAAGAAATAATTGCTTAGGCAATGATTTAATAAAGTCGACATGAAGTTGTCTCTAAATCTTTTCTTATTGTACACTTAATATTTTCCATGCATTTTACGAGATATTCATTGATCATCAACATCCAATCTTCAAATTTTAAAATTTGTTTACATTTTCTATTCTTGATATGTTTCATTAACTAGTAGAATCTAATTGAATTCAATATTTTGAAATACATAGATGGATCTAGCATGTGAAATGTAATGTAGAAAAAATTGATGACATATTTAGATGTTTCATTCTCTTATAGACCAAGTTTTAATTTAGTGGATGGTAAGCGAAGTCGTCCCAATGTCACAATCTTATTTCTTAATTTTTGTAGATGAACTTTTTTCTCGTGTGTTCATATTCCATTATATATTGACTATCACCACCCCATCTTCGAACCTTTTGTAATGTCTTCAATTTCCATTCTCAATTAAATAGATTTCATTCTGCTTTATTTAATTAGTTAATAGAATCTAAACAACATGTAGGTACTTCCTTTTTTTATTATTTGGTGTTACACAATGTTGCGCCTGATATTACATTTACGCTCCTTCATGTAGGTGCTTCCTTGAATTCCAAATATAATGTGATAAGACCAAAAAGAGTTATACTATTTTTTTATTGAGAGATATACTATTTTTAATATATAATTGCTATATTTTTTGCGAATGTATTTTATTATAATATTAGTTGTCAAGATGTATAATACCAATCAAAATATATATAGATGCTTCATTTTCCCTTCTTATCCACTTATTGATCCAAGTCTTGGAGGATGATACGGATAGTCGTTCCCATGTCACCATCTTATTTCTTAATTTTTGTGAATTATCTTTCATGCATCGCGTCCATTTTTCCAATATTCTACTCTAGGCTATTAGCAATGAAATTAATTTCTTTACTATTGTAAAATGAGGCCATCTTCCATGTCTAATTAATTTTGGTTGAATTACATAAATAATTAAATTGTAATTATTTATACCAAGTTTATGACAAAGCCCAAGAGGAGAAGGATGAATTGAGTCTTTTAAAAATTCTTTTGCAACAGGAAAAATTCAACTCCTAAGAAAACTCCCTAGTGTCTTGGGTTCTACTAAAACAAGTTTACAATATAGCAAAACCCTTACTCTCTTTTAGATTTTAGCTCTATGAGACCTTATATAATCTTAGCATAAGTAGGTGACAAGTTCCACTCCAATCACACTCGACTTTACCTTCACTTAGTCTTAATTTTCAATACTAAACTAAGTAGAAAACAAATGATCAAAGAATAAACAAGAGTTCTGCACTTTACAGGTGTGTAGGCAGATTTAGGCACATAGAAGAATTTGTAGAAGCAGTTGAAGATGAAGCAGTTTAGCTCTCGGCAATTGTATGTAGTGTTCTTCTTGAAAAGCTACTTGTAGATCACTTGAATGCTAGAAAATGAGGAAGGTAAACTCAATCAATGCTTATTCGACTTCTTTCCTTGTTCACTTGAAGTCCCTTAAATAGAGGAAAGTAAATTTAAATGTTTTGTGGTAGGTAGCGTGCATTTAATGTGCCAACGTTCAAATTTTTCGACCGTTGCGAGCCAAGTCACACTTGAAGTCGACCTGGGATGCGACTTCAGCCTTCAACTTTCAACTCAAGTTCCATACTTAAGTCGACCTGGTCTTAGACTTGACCTAAATAGCAGATAGAGTCAACTTCAGATGTGACTTCACCTAGCCATGTTCTTCTTGGAACTTTAATCTTTGTTTGTAATCTACTTGTGTGTTTGGCCTTTCTTTCTTCTCTTTTCAAATGCTTGGATCTTCATTTGTGATTTTAGTTTTTGACATTTAGCATGATACATGGGTTTGTATAGCATTCTTTGGTCTCTTGATAAAATCCATTTTCATTTATCTTGGCCCAAGGTTGTCATTTCCTCTTGAATTTAACTTCTTCATCATAATAAGAGTTTTTGAAACTTCTTAAGTGATGATCTTAATTTGAGCCGCAGGCTTGAGTCGACTTGAGATGCAACTTCACCCAAGTCGCATGTTGAGGTCGACTTGAGATGCGACTTCACCAAAGTCGCGTGGTAGAGTTAACTTGATGTATGATTTAACTTTGTCATTTTGAAATTCTGTAGTCAAGGCTCACCCAAGTCGTGGTTGGAGTCGATTTGGCATTGCGACTTCACCTAAGTTGCAAGCAGAATCAACTTCGGTTGCAACTTTGCTGTCTCAGAGTCCCAATTTCAACGCTGTCGATTTTGGAGCTTTTTAAGTCGATCCTTGAGTCGACTTGGGTATCGACTTGACCTAAGTTGATGCCTTAGTCGATTTGCCATACGACTTAACCTACTATCCTTTTGAGCTTTGACTATTTGCATCTTGTCATCACTTAGCAAACACATTAGTACTAAATGATTCTCAAATTGAGTTGTTAATCATCAAAATATGGATTATGCTTAATTTGCCTTGAGTTCCAACAGTAATAGACCTGTCCAATTGAATTGCATAAATCAAACCAGACAGATAGTATGCCGGTTCATTGTCCAACCAATTGGATTATCGCATCAAATCTGAGCATGAGAATATCAAAGACAACTCATGTCTTTCAATTATATCATACGATATGACAATGTGACATCTTCTAATGCTTTTCAATGGTGGAAAAGATTCTCATAACTTTTCCATAGTCTTTGGTGACTTTGACCTCAAAGTAAATACACTCACTATCTTAATTTCCACGTCCTTTATTGAGTTTGACACCAAAAGTAAATACACGGAGTATCGGTTCATTTGCAAAAATAATCTTTAAAACTTTTTAGTTGTGCGAAAATAATCTTGTAAACAAATGATTAAAAGATGGGGGTTTTTAATTGCCAACGACTGTCTTCTTCATCACATCCGACAAAAACCCATCATTATGATGTCTTCCTTAGCTCTTGTAAACTCATAAAGTGCAGGAAAGTCACATCCAAAATGATCTTCATTTATTTTTGTATTTTTTCCAAAATAGAATACTACCACTAATGTATAAGATGGTTACCAACTATCAAAATTGGTTTATGTGGATGGAGCAAGAGCTTTGCACATTTGAAAACTTAGGTCATGAATTTGTATGAAACATTCCTTACACATTTGTAAAGGCATTGGCATTGGAGTTATTAAGGGTTTCTGTCATATATGATGTAAACCCTTATTATTTTAGTATTGATATGAAGGTAATACATGTATATGTAATTAAGAAACACATAAAATATGATTATATTTAAAAAATATATTACTATCTTCACTAAGGAAAAGCTTTAAAATATAATAAAAAAAATTTCGACTAACAATGTGTACAATTGGAAATTGATAAATAAATAAATATATATATAATATAGTTTCCCTATTATACATAAGTTGGATGTTAACCAAGTGGTTCCCAAGCTTTGAAAGAATGAGATTCAAGTAGCATCTGATCTCCTATGTCTCAAATATTTATTTATTTATTCATTTTATTACATTGTTCATTTAATTAACAAGAGATTTATTATTTTAATTTATACAACCAAAAATATTAAAATTATGGGTTGAGCATTGATTACATGGAAGGTGGCATCGAGGTGGTATAATGTGGTCAACATATTAGTTTCTAGATAATTAGTATGTGACATGCTCTCAACCAAATTAATTAATTAAAAAGGACAAAAATCTGCTATAAAGTAGCAGCACTGTCAAGTTGAGATGGGAGCTGGAATAGGGAGAGAGAGAGAGAGAGAGAGAGAGAGAGAGAGAAGGTAAAGGTGGGTTTTGATAAAGTTAATTTCAGCCATTAATCATCATCATCCAAGTTAGTTGTTGTTTATTTTATGTCTTACATTTTAAATTAAGCAAAGATCAAAGGTAGAGATCAATTTGGACCATTGAATTTGGGAAAAGAATTTCATATTTGAAGAGAGAATGTTGATATCTATAAAAATCAAATTTGTTAAATCTAATGGAGGTTAATTTTAATCTATGAATAGTGAATTTTTTATGCTTGAGCATGACCATGATTAAGGCCTAGTAATTAAGTAATTGGTAAAAATTCTACCCAAAATTGTGATCAAAGTGGGCCTAAATAGATCCTATATCGTTGGACAGTAAGAAGATAATCTTAGCCCTTTAACTCCTAATTACATACGTGATCTAAATGATCCAAACCGTTGGATGTGTGTAAAATTTCATTTTACATAGAGAAATAATATTAGATCATGTATGTGCACCTTGATGGATCATTAGATTTGGCCATTTACAACTCTATCTCCATAATTCTTGTATTAGTGGAAAGTATAACCAGATTGATCTAAACCGTTAAAGGCTTAGTTAAAAACATAATTTCTTAATCTAAACCATAGAGTCAAGATTAAATTAGTTATTTTCTATGACATATGTGTTAAACCTACAATCCGGTGCTGCGATTAGTGATTTAAGTTAACGATTACAACAGGTTATATCTTACTTGACACCACCTTAAAATATTTATTATATTGCAAATTAAAAATTCTAGAAATATAGCTCGGACAAGGTTGAACAATGGTCATCGTCAGGATCAGCTGCACTAAATGATTTTTAATAATTTTTAGACAATAAAATTGAGGCTAAAAATTTTATATGATATAAAATAGTCCTGAATATCACTCAGCAAAAATAAAATCAAATTTTTGATGATATAAATGTGGGTAATAATTAATGTGATTTGGACAATCATTAAACCCATACCCTTGTCCAACCAAATAAAAATACATATATAAATATAAATAATTAATATTTAGTGCTAAAAATATTTAATTTAGTTAACTCGCGTAATTATTTAAATATTGTAGAAATTTCAGGCTCAAATATCTTGATTTGATTGTAAAAAAATAATTAAGGGAACTTATTGTATTTGACTTTAGTAAGTATGATCAGATAGGGGAATAATTAGAGCGAAATTTCAAAATAAAATATTAATTATCAAAAGTAACATAATTAATCATTAACTTAATTCATGAGAAAAAATTTCATAAATTATTTAGAGAATTTTAAGAATTTTATTGAACAAGACTATACTGTTAACAATTAATATACTTAAAGAAAAGTTCATTTATACCCATATTAAATTTAAGGTTGAATAAATTACTAATTGATAATCAAAGATATAAAAAGACATCTAATGACGAAGATTGATTATTTTGATAAGAAAATTATTATAAATAATTATGAAAATATAAACTTGGAAAGTAAAGAAGTAATATGTAGATTTTATAGAGTACTCAAATATAATTGTCTACTTACTTTTATTAATTTAGAAAGTGATAATTGTTGGTCCCGAGTTAATGGCAAAACCCAAGAGGGGAGGGGTGAATTGGGTTCTTATAAAATTCTTCAATAAATTAAAAACTTAACCCCTTGAAAGTTAAATCCCCTTAATTGAAACAGATGAAGATCAATGAGATAATGAAAGCAATAAAGAGAAACAGTAGACAAGATTTATAGTGGTTCGGGCAATCTTTCCCTACTCCACTCTTCCAAGCTCACACACCGTTGTGACTTGGGTTCCACTATGTATTCCGCGAATACACTTAGAGTCTCCGCTCTCTTCTAGATTCTAGCTCTATGGGACATATACAACTAGAGCCTATGCTCTCTTCTAGATTCCAGCTCTAGGGGGCATCAACAATGCACAGCACAAGTAGGTGATGAATTCCACTCTAATCACATACTACTTTGCTTATACTTGATCTTAGTTACCCAAGCTAAGTCAAGTTCAATACAACAAAAATGAAAAATAAGAAAATCTACACTTTACTGAGTTGTGTAGCAAGTTTCAGCTTGAGGAAGAGTCTGTAGGAACAACGGATTGTGTTTCGTTGAAGCACGTTGCAACTTGAAGCTTGTTCTTCCTTTGAAAGTGTATAGATCACTCAAATTTAGAGAAAAACAAATAAGAACTCTTGCTTGCACTTCTTTCCTCTCTTTAGACTCTATCTTGTTGTTTTTCTACGTTTGCTTGAGTATCTATATATAGAGGAGGGAAGATTTGAACGTTATAGAAGTGGTTGGCGCGCAATAAATGTTCTAACGTTCAAAAAATTAAACGTTACTTCCCCAAGTCGCAGGTGGAGTCGACTTCGTCTGCGACTTCACCCAAGTCGCATGCTGGAGTCGACTTTGTGTGCGACTTCGGCAGTTCTTCTGTTTCCAAGTCTGAGTTCTAGGTCGACTTGGTTTCAGACGTGACCTCAAGTCGATCTTGGAGTCGACTTGGGTTGCGACTTGACCAGTTCTTGTGCAAAAAACAGTTTGATCCTTGTTTGATTTTCCTCTAGCTTGCTTAGCTTCTTTCCTTCAATTATTTTCATTCTGGATTGGCTTCTCATTTTGTAGACCTTGTGAATCTTGGAGGGCTTGAAAACTTGTATGGTTGATTTGCCTTTGATTTATGCACCTTGCTTGCTTTTGATTTATATTGGTCTTCATATCTTGAATTTTCCTTTATCTTGAACTATGCTTAAAACTTTGCCTTGGACTTGAGAAACTCAAGTTGATCTTGGAGTGAGCTTGCACCTTTGATTTGGTCTTGAGAAAAACTCAAGTTGATCTTGGGGTCGACTTCGTCTGCGACTTCACCCAAGTCGCATGCTAGAGTCGACTTTGGCTGCGACTTCGGATGTTCTGCCCCTAAAATCAACTCTGGAGAGAAAATGCAACTTCAAGTCGATACTGGAGTCGACTTCGTTTGCGACTTGGCTTCCAAGTCGCAAGTGGAGTCGACTTGGCCTGCGATTTCAGAATGTTCAACTCCCATTTTCAACGCTGTCCAAAAATCACCACTTGAAGTCGCATGTGGAGTCGACTTCAGAATCGACTTCACCTCAAGTCGAAGTCCAAGTCGACTTGGGAATCGACTTGGCTAATTTCATTCCTTAAGACATTCAACATTAGTAATCATTTTATACTCAAATTTGACTTTGTTAATCACCAAAACTTATGCTTTGGTCAATTTTGTCTTGTTTTGAACATTGTTTCCAACAATCTCCCCCTTTTTAATGATTGACAAAACTAATTTGAGTTTGTACCTTTCAAGAAAAACACATTCATATAGTTTTCAAAACAGAGCATCATAAGAGTATCACAATATCTTTCAAACAAAGCATGAAACGAATATGAGAACATAAAATAAGTTTCATAGAACATAAATGAAGTTTCATATTATCATGATTCATACAGATACAATGTAAAGCAAAAGTAAAACCTAAATACAAGCTACCCAACCTAAAAATACTCTAAAGCCTATGCTATGTACTCAAAAAACTCTATCTTATCTCTCCCTTTTTGTCAATCCTTCAAAAATGACTCAATTACCAAGGATTTGGTGAATTGAAATTGGAAAATGGGATATGAAGATTGAGCGGGTTTGACAGGTTGGGCGCGAGCTGATGAATAGGGGGAAACGGGTGCGGGGGTTGGATCTCGATGAACTGATCCAGTATCAAATGGATCAAGTTCAGGTATGGGCTGATTTCGGTGACGCCCAGATGCGAGATGGTAGCGGATGGTTCGCAATTCCCGATCCATACGATCTTGTCGGGAATGCATGTCCATGATGGCTGTGAGGACTCCGGAGACGAGACTAGTGATTCTATTCTCTTGTTAACCCATTTCTTCTCGTAGGGCAACTATCTCATCTCAAATAGTCTGTAGAGTGGTCTCCTGGGATGATGGTTGAGGTGCCGGATCTGGAATGGCGGATCCTTGTGGAGAGAAGGATCCATGTGACATAGGAGAGGCGAGCTCCTCAGGAATATCCTGTGGTGGAGCCGGTTGGGCTTCTAGAGGCTGCTCCCCCTCAATTTGTGCTCATCTTTCCTCTTCAGGAGCTTCTTCTTCGGCCCTGAGCTCATCCACATTGATCTTCATTCTCTGGATCAATGCCTTGTTGATTGCATTAGTGGATTTAAGTACTTCGAAGGGCTCGCCTTCAATATCCATATTAAAATGCTCAAGGATCTTCGTGATCCGGGTACCATAGGGTAGGACTCCCCGTGGATTGTCCTTTCTGCAGCAGAGGGCTTCAATAAACAATCGGGGAAGACTTACTTTGACCCTGTTCACGATCTTCCATAGAATCCCGGCTTCTTGAGGATTCAGCTGATTTCTTCCTCCGCCTTTGGGATAGATGCAATGAGCTATTAGCAGGCGTAGAACCCGCAACCTTGGGGGCAGATCTATGTAATGTATAAACTTGATCCCGGGATGATATTTATTGCTCCGAGTGAGCTGATTGTATATTTGATCAAGTGAAAGATCTACAGGGAGTGGCTCATCTACATGTGGTACCTCAAGTATCTGTCCAATATTGATCATTGCTTCTTCCAGACTTGGAGTTACTCCAACTCCAAAGAACATGTCAATTCCTTTGACAAAACTCCCATAATACTCTTCATCCCATAAGTAATAGAAGATTCTGGTTAGATCTGGATAGACCCTTTCATCTTCCTTGAGTAGTTTGGTCCAACCTTGAAATTCCAATAGATCTTCTATATCTGACCCATAAGCTTTCAGAAACTTGAAATCAATGATCTTAGGAATGAATACCTTCCTTTCGTAGAAGGATTTATAGAATCGACTGTGCTGGAGCTCGTTCTTAAAGTATGTAGTCAGCATCTTCGACACTTGAGCTTTCCCAGTGGTGCCTTTCTTTCTGGCTCCAGATTGAGTGTTGTGTGAGGTTTGAGGTTGTTCCTCACGACCAGCTGTGGTTAATGGAGTTCCTGTTTGGAAACGTACCCGGCGGCCAGTGGAACTGGATGGTTCTTCCCGGGCTCGCTTTGAGGAGGTTCGTTGCCTCCTAGGTACCTCCTCTTCAGTTTGGGACGTTGATTTTCTGGGAATTGGTTTGAGGGATGGTTTTGAGACAGCTATCTTGGGGGGTCTGGATTTAGGCGCTATTGAGTTGAGTTTTAGAGGAGATATAGTGAGAAAGAGAAAGACAGAGATGCAGAAGGTGGAGAGGCTTTGAAAAATAGAGAGTTGAGCAGAGAGATGAGAGAGAGGAATGAGAGAGGGATAGTTTAGCAGAGAGAAGAGAGAGTTGAGACTGAGGCAGAGGGAATGAATTAGAGAGAGATGAGAGAGAAAGACAGAGAGTGAGAGAGATGCAATTTCCGGAGAGCAGTTGCCGGAGAACAAAGAGAAGGAGAGAGACAGATGGTTGCCGGAGAATGGAGACGGTGCGCCGGAGAAGAAATGCCGAAAAAAAAGGATTTTGGAGAGAAAGAAATCGCTGGAAGAAAGAGTGACAGTCGGTAGGCGGGAAAATGGGAGGAAGAAGAAGAAGAAGAAGAAAGAAAAAAAAGAGGAAGAAGGCGGACGGTCGCGCGCGCGGAGTCGACTTTGCCGTAGGCGAAGTCGACTTCGACCCCTCGGAGTCGACTTCGCCTTAGAGGCGGAGTCGACTTCACTTTCCCAAGTCGACTTGACTTTATTGGAGTCGACTTGACCTTTTTCAGATCTGATTTTCTTGTGTAATTTTTCTTAATTTAATTCTATCATCCCCATATCATTTCTAATCTTGTAAAATGATTCCTTTGCTAATGATTTGGCAAAAATGTCAGCAATTTGATCTTTAGTTTTCACATATTCCAAACAAATATCCTGATTTTCAACATGTTCTCAAATAAAATGATGTCTTATATCTATATGCTTGGTTCTTGAATGCAATACAGGATTCTTTGTCAAACATATAGCACTTGTGTTATCACATCTAATAGGAATATTGAAATAATCAATGTCATAATCTTTTAATTGTTGTTTCATCCAAAGTAGTTGGGCACAGCAGCTTCCGGCTGTTATATATTCGGTTTCTGCTGTAGATAGAGCAACACTGGTTTGTTTCCTTGAATACCATGAAACCAACATATTTCCAAGGAATTGACAGGTTCCACTAGTACTTTTTCTATCTACTTTATAGCCGGCAAAATCTGCATCCAAATAGCCGATTAAGTCAAATGTTGACCCCTTTGGATACTATAGTCCAATATTAGTAGTATTTATCAAATATTTAAAAATTCTTTTTACAGCCAATAGATGTGATTCTTTAGGACATGCTTGGAATCTAGAACACATACAAACACTAAACAGAATATCTGGTCTAGAAGCAGTTAAATACAACAATGATCCTATCATGCTTCTATAAAGCTTTTGATCGATACATTTACCACTTTCGTCCCTGTCGATCTTGATTGTTGAACTCATTGGAGTATTTTCTCCTTTAGCATTTTGCATTCCAAACTTCTTTAGCAGTTCTGCCTTTCCTTACAAATTTTCTGAATCCTTTTGTGAGTAAGGCAATTTCATCTTCATTTTGTGAAGATGAGAAGGTGTCGTCCGAGTATTGTGCGACTTTCAAAGCAATGGCTCTTTTGCCTTTGTGGTGATCTTCGTTTCTTTTTTTGATTAGCTCATGTGACATCAAAGAGCTAATAAGGTCTTCCAACTTCAATGTGTTAAGATCCTTGGCTTCTTCTATTGCAGTAATCTTTGGAGTCCAAGATTTCGGTAGAGCCCTTAGAATCTTCATAACCTGCTCAGATTCAGAAATTGCTTTTCCTAGCCCTTTCAAGGCGTTAGTAATCTTGAAAAATCTAGCAAATATTTCAGAAATATTTTCAGTTTCTAACATCCTAAAGTTTTCCAATTCTCCAATCAAAATGTTTCTTCTCGTCCCTTGGACTTGAGAAGTTCCTTCATAGATAGAGGTTAATGTGTCTCATATCTCTTTGGCAGTTAAACAAGAGGATACTCTATCATATTTGGAAGCCATAAGAGCACAAAATAATGAATTCATAGCCTTAGCGTTGCTCTTTACAATTTTTACTTCCTCATCGGTCCATTTGGAAGCTTTATCTTCAATGGGCAAAGTCACATTTCATTACCCTTAAGAAAAAACTTGTTGTAGGTAAAAGGATTTTTTTTATCCATAAGGAAGCAAACACCACAAAAAGTGGAAGGCTCATCCAAACCTTGGATCTAACGCGCACACACAATGGTGTCTACCACCTAGCATTTAGATCACTGTTATAGGCATAAGGCACACTTCGGAATCATAGACCCTTAGGGCCTAGGTGTGAGGTGCATGAGTAAGGCACACTAAGTGAAGCAAGGTGCATATAATAAAAATGAAAATGTTAGGGCCCAACTGGCTAGAGGGGCATAAAGTGTTGGCCTCAACCAAACCCAATTGACTCAACCCAATTTCTGATAAAGTTAGGTTAGGTTGCACAACCGAAGTTGAATCAGCCTGATTTTAAAAATTGGTGCAGATTAAGAGGGTTCGTCAACCTAACCCGATTTGTATGCTATATAAAGATAATATATTATAAAAAATAATCATGCAAGTTTTATCGGATGAAATATTATTGTATTGTTGATACATAGAATCATAGGATGCAAAACATTAATTAAACGGATCATGATATAGTGCACATGGGTGAACTTGGTTTCAGTGCACCCTATGAAAACCCATTTATTTTTTTGAAATTTTTTAATATAATTGTTAATCTATTTAACATGTGTATCAATTTTTACCATTTTTAGAAATTTTTAGGTATTTTTTTATTTTTTAAAATTAGTGTCATTTTTGTAATTCCACTGATTTTTAAAAATAAAAAAATCTCAAAATCTCAAAAAATGATAAAAATTGATACACATTTTAAATACACCTAGATTAACAATTACATAAAAAATTTTCAAAAAAATTTTAAAAAAGAGTGAAATGCACCCAAGTGCATTCAGTTAGTTCCATAATTAAACAACATTACTTAGCAATTGTGTTGCTATATAACTTAAAGGTATTTATGAATAAAGAAAAGCATTTTTTTCATTAATATAAATTCCATATTTTAAGATTAACTTAATCAAATAAAGATCTCAAATATTATACATTTATTAATACAAAATCATACATACTAAAAATGAAGGCAAGGACATAAACATAAAAGTATCAAAAAGTAAATTTTTAATGCACAAATGTTACTTGTTATCATAACCCCTAAATTAAACTTTGTAGTTTAAATATTTTATTATTAAGCTTGGCACATGAAAAGATGTAGTAACTCTAAATAATCATGTCACTCATACCATTTTAAAATAGATTTTGCACATAAAATCTACAAAAAGAAATTCTCATGCAAATTTTATAATAAAATATATAAGCAACCAAGCTCTACATATTATATAAAGATTTTGAATCTACATTTTGACATAATATAAATAGAAGTTTATAACTCCTTCATGACGCTAATGAAATAATACAATTTTTTACCATAAACAATCTAAAAAAAATTGAACTTATTTCCCATTTACTTATTCCATTTTCTTTTCTCTTTTTCCGTATTTCTCATTTTCTCTTCTTCCAACTATTGATTAACCTGATTTGTAATCCAAATCAAATTGATTTTTGTAGATTATTGATCATCAAAAATAGTGGGGGAGAATCTATGTATTTGATCCCACTTAGGTGGAAAATAGCTTACGATGATGACAAAGGTCTTAACAAAAAAAAAACAGTTGAATGTGGGGTTAGTTTAAGGTTTTACAAAATAAAAATAGAGTAAGATTAAGAAGACGAAATCCGATTATGTGTCTGGACCAAAGTCTAGATGACTTCATTTGCCCACCACACGAATTTTTATCCTCGTTCAATTGTGTGAAATTTGCGCTATGTTGTTTGATGGTAGGAGCTGAGCATTTTTCAAAAAAGCCCCTCGTAAAAATGAAAACACTCCGCAACCTCTCCTCTTGCTCTCCAATTTTGCCACCACTACTCTACATCGATTTTGTTTGGTTGGATGACTATCATCATCTCTTGCACGACTTCCAGATGTCTTCATCTCTATTTATAATTTGCCTCTAAAAACCCCATAAACCCATCTCCATTATGTTAATAAAAATCTCCTTGCTCGCACCCACTGTCCGCTGCCATATATCATCCTCAATGCCAGCTAGTGAAGAACCCAACTTCAAATTGACCAACACTTAACGAAATCGCATGCTGCCATTGTCCTTGTCATCTTCTCTACCCTCAGTAGCAAAGCCCAACAGCTTCTATCTTCCGTTGCTAGCCATCTTTTACCAATGGGCATCCAAACGTGAAAATTCAACATTGCATCTAAGAAATGAAACATAACAAGGGCAATAGATGCCCATAGTGAAAACTGGCAATTCACAGCACATCATCCATGAACCACATGATTCTTAAAACCCCCTTTTAACCACCCAAACATAACATCCACTACAAAGATCAAAAAAATTTTAAAAATAGGGATTCGTGGAACATCATTTCCTTCCCTGTTGGAAGATAATTAGAAAATTTTCCCCAAAAAAAATTCTGAAATTTCAATATGGACTAGAGGCGATGCATCAAGTGCCCCATCTTTAAAGTCACTGACCTAGTTGAAAGAAAAGACCATGGAACCAAGAGATCTCCAGTTCTCCACCGTCAAATTGGTGGGCCACAACCTTCCTCTCGCCACTCTCGCCCTTCCTTGTCCTTCTCTCCACTCCTAAATTCCCATGTCTGCTACCACTCTTCTTCTCGCTACAATGCAGCCGCCGCCACCACCCACCACGACCACAACATCAATGCTCCTAATCTCACCACCACCAACATCGTCCTCCCTCGAATCATCTTCGTCATCTTTGCAATATTCACGAGAGAGATGACAAGCATGGGTCTCAATCAGGCAATCATAAATACTTAACCTGAAATTCCCCTTCTCTAAATCCTCTAGCAACCCATGCAATAGAAACAACAGTGTGAAGGCTCTCTACCACCTCTGCTTCTACGATTACTATGATGGAGAGATGCTCAGAATGTATTTTATATTATAAGTCTCTCTACCACATCCTCTACCACATCTATTTTATATGTATTATAAAATATATTTTATATATAATATCTCAACAATATTTCTTTATATTTTTTATATTTTATGTTATTTATATTTATAAATATATGTTTGACATATTGTAATTATATTATAAATAAAGTATATTATTTTCATTCATATTTATCTTTTATTTCTATAATCTTCTTCGTTTATCTTGTTTTTATTTTAAATTTTTCTAAAGATATTCTTTATAGATGAATAATTTTATTAGTCCGAGCTAAGCAAATGTCTCACTTAGCCTACTTCAAAAAACTCATTTATAACAATTTTTTATTTTTCTTCAAACACTTGTTTATCTAAGTGTATTTAATGTATAAAACAAGTTTTACAATTTTTGGATATATGTATATACACAAAGGTTTAAAAATCTCAAAAAAATATATACGCACATCCGAAAATGGTAAAACTTAGTTTATATGTTAAATATACTTGGATAAACAAGTGTATGAAGAGAAAAATAAAAAAAATTATTATAAATGAGTTTTTTGAAGTGGGCTAAGTGCAACATTTGCTTAGCCCAGGCTAATAGGATCACTCATCTTCTTTATATTATCGTTTTTTAAAAAATATATTATTTGACCGTATATTATTATGTTTACTTATATAATTTATTATTATTGTACATTTATATAAAATTTTAAACCTGTCGCTCTTAAATAAAATGTAAATTTGTCAACCTAAATTCCAACCCAAAACCTAACCTAAACTCGATTTTTAAAAATAGAGTTAGGATTTAAGTTTTATACATAGGGTTAGGGTTGGGGTTAGCGTTGATGTTTTATAAATAGGGTTAGGGTTGAGGTAAATCCAAGTTTCATGAGCCCAAGTTGCACCCCTATGTATCTGTTATTAATTCATTTTTCATCATTTGCCATATTAGCTTTCTCGATACTTGATCATATGCTTTTTCTAAGTGAATAAAAATCATGTGTAAGTTCTTTTTCTTTCCCCTATACTTCTAAAATAGTTATCTAAGTAAGAAAATGACCTTAGTGGTTGATCTTCCTAGCATAAAACCAAACTAATCTTCAAATACATTAGTTTTTCGTCCTAGTCTATGTTCAATTATTCTTTCTCATAACTTCATAGTATGACTCATTAGTTTTATTCTCCGATGATTTGCATAATTTTGAATCTCTCTTATTTTTATAGACTGAGACAAAATTATCTTTTTCTCTATTCACTTGGCATTAACTTTATTTTTATAATCTTATTAATGAAATTTGTTAACTATGTTGCACTTACATCTCCCATGCACTTTCATGCCCCAATTGGTGTATTATCTGGGCCTAAGGCTTTTCTTATTTTTATTTTTTTAGAACTTTCTTTACTTCAAATATTCGAATTTTTTGGAAATAACTGATATTCCTGTTTCTTCTCTATTTAAACTAACATCTAATGTTAAATATTCTTGTGGAGTATCATTTAGTAGACTATAAAAATAAATTTTCCATCTTTTTTTAATTTCATCATCTTTAACTAGAAATTTTTTGTCTTCACTTTTAATATCTCTATTTTCTCTTAATTTAGCCAACTTAAATGTATCGTTTTCACCTTGTCTAGTTCCTAATATGTTATATAAGTTATTATAAGCTTTGTGTTTAGCGTTGCTAATAATCTTTTTAGTGATTTTTTTATAGCTTGTATTGTTGTAAGTTTTTATCATTTTTATTACTCTATCATTTTTTAAACTTTTCTTGTTTATCATTTATAGCTTTTTGAACATCCTAGTTCCACCACTAAGTTTCCTTAAGGATCTATGATTTTTATATATCCCTACAATACAAAGTTAAATAAATATAATAATATATGTACCTTACAAGGAAATATTTAATGTCCCTACTCCCTAAATCATAGACATCATGAATAAAGACTACCTTAAATTTCACTAATCCAACATTCAATAAAACAAAGGTGAAATCAAAGAAGAAAACTCCATTTAACTATTATAAATTTTACATTTTTAAGCAACTTAGATCAGGCATATGAGGCCCATCTCAAGGCCAAGAGGTGCGTCTAAGTGAGCCTTGAGCCTAGGCGCACACCTAAGTGTGCTTTTAACAACTATGATTCAGATAACATTGAATGTCAAAACAGAAGGAAAAAAAATTGAGAATTTAGACTTATGAGCATGCTAAAAACACAAAATACAAAGAATTCTTAAAGGTTGAAAAATGTGCATTGAGAAAAACCATAGTGGTTGTTCAAAGCACATGGCAAGGGAAACGAAGTTGTTCATGCCTCAATAGAAAAAGGCATGCACAGTTACCTGTGGTGATAATGATAAACAAGAGTGATAAGCATCGATAAAGTAGATCAATCACATTCTACTACTATTTCTAATGTTTTAACCGTCGATGGTCTCAAGAACAACACGTTTAATATAAGCTAATTTTGTGAAAATGATTACAATGTTGTGTTTGAATCTCATGCATGTAGTTGAGTTGATGGTAGTGGTAGCTATGGAAATGTATATATTATTGATTCATATGAAGTTAGGAATGATTGTCTTGTTGTTTCTGCATCTAGTTGAAAGAATGAATAATAAGGATTTAGTTATTCATTTATGAAAGCTGAACTTCAACAAGGATCAACCATATCATACATTTATGAAAAACCTAAAGAGCAATTGAGTCTCAAAAAAATGAAAAAAAAAAAGAATTTGTACAACAAGGTTGCCCCAACTTCTATATAAACTTTGACAAACAAGAACTAGAAGCCAAGGCGGGAAATCATATCTATGCAATTGTTGATGACTGTTCCAAATTTACATGGGCAACGTTCTTAGCCGCCACGGATGAAGGATTTTCTTATTTTAGATTTGGGGAATTTTTCTGTGTGCCTACAACATTTAACCATTATTCCTCTTATACAAACCACAACGGTTACAAAATTTCCCTAGACACCCACAACATTTCACTCCTAATTCCTCCAATGCCTATGCCTTCACGGAGAATGCGCCTTTTTTCAGAATTCCAAAACTGCCCCCCACCATCTCCTCCCTCACCGACTACTACTCATTGATGAAGAAGGCCCACCTCTTGGATGGATCAAACTCCTCTATCAAGGAGAACGGCTCGACAAATGAGAAGACCCGCCGTGTCCTCCAGCACTGGACCTCACATTCCCATCTTTGTTCTCCGAGCACGGCATTTGCTGTGACGGTGACTTAACCGAGGGATTGACATTCAGGTTTGACGGCTATTTGAGCCCCCATTTCGCAATCTGCTTGTAGAATTTGCTGCTAAACGAGCATGATTCGGAGGATAAGAGAGATTAACAGTGTGGCATTTTTGGAATTTCAAAAAAAGGCATGCTGCGTGATGATGTGGGCATCAAAGAAAATAAGAGTGAAATGTTGTGTTTGGAAAAATTTTAAAATGCTATAGGTATAAGAGGAATAATGGTCAAATGTTATACGTACATAGGGAATTTTCCCATTTAAATTTTGTGAACCATGTATAAAAATGAGCAAAGTGCTAGGATTATTGCTACATGAGTGATCAAATAATAATAAGTGATCATGATGAAAAATTTAAAAGCCATAGATTCTTCACATATTATGAATTCAATGGCATATTTCATTCATTATCTGCACCTAAAACACCCCAACAAAATAAAATAGCTAAGAGGGAGAATAATACCCTACAAGATATGAAAAGGACCATGCTCGGTGAATATGAATTATCTATGCATTTTTTTTCAATTGAGACCATGAACATGATAGATTTTATGGAAAAATTTTAATATATCATACTTCA
This sequence comes from Annona cherimola, assembly GCA_030490835.1. Lineage (NCBI taxonomy): Eukaryota > Viridiplantae > Streptophyta > Magnoliopsida > Magnoliales > Annonaceae > Annona > Annona cherimola. Next base: position 51,907,609 of record CM059976.1, read on the forward strand.
AGGTCTTTAGTTGTAAAAGTTTCATACTTAACATTAGGAAAAGACAACATCGGAAATTTAGAAATTTGCCATATGATCAAGTGAAGACATATTCTTTGATTATTTCATTGTGAGTAACGCATTTCAAGTATACAATAAGAGAACTAAGACATTAGGAGCTCTATTCATATGAAATATGATTAGACTATTAACAATTCAAGGAAAACAAGTAATTCTTGATAATGATGCAGACTAATTAGTTAGTCAGCTGGAGTTAACTGAAATTACACATGAACAAAAGGTTCAAAATGACGAACCAACAAAATCAAGAAGTTGGGGTAAATAAGGAAAGCAATGAATCCTTAGCTGGAGAGATTGGAAAATTCATAAATGCCCAACCTAAGTGCAAGTTGTAGGTGATATCTATGATAAAGTAACAACTAAATCATGATACAACCAAATGGGTGGTAGCTGACAAATCTAGATTGGAGACCAGGAACAAGGAAAGATTATCAGCAAAAATATAGAACTCAAAATCAGGAACTGACTTTAATGAATCAAATGCTCCTATGGCAAGATTACCAGAAAAAGTACATAACTCAAAAGTAGGAACTAACTTTAATGAATCAAATGTTCTTCTCGCTAGGATTGGAATTAGAACTTTTTTAATGGAAAAAATTGGAATGTTTTTAGCATCTACATCATTCATGAATTTCCAGTTATATCAAATGAATGTCAAGAATGTTTTTGTAAATGTCTGTCAATGAAAAAGTGTATGTTAAATAACTTCCTGCATTTGAGGATCCACTTGAGCTCAACCATGTATTAAAACTTATAAAGGTCTTGTAAGCCATAAAAGCTTGCTATGAAAGGTTAATTAAGTTTCTATTAGACATTTTCAGGGGTTGGGTGAGGTGGAGTGTTCCCTGAACCATTTTTATCCATCCAAGGAGTCAATGGCTGATGCAGACAAGCTGATATAATAAGTACAGACAAGATAATTACAACAAATATAGACAGACTCATATGGTCAATATCCACCCATATTAGACTTTTTTTTTTTCAAATTCATCTGAAACACCCTTCTATAGAGCATCAGGAGAGTTATAGCAGTATTGTATTCATATCGGCTAAAATTCAAAACCATGATGCAATTACCATCCCAACTAGCAAAAGCCTCTGCTGTTGTCATTATGCAATTTGAAAGCTGAACATTTTAATTGATTTTTGCATCCATTCTGATAATAGAATTAATAATGAATCATTGCTTTAAGATCTCAAACCACCAAATTTTACCAATGCATTCCTAGTACAGCTTACTAATACTACTAAAAGTTACCCATCTAAAAAAAACAAGGCTTTTCTAATGAATTATTGTCAATACAATTTCTTCGATCAGGTAACTGGTACACAAGACAATGCAAAGCCACACAAATGTCACCAACCAACACCAAAAGAAAAGTCTGCCACTACTTGTATTCTACTGAATCAAAGTTCCGCTAGATAGCTAAACTAAGTAACAAATACAAATGGCTAGAATGTATCTGATACTGAACTGCAACTTTCAATATGACATTGTCAAGCAAGAGAAAATATGCATTGGTGTTCGGTTAGAGTTGTTCAAAAAAATTTCTTCGCAGGAAAATTTTTCATGTATTATTTTGAATCATTAGATTCTTTCAATGAAAAGAAGCACAAAAATTTCCTCAAAAGATAAACAAAGGAAAGAAATGAAACCAACCTTACAGAAGACAAAGTAAGGTACTGCAGAAACAGAATACGACTCAGAAATCTCAGGTTGTTCTTCTGCTTCAACCTGGTACAAAAGGAAACAAATATAAGTAGACCAAGCATTAGAGAATTAAGCTTCCACCAAATGTAAACAGAAAGTTCTGAAAAATTTGTACTTATTGGACAAGTTTCTATACAAAATAAAGGAATAAAGCAAATACATAGATGTGCTTAAGAAAATAAACCCCCCATGGAAATTTTAGATAAGCCACAAAATAGCAGTTATCTGGATGAAAATATGTCAACTATTATGCCTATTAGTTTCCAGCGTTTTCTAGCCTATACATAATATTTTATCATTTTTAGGATGCAAGTAAAAAATTTTGCCATTCATTGGAGGTTGAAGCCAAAATCAGTCAAGATGGAAACTCAACTAGGCCACAGAAAATCAGTTTGACACCCTGCACATTTAATTTGAGTGCAGAATCAGCAAGCTTTCTGTGATGAAACCACTTATATTTTCAATCAAATAAACTAATTTCAAGCTACCAGTATGTGCATGATCCATGCATTAGTCCTCAAGACATCAGGATGGTTTACATATAAATCCTTTCAACTAACATTACCAACCAACCAAAAGTTCTCTGCTGGTGGCAAAGTTCTACATATAAAACTTTTTTGTAAACAAAGGAAAAAGGAAAAAAAAAATCACAAACCAAGATCAACCAAATTATGTAAACAAAGATCAACTCAATTATGCATCTAATGAAGTCAAATTTTACCAGTTCAAATTATGCACGAACATCCGAGACACCAGTTCAACAAAAGAATCATCCCACAACTACTAGTTACCTACACACAAGTGATGCAACTGCATCCTATGCTGCATCCACATAATCTACAAGAGAATTATTTATTTATTTATTTATTTTTAAGAAGGACCTGGAAACTACACAACTGCATATGCATTCAGCTCAAGTTAGCACATCCTTGTTGAAATAGAAATTAGCTCATTTACTTATTAGCTTCATTCTAGTTAAATTTACTTCCATTTTGAGTGTTCTAGATAGACCAAAAATGTATTGAAGGTTATAAGAATAACACACAAAATTAACAATATCATGTTAGATTTGTCAGTCATTTTTCTTCTTTGTCATAAATGAATGTGCTGCATTCCAATCATTTGTTGCAAGTTTCTATGGCCCATGTTTCCTTCAGTTATTGTTCTGCTGCTTTGTTAGTTCCACCTCAACACTTGCCAACGTGTTAGTGCAATATTATCTTTCCAGGCAGCATAAGAGCATAAGCAATGAGAAAAATGAAAATGAAAATTGGAGGAAATAAAACATGCACCAGATAAATTGGGAATAGAAAATCCAAGAAGCATTTCATCTGATACCATGCAGCAAAAAGGGAGGAAAAACTGAGCTGAATGCTGCCAATACCAAATCAATGCACTACAAAATGGAAAGCAAATTCAATTACGTAAGGTAGGCCCTACCATGGGCTAAATGAATCAGTCAGCACATACTTCATACTCTTCACATTTCAAATAACTTCAATAGATAACCCTAGGAATCCTACATAAAACTTGATAAAAGCAAGCAAGAACACAAATTACATAGTTCTGATGGGCTCAATTCTCTGCTCTCCATCACCGATAAATAGCCAATTCGGACAAATCAAAGGAGGATTGCCAAAGAATTCAGATGCAATAGCAGTAATGGTTTCATTTCGAACATGTAGAGATCCTTGAAACGATATGAAACCGTGACGGTCCGAGCGAGTTTCCTTCAGAAAAAGAGAATATATTGGATTACATATTTCAAACAACCATAAAATATAGGGAACTTACCAAATACCTTTTAAAAACGTTATTTTCCATTAAATCTTAGAAAAGGCAAGCAAAGAAATCAAAGCATTCACAAAATCTAACGAACAATCATAGCAAGTAAGAAACCCAAGAAATATGATTATTCATTAAGAGAGAGAAAGGTTTTGATATTCACTGAAAGAAGGAGAAGGAGGGGAAATCGAACCCTAAAGAAAAGGGCGTGCGGAAAATCGGTGGAGAGATGGGCGAAGACTTGATCCATCTGCTTCGAGGCCTCGAACCACTTGGCCCAGAAGTGAAGGTTAACGGGGGCCCCTCCTCCCAGCACCACAGCAAGCTCCTCCTTCGATTTCAGATTTTTCACAGCGCCTGACATTCTTCTTCGTCTGCTCTCTGTGAGTTGGAGGTTGTACAGGGAAATATTCAGGCAAAGTGGAACAACGAAAACATCTCAAGGAACCAGGCCTGCGTTGCGCTTGGATTTCTACGTTTGACGTTATAAACAAGGAATTTACCTCAGAGTCCTGGGGCGTGTAACAGAACACGGCTGTTAACCAGTGTGGGACTCACCAGGCCCGGTTTCAAGTAGATTAACGTTGGATATTTTTCCTCGACGGTGCTTGTCAACAATTACGTGCGTTTGGTAGGTGAGGAAACGTTTAAATGAAAATTTTTTTTTATGTAAAAGTTTTTAAAATGGAAGAAAGAATATAATATAATATAGGTAACAAAAAGGAAAAAAAAAAGAATAAAGTTAAAATACACAGATTAGTTATGGAAATAATTGTGTACAAATGATTGAATAGTAAAGTAATTCGTATAAGAAGAAATAAAAAATAAAAAATAAAATAATTAGGGGAGCAAAAATTTTCGATTGGAAAGTTTTAAATGAAAAGTTTTATTTAAAAACAAACGCACTTAAACTTTTCAAATTAAAACATTTTAATCTAAATTTTTCATCCTCCAAAACTATTCTATTTTTAATTATTATTTTACTTCTCTATATATAACTATCTTACTTTTCAATCGTTTCTACATAACTACTCATATATCTAGTTTATCTATTTTAACTTTATTTTATGTACCTTTCATCATTATCTCTATTATATCACATTATTTTCTGATATTTTAAAAACTTTTACACTGAAAAATTTTTTATCACAAATTTTATTAGTTCCTAAACACACCTTTATGAAAAAAGTTAAAGATTTTTTTAGAAAAAAATATAGATTTTTTTGTAATGAAAAAGTTGTGATTTTTCGGTAGCAAGTTACCATGAAAACAGGAAAAGCTTTAGGCCCAGATAATATACCAATTGAGGCAGGGAAGTGCATGGGAGATGTAGGTGCAACATGGTTAACAAATTTTTTTAACAAGATTATAAAAACGAAGTTAATGCCAAGTGAATGGAGGAAAAGCATTATAGTTCCAATTTATAAAAATAAGAGAGATATTCAAAATTGTGCAAATTATCGTAGAATAAAATTAATGAGTCATACTATGAAATTATGGGAAAGAGTAATTGAACATAGATTAAGACGGGAAACTAATATATCTGAAAATCAATTTGATTTTATGCCAGGAAGATCAACTAACTATTTGAAAAGTATAGAGAGAAGAAAAAGAACTTATACATGATTTTTATTGATTTAGAAAAAGCTTATGATCGAGTACCAAGAAAGTTAATATGGCATGTGATGAGAAAAAAAGGAATTAATGACAGATACATTGATATTATTAAAGATATGTATAAGGGGGCTGTTACAAATGTGAGAACCATTAGTGGAGATACTAATGTCTTCCTAGTTAAAATAGGTTTACATCAAGGCTCAGCCTTGAGTCCTTACCTTTTTACCTTAGTAATAGATGAAATTACTAGACATCTCCAAGAAGAAGTACCTTGGTGTATGTTATTTGCAGATGACATTGTTCTAATAGATGAAAGTAAAGAAGGCCTAAATTTAAAATTGAATAGGTGGGTAGATGCTCTAGAATCTAATGGTTTTAGAATTAGTCGCACAAAAACTGAATATCTGAAATGTAATTTTAATAATAGTGAGAACCCATATGAGGAACCAATTAAGATTTTAGATCAAACAGTAACAAAAACTAATCACTTTCGGTACTTAGGATCAATAGTTCAAGAGAACGGAGAAATTGAGAAAGATATAATACATAGAATTCAAGCAGGATGGAAGAAATGGAGAAGTGCGTCAGGAATTTTATGTGACCGTCGAGTTCCAGTCAAATTAAAAGGAAAATTTTATAAGACTGCGATTAGACCTACTATGCTTTATGGGGTAGAATGTTAGGCAGTTAAAGAGCAACATATACAAAAAATGAGCATAGCGGAAATGAGAATGTTAAGGTGGATGAGTGGTAAAATAAGAAAAGATAAAATTAGGAATGAAATAATTCGAGAAAACTTAAAAGTGAGACCAATTTATGATAAAATGAGAGAAAATAGATTAAGATGGTTTGGTCATGTTAAAAGGAGGCCTGAAGTAGCACCGGTTAGGAAAACAGAGTTTATCCAAGTAGAAGGTGGTAAAAGAATGAGAGGAAGACCCAAAAAAACATGGATGGAAGTAATTAAATAAAATTTAAAAATATTACATATTACTGAAAATTTAGTTTTAAATCGCCAAGAATGGCGTAACAGAATCCATGCAGCTGACCCCACATAGGTGGGAAATGGCTTATGATGATGATGATGATGAAGTTGCCTTGATCCAGTCCAAAATTAGCGCACAAAATATCAATGCCCATTCACAGAAATCTACTGTCACAAGGAACAAAATCATGGTTCAAATAAGCTACTTGGATTTTCTACTACAAATTACCGCTTAAAAAAATACTTGGAGTTTCTTATCCAAATTTGCCATCTGTAATCACGAGCTTGAAAATCGCCGATGGAAGGCCATGTGAGTTTATACTTAGCAAATTGAAAAATTTTAAAATTTTCAAAATATATAAAATGTTAAAAGAGAGGATAAAATATTTTCTAATGTTTATTGACGACATTACACCTGTGATTGATGGATTCCATTTGAATGGATTTTGAAACCAAAATAAGGAGATGTAACTTGCTAAATTAAAGTAGCTATATGTTTGCATGTGTTAGATAGAATGATTTACGTCAATTAAATGTTTTTGGATGACCTTATGTCAATTAACATTGCATCAACAAAATGGTACGTTTTCATTTATAATTTGATATCCATTTAATTTCAATATTTCTGTTTGCATACAATAAAAGGATATACACTAAAGTTTACAATTTAATTTCATACTTTTGTTTACATTTTTCATTATCCTTATAGGAGTTAGTTAAAATAAAAATAGAAGCTAGTATGTGACATAGAAATGTTGGTCTTGAGTTGATGGTAACAACTCAAGAGAGAAGAGGAGAATTAGGTATTTTAAAATGTTTACTTAAACAGAAATTTTTCTCTTTTTAATTCAATTCCTTTAATGAAACAAGCAGAGAATATGAAGACAAATAAAGCAATAAAAGCAATTGAGCAAGCCACAGCAATAGATACAATTTTTATAGTGGTTTAGGCAATGACGCTTTCAGCAAGTTGGAGCAAAGTTCTTCACTTGAAGTTGGTGTAGATCACTTTAATGCTACAGAGGGTGGAAGGTGAATTCAATAAATGCTTCTCTAACATCTAACACGTCCTCTTAAATGCTCTTTTATAATGATAGAGTAAATTCGAACATTTGGTGGTAGATGGTGCACATTTAATGTGCCAACGTTCGAATTTTTCCGAACGTTGTGAACCAAGTCACATATGGAGTCGACTTCGGATGCAACTTCACCCAAGTCGTATGTGGAGTCAACTTTGGATGTGACTTTTCCTAAGTCGCGGACAGGAGTCAATTTCGGTTGCAACTTCAGTCTTCAGCTTGACTTCAAGTCAGATGCTTGGGTCGACTTGAGGTTCAACTTTACTCAATTCGCGTTGCGAAGCCGACTTGAGAATGCGACTTCACCCAAGTTGCAGGTGGAGTCGACTTCAACTATGACTTCTCCTGTCTCCGAGCCCATGTTCAGTGCTGGAAGGATTTAATCTCCTGAAGTCAATTGTAGAGTCGACTTGGGTCTGCGACTTTAACTAAGTCGCAGGTAGAGTTAACTTCGACTGCGTCTTCATCTATCCTTGTGCCCAAATTTAGTGCTGAAAGGTTTTTAGCATCTGAAGTCGATCTTGGAGTCGACTTAGGTATCAACTTCTCCTAAGTCGGTGCCTAAGTAGACTTAGGATTGCGACTTGATCTACTATGTTCTAAAAGTTAAGTTTTTATCCTTTAACAAAGTTTAGCAAACCACATTAGTGCCCAAAACATTCTCAAATTGAGTTGTTAATCATCAAAACATGGATTGTGCTTAATTTACCTTTGATTCCAACAAGAAATACTAATATGCAAATTTTAGAATCCTACACCTTTTTATTGATTGGCTTATGTGCAAAAAATCTCATCGTATAATTATCTTACCATTATAAAAGTTATTTAAAATACACATATGAATTTAATATGTTATATGGGAGTGTTAGTGTGCTAATTGTAGAATTCTACACTAATAATAAATGAATTCCCACCAAACATGAATTTTTTTTACAAATAGTAATTTCTTAAGAAGTCAAATCATGTGAAAATATCTTGACCAATGTATTGAAAAATGTTCGAAGATTAAAAATTCCGGTTAGTATGTGATGTTGTGTTCTTAATGGTTTATTATTTTTCATCTATTGTTTTATGCTAAAGTAGGTATTTCTACATAAACATTTGAAAAATTAGCATCCCTTGTAGGTTGAGACTATTACATGCAACGTCTACTCCTACCTATGATACTTAAAAAGGATTTCAAAAAAATTAAGAAGTTCAAAAATTATAAACCGTTGAAAGGAGTGCCAATCTATGCCCAAGATTCATTTCTATAGTTATGCTATTCTTATAAAAATTAAAACTTATTTATAAGCGACTTACAAAATTAGTTTGTTTTATAGAAAAATTAGTATGCTAATTCTGAAAGTCTGCACTTGATAAGTCTAAAAATTTTCATTTAATTTCATATTAAATTCACACCATTAAATATTAAAACATTAATTAAATGTAGGTTTTAAGTGGAATTTCATGAAAATCATATTTTTGAAAGAATCTTTAATTTTGCTATAAAACGAGTCATTTTGCAATATTCTTGAAAATATAAAATTATGACTCAGTCCCCTAGAAAATTTTAACGTTGAAATGTGTATTAGCTTATTAATATAATTTGGGCAAATTTATAAAATTATTTAATTGGAAAAATCATAAATATATGACTATAATTATATTTTAAAAATATGGGAACAAAGTAAATTATTATAGATAAAATAAATTAAAGAATAAAACTAAGATGGTTGACGATATTATTGAAATTATTTTTCAAAGAATTAATATTTAAATTTGTAATTAAATATGTTGAATGAGTATAGGCGACCATGTACCACCGAAGCACCATTTTTTGGGTACTCCATCATCCCCAATTCGCAAGCCACTAGCAGCTTCCATCTCCAAGCTCCTAGCCATCTGTCCACACAATCGAGCAGAGGAATAGCAGCCATGGAGAAGACATCGATCAACGAACCAATAGCTACCAAACCCATCCAAGCAGACAAGCGCTTCAACCCATCTTCTCTCCACCGAAAATCGACGGCAGCCTTTCACCATCGAACCAGAGCACGGCAGCCAACTAGCAAAACCGGCACCCTTTAAGTGCAGCAAAAAAAGCAACAATAATGAAACTGCAACCCACCGTCCAAACTCGTCGTCTCCGGCCGTGGCGTCCAGCCCTTTCCAGCTGCCCCTCTCTCTCCTTTCCTTCTCCAGTAAATCAAAGCAGCCACGATTCAGCCGTCTAATCCGCCTGAAAACCCATCCCCAATCAGCAATTGCCCCACCATCAATTACAGCAGCTCCCTTATTTTCGGCAATCCTGTCTCTCCCTAATTCAAGCAACAGGGCAGCCATAAAAATCTTTGACTTTAAATCATCCAAGCAGCAAATTCAGCAACCAGCCCCAATCAGCCTGCCGACCGCAGCAACCAACTGCCACTAAAGATCCAATTCTAACCATCAGATTTTGCTGCCAAATTTTACCACTCTACCGTGTAGCTTTATTCAAACCAGCTACGGTCCCTACCTCCCAACTCCATTTTCCCCAAGGAGCACCGATCCTCCAACCACAGACCAGCCGTCCCTTCTCGATTTCAAAAATCAATCACGGTAGCTAACATCCAGCCCTCTACACCCTGTTGCAGGACCTCCATTTGAATGTCAAAACAGTTGTCATGACTCTCCACCGATTTTTCCCCTTGTCAATTGAAGCAACGATCAAAGAGTGGGCAGTAGTGGATTCTCAGGTAGTGTATTTTAATGCCCAATTTCTCCTTTGCAAATTGATGTGGCACGCTGGGCACTGGCAGAGTCTAACAAGCAATCACGAGTAAGCGAATGGAAACCATTTGGGTGGCAGCTATGCCATCAATCGGCATCAACGCTTAAACCGAACGTATCCAAGCTTCCAGCCATTAGCGCCAACGAGTTATTTGGCAACAATCAACGCATCACCATTCCAAGTCTTCGATCAGAGAAAAATCAACCAGTAAGTTCACGCAACAAGAGGAAACAAGCAAGAGCAGCTATGTAAAAAGGGCACTTCATAAGAATCCTACATCAGATTCAAGTTCGGTCATTGGGTCCCTCACACATCTATAAAATGGGCCCTCCACTCATCCCAAAAAACACACTCTCCTCCCCTTGAAGTGGGACTCATCTCTGTAGGACCTTTGCCAAGTGGGAAAAGCTCCAAGGGCTTCGATTGCTTCTCAAAAGAGTGATCTTCGAGTAAGGATTGGGGTAAATAAATTTTTTATTAATTATAGTTTTTCTTTAATGCTTTGTAGTTGTTAATTTTAGATTTGTAATATTTAGCGTAGATTTACTGTTTTATGCATTGTAATTTTCAAATTAAGTTTAATGCAATTTTCATTCCTGTTTTCGTAGATTAAATTTTACTTCTGTAGTCTTTTAATTATCGTCCTAATTTAGATTTAATTTTAATTAATTGCAATTTCTCCTCTCCTTTCTCCGTCTCTTTCTCTCTCTTATTTATTTGCTTTCTCTCTCTTCTCTCTCTCTTTCTAATTCTCCTTTCTTCTCTCTCTAATTTCTTTTTCTTCTCTCTCTAATTTCTTCTCCTTTATCTCTAATTTCTTTCTTTCTCTTCTCTACACCCTCTTTTACTTTTCTCTTTTATTTTTGCTTAAAATAATTCAAAATTATATAACCTCTCTATGGATTCGACCCAACTTACCGTTATTCTACACTATCACCTGCATAGTGATAGTTTTAATGTGTTTCGGTTAATTTTAATTAAACTGGTGATCACAGTGCTCTAAATGATAAGCACTTGGTGCACATCAACACTATTTTAATGATTGATTGGACTTTGTATAGAAAATCTAGTTGCATAGTTATCTAAAAAATTAATTTAATCAAAATTATTAACTTGGTATGCTATATGGAAACATCATATGCTAATTTTAGAATTCTACACTATTTTTGGTCACAATTGTCAGATTATGTTTTATACAATGCTTTGTTACAATGTAGTTTTTTCATTAGTTGTAAAATTAGGATAATCTATTTCTTATTGAATGATTGATTAAACTTTGTATAGAAAATCTAGTTATATAGTTATCATATCACTATACAGATTGTTTTAAATAGAATTAATAATTTAGTATGCTATATAGAAACATCAGCATACTAATTTAAAATTTGGCACTATTTCTTGTTCATAATTATTTGTTGTGTTTTATCTTATGCTTTGTTTCAAAGTAGGCATTCCAATTAATTACAAAATTGGCATCCTTTATTTTTTATTAAATAATTTATTTATATTGTCTTTCTCATTGGATTTCTAGGTATTTATGAAATGACATCATCTACGCGCGTGGATAAGAGTATCTCTCTATTGCATTAAGAGAAATTGAATCAAGATGTTGTATTAGTTGAAGAAAGTCAACAAAGCCCAAAAATATGACTGATTTTACTCCCCATACATTTACTGGCTTAATTCCTATGATTAGGCAAAAGTTTAATAGCGAAGAAAAAGCACATTCATTTTACAATTTATATGCAAAATTTTGTAGTTTTAATATAAGAAAAATGATGTTAGAAGATCAAAAAAGATAAACAAATATGTTTTTGCATTTTGAAATGCTCTAAAAGACTCAAAAGGAATGTAGAAAATGTTAAAAAAGAAGTAGAGAGATATTACTAGATATAAAGTCTCACTTCACTTAGCATTAATCTTATGGCCAGCACTTCCAAATGAACAATTATTTATTTCAAGAAAGAGAACTTCCACTGATTGGGGACCCCCACAAAGCCTTGTTATATGCGATCTCATTGCAATATGCCGGACTCACAACTGAATATTGTTAAGTTGGTGTTCAAGTGTCAAGATCGTTACAATTAATGACAGAAGAGGTTGGGGGACGTGATCAATTGGGATTCACCAAAGTTGACCTTTGTAATGCTTTAAAATCTAGACAGATGCCAAGATATGGTGGAAGTGCAACATTCACTACAATAGAGCAGGAGATGAACAGACCTCATCTTGGCTACTGGGGCAAAGGCTTTCTCATCGTCTATCCCATATGTTTGAGTCAAGCCTTTAGCTACTAGCCTAACCTTTTCCTCCTTGCTCCCATAGTACTTTCAAAAGCAGTTTAATGTGAAGTTAGATTACTTTTATGAAATTCAACTTGGTAACCAACATAGGTTGATGCCATGTTTTAGGCAGATGGAGATTTCAAAAAATTATCAAACTTTCAATGATGTGATTCATTTTGTCACAACCTATCAAATACATAAATATGATATGCCTTTTGAGCCCTTCGTTGAAGTAAATCACCATAAGAAATCAATTTTACTTGGCACATGTCTATTATTTGGTGAGAGTAAAGAGGACTTCACATAATTGTTTAAAGTATGGCTTCACGCCATGGGTGATATACCACCAAAGTCATTGTCACAAACTATTATAAAAATTTCTTTTGTAGTTTTTTAAACTATGAAGTATATTTTCTGTACATGACATATACATGAGAAATTTTCGAGAGGTTGCAACCTGCTAAACAAAAGTATCCAGAATTCAAAAATAAGCTAATCAAGTTAATTTAGAATACCAAAGATGCAAAAAATTTTGAATCTAGTTGGGCAAAGTTGATGAATGATTATGAATTAACAGACCATGCACAACTACAAGAGATATTTAATGTGAGGGAGAAAGGGGATACCGACCTATATAAGAAATAGTTTTTTAGTAGGGATGATCATTGCGCTACGGTCTGAAAGAATAAATATTTTTTTAACCATTTTGTTGGACCTACTACTTAATTACTTAAGTTTATATAAGCATATATAGCATGTTGTTGGAAAGAGAAGAGAATACGAAAAAGACGTTAATTGTAAAAGTACATATGAGATTCCTGTATTGAAGACTAAACTTGTGATTGAGGAATAGATTGCCAAATTATATACTTTAAAGATATTTTTTGATTTGCAAGAGGAAGTAGAGGAGTAATAGTATAACAAGCCTAAGTCTGAGTTTGTGGATGAAAATCATACTATTTATAAAATAAACGAGTATAAAAACTTTAATTATAGGAGAACAGTTACTTGGTGTAAAGATGAGTAATTTGTAAGACGTTATTATTGGCTATTTGATTAGTGTGAGATTATTTGTCAATATATATTATCCATATTTCACTGGCATGATATCATAATTATGCTCGATTATCACTTACTTCATCATTGGTCACAAAGTCCAAAAGAAAATGTTAGAGTCCCACATTTACAGAGAATTGTGGTGCTACCAATTCAGTTATGGTTTGTCGATATTTGACACTCTCAAAATTAAATTTCATCTTTGAAGAAGTGACATCAAGTTAGGGTAGTTTTCAGATTGAGACTATAGCTTTAGAGACTGTAATAACAGCTTTGCAATAGCATATGCGATCACAAAAGTTAACAGGATTTCTAAATAAACAACAATTGAATATAACAAATGGAGATAGAGAAAGGATATTTGAAGATACCAATCATGCAAATGAACCTATCTAAGAAGTTCACAATTCCTCTATAGTATTCATTGTTGAAAGGGATGATAGCATTAGAGAAGTAATGGTGCCTTCAGCTAATAATAACGGACCAAATGCCCTAACTCCTATTATACAGTTGTGGCGCCTCTGACCCGAGGCACCGGAGGCTTACTCTGGGATCGTTTTCAATTGGTAAATATAACATGGGATTGTTACCCTATTCACACAATGAGATTTTTGTATTTATTTTGTTTAACAAAATATTTTTTTTCCTTTTCTTTTTATTTCATTTCCTTCATAATTTTTCAAGTAATGTATACTTGAGATTAGCTACACATATCCTTTACTCCTGTTGTAATACCCAGACCCAAGTAAGGCTCATATAGATGCATTTAACCTATAATTATGATTCATGTATGATTTGATTAATTTATTACTGATCTTTATGATTTAATGATATTTAGCAATGAGGGCTATGATTAAGAATGATGATTAAAATTAATCACCATAGTCCAATGTGAGGCAATATGACTAAAGTGGCTTAATAAGGATTGGGAAATGTTAATATATTATGGATAATTATTTTAATTATCATAATTTGATTAATGGAAATTAGAATGATAATTATAGAATTAAAGTAGAAAATGCTACAAAATTCATAACTTGACGCCTATGAGGCAGATTGAGATGAAATTTGAAAGGTAAGCTCATGATTTTGTGCCCAACCTTATGAATGGATTGAATTAAGGAAATTTTGATGAGATTAGGATGATAATTATTTATTTTCATCCCAAATCGAAAAGTTAATTTCAAATGATTATAATTTAAGATAAAAAAGTCGTTTTGAGACAAAATTTAATATGAATAGATAAAACTATATGGTGAATATTATGGAACGGTTGGATTAACCTAATTATCATGAGAACATGCTTAATCACAAAAGGAAAAAGTGGTTTTGACTTTTGTACCAAAAAACAATAAGTATTTATGAAAAAGCAAGTGACTTAATAGCTTGAGTTAACGCTCCATACGAGGTGTCAACCAAGCGTAATTTTGGCTTGATTTTATGAATTATCATAAATTACAAAATCTATGATAAATCCCATGCATTAATGCTTGAGTTAAGGGGCTAATGAGCTAGGCTCAAGGAGGCCATTGAGGTGGCACATGGTGGACGTTCAAGGGGCCATGCACTTGGATTTTTTTATTTTTTTACACTCAAGTCAAAACCTAGCTAATCTAAATGAGAGGAGTATGTAAATACACTTAAATTGAAGTTAAATTGGTGGCCAAGAAAGCCATAAGGGGCTGCCATGTGGACGTCAAAAGAGGGCTAAGTAGTTCACTTATGAGCTAAAGATTTGATATTTATAAATATGATAACTATCCATTCTACTTGGATGTGAATGTGCCAACTCAAAAATAGATAAGTGGGACATAAATTATCCTATCCATGATGTGGCAAGTGGATCCTACAAGATGTTGGTCCCGAGTTAATGACAATTACCCAAGAGGGGAGGCGTGAATTGGGTATTTGAAAATTTTTAACTTAAACAAAAACTTTACCCCGGATTAATCTAGTCCCCTTTATGAAGAAATAAAAAGAAAGCAATAGTGTAGAGAGCAAAAACAAAAATTAACACACAAGATTTTATAGTGGTTCGGGCAACCTCCCTATTCCACTCTTCCAAGCTCACACCCCTTGTAACTTGGGTTCCACTATGTATTTCACAAAATATAACTAGAGCCACTACTCTCTTCTAGATTTCAGCTCTAGGGGGCATCAATAATTCACATCACAAGTAGGTGACGAGTTCCACTCCAGTCACACACTACTTCGCTTATACTTGATCTTAGTTACCCAAACTAAATCAAGTTCAATACAACAAGAAATAACAAAAGAAAGTTTCTACACGTTACTGTTGTGTAGACGCAGATTTGGCATAGAGAAGAACTCGGACAACAATGATAATGGTTCAGCAAGTAGCTTTTGGCAGTTTGGAAGCAAAGTTCTTCTTCTAGATGTTGGCTTGATCACTTTTAGCTCTTAAAGATGGGAGTTATGCTCACTTAATGAATTCTCAGCTACCCTTCTCATTCATATTGAATGTCTTTTATAATTATGGAGGGAATTTGAACGCTTGGAAGTAGGTGGCGCGCATTTAATGCACCAACGTTTGAAATTTTTCCAAACGTTGCGACCCAAGTCGCAGGTGGAGTCGACTTCGGGTGCGACTTCGCCCAAGTCGCAGATGGAGTCGACTTCGGGTGCGACTTCACCTGTTCACAACTTCTTCAAGTTCCAGTCTGGGTCGACTTGGTCCTCGACTTGACCCAAGTTGCAGGTGGAGTCAACTTCGGGTGCAACTTCACCTCGGCAGCTTGCTTGATGAACTTGAAATCTTCAGAGATGACTTTGATCACTTGATTTTCTTCATATTGATTGTTCTCCCTTGATTTATATCTCTTTACATAGAATACCTTGGATTCCTTTTCTTGAGTTCTTGAGTACTTGAATCTTGGAATGCATTGCTTGCTTGAGTTTCTTCATGTTTGGTTGTTCTTCCCTTGATTTATATTTCTAGGAACACTATATGATCATTCTAGCTTGATGTTCTTTAGCTCCATGACTTACAAACTTTGAATCCTTAAGTCTTGAATCTTTGTATGCATGAACAAGTCCAACATATTTTGATTAGCATAGTTGAATTCATGCATCTTGCTTTCTTTGGACTTGGATTAGTCTTCATAAGTTCCAAGTCGAACATCTAAGTCAACTTGATCTTCAACTTGACTCAAGTCTACCTGAAATTGATCTAATCCCTAATTTGACTTCTAAAGTTTCTGCCCTGTCCGATTGAAGTCGATGCTGGAGCCGACTTGGTCTGCGACTTCACTCAAGTCGCATGCGGAGTCGACTTGGGATGCAACTTCGGCAGCTCACATTCTCGGTTTCAGCTCTGGATAGAAATGACGCCTCAAAGTTGATACTGGAGTCGACTTGGTTTGCAACTTCACCCAAGTCGCATGCGGAGTCGACTTCGTTTGCGACTTTGGCAGCTCTGCTCCTTGATTTCAACTCTGGACGAAAATGACGGGTTGAAGTCGCTGCCAAAGTCGACTTGGGGATTGACTTGGCCTAAGTCGATGCCTGAGTCGACTTGAAAATCGACTTGTCTTGCCATGCTTCATATTCTTCAAATTTATAATGTTAAATCATTTCCACAAACATGTTAGTAATCAAAACTTACTCAAATTGATTTATTAATCATTAAAATATAAACTTGGCCTATTTTCCACATAATCAAAAAATATATGTGGGAGCAAGCATAGGGACGCCCACTTTGGTTAAAATTCAAAGGGGAGAAAAAATTCAAAGAGGGCAGCCCTAGCACATCCCAAGACCAGCAAGAAAGGAAGGAAAAACGAGGAGAAAAAAAGAAGGAAAAAGGGGAGGAAAGAAAGAGATTCAAGCTAGGAAATTTTAGATTCAAGTTTGATTCGAAACAAGTAAGTATGTCTTGAGTTTTGAATTATTTAAACCGAAGTTTTCTACCTCTAATTATGGGTCATGAATATGATTCATAAAGAAACCTTCAAGGATGATTTATGATTCCCTTGATTAAGGTATTAAATGAGAATTGAATGATATGTATGAAATCAAGGGTTCAAGAGGGTAAAATAGAAAGCTAGAGTTGATTTTGGGTAAAGAACCAATCTTGAATTTTCTTAAATCCCTAAGATAAATTGTTGTTTTGTTTAAACACCATGATTAGAATATGATTCATATTCTTATAAATTATATATGTTGATTTAGCCATAAGCTATGAATTTGAGAAAAGATGAAACTTAGGGTAAGTATTTGACCCGATTTTTCAGTTTTTATGCTAAATATAATGTATGGATTAGCCTCAATGATACATGGATGAATTGTAGGGTAAATTATCCTAAATTAAGGACCCTTTGGACATCTTATATGGGATAGAAGAGATGACCCCAATTCCAATTTTTTGAGCATATTCATAGGGACATCCAAATGGGGCGAAATAGGGTACCCTACATTCATAACATGTTGCTATTTTGTAAGTAATTAAATTATGGATGTTTAGAGGGTAAAACACCATAGGATTAGGGTACTTTGGATGTCCAAAATAAATTGGGAAGGTATGCCCTAAATCTGATTTTTAAGGGTATGTAAAGGGATGTCCAAAGAGGAGTGAAAAACGTACCCAAAATGTGTATGGAAGTTGCTTTTTTAGAAGCAATATGTATATGGATTTTAAATATGTGATATTACCCTAAATTTGGGTTAAGAAAAGCATGATTAATTGCTGAAATTTATAAATTAAAAATCCATTTTGATTTAAGTATTAAAAGAGGCGTTAAAAGGATGAAAAAGGGTCATAACGTTGTTGTTTTAGAACCCAATGGTAAATGGATTAAAATTCTGTAAATAAATCCTAAATTATATGTTAATTAAGGGGTTTAATCATGCTGAATTAGGATCCAAGTTGCTGTTTTGAAAATTTTAAGAAACACATAAGTTATGCGTAATAAGATAAGTGCATATGGAAGGATATGTATGCAGAAGTGATAAATGACTTATGTGAATTGCTAAATTGTAAAAATGCATGAAATTATGATAAAATGCATGTTTATGTTGTTGTTTTGATAATTAATGATAATCTCAAATTTTAAGGTTAATATATGAGCCTAAGACGTCGAATATGTAATTAAAATGAGCACCGATGTATAAAATGTGAAAGATAGATGAAAAATGATAAATGGGAGGTATGAACCCTCATGTGATGATAAATAAATGGTTATTATGTGTTTACCCTACATATGAGTTTAGAACATGATATAGAATGGATAGTATGATGCACAAGTATGTGCTATGTATGTGTACTCAACTTTGAATTCAAGTGGGATATGTATGTAATGAATTATGGATTAGAAAACTAAGTGTATGCAAGAAAATGAAATTTTATGAAGGCAATGTCATTCTTATGTGTATAGACAAAGGCAAAGAGAAAGTTAATTTAGAAAGCTAAGGCGGAACAAGTAAGCAAGTAATTTTCTAAATGCTTCTTATTTTATCAAAATATGATAAACTTTTTACTAATGATATTCTAACTATTTGAATGGTTTAGCAAATGACTGGTTTAAATTCTTTCCAAGATGTTTAAGGATAGTCATTCTTTTATCTCACTGTGTATTGAAATGATGTTCCAATATGTTAAATGACTTGTTAAATGCTTTCTCAAATATTTATGACAAAGTGATGAAATATGAATTTATGAATGCAAAATCATGTTAGCATGTCAATAATCATTTTTACGAAAGGTTCATGTGCACAAAACATGAGGTCTACCTCAAAGGTGTAAGTGGACCAATTGTCCCCCTTTAGTGCGACCAAGTCGCTAATATAGGCTTCAAGCCAGCGGCGCCTCCCCAGATTGGAAGAGAAATTGGAGATGGATGGTTGCCTAGCTTGCTTTCATCCTATGATGTCATGTTTAGAAATAATGCATTGCATTGTTTATGATACACTCTTGACGGGTATAAGAAATCATGTTTTTATAATATACCCTTGAGTAGGTATAATATTTGCTTTCCGAGATGTTTTAAATGAAAACATTGACTAAAAAATGAATTGTCTGAAAACCTTATAACTTGCTTATTGAGTTTCGACTCATATTTTGTTTTCCAAACCCAAAGACAGGTAAAAGAAAGAATGAGGTGAGGAGCACAGGCGGAGTTTCAAATGATGATAAATTTTTATGACTGCCTGTATATGATTTGTGAATGAATGAGTGGTTGTACGATGAACTTATGTGACTATATTGATGCTTGTATGAAAAATATTCCGTGTTATGTGACTATGGATAGAGAAAATTTTTTATGGACAAATGTTAAGGTATAATTTATCATATTATGATTGAATATGAGTTTTATGATATAGCCTAAAAGGGCACTTGATGGAAACTTAAATGTGTTAAATTATATAAACTCCTAAGGAGTCAATATTAAGTGGATAATTATCCAATAAATCCTGCCGTGTGATAGGGCAACAATCTTGATCATGTTTACCAATCAATAACGGTCTTGGAGTAAGGATAATGTTGTAATGCTTAGGCCGGGGCACCACACCTGTCATCTTGTTCATTTGCATCACAAACTTCTTATATCATCATCAACATTTGTATATCGCATAATCGATACATAGGCAACCTGACTTTCATGTTACAGATAATCATACATTCATAAGCTAAATTCAAATAGAATTCTCAACATAAATACTTATTTGTTTATACCGTATTAGAGGTATTCACAACTCGAGACTTCATTATCAACATATTCTCAACATACAAGTAATTAGCATTTATCTTTGCTCCTTTGCTTGTACTTGCCTAGGGTTGGGAAAAACAAAACGTGAGTGATAAACTTAATAAGCAAGCATTTTCATTTTAAACCTTTTCAAAACCTTTTTCCTAAAAACATTTCATGACTCAAATTTTGAGCTTCAAAGACAAAACATATGCATGTAAACCTTTTTATGTAAACCTTTTTATGTAAACCTTTTCATGTAAACCTTTTGTGTAAACCTTTTCGTGAGGATATATTTATGTCTTAAAATATTTTTATGACCCCATTTTGGGGCTTTTTAAAACAAAGCATATGCAAACACGCATTTATCCATTTGATAGGTGACACTTACCAAATGATCACTCTTCCATAGAAGATAAAACTTTCATTTATGTGACAGCACACTAGCTAGGTAGTCGCCTATTCAACCTTTTTCCATTTCAAGGAGGGCATCATCGGCTTCCCACCTTTCATTAGCAACTTGGCTACATGTAGAGAGGGGCCCCGATCTGCGACTACCTCTACAATGGACCTATTCATCATTCTGGTGCACCATTCATCACATTTATCCACCTTGACATGCTAGCATGATTTAATAAAAACAACACTGGCATCAACCTATGTCAAAACTTAGCTTAATCATTTCATAAAATCTACATAGGCATTGTCCTGTCTTTTTCAAAATTGAAAACTTAGCATAATCATTTCATAAACAATGTGTATGCAAACGCATCATTTCCATCCACGTTATAATTCTTCATGTGATGCAACCGTATCATTTCCATTCATGTCATAATTCTTTATATGATGGTACGATAGCTCGGTGAAATCCTTGTAATATGGTGGATGACACTTACCAAGTGATTAATTACCCATGAAAACATAACTTTTCTACTAAAGGACGCTGGACACACCGACTTGGAAATTACAAAGGTACAAATACCTATGAAAACATGACCTTTCTATTGGAAGACACCGGACATACCAACTTGACAACATCAAGGGTGGACTTAGTATCTTTTTCATGCATGAATTTCATTTACCCTGACATCATATACCTTATTTACATGACATTGTTGTTATTCTCATGTAGATAAGAGCTTGCATACTCATTTTAAACATACTTTGTAAAACAATATTTAAATCATAGTATTGGGATAATCACCCTTAAACGGTTTTCAAAATTATCAATATAAAGCAGTTTTCAAAATTCTTCAAAATTTGAGAAATTTCAAAACATGTTGATTTTTAAGAAAAATTAATAATTTCAAAAGTTTTACTTGTTTACTTGAAAATAATTTGATAATTATCACAATAAATTAATTTTTGAAACATTTAAATATTAGAGAAGAAAGTAATATTTTGAAAAGCTTCTCTGGTAAATTTTTATTTACATTTTTAGGCTTTCCAAAGGATATACCAATGCATCATTCCCAATCATCCATTCTAGCCTCATATTTTTTTATTTGTACGATATCCTTATCATTTTCATATGAAAAAGAGTGTGCATATTCTTTGAACACTATTAACAAACAGAAATCAAATCATTTTATACAAACAACTTATCAGGATGGCCGTTCTTAAGCCATTTTAGAAACATCAATATAAAGCAATCTGAAAGGGTTTCAATATTCTAAGAGATTCAAGACATTTCAATATTCAAGAAAATTTTAAAATATTTTAAAAGAATTATTTTCAAAAGTATTGCTAGCTTACCTTGCGACAATGAACTCGTCCCTTAGATCTTTTCTTGCCTTCACCTAAACAAGTGAAATGATCATCTTATATACTTGCATATCATTCTATACTTGCATGCCTTACCTTTTATTTAATCCATGTTTATATATCATTTGTTGCCAACCCTTAAATAATCACAATCTATATGTGACTCATAGCATGTTTGCCTTAATTATTTCTTTCTTGGAGATGAACATCATCATCTCTTTAAGTCACATATTTTTATTTTTCTCAATGATTAACCATTCTTTTCTCTCAATACCCTAATCTAGGGCATTTACTCTTTTTAGTTATTCAAGGTACTTACTGGAAATTATAATAAGCTAAGTAAGGTTTCTTAATCCACATTTATTTTTATAATAATCACATGTACATATTTATATAGCCTTAATGATTGATCATCCATTCCTTCCACACTTAAGCATATAACTTGCAACTTTTTCAATCATTTAAGGCTTTCGTTCTTAATCTATAACAAGTCAAATGTAATTAAAATTTTGAGAATTCAAATTGATTTTTCAAAACAGCCCTACATACCCTTATTTCCATTGAATTTCACTTTTACAATTACATCTTAACAATATTTACATAGAATATTATCTATCCACCATTCTTGTAATCCTTTTAAGGACTTGTTTAGGATCTAAACAAGTTAAATCCTTTTCAAAATTTCTGAATTTAATTACCCTTTCTAAAATAGTTCCATATTTGCATATATTTGTCATATATCATCTCTACACTTGCACTTTAATCATATCATTAAACATCAACCAAGCATGACTTAAGCTAATATATATGGTTCAAAACAGATCTTTAATACTTACCTAACGTAACATGAATAGGGGTAAGCTTTGTTAAATCCTTGTTTCCTTCTTTTCATTTTCTGCTTGCTACCTTGGATGTCCATAAGTTGCTGCCATTTGTTTTATTTTTTTCTAACCTTTCTCTCTCTAACATGGCTAAAAACGTCGCTTTCTAAGCTCCTCTAATGCCTTTTATATGTTGCTAGTTTTTCCTTTAAATGACACCGCATAAATGTATTTTATATTTATATTTTTTATGTTTAATTTCTGCCCTCATTTATGCCATCCACTTATTCCATTCTTAGGCATATTTTGACTTACTTTCTCCCTGAGTCACTTAACTACACATGTCCAAAGTGATCTGCATTTCATTTAATGTTTTTGCATTTTATTTTTTTACCATAAATGCCTCAAAAATCCCCTTTCTTACACATCTATACCCAGCTGTTTTAAATCATACATTTTATTTAATTTTTATTGACTTATTTGTCTCCCAAATTAACCTCCTTTTGACACTTCAAAAGTGGGCTTTAAAAGTTAAAGTTGACTTTTGCATTGTATTTATGGCAATTACCTTTAATACCCATAAGTCAAATGCCTTAATTACATATCGTCATTAATTTTTATAATAATTCATAATACCACTTTCCAATGGGATTAGTTTAATCTAATCCATTCATTACTTAGAACATCTCAACTTAGTTAGTCATAAAAATTTTCATCTCAAAATGATGAATATATGCTAAAATATTAGCAAAATAAATTTAATTCATAAAATATCATGTAACTCTAATCATTTAACCCCTTTTCATTCATACTTTTCATGATCCAAACCCTTCATCATGTAGGGCGTGTCAGCTTAGGCTTTCCCTTAAAATTTTATATCAATCCACATTATACATTATAATATTTTAATATATCAAGTATTAAATCAAATAATAAAATAAAAAAGGCATTAATTACACATGCTACCTAAGCATTCTCTACATTCGTTTTGTCATTTAGTGTATTTCGTCTTTTAGTACACATAATTACTATAGTAATCAAAGTGATTAACTCAATCACCTTGTTTACTTAGTTGCCCAAATCTCATCCATCTAATCATAGAGCATGAAATTTAATATCTCTCATTGAATTTTCATTCTAACGTGAGTTACCTATACTTAGATCTACTGAAAACCATATAGGTGATCATAAATTCTCCATAAAATGAACATTTCAAATTCCATCCTTATATAAGTTCTAATCCATATTTACTATGCTTTAAAATAGGTGGGGTTTCACAACAGTTCCTAAATGTTGTTTAGAGAAAAGGACAGTCAAATAATCATTTAAAATCTTTCCTTGAAAAGGCTATGAAATGCAGTGGACGATTATGCTATAGATGCAACAAGATAGTAGTTGTTTATGATAGAAGAAATTGTCCAGAATTGAATAAGAAGGATTTCAAACAATATGATATAATGACATCACATGGTTTCAATTATTTGAAACTCAATCTACTTTATGCATACAACATTCGATTATCTTCACTTAATTAATTTTCTTTCTCAAATTAATGCATGGTCGGATTGTTGGTGGGGTTTTACTAATACTTTTGGAAGTTTGGTATTTTATCTCTATATATGTCTAATAAAATCTTTGCATATTTTGTAAATATAATGTAGTGTTATGACTTATTTTTCAAATGTTGTGCAAAATGGACATGATAAACATGAGTACTATGTGTGAATAGTTCACTAACTTGAGGATTCTAGATTTACTTCTTATGATATTCATGTAATGTAATTATAATATAAACATTTTTTGTATTAACTTATACATATTCATAAAAAAAATGAATTATAATGCTAATATCTTTCTTCTTTCTCGATATTAATAAAATATACTACCGAAGGTAATTTACTATTATATTACTTAAAGCATATTCATTCAACACTTAGCATGCTAATATCCATGAGCAGATAACTAGAAATGTTCTTAGTAGTAATATTCCAATGCAACATGCTAATTGGATAGTTAGTATGTTGATATGAACAAGAAAATGACTAAATACATGTTAATCATATTGGATATTTTGGTTGTCATTGTTTTCTACTTTGGAGGGAATAAATATTATTGGTCATGATAATTTATTATGATGCCAGGGTTGGACTTTATTCATGGTAACATTATACATTATAACATTCACATATATTGCTTGGTATGCTGGCATATTCATGAGTCATGGTTGTAGTTGTGGATTTATGAAGTGTTTTAGTTGGACCATCAGTAACAACCGTTGGCACATCCTAACTAGGGATCGGGATGTGATAGCTTGGGTAGCCTCGCTCAAACCTACCTGTCTAACCATTATGGATTCGATGGGCTGTAGATTTACTTTATCTAGTACTTATGATTTAGAACCGGTCTGTGAGACTGGTGGTTTTTAATGTAATGGTTGGGATCATAGCTGTTCACGTAATGTGATGTGGCGGGGCTGCGGCTGTGTGGAGAGCACAACAAGGTATTAGTTACACCTCTGGTTTGAATACAAGTGTTTCCCAGTCCACCCACGTTGTTTTAGTTTGGTCATTCATGTTAGGCAGAGTTGGTCACTCTTGCTATGCTACATTGGTCATTCGGTTGCACAATAGACAATACTTTGCGGGGAGATACCGAACTACCTTAATGGAGCTGAGACCTTGCTTGTTTGATTTGGGAAGTGACATGCACCCGATCTATTGATGCATGCTTGGACATAAACATGTATTCCATATGATTCAAAGCTTGATTTAGATTCGAAAAATGATTTTTGTTTATTGACCTCTACACAGTGGTTTTTAAAAATTATAAATTTTCATTTATATGCTCTACTTATTGAGTTTACTCAGACTCACGTGTTTTTGTTCTCTTTTATTTTAGAGGCAAATTTGTGGGTGTAGACCACTAAGGGAATGGTAGTTTAGTTGGGACAAGCAAATAGGGATGCGCGACTTGTTAGGTATGTTTTGACCCTCTCTAAGGGTAGACACTTGAGTATATAAATTTTAGAATTGAACATATATACGTATATTAATTAGCTTAGTCATATAAATAAGATGTTTGTTTTATGATAGCACCTATGATTGTTCTCCTCATTACTAACGATTCTAACGATTAGCTACCAGATGCCTTAATAGCTTGTAACAACCGTTGCACTAATGTGTTGACTTAGTTAGGGGAGCATTACATATGATGAATAAGAACTTTTGACATTTGATGGTTGGATGGGGAATCTAATGTAGCACCATTCCTATTATCGACATGGATCTTTTGTGGCTCGAACAACTATGAGACAACGACCATACCTGCCTATGGGGAAGATGACACTTTGGCATCATTTTAGGGGCATCTTTATCCATTCGAAAATATAAATGCCCCATTTTTTATAGTTTGTTCCCAGGATTGTTTTGTATCACCTCAAAACTTCAAAGGTTATTTTGTAAATATTTAAAATATGGGATTAGGAAAACGTAGAATGCTAGTTTTGCATATAACTCCAAAATATCATATTTAGGAATGCAGGGCCTCTCACTATTCCAAATGGAATATTAGGCGCCCATTGTGTTCCATGTGCCCGCTTTAACGCCCCACAACTCCCCTATATTTGGCCCACGTAGCCCTCTCGCACCCCAAACTTCCCCTCACCCTATAGCATAGTGTCATGTATAGACCAAGAAAAGTGACAATTGGGCCTAACACACAGAGCACACAAACCTAAAAACGTCTATTGGATCTGTGGACTATGGGCCTTGCAATGTGATATTGTCCGCTTTAGCCGAGCAGCTTAGACTCACGTCTTTAAAACGTCTCACACCATATTGAACTCAAGACTCACTTATAAACTACTAGAAACATTCTCCCCTTTTCGATGCGGAATTCGGTTTTAGGCTATTACAAACCCACCAGCTTCACGCTGATTCATTCCCAAATCACAATCCAACTCTAGACTTCTGCCTGCAGTCTTGACTTTCACTGGTTCAACTATCCGAACCACATCTATTGGAAGGGAAACCACTCTGATACCACATGTCACGCACAGACCCAGCAAAGTGACTATTGGGCCTAATGCACAGAGCACACAAATCCAGAAAACATCCATTAGGCCTGTGGGCTATGGGCCTCATAGTGTAATATTGTCCGCTCTAGCTGGCAGCTTAGTCGGGCGACTTTAAAACGCGTCACACCATATTGAACTTGAGACCCAATATACACTTTTCAAAAGTGTATTTTTAATACGTGGAAGCCTATGTGTCAAGTAAACCTTTGACTGTTGAAAACTTGGCCTTGATATATATATATATGGTTTAGAAAATGATAACTATATTATTGTTTATCCATACGACTTTAAAATGCGTCACACCATTTGAACTCAAGACCCACTTATAAACTACTAGAAACTTCCTCTCCTTTTCGATGTGGGATTTGGTTATGGGCTATTATAAGCCCACCAGCTTCTGTCTAGTTCATCCCCAAACCATAATCTAACTCTGGGCTTCTGCCTGTAGCCTTGACTTTTACTGGTTGAACTCTCCGAACCACATCTACTGGAGAAGGAACCTCTTTGATACCACTTGTCATGCACAAATCCAGAAAGCGACCATTGGGCCTGCGGCACAGAGCATGCAGACCCAGAAAATGTCCATTGGGCTTGTGGGTTATGGGCCTCACAATGTGATATTGTCCGCTCTAGCCTGGTAGCTTAGTCGCACAGTTTTAGAACACATTACACTATATTGAACTAGAGATCCACTTATAAACTACTAGGAACTTTTTCCCTTTTTCGATGTGGGATTCAGTTCTGGGCTATTACAAGCCCACCAGCTTCCGTCTGGTTCGTCCTCGAGCCACAATCCAACTCTAGGCTTCTGTCTGCAGCCCCAACTTTCAATGATTCAACTCTCTGAACCAAATCTACTGAAGGAGGAGCCGCTTTGATATCATTTGTAATGCCCCAACCCCGAAAACAACACTTTCGTGCTGAGCATGGGGATGAGGGTTATCTGCTAGGATCTATCACATGTTGGGCTCAAATTCTCTTGCATACAAGATAATGAAACTTGGTAAACTATAATAAAATGAATCAATTCAAATCAAATAACAATCAAATATCTGTTCAACCAAGTCATCACAAAATTGTTATATTATTATAATGTCATCATGGAAATGTAAAACCAATGACTGAATAAATAAAAGTGAACCTAGTCATGCTTTTGCTTCAACTTCAAGGAACGACCCTAAGTACCATCTGTCGTATTATCTGTAGGACAACAATGACATATAAACAATATGACAAGACTCAATAAGTAGAATAAATAAATTTTATGTATTTTATAATCTCTAAATGCAATATATCACTATTTGTCCCTCTTTTAGCTCAATATCAAGCTTCTTAAATTCATTTACTAAGCTTACCAACACAATGTTGCAAATTGATGTCTTAGGCGAACCATAAATAGTGGTTTAAATCATAAATAAGACAGCTAGCCAACCTAATTTTATGATACAAGCCTCAAATGGAAAATCAGAGCCCTCTATTTCACAAAGAAGGTCCAAAAACCTATAACTCAACTCTTTGATGACCCAGATCGAAGTTTGGGGTCCAATTTGATGAAGGATGATGCTTGGATGGCTCTAAGTGTGCCACGTGGCACACCGGAGTCAGCCATTGCCATCGCCGATGATAGGCTGCCACTAGCATCGTCGTGCGGGCTCTGACCATAGGCCGTTGTAGGCCTGCTCTTTCACGAGTTGGCGCCCCCATTGGGCTGTTCCTCACGGGCCTCATCTACTGGGCCTAGCCTAGTTTGGTTACATCGGAGTTTGTTGTTATCGCCGCCGGGGTCGCAGCAACCGGTTGTCGTCTAGTTGGGTTCCACTTAGCCCAGCTTGCTGTCAAGTTTACTAGGCCTAGTCTACCCATGAGCCAGCGCGGTTGTTGGACTCATTGGGTTTGCCTGCCAAGCCTGAGCTTGAGCCTAGAACCCAAGTGGGTGAAGGGGAATGCATCAGGGATTTTGCGGTAATTTCTCCAGCGTTGGTTTTTTTGCAGTTTATGAAATTACGAGGGTGTTTTCGTGAAAATGACCTCCGAACCACCCAGAACGCACGAAACCTCCCTTGTTCTCCTTACTGCTTCATTTGTGGGTTCCGGTAGCCACAAATGCTGCTCAAATCCATTCTTTTTTTCTAATCCAGTATTTATATTAGGATTTTTAATACAATGGTCCCCAATAGGACAACATACATCTAGCATTATGTTACGGATTTTTACCTCCATGGCTTAGATTGCAACCAAAATATGCTGGAAGTGTTTTCTCCATGGATGCCATTTAAGATTTAAACATCCATTTAACTCTAAAATCATGAGTATGCTCACCATACTCTCCCAAATCTAAGCTATAATTAATCAAATGCTTACCCAAAATAAATTTCAGAAGAAAATCTTACTACTTACATCCAAATGGATGATTCCCCAAAATATGTAGTATGATATTTTCATAACAACCTTCTTTCCGTTGCAACCTCAGCAACAATTTCTTTCCTCTTGGATTTTTTTTCTGCCTCCCTTCCAAATCCCTCTCCCTTGGCTTAATAAGCCCCAGCCACTTTGCCGTTTGTGGTATAAAAATTCAGAGAAAATCTCAATTGTTTCCTCAAAGCCAATTTTGACCGAGTATTACGGCTGAAATTTTGACTTGGTAAAATAAAATTTCTGTTGGGAAAATAACTGATAAAAATATAATAAAATTGCTTTTGTGATTACTCGAACCCATGTAAGCTCTAGGTGAAGTAGCTTTCTTACTGTGTTGTTAACTGACCTTTTTAAAGCAATAACATAGTTATTATTGTCTAAACCATATATATGTTTTATATATATCAAGGTCAAATTTTCAACGGTCAAAGGTTTACCCAACACATAAGCTTCCAAGTATTAAAAATACACTTTTGAAAATCGTATATTGGGTCTCGAGTTTGTGAGGCCCATAGCCCATAGGCCCAATGAACATTTTTTGGGTCTGTGTGCTCTGTGCGTCCAAATTTTTGTTTCACAAATTGAAATTTGAGATTGTATGGGAAAGTGAAAAACTTAAATCGCAGTGGCAAGTATATGCAAAATTGTATTAAAATTTAAGAAATATAAGTGATTGATGAACAATAAAGTTGCTATATATGTGTGGTTGTGGGAAATGACACCTTATATGTAGAAATGAAAAAAATTCAAATGAAAAAATCTAAGTTGCCTAACAAGATCATAATGTCCTGGGGAAAATAAATAAATATAGACATCTATCATTCAAAAGTTCATTAAGGAAAATTACAAGAAAATTAATATGTTACAATATTATTTTAGCGATAATTGGATTGCAATTTACTTATTGTGATAGTAATATCACAATCTAAACTTATATACTTAAGGTATTTTAGCGATAATTGGATTTGTGATTAAAATCTTTTGCAATTTACTTATTGTGATAGTAATATCACAATCTAAACTTATATACTTAAGGCCTAGTTTAGCAATTGAGGAAAAGACAAATAAGAAACTTTTCATCACTTTCTTCAATTACATGTTATTTTCATATTATCTATCTAAAAAATGTTACTTTTTTCTAATTATTATCAATATTTTTGATCGTTATTTTTCACTTTTCATACAACTATTTCATTTATTTTATACCTATTTTCTTTATTCCTAATAATTACTCTCATCATATTACATAAGTTTTCCATTGTTGTCTATTTCCTCGCAAGTGTACGAATCGGATAACTAATATAGATATAAGAGTCGCTTTATCATTCCCATAGAGATTTGAATGCTAAATATTCACTAATTACTAAAAACTAAAAATTATAATCTAATTAAATGAATAAAAACTAAAATGTGTAAAGTGAGAGAAAAGATGAAAGAGAAGATTGAGAAAAGATAAGTTGGTATAAATAGGAGTAAACTAAATGGGAAACTCTTACTAATGGATGAATCTAGGATTACAACATCATTTGCTTACCCCAACGATTTTATTATATTTCTTTGATTTATTTTACCAATAGAATTATTAGTCTGGGGCAATCATTCTCGTGACCAGTAAACAATTGCCCATGTTGTGGACCCCACCAAGATCAGCATTTATCAGCCATCCATTCACCGCCCAAGCTGAGCTCCACCATACCAAATCATAACCAGCAATAAATTAAAACCATCCAGCAGCTGTCCACCAAACTGGCCATTTGATCAAGACCATCCATTGCATCTGAAAAATCAGCCGTCCACCCCATTATGAATGATATCCATGCTGCTAATTAATTTTCAAGAGCATAAAACATGACCAGCTACCCGTTGTCCATTAACATGATCAACAGAGTAGTGGGCCACAAAATATCGCCCAACATTTAAGTCCAATGCATCTACATCAATCAGCCATTTCTTTTATTCAGCTTCAATTAATTTAGCCGCCTACACATTCTGCCCATTAAAATCCATCCATAGCATTCACGTGAATTTCCAGCAGCATTCATGCAAGTTCACGTGATGAGCAAACACATGAACGACTATAAAAAAGGAGAATTTGTTAGGCAGTAGGTGTTCATTTTGGGGGAGCAGAGAAAATTTTAGTTAGAAATTCCAGGGGAGACTTAAAGCAGAAAATTCCAATGAGCAGCAAAAAGAAGATTTCCATCAGTTGGATCCGAATCAAAGAGCTCCAGAGCAGAGAAAATTCATGGGCAGAAATTTGAAGAGAGAAAGAGAAAGAGAAAGAGCAAGGAGGTGGAGAGCACAGGAAAAAGGCGGACCAGCAAGTTGCGTGGAGCAGCCAACACACCATTGAGGCATCAAACCAATAAGCTTTTCTATCTTTTTCCTTTTAAATTTTAATCGTCTTGTTTAAAATGGATTGTAATTTTAATTTTATTTTGGATTTAAACATGCTTGACTAAATCTTAAATCTAGGGTTTAGGATGTATCATGTGTATAATGTAGCGTGGTAGGGGTTTTTAATTTGTTTATGATGGATATTGTTGTTAATTTAATATTTTGTGATTTAATGCTTGCTTGGTGTGAAGGCCTGCACTTTGGCAATGATTTTCATATATTAGGTGATGGAATCGAGAAGTGAAAATTTAATATACGATAATCAAAATATTAAGCCTGAAAATCTAAGACCATGAGAATAGGCATGATGACCTTGAGGAATCCCATGAACAAACCATAGAACTTAATGGATTCTAATTAACTTAATCCCATGAGAATAGGTGGTTAAGAAAATTAAGGTACGCCTTGTAGGTTTCGAGAGAAGGTGCAAGAATAAATTAGGGTTTGATCTTCTTTAACAAATAATATCCAGATCAAATTATTATACCACTACCTGTTGTAAAAGACGCATGTGAAATCCTAGACCCTAGGTTCTTGCACTCTCATTTTCTCTACTTATTCTAATTTGTAATTTTCTCTTCCCATTTCGTTTATTTCCTTTCCCTTTTATTTACCGTATTTTCCCCCACTTTTCTATTTTATTTGCTATATTATCTCTATATCCGACGTGAAAGCATTTAAGAGTAAAATTTTATAGTCCTAATTTCCCTGTGGATCGATAATTTATATACTATAATCTATGACCCGTGCACTTGCAGTGAGATTGAAAACACTTGTGCATTACGTGGGCTATTACACATCATATTTAATCCCATAAGTAGGGTAATCATTCAATCACTTAATAATCATTCAATAATCATCATTTAATGGCTTATTACCTTCCTTATACCATTTTCCACTTATCTTTCAAAAATTTTACACATTAGTGCTTATTTTAAGCACATGTTGTTGCCTTAAGCCTCATTAATTAATTCCAAAATTTGAGATTAACATCATACATCTAAATAGCAGTATATTCACAAAATTTATTATATTTTCATGCATTTTGGCACAAAATCCATTTACGTAAGTCATACCACTTATGCATGTTCATCCTTCCACATATACCCATTTCACAACACATATATAATATATTTCATAAAATTTTCTAATTCAGAAACTTAGTTACAAATTCAGCATGATTAAAATCCTTAATTAACACTTTATTTAGGGTATTTTTATTGAATTTTAATCTAGTAATCATAGGATTCCAAAACAGCAACTTTGGAACTAGGGGTGCAACTCGGGCTCATGAAACTCGGGTTCGCCTCAACCCTAACCCTAACCCTATTTGTAAAACTTCAACCCTAACCCTAACCCTAACCCTATTTGTAAACCTCAACCCTAACCCTATTTTTGAAATTCGGGCTCGGGTTGAGTTTCGGGTTGACATCTTCTATTAATATGTCTTTGTTACTCATCTTATATATAATTTTTTATCACAAATCTATTATATAAAAAAGTTTTAAAAACAATTTATTGTATGAAATTAAGAAAAATTCGAATACCGCTTAAGAGTAGAAAGAAAGAAACTTGTTTTGAGCATTCTCTTTGTATCAATTAGAATATGGATTATGTGTAAACGTTGTCAATAAAATTGTATTATTAATCATTAATTGTATTTTTTTACTCCTCTATTGTTTTAAGCTTATTTTACAACTATAATTTTAAAGTTCTCATAAATTTTCCTGTTGGAAAAAAAGATCTCAAAAAAATTTAATATTTAGTATCACAGGATTTCATTGGTCAAAAGGCTTCAGTAGAAAAGACGTGAAGAGTAATTTTTTTAAAAAAAACTGTTGGACCTATATCGTAATGTAAATTGGGAATAAGTATTTTGTTGAAATCACTTAAGATGTTAGATTGTCTCGGCGATGAGCTGTCCATGCCTGCCATGCCGTACTCCTGTTGTCCATCATCCATCCATGAGTAATATGTTATCATTATAATATAAATTATACATTTTATATAAATTATATATTTTGGGTGTGTTTGGGAAGTTGTAAAACTTTTGATGAAAAGTTTTTTAAAACTTGTCAAATTAGTAGAAAATGATGTGATGTTGTACAGGTAATGATGAGGAGTAAAGAGAATAAATTTAAAATAAATAGGTTAGTTGTATTGGTAGTTGTGTAGAAATGATTGAAAAGTAGGGTTGTTGTATAGAAAAATGTGTAAAAAATAATTTAAAAAATAATAATTATGAAAAGTGACAAGTTTTAGATTGAAAAGTTTTAACTTGACAACTTTTCTAAATTGCCAAACAGACCCTTTTATATAAATGCAATTCGGGTTCGGGCTTGCCTGAACCCGAAACCGAGCCCTATTTGAATTCGGGTTCGGGCTCAAAAATCGGGTTCGGGTTGAAATGTTAAGAGTTTCAACACTGTATTTTTTCGGGTTCGGCGGGCCGGGTTCGGGCTGAACCCGGCCCAAGTTGCACCCCTATTTGGAACCCGTTTTTCACACTTTCAATGTATCTTTCAGTACTTAACGCTAAACAGTTTTATAATTTCAAATTTTCAGCAATTAATTCAACTTCTCCTAACCCAAATTCAGGGTAGTAACACATATTTGAATCCCATAATTAAATGGTTTCCATACAGCAACTTACTCACCCATTTCGGGTACTGTTTTCACCCAATTTGGACATCTTTTCATAAAATTCATAAAAATTAGATTTGGGACTTATCTTCCCAAATACTTTTGGGCATCCAAAGTAACCTAATACTAGGGTATTTTTCTATACATAACTTTCATAAATCATTTAACCTCATTTCCATACCATTTTTAATATAAAAATGAAAAAATCGGGCCATATATGCAACCCTAAGTTCCATACTTTATAAAATCAGCAGTTTATTCATAAATAATCATATGACTTACATTAAATCATGATTTATATCCAAATCATGATTCTCAACTCATGCAGCAACATTTCATATAGATTCAAGAGGGTTCAAGTCGTGATTTTCTCCAAAAATCACATCTTAGCACCCATTTATCTCCTTTGAATGCTTGCTTTCATTTATGCGATTTAATTTTCATTAAATACCTTAAGAGGTCTTTTATGAATTTAAATCATCGTTCAAAACCAAAAAGAAAATTTGAAAATTGGAAGACTTAAACTCAATAGGTACCTACCCGATTTGGTTGAATCTTTGTCCCAAGCTTCCCGAGCTTGCTACCAAGCTTTTCCTTCTCTTTTTCCTTCTTCTCTCCCTTCTCTTTTCTCTATACTTTTCTCTACTCCTTGCTGGGTTTGGACGTGCACAACAGCTGGTCCTTGGAGAATTTTTCTCCCCTCCCCCTTTTCCTCTCTCTTTCCTTTCTCTCTTGCTATGGACGTCCACTTGGGTTTGTTGTTGGAAATTTTCAGCAATTATGTTCCCTTTTTTATCCCATTTGAAGTCCTCATAAATGTGCACTTATCCCTTAACACTTAGCTAATTTTTACCCAAGTAAAATTGGGTAATTATCTTGAAGAAGAATCACCAAAATCAAGCATTAAATGGACATGTTGCTGTCCACACATGGAACGTCCGCCTTACTGCCACTTTTAGCATTTTGTGGCTGATATTTCCAGCCCATTTAATCCCTCATTAACTATGCTAGAGGTTAGGCTAATTATATGGAAATTTTAGAATTTTAAAAAAATTAAAAAATCTGATTTTTGGGTGTTAATCCACCCATCTCTTGCCACACTTGCTATGCTAGTTTGAGCACTTTCTTTAGCTCGTTAATTCCAGTAGCATAGCCAACGAATTTCTACACATATTTAAGCATAAAATAACCTACATTTCACCTACATTTGACACCTATTTGGTCCATTAAAAATTACATTTAATTCATGCACCCTTTTGCCTTAAATGCATGGTACTCTTAGGTGTAAAAGTCAACTATGTATATATTTTTCTATTCAGATATTTTCCCAGTATAATTTGCTTAATCTAATCCATCCAAAATGTTAATCTCATAATTTTATTCAATTGTTTTAAATTTCATCTCAATCTAATTTTTTAGCTCAAGTTATAGCCATTTGAAGTTAACAGTTGAATTTGAAATATGATCAATTAATTGTCTCACTGATTTCATCAGAGATTTTTATAATCGAATAATCCCATAAGATCAAGCCCATCATCATCTACTTTCCTTTCAAATTTCACTTGAATCTGCCTTACAAGCGTTGAGTTATGAATTTTTTAGTATTTTTCCGCTTAACTTGATAATTATCCCTTAAATTCTTATAAATCAAACCATATACTTTAAGATAATTACTCATGGTATAATGAGAAGTTTCAATCACCATCAAGTTACTTTAATCTCATTGTCTCATATCAGCTTATAATGATTACTTGAATCATTATTTCTAATCCTTAGCCCTAATTGCAATAACTTAGCAAAATCATAAAATCATCAAAATTCAATTAAATCACATATAACTCACATGTATATGTCTAATGTATACAATTGAGTCCTACATAGGTTGGGGTTTCATAGATGACAAGAGGGGTTGAAGGACAGATCAATAGAAGAGAGGTGAAAGAAGAAGCAGGTGTGAGAAAAACCGGAGAAAGAGGGGGAGACAGAACGTTGCCGATGAAGAAGGGGAGAGAAAGAGAGGTGGAGGACAGATGGCAAGACGGGTGGAAGGAGAGATTGCTGAGGATGATACAGGCTAGGGCAAAGAAGGGGGAGAAAGGAAGGGAGAGGGTGGGGGCATAAATTGAGTAGTGCAAGCGAGAGCCAGCGTAATGGAAATCCTATCAATTTTTGTGAGTACGACAGTGCCCTTGTGAATCCACAAGTCCAATGGAAATAAATAGTGGATGGTGCGCTTCCATTGAGAAAATCATGGGAGGTGCTTTTTATAAATTGGGGTCCATAAAAACCAGCAATATACTACAGGAAAAGGTTTAACTCTAGTAGTCTATCCATTATTAAAAGATGGGAGAATCATGTAGCCTTTATCAAATGATCCTAATATAAGGCAATCAATAAAAACTGAAAAGAAGGTATAACGTAGAAGGTCCAATTAAGGATTTCATCAACAATTGACCTTCTAATACAAAAGAAGGCCACAAGAATGCAATCCACTAATTTCAAGCTGACCATCGAATAAAATGTTCCATTGATCAATATTTTTTTCATCTAATAATCTATAATAAAGTAGAACCATCTATCTTCGTCAATATTGGAGGCCAACTTGAAGTTTACACATGCACCTTAAACAATTTCCTTAGGCTATTAGACTCATTTTGGATAGCATCCAATGAGATAGTATGTAGGTTTTCAAAGAACACCCATGATCTATTGTGGAGATAATAGACTGAACGATGCTAAGATAAATAGACATTGTAGAGAAGTTGAATTGAAGTAGCATATTTAAGGCCCAAGGATGTAGATCTTGTCTAACAAATGTTGGGAAACCTTATTAATTAAAACCATCATCGTCACAAGATCCTCCTTGTCAAATTGCTAGGAAAACTAAACCATAAATGAAAGCATATCTGAATCCATAAGAAAGAATGTTGTTTATTGATCTTGTCATTTATGGTCTTCAAAGTTAGTGCCCTAGGATTTTCTGAAAAAGATGGTTCACTCTTTTCTAACGATGTGATGTTAGAAGAGAAACCCTTGTGCATAACATGGGAGACCACAACCATTTAATTAGAGCAATTATATTTCTTATTTCTAATTTAGCCTATCATAAAAATAGAAATTAGAAATTATGTAATAGAGTTTCTATGCATAGGAGACTCATACTATATTAGATGATTTAGGCCCATGAAACCTTACAAGATTACTTTAAGAATTGGGTCACTCTTTATAATAAATATACATAATTATTATATATATATATCCAAAATTCAACAATCTCTCACTTGAAAACTATATATATCTTTTATAATCATATTATAACTTACGAGCTTAAATATTTTGCTATCATGACCAAAAACATCTTTAAATAATCTCATCTATTGGTTATGTCAACATAGGATAAGGTGGTCTTCATCACATTCATCATAAATAGACCCATCAATGATCATGTATATCAAATATAACCAAATGACATAGATCATGTATGGATATGTAGCATGAAAATTGTATGCAATATAATCTAACATACCTATTTCCAATTAGTCCAACTTCATTTTAGTGAGATCAAACTAGAACTAAAATACTGGATAATCAAAATACCAAATACTTTATTTCTGCAGAAAATATGCATAATTATAGTAAAGTGTCCAAACTAAAAAATCACAAAAATACAAACTTCCTCTAAACCAACATATCATTGAATAATACAATACTCATATAGTAGTATGCATATGACAACCGTGGGTGTTATCCCTTAATAAATAAATTTGTAACCTTGGAGATTATTCCAATATGCTTTATCTTTCTGAATCCTTTCTTTAATAATGAGCAACTTCATTGAGCTCCTATTATTGTTAGAATATAAGACTACTTTATAAAATAAATTAAATGGTCTTTCTATAATATTCGTATTTCACAACCTTATAACAAAACGCCTTAGTCATATTCCATGATTAGACGCACTATAATAAACTATAGATTCTACTTTTATGGTGGAAGAAGCTATGAGTGTCGACTTACCATTCTTCTCCAATAAGCAAATAGATGTAGCATGAAATAGATCTAAAATCGTATTAGCATCCAACAAAGTCAAAATCTAAATACTGAATGATCTCTACCTTATTTGATTTCTTATATATAAACATGTAGTGTTTTATTCTCTAAAGATGCCTTAAAATCAATTTTTCTACTTTTTAATGATCCATTTCCAAATTACTTAGATATTTGTCTAACATTCCAACAATGTACACAATATTTAGATGCATACGAACCTAAGAATACAAAACCTAAGCATAAATCAAGTTTCCCATTACCTAAGCGTGGGAAATTTTTTGCATTTTCTTAAATTCAAAATCATTCTTGGAGCAGTGGTTGAACTATACTTGTCTTCCTTACCAATGTGGTGTCTTCTAGTCTGCAATCCTGCATGCCAAATTTATTAAGTACTGTGAAACCCTAACCTAAGCAGAGTCTAATGTATGCCTTGGACCTATATATATGTTAAATAGAATTTTTGGATAATTTTAGGATTTTATGATATTTTGCAATTAGGGTTTAATTAAGAAGGGTGATTAAAAATTTAATCATCGGAGCCCAAAGTGAGTCGGTATGACCCGAAAGGCTTAATGAGGATTTAAAGGTGATAAGGTGTCATGAATAATCATGTTAATAATCATAATTTAATTTATGAAGAGTAAAATGTAATTATGAAATTAAGGTGGAAAATCATAGAAAATTCATAACTCAACGCCCGTAAGACGGATTCAAGTGAAATTTAAGAAGAAAGTTGATGATGTTGGGCTTGATATTATGAGATTATTGGATTATGAAAATCCTTGCTGAACTTGGATTAATAACTTATTGATCATATTTCAATTTCAACCGTTAACTTTAAACGGCTATAACAGGAGTTGGGAAAATCGGATTGAGATGAAATTTGAAATGATGGAATAAAATTATGAAATCTATAAGATGAATGGAATGGATTAAGATAATTATCATGAAAAATGACTTTCTTGGAGAGCAAGTAAGTGGATTGACTTGTCTCAGGAGAGGAGACATGATTTTAATGCAAAGTCAAAGTTTGTTACAACTTTGATTATGTGGATTTTTGAGCAATTTTTGGAGATCAAAAAATATGAAAATGCTTGGATAATTAATACATTAATTAAGGGGTAATTAGGTGTATAAATTACCCACATATTGGAATTTTAAAAATAGAAAAAAATGGGCAATAGCTAGACATTATGGTGGAAGCGGATTGACAGTCAAGATGAGGGCAGATTTTGGATTTTTAAAAAATGGTAAAAACTCATTTTACTTGGCTGTAATTGTGCCAACACATAAGGTAGATAAAGGTGCATTTAAGGGTGTGGAAATGCAGCAACAAGTGGGGCCCACTACTGGAAATTCCAGCTCCTCAAAGGCATGCACGTTCACATGAGAGAGAGAGCCCTTGGAAATTTCCAAGTGCTGAAATTCTTCTTCCCCAAGGCAGCCTCACGTCCAGCACCTAGCAAGCCAAGAAGAAGAGAAAATAGAAGGAAAATAGGAGAAAAAGACGGAAAAAAGGAGAGATCACCCATTTAATCAAGTAAGTATATGATTATTTTGATTTTATGCATCAAATCTGGAAATTATATGATGTTGTAAACTAAAATATGGAAGGAATAGTAAATGGATGGATTTTAGCATAAAAATGTTTGGAAAGAATAATTATGGAGTTATTAAGGAACGACCTAATTTTCAGCTCAAAAGGATATGTATGTTGCAAATTAAAAATCCGAGAAAATTAGCCTAAACAGTGTAAAACGGGTGACAGGATTAGCTGTAGAAAATAATTTTTAATAATTTTTATATAATGAATTTTGATGAAAATTTTACATGTTGTATAATATGTAATGAGAATCACAGAAAAAAATTTAAAATTAGGTTTTTATGGGTGTAAATATATCCTATAAATAACGTCATTCAGGCTATCTAAAAATGGATTCTTCTGTTCAGCAAGGTAAAAATGGCCAAATAAATATGTAATGTCAATATTTCATTCTGAAATTTTTATGACAGTTAATTAATGAAGTTATTAAGTCATGGTAGGAATTTAAGATAAAAAATGCTTGATTTTATATTAATTCCAGATTTTGAGATTTTAGTACGCCTGATTTCAGCATATGTGGTTAGTTTGAGAAAAAATCAAAAAGAAATATGAAACCTATGTAGAAATGATCTAAATTTATTTATGTATTAAATACTTAAATATGTATTAATAAAAGTGAGATTATATGCTGAAATTACAGATTTTATATAATTGCCTAAGGTTATGTGTCAAAAGACATGTTAAACGGGTGAAAAAATGGGTTTCAAACTAGTTGTTTTGGAAACCTATGGAAAGTGGATTTAAATCCCATAAAAATATCCTAAATTTAGTGATAATTAAGGGTAATTAACCCGCTGAAATATGGATTAAACCTCTGACTTAGAAAAGTTTATGAAATCCATTATGTGTATATTGCCAAATGGGCATATGTGAAGGAATAGATATGCAAGGATAATGAATGACTTGTGAAATTTATTTTTACACAAAAATGTATGAAAATATGATATATTTCATGATTATATGTCTGTTTAGAACTTCATGAAGTTAATTTTTAATTTTGGAATTGATTAATGAAGCCTAAGGCAATAACGTATGCTTAAAGCAGGCACCGATATGTATATTTTGAAAAGGGTGTGAAAAGTGGTAAAGGAAGGTTAATGAACCTATATATGATAGTTAATGGATGGATTTTGTATGGTTGAATGGATACCTTAATGATGAGGTTATATATGTTATGTGATTAGCCGATGGAATGCGTAAAAATGTGCACGTATATGCTAAATGTATGCATAGTGACTTGAAAAGTCGAATAAATGATAGATGTGAATAAAATGGGTTGAAAAACTAAATAGAATGCAAGAAAAAGAAATATATGAAAAATCACATTATTTTCATGTAGGCAAGGAAAAGAATGGAAGGAAAGAGATTATAGCAATCTCAGGTAAGCAAGCAAACTTTTTAAAATGCCACTTTCTTTCTATGTGATTGATATGATTAAAATGTTTATCTTTGTATTTGAAATGTTTATGTTTATGTTTTATTGAATGGGCAACCACAAGTTTTGAATATGACGACTTTAATGCAAAGCCATAAGTTTTGAAAAATGATGACTTTAATGAAAAGTCTTAAGGTTTGCTTCATGGGAAGCAAGCGACACTTTTTAAGATAAATAATTTATCCTAAGTGTTGCCAAGGATGGGAATGCTTCATGTTAATGGAATTGAGAAATTTTACTTATGAGTAAGCAAGTTCTCCATGCTAATATTTTTAAGGATTTCATGTTTGATACCGATGGTGTTAGGGATTTACTTTTAAGCAAGCAAGTTCTATATGATATTGTTTCAATAGCATTTTATAAGAAAAAGGGAGTTTCACCCTTTTTCACAAAAATATTGTTTGTAAATGAGTTTTGAGTTATTTCTGCAATAACTCGTGATAAACAATGATGAAAAGGATTTATTTTGCTAGGTCAAGATAATTAAAAAATAAATGATGTTTTGGACATAGTCCATATGTTTTGAAATAATGCTCGAAAAGTTCTGATTTCCTTTAGATAAGAAAATCTATGTTGAAAATATTGGAAAAATATTTCTACGGATGTGTTGAAAGGGATTTAAGGATGACCAACCTTCTATGATTGATTTCATAAAACGATTTGATTTCAGGTTGCTTGATGGCATGCAAAAGGCTGTGCAATTTTCCTTTATGTAAAAATGATTGATATGTGGACAATTATTAAATTTTTAGGTTATGGACAAGGGGATAGCAAAATTGCATAACTTTTATAAACAAAAGGTCCTGAAATGGAAATCAAGCAAATATTAGAGAAAAATATGATTTATTTATGAAAACGCAAAGGATTTGAAATTCTTTTATTAAAAGGATTTTAAGATGTATTGTTTATCAAACATTTCAAATATTTATCAAAATATTTTATTCAAAATGATTCTAAAGAAATTTAAGGAAGGTCATCCTAAAACTAGATTTCAAATAACAACTTGTTAAAGTGGGTGCGCTCGCTTACAAGTTGACACAGACTGCGGTCTGTGATGTATTTTTGAAAATTATTTTTAAATATAGACTTTGGTCTAAGATTTTTGTGCTTATGGATGCAGGCCGCGGTCTGTGATCCCGGTTTAAAAGAACATAGGCTGCGGTCTGTGGTTCTTTAAACCAAACGGACTGCGGTCCATCAGGATAATGTATGGTGCACCAGTACAAGGAATAGGATGGTTGTAGAGTATGGTTGGGATGACCGGGGCCCACTCTACATAAGGCCAATTCGCTAAGGGATGATAGGAGTGCCAGCGGCGCCCTCCCTGAGACGGGAGCAGGATAAAAGAACAACCGCCTAGCTAGCATGCTGTTAAGGATTCTCTTCCAAAAGGTAGCATGATCACTTGCTAAGTGTCACTACTGGATGGAGAGAAATGCATTTGCTTATGTTTTATTTTTAAAAAGCCCAAAGATTGGGTCATGAAAATATGATTTTATGAAAGTATCCTAAAGGGATTTTTATGAAATGGTTACCCTAAAAGAAAGGATGTTTTACACAAAAGTGTAAATAACAGGAATTAAAGGAAATGTATTTATGTAAATGCATTTATGAAAATGGTTTACGTATTTTATTTCCCTTGTTTGTTATAAACAAGCCCCAAGATGGAGAATTATGAAAAGGATTTATGTTCATTTCTAAAAGAGCCTAAATAAAGAATGTTTATGGACATAAGAATGTCCATTTCTAAAGAACGTAAATGATAAGGGTTTATGGATGTAAAACGTCCCATGCTAATATGTTGGATTTTATAATGAAAAATGTTTTTAGACATAAAAATTGTTCTTTGCCGAGAAAGGCTTATGTGATTGATGTTTTAGGACATATGAATGTTCATTGCCAAATGAGGTTATGTGAAAAATGTTTTGAGACATGAAATGTCTCTTGGCTAAAGAATTTTATGATGGCTTATGTGAATGATGTTTTGAGACATAAAATGTCTCTTGGCTAAAGAATTTTATGATGGTTTATGTTAATGATGTTTTGAGACATGAGATGTCTCATTTGCCTAAGGATTTACGTTGTTTTGGATGTGAAACGTCCACTGGTAAACGATGATTTCATGTAATGGCTATGAACATTAAAAATGTTCATATAAGATTAAAGGGAACTCATCATCAAAGGTAAAATGTGTATGTTTTGGCTAAACAAGCCCATGCGTGATTTGTAAATGATTTTAAGAATGAATGCTTTATGAAAACATTCTAAGACATGGAATTGTCCTCATAAATAAAGAATTTTACGATAGTATTTTAGGACATATACATGTCCTCAGGAACAAGGTATTCCCGATGTTTATAAAAAAGTTTTCAAGAAGCCTTGCCCTAAAGATGAAATGCTTGTTTACTGAGTTGTCACTCATATTTTGTTTTCCCAACCCTTAGACAGGTATTAGGAAAACTCAAAAGGTTGCGAACCTAAGACGAGAAGAAAGGTACGTGATGAGAGCCTTGAAGGCTATGACGAATGGAAAAGCTTGAATATGCTAAGGTAAGTTAATGTGTATGTGAACCTAATGAGAATATTAAGTTCTATATATGGTTCAATGGTTGAATGTAAAATGTGAAGCCTAAGTCAAGGAATCTTTCACTATAGAAAGGTATGAAGAGATGCTACATGTTTATGTATATTTGAACTTAGTTAGAGTTCTAAGTTCCATGGGAATTAATGACTGAATGTGTGCAAATATGAAGTGTACAATGATTGATTGTATAATGACAGATATGAAAAGATATTATGAATGAATATGATGAATTTCATTACAAGTGAAATGTCACAATGTATGATGATTGTCATGTCAAGATTATGAATGATGACAGATGAAAAATCGAAAAAAATTTGGACGTATTCCAATTAAGAACCCGTCGCGTGATGAGGGCGACAATCCTGATTCACATTTACCAATCGATAGATCTTGAGGTAAGGAAGTGACGTCTCAGTTTGGAGCACCGCAAGTACTTTATTAATATAAGTATTTTGTGATAATTTAAGAAT
Organism: Annona cherimola; assembly: GCA_030490835.1. NCBI lineage: Eukaryota > Viridiplantae > Streptophyta > Magnoliopsida > Magnoliales > Annonaceae > Annona > Annona cherimola. Next base: position 51,951,900 of record CM059976.1, read on the forward strand.
ATGTTAAGAGCAATCTTGATGCATCTAAATCCTTATAAAAAGATACATCTTCAAGATCCTTCATCTAAATTTTTTTTGATAGAAATATCTTGATTCCATAAAATAAATCTCTATTGATGTTGACAAACAGTACATCATCAACATAAAAAACTAAAAATATGTGCTTACTACCACTAAATTTATGATTACTCCTACTGAACCTATGGTATATATAGGCATTAATAGAATTTATCTCAAAATCAAATACGATTAAAATTTGATGAAATATGTAATAACATTAACAAAAAGCTTGCTTAAGACTGTAAATTGATTTTTTGAGTAATTATTGAGAAATATTATCCTTAAATTTATCTAATATAGCTAAGGTCAAAATTTGGTACTTGGGCTATTATTATCTGGAAAGAAACTTTTAATGAAACCAAAGAAAAATCTCTTTGTAATCAATGCCTTCCTTTGGAATAAATTTCATTGTGAAAACACAAGCTTTATGCCTTTACACATCATCCTTTCAAATCTCTCTTAGTTCTAAATATCCTTTTATCACCAATGAGTTTCATACCTTCATGTAGTAGGACAGGTTAACAAATCATCATTGTCTTTTATGGACTTAGTCTCTTATTTATAACATTAATTCATTTTTGAGAGTTTGTACTTTGCAGTGTTTAGTGCAAGTTTATGGATTACCTTCCACCAATCCAATCTCATCTTGATATTTTGGAAAAATTTGATGTAATCATCAGAAATCACATTTCTCCTTTCTCTAGTAGGCTCTTTAATAGCATCCATTGTTGAGGGTGTTGAGCTTGATAATTAAGAATAACTAGTTTACCATGACTAGAGAGACTTTAAACAATATCTTGTAGTCTTTAACTTTATCTTCCTTCCAAGCTCAATATTTTTAAAGAATTAGTATTTTTGATCTCAAAAAAGTTTTAGAAGTGGAAACCCTAAAATTGTTCAACATACCCAACAATATTCAAATTCAAAAGAGACTAAACTGACTATTTTCAAATGAAATGTCTCTTAACTCTCTACGTCATTAACAAATAGAGGATAAACAGGAAGCGAGAAAATAAACCCCATGTCTAGCTATAAAAGAAGTTGCCTTTTCTCTTTTCTTTTGAAAATGCTAATTATTGTTCCATAAAAAAATCAACTACAACATAAATACTTCCAAATAGGGAAAAAAAGGAAGTCACGTCAAAAAAGTTAAAGGTATTTTTATTTGCCTTTTCTTTTGATTTGAGACAATTCATTAACTAGTCACAAAAGACCTCTCTCATTCTTATCATTTGGGTGTTGTTGGAAACAATGTTTAAAACAAAACAAAATTGACCAAAGCATAAGTTTTGATGATTAACAAAGTTAAATTTGAGTAAAATTTGAATACTAATGAATATGTTGAATGTTTAAGGAATAAAAACAGCCAAGTCGATTCCCAAGTCGACTTAGACTTCGACTTGAGGTGAAGTCGATACTGAAGTCGACTCCACCAGCGACTTCAAGTGGACTTTTCTGGACAGCGCTGAAAATAGGAGTTAAACATGCTGAAGTCGCAGACAACGTCGACTCCACTTGTGACTTGGAAGCTAAGTCGCAGACGAAGTTGACTCCAGCATCGACTTGAAGTTGCATTTTCTCTCCAGATTTGAATTTGGGACAGAATATTCCGAAGTCGCATTCGAAGTCGACTCCAGCTTGCGACTTGGGTAAAGTCGCAGACGAAGTCGACCCCAAGAGCGACTTGAGTCTTCTCAAGACCAAATATAAGGTGCAAGGTTATCCCAAGATCAACTTGAAGTTCAAGATAAAGATTCAAGATCATTTTCAAAATGAAGATAACTCAAGTCTTTCAAATCTAAGCATATGAAGACCAATTGCAAAGACGGGTACATGAATTCATTCCAAATCAAAGAAGATTTGATCATACAAGATTCAAGTTCTCCAAGATTCTCAAGTTTTGAAGCCAATCCAAGATGAGGATAATGTTCTATTATTGAAGAAAAGAAGCTAAGCAAGCAAGAGGTGAATCAGCAAGGATTAAACTGTTTTTGGCACAAGAGCAAGTCAAGTCGCAACCCAAGTCGACTCCAAGATCGACTTGAGGTCAAGTCTGAAACCAAGTCGTCCTAGAACTCAGACTTGAAAACAGAAGAAGTGAAGTCGCACACGAAGTCGACTCCACTTGCGACTTGGGAAGTCAAGTCGCAGACGAAGTCGACTCCACCTGCGACTTGGGGAAGTAACGTTCAACGTTGGAACATTTATTGCGCGCCAACTACTTCTATAACATTCAAATCTTTCCTCCTCTATATATAGACACTCAAGAAAACGTGAAACACAAGAAGATAGAGTCTAAAGAGAGGAAAGAAGTGCAAGAAAGAGTTATTATTTGCTTTTCTCCAAATTTGAGTGATATATACACTTTCAAAGGAAGAACAAGCTTCAAGTTGCAACGTGCTTCAACAAAACACAATTGGTTGTTCCTACAGATTCTTCCTCGAGCTGAAACTTGCTACACAACTCAGTAAAGTGTAGATCTTCTTATTTTTCATTTTGATTGTATTGAACTTGATTTAGCTTGGGTAGCTAAGATCAAGTATAAGCAAAGTAGTGTGTGATTGGAGTGAAACTCATCACCTACTTGTGCTGTGCATTGTTGATGCCCCCTAGAGCTAGAATCTAGAAGAGAGCATAGGCTCTGGATATATATGCCCCCTAGAGCTAGAATCTAGAAGAGAGCGGAGACTCTAACTGTATTCGTGGAATACATAGTGGAACCCAAGTCACAAAGGAGTGTGAGCTTGGAAGAGTAGAGTAGGGAAAGGTTACCCGAACCACTATAAATCTTGTCTACTGCTTTTCATTATTGCTCTTATTACTTTAGTGTTCTCTATTTGCTTCAATCAAGGGGATTAAACCTTCAAGGGGTTTTTTAAGTTATTAAAAAATTTTATAAGAACCCAATTCACCCCTCCCCTCTTGGATTGTGCCATTAACTCGGGACCAATAGGTGTCATCCTACTTCTTGTCACTCCTCGCTAGGCACAAAAAGAGGATGCAGAAATGATGAGCTAGTAGGCAATGAGAATCAGCATATTAGTGAAGATGCAAATAAGGGAGGCATTGAAGAGGAGGGAATCAATTGGGTATGAGGGGTGAGAGGAGGAAGCATTTTCATTTTGAAAGAACATGAGAGAGGGTTGTAGAGAGATTGGAAGAAGAAGAAGAAGAAGATGTTGATGGTGGTAGAAGCTACAAAGAAAGGATAATCTTGGAAGATCAATGAATACTAAGCTAGCGCTTACAAACAAAGTATAAGGAGGCAAATTGGAATTAGAAGGAAGGCAATGAAAGATTTTGAGGAGCTCACTGCAGTGAAAAGGATCAACATAATCCATATCATCCTCTCTCTCTCTCAATCCTTATCCCTTCTTCTTTTCTTTCAATTGGGAGCAGAAGAATAAAATAGGTGGAATTCATTTCTTGATTATGAGTTAGGTGTGGGCGATTTCGGGGATTAAGAGAGGACTGAAGTGGGGTTAGAAGGCAAAGGATGCAAAGGGGTATTTCATAGGAAGAAAGCTATGAGGGAAGAAGAGGAAGAGTGAGGCACGAGTGTTATGTGCTCCTGCGAGATTCTTAATGGCTTGTAATTTTTTATTTTGCATTTTAGTACTATCGTACAAGAGCCACAATGTCGATCCAACAACGCTAAGAAATATTGCCTCATCTAACGATTTAGGAAGGTTTTGAAGCAAAAAAGGCGTATTTTGATATTCTACAGCAAATCGGGTGTGAAATTGCAAATTTTCAACAACTTTGGAGTACATATTAGTGGTCCAAACTGTAAAATAAAAAGGGCTTGTTAATTCATCAATGCAGGCCATGTAAAATTAAAGTGCCACAAGTCAAATATGATCTTCTAGAAAGGTACAAATGGCTTGTTATTAGCCAAAATAATTAATTAAAGATAGAAATTAGATAAATGAGGTGGTTGCTTACTTATTCCTTTTGTTGGAAAATCACTACAACTTATGAATAAGGGGTGTGACCCATCTTTGACAAAAATGGAGAGTAGAGAGTAGAGAGTTCCATCAAGTAATCTCCGCAATTAATAATCAAAATCTAGGTTAGTAGTTGTTCATTTTCACATTTATTTATTTCAACAAGGATCAAGGGTGAAGATCAATCTACACCATTGAAATTGGGAGATAAATTTTGGATTTGAGTGATGTAGCTTATGGCCCAACATCGGATTTATTGTGATGCTTGGTGATGGATTATGATGAAAGGCTATTATTTGAGGAAAATTTTGTCTAAACCTGTGATCAAAGTGGGCCCAAATAAATTCTATACCAATAGACAACATATGAATGATCTCAACCATTCAATCTATGATTTCATACATAGTTTGGATGATTCAAACCATTTTATATGTGTAATATTTAAATTTACATAAAAAATGATGTAATTTGGTCATTGGCAAATCTATCTCAATAATTTCTATATTAATGATCCAAACCATTAGATTTGAGCATTTGCAAATCTATCTCAATATGGAAAGTGCAACCAGTTGATCTAGACTATTAAAGATCTAATTAAAACTATATTTTCATGATCTAAATCATTGACTTATACTGAATAATTTATTTTCTATGATATATGTGTTACAGATATGATTGGAATTATAATTAGTAGATTAAATTAATAATTACAATGGTTTATAAGTTACCTTATTTAACCTATGTAGTAAATCTAGAATTGAAAAGAAAAATACAAAATAAAGAATAAAAGAATGAGTTTTAGTATAATGATTTTATCGAGGACTTTTTATATTATCATTAAGGAATGACCAAATTTTTATATTAAAATTATGTAGTATCTTGTAAATTACAAATCCTAGATGTTCAATCTAAACAGGGTAAAACGATTGTCAAAACCAGCTATATTAAATGATTTTTACAATTTCTATACAAAGAATTGTGATCCAAAAATTTTATATAATATAAAATACATGCTATATAAAATACATGTTGAATATCGCTCGACAAAAATAAAAATAAATTTTTGAACGATAAAAATATGGGTAATAATTAACGTGATTTGAACTATCCCTACATTCATACCTATGTCCAACAGAACAAAAATATATAAATAAATATAAATAATTAATATTTTGTGTTAAAAATATTTATTTTGGTTAATTCATGTAGTTATTGATATATGATAGAAATTTTAGATTTACATTCCATGATTTTGATTATAAACAAAAATCTAGAGAGATCAGTGAGCCTAATTTCACCAAATATGGGGAAATTGAGGAATAATCAAAATAAAAATTTAAAATAAAATAATAATTATACAAATTGATATGGTTAGTTAAAATATATGATTGTTGAGCTAATTCATGTGAAAAAATTCCATAAAATATTTGAAAAATATTGAAAATTAAATTAGATGTGAATAGACTGTTGAAAGTTAATGTGATCAAGGGAGGGGCTATCCATGGTCATATTAAGTTTTGGAGATTAAATGGTTATTAATTATTAATTAATAATATGAGAATGACGTCTAGTAGTTAAAATTAAATATTTGTAAAATAGGATTGAATACGATGCAGAAAATACAATGTAGAAGAGTAATTTGACAATTTTGTGAAATGAGTTTCGACTCAAATTAATTATTTTATTAACTTGGAGCAAGTAACATTTTTAAATTAATGAAAATTATTATAAATGATAATTTTGGAATAATTTAATTTATATAAGGAACCGCATATTAGTTAAATTATAAAGCTATGATACACAGAGGTACCTATATATCTTAGGATGAGATATCATACCAGATCATTATTAAAAGAGTTCATTTGAGTTAAAATATTAATGAAAAAAGTCTTCTTTTCTAGTGTAGTGATTTGAGCATTATAATGAATGTGGTACAAAAATGAATCCAAGATTTACACGAGATAAGTAGTGTTCTTTTCTTCTTCTTTGATTTTGTATTGTAATGTATGGTCTAAAGCATGAATGTTTTGGATACCGTTGTTTTATAATTTTGAATGAATAAATATTTTTTATTATGATGATTTATTGTGAAATTGAGTTTGATAATTTATTCATGTTAGTATTATGCATTATGATAATGGCAAATGTTGCTTAGCATGCTAGCATATTCATGAGCTATAACTATAGTTGTAGATTTATGAAATATTTTTGTTTGACTATCAGTGACGACCATTGGCACACCCTAACTATGAATCAAGACATGATAACCTGGCTGGCATTGGTTCAAATTTACTTATCTTACCGTTATAGATTTGGGGGCTTGGGGCTTTGTTTGGCCCTCGTGATTTGAATTATGTATATTGTGACCCGGTCCGAAGAACTGGTGGCCATCAACGTACGTAATGGTTGAGGCCATCAAGTTTTAATTGATTTACGTTTAAATGCTCTACTTACTAAGTTTGCCCGTATTTTGTTAATTTTTTTAGATAATAGAAAGTTAGTAAATTATTCTGGCTTCAACCATTACGTTGATGGCCACCTGTACCACAGACCGGGTCATTTATTCAAATCACAAGGGTTAGACAAATTAGGTTTGCAACCCATCAAATCTATATTGGTCAGACAAGTAGGTCTAAATAATGTCACCCAAGCTATCGCATCCTAATCCTCGGTCAGGACATGCTAATAGTCGCCACTGATGGTCCAAGAATAAAACGTCCTAATTCCACAACTACAGTCATGGCTCATGAATATGCCAGCACCCCAAACAATACATGCCAATGTCATAATGCATAATGCGAGCCTGTATAAATTGTCAAACTCGGCATCATAATAAATCATCACAACTGATAATATTTATTCACTCAAAAATTATAACACAATGACATCCAAAATATCCATGCCCATGATTGTACATTACAATACAAACTCAAAAAGAGAAGAAAAGAGCTATACTTACCTTGTGTAAATCTCGCATCCATTCTTGTAATGTATTTCGTTATAGTTCTCAACTTATCTTGCTGAAACTAACACTTTTCTTTCATTAATATTTTAACCCAAATTAACTCTTTTAATCATGATTTAGCATGACATCTTATCCTATGATATATGAATACCTCTACATATCTTAAACTTTTATACTTTGGTCAACATATGGTTTCCTGTATAAATTAAATTATTCCAAAATTATCATATATAATGAATTTCATTAATTCTAAAACATTACCTACATTGAGTTAATAAAATAATTAATTTAAGTTGGAGCTCACTTCACCTAATTCCCAAATTACTCATTTAACTTTTGATTTGTACTTTCTTCATCGTATTCAACCATGTCTGATGAATATTCAATTTTAACTACTAATATCATTATCATATTATTAATTATTAATTATTAATTATTTAAGCTCCAGAACTTAATATGATCAGAGGCTTATCTTCCTTAATCATATTAACTTTCGACAGTTTATTTTCATATAATTTAATTTTTAATATTTGTCAAATATGTTATGAAAACTTTCCATATGAATCAACTCAATAATCATATATTTTAACTAACCATATAGATTTGGATAATTATTAGTTAAGTTTCAAATTTCATTTTGACTATTCCTCGATTTGTCCATATTTACCGAAATTAGACCACTAATTTCTCTAAATAGAGAATTATAATTAATTTAAAATATTTAAGTCTGAAAATTCTATCATACATCAATAAATATACGTATTAAAAAAATATTTTTAATACAAAATATTAAGTATTTATAGTTATTTATGTATTTTTCTTCCACTGGACAAGGTTATGAGTTTAGAGGTGGTCCATATCACATTAATTATTACACATATTGATAACATCCAAAAATTAATTTTTATTTTTGGATATGATAATATGAATATACTCTAGATCATAGAAATTTGTTAGATCAAAATTATTTGTATAAAAATTATGACAAATCAATTAGTGCAGTTGATCTTGATAGCCATTCTACCCTGTTTAGGCTGAACTTCCAACATGTTTAATTTACAAATTACAAGTTGTTTTATGATGAAACTTTTGTATTTCCCTTCTAGATGTACTACATGGGTTATATAATGTAGCTTATAAACTATTGTAATTGTTGATCTAATCCACTAATTACAGCTTTGATCATGTCTGTAACATAGATATCATAAAAAATAAATTATCTAGTCTTAATCCAATGATCTAGATCGTGAATATATATTTTGATTAAATTTTAATAGTCTAGATCAAATTATCACCATTTCTACTAATATAGGAATTATTGAGGCAGAATTGCAAATGCTCAAATCTAATCATCCATCAAGGTATCCTCACATGATCTAATTTCATATCTTTATATAAAACTAAAGTTTACACACATGTAACGGTTCGGATCATCCAAATTATACACAGAAGCATAGATTCAATGGTTGAGATTATTCCCTTCCTATCCAATGGTATATGATCTTTTTGGGCCCGGTTTAATCACAATTTTGGGAAAAACTTACCCCAAATAATAGCCTTCGATTATAGCCATGTTCAAGCATAAAAAATTTCCACTTAATAGATTCAATTTGTCCTTTATTAGATTTAACAAATCTAATTTTTAAGAACATCAACTTCCTTACTTTAAATCTGAAAATTTTCTCCAAAATCTAACGGTCTAGATTGATCTCTATCTTTGATCCTGTCTTAATTTAGAAAGTGAGACATAAAATATATAAAAATATCTTGGATGATGAAGATTGATGGCTGAGATCACTTGATTAAGGCCCTATCTCCTCTCTCTCTCTCTACTTGATCAGAAATGGTCCAGCTCTACTTATTAACTCCCGGAATTTCTAGCAGCTGGCCACCTCAACCATCCACCTCAATATGTTAATTTTTATTTTAATTAATTATTTAATTATTTTAGCCAAATACAAGCCCTACGCTTCTTTTCTAGAAAATAAGGTTTGACTTTTGATATTGCAACTCCACATGGCTTGTGCATTGCTGGAAATTTTTTATTTTACAGTTTACACTCTTTTCTTGTTATTTATTTTATCATTTATAATCATGGTAAGTCATGCATAATTAGAGTCGACAATCACGTTCAGTCATTCATTAGACTTAGTTAAATGAGCCTTATATTTATGGCTTAGATCTGCATGCTCTATTATTATTAGATGACTAATTATGCATGCTACCTGATGACCATGTAGTTTTCATCATCCAAGCCTTCCATATATCCTCATAACCTTAAAAGGATCATGATATATTCAACTTTCTCTTCGATTAAGGATTGCTCATATCCCAATAGCATAACCAAATTAATATTCTTGGTCAATGCTTAATTTGCTTATAGTGCAATTCGTGATTTCCAAGCAAGAGCTAAGTGAGGCAACAAGTTTTCTACTCAATATATTATACATATAAATATTCCTTCATTTTTCTGTACAAAATTATGTGTATATGCACCTTCTAATGTTACAATTAACCCTAAAATTCTTTTATACTTTCTAATAGATCTATGTGACCAAAGTTCATCATATGATTTATTAATAGCCCCTGAAGTAACTATTAGGTAATTTTGAAAATACTCAAAATAGCCTAAAATTGAGAAGCATGGAGAGAAAATAGATGATACGCCATGATCAGCCATCAATATGAACAGAAAGAGATAGTTACTTAGTCAATGATTCAATATAGCCAACATGAAGATTTGTCTCTAAATCTTTTCCTACTCCATACGCAATATTTTCCATATAATCTACAATGTATCTGCTCCTCGACAATATCTAATCTTCAAAATTTTACGTGTCTATATTTTCCATTCTTGATATGTTTCATTAACCAATATAATCTAATTAAATTCAATGTTTCGAAATATATAGATGGATCTGTTGGAAATATATGAAAAACAAGTTAAATCTATGTTTTGATGATTAACAAATCAATTTGAGCAAGTTTTGGCTACTAACATGTTTGTGGATATGTTTAAGGGATATACATTTGAAGAACATAAAGCATGGAAGACCAAGTCGTTCCCCAAGTCGACTCCAAGATCGACTTCAAGAAGCCAAATCTGTCCAGAGTTGAAAATGGGAGAAGAACAAGTGAAGTCGCAGGCCAAGTCAACTCCACTTGCGACTTGGGAAGCCAAGTCGCAAACGAAGTCGACTCCAGCATCGACTTCAGACGGGAAGTTCACTCCAGAGTCGAATCCGGGACAGCAACATGCCGAAGTCGCAGTCGAAGTCGACTCCAGTTGCGACTTGGGTGAAGTCGCAGACGAAGTCGACCCCGAGTCCGACTTGAGTTCTTCGAAGCTGAAAATACAGATTCAAGTTCACCTTTGAAGATCAACTTGGGATTTCTCAAATCCAAGACACAAAAGCTTCAAGCATGTTCAAGATCAAATCAAGTCTATCAAGTCGAAGGCAAAGATTCAAATATGCTTCAAAATGAAGAGATAATCAAATCATGAAGACCAAATGAGTCCAATGCAAAGCAAGGTGCATGAATCAATCATGCAAGGATCAAACTCTCTTCAAAGACTCACAAGGTTCAAGCTATCCAAGAAAGAATCAAAGACATGCTCTTCAAGATTGACAAGATCTACAAGTATGAGGAGCCGTTCTAGTATGAAATCAATTAAAGGAAAGAAGCCTAAGCAAAACAAAGCAATCTCTAAATTACTCAAGTTCATCAAAGCCACCTGACAAGGTGAAGTCGCACCCGAAGTCGACTTCACCTGCGACTTGGGTCAAGTCGATACCCAAGTCGACCCGACCTGGAACTTGAAGTTGCGACGGAGAGGCGAAGTCGCACCCGAAGTCGACTCCATCTGCGACTTGGGCGAAGTCGCATCCGAAGTCGACTCCACCTGCGACTTGGGTCGCAACGGTTGAAATTTATTCGAACGTTGGCGCATTAAATGCGCTCCACCTACCTTCAAACGTTCGGATTCCCTCCACATTTATAAAAGGCATTGAATGTGAATGAGGGAAGTAGCTGAGATTCATTAAGTGTGCATAACTCCCATCTTGAAGAGCATTAAAGAGATCAAGCCAATCCAAGAAGAAGAACTTTGCTTCATACTACAAGAGCTCAACTGCTGATCCTTCAAAGCCAACTCAACAAGTTCTTCTCTGTGCCAAGCTGCTTCTACACAACTGTAAAGTGTAGTTTCTTTTATTGTTTCTTTTGTTGTATTGAACTTGATCTAGCTTGGGTAGCTAAGATCAAGTGAAAGCAAAGTAGTGTGTGATTGGAGTGAAACTCGTCACCGACTTGTGCTGTGTTGTATGCCCCCTAGAGCTGGAATCTAGAAGAGAGCAGTGGCTCTAATTGTATTGAGAGAATACAATAGTGGAACCCAAGTCACAAGGAGTGTGAGCTTGGAAGAGTGGAGTAGGGAGGTTGCCCGAACCACTATAAAAATTCTTGTCTGCTTGATTTACATTTCTTCTCTCTACATTACATTGCTTTCCATTTAGTTTCTTCATTAAGGGGACTAGATTAATCCGAGGTAAAATTTCTGTTTAAGTTGTAAATTTTTAATTACCCAATTCACCCCTCCCCTCTTGGGTTTTGCCATCAACTCGGGACCAACAAGTGGTATCAAAGCAGGTCTTTGAGTTTATCAAAGAGATCTTATTATCATGGCATCCCAATCTTCTTCCGTTCCCGCTTTTGCTGAAGGCCAATCATTTACTAGGCCACCATTATTTGATGGGAGCAATTTCGGTTATTGGAAGCTTCGTATGAAGCAACTCATCATGGCTACGGACATGGATTCTTGGATTGCAATCCAAGATGGTGTAACATTGCCTATAGATGAAAGAGCTTCCAAGTGGACCGAAGAGGAAGTAAGAACCGTCAAGAGCAATGCTAAGGCTATGAACTCTTTATTTTGTGCTCTTACGGCTTCTGAGTATGATAGAGTATCTTCTTGTCTAACCGCTAAAGAAATATGGGATACTCTAATATCTATTTATGAAGAAACTTCTCAAGTCCAAGGGACTAGAAGAAATATTCTGATAGGAGAGTTGGAAAGCTTTAAAATGCTAGATACAGAATATATTTCTGAAATGTTTGCAAGATTTTCTAAGATCACTAACGCCTTGAAAGGTCTTGGAAAGGCTATCTCTGAATCCGAACAGGTTATGAAGATATTAAGAGCTCTACCGGAATCTTGGACTCCAAAGATTATGGCGATTGAAGAAGCCAAAGACCTAAATACACTAAAGCTAGAAGATCTAATTAGCTCATTAATGTCACATGAGCTAATCAAGAGAAGAAATGAAGATCAACACAAAGGGAGGAAAGCTATTGCACTAAAGGCCACCCACAACTCAGAAGAATCTTCCTCCTCATCTCATAATGACAATGAAGACATAGCACTACTCACTCGCAAATTCCGAAAATTTGTGAGAAAAGAAAAGAACCTCAAAGACTTCAAAGAAAGACCACAAAGAGAGAAGAAGAAGGAGGTTGCAAAATGCTATAGATGCGGGGGCGTGGGACATATGTAGGCTCAATGTCCTACACCGGAAGAGAGGAAGGAAAGATATGAAGGCAGAAAATATCAAAGGCCAAAGGGAAGAGGCATGTACGTCAATGAAGAGACTTCATCAACAAGCAGCTCTTCAACCGACGAATTTGAGGCAGCAAACTGTGCAAGAATATGCTGCATGGCACGGATCGAACAAGAAGAAGACTTGTTATGCCTAAACACAACTGAAGTTTTGGAAGAACAATCCACCTCAACAAAATGCACAAGCAATGAAGAGGTAACTTCCAAACCTTGCTATTCTCAATCAAGTTATTCTTCTTTTCATGAATGCCTCAAATGTGCTGAATTAGAAGAACTACAACTTGCATATGATTCATTATATGAGGAAATCAAAAAGATAGGAAACAAGTTGACATTGAAGAGACAACAATGTAACTTCGTTATTATTGAAAATGGAAAACTAGCTGAAAATTCAACAAAACTGAAAGAAGAAAATGAATCATTGTTGAAAGAGGTAGAGAAACTGAAAAAGGAGAACAAATCATTAAATGAATCATTAGCAAAGTTCTCTAATCCAGGAGAAAATGTAAGAATGTTTTTGAATATGACTGCTCAAACAAATAAAAGAGGTCTTGGATATTATACATTTGAGCAAAAAGAAAGTGGCAAATCTAACGTGCCAATACTTGGAAAATTTCAAACCAAAACCGCACCTATATACAAGCCACAAAAGAAAAATGTTATGTGGACTAGAAGGCCAACATTTGAACCAAAATATACTTGGAGGCCTACTCCTAGATTACCAATGGCTTGCAATTTCTGCAACAAAATGGGTCATAAAGCCTATAAGTGTAACTTTAAGAAATTATATGACCATGGTGCAAAATTAGTTTGGGTTCCAAGAAATACAAGATTTGGGCTTTCTAAGTTAGAACAACAACAATTGAATCATATTACTAACCCAAATGGACCCATAAAGTGGGTACCAAAGAGATGAGATTTACTTGTTCATCTTTCAGAAATGTTTCAAGGCAAAGGCAAACAATGTATGGTTCATGGATAGCGGTTGTTCAAGGCATATGACCGGAGAAAGAAGTCTATTCCATAAACTTAAGCCTTGCAACGATGGAACAGTTGCCTTTGGAAATAATGAGAAAGGTAAAATTAAAGGTAAAGGAACCATTTACAGTATTTCAAATGCATGCATGGAAGATGTTTTGTTTGTTGAAGGACTCAAGCACAATCTAATGAGCATTAGTCAATTATGTGATAAAGGATACAAGGTTGTGTTTGAATCATCTATATGTGTGTTTGATGGAGAACATATCATGTTTAGCGAAAAAAGACATGGAAATGTGTATTTGGTTTCACTTAATGAATTAGATGGTCAATGTCTAATGGCCATTGATAATGATCCATGGGTTTGGCATAAAAGACTTGGACATGTGAACATGTCAAACATAAAGACCCTATGGAAGAAGAGTTTGGTAGAAGGATTGCCTAAATTGAAATATGACAAAGATAAAATTTGTAAGACATGTCAATTATCAAAACAACCCAAGATGCCTTTCTCTACCAAAAAGGAAATTTTCACCACTAGGCCACTTGAATTGCTACACATAGATTTATATGGGCCATCCGACATTTCAACCATTGGTGGAAAGAAATATGTGTTTGTAATTGTTGATGATTTTTCAAGATTTACATGGATAATTCTCTTAGCTAGCAAAGATGAAGCCTTCTCTATGTTTTCAACTTTTGTAAATTTGGTGCAAAATGAAAAACAAAGTACTATTATGACTATAAGAAGTGATCATGGTGGTGAATTTGAAAATAAATGATTCATAGAATTATGCAATGAAAAAGGAATTCATCACATATTTTCTGCACCAAGAACTCCACAACAAAATGGAGTAGTTGAACGTAAAAATAGAACTATACAAGAGATGGCTAGAACTATGCTAAATGAGAGCAAATTATCCAAGAAATTTTGGGGTGAAGCTGTAAGTACAGCTTGTCATGTGTTGAATCGAGTTACCATTAGAGCAATCTTGAAAAAGACCCCATATGAGCTTTGGAAAGGAAAAAAACTAAATATTTCATATTTTCATGCTTTTGGTTGCACATGTTATGTTTTGAACAATGGAAAAACCAACTTGGAAAAGCTGGATGCTAAAAGTGATGAGGCAATATTCCTTGGATACTCATCAAATAGCAAAGCATATAGAGTATTCAATAAACGAAACCAAGTTGTAGAAGAGTCCATACATGTTGTTTTTGATGAAACTAACCCATGCTTCAAAAGAAAAGATGATTTAAGTGATGCAGATGATATAGCAAGCAATCTTAAAAAACTGCATGTGGAGAAGCAAGAAGACTCCATGGAGGAAAGGGTAAGTGAAGGTAATAATTACAAACCTCCAACTGATTTGAAATTCAAACATGCACATCCAATTGAACAAGTTATAGGAAATGTGTATGAAGATGTGAAAACTAGAAGATCGAAACAAAATGTTTGTGGACAATATGCCTTTGTATCTAAAATTGAACCTTCTAATATTGATCAAGCTCTTGATGATGAACACTGGATCATAGCAATGCAAGAAGAGCTAAATCAATTTGAAAGAAATCAAGTTTGACACCTTGTTCCTAGACCAAATGATTGTACTGTTACTGGCACCAAGTGGGTCTTTAGGAACAAATTAGATGAAAGTGGACTTATAGTTAGAAACAAAGCTAGACTTGTGGCAAAAGGATACTCACAAGAAGAAGGAATAGATTTTGAAGAATCCTATGCCCCAGTTGCTAGATTAGAAGTCATTCGCATCTTACTAGCTTTTGCATCTCACATGAACTTTAAATTGTTTCAAATGGATGTCAAAAGTGCATTTCTGAATGGTTATATGAATGAAGAGGTGTATGTAGAACAACCACCTGGATTTGAGGAAAAAGATCAATCTAAATTTATATACAAGTTAACCAAAGCATTATATGGATTAAAACAAGCTCCAAGGGCTTGGTATGATAGACTAAGCAAATTTCTGATTGATCATGATTTTCAAAAAGGAAAGGTAGACACCACTTTGTTTATCAAATATAAAGAAAAGGATATATTGGTCATTCAAATTTATGTTGATGATATCATTTTTGGTGCTACTAATGAGATTCTTTGTCAAGAATTTTCTGAGCTTATGCAGAAAGAATTTGAGATGAGCATGATGGGAGAGCTAAACTTCTTCCTTGGACTGTAAATCAAGCAATTGAATGAAGGAATCTTCATTAACCAATCCAAGTATATCAAGGAAATGCTGAAAAAGTTTGGCATGGAGAATAGCAAAGGAGCAAACACGCCAATGAGCTCAACAATCAAAATTGACAAAGATGAAAAAGGAAAAATAGTTGATTTAAAATTGTATAGAAGCATGATAGGATCTTTGTTGTATTTAACTGCTTCTAGGCCTGATATATTGTTTAGTGTGTGTATGTGCTCTAGATTTCAATCATGTCCAAAAGAATCACACTTGGTAGCTGTCAAAAGAATTTTCAGATACCTAGTTGACACTACCAATATAGGACTTTGTTATCCAAAGGGCTCTAATTTTGATCTAATCGGCTACTTGGATGCGGATTTTGCCAGTTACAAAGTAGATAGAAAAAGCACTAGTGGAACATGTCAATTTCTTGGGAACATGTTGGTTTCATAGTTTTCAAGAAAACAAACTAGTGTTGCTCTATCTACGGCGGAAGCCGAATACATTGCCGCCAGGAGCTGTTGTGCCCAATTACTTTGGATGAAACAACAACTTAGGGACTATGGCATGGATTTTAAAGATATACCCATTAAATGTGATAATACTAGTGCCATATGTTTAACTAAAAATCCAGTCTTACATTCTAGGACCAAACATAAAGATCTTAGACATCATTTCATTAGAGAACATGTAGAAAATCATGACATATGTTTGATATATATAAGAACTGAGGATCAAATTGCAGATATATTTACAAACCCCTAGCAAAAGAAGCATTTTATAAGATTAGAAATGACATGGGAATGATTAATTTAACTTATCACAAATTGAGGGGGAGCACATGTTTAGGGGGAGCAACCCCACCTGTCTCTTTCTTCACCCTCTAACTTTTTGATATATTGACAAAAAGGGGGAGAAGAGTAGGATTTGATATAAGTCCAAAATGGGAGAAGAGTAGGACAAAGGGGGAGAAGAGTAGGATATGGTTGGGGAGAAGAGTTTAAATGTTGAAAGTTTGCTAAACATGTTATTTTTACGTTATTGAAAGGCATACACTCAAATCGGTTTTGTCAATCATCAAAAAGGGGGAGATTGTTGAAAATATGTGGAAAACAAGTTAAATCTATGTTTTGATGATTAACAAATCAATTTGAGCAAGTTTTGGCTACTAACATGTTTGTGGATATGTTTAAGGGATATACATTTGAAGAACATAAAGCATGGAAGACCAAGTCGTTCCCCAAGTCGACTCCAAGATCGACTTTAAGAAGCCAAATCTGTCCAGAGTTGAAAATGGGAGAAGAACAAGTGAAGTCGCAGGCCAAGTCAACTCCACTTGCGACTTGGGAAGCCAAGTCGCAAACGAAGTCGACTCCAGCATCGACTTCAGACGGGAAGTTCACTCCAGAGTCGAATCCGGGACAGCAACATGCCGAAGTCGCAGTCGAAGTCGACTCCAGTTGCGACTTGGGTGAAGTCGCAGACGAAGTCGACCCCGAGTCCGACTTGAGTTCTTCGAAGCTGAAAATACAGATTCAAGTTCACCTTTGAAGATCAACTTGGGATTTCTCAAATCCAAGACACAAAAGCTTCAAGCATGTTCAAGATCAAATCAAGTCTATCAAGTCGAAGGCAAAGATTCAAATATGCTTCAAAATGAAGAGATAATCAAATCATGAAGACCAAATGAGTCCAATGCAAAGCAAGGTGCATGAATCAATCATGCAAGGATCAAACTCTCTTCAAAGACTCACAAGGTTCAAGCTATCCAAGAAAGAATCAAAGACATGCTCTTCAAGATTGACAAGATCTACAAGTATGAGGAGCCGTTCTAGTATGAAATCAATTAAAGGAAAGAAGCCTAAGCAAAACAAAGCAATCTCTAAATTACTCAAGTTCATCAAAGCCACCTGACAAGGTGAAGTCGCACCCGAAGTCGACTTCACCTGCGACTTGGGTCAAGTCGATACCCAAGTCGACCCGACCTGGAACTTGAAGTTGCGACGGAGAGGCGAAGTCGCACCCGAAGTCGACTCCATCTGCGACTTGGGCGAAGTCGCATCCGAAGTCGACTCCACCTGCGACTTGGGTCGCAACGGTCGAAATTTATTCGAACGTTGGCGCATTAAATGCGCGCCACCTACCTTCAAACGTTCGGATTCCCTCCACATTTATAAAAGGCATTGAATGTGAATGAGGGAAGTAGCTGAGAGTCATTAAGTGTGCATAACTCCCATCTTCAAGAGCATTAAAGAGATCAAGCCAATCCAAGAAGAAGAACTTTGCTTCATACTGCAAGAGCTCAACTGCTGATCCTTCAAAGCCAACTCAACAAGTTCTTCTTTGTGCCAAACTGCTTCTACACAACTGTAAAGTGTAGTTTCTTTTATTGTTTCTTTTGTTGTATTGAACTTGATCTAGCTTGGGTAGCTAAGATCAAGTGAAAGCAAAGTAGTGTGTGATTGGAGTGAGACTCGTCACCTACTTGTGCTGTGTTGTATGCACCCTAGAGCTGGAATCTAGAAGAGAGCAGTGACTCTAATTGTATTGAGAGAATACAATAGTGGAACCCAAGTCACAAGGAGTGTGAGCTTGGAAGAGTGGATTAGGGAGGTTGCCCGAACCACTATAAAAATTCTTGTCTGCTTGATTTACATTTCTTCTCTCTACATTACATTGCTTTCCATTTAGTTTCTTCATTAAGGGGACTAGATTAATCCGGGGTAAAGTTTCTGTTTAAGTTGTAAATTTTTAATTACCTAATTCACCCCTCCCCTCTTGGGTTTTGCCATCAACTCGGGACCAACAGGATCTAGGTCGCATAGAAACGATTGATGACATATATGTTTCGTTCTCTTATGGACCAAGACCTCATTGGATGTGGTAAGAAAAGTCATCCTAATGTCGCAATCTTATTTCTTAATTTCTGTGGTGATCTTTTGTCTCTTAGGTCCATTTTCCATTACCTATTCATTGTCACCACTGCAAGTTCAAACTTTTTGTATTGTCTTCATTTTCCCTTTTCAATTAAATAGATTTCATTTTCTTTTGTCTAATTGGTTAATAGAATCCAAATTATGTATAGGTTCTTCCTTGAATTCCAAATACAAAGTAATAATTCTACCCTAGGTTATTCGCAATGAAATTAATGTTGTTGCTAAATTTCGTTATTGTTGTAAAATAAGGCATCATCCTTTTCTAATTAATTAGGTTGAATTGCATAAATCATTTTTACACTTATTGAGTGTTTGTTTGTATCTAAAATTTTTCAAACAAAAACTTTTCAATCTAAAATTTTTTAATCTTTACACTTATCTTTTTTTTTTAATTATTTCTTTACATTTTTTATACTACTAACTCTACTTTTCAATCATTTCCGCACTATTACATGTAAAACTAGCCTATTTATTTAACTTTATTTCCTATACTTCTCATTACTACCCTTATTATGTCTATCACCTTTTATTTTAAAAACTTTTATATTAAAAAGTTTTCATCAAAAGTTTTGTCTCCTCCCAAACAGACTCTTAAATAATTAAATTTTGACATTTTTGGGAAATATTATCTCAAGGGAAAATTTTTTTCCGTACTCATGAAAGAAAGAAAATAGATGATACATCGTGATTAACCGTAAACAATGATAGTTACCTGGGCAATGATTCTGTACAACTGGTGTGAAGATGTCCTTTTACATTTTTTTTTTTTAACTTTTTTCCACATCTATACCATTTATTTTGATCAACAATATTTATTTATATGCCAAAAAAATTGTAATTAAAATCCAGAATTATTTATGAGCATATATCCCTTAATATCCACGTAAGCATCCAAATTCTACGGAACAGTAAAAACAGTGACTTGTCCGAGACTTAGATTTTTGGAATAATATATGGTCGTTCTCGAATGACAGTCACTATCTCACTAATCAATTTTGTTTTAAGTCTTTTCTTATTCTATACAATATTTTCCATACATTTTAAAAAATATTCGTTGACCGTCAGCATCTTATCTTTAAACCATTTTGTAATGTCTCTATTTTCCATTCTCATTTAAATATGAGGTATGATCCTGTTATCCTGGTATAAACTAAGCAATGGTTTGCTTAACCCGTACTAATAACTTGTTTTTATTTGTTTGTTGGTTTTTATGTAAACTTGTTAACCTAGATTTATTTAATGTAATAATTAAGGTTTACCATTTTTTATTTTGAAGACATGTATATTTTTTGGATTTTTAAACATAGGTAGATTTTAGTCATATATCTATATCAAAAATTATAAAACTTGGTTTGTATATTAATAAGCATGTGAAAAAAAGCCAAAAAATTATAAATAAAATTTTCAGCCTAGGCTAAGTAATCGAGATAAAATGATCATGCCTCTTTGAATACGTTTCATTTTCCTTTATTATTTAGTTAATGGAATCCAAACTACGTTTAGTTGCTTTCTTGAATTCCAAATATAATGTAATAAAAGAAAAAAAAGAATATGGAATATTTAATAAACCAACATGATTATATCTGAAGACTTTTTTTTATTAAGTATTTAGCGTACATAATAAGTTTTCCATTTTAAGATACATATGTATATGTATATATATATTTGATTTCTAAAAGTAAGGTTTTTAAGGGATGAGAATGACTTAAATGCCCCCAAAATTGATGATTTTTAAAAGCTAAAAATAAATATATTAAAAGTTGAAAAAATTTGAAATTTGGTATGTAAGTTAAATACACCTAGGAAAACATATTTATGAAAGAAATCAAAACATTACTTTACACATGCCATTTTGGGTAATATGCATGTCATCATGGTTTTTTAATATATAAATGTTTCATTTTTCCATTCTTGATATATTCATGTCAAATAATATAATTGGAGTATGATTATATACATCATGATATATTATAGAATAAAATACAACATTTATTTATTTTTAAAATTGGATATATTTTTTAATTTTTCTTCATAAAACATGTTTGTCTGAGTGTATTCAATTTATATAAGTTTTCCTTTTTGTAATACTTTTACATATTTATTTTTGATTTTTTAAAAATTAGCAAGTTTAGGGGAAGCTAAATCATTTTGCACCACCTTAAGAACTTGATTTTTTTAAAAAATAAAATACATATAAAACTGCATTACTCTAGCTTGCTTCGCGACCATTTTGAAGTGGGCTTAACGTCAATTTTAACCCCTTATGTACATAAGGAGAGTGCATCAATTCATGTTACTGGCCAGCGCTCCAACACGACTGTAAAATAGCCAAACTTTTTATATAGATTGAATACACTTGAATAAACATGTTTATCAAGAAAAAATTAAAAAATATAACTAATCATAAAAATAAATGAATGTTGTGTTTTAGCCTAAAATACATCGCAACTCCCAATGTATTTTTTATGACATAACTTCAATATAATTAACTACAAGGATAATGTAGAAAAATGGACAAAATAGATGCCTTATTTACTCATTGGCCATGTTTGATAATATGCATGTCATCGCGGTTTTTAAATATATAGATGTACTTTTCCATTCTTGTAATTGGAATATGATTATATACAACATGATATATTTTAAGCTAAAATACAACATTTATTTATTTTTACAGTTACTTATATTTTTTGATATTTTTTTCTTCATAAACATAAACATGTTTATTTAAGTGCAGTTTATACCACCGTAGGGATGCTTGGTTGGCCACAACGTTGAAATTAGTTGTTCAAGCAGCCTCGTGCGAGGCTCGAATGCCCGTGGCTTTGGTGGAGCAGTTGTCTTCATTTCATGACGTGGGAGTAATAAGGACAGTCATCCCAAAGTCACTGTCTTATTTTTTAATTTCTGCAAATGATCTTTTATTATTTTCATTTTCCAATATTCTAGATTTTGACTGCATGTAAAGGATACATTTTCGATTCTCATTTAAGTATATTTCATTTTAGGATGTAATACTATACGATGCAACTTAAGGTAGTTAATTTACAGTCAACTAAGTCTATATATAAACATTTTCAAAATTATTCGGCTCATGCAAATGCATCTTTTGAATTTTTTAAAACGAAAAAAAAATATTTTACAAAGTTGAATAATTGTATTTAGATAGGCTAAAAATCTTTAAAATATTTTACAAACTCACGCCTACTTCAATTTTTCTTTCATCACACTTCAAACTCTAAAATAAGATTGAGATCCACTCTAGCTCACTTAAAAATAAAAATTACACGACATTAATTAAGACTAAAAAGGAAAGCCTCAAGCGAGTGCATCTGCGGCGTAATTCATTGGGTTGAATATGGGGTATGGATGGGAGAAGATGAATGGAAAAATATTAATATACATCCAGAATCTTCAAAGACGAATAACGATAAGGTTCCTTTCAAAGGCGAAACTTTGGCAACATTTGGTACTGATTTTTTTGGTGAGATTATGAAATAGGATTGAGAATGGAAAATAGAATACTTTTAGATTTATATGAGAATTATAAAATGATAGTCACAGAGTTGGAATAAATAGAGTTGTTGTAGGATAATTATAAAGAAAAATGATTGAAATATAAAGGCAAAATTGAAAAAAATAGAGTTATTAAATGAATAAATGATTAATGGAGAACTGGAGAAGATGAGACATTTTCCACCCCCTCCCACCCGTCCCCACCACACCCTCATCGTTTACCAAACGTGCCTTGCGGCTGCCGGTGTCATTCATCAATTGAATGAGCATATGCCTTGTAGCTAAAACTCAAGGTCTGCATGTCCTTGTACCTACAGAACTAGATGCTACCTTGTCCGTATGTAGATCTCATCATCCGAGCCCTCCGTGCATCTTTATAACCAAAAGAAACGTGATATTATTGATACATGCAACTGTCTCTTCAAATAAGGTTTGGGATAATTTACAAATATACCAGGATAATTTGATCATAGTTGCAAACATATCCACATAATTTTAAAATTGTAAATAACCCCTACATAGTTTGATCCTAATTGGGAATATAACTGCACTATCACATGCTCACAACATATGTAGATTTACAAATATATACAAACTATATGGGTATGTTTGTAAAAACTAAACATAAACGCTTAGTTTTCAAAATTGCAAAATACCTATACAGTTTATATAAATTTACAAATACATCCATGCCATAACATGTAGCAATGATGCCTTCATGGAATAAGTATATTTGCAATTATGGTCAAATTACGTAGGTATTATTTGCAATTTTTGAAATTATGAGGATATGTTTGCAATTAAAATCAAATTATGTGAGTATATTTACAAATTACCCTAAAGTTTGTTGACATTCATTTAGCATAGCCAGTTTTTTTAGGTTAGCATAGCCAAATTAATGTCGGTCAATTCTACATACTTAATTTGTTTATAGAATAATCATTGATTGCCTAGGAAAAGCTAAGTGTGGCAACAAATTTCCTCCTCATAATGTGTAACATATAAACACCCCTTCAATTTTGCGTCAAAAATTATGTATATCCCCATATTTTGCATCAGCGATTATCATTATCTGCTAAATAAAATGTTTAAAGTGTTGTCGGGATCTCCGCCTTCATCCTTTTTCAGCTATCACTAAACTTCAAGGTACATGTGAGCATCATTTGGCCATCAGACAAACTTTAGCAAGCTAAAATTCAAACTAAGATAAAATAAGATTCAGAAGAGCGAAAAAAAAATAAAACACCAAAGCAATGAGCTTTCACGTGCCTCATCTCAAAATTTAGTTGCCAAAGAAATTTTTTGTTTTAAATAATTTGGGGAATATGTTATCTATCAACAAGTGATAAGAAATTTGATTGTTACTAGTTTCTACGCTTACGCAATTAATTTTTGTTCTAGCTGGCAAAAAATTATTGCCGGTTAAAAAATTTTTCTTGCATAGAAAAAGATCATCATATGCAAAAAATTCTCATCTATAATTTTCTTTTCTAGTAGATATTTTTTAAATGTATTTCTAGTAAATATTTGGTTCCTGACAAGGGTTGTATAAAATGGATTTTCTAAATACTAAACAAATCTTTGTATGTATAACATTTAACACTCTTTGCCACAATTTGATTAACACTTTATGTACTTCGATTTAAGGAAATTCACTTTCCCTTCATTTCTTCATGTTCTTTGGATATGTAACAGGCATCGGAGAAAGATCCAACTGGAAGCCTTATGGAAATAAGAAGGTAAGTAACTCACTGTGTGCTTACTTGAATTTTTTTTTCCATTATACTTCGAACTCTAAAGTAAGACCACGATCTACATGAGCTCATTTATAGAGAAAAGTTACAAATCTCAAGCATTAATTACCACTTAAAGAGAAAGCCTCAAGTAAAAGTAATTTATCAGATTTTATGAGGGCTAGATAGGAAAAGTGGAGGGAAAATCATCAAGCGGATCACTATTATTGTTTTAATTAGAGGGGGCAATCATGGTAAAATAAAATTCAATTTTTAAATATTTAAGGGGATTTATACTAGTTTCAAAAAAAATTTCATGTTGATCAGCCCATGGCCAGAGTAAGATTTGAGTCATTCATTTGGTTTAGTTAAATGAGCATACGCCTTGTACCTAAGACTTAGGAACTGCATGCCTTATTGTTACTGGATGATTAGTTATGCATACTATTTTATGCTCATGCACATCTCATCATCCTCATTCCATATATTCTCATAATCTTACAAGAATCATGATATATTCAACTTGCTGTTCAATTAAGGATTGCTCATATCCCAATAGAACAATCAAATTAATGTCGATCAATGAAGAAGGTAATTAATTTATTTATAGCTCAATCAATGATTGACAACCATGAGCTAAGTGAGGCAGCAAGTTCCCTACTCATTATGTTATAGAATAAATATATTTTCTTTTTTCTGTCCAAAATTATTTGTATACCCCCGCTAAATTTTCAATTAACCCTAGAAATTCCTAGATAATTTTCTAATTGATCTATATGAGCAAAGTTCTCTTATTAATAGCCCTTGAAGTAAGAATTAGTTAATTCTAAAAATACTCTAAATAGCCTAAAATTAATAAGCATGGAAAGAAAATAGTTGATACACCATAATCAGCCACCAACATGCACCAAAAGAAACGATTACTTAAGCAATGATTTAGAAAAGTTGACGCGAAGTTTCGTCTCTAAATCTTCTCTTATTCTACATGTAATATTTTCCATGCATTACAATATATTCATTGATTGTCAACATCCAATCTTCAAAATTTTAAATTTGTTTACATTTTTCGTTCTTGATGTGTTTCATTAACTGGTAGAATCTAATTAAATTCAATATTTTGAAATATGCAGATGGATCTAGTGTGTGAATGTAACGTAGAAAAAATTGATGGCATATTTAGATGTTTCATTCTCTTATAGACCAAGTTTTAATTCAGTTGATGGTAAGGAAAGTCATCCCAATGTTGCAATCTTATTTGTTAATTTCTATGGATGATCATTTTGTTTTTTTCCCTCTTGGGTCCATTTTAGATTACATATTGACTGTCACCATCCCAAGTTTAATTGCCAACGACTGTTGGTCAAACCATTCACATCGACCACCAAAGTGGTGACGATGTCGGTCACAGCATTGGATTGCCCATTCGATTATTAAATTTCAAGAGCGGCTGTCGGCAATGGAGATCCATTCCATTGCAATTCTAGCGAACATGCCCCTTGCTATCATAGTTCTTCTTCATCACATCCAACAAAAACCCATCATTTTTATGTCTTCCTTAGCTCTTGTAAACCCATTAACTGCAGGAAAGTCACATTCAAAATTATCTTCATTCGTCTTTTCATTTTATCCCAAATAGAATACTACCACTAATGCATATGATGGTTACCAGCTATCAGAATCGGTTTATATGGATGGAGCAGGCGCCTCGCACATTTGAAAACTTGGTCACAAATTTGAATGAAACATTCCTTGCACATTTGCGAAGGCCTGTTGGAATTGGTAGTTGGTCTTCACTGGCGTTGGAGTTAAGGAAGACGCAATAGTGAAGGGTTTCTCTCAGATATGATGAAAAAGAACTTTTGACATTTGACTGTCAGATGGGAATCCAAGGCAGCACCATTACTATGGTTGAGGCAAACGGCTATGAGACAGTAGCCATACCTTCCCATGGTGAAGATGACGCTTTGGTATCATTTTAGGGCATCTTTATCCATTCAAAAATATAAACGACCATTTTTTGATAGTTTGTTGTCAGGATTGTTTTGTCACAACTTCAAAACTTCAAAGATTATTTTTTTAATATTTAAAATATGGGATTAGGCAAATTTAGAAGGTTAGTTTTGCAAATAATTCCAAAATATCTTATTCAGGAATGCAGGGCCTCTTGCTATTCCAAATGGAATAATAGGCGCCCACTGTGTTCTACGCGCCTGCTTTAGTGCCCCACACCTCCCCTCTATTTTGCCCACGTAGCCCTCTCACACCCCTAAATTCCCCTCTATTTGGCCTATCCACCCTATATGCATGGCATATGGGAATAGTGTGCATTCTAATTTGCTTCATTTATAGAGCATGGCTTTAAGCCATTAACTACTAGTAATCGATTTTTTTTTTTTACCAGGCCACCCATCTTTCATGATCATTTATGCGATGAGAAGTGTGCTTTAGGGGAGGAAAATGAGGGTACTGTCTCTAACTAACTTTTAACCCTGAAGCTCTCTATCCTAACTAGGCTATATACACTCATGGTAACCACTTGATCATCCGACCATTTCTGCTGTTTCAATTTTAGAGCTCCAAATTTTTATTTCACAAATTGAAAATGAGATTGCATGAGAAAGTGAAAAACTCATATTGTAGTGGCAGGTAGATGCAAAATTGTATTAAAATATGATAAATATAAGTAATAGTATGAACAATAAAGTTACTATATATATGTGGGTTTGGAAAATGATAGCTTATATGTAGAAATGAAAAAAAATTCAAATGAACAAATCTTAGTAGTCTAACAAGATCTTAATGTTTTGGGGAAAATAAATAAATTAGACATCCATCATTAAAAAGTTCATTCAGGAGACTAACAAGCAAATTAATATGTTGCAATAATATTTTAGCAATAGTTAGTTTTGAGATTAAAATCTTTTGCAATTCACTTATTGTGATAGTAACGTCACAATCTAAATTTATATATTTAAGGCCTATTTTAGCAATTGAGGAAAAGACAAATAAGAAACTTTTCATTACTTTCTTCACTTATGTTATTTTCATCTTACCTATCTAAGAATGTTACTCTTTTCTAATTATATCAATATTTTCGATCATTATTTCACATTTTTCATACACCTGTTTCATTTATTTTATACTTATTTTCTTTACTCCTAGTAATTACTCATATCATATTACATTAGTTTTTCGCTGTGTCTATTTTTCCTCAAGTGTACAGATCGCACAAGTAACATAGATAGAAGAGTAGAGTTATCGTTCTCGTAAAGACTTGAGCGCTAAATATTCACTAATTAATAAATATACAAAATTAGAATTTAATTAAATGAACAAAAACTAAGATGTGTAAAGTGAAAGATAAAAGAGAAAAGAGAAAATTGAGAAAAATAAGTTGGTAAAAATATGGGAAACTCTTACCGATTGATGAATCTAGAGTTCCAACTTCACTTGCTTATCTCCATGATTTTATTATATTTTCTTAATTTATTTTACTAATATGGATTATTAGTCTAGGGTAATATTATTTATACTCTTCTTTCGATGTTGGCATAAATCTAACCCATTAATTTTAACTTTCCATGCAAATCATAAGAATTTAAAATACAAGCAGCATTAATCACATCCCTAATATTAGCTGCACATGGCTAATAGATATTTCTATTCATATAAATGAACCTCACACATCCCACAAGATAATCTTATCTCAAGAATATGCATAGATCACGTGTTATTTAACATTTAGTCTAATTTTATGTTATCTCTGTTGGTCCCGAGTTGATGGCTAAACCCAAGAGGGGAGGGGTGAATTGGGTTCAAAAAATTCTTTGATAAATCAAAAATCTTAACCCCTTGAAAAATTAATCCCCTTTTAAAAGCAAATGGAGAGCAATTAAGATAAAACAGTAAAAAGAAATAGAACACAAGATTTATAGTGGTTCGGGCAAACCTTCCCTACTCCACTCTTCCAAGCTCACACTTCGTTGTGACTTGGGTTCCACTATGTATTCCTCGAATACACTTAGAGTCACGCTCTCTTCTAGATTCCAACTCTAGGGGGTATATACAACTAGAGCCACTTTCTCTCTTCTAGATTCTAGGCGATGAGTCTCACTCCAATCACACCCTACTTTGCATACACTTGATCTTAGCTACCCAAGCTAAATCAAGCTCAATACAACAAGACTTTGAAATAAACAAAACTACACTTTACAGAGATGTGTAGGCAGGTTAAGCTCGAGGAAGAAGATCAGAAGCAGTTTGGATGATTCTCGTTGAAGTAGCTTGCAATTTGAAGCTTTCTTCTTCCTTCTCAAGTATATGGACCACTCAAAAATGGAGAAAAGCAAATGGGATTCCTTTCTTGCACTTCTTTTCTCTCTTTAGACTTTGTAGAGTATATAGTAGTGTCTTGTGTTGTGTATCTCTTTTATTCACGTTCATTTGAATGTCCTTTTATAGATGGAGAAGGATTTGAACGTTGTAGAGGTGGTTGGCGCGCAATAAATGAACTTCAACGTTCAAAAATTCGAACGTTATACCCAAGTCGAAGGTGAAGTCGACTTGGAATGCGACTTGGCTACTCAAGTCGCATCTGGAGTCGACTTCGTCTGCGACTCCAGTTCTTTCAGATTTCCAAGTCTGAGTCTTGGTCGACTTGGCTTCAGACTTCGACTCAAGTCGAACCTGAAGTCGACTTGGTTTGCGACTTGGCTCGGGATTTGCTGAGACTGCTTTGCTCTTCGTTTAGTCTGCTTTTATCATTCTTGGCTTTCTTTCTTTGAATTAATTTCATTCTGAAATGATTCTTTATGCTTGTATATCTTGTTGATCCTGAAGATCTTGATCTTTCTTGAACCTTGTGAGTTATTTGATTGCTTGAGTCTAGCTTGGTTGAATCATGCGCCTTGCTTTGTATTTGACTTTATTTGATCTTTAAGACTTGATGGACTTGATTTGAAGCATACTTGCATCTTTTAAACTTGATAGACTTTATTTGAAGTAGAACATGCATCTTTACTTTGAACTTGATTCATTTGATCTTTATCTTGAATCCTTGGACTTGATAGCCTTGATTTGATCTCCATCTTGAATCCTTGGACTTGATAGCCTTGATTTGATCTCCATCTTGAATCCATGCTTTGAACTTGGAGTGAAAGAGTCCTTTGAATGGCTTGAAACTGCATCTTTGAAGTCTGAACTTCTCAAGTCGCGGATGGAGTCGACCTTGTCTGCGACTTCACCCAAGTCGCACCTGGAGTCGACTTGGCCTGCGACTTGGGCAGCTTTGTGCCCCAAAATCAACTCTGGACAGTTTTTCACGTTTAAAGTCGATAGCGAGGTCGACTTGGTTTGCGACTTGGCTACCCAAGTCGCATGTGGAGTCGACTTGACCTGCGACTTCACCTGCAAGTTGATATTACCTTTGAGGTTCTATCTCAAGTCGATAGTTGAGTCGACTTTGGAATCGACTTCACCCTAAGTCGAAGTCTAAGTCGACTTGGGGATTGACTTGGCAATTTCAGTTCCTTAACATATTGAGCAAACTCATTAGTCCTTCAAATATTCTCAAGTTAGTCTTTGTTAATCATCAAAATTCAATCTTTAGTCAATTTTGTTTTGTTTTGAAACATTGTTTCCAACAATCTCTTTCAAACATCACACGAAATTTGCAAATCAATTTACAAGGTGACTAATCTCATAGAAGTATTAAGAATAAGTTAAATAAATAATCCAATAGTGAAATATAAAATCAAAGGAAAACTATAATTTAATCATAGTTCAAAAACAAGATCCATTGCGATCCTACAATGAGGTTTTTAGTTACACATAATTACATTGAACAGAAGACTAAAGTAAAAATAAAAATTAATATCCATCTCAGAAAAAAAGAAAATCAAAATTAAAGGGACGAAAAGTCTACTACTTTAGCCTAGTCTCCGCTTCCACACTTGAAGTTTCCAGCCCGTTGCACATCTCCACCCTCTCTTTCTCTCCTTGAAATTGTGTCTTTAAAAGTTTCGCCACCTCTCTTATTTATAAGAGCAGAATACTCTTCTTCCTTGACCAATTGCATGCGTAATTCATAACTGTGCAATGTAGATTTCTGCTGGCATATGATGCGCAAGTTGCACAGTTCAGATGGTTCCGCACCTCAATTGCAAGGCTAAGATGCCTGCTGCAGAAACGAACTTGTTGTTTGTTGCAATTAGAAAGTTTACAGCTAGAAGGTATTGCCTTTCTTGCCAAGTAATAAATTTGGATCTTCTGAAATTAGCAATATTTTGATGTATGACTTCGGTAGATCCGTACAGAGCGTGATGGCCAGCCCAATATTAACAATTTCTGATAGAAAAATTAGTTGCTGAATTTCGGCTTTAAATGCCTGACGTCCAATGCACGGATTAGTAAATAGCATGCCTTGTGTTGAACAACCAGCTTTAATGGCTGAAATTTTTGGTGTTTATTTCAGCTTTGGACGGCTGAAATTTCTGGTGAAAAAAATTGAACGGCTACAATGATGGATGGCCTTGATGATTGCATTGATTTCAACTGGACCCAACGCTGGAATTTGCTAATCTGCATAAAAGAATTTAAAATTATAAATTTATCAAGTTAATAAACTGACAGTCAATTTATAAAAATTATTTCAAGCCCAATTATGTCAATAATTATTCAAATAACTCGAAATTAATATTTAATGTCCGAATGTTTCCAAAACATATTTTGAAACAAATATCACATTAAAATTAATTAATTACACACCAATTTGGCTCAAAATATGCACAAAATATTTTATTAATTGGCAACTATCACCTAAAATTTTTTTCCACTTTTTTCTTATGATCAAATACTCTAAGCGAGAAGGGAAAATTTTTGAGAGCCTAGTTGTATGCACCCTGGGTGCACCTAGACTTAGTTTACCAGCACATTCCACCATGTTGGATGACGAACTCATCTCATAAGTTGGAAGAATTGATTTAACTGTAAATTATTTTCGAAGTTTAGATGGTGAGTTATACTTACAATCTGTGCTTTACAATATCTATTACTATTTAACTAAGTAATAAAAACGATAGGGGTCTGCTGCCATAAGCAAATTTAATTTTCCAAATTAATCTTCTCAACTCTAGTGTTCTCACTTTTTTTATTTAATTAATTTGATCTCTATAAACTTATTAGAACTTTTTATTCCGAGTTTGTCTTTTTGTTTGTTTGTATTTGATGTAGAGTTTATGCAATTAGTAATTTTATTCATTTAAAAGTTGTTGGATCTATCCACCATTTTGAAAAGTACGGACTAATAATTATTGGATTTATCAATGGTAATGACCAACAGTTAGAAGCAATTTAATGAGATTCTATTCATTTTTCACTTGATGATTGATTGAAAATTCACTCTATCGATTATAATTTTCTTAAATATTTAAAACCACATTTTCTTAAATATTTAAAGTTGAATATTGCTCTCGCTAAATGCTGAACCCAAACGAATCAGGAGACAGTTCAAAACTCGCACCACAGATAATAATTATTAAATTCTACAAATTAAACTAGGCCATCAACCATTTCGATTACTGGAAGAATTGCCCGGGTTTCAAAGTCACGCCACTGAGTTAGTTAATGGCGTGGAAGTAATGTTAATGACGTTTTACATTAATGATAATAATAATTGACAGCACAGTGGAGGCGGAGGCGAAGAATGACAGAGATTGATCCTGGACGTGCCAGGTTCTGAATATTGTCACCGGGGCGTATCAGCCACCTCCAAAATGTTACGACAAGAGCATGTTGGACCGTAGCGGACCGAATATTTTTTAACAAAAAAATATAATAAATTTTTAAAATGAGAAATGTAAGAATATATAATTAGTTTACATTTTGACTGTGTATAGTATGATTTATCGGTCCATTTTCTCTTCTAAGTAGATGTTTACGGAACATGTGTAATGTAATTTTTATATTCAATATTACAACTAGAAATAAAAATATCAGGTTGTAATTAAATAATAAATGTGAAGAGGAATTTGAAATAATAAATTCTTCTACAAAATTTAAACCTACCTAATTTGTCGTCCTTTCGTTTGAGCTCTTTCTCCTAATTTCCATTTAACATTGATAATATCATTTTCTTGACCTTTGCCCATTTAAAATTTTTAATTTAGTCTTCACATAAACGTAGTATATAGAGAATTTAAAAAATTAAGTATTAATGAAATCTAAAATGAAATAGCAATATTTAAGAAAATGTGGTTTTGAATATTTAAATATTTTCTTAATTTTCTTAAATATGAAAAGTTGAATTCGTTGGTGAGGTTGTAATAGAGGAAGTGGTGGATAAAGAGAGTAATGTCTAGGGAGAAGAAATGCAGATGGAGAAGAGGGTTACTAGACAGGAAGGGGATTTGGTACTAATGAAGTTGGCATTGGTAGTGGGCAAGTGGCAAATAGAGTAGAGGTAGTCAATGACAACTCCATAGTTTGCGCAAAGGCTAGATAGTGATAGGTGCTTAGCACACCATTGATGCACTAGAATAAGAGCTACTGGCAAAAGAAATTCATTCCTTCTTCTCTTTCCTCTTTATCTGGCTCTTTTCCAAGGGTTTAGGGACTTGGGAGGAGCAAATCCTAATGTTAGGCCATCTTGACGAGGGTTCCAATGGGCTCCAATCAGCCCTCGAGTTACTTGATGCAATTTTGAAATTTCTATCTTATTCCTTAAGTGCTTTTAAAACTATTCTGGACTGGATCATAAAACCAATTGAAAAGTCAATCGGGAGAAACTGTAGTTCAGTTGACAAATGGTTTTGTAATTTTTCTAAAAGCCATAAAAGTTCATTGATCTACAAGTCAATTGCCAAGATCAATTAAACATACATCTAGTTTTATCACATTAAACATAGTATTCAACAAAAGCAAGGATAATAATGCATTCACCAACATCACATCATTTCTTTTTCTTCATTGCATTTTAATGCCAATATATGTAAATAGGGTTCTAGTAAACTATGAGTTATGACCACCGACAGGCCATAGTATATTTGCACACACTTTTGATTTTACATTTTTGTAAATATTTCAAAAAACTTTTTACTTCTCTTATTTCAAAAATTTTTCATTTAAAAATATTATCAAATATAAAGCACACCCTTAGAAAGAAATTACATCTAATGAGAAATAGTTGCAACAAGATTTGATTTTATTATTCATTGGTATATTATACTTATACACTGTTGGTAAAATTCTTATGCTATTTTTAGTTAGATTCATAGTATACCCTAACATGTTCTTGTAAAGCATAGGTCAGTTGGGTTTTACTTTCAAATAGGAGACTTTAATATAGACATTTGCCATCCAAGTAATCAAGTTATTTAGTATGTAAATTTAAAATTAAACATTGGAAAAGAACATAAGAGGAAGAAAAGGAAAATTCCTTATTGAAGAGCAAGAGAAACTAAAAAATTAGAAATATATTTATGCCAAAAAGATTAACATACAGGCATAATCCATATTGACGATAGCATATATGAAACTTTACTCTTGTATAGCATAAAGAATATTCAATTGATTCTGTTTGAATATTGGTGGAGAATCTACGTTACTCTAGTTGCAGATACAGATAATTATTTTTGCCTCATCCTGTTTAAAGAGTTTTTTTTTTTTATTATTACACTCCAAACTAGGTTGATCATTGATCGATACCCTTGCATAGCCTACTCAAGTTTCACCTCTAAATTGATAATAACGTTTCCTGGCAGGTGTTACAAAATTCCAAATATATTAAATTATATATTTATCTAGTGGTACTGTTTCAGCACTTTTCGGAACAATCCATTCCACAATCATTGAATATTATTCCTTCTACCAAGATTCAAAAGTAGATCAAAAGACATTATATATTGTTCAACCTTTATATTTCTAAAAAAATAACCTTGATGAAAAGACTTGAATACAATAATCCATCATTAAAAGTAAAATAATGACAAAATGTTTGGAAGCTTAGTACATGACTTTATAGATGCACAAAAATTAACTTTGCATAACAAAATGAGATACATGATAATTTGATTGAGATGACTAGCAAATAATGCATAATAATAATACAACGTGACTAATTAATAGGTACATGATAGCAAGAAGACATGACAAAGAAAATGTGAATATAGATGATAATATATAACATATGGATAACATTTTTATATGTCGGGGTGTGTCGAGGACCCCCTTTTGGCATTCTTGTATGTTACGCTAACTAAAAGTCCTTGTGAGTTAATATTTTAGCCCATTATTTTACAATAAACTTGGTGGGTTGGAATCATTAAGAAGCCTGTCGGGTACACAAATTACCCCCTAAAGACGACATGTTCCGTTAACATTTTTGGATTTATCTTAAATTTTCACAATTCTATTCCCTTGGTAGATTCCAGAGGCATCACTTTTTTTTATTTTTTTACTCTCACATAGCAATTGGCTAAAGGTTTCACTTATTTTTCATTTCAAATCAAGTGCACAATTAGGAATACTAGATATTTCTATATATGATATTTAGAAAGAATTAAAACTGAGTTTTGAAGCCTTTATTTTATAGTAAGGAAGTAACTTGATTTAGGACTCTTCCAAAATTATTTGAATGTGTGTGAATTGTTCTAATTCATATTTATTTTAAATTATGTTATAAATATTCTAATTTTAATATACAAATTAGAAATGGTTAAGTTGTTAGTTAAGCTTTAAAATTTTATTTTTAAATTTATTTGGAAAATCCCAAGATCAAAATGTTTTTCTCAGATTGCTTATAATAAAATTCGAATATAAATGTGTGTTTATGAATAAAAGTTGCAAATCTAATCTTTATAATTAACATCATTTGTTTAGTTATAAGACTAAGTTTCATTCAAATCCATTATGTGCATAGACCACATTTACTTAAAAATAAATGCATAAATTAGGGAATGCTTAGATCTATTCACATATGTATTAGATATAGTAACACTTTACAAAGTCAATTATCTATATAGCAATGATTTTTTAGATGGTAATTTACACACGCGCACATATATATATCTACATAGTTTGATGCTATTGCAGATATGCATATTAGTTTCATGACTTGTATACTACCCTCATATAATTTCACCTAATTTGCTTATTACCCCATGAGTGCACTTTGCTATTAGCTGCTATCGATATTTTGCCTCATATTTGGAAAAGGGTGAAAATATCCTTGTTAAAATCTATATTAGAAGCAATCTGCAACAAACACATCTACTGCAGAGGATTTTGGTTAATCAGAAGGAGAGTTTGGAAAGTTTAGGTGGAAAGTGCAAATATTTTCTAACACTTTTGAAATGTTTTTGGAAATCAAAATGCATCTCTTGAAATTTCATAGCATTTGGGAATCATATACTTTATTAAAAATCATCTAATTCTTGGAATGAGTTTTGATGAAATGTTAAAATTTCTAGAATGAGTCTTGACCTTTGTTTCAAAAATACCCTCAGTTTGAATAAAAAAAACTATCAGGCGAAATTACTATGAGATGAATTGAATAGGCCTTGTGCTTGAATTTTTTTTTTTTTTTGAATTGTTTGCTCTTGAACTCACAACTTTGCAATTTTTTTAGAGGTAATTTCTACTAGCCATTTTGGAAAGTTAAGATGCATGTTGAAAAAATGAGTTCTATTGAAAAAAAAGAAATTCAAAAAACAAAAACAACTGCACACACATACACAATTAACACTTGAATGCCTCTAAGATAGCATGCATGTGAGGTTTTTTTTTTGCTTGAAACCAGGAATTGAGAAGGTTGGATTTACTTACTGGTTTTGCACAATACCACCTTGTTTGTGCAGATCAGGTTTTAGCACTCAACTCATGAAAAATCTACTTTTGGCAGAAAAGAAACTCTTTTTTTTAAAAAAAAAAAAATTGCTCTTGTTTGTTCTCTAATTTGAGGGAGGATGTTTAGATTATTCCTACATGAAAAACTAAAGTCCGCTTATGTATTTATGCTAGAAGGTTTGAAAGATAAGATTTTATAGGAAAAGGGGTTGAAAAACCAATAGTTTCACTTGTCCCAAACTCTCGAATTTGATGTTGTTTAAGAAATTACAAGTATTAGTAGAATTTATATAGCATAAACAACTCAAATATGCCCTCAAAGGAAAACACAAAGCTTATTTAACATGTTAAAATGGAGACCAAAACTTACCAGCAAGGGGAAGAAGTTGCATGACGTGCTGGGGAACTTTTGCAAAGAACCCATAACTTTAACATTTTGCAAAAAACCCTAATTTTTATAAAGTTGCATGCTAATAAGGAAAGAAAATGTTAATTGATAAACCATATATTTTAAAATGGAAATAAATGAACTCTAATTGAGAAAAATTGCAAAAAGCCCTTTCCAATCATAGCTTTTATTTTCAGCAGCGCCTCATTTTATTGGAAATTGGAGAGAACTCTTAACTAGTTAGAAATTTTTGATGAGAAACTCTTAGGGATGAAGACTACCAAAAATTTTTGTCAACTACATATATGACTAATCAATCTGTTTAACTATATTTTCTTTACTCTTCATCATTACAAATATCATATCATATCATTTTCATCTTATCTAAAAAAAATTACAACAAAACTTTTTCATTTAAAATTTTTATCACTTCTTGAGCACATCTATAATATAAAATGGCGTGATATAAAATACATTACAAGAATATTACTCTTTAGCAATCAATTCCATTCATTTTAAAAGTTAGAATTTGTTTGCAAAATATATAATTCCGTTGACAATTGACAGATTGCTACGACTCTTTTTGGGAACGAATTTCTGAACAATAAACAGGTTGCAGCGAGCTGACGATCCAGCCTAGGCTATTAGCAACGAAATTAATTTTGCTAAGTTTTGTTACCGTTGTAAAATAAGGCCTATCATCCATGTCTAATGGGAAAAGTTTTTGCGTGGAATTTTCGTTAATGTTTTTCCTTCGAAATCTAAAAAAAAAAAAAATTTAAAATAAAAATTGAATCTTTTGTACCGAATCCAATGTTCCCCTTCTTGATATCATCGATCACGAATAGAATCTTTCTGTTAGCTGCTGAAAAAAAGATGATGGTAAAACCGTAAGTGTAGGCTTTTTAAAAAAAATTATTTTTCCTTTCTTTCGGATGATTTTATGAAACCCTTACTTCTATATAAATATCTTAAATATCTCAGCTCACCTTCTTAATCACGTCAAGTTGTAAAGCGCCTCAGGGATCTAAAAAGGGGTAGAAAGAGTATGCTGCTGAGGTGGATACCATAAGTCGAAAGCGCCACAGGACCTTAGTGCAGCTCGTTGCCTGTGCCACGAACACGGAGAATTCCTCCTTATCCACCATGCACAACAAAACCGAACGCACTCGGATGCTATGCTCTCTTAGCGAATGAGGGTTTCTCAAAAATCAAATAATTTACTAACGTTACATTACCTTCCATCTAATGGCAACCGTTACTGTGGGTGGCTATACGTAATTTTGATGAAATTACGTGGGAGTAATATATGATTCGTAAAATTTCAGTAAAATTATATAGGTATATATGCATGTTACACTATTCTATTTTATATTTATTCTGAATTATGTTACAAATATTCTAATTTTAATATATAAATTATAAACGGCTATTAGTTAAATCTTATTTTCAGTATATTTGGAAAATCCAAAGATTCGAATCTTTCTCTCAAATTGCTTATAATAAAATTTCGATATTATTACATATCTAAATAGATAAAAGATGTAATTTGTAATTCTTAATTCTTAATTCAATTATTAAAAGATCGGTGGAAATTCTACAATAAAAAGTTAAAATTATATCAGTTGATTGAGAAATTTTAGAGAATTTCAACAGTTCATTGATATATCGAAACAACTTCAACCCATCATCTTCCCACCCCCCTCCCCCTCAAACCAATGGCTACACTAGATCTCCAACTTTGTTCAAGCATATAAGGATGGTCCCCAACCCATGGGAAGGGCTTCCCACGATTCTCTCATGGAAAGCCTAATCCTTACCATCTATTTTTGTTAGACAATTTGGATTACATTAGCCATTTTGGAATTGAAAAATTAGTGAATAAGGCATTGATTAGCAGATACTTACACTCACACTTCCTCTCTGTCTTTCTTTCCTGGGTCAGTAGCTTCTCTGTGAAATTGTTACCGATTAGTTGGCACTATTGAAGATTTGCTGCTGTTACCGACGACATTCCATTGTAGCAATGAAGTTGGTGGGTTCGAAGAACGGTAGTAATTTTTTTTTAAATCTAGGATATTGGGGGACAAATTTGGTTCGATGAGTTGTTCACTAGAGTTAAGAAGTCGACGCAAGTCATTAGCCAGTTCTAATCATCAATCTAGTAGTCGATAGATTTTGAGACAGCTATGGCATTTACAATTTGGAATCATGTAGAAAGTGATGGCCAGTTCTGATCATCAATCCAGCAGCTGATGGATTTTGAGACAGCTATGTTGTCTAGGGTTTGGAATCATGTAGAAAATGATGCACCATGTGTATTCTATTGTGATGGACAAAAGTTTGGCTTGAATTTGGCACAGTTTGTTTATTCAGATCTGATAATTCTGGTGCCCAATTTAGGTAATTCAAGAGTCATTTTTTATGTTTTGAGGCACCCTCAACCATGTGGATTGTTCAGATTGTGCAAATTCAGCTTATTAAATTGTAAATAAAAATTAAATATTCTTAAAATGACTTAAATACCCCTGTATTTAAAAATCCAAAATAAATATATATACATATTCAAAAATGGTAAACTTGATTTATGGATTAAATATAACTAGATTAACATATTTATAAAAATATTTTTAAAAAAAATTCAAAAAATATATTTTTTGACCGGTCGGAAATCACCGGATTTCCGACCGATCGTAAAAGTTCATTTGGCTAAGATGTTGTCACATCTGCTTAGATGCTATTAGATTTGATTAGATGCTACTAGATGTCGTTAAATGTTCTTAGATGTCATTAGATTTAGGTTAATTTTTTTTAAATCCTATTATTTGAGTTTTAATTTTTGCAGTTAATGTATAAATGACCTTTAAGGAGCCTATGATCATATTACATGTGTTAAATTAAACTTAATTTAATAAAATAAAAAATTAGATCTGGTTAGATGTCATTGGATCTAGTTAGATACTATTAGATCTGGTCAGCTATTGTTAGATGTAGATAAATTTCATCAAATCCTATTATCTACGTTTTAGTTTTTATAATTATAGTATAAATAACCTTATAAGAGGCCTAAGATTATATTACTAGAGTTAAATGTAAACCTTCTATTTTAAATTTAGAAGAAAATTTATATTTTTGCAAATATGTGTACATAATAAATATTTTTTAAAATTTTTTTATATGATAATACATGTCTTAAATATTTGAATTTTACTATTAATATGTAGAATATGTTCAAGTATGTCATTAGTATTAATTTGGGAAGGTTTTGAAGCAAAGAACAGTATTTTGATATTTTACAATACATCTGGAGTGGAATTGCAAATTTCAGCAACTTAAGTGTGTCAAATAAATAACAAGAAAGGGGTGTGAATTGTAAAATGAAAAAATTCCAGCAATATAGGCCATGTGGAATTCAAATGGCGCGAGTCAAATGTGATCATCTAGAAAGGGAGCAAATGACTTCTTAATAGCCAAAATAATTAAATAATTAATTAAAAATAAAAATTACATAAATGAGGTGACTGTTTATCTATTCCTTTGCTGGAAAATCTCTGAAACTTATAAACAAGGGGTGTGGCCCATGTTTGTTAAGAATGGAGAGTAGAAAAAGGAGATGGCGCCTTGATCATGTGATCCCAACCATCAATCATCATTATCAAGGTTAGTTATCAATTATTTTATGTCTTTCTTTCTAAATTCAATAAGGAACAAGGGTAGAAATCAATTTGGACTGTTGAATTGGGAGAAAAATTTTAGATTTGAAGGAAAGGAATTGATGTTCATAGAAATCAAATTTGTTAAAGCTAATGGAGGTCAAATTGAATCTATGAATTAAGAGTTTTTGATACTTGAACATGTCCATTATTAGGGGCTGTTATTTAGGGAGGTGGGCCCAAATAGATCATTTACTGTTGAAGAGCAAGAAGATGATCTCAACTCTTCAACCCATGCTTCCATACATAATCTGGATGATCCAAATCATTAGATGTGTGTAAAATTTAGTTTTACATATAGAAATGACATTCGATCATGTTTGGACACCTTGATGGATAATTAGATTTGCAAATTTGCAAATTTTTTCAATAATTTTTGAAATCATGGAAAGTGTAACAAGTTGATCTAAACCATTAAAAGTTTAATTAAAAATACAATCTCATGGTCTAAATAGCTAGATCAAGACTAAATAAATTATTGTCTATGACTTGTATGTTAAACCTGTGGTCAAGAATGTCATTAGTGAGTTAAATTAACAATTATAACTGTTTATAACTTAACTTACACTAGCTCTGTGGTAAATCTGGAATGTAAAAGAAAAATATAAAAGAAATAGTAAATGATTGATTTTTAGTATGAAATTTCACTAATATCTCATGACATTATAATTAAGGAACATCATAATTTCATCTTAAAATGTTAAGCCGATTGTAAATTAAAAATCCAAGAAAATCCACCTGAATAGGGTAGAAGGCTGTCAGGATCAGCTGCACTAATTGATTTTTAATAATTTTTATACAAGGGAATTGAGACAGAACATTTGTATGATTTAAAATACATATTGAATATCACTCCTCGAAAATAAAAATTAATATTTGGATGATATAAATATAAGTGATAATTAACATGATTTAAACCATCCTGAAACTCATACCCTTGTTCAGCAGAGTAAAAATATATAAATAAATATAAATAATTAATATTTTTTACAAATTTTTTAGTTACTTAATGTAGCTTTTAATGTATGACAAAAAATTCAGACTTTAAAAAATTTGTTCTAATTATAAATATCAATTACGAGAAATCAATGTGTCTGATTTCAGTGAATATGGATAGATTGATAAATAATCAAAACAAAATTTGAAACTTAAATAATAATTATCCAAATTAATATGGTTAGTTAAAATATGTAATTATTGAGTTAATTTATGTGGAAAATTATTATTAAATATTTGATAAATATTGAAAATTAAATTGGATATAATTTGACTGCCAAAAGTTAATGTGGTCAATGGAGGGACCGCCTATGATTATATTTAAGTTTTGGAGATCAAATGATTCTTACCTAGTAATTAATAATATGAGAATGATTTTTAGTAGCTAAAATTGAATATTTATGAGATATGATTGAATATGATGCAGAAAACACAAATTGAAAGATAAAGGAGTAATTTGGTAATTTTTGAAGCGAGCTCCAACTTAAATTGATTTTATTAACTTGGAGTGAGTAATATTTTAGAATTAAAAAAATTTATTATAAATGATAATTTTGGAATGATATCATTTACGCAAGTAACCTATGTCGATTAAAGTATAAAAGTTAAGATACATAGAGGTATCCAAACATCTTAGGATGGAATATCATGGGAGATCATTATTAAAAAAGTTAATTTAAGTTAAAATATTAATGAAAGAAAAGTATTATTTTTCGGTGCTATGATTTGAACGTTATAGTAAAATATGGTATAAGAATGGATTCAAGATCTACAAAAGATAGGAAGAGCTCTTTTCTTTTCTTTCCGATTTTGTGTTGTACTATACGGTTACGAGCATGG
Source organism: Annona cherimola (assembly GCA_030490835.1). NCBI lineage: Eukaryota > Viridiplantae > Streptophyta > Magnoliopsida > Magnoliales > Annonaceae > Annona > Annona cherimola. The sequence goes on from CM059976.1 coordinate 51,993,622, forward strand.
ATGTTCTGGATGCCTTTTTTTAAAATTTTTAGTTAATGAATATTATTGGTTGTGATGATTTATTATGATGCCGAGTTTGACTTTTTATTCATCTTAGCATTATGCATTATAGCATTGGCATGTTGGTACTGACATATTCATGAGCTATGGCAATAGATGTGGATTTATGAAGTGCTGTTGGACCATCGATGATGATCATTGGCATATCTTGATCAGGGATCAAGATGTGATAGCCTGGGTGACATATCTCAGGTCTACTTGTCTGATTGGTGGGCTACAGACCTGATTTTTCTAGCCCTTGTGAGTTAGTGTGAAACTCGCAATCCTAGAATAGTATATGTAAACCTAGGATTGTAAACCCGTACTAATTTTTATAATAAATAAAAATTTATGAAATATGTTATATTGATAAATGTGTATTAGAGGTTAAAATAATGCAATTAAGAATGTGATGCACATGAATAGTGCACGTGAATAGTAAACGTGCAAAGTAATTGTGAATTAAGACATGTGATTAAGAGTTAATCACTTGATTAACCTAATCACAAAAAGTCAAAAAGGAGAATTAATCACTACAAGACAAAATAGCAACGCTTTTGGATATTCTAATCCAAATTTGGATTTTTGTGGAAAAATAGAAAAAAATTCATAAATTGCAATCCGGGCGTCGGAATTCGATGAAATTTTTTATGGATGGTTAAAAATACATGATAAACATATTGGATGGTTTAAGATGTGATGAAAATCACAAATTAATAGCCAAGATGAAGTGGAAAATAGATGTTCAAAAAGTAACTTAACTTTTAATTAATTCCACTTTTGACTTTTTAAATACAATAAATAATTAAAAAATAAAAAATTAATTAAAAGGCAGCTGCTGCAGGGGCTGGAGCAGGCTAGGGTGGCTGGAGGTTTGACTATGATCAATGGTCCATGATCATCATCATCTTTAATCAACGGCTAGGATTTATTTAGCCTAAATTAAATAATTTTAAAAATTAAAAAAATAGGTTAAAAATAGGGCTGCAATAGGGTTGCTGGATCAGGCCTAGGGTGTTCAGCACATGGCTCAAAGCATTTTTCAAAATTAAAAAGAAATACCAATTTATAATTAAATACCTTAAAACTAGGGGGTAAATTCTAAATTCCTGAAAAGTTCAACCCTATAAATAGGGTAGCAGGGGGGAGAACGTCCAAGGCATCCAAAACCACTCCATTTGAGCATTTTTCACCTCCTACCACGTTTTATCCTTGAAGAATAGAAGGTTGGAGAGAGAAAGTATGAGAAAAAGAGGCGTATCTCCACTTCGAGTAAGTGATTTCTACCCAAATTTTTTTTAGATTTTAAGTAGGGTAAAAACATGCTTAGATAATGTCTAATCATGAGAAAATAAGTATAGCTATAATGCTTAATTGGAATTATGCCAAAACATCAAAAATTTAGAGCAAAGATGGAGCATTCGGGAAGATAGCATATGATATGTGAAAATAATGCTCCAAAATCGATAAATGATGATTTGGGATGTATGATTATGATAAATATAATGTTGAAATGATGATATATTAATTTCATGATTTTTAGAATTAAGGATTATGCTTAAGTGAATTTATATTGATTTTTAGTATATGGAGAAAATGATTTTTTTGGCCAAGTAAATGATGATAAAATCAAAATGGATGAAATTTTCTATGATATACTAGGCATAAGGTATGTCATGATATTTTTTATTTTTTGAAAAATGTCAATTTTTGGAACCCATGAACAGTAACCACGTCTCTGTGAACAGTAACCACGGATGAACAGTGATATGCTACAGTGATATGCTACAGTAAACAGCGTATTTTTGGAGAAAATTTTAGATTTATTTTTATATTTTATGAGGATAAATGGATTGAATTTTTTAAGGATTTATGGATAAAAATCCATATAAGAAAATGATGATCACGTATTTTTAAGGATAACCTCTATAAAAAAAAATTATGGTAGAAAATAAGGCCATAAATAAATATAAAATATGCTTGATAAAGTATGTATATCCTTTTCACTTGTATAGGAAAAGGAAAGGAAATGATAAAGGAGTCGGATTAAAGCAAAGTAAAGGTAAGGAAGCAAACATTTTTGAAAATGATTTTTATATGTTTTTTATTGCAACCATGAAATATGTTGGAATTGCTTTATTATAAGCAAATCCATATGGAAGTAAGGAGAAATGTTAAGTTATGTGGAAACTGCTTTATCATAATCAAATACTTATCAAAATAAGGAAAAATGTAGAAATGGTTGCATTATAATGGAAAAAGAAAATTCTGATTTCAAAATAATATTTGGTTTTATCAAATGAATTTAAAATGATTTGTTAAAATATTTTGAAGCGGATTTAAGGAAGGCCAACCGATAATCGATTTAAATGAAGATTTTTAAGGTAATGACCAAAGGATCATACAAGCTTACCTTCATATAAAAGTAACTCATGTGTCATGTGGACAAGGAATATGATACCATATAAAAAAAATAAAATTAATTATGCATTGGTATATCCTTTGTTCATGAAAAACCCAAAAATGGGAAGAAAAGCATTTGCAAAATCTTTTGTCTTTAGATATTAAAATATTTTTGCAATTATTTTACCGCTCAAAATTTATTTAGCAACATTTTAGCAAAATTTTGAAATTACTATTTCTCAAATATTTCCTTCAAATATTTTAAATGATTTAGAAATGTGTTATTTAAATGTTTTCAAAATTATTTAAGGTTGGTCATCCTTACAAAATATTTTATTAACTTGTTAACTTGGGCTATGCCAAGTTTTCAAGTTAGAAAAGGAAATACAGGCCGAGGTCTGTACTATTTTGAAATGACATGCTAGCATCAAGTTTTAAAAAGGAAAAGTCACAGACTAGGGTCTGTGGAATTTTATAAAAAGCATGCTAGCATATGAATATGGAAAAATAAATGTGCACATGAGCTATGTACTAGGTCTACTGTAGAGGATATGCAGATCGAACGCAGTTGCAAGATGGGCCCCCTCTACATAGGCCAAGTCGCTTCAAAAGGCGAAATGCCGGCGGCGCCCTCCCTAAAATAGGAGAAGAATACGGATAACTGCTTAGCTCGCGAGTTATCAAATGAAATGGTTTCTCTCCTAAGTAGGAAAGGGTGATCACTTGGTAAGTGTCACCTACCAGACGGACAGAAACATCATGTATGTTGCATATGCTTGTTTTGAAAAGGTTTTATGAAAAATGTTTTAAGGACATGAGAATGTCCTTGGAAAAAGTAAATTTTATGAAAACGTTTTTATGATTATGAAAAAGAGGTCTATATGTTAAGTTTGCAAGCATATGTTTTATGAAAGATTTTATGAAAAGGTTTCCACTGGTTGATAGTAGATCACTTGATAAGTGTCTACTATTGAACGGGAGAAATGCATTTAAATGAAAAAACGCTTGCTTACTGAGTTTCGACTCACGTTTTGCTTTTCAAACCATAGACAGGTACAGCACAGGTCAAGAAGAAAAAGAAAAAGAAGGTATGAAGAAAATTTTATGATATGTTGATCCATATATGGTATGACATGAACATATGATAAGGAGTTTTCAAATTATGTATAAAATGTTTAGGTTAAAATAACCTGTATTGTACAAAAACAAGTATGAATGTTATCAATGATAATTGAGATTTGATGATAAGTATGTGTCTTTATGTGATGAAAGAAAAAGAAGAAAAAAAATTTTTACCCGCCGCGTGATCAGGGCAACAATCCTGATTCACACTTACCAATCGACAAAATCTTGGAGTAAGGACAAATGTGACTCCTCGATTCGGGGCACCACAGTTAGTTAATGTTTATCTTGTGATTTCGTTAATATTTATTATGACCCAGTCTGTGGGACTAGTGGTCCTCAACATGATGACTAAGGCCAGAGTCGTTTAAGTAATATGGTGCGATGTAGCTGGATTTGTATTTTGAGCATGGTAGGGTATCAGTTACACCTCCGGTTTGAATAAAGGTATTTCCCGATTTACCCGTATTGTGCAAGGTTAGGCACTTGTATTGGGATGCAGTGATGGCAACCTATGTTGTGCAGTTGGTTGAATTATCGACAAAGTACTGAAACTCCCTACTAGATTTGAGACCTTATTGGATGGATTGGAGAAATGACATTCGTATAGTGCATTGATGTATGCTTTGGAATTAACATATATTGCATACGGATTTAAATTTGATTTGGATTTATGATTTAATTTATATTTTTTCAACTCTTATGCATATTATTTACTCAAGTTTTGTCAGTTTACATTTATATGCTTTATTTATTGAGTTTGCTTGGACTCATAATATTTTGTTAACTTTTTTTAGATAATAGGTATGAGGGTGAAAACCAACATCGGGTTGGTGTACTAGATAAGACTAAGACTTGATGAATCGAGATCTAGAGTTATCTATTTTTTTTGTTTATAAAGAGTGATTAGTGGATATGTGAAGTGTGTAATTCATAAATCTAATCGTTCAAATCTAATTTAATTTGAATTTAGTGAAATATTTGGTTTATGATAACCTAATGAATTTTGTTATTGCACTTATGTATGTTCTCCCATTATCATCAATCTTGTACTTTTGTAATAACTATTGACTTTATCAATGAGGCATTACATTAAATTATGATTAACTTATTAATATAAAAAATGAGATCCTATTAGATGCCATTAGATTTAGTTAAGTATCGTTAGACCTAGTTAAATATTGTTAGATCCAGTTAAATGTTGTTAGTGTTGGAAACAATGTTTAAAACAATAAAAATTGACCAAATCTTGAGTTTTGATGATTAACAAGAACTAATTTTGAGTATATAAAAGGTACTAATGTGTTTGCTAAATGTTTAAGGAAAGCAAAGAGGTCAAGTCGATCTCCAAGTCGACTTGGACTTCGACTTGGGTGAAGTCGATCCCAAAGTCGACTCAAATATCGACTTGAGAATGAATCCCAAAAGGCAACAGGTGAAGTCGCAGGTCAAGTCGACTCCACTTGCGACTTGGGAAGTCAAGTCGCAGACGAAGTCGACTCCAGCATCGACTTGGAGTATCCAGAGTTGAAAAGTGAAAACGAACATAACGAAGTCGTAGGCGAAGTCGACTCCAGGAGCGACTTGGGCAAAGTCGCAGACGAGGTCGACTCCAACTTCGACTTAAGAAGTTTAAACTCCAAAGATGCAGTTTTCAAGCTATTCAAGAGGATTTATCACTCAAGTCCAAGGAATCAAGATGAAAAACAAATGAGTCAAATTCAAAGTCAAGATTCATGTTTTACATCAAATCAAGTCTATCAAGCTCGAAGACAAAGATACAAGTATGATTCAAATAATGTCTATCAAGACTACATAAGTCAAATATGCATGAATCATCTAAGCAAGAATCAAGCCAATCCAAGATAAAAGAACACAACTTGAAGATCAAAGCAGCTTCAGCAAAACCCGAGCCAAGTCGCAGGCCAAGTCGACTTCAGGATCGACTTGGGTCGAAGTCTGAAGTCAAGTCGACCAAGCCTAAGACTTGGGAATCCGAAGAACTGGAGTCGCAGACGAAGTCGACTCCAGATGCGACTTGGGTAGCCAAGTCGCATCCCAAGTCGACTCCACCTTCAACTTGGGTATAACGTTCAAATTTTCGAACGTTGAAGCTCATTTATTGCGCGCCAACAACCTCCACAACGTTCATATTTTCTTCCCTCTATAAAAGGACCCTCAAATGAACGTGAAAAAACAACAAGAAAACACAAGACACTACTACAAAGTTCAAAGAGAGAAAAGAAGTAAAAGAAAGGTTTCCTATTTGCTTTTCTCCATTGTTGAGTGGTCCGTATACATTCTAAGGAAGAAGAAAGCTTCAAGTTGCTAGCGCCTTCATCAATATTCATCCAAAGCTGCTTCTACAACTTCTTCCTCATGCTAAATCTGCCTACACAAATCTGTAAAGTGTAGTTTCATTTATTTCATTGTCTTGTTGTATAAATCTTGATTTAGCTTGGGTAGCTAAGATCAAGTATATGCAAAGTAGGGTGTGATTGGAGTGAGACTCATCACCTACTTTTGCATGTGAGTTGTTTATGCCCCCTAGAGCTAGAATCTAGAAGAGAGCAAGTGGCTCTAGTTGTATATGCCCCCTAGAGCTGGAATCTAGAAGAGAGCGGTGACTCTAAGTGTATTCGTGGAATACATAGTGGAACCCAAGTCACAACAGAGTGTGAGCTTGGAAGAGTGGAGTAGGGAAGGTTTGCCCGAACCACTATAAATCTTGTGTTATATTTCTTTTTACTGCTTTATCTTTATTGCTCTCTAGCTCTTTTCTAAAGGGGATTAATTACTCAAGGGGTTAAGTCTTTTATTTACCAAAGATTTTTAAAGAACCCAATTCACCCCTCCCCTCTTGGGTTTTGCCACTAACTCGGGACCAACAAGTGGTATCAGAGCAGGTCTTTGAGTTTACCAAAGAGATCTTATCAATATGGCATCCCAATCTACTTCCATTCCCGCTTTTGCTGAAGGCCAATCCTTTACAAGACCACCGTTGTTTGATGGGAGCAATTTTGGATATTGGAAGCTTCGTATGAAGCAACTCATCATGGCTACCGACATGGATTCTTAGATTGCTATCCAAGATGGAGTAACCTTGCCTACCAATGAAAGAGCTTCCAAATGGACCGATGAGGAAGTAAGAATTGTTAAGAGCAACGCCAAAGCTATGAACTCTTTATTTTGTGCTCTTACTGCTTCTGCATATGATAGAGTATCCTCTTGCTTAACCGCCAAAGAAATATGGGATACGCTAACCTCTATCTATGAAGGAACTTCTCAAGTCCAAGGGACGAGAAGAAATATATTGATTGGAGAACTAGAAAACTTTAGAATGCTAGATAGAGAAAACATTTCTGAAATGTTTGCTAGATTCTCTAAAATTACTAATGCTTTAAAAGGTCTTGGAAAGACTATATTTGAATCTGAGCAGGTTATGAAAATTTTGAGAGCTCTTCCCGAGTCATGGACTCCAAAGATCACTGCGATAGAAGAAGCCAAGGATCTTAACACATTAAAGCTTGAAGACTTAATTAGCTCACTCATGTCACATGAGCTAATCAAGAGAAGAAATGAAGATCAACATAGGGGCAAAAGAGCAATCGCCTTGAAAGCCACACAAGACACTGACGATACCTCCTCTTCTCAAAATGACGACGAGATTGCCCTACTCACAAAACGTTTCAGAAAATTTGTGAGGAAAGGCAAAAATTTCAGAGGTTTCAAAGAAAGAACTCCCAAAGAGAAGAAGAAAGAATCGACCAAATGTTACTGATGCGGCGGTTCGGGACATATGCAAGCTCAATGTCCAACTCCCGAAGAGAGCAAGGCAAAAGAACAAAGAAAGGATCGAGGGGACAACAAAAGATTCCAAAAATACAAAGGTAGAGGCATGTACGTAAACGATGAGGAATCTACAACGAGTAACTCCTCAACCGACGAAAACGAGGCGGAAGAATATGCGAGAATTTGCTGCATGGCACAAATCGAACAAGAAGAACGAATTACCTCAACAAAATGCACAAGCGATGAAGAGGTAAGTTCCAAACTCTCCCATTCTAAATCAAGTTTTACTTCCTTTCAAGAATGCCTCAAATGTACTGAATTAGATGAGCTACAAACTGCATATGATTCATTATATGAAGAAATGAAGAAATTAGGAAGCAAGTTTACAATTAAGAAAAGACAATGTGATGCAACAATAATTGTAAATGGTAAACTTGCAGAAAGATTAGACAAATTGAAAGATGAAAATGATCTGCTGAAAAAGGAGAACAAATCATTAAATGAATCATTAGCTAAGTTCTCTAATCCAGGAGAAAGTGTCAAAATGTTTTTGAATATGACATCCCAAACACATAAAATAGGTCTTGGGTATCATACATTTGAGCAAGGAGAAAGTAGTAAATCAAATGTACAAATACTTGAGAAACATCAAACTAAAAATGCATCTATGTACAAGCCACAAAAGAAAAATTTTAAGTGGACTAGAAGACCAACATTTGAACCATTGCATACTTGGAGGCCTACTCCAAGATTACCTATGGCTTGTAATTTCTGCAATAAAATGGGACATAAAACTTACAAATGTAATTTTAAGAAATTATATGACCATGGTGCAAAATTAGTTTGGGTTCCAAGAAACACAAGATTTGGGCTTTCAAAGTTAGAACAACAAAAATTGATTTATATTACTAACCCAAATGGACCCATAAAATGGGTACCAAGGAGATAAGATTCATTTGCTTATTTTTCAGACATGTCTTAAGGCAAAGGCAAACAATGAATGGTTTATGGATAGCGGTTGCTCAAGGCATATGACCGGTGAAAGAAGTTTGTTTCACAAACTTAAGCCTTGTAATGATGGAATGGTTGCCTTTGGAAATAATGAAAAAGGTAAAATTAAAGATAAAGGAAATATACATAGTATTTCAAATGCATGCATGGAAGATGTTTTGTTTGTTGAAGGACTCAAACACAATTTAATGAGCATTAGCCAATTATGTGATAAAGGATACAAAGTTGTGTTTGAATCATCTATATGTAATGTATTTGATGGAGAGTATATCATGTTTAGTGGTAAAAGACATGGAAATGTATATTTGGTTTCACTTGATGAATTGAATGGTCAATGTCTAATGGCCATTGATAATGATCCATGGGTTTGGCATAAAAGGCTTGGACATATAAACATGGGAAACATAAAAACCCTATGAAAAAAGAGTTTGGTAGAAGGATTACCAAGATTGAAATATGACAAGGACAAGATTTGTAAGGCATGTCAACTATCAAAACAACCTAAGATGCCTTTCTCTACCAAAAAGGAAATTTCCACCACCAAGCCACTTGAATTGCTACACATGGATCTATACGGGCCATCCAACATTCTAACCATTGGTGGAAAGAAATATGTATTTGTCATAGTTGATGATTTTTCAAGATTCACATGGATAATTCTCTTAGCTAGTAAAGATGAAGCCTTCTCTATGTTTGCAACTTTTGTAAATTTGGTGCAAAATGAAAAACAAAGTACTATTGTGACCATAAGAAGCGATCATGGTGGCGAATTCGAAAACAAACGATTCATGAAATTTTGCAATGAAAAAGGAATTCACCACACATTTTCTGCACCAAGAACTCCACAACAAAATGGAGTAGTAGAAAGGAAAAATAGAACTATACAAGAGATGGCTAGAACTATGCTAAATGAGAGCAATCTATCCAAGAAATTTTGGGGTGAAGCTGTAAGTACAGCTTGTCATGTATTGAACCGTGTTACCATTCGAGCAATCTTGAAAAAGACCCCATATGAACTATGGAAAGGAAGAAAACCAAATATTTCTTATTTTCATGCTTTTGGATGTACATGTTATGTTTTGAATAATGAAAAAACTAACTTGGGAAAGTTAGATGCTAAAAGTGATGAGGCTATATTTCTTGGATATTCATCAAATAGCAAAGCATATAGAGTTTTCAATAAACAAAACCAAGTTGTTGAAGAATCCATACACGTTGTATTTGATGAAATTAACCAAACTCCGAGAAAGGAGGATGAACTAAGTGATGCAGATGAGACAAAAGGCAAAGAACAACCAAAGGAACTCGAGCTCAAGCCAGAAAATCTCATGGAGGAAGAGGTAAGTGAAGGTAATGATTCTTATAAACCTCCAACTAATTTAAAGTTCAAAAATGCCCATCCAATTGAGCAAGTTATTGGAAATGTATATGAAGGAGTGAAAACTAGAAGATCAAAACAAAACGTTTATGGTCAATATGCCTTTGTATCTAAAATTGAACCAAATACCATTGAACAAGCTCTCAATGATGAAAATTGGGTGATTGCAATGCAAGAAGAGCTAAACCAATTCGAAAGGAACAATGTATGGCACTTAGTTCCTAGACCAAATAATCACACTATCATTGGTACCAAATGGGTATTTAGGAACAAATTAGATGAAAGCGGACTTGTAATTAGAAACAAGGCCAGATTAGTAGCCAAAGGGTATTCTCAAGAAGAAGGAATCGATTTTGAAGAATCATATGCACCCGTGGCTAGATTAGAAGCCATACGTATTCTACTAGCATTCGCTTCTTATATGAATTTCAAATTGTTCCAAATGGATGTAAAAAGCGCATTTTTGAATGGGTACTTGAATGAAGAAGTATACGTTGAACAACCCCCTGGTTTTGAAGAAAAGGATCAATCGAAGTTTGTTTATAAATTAACCAAAGCATTATATGGACTAAAACAAGCACCAAGAGCTTGGTATGAAAGGTTAAATAGTTTCTTGATTGATCATGAGTTTCAAAGAGGGAAAGTAGACACTACTTTGTTCATTAAGTACAAAAATAAAAATATTTTGATTGTACAAATTTATGTGGATGACATAATATTTGGTGCTACTGACGAAAATCTGTGTCAAGAATTTTCTAAGATAATGCAGAACGAGTTTGAAATGAGCATGATGGGAGAATTAAATTTCTTTCTGGGACTGCAAATCAAGCAACAAAATGAAGGAATATTTCTAAATCAGTACAAATATGTCAAAGAGATGCTCAAGAAATTTGGAATGCAGAATAGCAAAAGGGCAAACACTCCAATGAGTTCTACAATCAAGATCGACATGGACGAAAATGGTAAAAGTATCGATCAAAAGCTTTATAAAAGCATGATAGGTTCCTTGTTATATTTAACTGCTTCTAGACCCGATATCTTATTCAGTGTTTGTATGTGTTCTAGATTTCAAGCATGCCCTAAAGAATCACATCTACATGCTGTAAAAAGAATTTTTAAGTATTTGATAAAAACTGCCAATCTTGGACTATGGTATCCAAAGGGGACAACCTTTGATCTAATCGGCTATTCGGATGCAGATTTTGCTGGCTATAAAGTAGATAGAAAAAGTACTAGTGGAACTTGTCAGTTTCTTGGACATATGTTGGTTTCATGGTATTCAAGAAAACAAACAAGTATTGCCCTATCTACTGCGGAAGCCGAATACATAGCCGCCGGTAGTTGTTGTGCCCAATTACTTTGGATGAAACAACAGTTGAAAGACTATGGTATTGATTATGTTGATATTCCTATTAGATGTGATAATACAAGTGCAATTTGTTTAACTAAAAATCCTGTACTGCATTCAAGAACCAAACATATTGATGTGAGACATCATTTTATTCGTGAACATGTTGAAAATCATGATGTGTGCTTAGAATATGTGAAAACAGAGGATCAAATTGCTGATATCTTTACCAAACCTCTAGCTAAAGAATCATTTTACAAGATTAGGAATGATATAGGGATGATAGAGCTAAATTAGGAAAAATTAAAACAAGAAATCAAAATTTGAAAAAGGCAAACTGATGAGTCAAGTCGACTCCATAGGAGCCAAGTCGACTCCGCCAAGTCGACTTGGGAAAGTGAAGTCGACTCCGCTTCGACAGCAAATTCGACTCCACGGGGTCGAAGTCGACTCCGCACTATGTGCAAAGTCGACTCCAGGGAACCGAAGTCGACTTCGCCTAGGGCAAAGTCGACTCCGCGCGCGCGACCGTCCGAATTCCGAGACTTCTCTTCTTTTTCTTCTTCCCTCTTTTCTTTCTTCCTCATTTTCTTTTGGCCTCCCTGTTTTTTCCTCTACTCTCAGGCGATTCCTCTCCACTCTTCCGGCGATTTTCTCCTCCTCCATCTCCGGCAAACCTTTCCGGCGAATCCCTCTCTCTCTCTCCGGTTTTCTTCTCCATCTCTCTCTCTCTCTCTCTCTCTTCCTCTCCGTTTTTCTCTCTCACTCTTCCTCTCTGTTTCTCTCTTTCTCTCTTCATTGCTTTCTCATTTTCTTCTCTCATTCAAGCTCCATCTCTCTCAAGCTATCTCACTTGTACTTCATTTCTCTTACTAAACTCTCAGTCTCACATCTCAATCACTTTTGCATCTCCATTTCCCTCTCCCAAAATCCAACTCCAAATCATCCCAAATGGCACCTAAAGCTAGACCTCCAAAGAAAGCAGTCTCAAAACCATCTCTAAAGCCTATGCCTAGACCTTCAAGGTCAACAACTGAGGAAGAGGTGCCCGAAAGGCAAAGAACACCCGCAAAACGGCCACGAGAGGAACCTTCGACTTCGACGGGTAAACGGGTTCGATTCCAAACCACTACTCAATCATCTGATCAAGCACCCAGGTCTGAAAGTCAACAACAAACCTCACAGAGCACACCATCCGGGACAAGCAAAAGAGGCACTGCGGCTGGGAAAGCACAAGTATTGAAGATGCCCACTACCTACTTCAAAACCGAGCTCCAACATAGCCGTTTTTACAAAAAGTTCTACGAACGGAAGGTATTCATACCCAAGATTATAGATTTTAATTTCTTGAAAGAATATGGATCCGACATAGAAGATCTATTGGATTTTCAAGGATGGACCAATCTGCTAAAGGAAGACGAAAGGGTCTATCCAGATCTTACTCGAATGTTTTATTATCTTTGGGATGAAGAATACTTTGGAACCTTCGTCAAAGGAGTCGAAATGGATCTTGGAATAGGGATAGTTGCAGGACCGACTGAAGTAATGAGTCATTTAGGACACATACTTGGAGTCCCGTATGAGGATGAGCCTATTCCAGAAGACCTCACTTTGGATCAAATGTATAATCAGCTCACCCGGAGCAACAAGTACCATCCGGGAATCAAATTCCTTCGGTACATGGATCTTTCACCCAGGCTACGAGTACTCCGACTTCTCATTGCCCACTGCATCTACCCAAAGGGCGGTGGAAGAAACCAATTAAATCCACAAGAAGCAGGGATACTATGGAAAGTGGCCAACAGGGTCAAGGTGAGCTTACCAAAACTATTTCTTGAAGCCTTGGCATCTCGAAAGGATAACCCACGAGGAGTCCTCCCTTATGGCACGTGGATCACAAAGATCCTTGAATTCTTCAAAGTGGATATTGAAGGCGAGCCTTTCGAAGTGCTCAAATCCACAAATGCCATAAATAAAGCTCTCATACAAAGAATGAAGATCAATCTGCTTGAACTAAGGCATGAAGCTTCAGAAGAAGAGCAAGAAGACAATGCACAAGCTGAGGGGGAGCAACCTCCCGCGGCACCACCTGCTCAAGAGGAGCCAGCATCTCCCATATCGCACGGATCCTATTCTCCACAAGGGTCCGCTGCAAGAGAACGGGTGCCTCCAACCTCTTCTGAGGAGGTCACCCTAAAGGATTTAAAAGATGAAATTGTTGCTATGAGGGCAGAAATGGGTTATCAAGAAGACCGGATGACAAGTCTTATCACCGGCGTTCACAATGCCCTCGAGGATATGCACTCCCGGCAAGACAGAATTGAGCGGGAAATGCAGACTATACGCTATCATCTTGCCTCAGGCCGACATAAGAAGAAACCCATGCCTGAACTCGATCCTTACGAATCAGGATCAGTTCATAAAGAAGCAACTCCAGATCACGCTTCTCTTGTTTACTCATCGGCCCATCATTGTCCTATCGAACCAATCTTATATCCGATCTCTCAATTTCAATTCACAAAATCATTAAGAGTTGATCGATTTTTGATAGATTTTTGATAGTTTGACAAAAAGGGGGAGATAGAATAGGTGAGTTGAGTAAAATTTTCTTTTGGGTTGGGTAGTTTTGTATCTAGGTTTCATTTTTGTTTTGTATTGCATTTTGTAAAAATGAAACTTGATACATATATATGCTTTTGATGAATGTTATGTTTGCTTAATATGTTATGCTTCATTAATAAAGTATTCAACATGATTTTCTTGAAAGGTATCCAATATGCCAAAATGATATAATGGTCGAAATTTCAAAAAGCTCTGACCTATAAGACAAATGCTCTGTTTTTCAAAAGACATATGAACATGATTAATGCTTGAAAGGTATCAACTCAAATGAAGTTTTGTCAATCATCAAAAAGGGGGAGATTGTTGGAAACAATGTTTAAAACAATAAAAATTGACCAAATCTTGAGTTTTGATGATTAACAAGAACTAATTTTGAGTATATAAAAGGTACTAATGTGTTTGCTAAATGTTTAAGGAAAGCAAAGAGGTCAAGTCGATCTCCAAGTCGACTTGGACTTCGACTTGGGTGAAGTCGATCCCAAAGTCGACTCAAATATCGACTTGAGAATGAATCCCAAAAGGCAACAGGTGAAGTCGCAGGTCAAGTCGACTCCACTTGCGACTTGGGAAGTCAAGTCGCAGACGAAGTCGACTCCAGCATCGACTTGGAGTATCCAGAGTTGAAAAGTGGAAACGAACATAACGAAGTCGTAGGCGAAGTCGACTCCAGGAGCGACTTGGGCAAAGTCGCAGACGAGGTCGACTCCAACTTCGACTTAAGAAGTTCAAACTCCAAAGATGCAGTTTTCAAGCTATTCAAGAGGATTTATCACTCAAGTCCAAGGAATCAAGATGAAAAACAAATGAGTCAAATTCAAAGTCAAGATTCATGTTTTACATCAAATCAAGTCTATCAAGCTCAAAGACAAAGATACAAGTATGATTCAAATAATGTCTATCAAGACTACATAAGTCAAATATGCATGAATCATCTAAGCAAGAATCAAGCCAATCCAAGATAGAAGAACACAACTTGAAGATCAAAGCAGCTTCAGCAAAACCCGAGCCAAGTCGCAGGCCAAGTCGACTTCAGGATCGACTTGGGTCGAAGTCTGAAGTCAAGTCGACCAAGCCTAAGACTTGGGAATCCGAAGAACTGGAGTCGCAGACGAAGTCGACTCCAGATGCGACTTGGGTAGCCAAGTCGCATCCCAAGTCGACTCCACCTTCGACTTGGGTATAACGTTCAAATTTTCGAACGTTGAAGCTCATTTATTGCGCGCCAACAACCTCCACAACGTTCATATTTTCTTCCCTCTATAAAAGGACCCTCAAATGAACGTGAAAAAACAACAAGAAAACACAAGACACTACTACAAAGTTCAAAGAGAGAAAAGAAGTAAAAGAAAGGTTTCCTATTTGCTTTTCTCCATTGTTGAGTGGTCCGTATACATTCTAAGGAAGAAGAAAGCTTCAAGTTGCTAGCGCCTTCATCAATATTCATCCAAAGCTGCTTCTACAACTTCTTCCTCATGCTAAATCTGCCTACACAAATCTGTAAAGTGTAGTTTCATTTATTTCATTATCTTGTTGTATAAATCTTGATTTAGCTTGGGTAGCTAAGATCAAGTATATGCAAAGTAGGGTGTGATTGGAGTGAGACTCATCACCTACTTTTGCATGTGAGTTGTTTATGCCCCCTAGAGCTAGAATCTAGAAGAGAGCAAGTGGCTCTAGTTGTATATGCCCCCTAGAGCTGGAATCTAGAAGAGAGCGGTAACTCTAAGTGTATTCGTGGAATACATAGTGGAACCCAAGTCACAACAGAGTGTGAGCTTAGAAGAGTGGAGTAGGGAAGGTTTGCCCGAACCACTATAAATCTTGTGTTATATTTTTTTTTACTGCTTTATCTTTATTGCTCTCTAGCTCTTTTCTAAAGGGGATTAATTACTCAAGGGGTTAAGTCTTTTATTTACCAAAGATTTTTAAAGAACCCAATTCACCCCTCCCCTCTTGGGTTTTGCCACTAACTCGGGACCAACAGTTAGATTTAGATGTATTTTACTAAATCCTATTATCCAAGTTTTAATTTTCATAATTAAGGTATAAATGACCTTACAAGCTGCTTAAGATCATAATACAAGTATTAGATTAGGATTAACTCACTAATACCAAAAGTTTGATCTGGTTAGATGGTGTTATATTTGGTAAGATATTGTTAGATCTGATTAGATGTCATTAAATTTAGTTTTAATTTTATAATTAAGGTATAAATGACCCCACAAGGAGTCTTGGATCATATTATAGGTGTTAAATTTGGATTAACTTATTAATATAAAAAATTATACCTAGTTAAATGCAATAAGATCTCATTAATTGCTTTTAGATATGAGTATATGTCATTAAACGATGTTAGTAGCGTTAAATGTTATTAAATTTAGATGATTTCATTAAATCTTATTATCTGAGTTTTAGTTTCTACAATTAAAGTATAAATAATCTTATAATGGCCTAGGATCATATTATAGGTGCTAAATTATGATTAACTTATTAACATTAAAATTTATATCCGGTTAAATGCTATCAGATCCGATTAGATTATATTATATTTGAAAAAACTAATAATAAATTTTCAAAAATTAAAAAATAAATGTTGAAATTTTATCCTTTAGAGTACCTTATTTATATAAACTTTAAATAATATAATATAATTTCTTATATAAAATATATTTTTGAATTTTACTAATTAGAATAAAATCTTATTAAAAATAATATTTTCGAAACAAATATTTTTTAAAAAATATCAAATAATGAAAAAATATGTGCACATATGTTTTAGTGGTTGATCCATTAAATAAATGAAATAGATTGAGATTTTATATACATATAATTCAAATTTTATCAAAAAATATACTTACAATTTCAAATATATGTGCTCATGCTATAAAATTGCAACAATATCCCTACTTTCTTTTTTTCTCATGGGAATTGTGGCGCCCCAAACCGAGACATCATTTCCTTACCTCAAGACCTTATTGATTAGTAAATGTGAATCAGGATTGTTGCCCTAATCACGCAGCGGGTTCTTAATTGGAGCTCGTCTAAATTTATTTTTCCCAATTCATTCCTTTTACTTATCATCATTCATTTCATTCCTCACTACATCTTTCACAAGAACCATTACACTTGTAATAAAATTTCATAATTCTTTCATAGTATTCATCATGCTTTTCTACAATAACATTTACATTTTATACGTACATCCATACAAGCATTGGATCACATATAAGTTCACACATACCTCAAAATACCTTGGATCTCTAACTAGGCAATCACATTCCATTCCTTATAGCCCACATGGCTACCATCACGTGCCTTTCCTTTATTGCTTAAATTTGCATCGTTTTGAGTTTCCTGGTACTTGTATAAGGTTTGGAAAAACAAAATGTGAGTGACAACTTAGTAAGCAAACATTTTGTCATTAGGGCAAGACTTCCTTGAAAATCTTTTTCATAAACATCTTGAACACCTTTTTCTTGAGGATATTTATATGTCCCAAAACATTATCATGAAATTTTTTGTTTATGAGGACAATTCTATGTCCTTAAACATTTTCATAAAATATTTATGCTTAAAATCACTTACAAGCCACGTCTGAGCTTGTTAAAGCAAAACTTACATATATTTACCCTTTATAATTAATTCCTTTTTATCTGGAGTGAACATTTCCAATATTCAAAGACCTTTACATAAAACCATCTTTTGTCAATGGACGTTTTATGTCCAAAATATTTTTCTCATAAATCCTTTGGCAAAGAAGGACATTCTCATGTCCTAAAACATCATTTACATAAGCCTTCTCGGCAGAGGACATTTTTACACCTAAAAATATTTTTCATCATAAAATCCTTTAGCCGAGAGACATTTAATGTCTCAAAATATTTTTTACATAGCTTCCTTTGGCAATGGACATTCATATATTCTAAAACATCTTTCATTAAAACACTTTGGCATTGGACATTATCATGTCCATAAACACTTTTCATTTAGGCTCTTTAATAATGGACATTCTTATGTCTAAAAATAATTTTGACATAAATCCTTTTCATAATCCCCGTCTTGGGGCTTGTTATAACAAACAAGGTATATAAGATACATAAAACATTTCCATAAATGCATTTGCATAAAAATATCTCCTTTCATTCCTGTTATTTATGCTTTTGTATAAAACACCCTATTTCTAGGGTAATCATTTCATAAATATTCCTTTAGGATAACTTTCATAAAAACATACTTTCATGTCCCAATCTTTGAGCTTTTCAAAAGCAAAACATAAGCAAATGCATTTCTCTCCATCCAGTAGTGACACTTAGCAACTGATCATGCTACATTTTGGAAGAGAATCCTTAACAGCATGCTAGCCAGGTGGCTGTTCATTTATCCTGCTCCCATCTCAGGGAGGGCACCGGTGGCACTTCTGCCATCCCTTAACGACTTGGCCATATATAGAGTGGGCCTCGGTCTGTTGGAAATATGTGAAAAATAAGCTAAATCTATGTTTTGATGATTAACAAAATCAATTTGAGTAAGTCTTGACTACTAACATGTCTATGGAAATGTCTAAGGCATATACATTTGAAGAAAACAGAGCATGAAAGGCCAAGTCGTTCCCCAATTCAACTCCAACATCAACTTCAGACGGAAAAATTTATCCAGAGTTGAAAATGGGAGAAGAACAGGTGAAGTCGCAGGCCAAGTCGACTCCACTTGCGACTTGGGAAGCCAAGTCGCAAACGAAGTCGACTCCAGTATCGACTTCAGACGACAAAATCACTCCAGAGTTGATTTTGGGCAGAAAAATACCGAAGTCGCAGATGAAGTCGACTACGGTTTGCAACTTGGGTGAAGTCGCAGACAAAGTCGACTCCAACATCGACTTGAGGTATTCAAAGTTCAAGGCTCGGTTTTCAAGCTCATCTCAAGATCAACTGGAGTTTTCTCAAGACCAAATCAAGGGTACAAGATCATTATCAAACTGAGTTTCTCAAGTCCAAGACACAGCTTCAAACATATTAGATGAAGAAACTCAAGTCATGATGACTTGCATCGAAAGCAAGAAGGGTGAATCATAGGCAAGTTCTTCAAGATTCATATGTGAAACCATTCCAGAAAGAAAATGATCAAAAGTAAGAAACCAAGCAAGCTAAAAAGGAGACAATGATTTAAAAAGAAATTAAGGAACAAAGCATTTTAGGATTTCAAGTTCATCAAGCCACTTGAGGAAGTGAAGTCGCAAGCCAAGTCGACTCTAGACTGCGACTTGGGTGAAGTCGCAAAGCAAAGTCGACTTCATGATCGACTTCAAGTGGTCAAAACCTTCCAGCGTTGAAATTGAAGTCGCACCCGAAGTCGACTCCATCTGTAACTTGGGCGAAGTCGCACCCGAAGTCGACTCCACCTGCGACTTGGGTCACAACGGTCGGATATAATTCGAACGTTGGAGCATTAAATGCGCGCCACCTACCCTCAAACGTTCGGATTTCCTCCACAATTATAAAAGGCATTCATTGTGAACGAGGAAAGTAGTTGAAAAATATTAAGTGTGCTTAACTCCCATCTTCAAGAACATTAAAGAGATCAAGCCAATCAAAAGAAGAAGAACTTCGCTTCAAACTGCAAGAGCTCAACTTCTGAATCTTCAAAGCCAACACTATGAGTTCTTCTCTGCGCCAAACTGCTTCTACACAACTGTAAAGTGTAGATTCTTTTATTATTTCACTTGTTTGTATTAAACTTGATTTAGTTTGAGGAACTAAGATCAAGTGGAAGCAGAGTAGTGTGTGATTGGAGTGGAACTCATCACCTACTTGTGCTGTGATTTGCTTATGCCCCCTAGAGCTGGAATCTAGAAGAGAGCAGTGGCTCTAATTGTATTGGAAGAATACAATAGTGGAACCCAAGTCACAAGGAGTGTGAGCTTGGAAGAGTGGAGTAGGGAGGTTGCCCGAACCACTATAAAAATCTTGTCTGCTTGATTTATATTTCTGCTCTCTACATCACATTGCTTTCCATTTCGTTT
Organism: Annona cherimola; assembly: GCA_030490835.1. Taxonomy (NCBI): domain Eukaryota; kingdom Viridiplantae; phylum Streptophyta; class Magnoliopsida; order Magnoliales; family Annonaceae; genus Annona; species Annona cherimola. Next base: position 52,013,356 of record CM059976.1, read on the forward strand.
GTTCATTCAAGGAGAATTAAACTTGCAAAGGGTTAAGTTTTTTTTTAAGTTACCAAAGAAATTTTTTAAGAACCCAATTCACCCCTCCCCTCTTGAGTTTTGTCATAAACACGGGACCAACAAGTGGTATCAAAGCAGGTCTTTTAGCTTACCAAAGAGATCTTATTGACATGGCATCCCAAACTACTTCTATTCCCACATTTGCCGAAGGCCAATCATTTACTAGGCCACCACTGTTTGATGGGAACAATTTTGGCTATTGGAAGCTTCGTATGAAGCAACTCATTATGGCTACCGACATGGATTCTTAGATTGCAATCCAAGATGGTGTAACCTTGCCTATCGATGAAAGAGCTTCCAAATGGACCGATGAGGAAGTAAAAATTGTGAAAAGCAATGCCAAAGCCACGAATTCACTGTTTTGTGCTCTAACGGCATCGGAATATGATAGAGTATCCTCTTGTTTAACCGCCAAAGAGATATGAGATACATTAACCTCCATCTATGAAGGAACTTCTCAAGTCCAAGGGACGAGAAGAAACATTTTGATTGGAGAATTAGAAAATTTTAGAATGTTAGAAAAAGAAAATATTTCTAAAATGTTTGCTAGATTCTCAAAAATTACTAATGCTTTGAAAGGTCTTAGAAAGGCTATATCTGAATCTGAACAGGTTATGAAGATTTTAAGGGCTCTACCGGAATCCTGGACTCCAAAGATTACTGCGATAGAAGAAGCTAAGGACCTCAACACATTGAAGCTAGAAGACCTAATTAGCTCATTAATGTCACATGAGCTAATTAACAAAAGAAATGAAGATAATCACAAAGGAAAAAGAGCAATTGCCTTAAAAGCCGCACAAGAATCAGACGATATTTCATCTTCACAAAATGACGATGAGATTTCCCTACTCACAAAACGATTCAGAAAATTTGTGAGGAAAGGCAGAAATTTCTGAAATTTTAAAGAAAGAAGCTCCAAAGAGAAAAACAAAGAAACAACAAAATGTTACCGATGCGGCGGTTCGGGACACATGCAAGCCCAATGTCCAACACCCGAAGAAAACAAGGCAAAGGAACAAAGAAAAGAACAAGGCGACATCAAAAGATTTCAAAGAAACAAAGGAAGATGCATGTACGTAAATGAAGAAGAATCTACAACGAATAGCTCCTCAAGTGAAGAATGCGAAGCGGACTGTGCAAGAATCTGTTGCATAGCAAACACCGACATATGCTTTGCAGCCACGAAAACCTTGGAGGATCAAGCCACTTCAACGGACTGCACTAGTAGTCAAGAGGTAACCTCCAAACAGAAATCCTTTTCAAATTTCTCTACAAATGAATATCTTAAATGTACTGAATTAGAGGAACTCCAACAAGCTTATGATTCACTATATGAAGAAATAGAGAAATTAGGAAACAAATTTACAATTAAGAAAAGACAATGTGATACAGTAATAATTATAAATGGTAAACTTGCTGAAAAATTAGACAAGTTAAAAAATGAAAAGAATACCTTAGAAAATGAGTTAGAAAAACTTAAAAACAAGAATAAATCATTAAATGAATCCCTTGCCAAGTTCTCTAATCCAGGAGAATGTGAAAATGTTCTTAAAAATGACAACTCAAAGAAAGGACTTGGATACAATACATTTGAACAATCAAAGTATAATATTCCAAGAAATAATATCAAACCCATTTATACTAAACCAAAGATAAAACAAGTAATTTGGACCAAAAGACCAACAAATGAACAAATTACCAAATGGCTCCCTATTTCTAGACTTTCGAGAGCTTGTAATTTTTGTAACAAGCTTGGACATAAGATCTATCAATGTAAACTAAGAAAACTGCAAAACCTAGGTGCTAAATTGGTTTGGATGCCAAAATGCATTGGTTATGTGGGATCAAAGATGGATCAACTCAAACTTCAAAGGTTAACTAACCCAAACAGACCCATAAAATGGGTACCAAAAGGATGAGTTCTACTCAACTCAATTTTTGCAGGTTTGTCTTAAAGCTAAGGCCAATAATGTATGGTTTATGGATAGCAGCTGCTCAAGACATATGACAGGAGAAAAAGGACTATTTCATAAGATCAACTCATGTGATGAAGGAACAGTAGCTTTTGGAAATAACAAAAAAGGTAAAATAAAATGTAAAGGAAACGTCTATGGCATTTCAAATGCATGTATTAAAAATGTTCTATTTGTTGAAAGACTCAAACACAATCTAATGAGTATTAGTCAATTGTGTGATAAAGGATATAAAGTTGTATTTGAATCCTCTATATGCAACGTTATTGATAATGACGAGTGCATAATTTTTAGTGGCAAAAGACATGGAAATGTATATTTGGTTTGCCTTAATGACTTAGAAGGAAAATGTCTAATAGCCATAGAAAATGATCCATGGAAATGGCATGTAAGGCTTGGACATATAAATATGTCAAATATCAAAATCTTATGGAAAAAGAATTTGGTACAAGGCTTACCAAAACTCAAATATGACAAAGATAAGATTTGTAAAGCCTGCCAACTATCTAAACAACCGAAAATGCCATTTTCCACCAAACAGAAAATCTAAACAACTAGACCACTTGAATTACTATATATGGATCTTTATGGGCCATTAGACATTTTAACTCTTAGTGGGAAAAAGTATATATATGTAATTGTGGATGACTTTTCTAGATTTACTTGGATCATACTCTTAGCTAGCAAAGATGAAGCATTTTCAATGTTTATCTCGTTTTCAAATTTGGTGCAAAATGAAAAACAAAGTTCAATTATCTCCATTAGAAGTGACCATGGTGGTGAATTTGAAAATAGCCGATTCATAGAATTTTGCAATGAGAAGGGAATTCATCATACATTCTCTGCACCAAGAACTCCTCAACAAAATGGAGTTGTTGAAAGGAAAAACCGGATAATACAAGAAATGGCTAGAATTATGCTAAATGAGAGTAAACTATCCAAGAGATTTTGGGGTGAAGCTGTAAGTACAGTCTGTCATGTATTAAACCGAGTTACCATTAGAGCTATGTTAAAAAAGACCCCATATGAACTTTGGAAGGGCAGAAAATCAAACATATCATATTTCCATACCTTTGGATGTATTTACTATGTGCTAAATAATGGAAAAATAAATTTGGAAAAATTAGATGCCAAAAGCGATGAAGCTATTTTCTTGGGTTATTCATCAAATAGCAAAGCATATAAAATTTTCAACAAAAGACATCAAACTATAAAAGAGTCAATACATGTTGTCTTTGATGAATTTAACCAAACTCTGATAAAGGAGGATGAATTAAGTGATGCAGATGAAACAAAAAGAAAAGAACAACCAAAGAAAGTCGAGCTCAAGCCAGAAAAGTTGATGGAGGAAGAGGTAAGTGAAGGTAATAATTCTTACAAACCTTCAACTGATTTAAAGTTCAAAAGTGCCCATCCAATTGAGCAAGTCATTGGAAATGTTTATGAAGGAGTAAAAACTAGAAGATTAAAACAAAATATTTGTGGACAATATGCTTTCGTATCAAAGATCGAACCAACTACCATTGAACAAGCTCTCAATAATGAAAACTGGGTCATTGCAATGCAAGAAGAGCTAAACCAATTTGAAAGGAATAATGTATGACATTTAGTTCCTAGACCAAATGGTCATACAATTATTGGTATCAAATGGGTGTTTAGGAACAAATTAGACGAAAGCGGACTTGTAATTAGGAACAAGGCCAGATTAGTAGCCAAAGGGTGTTCCTAAGAAGAAGGAATTGACTTTGAAGAATCATATGCACCCGTGGCTAGATTAGAAGCCATACATATTTTACTAGCATTTGCTTCTCATAAGAATTTCAAATTGTTTCAAATGGATGTGAAAAGCGCATTTCTGAACGGATATTTGAATGAAGAAGTATATGTTGAACAACCACCAGGATTTGAGGAAAATGATCAATCAAAATATGTTTATAAATTGACCAAAGCATTATATGGACTAAAACAAGCTCCAAGAGGTTGGAATGAAAGGTTAAACAGATTTTCGATCGATCATGAGTTTCAAAGAGGGAAAGTTGATACTACTTTGTTCATTAAATATAAAAGTAAAAATATTTTAATTGTACAAATCTATGTAGATGATATAATATTTGGAGCTACTGATGAAACTTTATGCCAAGAATTTTCTAAGATCATGCAGAGCGAATTTGAAATGAGCATGATGGGAGAATTAAATTTCTTTCTTGGACTACAAATCAAGCAGCAAACGGAAGGGATATTCTTAAATTTGTCCAAATATATCAAAGAAATGTGCAAGAAATTTGGAATGCAAAATGGTAAAGGAGCAAATACACCAATGAGTTCTACGATCAAGATCGACACAGACGAAAACGGTAAATGTATCGATTAAAAGCTCTATAGAAGCATGATAAGATCATTATTATATTTAACTGCTTCTAGACCAGACATTTTGTTTAGTGTCTGCCTGTGTTCAAGATTTCAAGCATGTCCTAAAGAATCACATCTATTGGCTGTAAAGAGAATTTTTAAATATTTAATAAATACTACTAATCTTGGACTTTGGTATCCAAAGGGGTCAATGTTTGATTTAATTGGCTATTCGGATGCGGATTTTGCTAGTTACAAAGTAGATAGAAAAAGTACTAGTGGAACCTGTCAATTTCTTGGAAATATGTTGGTTTCATGGCACTCAAGGAAACAAAACAGTGTTGCCCTATCTACTGCGGAAGCCGAATATATAGCCGCCGGAAGCTGTTGTGCCCAACTACTTTGGGTGAAACAATAATTGAAAGATTATGGCATTGATTATTTCAATATTCCTATTAGATGTGATAATACAAGTGCTATATATTTGACTAAGAATCCTGTATTGCATTCAAGAACCAAGCATATAGATGTAAGACATCACTTTATTAGAGAACGTGTTGAGAATCATGATATTTGTTTAGAATATGTGAAAACTGAAAATCAAATTGCTGATATCTTTACCAAACCACTAGCAAAGGAATCATTTTATAAAATTAGAAATGATATGAGGATGATAGAATTAAACTACGAAGAATTACACAAGAAAATCTGATCTAAACGAAGCCAAGTCGATGAGTGAGGGTGAGCTATTTCATTAATGAAGGTCAACGGTTATAGAATAAGGATCGTGTTGTGGTAGCGGTGGGGGAGGAGGGATGATAAAAAATCAATCTCGTTCATCTACCCCATAATGATCAGGAGGACTGTATGTATTGGCAACACAAATTGAACGACAATTATTCTGTTAATTCAGCCTACAAGACTTTATGTCGTGCAGTGGATGATCTTTCCAATTCTCGCATTTTCAATGCTATCTGGAGGACTAAGTTGCCTAGCAAAAGTGCTCATTTTTAGGTAGAGGCTGTTCAAGGATGTCCTCCCAACCATGCATAATCTGTTGCATAGGGGCATCATGGTAGATGTTTTTTGTCTTTTTTGCAAGAAGGAGATCAAGGACGCCAACCATCTTTTCTCGGGGTGCTCACACACTAGGGGCTGTTGGAAATATGTGAAAAATAAGTTAAATCTATGTTTTGATGATTAACAAAATCAATTTGAGTAAGTATTGGCTATTAACATGTCTATGGAAATATTTAAGGCATATACATTTGAAGAAAACAGAGCATGAAAGGCCAAGTCGTTCCCCAAGTCGACTCCAACATCAACTTCAAAATAGTAAAATCATTTCAGAGTTGAAAATGAGAGAAGAGCAAGTGAAGTCGCAGGCCAAGTCGACTCCACTTGCGACTTGAGAAGCCAAGTCACAAACGAAGTCAACTCCAGCATCGACTTCAGACGGCCAAAATTGTCCAGAGTTGAAAATGGAAGAAGAGCAAGTGAAGTCGCAGGCCAAGTCGACTCCACTTGCGACTTGGGAAGCCAAGTCGCAAACGAAGTCGACTCCGACATCGACTTCAGATGACAAAATCAGTCCAGAGTTGATTTTGAGGTAGAAAATACTGAAGTCGCAGACGAAGTCGACTCCGGTTTGCGACTTCGGTGAAGTCGCAGACAAAGTCGACACCAACATCGACTTGAGTTATTCAAAGTTCAAGGCTCGGTTTTCAAGTTCATTTCAAGATTAACTTGAGTTTTCTTAAGACCAAATCAAAGGCGCAAGCTCATTATCAACTTAAGTCCAAGACAAAGCTTCAAGCATATTTCAAGATGAAGTTCAAAATATGAAGACCAATATCAAAGGAAAGCAAGGTGTATGAATCAAAAGAAAAAATATCCATACAAGCATATCAAGTCTCACAAGGTCTATAGAGTATTATTGAAGGAAAGAAACTAAGCAAGCTAAAGGAATTCAAACAAAGAACAAGCTATTTTCAGTACAAGAACTGGTCAAGTCGCAACCCAAGTCGACTCCAAGATCGACTTGAGTTCAAGTCGGAAACCAAGTCGACCCAGACTCAGACTTGAAAATGTAGAAGTGAAGTCGCACACGAAGTCGACTCCACTTGCGACTTGGGAAGCCAAGTCGCAGACGAAGTCGACTCCACCTGCGACTTGGGGAAGTAACGATCGAATTTTTGAACGTTGGAACATTTATTGCGCGCCAACCACTTCCATAACGTTCAAATCTTCCCCATTCTATAAATAGACACTCAAGCAAATGAAAATATATACACTACATTGTCTAAGGAGAGAAAAGAAGTGCAAACAAGAGCTTTGATTTGCTTCTCTCCAAATTTGAGTGATCTAAACATATTCAAAGGAAGAAAGAGCATCAAGTTGCAAGTAGCCTCAACGACATTCATTCGGTTGCTTCTTCAAGTTCTTCCTCAAGCTTAAAATTGCCTACACAACTTTTTAAAGTGTAGATTCTCCTTATTTTCATTATTTCTTGTTATTGGTCTTGGTTTGGGATTGTTGTAACAAATCAAGACATTGCAAGTAGAGTTGTGATTGGAGTTGAACTCATCACCTACTTGTATCAAGTGTATAAGCCCCCTAGAGCTAGAATCTAGAAGAGAGCATAAGCTCTGATTGTGTATGCCCCCTAGAGCTAGAATCTAGAAGAGATCGGAGACTCTAAGTGTATTCACGGAATACATAGTGGAACCCAAGTCACAACGGTGTGTGAGCTTGGAAGAGTGGAGTAGGGAGAGGTTGCCTGAACCACTATAAAACCTTGTCTACTATTTTACTTGCTTTTCTTATTTCATTGCTCTCTATTTGTTTAAATCAAGGGGATTAATCTTTCAAGGGGTTAAGTTTTAATTTACCGAAGAATTTTATAAGAACCCAATTCACCCCTCCCCTCTTGGGTTTTGCCATTAACTCGGGACCAACAGGGGCATCTATAAAAAAGCAGCAAGGACGTCCACACCATGGGTCACGGTTCAAGATATTTTGAGAATCCTAGTTCTGAAACATGGATCTAATGATCTAGCTTTATTCATTTTGTACTGCTGACGGGTGTGGCATATGCGAAATATGCTCAAGGAGGAAGGCGTTCAACCAGTTTTCTCCAATATCATGGGTTGGTGCAGGAATTTCCTTGATCAACAGAAGAGGGCAAAGCTCCTCATCCTAGATGGTATTTTGGACAGGCTACTGGAGGTTAGATGGACCAAGCCACCCGCAGGGGCCTTCAAGATTAATGTCGATGCTCGTAAACATGGTGATCACCAGACCATTGTCTTTGTAGATGTTATCCATGATTCAAGGGGTTTCTTCATCACAACCAAGGTATGGAGGAGGAAAGGTACTTTGGAACCGCTCATTATGGAAGTAATAACGTTTCTTCTCGAAGTCAAATGGGCACTTCAACTAAAGCTGTATCAGGTTCTCTTTGAAACAGATTCTCTTCTTCTATACAACTATCTGATAAAGGACAATCACATTCTCTCACTAGTTGGGTTTATAGTTGAGGAGATCAAATCCCTCTTATCATCCACAACTCACATTTCGGTCCACCATGTGTTGAGGAAGGGTAATGTCATCGCTCACTCTTTGGTAGATTTTGTATCTATTTCTTTTGTGGATCATTTGGTCTGGTGGGGTAACCCCCCAACCCATTCTTGGGAAAATTTGTACAGATAATTTTTTGGCAATAAATTACACGAATCTCTTTATCCCTCCTTCCCCTAACATGGTTAGGGAGTTGGGATAGAGTATTTCCATTAATCAAAAAAAAATAATTGATTGCCAAGCAAGAGCTAATGAGGCAATAAATTTCATCATGTGTAACCTATGCATATCCCTTCAGTTTTTTGTCCAAACTTATGTATATATATAGTTGCCAATTTTTCAAAAAATTACAAATTAACCTTTAAAATTCCTATATAATTTATGCTCGACCTATGCGACCAAAGTACATCATATTGTTTATTAAAAGGCCTTGAAGTAGCGATTAGGTAATTTTGGAAATACTCAAAACAACCTAAATTTAAAAAGCAAGGGGGAAATAAAAAGAAAATAGATGATGCATCATGAACAACCATTAATAGGCACAACAAGAGAGAATTAATTTATCCACGTAATGATTCAATGCAGACGGCTTGACGATGTCCATGCACCCCTTTTTTATTTTTAAACTTTTTTCCCTAAGATTATAATATTTATGATACTTGTTTATTTATTTTTGGGCTTAGTTCTATGTAACCCTTTTCATTTTTAAAATCTTGATAGATGATAAAAAATTTACTGTATCTATTGTATTTAGCATCATTTATATTATCATAAAGACCTTCTTATTTTATTTAGTATCATTGTATATGAGCTCCATCTATAAAAATATAAAATCAACATAATAAATAATTGGTCCCGGCTCAGTTCACCCATTTTTATTTTTTTGAAATTTTTTATACAAATTTTAATCTAAGTATATTTAACATGTATATTATTTTTACCATTTTTGGAAACTTTTAAATTTTTTGATTTTTTAAAATCAGTGATATTTTTGTAATTCAAAAATTATGGCAATGCCACTGATTTTAAAAAACTAAAAATATGTAACAGTCTCAAAAAATGGTAAAAATTGATAGATATGTTAAATATACCAAGATTAACAGTAGTATAAAAAAATTTCAAAAAATATATAATAAAATAGGTTTTTGCACCCGGGTGTGCTGGATCAAGACTCATAAATAATTTAATAACATTTAAATAGTATTTTCAACATGTGAACCTTTTTTTTAATTTACAATATCTAAATCATTTAAAATATCATCACTATATGAACAAATGAATGTACAAAGTATTACTTCTAAGACATATGTTAATGAGTCTAAATATTTTCCCTAATTTACACATAAATATATAAATCTTTGAGCAAATGTAGCACATGAAAATATTAGATTTAAATGAAACTTAGTCTCCTGTATAAACATGTGATGTTAATACAATATACAAATTGGATTTTAAATTAATTAAAATTCATAATTAATTATGAGCATATGTCGTCATTCTTGATTGGCAGTCACCATCTCATTAATCAGTTTTGCTTTTGAATCCTTTTCTATTCTACACAGTATTAATTTCCATGCATCTTACAAAATATTCGTTGACTGTCAACATCCTATTTTTAGAATTTTTAATTTCTGTTTACATTTCACATTCTTGATATGTTTCGTTGAACAGTACAATCTAATTAAATTCAATGTTTGAAAATATATAGATGGATATAGCATGAAAGAGAACGAAGAAAGAATGGATGTCATATCGAGAGAGATAGAGATGTGTCATTCGCTTATTTAGCAAGTCTTCACTGGATGACAAGGTAAGTCGTCCCAATGTCACTATTTTATTTATTAATTTCTATGGAAGATCTTTTCTCTCATGTCCATTTTCTATTCTATATATTGACCGGCACCGCCCTATTTACGAAGTCTTCAACACATGACAGGGAAACGCTTCTCAATCTCAGCGTCTTATTTCTTAATTTCGGTAAATGACCTTTTGTGGCATCCATTTTTCAATTTTCTAGATATTTACTGCATGTAAAGTATACATTTTTGTTTCTTATTTAAATAAGTTTCATCTTACTTAGGAAAATCCTCATACATATAGACATACAGACACCAATTTTAACCCTAATTCCTATTATGCCATGCATTTTTAATTTCAATTTCAAGTTCTTGGAAATTTTATTTTCCCCCGCAGTGGCATGGTTTCAGAAACCAGCTTGTTTCCATGCTTGCAGAATTTTCACAGCTGCCAAGACATGGGCCATTCGTGGCATGGTTAACGTGGTGCGACTGAAGGCGCTGGTGATTCTTAAAGAAGTCCAACACATGGAGATTGAAATTGAATCTGATTTTCTTGTGCTTATAAACCTACTGAACTCAAATGGAGGTTCAACTTCATATGTTCCTGGAGCTGTCGGGAAAATAAAAATTATGGTTAAAAATTCAGAACTAGCTATGAATAACCCGGCATATCCTACGGACATATAAGTTGTAACAAAATAAGAACTGTAACTTGGCCGTGACTCGGATTTTGGAATAATATGTCGTCATTCTTGATTGACAGTCACCATCTCATTAATCAGTTTTGCGTTTGAATCCTTTTCTATTCTACACAGTATTAATTTCAATGCATCTTACAAAATATTCGTTGACTGTCAACATCCTATCTTTAGAATTTTTAATTTCTGTTTACATTTCACATTCTTGATATGTTTCATTGAACAGTACAATCTAATTAAATTCAATGTTTGAAAATATATAGATGGATATAGCATGAAAGAGAACGTAGAAAAAATGGATGTCATATAGTGAGAGATATAGAGATGTGTCATTCGCTTATTTAGCAAGTCTTCACTGGATGACAACGAAAGTCATCCCAATGTCACTATTTTATTTCTTAATTTCTGGGGAAGGTCTTTTCTCTTATGTCCATTTTCCATTCTATATATTGACCGGCACCGCCCCATTTACGAAGAAGTCTTCACCAGATGACAAGGATACGCTTCTCAATCTCAGCCTCTTATTTCTTAACTTCGGTGAATGACCTTTTATCGCATCCACCAAACGTGTTGTTCTATTCTTTAAACTTGTTGTTAGGGAAGGTAATAGGGTCGCCCATTATTTGGCTGAATTTGCAGTTTGATGTGGTCATGAAAATCTTTATAATGATCTCAAATATTTGGAGGAATAAATTGGCTTATGCCTTCTAGGCACTCAGTCAACCCTTCTTGGGATGTCTAAGGCTAAGAAGGTTGTGAGCTTATTATTTATTTTCAAAAAAAAAAAAAAAACCCCTCAATTTATAAGGTTTCCAGGTACTATAATCTTAACTTAATTGTAATGGTTGCATGTATTTAGCAAGAAAATGAAGCACAAATTACTGCTATTCTTTGTTAAAATCTAAACTTGTCTGTCTGAATAGAGTAGAATACGAGCCTATTTAATTAGTAACTTAGAGCTCATCTCAATCAAGTAAATCAAACAGGCCATGCCTATGAATTCTTTTTTTCTTTTCTTTTTTTTTTTAAAAAAAAAAATTGCATCCTATGAATCTTTAAGACGTCTCTAAATTGTGGGTGTGAGATGCAGGACTCATCAGAATACAATAAAAAATCTGTACTTTTGAAAATATACTACTTATATAGGTAAATGATTTATAAGCTTTGTGATATTCCCAATTTATACAGGATTGGTTGGAGTAACTTCCATAATTTACATGGTTTTATACTTCTTAAATTGCATAGCTTGTACAGGCATTTCATCAAACCGGTTTTAAGGACAGTAATTACGAAAATTTTGGATAAGAAATCAAGTTATATGTTAAGCACAATCTTGGACCTGTAGTGGGCATCATTAGGATTTCTTTCTCAAATATGATGGCTTTTGAGGGTGCATTGATCAGTTCAAAAGGATGCTAGAAGAAATAGCAAGGATTACATCTGAATATACGTTGCTTGATTTCAGTGCATTTATTTTGGTCCTTTCTCTACTGATATATTTGATTGTGTTACCCATTATTTTCCATGTACAAGTATGAGAACAACATAGAAGAGCTGTTGGTGAATTCATTTGGAAAAAAACACATAAAAAGAAGCTACTTGAGGAAAGTCGGATGGAGATTTCTAACTTTACTATGATAAAGTTACTTTATTTATGACATTTATTCTATGATATGAATATAAATTATATCTTAATTTAAACGTGGACTTATAAGTGGTCGTCATTTGTGGACAGGGCTATGGTTTACCAAACAGGCAAACACTTGTAGAGAGAGCCAAACATATCAAACCTACAATGGACATATTGCTAATCATTTGAATGAACAAGGCGTTTGGCAATACTTGTCTAAAAACATATATCTACTATTTGTATTGTATAGTAAGACAAGTCTCTAAATGATGATACATTTCTATGCAATTCATGTTGAGCATGTAAACACGGGAATTGTCTTTATGATTTGGTTATTAATATTATTATGTAATAGATGTATGCCTTTTAAAGGAAATTTTTGGTTCTTTCAACAGACGTCTGCAAATTATTTTTCTATTATTTGATATCATGTTACATTTAGCAACCAAAATGTTGTTGTAAAAGTAAATGGAAACCATAGAACAAGGAGGAAATCGTTGAATGCAAATGCAAATGCAAATGCAAATTATTAGCAACGAATTCATCCATTTTCTCATTGGTTGCAACAAAAAATTGGTTGAAAATGACTTTCACAGCCAGTCACTAGAGTAGACATCACTCCTTTTAATTACAATTTGCAACAAAAATATTTGACATGATTGTCTAGTAATTGCAACAAATTTTTAAATTGGTTGCTATTTACTTTTAGCCAGAAGCTTTGCGTAACAATCGTGCAACTAACTATTTTTGGTTGCTAATATGTATTAGCAATGAAAAGTGCTTCAAGGCAACTAGAAACCTCCATTCCTATTTAACATTTTTGTGTTAGTGATGGATTAACACTAATGGAAGCAACATGACTTCAATTTTGATGAAACTATATATTATAGATGCAATTTTCTAAAAAGCAGTGACATACTTGCAATTTTGATAAAACTATATAGGTATGGATGCAAAAATCCTTAAAGGAAATTTTAGTTTCATATAGTAACAAATAATAAAAAATTTATTTTCATAGTTATTATTTTTTATAATTAGGCAATTAAATTTTGATGTATTTAGGAAACATTATCACAAGTAAAGAAAATTTTCCTTGCTTATGAAATCATGAAAAAAGATTTTTTTCCTATATATGAAAACATTATCATAACAAGAACATTTTCCTTGTACGTACATTTTTCTTTTCTAATAAAGAATTTGGTGGCTAATAATGGTTGCCCGAATAGGATTTTCTAGATACTGAACAAATCTTGGTATGTGTGATATTTGAGAGTCCTTACCACACTTTTATTAGCACTTAAACACTTATGAAATAAAAAAATCACTCTCCTCTTTCTTTTTCCATGTTTTTTTGTATAGAGAGAGGTAGATGTTCCTTAGTAGTTACATGCACCATAAGTTATAATGCATTTTGCTTAAAATAGGCCCTATATGCATATAAATATATTAATAATTTATACAATCATTTATCCATACATAAATTATATCTTAGATAATTTACGTGTTGAAAAAATAACTTTAAAATTGGTATTTACATAAAATTATTTAATTACATTGATTTTGTACCATTTTTAGAGTGGCCCATACACATTTTCAATTAGGATGATAATTGTTATGCTAATAAAAAAAAAATTTCCTTTCATCAAAAAAAAATAAAAGAAAAATTTTAAGTCCGATGGGTGAAGTAGATGCATATTTTATGATCATATGAGACCTATTTTGAGCAAAATTTATTGTAAGTTATGGCACATTTATATGCATTGGAATATTTTCCATATATATATATATATGGAAATTATTCAAGCACAATTATACACCCTAAGATGGGCCCAACATGTATTAAAATTAACATTTACCCCACCCATTTATTTAGAATTATTTATTTTACTGGCATACTAATTTTCATCCAAATCTCATATGAGAATATGCTCCATCTTAAAATGCTATAAAATCAACATAATAAAATTGTTCGACATAAATATTAGTTTGAAAGTAGTATTTTCAATATCTAAATTATCTAAGTATGTTATTCATATGGATAAATAACTGTATAAAGTATTTTTAACATTTTAATATATGGAGGCCCATTTTGCAGTAGACTATAAGGAGGTGAAGTATCTTACGATGGACCTACTTCAAATTTTCTTTCATCTCACTTCTAAAATAGGACTAAGATTCACACTAGCTCATTTACAAATAAAAATTACAAAACGATAATTGCGACCCTGGAAGAAAGCCTAAGTGCATTTACAACGTAACTCATTGGGTTATATGAGGTATGGATGGGAGAATATGAATGGAAATCATTAATATATATCCAGGGTGTGTTTGGGAAGTTGTAAAACTTTTGATGAAAAGTTTTGTATATAAAAGTTGTCAAATCGATAGAAAATAATGTGATATTATAGGGGTAATGATAAGGAATAAAGAGAATAAATTTAAAATAAATAGGTTAGTTGTATTGGTAGTTGTGTAGAAATAATTGAAAAGTAGGGTTGTTGTATAGAAATATGTGTAAAAAATAATTAAAAAAGAGTAGTTATGGAAAGTGAAATGTTTTAAATTGAAAAGTTTTAATTTGACAACTTTTTTAAATTGCCAAACAAACCCCCTGAATCCTAAAAAACGAATCATAATTGATGGTCAGTTGTTGCCAGTGTCATTCGTCATCAATTGATGGAGAATATGCCTGCATCTCTTGTACATACCAAACTAGTCGTACATTATTTTTTTATTTTTTTGTTTTTTATGAAAAGTCCTACACTACCTTGTTTCCATATACATCTCATCATTTAAGCTCTTTATATACCCTTGTAACCATAAGAGAAACATGGTATTATTGATATATGCAACTTTCTATTCAATTAAGATTTGGGGAACATAAAAATATACCCACATAGTTTGATTATAGTTGTAAATATATTCCCATAGTTTCAAAAATTACAAATAACCAACATAGTTTGATTATAATTGCGAATATACCCGTACCATCGCATCCTCACAACAAAAGTATATTTTCAAATACATACAAATTATATGGATATATTTACAAGAATTAAATATAAACACTTAGTTTTCAAAATACATACATACTTACATAGTTTACATATATTTACAAATATATCTATGCTATAACGACGCAGTATGGTGCTATAATGCTATAAGTATATTTATAATTATGATCAAATTATATGCATATTATTTATAATTTTTGAAATTATGCACATATTTTTTACGTGAATATATTTACAAAGTATCCTTAAATTTGTTGATATTCAAATCGCACAGCCAAATTAATATTGGTCAATGCAAAAAGGTAGTTAATTTGTTTATAGTGTAATCATTGATTGCCAAGTGGAAGCTAAGTGAGGCAACAAATTTCCTACACGTTATGTGTAACATGTAAGATCCCTTCGATTTTTTGCCCAACATTATGTATATACACCTACCAGATTTTCAAAAAAATTACAAATTAACCGTTGAAATTCTTTATAATAGGCTAATATGACCAAAGTACATCATATTTTTTTATTAAAAGTCCTTGAAGTCGCCCTAGGTAATTTTGGAAGTACTCAAAATAACCTACAATTACTAAGCAAGGAGAAAATAAAAAGAAAATAGATGTTATGTCATGATCAACGATCAATAGAGATAAACCTAGGCAATGATTCTATACAGCCGGCATGAAGAGGTGCTCGTGCACTTTTTATTTTAAACTTTTGTTTATCCGAATCTATGCTATTTGTTTTGGTCAACACTATTTATTTTATATGCCGGTAAAAATTATGATTAAAAATTCAGAATTAGTTATGAACATATAACCCGGCATATCATTGTAATATTCGAAATTCTACGGACTTATAGGTTGTAATAAAATAAGAACTGTAGCTAGGCCGAAACCTTGATTTTGGAATAGTACGCCGTCGTTCTCAATTGACAATCATCATCTCACAAACCAGTTTTGCTTTAAGTTTTTTCCTATTCTAAACAATATTTTCCATGCATTTTGCAAAATATTCGTTGAACGTCAGCATCCTGTATTTAAAATTGTTAATTCTGTCATATGGACTGTCACCACTCGATCTTTAGACCTTTCTTATTAAATTATGAGGTATGATGGTATTTAGTCTAGGCTAAAAATTAGCTAATGGTTCGCTTAACCCACACTAATAAATATTTGTTAATTATTTTTTATTTTTCTGTAAATTCCTAATCTAAATTAAGTTAACGTTTTCGAAGAATGGTAAAAATTTGGCTTGGATAAAAAGATCATGCCTTTTTAAATATATTTTATTTCCCTTTATTTGGTTAGTTGGCAGAATCCAAACTTCATATAATTGCTTTCTTGAATTCCAAACATAATCTGACAAAAGAAAAAAGTGATACAGTGTATACAATATACCAACATGAATATATGGGATGATTTTTTCTAATTAAGTATTTATTCTACATACCAAGTTTTGCCATTTTATCAACCGAGCAATACTTTATTTCACATGTGACCATGTGAAATAAATTAGTTGCCTTGCTGTGTGAGTGGGTTCAAATATCCACTAGTGGGATTTTCGTCTTGAATATAATGTGGGAGCAATAATGTCCTCTATTGATATTTGGAAGCTTGTTGTCTTTCGAGTTACTATTTGGGAACTTGTAAGCTCCCTTTGGAAAAAAATTGTACGAATTTTCTCAGAGCTGTGAATGTAATATGAGTTGAGATATAATGAAAATATACAGAAATAAAAAAATATTTTATCACTTTAAGATACATATGCATTTGATTTCTAAAAATAAGGCTTTTTTACTGGTAAAAATAATTCTTTCAAGGAATGAAAAAAAAAACTTAAAATGGCCCAAAAATCGACGATTTTTAAAATCAAAATAAACATATAAAATAATTATTAATTGGTAAAAGTTGGTATATGAGTGAAATATACCAAGGAAAACATGATTTTTTAATATATAGATATTCACTTTACATTCTTGATTTGTTCATTAACCTATAGAAAAATATCATTAACTACAAACATAACGTAGAAAAAATGGGTGAAATAGATGTCTTATCCACTTATTGGTCGAAGCCCTCACTAGAAGATAAGGATAGTCATCCCAACATCACCGTTAATATCATATCCACTCATTGACCCAAGTCTTCAATAGATGATAAGGATAGTCATCCCCATGTCACTGTTTTATTTTTTAGTTTCTAGGAATGATCTTTTATCACATCCATTTTCCAATATTGTAGATACTGACTGCATGTAAAGCATACATTTTCGATTCTCATTTAAATATATTTCATTTTAGGATCTTGATTCTAGGCAATGCAACAATAAGATAGTTAACTTATGGTCTACTGAATCTATACAAATATTTTCTAAATTATTCGGTTCATGAAAGATGCATCTTTTAAATTTTTCAGAATGAAAATCTTTTGAAAAACTCATGTGCCAGTATATGAGTAATTTTCAATAAAAGTTTATTCTATAAAGTTGAAAAAATTGTGCTTAGATAAGCTAATTTTATATAGATTCATCTAAATAAGATCCATGTCCTTTATTACAGTGCATTATATAAAATTAACATTCACTCTTTAGAAAAATTCTCATATATATATACATATATATCTATATATACATATATATATATACACACACACGTGTACGCTCGCGGCGAATTTTAAGACTAATTTCTAATATATTAATACAGTTAGCAGCATCAGCAATTATCATTATTTGCTAAATAAAATGATTGCATTAACCGTGGCAAAGTATTAAATTGTCACTTAACTTCAAGATGCACGTAAGCATCGTGTATCATTCAACCGTAGAACAAAATTTAGAGAGGCAAAATCTAAACTACGGTAAAATAAAATTCAGAAAGGAAAAAAATAAAAAACAAAAACAAAAGCAACGAGCTTTCACCTCCCTCCCCTAAAATGCAGTCGCTAAAGAAATTTTTTTTCAAAAAATTTGGGACATGTTATTTAGCAGAAAGTGATAAGAAATTTGATTGTTGATAGTTATGGCTCTCTAACCTACGATAAAATAAAATTCAGAAAGGACAAAAAAAGAAAAAAAGAAAACAGAAAGCATTCACCTCCCTCCCCCCAAAAAGCAGTTGCTAAAGAATTTTTGTTAATAATTTGGGACATGTTATATAGCAACAACTGATAAGAATTTGATTGTTAATAGTTACGGGATTTTATACTTAGGCAATGAAATTTTAATTTAGTAGGCAGAGCATTATTGTAAGTAAAGAAATTTTTTCTTGCATACAAAAACATCATCATAAGCAAAAAAAAATTCCCATCTATTAGGTAATTTTTTTATTAGTATTGTACAACATGACATTAGATATTACAAACCACGCTCATTCATAACGAAGACAACAAGCTCCCATTAATCCCTTGGGGAGACACTAAGCTCCCATCCATTCACGGCGAGACACCATGCTCCCATTATTCAGGGAGATCAACTGCTCCCAAGATTTTTTTCCTGGCCAAAAAACCCATTGAGAGGGTTCGATTCCACTCACAATAGCAGCAACACTTATTATCACTGTAGTGGCTATTGCGCTGTAGGCACGTTGGCTTCTATTCGGTAATTATGAAAATACTCAAAATAGGCTAAAATTAAGAGGCATGGGAAGAAAATAGATGATACGCCATGATCAGCCATCGACATAAAGAGAAAGAGATAATTACTTAGGCGATGGTTCAATATAGCCGATTTAAAATTTTGTCTCTAAATCTTTCCTATTCGACACGTTTCTACATTTTCCATTCTTGACATATTTCATTAACTAGTAGAATCTAATTAAATTCAATGTTTGGAAATACATAGGTGGATCTGGATGTGAAAGGTAGCGTATAAAAGATTGATGACATATATGTTTCATTCTCTTATGGACCAAGACTTCACTAGATGGCAAGGAAAGTCATCCAGATGTCGCAATCTTATTTCTTAAAGTCTATGGATGATCTTTTTTCTCCTAGGTCCATTTTCCATTACATATTGACTGTCACCACCCCAAGTTTAAACCTTTTGTGTTGTCTTCATTTTTCATTCTCAATTAAATATATTTCATTTTCTTTTGTTTAGTTAGTTTATAGAATCCAAACCACGTGTAGGTGCTTTCTTAAATTCCAAATATAATGTAATAAAAGAAAAAGAGATATACTATATCTGATGTTTGAGGGATATGCTATATTTAATTTATTGATGCTTCATTTTCGATTCTTATCCACTTATTGATTTAAGTCTTCACTGGATGACCCATGTCGCCCTCTTATTTTCTTCATTTTTGTGAATCATTTTTATCGTGTCCACTTACTAATGATCTAGCCATTGACTACATGTAATATATACATTTCCTATTCTCATTTAATTGTTCCATCTAATTTAATTAATTAATAGAATCCAAATACATGTAGTTGCTTCATTAATTCTAGCCTAGGTTATTAGCAATGAAGTTAATTTTATTGCTAAATTTCATTATTGTTGTAAAATAAGGTGATCATCCATGCCTAATTAATTAGGTTGAATTGCATAAATCATTTTTATACTTACGGAGTGTTTATTTGTACCCAAAACCCTTCAAACCAAAACTTCTCAATCTAAAATTTTTTAATCTTTACACTTATCCTATTTTTTAATTATTTCTTCACATTTTTTTATATAACTAACCCTACTTTTCAATTATTTTTACTTTACCACATAAACAACTAGCCTATCTATTTAACCTCATTTTCTTTACTTCTCATTACTACCCTTATTATATCGCATCATTTTTTATTTTAAAAACTTTTATATCAAAAACTTTTCATTAAAAGTTGTACTCCCTCCCGAACACATCTTGAACAATTAAATTTTGACATTTTGGGGAAAAATTATTTTAAGGAAAAAATTTTCCTTACTCATGAAAGAAAGAAAGAACTTTTCATGTATACGCGAATATCGTCATAAGAATGGAAAATTTTCCCTATAAATAAGTTTTTTTTCTAATGAAGATTTTGGTTGCTAATAATGATTGCTAAAAAAAATTTTCTTGATACTAAACAATATGGCATCTAATACTCTTTGTCACACTTTAATTAGCACTTTAAGCACTTATGAAATGAAGAAATTAATTCTCTTCTTTCTTCATGTTCTTTGCATATATAGTAAGGGAAAAGATCAAACTTGAAGCTTACACGAATAAGAAGGTAAAGTAATGGACTTACTTCGATTTTTCTTTCATCACACTTCAAACTCTACAAATAAGACTAAGATGCACACCGGTTCATTTACCAAAAAAAAAAAAAAAGCCAACAGTAATTACAAAAAAAAGAAATTATGCCAGTAAAAATTATGGTAACAAATTCAGAACTAGCTATGAACATTTAACCCGGCATATCCATGTAAGATTCGAAATTCTACGGACATATAAGTTGTAACAAAATAAGAACTATGACTGGCCGAAACCTGGATTTTGGAATAATACGTCGTCGCTTCTCAATTGACAGTCATCATCTCATAAAACAGTTTTGCTTTAAGTCTTTTCCTATTCTAAACAATATTTTCCATTCATTTTACAAAATATTCGTTGAACGTCAACATCCTATCTTTAAAATTTTTAATTTCTGTCATATGGACTGTCACCACTCGATCTTTCAACCTTTCTGATCAAATTATGAGGCATGATGGTATTTAGTCTAGGCTAAAAATTAGGTCATAGTTTGCTTAACCCACGTTAATAAATATTTGTTAATTATTTTTTATTTTTCTGTAAACTGTTAATCTAAATTAAGTTTTAACTTTTTTAAATAACGGAAAAAATTTTGCTTGGGATAAAAAGGTCATGCTTGTAACACTTCGCCGACAAAGTCAATGGTTGCTACTAAAGTACAAGATCAAATGATAATAGGAAAACATACACAGGTGCGACAACGTAATTTCTTAAACCATCATGAACAAAGTATTTCATTAATTTCAAATTTATTATTGACCTGTGCGACCAAAGTACATCATATTGTTTATTAAAAGCCCTTGAAGTAGCGATTAGTTAATTTTGGAAATACTCAAAACAACCTAAATTTAATTAGCAAGGGGGAAAATTAAAAAAAACCGATGATGCATCATGAACAACCATCAACGTGCAGGACAAGAGAGAATTAATTTACCCATGTAATGATTTGATGCAGCCGTCCTGAAGATGTCCATGCAACCTTTTTATTTTAAAACTTTTTCCCCCAGGTTTATAATATTTATGTTGGTTAACACTATTTGTTTATTTATTTTCGGGCTTGGTTCTATGTAACCTTTTTCATTTTTAAAATCTTGATAAATGATAAAAAAAAAAATTTACTCTATCTATTATATTTTGCACCATTTATATTATCATAAAGACCTTCTCATTTTATTTAGCATCATTGTATATGGGCTCCATTTATAAAAATGTAAAATCAACATAATAAATAATCGGTCCCGACTGAATGCACATGGGTGCATTTCACATATTTTTTATTTTTTGAAATTTTTTTATACAACTGTTAATTTAGGTATATTTAACATGTGTATCAATTGTTACTATTTTTAGAAACTTTTAGATTTTTTTGATTTTTTTAAATCAATGACATTTTCGTAATTCATAAATTACGATAATGTCACTGATTTTAAAAATAAAAATGTAAAAGTGTATAAAAATAGTAAAAATTGATATTCGTGTTAAATAAATATAGATTAATGATAGTAAAAAAATTTTAAAATATAAAAAATGGATTTTTGCACCCGGGTGTATTGGAAGGACTCATAAATAATTTCATACTAAAAAATAATATTCAAGTAGTATTTTCAACATGTGAACCTTTTTTAATTTACAAAATCTAAACTATTTAAAATATCATCACTATATAGATAAAAGATTGCATAAAGTATTATTTCTAATGTATATGTGAACGGATCTAAATATTTTTCCTAATTTATACATAAATATATACATCTTTGAGCAAAAGTAGCCCATAAACATATTTGATTTAAATGAAACTTGGTCTCCTATATAATCAAGTGATCTTAAATATAATATATAGATTGAATTCTAAATTAATATCTTTAAAAATTGAGGAGGTTACATGACTCCGCTTCTACACAAGATGATTGCATAAGAGCAGAGCCCATCTATTTCATATGTCAGCAAAAAGTATAATCAAAATTCAAAATTAATTATGAGCATATATCCTCGCATATCCATGTAAGCTTCCAAATTCTGCCTGTCCGTACCCTTTAGAAATTTAAATATTCTACTAAAGATTATATAGGCACTAACAAAATAAGAACTGTAACTTGGCCGCGACTCGGATTTCGGAATAATATGTCGTCATTCTTGATAGACAGTCACCATCTCATTAATCAGTTTTGCTTTTGAATCCTTTTCTATTCTACACAGTATTAGTTTCCATGCATCTTACAAAATATTAGTTGACTGTCAAATACTATCTTTAGAATTTTTAATTTCTGTTTACATTTCACATTCTTGATATGTTTCATTAAACAGTACAATCTAAATAAATTCAACGTTTGGAAATACATAGATGTATATAGCATGAAAGACAGCGTAGAAAAAATGGATGTCATATAGAGAGAGAGATAGAGATGTGTCATTCGCTTATTTAGCAAGTCTTCACTGGATGAAAACGAAAGTCATCCCAATGTCAGTATTTTATTTCTTAATTTCTGTGGAAGATCTTTCCGCTTATGTCCATTGTCCATTCTATATATTGACCGGCACCGCCCCATTTACGAATTCTTCACCAGATGACAAGGATACGCTTCTCAATCTCAGCGTCTTATTTCTTAGTTTCGGTAAATGACCTTTTATCGCATCCATTTTTCAATATTCTAGATATTTACTGCATGTAAAATATACATTTTTGTTTCTCATTTAAATAAGCTTCATCTTACTTAGGAAAATCCTCATACATATGGACATACAGACACCAATTTTAACCCTAATTCCTATTATGCCATGCATTTTTAATTTTAATTTCAAGTGCTTGGAAATCTCGTCATCTGAGCCTTTCATATACGCTTATAAACATACAAGAAACATGACATTATTGATATTTTCAAATTTCTATTCGACATTATTGATATTTTCAAATTTCTATTCAATTAAGATTTGGGTTAACAAATAAATATACCCACAAAGTTTGATCATAGTTGTAAACACATGCGCATAATTTCAAGAATTTAAAATAACCAACACATGGTTTAATTATAATTGCTAATATAACTATACTGTCACATGCTCACAACAAATGTATATTTACAAATATATACAAATTATATAGGTATATTTACAAAAATTAAATATAAACACTTGGTTTTCAAAATGCAAACATACCTACATAGTTTACATATATTTACAAATATATCTATGCTATTATGCAGTATGGTGCTATGATGGTATGTGTATATTTACAATTATGATCAAACTATATGAGTATTATTTGCAATTTTTGAAACTATTTACATATATTTTATGTGAATGTATTTGCAAATTATCCTTAAATTTGTTAATATTCTAATGGCATAGCCAAATTAATGTTGGTCAATGCAAAAGGTAATTAATTTGTTTATAGGGCAATCATTGATTGCCAAGTAGAAGCTGAGTGAGTCAACAAATTTCCTACACATTATGTGTAACATATAAAGATCCCTTCAATTTTTTGTCCAACATTTTGTATATACACCTACCAGATTTTCAAAAAATTACAAATTAATCTTTGAAATTCTTTATAACAGGCTAATATTACCGAAGTACATCATATTGGTTTTTCAAAGCCCTTGAAGCCGCTCTAGGTAATGTTGGAAATACTCAAAATAATCAGCAATTAATAAGCAAGGGGAAAATAAAAAGAAAATAGATGCTGTCATGATCAACGATCAACAGAGATAATTACCTAGGCAATGATTCTATACAGCCGGCATGAAGATGTCCTTCTGCACTTTAGTTGTGAACACTATACCATTTATTTTATCAAAATCTGTACCATTGATTTTGGTCAACGCTATTTAGTTATCAAAATCTATACCATTGGTTTTGGTCAACACTATTTATTTTATATGTCAGTAAAAGCTACGATTAAAATTTCAGAATTAGTTATGAGGCATGATGGTATTAATCTAGGCTAAAAATTAGGTAATGATTTTCTTAACCCACACTAATAAATATTTGTTCATTATTTTTATTTTTCGATAAATTCTTAATCTAAATTAAGTTTTAACTTTTTAAAGAACTTTAAAATTTTAGCTTGGGATAAAAAGATCATGCCTCTTTAAATTTGTTTCATTTCCCTTTATTTAGTTAGTTGGTAGAATTCAAACTACATGTATTGGCTTTCTTGAATTCCAAACATAATGTGATAAAAGAAAAAAAGAGATAGTATATTCAACATACCAACATGATTATATGGGATGACTTTTTCTAATTAAATATTTAGCCTACAGACCAAATTTTACTATTTTACTAATCGAGTAATACTAGGATGGTCACAACATGTCAAATAAAGTAGTTGCCTTGTTGTGTGCGTGAGTTTGAATCTCCATCAGTGGGATCTCAGCCTAGATATATTTTGGGAGCAGTAGTCCAAGTAGTCTCCTCCACTAATATTTGGGAGCTTGCCATCTTTCCTGTTTATATTTGGAAAAATTATAAGAATTGTCTCAGAGCTTTGAATGTAATATGAATCGAAATATGATGTAAATATATATCAAATAAATTTTTTTATGATTTTAAGATACATATATATTTGATTTCTAAAAATAAGGCTTTTTTATTGCTAGAAATAATTCTTTTAAGGGATGATAAATGACTTAAAATGGCCCAAAAATCGATGATTTTTAAAAACCAAAAATAAATATATAAAAGATTTATGAAATGGTAAAAATTGGTATATGAGTTAAATACACCAAGTAAAAAATGGTTTTTTAATATAGATGTTTCACTTTCCATTCTTGATATGTTCATTAACCCGTAGAAGAATATAATTAACTACAAAGATAACGTAGAAAAAATAGACAAAATAGATGTGTCATCCGCATGTTGGTCCAAGCCCTCGCGAGATGATAATCATTCCAATCTCACGCCCAATATTTTATCCACTCATTGACCCAAGTTTTCAATAGATGATAACGATGGTCGTCACAATGTCAGAATCATATTTTTTAATTTCACTGAATGATCTTTTATCATGTCCATTTTCCAATATTTTAGACATTGACTGCATGTAAAGCATACATTTTCGACTCTTATTTAAGTATGTTTCATTTTAGGACGTTGATTGTATACCGTGCAACGTAAGTTAGTTAACTTACTGTCCACTGAATCTATACAAATATTTTCTAAATTATTCGGCTCATGAAAGATGCATCTTTTGAATTTTTCAAAATAAAATTTTTTTGAAAACTCATGTGCCAGTATATGAGTAATTTTGAATAAAAGTTTATTATGCGAAGTTGAAAAATTGTGTTTAGATAAGCTAAAAAATTTTATATAGATTCATCTAAGTGAGGCCCATGATCTTTATTACGATGCATTGTATATAAAATCAACATCCATTTCTCAGAAAAATTCTCATATATATATCAATGAATTTTAACCCTAATTCCTAATATACTCGTGCTGCTAGTAGCATCAACAATTATCATTACCTGTTGAATAAAATGATAAGAAAATTGATTGTTTATAGTGACTGGTTATTATGCGTAGGCAATGAAATTTTGATTTAGTAGGCAAAACATTATCGTAAGTAAGGAATTTTTCTTACACACAAAAACATCATCATAAGCAAAAAAAACTCCCATTTATTAATTTTCTTTTATCATAAGGATTTTGCTTGCTAATAAGAATTTTCAAAAATGGATTTTTCTAGATACTAAAAAAATCTTGGTTGTATGACATCTAAGACTCTTTATAACAATTTAATTATATTTTACGCACTTCAATTCAAGGAAGAAATTCACTTTCCCTTCATTTCTTTTTGTTCTTTGGAGAAAAATCCACCTTGAAGCCTTATAGGAATAAGAAGGTAAGTAAATCATGATTCTTGAAATTTTGTTTCATGATACTACAAATTCTAAAGTAAGACTAAGATCCACATGAGCTCATTTTCTGAGAAAAGTTACAAATCTTGAGCATTAATTACCACCAAAAGAGCTCCACAAAAAAAATACCATCAAGAGAGAGAGCCTTGCGTACGTGCATTTACAAAATAATTCATTGGATTGTGTAGAGTCAAGTTGGGATAAGTGAAGGAAAAATCATTAATATATATCCACAATGAGCGGATCGTATTATTATTATCTAATTAGAGGCGGCAACCATGGTAAGTCATTCATTAGACTTAGTTAAATGAGCATACGCATTATATTTATGGCTCAGATCTGCATAGTCTATTGTAACTAGATGACAAATCATGCATGCTACCTTATGTCCATGTAGATTTCATTGTCCAAGCCTTCCATATACCTTATCTTTAATTGCTCTTCAATTGAAGATTGCTTATATCTGAATAGCATGACCAAATTAATATTTTTGGTCAATGCTTAATTTGTTTATAGCTCAATCATTGATTTCCAAGCAAGAGCTAAGTGAGGCAACAACTTTCCTACTCATTATGTTACATGTATAAATATTCCTTCATTTTTTTGGACAAAATTGTGTGTATATGCAACTTTAATGTTTCAATTGATCCTAGAAATTCTTATATACTTTCTAATAGATCTATGTGACCTAAATTCATCATATGGTTTATTAATAGCCCTTGAAGTAACTATTAGGTAATTCTGAAAATACTCAAAATAGCCGAAAATTAAGAAGCATGGAAAGAAACTAGATGATACACCATGATTAGCCATCAACATGAATGAAAAGAAATAGTTACTTAGTCAATGATTCAGTATAGTTCACTTGAAGATTTGTCTCTAAATCGTTTCCTCTTCCACACACAATATTTTCCATGCAATTTACAATATATTTGTTGCTCATCAATATCCAATCTTTAAAATTTTACACTTGTTTATATTTTCCATTCTTGATATGTTTCATTAACCAGTAGAATCTAATTAAATTCAATGTTTGGAAATATATAGATGGATCTAGCACATGAAAGGTAGCATAGAAAAGATTGATGACATATACGTTTCTTTCTCTTATGAACCCAGACCTCACTAGATGTGGTAAGAAAAGTCATCCCAACATGGCAATCTTATTTCTTAAATTCTATAGGTGATTTTTTAAAAAATCTTAAGTCCATTTTCCATTAGATACTCACTGTCACCACCTCAAGTTCAAACCTTTTGTAATGTCTTCATTTTACATTCTCAATTAAATATATTTCTTTTTTTTTGCTTAATTAGTTAATAGAGTCCAAACTATGCGTAGGTGCTTCCTTGAATTCTAAATGTAATGTAATAGAATAAAAAGAGATATACTATGATTTTTGTTAGAGAGATATCCTATGTTTAATTTATTGATGCTTCATTTTCCATTCTTATCAACTTATTGATCCATGTCTTTACTAGATGACAAGGATAGTCATCCCCATGTCATTGTCTAATTTTCTTAATTTTTGTAAATCATTTTTATCCTGAGCACTTACTAATATTCTAGTCATTGACTACATGTAATATATGCATTTTCTATTCTCATTTAGATATTCCAACAAATTTAATTAACTAATAGAGTCCAAACTACATGTGGCTGCTTCATTAAGTCTAGCATAGGTTATTAGCAATGAAATTAATTTTGTTACTAAATTTCATTGCTATAGTAAAATAGGGCCATCATCCATGTCTAATTAATTAGGTTAAATGGCAGAAATCATTGTTATATTATGAAGTGTTTGTTTGTATTCAAAATTTTTTAGACTAAAACTTTTTAATTTAAAGCTTTTTAATCTTCATACTTATCCTTTTTTAATTATTTCTTCATATTTTTCTATGCAACTAATCCTACTTTTTAATCATTGTTGTGCTACTACATATACAACTAGCCTATTTATTTAACTTTATTTTCTATACTTCTCATTATTACCCCCATTATATCTATTATTTTTTATTTAAAAAACTTCTATATCAAAAATTTTTCATCAAAAGTTTTATCTCCTCACAAACACACTCTTAAAAAAAAATTAAATTTTGTCATTTTTGGGGAAATATTATCTTAAGGAAAAAAATTTTTACTACTCATGAAAGAAAGAAAAAATGTTTTCTTGTATATGAGAACATCATCATAAGAAAGGAAATTTTTCCCTATATATGATTTTCTTTTTCTAATAAACATTTTGGTTGCTAATAATGATTGCTAGAAAAAGTTTTCTAGATACTAAACAAATCTTAGTTTGAAAGGCGTCTAAGACGCTTTAGTTAGCGCTTAAGCACTTACGAAAAAGAAGAAATTCACTTTCTTCTTCTTTTCTTCATGTTCTTTGCGTATATGGCAGACGGGAAAGAAAATAGACGATACATCGTGATTAACCGTCGACAGTGATAGTTACCTAGGCAATGATTCTATACAGCTGGCGTGAAGATGTCCTCGCACATTTTTTATTTTAAACATTTTTCCACTATACCATTTATTTTGATCGACGATATTTATTTTATATGCCAGGAAAAATTGTAATTAAAATTCAGAATTATTTATGAGCATATATTCCTTCATATCCACGTAAGCTTCCAAATTCTACGGACATATAGGTAATAACAAAATAAAATTTGTAACCTGTCCGAGACCTAGATTTATTTAATGTATAATTTAAGATTTACCATTTTATAATTTGAAGATATGTATATTTTTTGGATTTCTAAACACAGGTATATTTTATTCATATATGTATATCTCAACAAATTATGAAACTTGGTTTGTATATTGAATACACTTATATTAATAAGCATGTGAAAAAAGCCAAAAAATTTAAATAAAATTTTCAGCCTAAGCTAAGTAGGCCATTATTGAGCCCGGGATCAAAAGATAATGCCTCTTTAAATACGTTTCATTTCCCTTTATTTACTTAGTTAATGGAATCCAAACTACATGTGGTTGCTTTCTTGAGTTCCAAACATAATGTAACAAAAGAAAAAAAATATGTAGAATATTTAATATACTAATATTATTATATCCGAAGACTTTTTTTATTAAGTATTTAGCACGCATAATAAGTTTTTCCATTTTAAGATACATATATATATATTTGATTTCTAAAAGTAAGGTTTTTAAGGGATAAAAAAGACTTAAATGCCCAAAAATTGATGTTTTTTAAAAGTTAAAAATAAATATATTAAAAGTTGAAAAATTCTGAAACTTGGTACGTGAGATAAATGCACCTAGGTGTGTGTGTCATCGTGGTCTTTTAATATATAAATGTTTCACTTTTGCATTCTTGATATATTCATCAGCTCATCAAATAATATAATTGAAGTATGATTATATACATCATGATGTATTTTAAACTAAAATACAACATTTATTTATTTTTACAATTGGATATATTTTTTAATTTTTCTTCATAAACATGGTTATCTACAGTGTATTCAATTTATATACAAAATTTTTCTTTTTTAAATACTTTTACATTTTTATTTTTATTTTTTTTAAAATCATCAAGTTCAAGGGCATTTAAATCATTTTACACCCCCTTAAGAACTTGATTTTTCAAAAAAAATTTAAAAATAAAAAATATGTAAAAATGTGTTACTCTGGCTAGCTTTGTGACGATTTTGAAGTAGGCTTAACATTGACTTTGCCTCCTTATGTATATAAGGTCAGAGTCTGTCAATTCGCGTTGCTGCCAAGCACGCCATCACGACTTTCGTAAAATGGAAAAACTTTTTTACGTAGATTGAATACACTTGAATAAACATGTTTACCAAGAAATATATATATATATATAACTAATCATAAAAATAAACTAATTTCGTGTTTTAGCCTAAAATACATCACGACTCCAATATAATTAACTACAAAGATAATGTAGATAAATGGACAAAATAGATGTGCCATTTGCTTATTGGCCATGTTTGATAATATGCATGTCATTGTGGTTTTTTAATATATACATGTACTTTTCCATTCTTGATATATTCATTAATCCGTCGAATAATATAATTAGAATATGATTATATACATCATGATATATTTTAGGGTAAAATACAGTATTTATTTATTTTTACAGTTAGTTATATTTTTTGATTTTTTTCTTCGTAAACATGCTTACTTAAGTGTACGCAATCTACACCAATCGTTGAAGATAAGTTGTTCAAGCAGCATCGTGTGAGACTCGAATGCCCGGGCCTTTGGTGGAGCAGTTGTCTCCATTTCATATAATATGGGAGTACTTGATCTCCGGTGTGCGCAGTTGGAGCTTTGATCTCCCGGATAAAATGATGTAAAGAGAAATGGAGGCTTTATTGTAATATGAGTTAAAAATGAGACGAAATATAATACCAATAAAAGAAGTGCACGCAATATATGTAAAGTTTTGCTATTTTACAGTATTTGTACGTGTTTATTTTTTATTTTTTAAAAATCATCAAGTTCAAGGGCATTTAAATTATTTTGCACCCCTTAGAAACTAAAATTTAAAAAATAAATATGCAAAAGTACTATAAAATAGTAAAACTGTGTATATAAATTGAATACACTTAAGTAAACATGTTTATGAAGAAAAATAAAAAATATAATTAATTATAAAATATGAATGAAGGTTTCATTTGAGTCTAAAATGCATCATGACTCTAATATAATTAACTACAAAGATAATGTAAAAAAAAATGACGAAATAGATGACTCCAAGTCCTCACCAGATGATAAGGATAGTCATCCTAAAATCACCGTCAATAGCGTATTCGCCTATTAGCCCAGCTCTTCCAAATTCTACGGACATATTGATAGTAACAAAATAAGATCTGTATCTTGTCCGAGACCTACGTTTTGGAATAATACGTTCTCGTTCTCCATTGACAGTCACCATCTCATTAATCAGTTTTTCTCTAAGTCTTTTCCTATTCTACGTAATATTTTCCAAGCATCTTACAAAATATTCGTTGACCGTCAACATCCTATCTTTAATATTTTTATTTTCTGTCTACATTTTCCATTCTTGATATGTTTCGCTAATCATTACAATCTAATTAAATTCAATAGATTGACTATCATCACCCCATCTTTGAACCTTTTGTAATGTTTTCATTTTCCAGTTTCGTTTAAAAATGAGGCATGATTCTGTTCGTCTAGACTAAAAATAAGTAATTGTTTGCTTTACCCATACTAATAAATTATTTTTTAATTCTTTTTTTTCTATAAACTTTTTAGTCTAGATTTCTGATAGAAAAATCAGTTGCTGAATTTCCGTTTCAAATGCCTGACGTTTGATTCACGGATTAGTAAATAGCATGCCTAGTTTTGAACGGCCAGCTATAATGGCTGAAATTTCTGGTGAAAAGAATTTAACGGCTGCGATGATGGATGGCCTTGATGATTGCATTGATTTCAAGTGGACCCCACGGCTGGAATTTGCTAATCTGCATAAAAGAATTTAAAATTATAAATGTATCGAGTTGATAAATTGGCGGTCAATTCATAAAAATTATTTCAAGCCCAATTATTTCAACAACTATTCAAATAACTTGAAATTAATATTTAATGTCCAGATGTTGCCAAAAATATTTTAAAGAAAATTTCACATTAAACTCAATTAATTATACATCAATTTGGTTCAAAATATGCACAAAATATTTTATTAATCGGCAACTATCACCAAATTTTCAAAAATGTCTTAAAATTTTTTTCCACTTTTTCTCATTATCGAATACTCTAAGCGAGAAGGGGAAATTTTTGGCAGCTCAGGTGCATGCACCCGAGGTGTACTTAGACTCGATACACCGAATACCTATTTTTAAAATTTTTTTACACAATTGTTAAGCCTACTTTCCACTGGCATGGACAAGGCCTGTAAGTCTATCTTCCCAAGTTTGACTCCTCATATTCTTCTTTTGATGGCTGCATAAATCCAACCCGTTAATTTTAACTTTCAATGCAAATCATAAGAATTTAAAATACAAGCAACATTAATCACATTCCTAATATTAACTACACATGACTAATAGATATCTCTATTCATATTAGTGAATTTCACACATCTTACAAAATAATCTCATCTCAAGAATATGCATAGATCATATACTATTTAACCTTTAATTTAATTTTATATTATCTCTTCAAGCATCACGCGAAATTCCTAAATCAATCTACAAGGTTGCTACTCTCATAGAAGTAGAATAAGTTAAAATAATCCAATATTAAAAATATAAAATCAAAGGAAAATGTAATTTAATCATAGTTCAAAAACAAGATACAGTGCAATCCTAGAATAAGGTTTTTAGCCACAGATAATTACATTGATCACAAGGCTAAAATAAAAATAAAAATTAATATCCATCTCAAATAAACATAAAATCAAAATTAAAGGGAAGAAAAATCTACTTCTTTGGACTAATCTCCGCTTCCACACTTGAATCGTTGCACATCTTCACCTTGTCTCTTCTTGAAATTGTGTTTTCAAAAAGCTTGACCACCTCTCTTAATTATAAGAGCAAAATACTCTTCTTGCTACACCAATTGCATGCGTAATTCATGACTGTGCAGCGTAGATTTCTGCTGGCATATGATGCACAAGTTGAACAGCTCAGATGATTTCGCACCTCAATTGCAAGGTTGAGATACATGCAAACGTTTGATTTCAAGTGAACCCCACGGCTAGAATTTGCTAATCTTCATAAAAGAATTTAAAATTATATTGTATCAAGTTAATAAACTGGTGGTCAATTCATAAAAATTATTTCAACAATTATTCAAATAACTTGAAATTAATATTTAATGTCCAAATGTTGCCAAAACATATTTTTAAAAAAAATTCACATTAAACTCAATTATTACACACCAATTTGATTCAAAATATGCATAAAATATTTTATTAATTAGCAACTATCAAATAATTTTCAAAATTATGTCTTAAAATTTTTTTCCACTTTTTTCTTATCATTAAATAATTTAAGGGGGAAGGGGAAATTTTTAAGAGCCCAGTTGATGCATCTAGGATGCACTTAGACTCAGTATACCTGAGTATAAATATACATTTTTAAACTTTTTTTACTATTTTTTTACACAATTATTAATCTAAGTGTATTTAACATTTGTATTCTCATAAAAAACATATATATCAATTTTTATAAATTTTGAAGATTTTCATATGTTTTTTCAAAATTTTAAAACTATGTGGCATTTTAGGGTGACTATTAGGCTCTGAAATTTTTGAAAGAATAAGAGTTATATAATGTAATATGGTAACTATTAAGAGTAAAGAAAATAATGATAAAATCGACATAATGTTGCGCCCTTGGAAAAATGCAAATAATAATTGAAAAATATAAATGACGTTAAATGATACACTCCAGCAGAAAAAGGAGAGAAGGCCTGTAAGTCTACCTTCCCAAGTTTGACTCGTCAAACATGACGACGATGACCACAAGCCATGTACTCTATAAAGGAGAGAAGGCTCCAAGTCTAGAGATACTATCGGATTTTGATTTGAAAGGGTGACTGAGTATCATCGATCATGAGGTTTTATTACGCGAACAATATATGCCTTTTCTTACTTATATGTGGTTTGTACTGCAGTGAAGGGTGTTTGGATAAAGAAAGAAGACTTCTTCTACAGATAAAAGACTCCGTTCCAGGGTATGGAAAGAACATATATCCATTGGGGTCGTGGGTGGGCGAGAATTGCTGTGAATGGCCCGCTGTGGAATGCAAGACGTCCTCAAATTCGTCCTCGCATCATGATCATGGTCATGTCGTGTCAGTAGATCTGTCACAATGGTACTACTGGTCGTTGGTAGCGGAAACTTGGTATCCCAATGGCAGCCTCTTCGCTGAATTCGAGCACTTGGAATCCGTGTACCTGAGTTTCATCGGTGGGTGGCGGGTCAAGCCTCAAGGTAAAGTAACATGCATTCGTGTATTTTTTTTTCTCCTTAACGCTTCTTTGAAGGGCTCTATTTCCTTAAAGATAACTCGTCCATTATATTTATATTTATTAGAAGTTTTTCGTTAGGATGTGTTTTAAAGGAACCATATGGAAAATCCAACCATATATTTATATCTTATTCCATTATAAATTGAAAATCTTAAAGAGAGAGGAAGCTACTGGTCACTATTTGTTTGCAGGATTATGTGGAATGAAGAATTTGAAAAACTTGAGTATTTATGATAGCAACCTGTACGATGAGGGCCTGTGGTGTTTGCTCACAAATTCATCCAAGTTGGAAAAGTTAGTTCTAGTCGACACCAATATTCGGAACTTAGATGGTAAGTGATGCTCTCTACAGTTCTAAATTGGTTGTCCTATACTCTTAGAATATGCAAATATTTATTAAATATATTTAGTCTTGTCTTTGCGAGTTTGGATTTGTATCTCGAGTAACAAACTCAAGGAGAGAGCATCAATCAATTCGTCAGCCGACTACGGAACTTAGTGATGAGGACAATTTTTTGGATCGTGCTTTAATGGGATTGGTTTGGAATGGAATGGCCCCAAAGCCTGTGATGGATTGGTTTGATCTCCGCCTTCCGTCAGTATTGGGTTTTATCCAGCGTTTGAAAACCCGAGTAGATGAGCATCATCATGAACATCAACAGAACTTGAAATAACTCCAAACATACTTATAAAGTTTTCAGAATAATATAAGGACGTACTTGCATTATTATGCAAATTATATATTTTTTTCAATTTTTACAAATTTAGAAATATTGATGTAATATTAGTCAAATCTTATAAACGTTTCTGCAAAATCTCCTTAAAATAAATAAATGATGATAAACGACATAGCTAGATGAATTTTTA
Organism: Annona cherimola; assembly: GCA_030490835.1. Lineage (NCBI taxonomy): Eukaryota > Viridiplantae > Streptophyta > Magnoliopsida > Magnoliales > Annonaceae > Annona > Annona cherimola. The sequence continues at coordinate 52,048,380 of CM059976.1, forward strand.
TTTCATTATCATAGTACGCCACAAAATAGATATTCCATGAATTGAAATTTATGAAACCAATTCCACAGAATTAGATCTTGTAATTATTCAATACAAATGGCTACACAGAGATGTTCATACAGCCCTTTGATTTTTTATTAAATTTTTTTTTTTTTTTGAAAGTGAACCATTTATTTTCTTTAACATCTTCGGTTTTTATCATGTTACCAAAAATCAGAATCATTTGAAACTAATATTTTGCAAAAAAAAAAGTAAATTTCACATGTGAATATAATTGTTAACTTTTTTGAAAAATATATAATATATAGGGCATGTTTGGCAAAACTAAACTTTTTCACCACTACGCTATTTTTAATTATTATTTATATCTTCCTATATAACTACCTTACTTTTCAATTATTTCTACACAATTTTCAACATAAATAACTTATCGTTTTTTATCAATTGAAAAACTTTTTCGCAAATATTTTTCATAGAAAAGTTTTATTACTTCCCAAACACTCTCATAGTGTAAAAGTCCTCAATACATGTGATTAGTTTTAAAAAAATATGTTAAAGTAAAAATAATAAATTGCTTCAAAGAACTCCATGCGGCCTTTGCATTGAATCATTGCCATTAATTAATATGTAGTGAAGGAGTTAGGATCTTTGGTAGCGAAGTTGGAAATAAAAATTATTTGAGGGGAGGCGACAGCACAAGAATGAATTTTATTTTGAAAGTTAAAAAAAAAAATTCAAGGTTTTCAGAATTTTAAAACACGTAACAGATACTTTTTGAATTTGAAAAATTCGGGAGATATACATAGAACTCCAAGTGACCCTGCCACTATTAATATGCAAAACATTTTATCGTAGTGTGTTCAAAGCTTTCATATAGCCTCAAATTTTTAATTTCTTGTTTGCTAATTCTCTTATTCTCATTATTCTATTTTGCAGGATTGTGTGAAATGCGGAATTTGAAAATATTGTATCTTTCGGGAACCGATATTAACGACGAACTCATTCCGTCATGTTGGATGACCAACTCATCTAATAAGTTAGAAGAATTAGTTTTAGATGGAAGTGGTCTTCGAAGCTTAGAAGGTAAGCTAACACCGGTACTGGTAAGTGGTTAGTTGGGTAATAAAATTATAGGGCAGAGCCACCATGAGCAAATCACGTGCCAAATTAGTCGTCACTAATCTAATATTCTTATTTTTTATTTAACTAATTTGGCTTTTAGAGACTTGTCCTAAGTTTTTATTCTGACTTTGTCTTTTGGTCATTTTGAATTTTATATGAAGTTTGTGTAATCAATAAATTATTAAATTTTGAAAACAAATGTTTATCCATATATATTTATCTATATCAAAATGCTTTGAAAATTATAAACAAAATGTATTATTTTTTAGATCTGAATTTTAGAAGGACGTTTGCATGGATGTGCTCATGCAATCCGGTTGAAGTATGAATCCAAATCAGCATAGAGTCCAAGCCAAGGCGTTACTTATTTGGCCTAATATTCTTGTCCTTTCCTTTTAATTAATTTGGATTTTCCAGGGCTTAGACACCTGAGTAACTTGAGGGCATTGCATCTCATAGATATCAGACTCAACGAGAGCATCAATTCCTTACAAGGTAATTATGTTACTTTTTCCTTTATTTTAGATTAATAGCATACTTATAAATGATGATTCGTCAGATAATAATTTAATATATTTATCAATGAATTAAAAACGAGAATTGACTACCTTGTGATGTGTCCAAATAATTATAGAAGGAAGTGACTGAATGCAGCCGGCCGGTCGCATGAGTTCTTTATTATTTTATAATTTTTTTTCAAATTAAAAACATTTATCATGTTTACTATATACATATTCTACCTTTTTTTAAAAATAGATTAGGCATTTTCTCGAAATTGCTGGAAAATTCCTTAGTTTTAAAAATTGCAAAATGCTCTCCAATGTTTGCAAAAAATTGCAAATATATTCCCTTTGTTTTGGTTTTATGGACAAAAATTAAATTATTAAGGAAATGATGAAATACTCCTATTATATATATAAATAAATAGATATATTGTAGTAAAATTTATTACTTTCAACCGTTATTTTTATTACAATTATTGTAAAAACCGTTGCCATTATTATAAAAACCGTTGCAAATATCCAATGAAATTACAAGAAAGTACTGTAAGGTATAATTTTTTATTATTTTAAAATATTTCTCGCATTAAAAGAATAATTTTGTATACATTTGGAAAATTTTCTTAATAAATAATTGATAAAGATATCCAATATGACCCAGATAATTTTGATACTTTAACACCTATTAACTAGTGATAACATATACATATCTAGGGAATTGGTATGATAGCTAAACTTTTGACATTAAGAATACCTAATTCCTAGGGAATTGGTAGACCATATAAGGGCCATGAGGCGATAATTTTGATACTTTAACACCTATTAACTAGTGATAACATATACATATCTAGGGAATTGGTATGATAGCTAAACTTTTGACATTAGGAATACCTAATTCCTAGGGAATTGGTAGACCATATAAGGGCCATAATGCCTCATGGATCATGAAAAAATGTAAACGTACAATAGACAACACAACTTTCCATCTTGCTTAATCACGTAATTACTGTTATGCATTTTATAAATGTCATCAACCAATCCACAACTCCCCATTCATTCATTGTATTGAATTCATATATCAAATTTTATTGTGTTAGAAAATGTGCATAAATAAAATATATTTATTTTGAATTTCAAAAACCAATGTTATTTTATTGATGTTTGAAATTCAAAATCAAATATAAAAAATGGAAAATTTTGATATGTGGAATAAATACACTTAAAATAATAGTTTTATGAAAAACTTTTTGAGAAGTATATATTTGCGCCATGCAACAGATTTACATAATTATACCTTAGCAATAGCACTAAGTAGTGAGCAACAAATTTTAATGGTTGAATATGCATGTATTTGCTACCCAAAAGTAATGGCTGTATTTAAGGATAATGACGTGTAAGTTAATTAAATATGAGGAAAAATCGAACCAAGGAAGCCATAGTTTCTGAATTAAATAATATTTTACCATAATGTAGACTAAATATATACCTTAAAGAGAAAATAAGGATAAATGGATCAATGTTTTTCTTGGACTGGGGGTGGCAACTATTTAGAAATAAATTATATTAAACTTTTTAGAATTTTGTAAGAAGGATTTTTTTATTTTTTAAAAAATGGGGTGCTCTATGTGGTTCTGCCATTAGATTATATAGGTTAATTATGTTATAAATTATTATAATAATTCAATGCACATATAAATAAATCTAAGCAATTTTTTATGATTCAACTTCTATACCTTTCAAATATTATAGCTTCTTATATAGATTAATGATGCTATAAATTATTATAATAATTTAACGCATCAATAAATGAATATAAGTATTTTTATAATTTGTGCATGATTATATATATATATATATATATATATATATATATATATATATTTAAGGAGCTAGGTATGGCCCACCCAAATTCAAAAGATTTTTAATCTCATAATAAAATAAATGATGTTAAAGAATATAAGCCGTTGAATTTTTATTTCATGGTCATGGTAGGCCAAAAGGATATATGTTTCATGAATTAAAATTCATGGACTCAGTTTCATAGAATTGTGACTCATAATTAGTAATTCAAAAGACACAGGCTTGGAGATGTCGGTGTGCCTTTTTCCTTTATGGCTTTTTTTTTTCAAAGTTGGATTCTCTTTTTTGTTTAACCCCGTTTAATAAAAAGTCTTTGGAAACTTATATTATTTAAAAATTTTCACCTTTAAGATAAATATAACCATTAATTTTTAAAATTTTTATAGTATGCATAGTATATAAAATTTGTCAATAAATAATTTTATAAGGATAAACATGATAAATGGGTTGGCTCTGAAAAGAACATCTCAAAGTAAAAGGAACAAGATTCTACGGCGACATCTCCACTTAATCTTTGTATTGAATCATTGCTTGTAGTTAATATTCTCAATATTTTGTTTAAATTGTACCTGAATCATTTCTGGAGTCTAGAATAATTTCCCGCTTATTAATTTATTAAAGACATATAATAAATTGATGAAAAAAAGTTTTTAAAAGTTTATATTTAATAATTGAAATTGTAATCGTAATTTTAGAAATTAGAAAAGTATGTATTTACAATTTTACCTACATGTTGTAGATAACATGTTTTTCAACACTTCTTTTAGATACATAAAAAGCACACAAGCTCATAGCCAAAAGTAGAAGTGATTATTAGATATGGGCACGCAAGCATTTGCGTTCAAAAATAAACTTTCTTTATGATCCTCACATGGTAAAGAAAACGCCACCTCAGCTTGTCTTGAGCGAACAGACCTCTTTTACTATTGTATTAAGGTTGGAAAGAAAACGCCACTTCAACTTGCTGAATGGACCTCTTTTACTATAGTCCATAGCACTATCTACGGACTAGCATTTTGCAGCATTGAAAGTGTCATTTGTATCAACGAGAATGGCCCCAAAACCTGTGATGGATTGGTTTGATCTCCGCCTTCCGTCAGTATTGGATACTTTTTGAATTTGAAAAATTCGGGAGATATACATAGAACTACATGTGACCCTGCCACTATTAATATGCAAAACATTTTTATCGTAGTGTGTTCAAAGCTTTCATATAGCCTCAAATTTTAAATTTCTTGTTTGCTAATTCTCTTATTCTCATTATTCTAATTTGCAGGATTGTGTGAAATGCGGAATTTGAAAATATTGTCTCTTGCTACCCAAAAGTAAATATATGCAGCCAAATTCATGTCCCAGGGTAATGGCTGTATTTAAGGATAATGATGTGTAAGTTAATTAAATATGAGCAAAAATTGAACCAAGGAAGCCATAGTTTCTAAATTAAATAATATTTTACCATAATGTAGAGTAAATATATACCTTAAAGAGAAAATAAGGATAAATGGATCAATGTTTTTCTTGGACGGGGGGTGGGAACTATTTAGAAATAAATTATATTATTTTAGAATTTTTTAAGAAGGATTTTTTTAATTTTTAAAAATGGGGCACTCTATGTGGTTCTGCCATTGGATTATATAGGTTAATTATGCTATAAATTATTATAATAATTCAATGCACATATAAATAAATCTAAGCGAATTTTTATGATTCAACTTCTATACCTTTAAAATATTATAGCTTCTTATATAGGTTAATGATGCAATAAATTATTGTAATAATTTAATGCATCAATAAATGAATATAAGTATTTTTATAATTTGTGCATGATTATATATATATATATTTAAGTATCTAGATATGACCCGCCCAAATTCAAAAGATTTTTAATCTCATAATAAAATAAACGATGTTAAAGAATATAGGCCATTGAATTTTTATTTCATGGTCATGGGAGGCCAAAAGGATATATGTTTCATGAATTAAAATTCATAGACTCAGTTTCATAGAATTGTGACTCATAATTAGTAATTCAAAACACACAGGCTTGGAGATGTCGGTGTGCCTTTTTCCTTTATGACTTTTTAGTTCAAAGTTGGATTCTCTTTTTTGTTTAACCCCATTAAATAAAAAGTCTTTGGAAACTTATATTATTTAAAAAAAATTTCACCTTTAAGACAAATATAACCATTAATTTTAAAATTTTTTATAGTATGTATAGTATGTAAAAATTTTCAGTAAATAATTTTATAAGGATAAAGAGGATAAATGGGTTGGCTCTGAAAAAGAACATCTCAAAGTAAAAGGAACAAGATTCTACGTCGACATCTCCACTTAATCTTTGTATTGAATCATTGCTCTTAGTTAATATTCTCAATATTTTGTTTAAATTGTACCTGAATCATTTCTAGAGTCTAGAAAATTAATAATTTCCCGCATATTAATTTATTAAAGACATATAATAAATTGATGAAAAAAGTTTTTAAAAGTTTATATTTAATAATTGAAATTCTAATCGTAATTTTTGAAATTAGAAAAGTATGTATTTACAATTTTGCCTACATGTTGTTGATAACATCTTTTTCAACACTTCTTTTAGATGCATAAAAAGCACACAAGCTCATAGCCAAAAGTAGAAGTGATTATTAGATAAGGGCACGCAAGCATTTGCGTTCAAAAATAAACTTTCTTTATGATCCTCACATGGTAAAGAAAACGCCACCTCAGCTTGTCTTGAGCGAACAGACCTCTTTTACTATTGTATTAAGGTTGGAAAGAAAACGCCACCTCAACTTGCTGAGTGGACCTCTTTTACTATAGTCCATAGCACTATCTATGGACCAGCATTTTGCAGCATTGAAAGTTTCATTTCTATCAACGAGAATGGCCCCAAAACCTGGGATGGATTGGTTTGATCTCCGCCTTCCGTCAGTATTGGATACTTTTTGAATTTGAAAAATTCGGGAGATATACATAGAATTCCATGTGACCCTGCCACTATTAATATGCAAAACATTTTATCTCAGTGTATTTAAAGCTTTCATATAGCCTCAAATTTTAAATTTTTTGTTTGCTAATTCTCTTATTCTCATTATTCTGATTTGCAGGATTGTGCGGAATGCAGAATTTGAAAATATTGTCTCTTGCTGGAACCAATTTAATTAATAAGTTAGAAGAATTACATTTGATTGGAAGTGGTCTTCGAAGCTTAGAAGGTAAGCTAACACCGGTACTGGTAAGTGGTTAGTTGGGTAATAAAATTATAGGGCAGAGCCACCATGAGCAAATCACGTGCCAAATTAGTCGTCACTAATCTAATGTTCTTATTTTTTTTATTTAACTAATTTGGCTTTTAGAGACTTGTCCTAAGTTTTTATTCTGACTTTGTCTTTTGGTCATTTTGAATTTTATACGAAGTTTGTGTAATCAATAAATTATTAAATTTTGAAAACAAATGTTTATCCATATATATTTATCTATATCAATATGCTTTGAAAATTATAAACAAAAGGTACTATTTTTTAGATCGGAATTTTAGGAGGAGGTTTGCATGGACGTGCTCATGCAATCCGGTTGAAGTATGAATCCAAATCAGCATAGAGTCAAAGCCAAGGCGTTACTTGTTTGGCCTAATATTCTTGTCCTTTCCTTTTAATTAATTTGGATTTTCCAGGGCTTAGACACCTGAGTAAGTTGAGGGTATTGGATCTCACTTATAGTCACAGCCTCAACGAGGGCATCAATTCCTTACAAGGTAATTATGTTACTTTTTCCTTTATTTTAGATTAATAGCATACTTATGAATGATGATTCGTCACATAATAATTTAATATATTTATCAATGAATTAAAATGAGAATTACCTTGTGATGTGTCCAAATAATTATAGAAGGGAATGACTGAATGCAGCCGGCCGGTCGCATAAGTTCTTTTTTATTTTATAATTTTTTTCAAATTAAAAACATTTATCATGTTTACCATATACATATTCTACCTTTTTTTTAAAAAAAATTAGGCATTGGGTCGAAATTGCTGGAAAATTCCTTAGTTTTAACAATTTGAAAACGCTCTACAATGTTTGCATAAAATTGCAAATATATTCCCTTTGTTTTGTTTTTATGGACAAAAATTAAATTTTTTAATGAAATGATGTAGTACTCCTATTATGTATAAATTAATAGATATATATTGTAGTAAAATTTATTACTTTTAACCGTTATTTTTATTACAAATACTATAAAAATTGTTGCAAATATTAAATACAAACTATAATAATAAGCTAGAACAAATATTTTAATACTATTAATGATTAATTTGATATGTTAATCTATAGCAGAAAGGAAAAATACATGAAAATACCCTAAGGCATAATTTTTTATTATTTTAAAATGTTCCTTGCATTAAAACATTAATTTTGTATACATTTGGAAAAATTTATTAATAAATAATTGATGACGACATTCAATATAACCCCGACATCTGATACTTTAATACCTATTAATCGATGGTAATAGGTACATATCTAAGGAATTGGTATGATGACTAAACTTTTGACATTATGAATACCAAATACACACGATAGACCACATAGGGGCCATAATGCCACATGGATCACGGGAGCAAAATAGCTTAACCTCATAGAATCCACAATTCCTATTAAAGCCACACCAAATATACACGGTAGACCACATAGGGGCCATAATACCACATGGATCACAGGAGCAAAATAGCTTGATTAACCTCATAGAATCCACAACTCCCCATTAAAATCACACCAAATACACACGGTAGACCACATAGTGGCCATAATGCCACATGGATCACGGTAGCAAAATAGCTAGATTAACCTCATAGAATCCACAACTCCCCATTAAAATCACACCAAATACACACGGTAGACCACATAGGGGTAGACTACATAGGGGCCATAATGCCACATGGATCACTAGAGCAAAATAGCTTGATTAACCTCATAGAATCCATAATTCCTATTAAAATCACACCAAATACACACGGTAGACCACATAGGAGCCATAATGCCACATGGATCACGGGAGCAAAATAGCTTGATTAACCTCATAGAATCCACAACTCCCCATTAAAATCACGTAAGAGTTAACAATGAACTTGGTCTCGGGACAATGACAAAGCAGACCAATATGATACATAAAGAATGGACAAATAGAGACTACATAAACTACTAGAAAGAATGAAAAGGAGTCTATCCCATACCAATAAGAAGCTTTACAACAAGCTTCTCCTCCTTACTTCCTTATACTGTTTGTCCCTCCTTTCATAGAGAATCCTCTAAGTTCTCATCGGAGGAGGTGATCATACATTGTACATTCCATTTGGACATCTTTTCTAGCAGTTTTACTTAGTTGTATTGAATTCATATATCGAAATTTATCATTTTTGAAATGCGCATAAATAAAATATATTTATTTTTGAATTTCAAAAAAAGGGTTATTTTAGTCATTTTAAATAACTAAAATACAATTGATGTTTGAAATTCAAAAGAAAATACAAAAAATGGTAAATTTTGATATGTGTAATAAAAACACTTAAAATAATAGTTTTATGAAATTTTTTTTAATAATTATATAGTTGTGCCGTGCAACGGGATTTACATAATCATGCCTCACGAATGACACTAGGTAGCAAGCAACCAATTTTGATGGTTGAATATGCATGTGTTTGCTGCCCAACAGTAATTGTATGCAACCAGATTCGTGTCATAGAGTAATGGCTGTATTTAAGGATAATGATGTCTAAGTTAATTAAATATGAGGAAAAATCGAGCCAAGGAAGCTACAGTTTCTGAATTAAATAATATTTTACCATAATATAGACTGAATATATACCTTAAAGAGAAAATAAGGATAAATAGATCAACATTTTTCTTAGATGGGGGGACGTTAGGGTGGCAACTATTTAGAAATAAATTATGTTAAACTTTTTAGAATTTTTTAAGAAGGATTTTTTTAATTTTTAAAAAACAAAGGGCGCTCTATGTGGTTCCGCCATTGGATTATACAGGTTAATTATGCTATAAACTATTATAATAATTCAATGCACATATAAATAAATCTAAGCAAGTTTTTATAATTCAACTTCTATACCTTTAAAATATTATAGCTTCTTATATAGGTTAATGATGTTATAAATTATTGTAATAATTTAATTGATCAATAAATGAATATAAGTATTTTTATAATTTGTGCATGATTGTATATATTTTTAAGTAGCTAGATATGACCCACCCAAATTCAAAAGATTTTTAATCTCATAATAAAATAAATGATGTTAAAGAAAATAAGTTGTTGAATTTTTATTTCATGGTCATCATAGGCCAAAATGGATATATGTTTCGTGAATTAAAATTCATGTACTCACTTTCATTGAATTGTGACTAATAATTAGTAAGTCAAAACACACATGCATGGAGATTTCGATGCGCCTTTTTTCTTTATAACTTTTTTTTTCAAAGTCGGATTATTTTCATTTTCAATTTTTTTCAAATGTGAACAATTTATTTTAGTTCGAATTATTTTTTTATCTTGTCAGCAGAAATTACTATTATCAGAAATTTATATTTTGTAAAAATAAGCATTTTTTAGAGTGAATATACAATTAAATTTTTTAAAATGTATAATATGTAGAGCGTACAAAAGTTTTAAACATGTGATTTTTGGAATCATAAATAAATACATTCGAACAAACATGATAATTTCGTTAGATTTAGAAAATATTTTAAAATAAAAATCGTAAGATGCCGCATGGAAATCTTGATGCAACCTTTGTATTAAATCATTGCCCTTAATTAATATACGCTACATTTTATCTGTAGTACATTTAAATCTTTCATATACTCCTGGAAGTTATTAATTTTGAGTTTACTAATTTTCTTATTCTCATGATTCTGATTTGCAGGATTATGTGAAATGCAGAATTTGAAAATATTGTATCTTTCTGAAAATGATATAGATGATGAACACATTCCGTCATGTTGGATGACCAACTCATCGAATAAGTTAGAAGAATTATATTTGGAAGGAAATCATCTTCGAAGTTTAGATGGTGAGTTTTGCCTATACAACCCGTCTTGACGATTTAAAGTTAGAACCAATTTCATAACACTCTATCCGTTTTTTCGACGTGATGATTGATTGAAAAATTCATTTCATTCATTATATTTTGCATCATTTGTTTAAATAAGATAGTAGATATCATCTAAATCAAATAATATATATGCTAAATTTGTTTAAAAATATATATTCATATCTAAATTTTGAAAATTGCTCACATCCATCATCAGAATGATCCCGTGCAGCACTTCAAGACGGCCATTTATTCAGTTTTTAAATTTTTAATAAACTTGTTAATTAAGATTTTAAACTATAAACAAGTTTTACGATTTTCAAACATTACACATTTTCTAGTTCTATTTCTATCATTTATGGTAAATTTTCAAAGTTGGCTTACATGCAGTCTTCTAAGTTTCTACAATATAGTCCCCGTTTCAGTGAAAATGTAATATTTTTCTCGTTTTACATTGTTCTACGATATAGTCCCGTTCTACAATATAGTCCCGTTCTACAATATAGTCCCGTTCTACAATACCTCACGAATGGCACTAAGTAGCAAGCAACCAATTTTGATGGTTGAATATGCATGTATTTGCTGCCCAAAAGTAATTGTATGCAGCCAGATTCATGTCACTGAGTAACGGCTTTATTTAAGGATAATGACGTCTAAGTTAATTAAATATGAGGAAAAATCGAGCCAAGGAAGCCACAATTTCTAAATTAAATAATATTTTACCGTAATATAGACTGAATATGTACCTTAAAGAGAAAATAAGGATAAATAGATTGACGTTTTTCTTAGAACGGGGGACGTTAGCATGGCAACTATTTAGAAATAAATTATATTAAACTTTTTAGAATTTTTTAAGAAGGATTTTTTTAATTTTAAAAAAACAAAGGGCACTCTATGTGGTTCCGCCATTGGATTATATAGGTTAATTATGCTATAAATTATTATAATAATTCAATGCACATATAAATAAATCTAAGCAAGTTTTTATAATTCAACTTCTATACCTTTAAAATATTATAGCTTCTTATATAGGTTAACGATGTTATAAATTATTGTAATAATTTAACTCATCAATAAATGAATATAAGTATTTTTATAATTTGTGCATAATTATATATATTTTTAAGTAGCTAGATATGACCCACCCAAATTCAAAAGATTTTTAATTTCATAATAAAATAAATGATGTTAAAGAGTATAAGCTACTGAATTTTTATTTCATGATCATCATAGGCCAAAATGGATATATGTTTCATGAATTAAAATTCATGGACTCACTTTCATAGAATTGTGACTCATAATTAGCAATTCAAAACACACATGCATGGAGATTTCGATGGGCCTTTTTTCTTTATAACTTTTTTTTTCAAAGTTGGATTATTTTCATTTTCGATTTTTTTCAATTGTGAACAATTTATTTCATTTCGAATTATTTTTTTTATCTTGTTAGCAGAAATTACTATTATCGGAAATTTATATTTTGTAAAAATAATCATTTTTGAGAGTGAATATACAATTAAATTTTTTTAAATGTATAATATGTAGAGCGTACAAAAGTTTTAAACATGTGATTTTTGGAATCATAAATAAATACATTCGAACAAACATGATAATTTCGTTAGATTTAGAAAATATTTTAAAATAAAAATCGTAAGATGCCGCATGGAAATCTTGATGCAACCTTTGTATTAAATCATTGCCCTTAATTAATATACGCTACATTTTATCTGTAGTACATTTAAATCTTTCATATACTCCTGGAAGTTATTAATTTTCAGTTTACTAATTTTCTTATTCTCATGATTCTGATTTGCAGGATTATGTGAAGTGCAGAATTTGAAAATATTGGCCCTTTCTGGAAATGATATAGATGATGAACACATTCCGTCATGTTGGATGACCAACTCATCTAATAAGTTAGAAGAACTATATTTAGATGGAAATCATCTTCGAAGTTTAGATGGTGAGTTTTGCCTATACAACCCGTCTTGACGATTTAAAGTTAAAACCAATTTCATAACACTCTATCCGTTTTTTCCACGTGATGATTGATTGAAAAATTCATTTCATTCATTATATTTTGCATCATTTGTTAAATAAGATAGTAGATATCATCTAAATCAAATAATATGTATGCTAAATTTGTTTAAAAATATATATTCATATCCAAATTTTGAAAATTGCTCACATCCATCATCACATGGGAGAATGATCCCGTGCAGCACTTCAAGACGGCCATTTATTCAGTTTTTCTGGCCACCTTATTGAGTTTTTAAATTTTTAATAAACTTTTTAATTAAGATTCCAAACTGTAAACAAGTTTTACGATTTTCAAACATTATACATTTTCTAGTTCTATTTCTATCATTTATGGTAAATTTTCAAAGTTGGCTTACATGCAATCTTCTAACTTTTTACAATATAGTCCCCATTTCGATGAAAATGTAATATTTTTCTCGTTTTATATTAGTTTAAATTGTTTTCTTTTTTACTGGATTTTATGTAAAAATAAACGAAAAGCTCCATTGGCTTGCATGGTTGTGCCAGGTGACAATTTCTAAACGGTCGGCTCTTTCTCATAATTAATAATCTAGATGGTAGATAAATTGGTAATTGTTTGTTAGCTAACTTATCGAAGTTGGAAAATTTAAACTTAGATGTAACAATCCTCAAAATCTAAATGATAATTAATTGATTATGTGTATTTATAGATTTAAACTTTGATAAGAAATTTTTTGTTTGTACCCTGTTTATAGAAACTGACAATTTATGAGAACATAAGTTACTTAAGTATATAATAGAAATTTTATCAAAAAAAAAAAAAAGTATATAATAGAAGGATCCACATGAACAACTGGGAAAGTAGTATATCTCCATGGAAGTGGTCCACTTAGCAGCCTAAATTTTCGTAATTGGTTTTTTGAGAAAACCAGTCTTAATTATCCGTAGATCATGGTCACATAAGTTATTAATAGTCGGATCTTTTCAGCCCATTTAATTCATGACTACTGTCACAGGGTTTGCTCAAATGCGGAGTTTGAAGAAGTTAGATCTCTCGTATAATAGCCTCAACGCAAGCATTGATTCCTTGTCAGGTATATGACATATACTATTATTTCCAAGACATGACTGCATATGGATGTCCATGCAGTTTTTTCATTTAAAGTTTTTCCTAAATCTGAAAATTTTATTTTATTTAAAACTATTTGTTTTAACTTGTTAGCAGAAATTAATATCATTGGAAATTATATTTTGTAACAAATTAGCATCTTTTGAGAGTGAATATATAACTAATAATTTTTTATTGCAAAGACATGACTGCATATAGATGTCCATGCAGTTTTTTCATTTAAATTTTTTTTCTAAATCTGAATAATTTATTTTATTTAAAACTGTTTGTTTTATCTTGTTTGAAGAAATTAATATCATTGGAAATTATATTTTGTAAAAAATTAGCATCTTTTGAGAGTGAATATATAACTATTAATTTTTAAAAAATAAATAACATGTATAGCATGTAAAAGTTTTAAACATGTGGTTTTCAGAATCAGAATTAAATGCATATGAATAAACATGATAATTCATTTAGATTTGGAAAAATATTTTAAAATAAAAATAACAATATGTTTCATGGATATCTCCAAGCAGCCTTTGCATTAAATCATTTCGCTTAATTAATATACACCATATTTTATTTGTAATGTATTTAAATCTTTCGCATACTCCTCAAAATTATTAATTTTTTACTTTGCTAATTTTCTTATTCTCATAACTCTAATTTGCAGGATTCTATATACATGCTATATATAAGTTTACATGAGTTTTCATGAATATATAACCATACATGTTATGTCTCATATATTAGTTTATACAATTGAAATTATGAACTCCAGTAACTAATACAACATTGTTCATTATGTTGTTCATTCTTCTCTTGATCATCATCTACTGTCTAAAGTAGAGTCTTGAATATCTATCTTAGTTCTAGTTTAATCCTCCCCATCCTCAAGTGTTTGAGCTTGCAAATCTAAAATACTTTATAAAATAATGGTGAGCAAAAATCTTAGTGAATAAACAAGGATTCCATTAATTCTTAATTCATTCTCAAATGTCTTTACCATTCTTATAGAAATTTTCTATGGTAATGATACGAAAGTTATAACGAATTTCATGAGACTCTATCCATCTTTTCTACTTGATGATTGATGGAAAATCAACTCCATTTAATATAATTTATATCATTTGTTTAGACAACAGACTAGGTTTTGTTCAAATCAAAAATGTGTATGTGCTACATTTGCTTAAAAATATATATTCATATATAAATTTTAAAAACATACTTACATCCATCACAAAAGTGAATGATCCACCTAAGGTTGACCATTTTATTCATTTTCTATTTTTCTATAACCTTGTTAATTTAGTTACACTTAATTTGTAAACCATTTTTACCATTTTGGAGATATTTATATATTTTTTTGATTTTTAAACTCACAAGTAGGTTAGTCATTTTTAAGTTTTAACAACATGTAGTTGCTTTCAAATTTTGTAACCACAAAGCTTATATTTTTGAATGAAATATGAGGTTTAACTATAATTACGTGTTTGTAGAGAGAAGTGGTTGAATATAACTAGTTGCATATTGTTGTTCATCAACCTCTTGGTTTTTTATTTTATAATATTTATTTTCAAATCTAAACTATTTATTTTGTTTACCCATATTATTTATAATTATAAAAGTATATGCATTGAAGATCTTTACATACTATATATATATCTTATTCGGCAAATGAATAGTTGTATATTTATTCTTAAAAGATGCATAAATTTTGCAAAGCAAAAGTTTTGAATAAAATAATTTTTTGCAGCTACATAAAAAAAATTGGTCAACAATATCAATGTTTTAAATTGAAAAAATTTTAAGACAAAAAAGGATTTCATGGACGCTTTCATGCAATCCCTTATACATTGAATCGTCGTTCATGCAAAGAAAAATGATATCCATGCACTGATTTAACACAACAGTCCCTTTTAATTTCACGTTTTCCAAACGTAACATGTATATGTTTTTGTCATATTTATTTTTTATAATTCAAAAAATCACACGTATTAAAGAATTTTTTGACGTATACGAACTATATACATATTACATCTTTGAAAAGATTCAAGATTTTGCAGCAAGCTAGTTTGGTTTAATTGAAAGGAACATTTCTTAGTTTACATTTGCGTGTAATTGCAGTTATATTCCTTTTTTTGGTTATGATTTTATTGACTATGATTTATTTTTATGAAATGATGAAAATGCTCCAATAAATATAGTTCAGCAAAATTTATTATTTGCAATTATTATTTTCATTATTATTGTTATAAAAATCCACCCAAGTAATAAATATATTACAAAATAATACTATCTATAAAGAAATATTTTAATAATATGAATAATAATAATAATAATAATAATAATAATATATTTATCTATGATAGATATGCAAAGCACTTCATTTGTTCAATATGTATCAAAGTGAATGAATACATTTGTCATGTTTGGCCTCATCTTAGTAACCAAATGCAATTTAACCCATGGATTAGTTTCAATATTATATGTATAACTAGGAACCCAAAAATCCAACTTGTAATGCCCCGAATCATATGTTGAGGCAACTATACTATCTTAATATAGGATGTGATATTTAGGTAAAAGCTAACCGTGCCTATAAGCCCAACGTGAATATGGCCAATTTTTTTTTTATCATTATATGCAAGTTTACATGAGTTTTCGTGTACATATAACCATATATGTTAACTCTGTGGCTTAGGGCTATACAATTGAAATTATGAACTTCGCTGACTAATAAACTTCAATGACTAATACAACATTATGTCTTCTCTTTATTAGTTTCTGCTACCAAAAGTAGAGTTTTACAGCGTCCCATAGCTCTGGTTACTCTTGTCGAGAATATCTTAGTTCTAGTTTAATTCTCACCATCCTCAAGTGTTCTAGCTTGTAGATCTCAAACACAAAGGTAACTTGAAATCTTAGGGTGTATTTGGTTACACACAAAACATGTCAATGAAAACTTTTCAATCAAAAATTTTTCACTCCCCATAATTACCTTATTTTTTAATTATTTTTTCACATTTTCCTATATAAATAACCCTACTTTTCAATCATTTCCACACAAATACCTATACAACTACCCTATCTATTTTAACTTTATTATCTTTACACCTCATCATTACCACTATCATATCACATCATTTCTATCAACTTGACAACTTCTACTCTGAAAAGTTTTCATCAAAAAATTTTACCTTCAACCAAACGCACCCTTATTAAATAAGTAATGATTACATTAATTTTTGAAATAATTGAATCTAACAAAATTTTTTATTCAAAAGTAAGTAATTAGAGTTCAAAAGTATTTAAGTAGGATGACCAACCCTAAAAGCATTCAAAAACATTCATTTCAAGACTCTCAAAAAAAAAAAAAAGAAAAAAAAAAGACAAACATTCATTTCGAGATTCAATTTAAAGAAGATTATTTAGTAAGAAATCATTACTACAGTTCACATAATCTTTGAAACTTATATAATGCTTACTCTACCGTTTCTTGTTTAGTTTCCCTCTTTATCCTTCCATACATTGCATCAATATTTACATAAGTATGCTTCACCCATGAATGTTTCCGTTTCATTTTCCACCTGATTTGCATCATATAAATCTAAACATAGTCTATAAATATGTTGCATGTTGCAATAGTGGCTGCTACATACGCACTTCCCCTTTTCCACTTTATTTCTATGCACTTCCACCTTATTTGCATTTTGTTACATGAATCTAGCATGATAAGTTTCTCACATATATTTTAATTTCACAAAAATCATGGGCTATACAACCTGTCTGCCGCTGTACTCAATAAATTATGTAATTGATAGTCACAGTCTAATTTTCAGGCCGCATTAACACTTCGAAAGTTATATTTAGAATACTGAATTAATAAAACTTGTAGTTGGAAATTAATATAAATGTATCGAATGACAAATCTGTATGCTTTTATGAATTAATTCCAGGATTTAGTTAATGAAAGGCGTTGTTTAACTTGAGACAAAAAAATTTCTGCCACACGCACGTTATTTCACATTTTCACATGCAGTTGCACAATTTTCATAGTTTAAACATGAAAATCCTATATTTATCACATATAAGGAAAAATAATATGGTTTCACTACAAGAAAATCGTATATAAGTAAAAAAAAAAAAAAATTACAAGGTTTTGCTACAAGAAAATAAATGCATGTCAGAATTTTTCAAAATATATTAATTTATACTGTGATATCACTAGAACCAAGTCCCTGTAAGGCTGTCACTAAATGCCTTAATGACAATTGAAGGGCTACTTTTTGCAACGTATATTATATTATTGTCATTAAAAGCTAAGTTTTAGAAACAATAATTTTTTATGTCTCTCAGCAATATTTTTTATGGCGAAAAGATAAATGACGCTAAAAGTACATTCCAAAAGTTAATTTTATTGTGGTGTTTCTTCAAAAAAATTTCATAGATTATGTATATATGTTGCATGAACACTAACTATTTGTAAAGTGTTTCTAGAATTGTAGAAATTACATTAAGTAGGATCTTTGTTACCATTTTCATCATTTTTATTAGAGTAATTTACAAATATACCTGTATAGTTTAACCATAATTAAAAATATATATAGTTTTAGAAATCGTAAATAATCTCACATAATTTGACTATAATTATAAATGTAATCATGTCGTCACAACATCGTAATAACTCCATTAATGTACCATCTTTATGTGGGTATATTTGCAAATATATACAAATTATATGGGTATACTTGCAATTTCTAAAACCATGTAGTTATATTTGAAATTATGGTTAATCTATATAAGTATATTTGCACTTTGTTCTTTTTAAATATTTTTTAGCTATATATGTATTTTTTTGTATTTCAAAATTTAACAATTTTGAAAATTATTTATGTAATTTTTAAGAGTGCAAATGCATACATATATTTAAAAATTATAAAAAATTTATAAGAATACCCACATAGTTTGACCATAACTACAAATATACTTATTACTTATTTTTTAAATTACAAATATACCTACATAGCTTACATATATTTAAAAATACACCTAAACTATGACGAAATTGCGATGATGTGGGCATATTTACAATTATTGTCTAACTATATGGGGTTATTTGTAATTTTTATCCGCTAACTTATCGAAGTTAGAAGATTTAAACTTTGATGGAACAATCTTTTGAAGTGGTGATCAATTGATTATGTCTATCTATATAAAGGACCCATGTTGTCAAGTGGGAAATTAATATATATCTATGGCGGTGGTCGACTTTGCGGCTAGAATTTTTGCAATTGGTTGCTTGACAAATGCATAGCCTTAATTATGGAGGCATAGATATTCACATCATAGGCGCGTATCCTAACTAGTTAACTAACTAATCATTGTATCTTTTCATCCAATTTAATTCATAACTACTGTTACAGGATTTGCTCAAATGAACTACATTAATATGTATCTAGGGCATACAAGAATATTTTCTATTTTTCTATTTCAGCTAATATTTCATACATATATATACAGGCTTACAGAAGTTGTCAAATCTTGAAGACTTGGATTTGAGTCACAACCAATTGACAGATAGAAACATTGGTCTGTGGATATCTAACCTCACATCCCTTGTGCATCTTGATTTATTCGACAACCATTTGAAAAATCCTAAGATATTGAAAGGTATGTGTCATTCATTTCCTTTCCAATAGCTTTTTCAATTAGTTATCTTTTCTGTTATTACTTGAAAATATATTTTTAATTGATCCTGTAATTAACTATATGTCATTACCAGGGTTGTGCTCTCTAAGGAATCTTCATGACTTGGATCTGTCTGCAAATGCAATAGAAGGACGAATCCCAACATGTTTCAAAGATATGCATTTTCTTCAAAGATTAGTCCTCAGAGATAACTTACTTAGCGGGGGAATTCCGCATTTCATATTCAGTAATCTAACAATGATGGAGACCATTGATGTTGGGGATAACCATTTGAGTGGTGTGATTCCATTCTTTATGTTCGCCAATCTCTCTAAGCTTTTTTATATTGATCTCTCCAACAATCCCCAAGCAAAAGTTGAAACTGAGTACCCACATTGGATTCCTACTTTTCAGCTATCAGAGTTACATTTAAAGAGATGCAATGTCAGCGGCAACATTCCCAACTTCCTCTCATCTCAACATAATTTGAGATACTTGGAGTTAGATCATAGCTTCATCAATGGACCCATTCCTCCCTGGATACTGTATAATGCCTCATCTCCTATGGTCTTATCTTTGAGAGGCAACTTGTTAGAAGGACCATTTCCAAAGTCTTCTCAACTCATTTCATCCATGCTCGTAAAAATTGATATATCAGACAACCACATCTATGGTACACTTCCTATGAATATTGGGGTATTACTTCCTATGTTGTTTCACTTTAATGCATCAAAAAATGCTTTACAAGGAAATATTCCGTCGTCATTGGGTGATTTATCAATGTTGAAAACACTGGATCTTTCTATAAATAACTTATCAGGAGAAATTTCATCAAGTTTAGTCAAGAACAAGACCTCATTAAGATATCTAGACTTGTCCAACAATCATTTTGAAGGTCAGATTTTTGCAAGGGACTTCATCGATGCTAGTCAATTACGTGTTTTGTTTCTTCACAACAATCATTTCAATGAAACTCTCCCACAAAGTTTATCAAATAGTTATTTTCTAATGTTCATAAATATTAGAAATAACAGTATAGCAGGCCCTATCCCAAGTTGGCTTTCATTACTCCCTAATTTGGTATCTATTCTCTTTGGTGGTAACTACTTTACAGGGCACATACCATTGGATTTTTGTCAAATGAAAAGTTTGCATACCCTGGATCTATCAAATAACACCCTCTCAGGAAGTATACCATCTTGCTTAAATAATGTTTCTTCCTTGGTCAAGAATTCCTCAATGTCTGAACTTCTTGTTGAGATAAGTTATGATGAGATTCCCTTTTTTGATGGAGGTCATACATTTGATTGGATGGATGAAGACATCGGGTTGAGAATGGATTTTTCTACGAAGGGAACAGTTTACACATATGAGGGCATTCCACTTTCCTTAATGACTGGATTAGATTTTGCTATGAATAGACTGACAGGTCATATTCCACCACAGTTTGGAGATTTGAAGGAGCTTCGCACATTGAACTTGTCCCACAATCATTTAACAGGTCTGATACCAGAATCATTCAAGTATTTGACAAATATTGAGAGCTTAGATCTATCTCATAACAAGCTCTCAGGTTCCATACCATTTCAGCTGGCTCAGCTTTACTCTCTCTCTAGTTTCTATATCACATTCAATAATTTGTCTGGAAAAATACCATCAGGAGGTCAATTTAACACATTTAATGTAAGCAGCTATACAGGAAATGTTGGACTTTGTGGGCCTCCTATTGAACAAAGTTGCTCGTCAACTAATCAACAACAATCATCCGACAAAAAAAAAGGGAATGATGAACCAGTGCTGGACATTATTAATAAGCCTGTAATTTTCTACTTGTGGGTGTTGTTCTCATATGCTTTTGGTTTTTCAAGTTTAGCTTTGGTTCTTATTTTCAATGCGAATTGGCGATGGAAGTATTTCAAAATTGTTGATGAATGTATTGATTCGACTGTTAATAGAATAAGGAAGTTTGGGTATTGAGGAAATGACTCTAATCAATATGATGTCATACCATGACAGTTGAAATATGCTTCTATCTAATGTCAATAGTTGTATTGTAGAGATGGAATAAACTATTTTGCTTTCAGATCTAGGCTTTGAACTAAAATTAAAAATTAAAAATGGATTTGATCTATGAAATTTCTTAAATTAATGAACTATAGCCATGTCTCTATTAGTCAATCAAATTCGTCATTTATTTAACAATTTATTACTCCATGATTGTCAAGCATGAAACTAGAAAGCAAACAATTCATTATCTGTGTGAAACTATTTTTTAGACTAGATATAAAAATATGGGTAGGCCGTATCAAATTTTGAAGTAACGTTATGAGTTTATTTTAAAATACGCCCCACTCATTATCTAATCGTGATGATTTTCATTTCTTAGACAAATGTGTAGGATATGAAATGAAGCTAAAATGTCAATGCATAATTCTCTCTTTTAAAGAATTCTTGTCTCGTTTTAGTTGTTCCTTCCCATTTATTACTTAGATAATCATTTAAAGATGGAGGGAGTGTGCACATGAATGAGGGTGTGCTCTATCAAGATAAAGGGGAGTGGGGCAGGCCATTGAAGCATAGCAACAGACTAGTAGTTTTCGATATGACAAATTGACATGGGATCTAGAACTAAACAATGGGAGAAAATATAGTTATGTTTTGATGTAGTTAAAAAAATCTAAGATAAGTATATGGTCGGGTGTTCCACTCTCTGAGATATCATTTTACCTCCAAGACAGTACTTGCCATGAATAAGAGGCAGGAGAAAAGGTAGACTATAGCTGGAGTAGATTATTAAAGTGTTTGGTGGATCTAATAGATTCAATCCATTTGCCCTTTAAAGAATGGAAGAAAGAGCATGTAAAGAATAGTGACCTATTTGAGTGATTAAAGTCAAAAGCAATAAAAATAGCCATTGAAATGGCTGCTATGAAAAAGGAACATTAATAAATAGACTTGTTGAAGCAGAGGAAGAGAAAATAAGAAAAGTACCAAAGTGCTCTCTACCACCCATGTAGAAGTCCAAATGGGTCATTAAAGAGCATACAAATTTTAGAAAAAGGTGAAAGATGCTATTGGATAAAAGATTGAGTTTAGAGAAAAGATTTTCAAGAGAGACGTTGATGATGCATGTGCTAAGAGAGATGATTAAAAATTTTGATATCGAGGTTCTTGGGAGTCACTAGTATGGAGAAGATAAAGAGAAAGAAGGTTCTTTTATCTAGTTTGTATGTGTGTTGAAAATAGCTAAAAACTTTTGTCTAATCCATGAACTAGTGAAATGCTTTCGTTATAATACTAGTATAGATGGATCATGGTTGGTAATGAGTGTGCTCTAGAGTCCGTTTCTCATTACTAGCAAAAATTCAAGATTTGGAGCTTGTTTGCCACTGTCCGTAGAAAATGGGGTTGTAGACTCAACTCCACAGCTAGGTCCAATTTGTCATTATTAGTTAGTTCTCTCTTATTACATAACTATGCTACTCCCACCTCCTATAAATAGTAGCTTTTTTCCCTTTTCCTAGTTGCCCTCGGGAAAGCTCTTTCCAATGTCATCTTTTTGCTAATGAAAAATAGTTTATACAAGCTCTATCACTAGTTTATTCTCCCAAAGAGAGATAAGAAACTAAGGTAAATCGCTAAAGTAACTTATTTTTTTCTCCTCTTCATGTATAGAATTGCTTTAATTCTAATTATAATTGCTCGAGCCTAAAATTAGGGTATAAGCCTCGATTTCAGGTCCGCAATATTACACAACCAATTGCAATATTGGCATATTTTAAGTATTCATCTAGAAGGAAGTTGGAGGCAGTTAAAAATGTTTAATTATTTGAAAAAAATGTTAGTGACGATCATAACGGGGCCCACTTTAAATTTTCTTTCACTACATTTCAAATTCATTTTGATTTTACAGTGCAAATCCATAATCTAAAAGCACCGAAAAGAAAAGACATCAGTATATTTCTCAAGCACAACCAAGCAAAAAAAATTTATAAGAATATACCCACACAAAATCTAAATTCATTTACAAAGAAAAGTTGAAAATCTTTAGCATTATAAACAAGAAAGGTGGCCTCAAATACTTACATCTAGTTGCATGCCTATAGCACATAAGAAGTAAAAGTGAATAGCTATTTTGTACTATAGAATGCTACAAAAGTCAATCAAAACCACCATACCATTAATCTTCCAGAAAGTTAAATATATATATATATATAGGAATTAGGTTCTAATGCTTCTTAGATTGGATGCATTTGGATGATACATAATGGTGGAATTAGGTTTGGAAAATAAATTGCAGGTTGCTAGCATTATGGTTTTAAGGCTGAAATGAGCATTAATATATAAAAGGGAAAATTGAATACAAATGAAAACTATACAAATTTATTACAAAGAAAGCAATCCACTTCTATTGATCTATATAGGGGAAGATGAATGGAACATTTCTAGTATCCAAATTCTTCATAGAAAAATAATCTGGTTGCTTTTTAGAGAATATCAATGGGTTACCAAAGCAAGATTTGAGTCATTCATCAGTTCAACAGTCATATGCCTTTGATCTACAAATCATGGCCTACCTTATTACTTGATGGGTCATGCATGAGACATGATTCTATATAGTACTAATCATTGACTTTGTTATAAGTAGTATAGAAGATCACATGTATATCACATGCCTTTGACACACTCAAAAGTGGTAGAAAGTACATAATAAAATTAAAAGTTTTGGTTAACCCCAAATCTCTTTCATAAGCCCACAACGTAAGGCAAGGAAACTTTCTTGAAGTTTGTTTAACAAGTTATGATAAGCTGTCAAAATATATAAACATGAAATTGTATAGAAAAGGACTGTCTTTAGGTGACAGATACTATGATTTATCAATGAGAAGAATCAAAGGCATTATTTTGGAGTAGCGTAGTAAATTTTCATAAGATATCCTATGAACTTATTCTTAGTAGCTAGAAGGATGGTTGTAAGTGAATAAGTTGTAGTATATAAACCCTTGGCCTAAAACCATAAAGGAATCTATATATAGGTTCGAACTAATTTTCCAATTTCAACAATAGAGAAGTAGGGAAAGCATATAGTTGATTCACAGAGTAATCTAGCTCATTAAAGAAATAGTGGACTTTCCTTTTAAGAATATCAGTGCTCACATTGTGGATCTTCAGCGTCATGTTTATCATCTCATATAACATAGAGTACTGAATCCCTATCTAAAGGAGGCAATCAAATCACTCCTATAATTGGCTCTATGTGCCATGTATGTGTTGCATCATCTTTATAGTATCGTAAGGCCCAGGCCTTATTAAAAAAGTTAGTGCTGCATGTGCCCATTCTTTAGTGCACATGCAGAACACAGAAAGCAAATAAAGGGTAGGAAAGGAGAGCTCGATCAGAAGCAGCAAAAAAATGAAAGAGAAGAAGAGAGCAAGGAAGGCAAAAAGGAGAAGCTCATCACTGTCACCATCGTTGATCGTCGGAGATAAGAGGATAGATGAGTTTTTGTGGGTTTCTTGAAGTTTACACTTAAATCATGCTAAAATTACAAGGATTTTGTAGAAAGGCATTAGATAAATATGTATAAAGGTAAAATACATGGAATAGAGCAAGGGATTTAGTTATCCATGGATTCAAGAGTTGAAATGGCTAGAGTTTTAATTTTTACCCCCAAATATTGATAGCAAATTATGGAGCTTTTGATAAGTTCATGATAAGATGATATTTGGAGCCCAAATCATGTAAACGGAAGGCTAAAATCAATCCTAAGTATGAAATTAAAGATTCAAGAGTGGTAGAATCGAATTTTCTTATCTTATGTCATGATATAATGCTTGTAAAATGCTATTAAGATTTATTAATTATAAATTAATATGTTTGATTCAATGTAGATAAAGAAAATTAAAATTTCTAACAACTCATGGAAATTGGGCAGACCTAAAAAATGTTGGTTAAGCATAGGTTTTTTGCTTCATCCATCCTAAAAATTATTTACTAATAAAATCTAAGCTATTAAAAATGTAGTGAAAAATTAGGAAGATATTATAACGGCCATAGAATATGAGTATCAAATTTTTATGCAAAATTTTAAATTAGCTAATTGACATAATGTAAGAATGATTTACATAAATTTTAAACATGTCTAATATATAAACTTAAGTTGAGGATTTAATAGATGGTGATAAGTTGAGTTAATGCCCTTAAATAACCTACTAAATTGGAGAGACAAGGTAAATGAAATTGTAACTAAAATAGAGGTCTGAACAAGAATGTTTTTCTCATCAAAGAGTCTTGATGACTCTCTTTGAAGAAGGAAAGCTAAAATTAGCTTTTGAATTAAGACATCTTCAGACATTAAATTTATGATGCAATGCATTATGACGTAAGTAAATACTTAGTTTTATATTTGTTAATTTTGATAGGAAAAGAAAAAAAGAAAGTGGAAGAAGTAGCTCAAGATTTTAAGGTAAGTCTTTCAAATTCGACAAATTGTTGTGATAGGAAATTCTCTTTTGTCATTTACTTTAAGAAAGGATATTTGTCAACAAATATTCATGTTTTGCTTTTAAATGCATTATTAGAAAATAGGTATAAATTGAGTCATTTTACATAAGCAATTTTTTGAAGTTTTACGTATACTATAAAGACATTTGGAAATGACCATTATCCTATTTTCATTATATACTTATATGTGTGCCATTAAAACATGTTTTTGAACTTGGTTTCTAAATACAAATCCTTTTTCTATGACAAGTCAAGCAAACTCCTTTCATGACATAAATGCGTTGGATACATATGTGAATGGAACTCATGAATGAAAATGAATATGTGGCATCACCAAGGTAGTAATTGGACAAGTAGTCTATCTTTGACGTTGCTTAATTGGTGTGTCCAATGCATGGGAGGATGATCACTTGATAACTGTCATCCACCAAAAATAGAATATGTCATTGAATGATACATATGTATGATTGCATTTTCATCCCCGTATATACATGATATTTCCTTGAACTCATCATGTTGATTAATCAATCGCGGATTTTTTGGTATGTTATGTAATTAGTTAAACCCTAGAAGTGCTAGATTTTTATATCAATATTAGAAATGTGTCTTCTTGTTATTGTTATAAATAGTATGAATATATATATATATATATATTATGTACCGTGCGAAGGATGGTTGTCATGTTGATGTGAGGTGGGAATGTTATGCCTCTAGGCAGCAATGGAATGATTATAATTGTAAATGAGATAATACGGGATATATATTTTAATGTATTGGATTGTGAAAAAGGTGTATGTAAAATTTTTGAAATATCCCAATTACAGACAGAATGTTGCTAAAATTTTTATTACTATTAAAAAATTAGACCTTTTTTGAAGGTTTATTAGTTCTTTTACTGAGAAGTAATGTATAAGCACATATTAAGCTAGGGACTTTACTTAAAAAAGATTCATGGTACGAGATGCTATGATATGTCCAATGTAATGGGATGTCATAAGTAAGGGTACTACAAGCATACTTGTTCTTTCCAAAACCAACGTGTAGCAAGAAATCTAATTTTTCAAATTTGTGACTCTCCTTAGATGTGGAGTTGATCCTTTTTGTTTTTCTCTTGAGATCCTTGTCTAATTCTCCTTATTGTGGCCAATGATAAAACAAATTAGAAGGAGATGATCCCACTAATAGTCTTATATCTGAACTATTCATGAAAATCCAAAGCTTTAATTATGTGGAGTTTTTTTTTCAGCTGATTATCACGTAGAACATGAGGATACCTTGAAAGAAGATATCTCAATTCCCACTGATCCAATCCAAAACTTTTCAAATAATCCAATGTCAATATCATAAGCCCTCAAAATTAAAATTCAACACTTTGGGCAATGGAGGAGGACCATGCCTACATTCTTCTTGCTTGCATCTGGTGATAAAAAAAAATCAACTTTCTCCACAAAATCTCCTATGCATGTTCAAGAAAAACATTGCACATTCTTCCAATTAGCTCCATTATTTTTCCACATTTGCAACATTGAACATATAGCACCTAAATCTTCCTACAGACCTCATAGCAAACATCCACATCACCCTTAAAAAAGCTCAGCAAGTTGAATCAAAGATGATCTTTTCAAGTCATTCAACAACTCGGCGATCCCCACATCCTCCCTAGCAAGAACCAACGGGAATGCTACATAGATTCCAACCACAAAGTGCACATTAAAGTTCAAATCTTGAAGCCCAATCAACTAGCTTTTCAATGCGGTCAGATCCTGAGAGAAGATGGAAACTTCCTCCTTGTAAATCCAAGAGAGCTTATCCCATGGGAAGCCATAGTCGAAGAGGATGCATAGGGCAAGGATGAAGTTGGGTTAGCCTGAAAAGAATGAGCTGTTCAAGGGAAAAAGTCGAATTCGTTGGTGGGGTTGTAATAGAGGAAGTGGTGGATAAAGAGAGTAATGTCAAGGGAGGAGTAATGGTAGATGGAGAAGAGGGCAGCCAGAGATGAAGGGGACTTGGAGCTGATGAAGTTGGCAATGGCGGAGGGCAAGCAGCAAATAGAGTAAAGGTAGTCAGTGATGACTCCATAGTTTGTGCAATGGCTAGATGGTGATAGGTGCTTTGCGCACTATTGATGCACTGGAATAAGAGTTGTTGGTGGAAGAAATTCATTCTTTCTTCTTTTCTCTCTTTATCTGGCTCTTTTTCAAGGGTTTAGGACTTGGGGGTAGCAAATCCTATTGTCAGAGCACCTCGATAAGGGCTCCAATGGGCTCCAATCCGCCCTTGAGCCACTTGATGAATTTTTAAAAATTTCTATCTTAATCCTAAGTTCTTTTAAAACTAGTCTAGACCGGACATAAAACCAATTGAAAAGTCAACTGGGAGAAGATGTGGTTCGATTGGCAAATGGTTTTGTAATTTTTCTAAAAGCCATAAAAAGTGCATTGGACTACAAGTCCACTGCCAAGATCAATTAAACCTCCGTCTAGTTTTATCACATTAAACATAGTATTCAACAAAAGCAAGGATAATGGTGCATTCACCAACATCATGTCATTCCTCTTTCTTTATTGCATTTCAATGCTAGTATATGTAAAAATGGGTTGGGTAAACTATGAGTTATGACCACCGATAGGCCATAGTATATTTGTATACACATTTGATTATACATTTTTGTGAATATTTCAAAAAACTTTTTACTTCTCTTATTTAAAAAGTTTTTCATTTAAAAATATTATCTAATATAAAACACACCCTTAGAAAGAATGACATCTAATGAGAAATAGTTGCAACAAGACTTGGTTTAATTATTTACTGGTATATTATACTTATACACTGTTTGTTAAATTCTTATGCTACTTTTAGTTAGATTCATAGTATATTCTAACCTGTTCTTGTAAAGCATAGGTCAGTTGGATTTTACTTTCAAATGGGTGACTTTAATATAGACATTTACCATCCATGTAATCAAGTTACTTATATGTGAATTTAAAATTAAACGTTGAAAAAGAATATGAGGAAGAGAAGGAAAATTTCTTATTGAAGAGTAAGAGAAAATAAAAAATTAGAAATATATTTAAGCAAAAAAGATAGACGCATAGGCATTTGACGATAGCTTAAAATTTTGTTATGTGCATAAGTCACATTTGCTTAAAAATAGGTACATTTAAGTGTAAATTTGGGAATGCTTAGTTCTATTTACATCTGTTTTGGATATATTAATACTTTATAAAATCAATTTTTCATATAGTAATGACATTTTAGATGGTTTAGATGTGGAGAACACTACTTAAAACTTGACATTTAGCAACAAATTATTTTATTATGTTGATTTTATATGTTTGTAAATGGAACACATATATAGTGATATTAGACAATCGAAAAAATTTCCATAATAATATAAATAATACTAAACACAATTGATGGAGTGAATTTTTTTATCAATCATTTAGATGTTAAAATAAAGAGAGTTACATGAAGTATCCCCAATTTTTCATGTGTTAAGTAAAATTAGCTAATAAATATAGTGATTGGTTATAATTTTAGGATAATTTACATATATACCATATAGTTTGACGTTAATTCTAGATATACCTACGTAGCTTAACGAATTACATATAATTTTCATATAGTTTCATCAAATTGCGTACTACCCTCATAAGCGCACTTTGTTGTTAGCTGTCATTGATACTTTACGAGATATTTTAGAAAATGACAAAATTTCCTTGTTGGTAATCTGCATATATATATAGATAGACATATTCAAGTGCAGCGCTACTACGGTGCTGAAATGGAGCCCACATGATGATAAAATTAAAATGTACTCCATCTATTATATTTTGAATAATATATTTTATTATCATATAAATTTTCATCTCAATCGGATATGTGCATGAACCCCATCTGAAAATGGTATAAATTTAATGTAATAAAATAGTTTGATATAAATAACAACTTTAAAGTAATTTTTTCAACATGTAAATTATTTGCTATAAAATTTATATATGGATAAATAATTGTATAAAGTTTCATTGCATTTTAATATGTGAAGGGCCCATTTATGCGCCAATATACCACTGTTCCGAAGCAGTTTTGCTGTACCAAAATAGCTCTCATATATATAACCACATAATTTGACGTTAATTGCAGATATGCCCATGTTATTTTACGAATTGCATATTACCTCACATAGTTTCACTAAAATTGTATATTACCTCCATGAGTGCACTTTGCCGTTAGCTGTCATTGATATTTGCATGTTATTTTGAAAAAGATGAAAATGTCCTTGTTGGTAATTTGCATATATATATATATATCCACATAGTTTGATATTAATTGCAGATATACACATGTAGTTTCATGAATTGTATATTATCCCCACATAATTTTACCAAAATTACGTTTTACCCCATGAGTGCACTTGTTGGTAGCCATCATTGATACTTTGCATAATATTCTAGAAAATGGTGAAAATATGATCATTAAAACTTTTATTAGAAGCAATCAACAACAAACACATCTACTGCATGTGAGCATTTTGGTTAATCGGGATGAGAGTCTGAAAAAGTTTAGGCAGAAAGTGCTAATATTTTTTAATATTTTTGCAACTTTTTTGTAAATCAAAATGCATCTCTTGAATTTTCATAAGCATTTGGGAATCATATAATTTATAAAAAAAAAATCCTCCAATGTTTAGAATGAGTTTTGACGCAATGTTGAAATTTCTGGAATGGATTTCAACCTTTGCTTCATTATAGCATATTGACCCAGCTTAATATATTTGGAATGGATTCTAGGATTACATGAAAAATCATCCTCTGTTTGAACAAAAAAAAATTTGTCAGGCGAAATTCTATGGGATGAAGTGAATGGGCCTTGTGCTTGGATTGCTTGCTTTTGAACTTCAACTTTGCAATTTTTTTGGAGGTAATTTGCGTTGGCCATTTTGGAAAGTTATGATGCATGTTGAAAAAATGAGTTTTGTTGAAAAAAATTCAAAAAACAAAAACAAATACACGCAGACGCAATTAAGACTTGAATGCCTCTATGATAGCATGCATGTGAGGTTTTTTCGCTTAAAACAAGGAATTGAGAAGGTTGGACTTACTTAGTGGCTTTGCACTATACCACCTTGTTTGTGCAGATCAAGGCTTTTAATGGATGAAAAATGGATTAAAATGGCCCTAATATTGATGAATTTTAAAAACAAAAATAAATACATAAAAGAATTATAAAATCGTAAAAGTTGGTATATGAGTTAAATACACCAAGGAAAACATGGGTTTTTAATATATAGATGTTTCACTTTAATTCTTGATATGTTCATTGACCCGTAGAAAAATATAACTAACTATGAAGATAACATAGAAAAAATGGGCGAATTAGATGCCTCAGCCGCTTGTTGGTTCAAGCCCTCACTAGATGATAAGGATAGTCATCCCAACATCACCATTAATATCGTATCCACTCATTGACCCAAGTCTTTAATAGATGATAAGGATAGTCATCCCAATGTCACTATTTTATTTTTTAATTTCTGGGAATGATCATTTATTGTGTCCATTTTCCATTATTCCAGACATTGATTGCATGTAAAGCACACATTTTCGATTCGCATAAATTTTCGATTCTCATTTAAGTATGTTTCATTTTAGGATGTTGATTCTATACTATGCAACGTAAGTTAGTTCTATATGATGCATCTTTTGAAAGATGCAACTTCGAATTTTTCAAAATGAAATTTTTTTGGAAAACTCATGTACCAGTATATGAGTAATTTTCAATAAAAGTTTATTTTATAAAGTTGAAAATTTGTATTAAGATAAGCTAAAATATTTTGTATAGATTCATCTAAGTGAGGTCCATAATCTTTATTACGATGCACTGTATATAAAATTAACATCCATTTTTTAGAAAAATTCTCATATATATATGAATGAATTTTAACCCTAATTCCTAATATGCTCATGTTGCTAACAGAATCAGCAATTATTGTTATATGTTGAATAAAATGATTACTTTGCCCATGGCAAAATGTTAAAGTGTCTCTTAACTTCAAGATGCATGTAAGCATTGTGTATGATTCCACTGTCAGACGAAAGTTAGAGAGCCAAAATCTAAACTATCATAAAATAAAATTTAGAAAGTACAAAAAAAAAAAAACAGAAACAGAAACAATGAGCTTTCACCTCCCTCCTTCCAAAATGTAGTTGCCAAAGAAATTTTTTTCAATAATTTAGGATATGTCATATAGCAACAAGTGATGAGAAAATTGATTGTTTATAGCTACTAGTTACTATACTTAGCAAATAAAATTTTGATTCAGTAGGCAAAACATTATCGTAAGTAAAGAAATTTTTTCTTACACACAAAAACATCATCATAAGCAAAAAAAAGAAAAGAAAAAAAACTCCCGTTTATTTATTTTCTTTTCTCACAAGGATTTTGGTTGCTAATAAGAGTTGTCAAAATGGATTTTTCTAGATACTAAATGAATCTTGGTGTGTATGACATCTAAGACTCTTCATCACAATTTAATTATCATTTTATGCACTTCAATTTAAGGAAGAAATTCACTTTCCCTTCATTTCTTCTTGTTCTTTGGATATGTAGCAAGCACCTGCGAAAAATCCACCTTGAAACCTTATAGGAAAAAGAAGTTACGTAACTCACATGGACCTTCTTGAAATTTTCTTTCATCATGCTTCAAATTCTAGAGTAAGACTAAGATCCACATGAGCTCATTTACTGAGAAAAGACAAAAATCTTGAGCATTAATTACCACCAAACACGCTCCATCAAAAAAAATACAACCAAAAGAGAAAGCCTTGAGTAAGTGCATTTAAAAAATAATTCATTGGATTGTATGCAGTCTAGTTGGGAGAAGTGAAGGGAAATTCATCAATATATATCCACAATGACTGATCCGTTATTATTATTTTAATTAGAGGTGACAATCGTGGTAAGTCATTCATTAGACTAAGTTAAAAGAGCATACGCCTTACATTTATGGCTTAGAGTTTCATGCTCTATTGCTACTAGATGACTAATCACGCATGATACCTTATGCCCATATAGATTTCATCATCCAAGCCTTCCATATAACCCCATAACCTTACAAGGATCATGATATATTCCACTTCTCTTCAATTAAGGATTTCTTGTATCCCAATAACATAGCAAAATTAATGTTGGTCAATGCCCAATTTGTTTATATCACAATTATTGATTGCTAAGCAGGAGCTACGCGAAGCAACAATTTTTCTGCTCATTATGTTATACACATAAATATCCCTTCATTTTGGACAAAATTATGTGTATGCACGACTGCTAGTTTTTCAATTAACGCTAGTAATTTTTATATACTTTCTAATAGATCGATTTGTCCGAAGTTCATTATATGGTTTATTACTAGTCCTTGAAGTAACTATTAAGTAATTCTAAAAATTATCAAAATAGCTAAAATTAAGAAGCATGGAAAGAAAATAGATGATATACCATGATCAGTCATCAACATGAACAAAAAGAGATAATTACTTAGTTAATGATTCAATACAACTGACGTGAAGATTTGTCTCTAAATCTTTTCCTATTCCGCATGCAATATCTTCCATGCAATTTACAATATATTCATTGCCTGTCAATATCCAGTCTTCAAAATTTTAAATTTGTGTACATTTTCCATTGTTGATATGTTTCATTAACTAGTAGAATCTAATTAAATTCAATATTTGGAAATATATAGATAGATTTAACATATGAAAGGTAGCGTAGGAAAGATTGATGACATATATGTTTCATTCTCTTATGGACCAAGACTTGAGTGGATGGTAAGGAAAGTCATCCCAATGTTGCAATCCTATTTCTTAATTTTTGTGGACGATCCTTTTTTTCGATTGGGTCCATTTTCCATTACATATTGACTGTCATCACCTGTAAAACTCCATATATAGTATATGTATTCATAAATATTCTTAAACATAGGGCTATTTTGAGATTTTAATAAAATTAGGGACAAATTTGAAATTTTCAAAAAACGTTTAATATGCCAAATACTTCCCAATCATTCTAGCGGCTTTTGAGAAAAAAAAATGCAGTGGAAAACGACGGAAGAAGAGAAAATCGGAAGATAGAGAGGGGGAGAGGGAGAGGAGAGGAGAGGAGAAAATATTAGGGTTAGGGGATTTGGATATTTTTGAGTTGGATTTAAAGTTGGAGATTTTAGAAAAAGTAGATGGAAACCAAGTTAAGCAATTTATTTTCAATCTTTCTTTATTTTCTTGTTTATTGCATTTACTTAAAATATTGTGATGATATAGAAGAAATTTAGTATGAAATTAAGATGCTAGGGTTAGAAATTTAAAACCCTAATAGGATGGAGGATAGAGATGTTTCCATAGAGACGAAATTTGAGTATGAAACCAAGATGGATAATTTTAAAATTTTATTTTATTGTGAAAGACAGTAGTTATTTTAAAAATATGGAGGTGATGTCAAAGATGGGTATCTCCAAATAGATGTTTGGACTTTGAGAATGATGAAAATAGGATATTTGAGGATGAAATCAGAGAAAATTATTTTTGGAATATTATTTCAGAAATATTATTATTGTTCTATGTAGACTAAAGCGAAGAGTATGATGAATCTTATAAAAACCAAAGTTGGAGAGATGAATCTTATAAAACCCAAAGTTGGAGATTTTTAAATTTTGCATAAGAGGTAAGTAAGATTTTTCTCATTTTATTTGGATGTTTATGAATGTTAATGGATTTTATTTTTGGGCATGGATGTTTTGCGATGAATCAAATGTTTCGCTTGAGATTTTATGACAACTTTTTTCTTGAGATGTATGACTTTATTGGCTTTAATTATTTAATTGAGTTGAGGAGTATTAACATTTGTTTTGATTTAACGATGAATTTATATGCTTTTTTAAAGTATGAGTAGATGGAGATATTTTTAAAATGAGCATATAAGCACGGGCGTCACATATGAGTGCATTATCACATTTGAGCATGACATGTGATGATTTTCCGAGCAAGCCAGTGAATAAGAGGAGCTACAGTATACAGCGGTATAGCCTTGTGAGATGTTTAATAATGACAAGTCTACCTAGCGCGTCAGGCAACATGGAGGTGATGTTGAGGATGAGCATTTACATTGCATAAGCATTTAAAGCATGACTGCTTGCATGAGCATAGTATGGATAAACATATGAATTTTTGACATATTTGATATTTGAGTTATTTCATGAAAATACTATTCGTCTAGTTTAATATTTGAGTTTTACAACTACCCTACTTACTAAGTTTGTCTGGACTCTTAATTTCTTACGTTGATGTTTTTAGATGATAAAACTGAGGTAAGAGCCCAACATAGGGTTAGTCCTCGACAGGAATGAGAAAAGATCCCGGTGGGTATATATGACCTATTATCTTAATTAATAGGAAAGATTAAATTAAATTTTACGTGCGAATGAGTTATGTGAAAAGGACTTCCTGTGAATCTATTTTTTTGGAGTTGATATGTGGTTACTTTTGACGATGAATTGGATGAGATGGATGATTTATTTAATTTATGCAGAGAGGCTTAAAGGAATTTAATGGATGTTAGTTGATATATGGTTATTTATGTTGATGAATTGGAGAATATTCAAATAAATTTATTTTGTTTAGCTTTTATATTTTATGTTATGTATTATAATAGATAGTATGATATAAGAATTCTTGTACAGAGTGATTCTATCTAACCTCTCAACATTATGATTTTGGAGAAATGTTGCCGAATTTTTCGATAAAATCACAACCGTTGGCTAAGTGAGAGGTTAGCCTATAGGAAGTGACACCGCCCCAGTTTAAACAGTTTGTAATGTCTTCATTTATCATTCTCAATTAAATAGTTTCATTTTCTTTTCTTTAATTAGTTAATAGAATCCAAACTATGTGTAGGTGCTTCCTTAAATTCCAAATATAATGTAATAAAAGAAAAAAGAGATATACTATATTTTTTGTCTGAGAGATGCTATGTTTACGTTATTGATGCTTTATTTTCCATTCTTATCCACTTATTGATCCAAGTTTTTACTGGATGACAAGGATAGTCATCCCCATGCCACCATTTTATTTTCTTAATTTCTATGAATCATTTTTATCGTGTCCACTTGCTAATATTCTAGTCATCGACTGCATGTAATATATACATTTTCTACCTCATTTAACTGTTCCATCTAATTTAATTAATTAATAAAATTCAAACTACATATAGTTGCTTCCTTAATTCTAGTATAGGTTATTAGCAATGAAATTAATTTTGTTGCTAAATTTCATTACTATTATAAATAAGGCTATCATCCATGTCTAATTAATTAGGTTGAATTGCATAAATCATTTTTATAATTATGGAGTGTTCGTTTGTACCTAAAACTTTTCCTACCAAAATTTCTAAATCTAAAATTCAGCATTGTAATAAATCAATTTTTCAATGAGATAAAAATAGAAATCACTGGCATTCGAAACGTACATGCTTCAAACTATACCAAACATTTGAATCAATTCAAAGTAAGGTCCTACTTACCTCTTTTATTTTCAAATTATTCTCCCTCCACCCGTTTATGTGCAAAATCTGACTCAAAACATATAACGCTAGTCAATAGCCATACTTTTTCCAATGCTTACTATGTGACAAATCCTAATCTCATAATGAGGACTTCTAAGTTCTTAGGGAAATTTCCAAAGTGGTAATATTTTCTAATCTTCCTTTGTAGTTATTTATATTTTAGTTCAGTTCATCATATTACAAAATCCTATCATATAAACACATAAATTCCAACATCTTATAGTTTAACCAAATAACAACTTAATATTAAACAATAATTTAATAATATAATTTAAAAACAGTTTGATAATATAATTTAGTTGTATAAACAATAATTAATATTATTACCAAAACTAACAATGATTAATGTTAAACAAACAAACATGCAAACTTTCAAATGATGTACAACAATTATTATAAACCACTTTTTTGTGCATTATATTAATAGAGATCCATCCACAAATACAAACCCACCAGTCCAATTAATATAAATCTAATCTATCTTAGAAAGAACCCACAAGCTTAAATTTCTGATTATAATGATTTTAATTGATATATAGTAATCTAGAAAGAGAATACGTAGAATGGATTCCACTAAATCTTTAACAATATTTAACTGGTCTCGATGTTTGTTTAAATGTGAAGTGATTCTAGCTTCTAGCTTGCAAGTCAACTTTGCATGACTATAATTTGAATTTTATATTTCAAATATTTTTAAGGTGTTATGAAATAAATTCTCTATCGATATTTCTTTTGTTAAAAAGAACCTTTGCAAGGGATCACTTAGACTACATATGTATATATATTAATATAAATTTGCACCACTTTGAAAAGAACTATATATATATATATAGTCGCCGACCATGCATGGGGCCCCTTTCTTTTTATTTATTTATATATATACTTTAAAGAAAAACCAACGAACTATTCATTTTTTTCATACTAAGGTACCCCTATGTACACTCATTTGTGATTTATCATGTCCTGATAGTCCGGATGGACTACCATCCATTTGTCATAATAAAATGCATCATATACTAAATAACCGAATGTTCCATATAGATGCTGATACGATATGTTATCATATTTGTAGGAATGTCCGGTCCATCCACATATATGTATAGATATATCTGGTGCATTTAACACGTATATTTTCCAACTAGCATTTCTGCCTTATCCTCTACAATCCAAATTCTAATCTCATCCTTTCCCATATTATTTATTTCCTATAATTTAATTTTCATCTAAATCTCATCTGTGTATCGGTTTGTATTAATCTTACTCGTTCCATACCTCAATCATTTAAAATATTTAATCGTCAATTCTGTTCATATCTCAATCATTTAAAATTTAAACTTCAAATGTTCATTTGAATGACTACGCATACCTGTTTATTTGGGGAAGGAAAATAAGAGCTAAGGCAGATCTCCTCAATTACTCTTCACCATGTCGCTAATTGGATGATGGGGCATTCTAATTTGAATAAAGGTTGAGTGCCAACTTCCCACTCTTTATATTCTCACGTATTCTATCCTACTTCAATTTCCATGAATGTTTTCCTTATTATTAGAAAATCTCAATAAAAGCAAAAGTTCTATATAATATCAAGTCTTGTATCCTTTAATCGCCATGCTTTACAATCCATGTAGTAATGATCATATCTTTTTTTTTATGTTCTTCCATAAATCTAAATTAAGTGCGATCCAACCCATTTAATTTAATGGAAATTGACGCCAACGAATATACACTGTTCATGTATATCATATAGTTGTCTACTTCATTCTAAAGGCATGAAATTATAAGGCTAAAATCATCTCCATTTAACTCATGGTTCCCATCCAAATTGCTTATTTACATAAATAATTAATTGTGTAATTATTTAAACCAGGCTGATTTAACTTATTTTATAATTATTTAAATCATGCTAACTTATTTAATTATCTATTTTGGGCCATTTGAAAATTACAAGTTCGGCAATATTGGTCAGTGCATTTTTGCTAATGCATTTAATAATTATGATAGTATATAATATATAATAGTTCATCATATTTATTAAATTAAATTTCTACTCCCATCGTTTCAAATTTTAATTTTTCATAAATTTTAATTTAAACAAATTATCATACTAATCTCACCTTTGCGTATGTATTTGTCTTAAATTTTCTCATTTCCTTTAACACTTGGTTTCGTAAATATATTCTTTTATATTTAGGTGGACACCCGGCCTAACTAGTGGTTATCTCATTTTATTATTTTTATTTTCAGCATATATATAATACATATATACCTTGTATATATTTAATGCCCATAATTTTAATTAATTTTTTGTATAATAATAAATAATTCTTTAATTATTTAAATAGTATTAGCCTGTTTATTTACTTATTCTCTTTCACAATTTTAATTAAAATTACAAAACCTTAACTTGCACTTCAATTAACATGCTAATAGTAACTTGCACTTCAATTTTTAATTTTTTGAAAAACTCATGCGTCAGCAAATGAGTTTTCAAAAAAAATTTATTTTACGAAGTTGAAAATTTGTATTTAGATAAGCTAAAAATCTTTAAAATATTTATATAGATTCATGTAAGTGAGGACCATGATCTCTATTACATTGCATCATATAAAATTAACAATCATTCTTTAAGGGAATTCTCATATATACCTACGATTTTTAACCCCAGTTCCTATCTGCTAAATAAAATGTTTAAAGTGTTATCAGGAGCTCCACTTCCCTCCTTTTTCTACCGTCGCTAAACTTTAAGGTACATGTAAGCATTGTGCATCATTTGGCCATCAGACGAACTTTAGAAAGCCAAAATACAAACTAAGATAAAATAAAATTCAGAAGAGAAAAAAAAACCGCCAAGGCTGCGAGCTTTCACCTGCCTCACCTCAAAATTTAGTTGCCAAAGAAAATTTTTATTTTTAATAATTTGGGGCATATGTTATCTGGCAACAAGTGATAAGAAATTTGATTGTTAATAATTACTGATTTTTTACACTTACGCAATTAAATTTTGTTCTAGTTGGCAAAACATTATTGCCGGTAAAGAAATTTTTCTTGCGTACAAAAGATCATCATATGCAAAAAATTCTCTTTTATAATTTTCTATTCTAGTAAATATTTTGGTTGCTGATAAGGGTTGTCAAAAATAAATTTCCTAAATACTAAACAAATCTTGGTATGTATGACATTTAAGACTCTTTTCCACAATTTAATTAGCACTTTATGTGCTTTAATTCAAGGAAGAAATTTACTCTCTCCATTTCTCTGCATTCTTTGGCTATGTCGCAGACATTGGAGAAACATCCAACTTGAAGCCTCATGGGAATAAGAAGGTAAGTAACTCACTGTAGGCTCATATCCCAATAGAACAACCAATTAATGTCGGTCAATACAAAAGGTAGTTAATTTGTTTATAGCTCAATCATTGATGGTCAACCAGAAGCTAAGTGAGGCAACAAGTGTCCTACTCATTATGTTATAGATATAAATATGTCTTTTTTTTCTGTCCAAAATTATATATATATATATATATATACCTCTACAAATTTTCAATTAACTCTAGAAATTCTTATATAATTTTCTAATCGATCTATATGAGCAAAGTTAATCATATTGTTTATTAACATCCAGTGAAGTAAGAATTAGGTAATTCTGAAAACACTCAAAATCGCCTAAAATTAATAAGCATAGGAAGGAAATAGATGATATGCCATAATCAGCCATTAATATGCACGAAAGAAATAATTGCTTGGGCAATGATTTAATAAAGCCGACATGAAGTTGTCTCTAAATTTTTTCTTATTGTACACATAATATTTTCCATGCATTTTCCGAGATATTCATTGATCGTCAACATCCAATCTTCAAATTCTAAAATTTGTTTACATTTTCTATTATTGATATGTTTCATTAACTAGTAGAATCTAATTAAATTCGATATTTTGAAATACATAGATGAATCTAGCATGTGAAATGTAATGTAGAAAAAATTGATGACATATTTAGATGTTTCATTCCCTTATAGACCAAGTTTTAATTTAGTGGATGGTAAGGAAAGTCATCCCAATGTCACAATCTTATTTCTTAATTTTTGTAGACGATCTTTTTTCTTGTGTGTTCATATTCCATTATATATTGACTATCACCACCCCATCTTCAAACCTTTTGTAATGTCTTCAATTTCCATTCTCAATTAAATAGATTTCATTTTTCTTTATTTAATTAGTTAATAGAATCTAAACAAGATGTAGGTACTTCCTTTTTTTATTATTTGGTGTTACACAATGTTGTGCCTGATATTACATTTAGGCTCCTTCATGTAGGTGCTTCCTTGAATTCCAAATATAATTTCATAAGACCAAAAAGAGTTATACTATTTTTTTATTGAGAGATATACTATTTTTAATATATAATTTCTATATTTTTTGCGAATGTATTTTATTATAATATTAGTTGTCAAGATGTATAATACCAATCAAAATATATATAGATGCTTCGTTTTCCCTTCTTATCCACTTATTGATCCAAGTCTTGGATGGATGATACGGATAGTCATTCCCATGTCACTGTCTTATTTCTTAATTTTTATGAATTATCTTTCATGCATCGTGTCCATTTTTCCAATATTCTACTCTAGGTTATTAGCAAAGAAATTAATTTCTTTACTATTGTAAAATGAGGACATCTTCCATGTCCAATTAATTTTGGTCGAATTACATAAATAATTAAATTGTAATTGTTTGTCCCAAGTTTATGACAAAGCCCAAGAGGGGAGAGGTGAATTGGGTCTTTTAAAAATTCTTTTGCAACAGGAAAAATTCAACCCCTTGATAGTTTTGTCCCCTTGAAAGAAAAACATGAAACCTAAAGCAATAATTAATAAACGTAAGAAGTTATAGTGGTTCGGGACAACCCTCCCTACTCTACTCCTCCAAGAAAACTCCCTAGTGTCTTAGGTTCCACTAAAACAAGTTTACAATATAGCAGAACCTTTGCTCTATTCTAGATTTTAGCTCTAGGGGACCTTATACAATTTCAGCACAAGTAGGTGACAAGTTCTACTCCAATCACACTCAACTTTACCTTCACTTAGTCTTAATTTCCAACACTAAACCAAGTGGAAAACAAATGATCAAAGAATAAACAAGAGTTCTACACATTACAGGTGTGTGGGCAGATTTAGGCACAGAGAAGAATTTGTAGAAGTAGTTGAAGATGAAGCAGTTTAGCTCTCAGCAGTTGTATGTAGTGTTCTTCTTGAAAAGCTACTTGTAGATCACTTGAATGCTAGAAAATGAGGAAAGTAAACTCAATCAATGCTTATTCAACTTCTTTCCTTGTTCACTTGAAGTCCCTTGAATAGAGGAAAGTAAATTCAAACGTTTTGTGGTAGGTAGAGTGCATTTAATGTGCGAACGTTCGAATTTTTCGGCCGTTGCGAACCAAGTCGCACGCGAAGTCGACTTCGGATGCGATTTCGGCCTTCAGCTTTCAACTCGAGTTCCATACTTAGGTCAACTTAGTCTTAGACTTGACTTAAGTAGCAGGTGGAGTCGACTTCGGATGCGACTTCACCTAGTCATGTTCTTCTTGGAACTTTAGTCTTTGTTTGTGATCTACTTGTGTGTTTGGTCTTTCTTTCTTCTCTTGTCAAATGCTTAGATCTTCATTTGTGATTTTAGTTTTTGACATTTAGTATGATACATGGGTTTGTTTAGCATTCCTTGGTCTCTTGATAAAATCTTTTTTCATTTATCTTGGCTCGAGGTTGTCATTTCCTCTTGAATTTAAATTCTTCATCATAATAAGAGTTTTCGAAACTTCTTAAGTGATGATCTTAACTTGAGTCACAGACTTGAGTCGACTGGAGGTGCAACTTCACCCAACTCGCATGTTGAGGTCGACTTAAGATGCGACTTCACCCAAGTCGCATTGTGGAGTCAACTTGATGTATGATTTAACTTTGTCATTTTCAAATTCTATAGTCAAGGCTCACCCGAGTCGCTGTTGGAGTCGACTTCATATTCCGACTTCACCTAAGTCGCAAGCGGGGTCAACTTCGGTTGCAACTTTGCCGTCTTAGAGTCCCGATTTCAGTGTTGTCGATTTTGGAGACTTTGAAGTCGATCATGGAGTCGACTTGGGTATCGACTTGACCTAAGTTGATGCCTAAGTCGATTTGGCATGCAACTTGACCTACTATACTTTTGAGCTTTGATTATTTGAATCTTGTCATCACTTAGCAAACACATTAGTACTTAAATGATTCTCAAATTGAGTTGTTAATCATCAAAATATGGATTGTGCTTAATTTGCCTCAAGTTCCAACAGTAATAAACCTGTCCACTTGAATTGCATGAATCAAACCGGACAGATAGTATGCCGATTCATTGTCCAACCAATTGGATTATAGCGTCAAATCTGAGCATGAGAATATCGAAGACAACTCATGTCTTTTAATTATATCATACGATATGACAATGTGACATCTTCCAATGCTTTTCAATGGTGGAAAAGATTCTCATAACTTTTCCATAGTCTGTGGTGACTTTGACCTTAGAATAAATACACTCACTATCTTAATTTCCACATCCTTTATTAAGCTTGACACCAAAAGTAAATACACGGAATATCGGTTCATTTGCAAAAATAATCCTTAAAACTTTTTAGTTGTGCGAAAATATTCTTGTAAACAAATGGTTAAAAGATGGGGGTTTTTAATTGCCAACGATTGTCTTCTTCATCACATCCGACAAAAACCCATCATTATGATGTCTTGCTTAGCTCTTATAAACTCACGAACTGCAGGAAAGTCACATCCGAAATGATCTTCATTCATTTTTTTATTTTTTCCAAAATAGAATACTACCACTAATGTATAAGATGGTTACCAACTATCAAAATTGGTTTATGTGGATGGAGCAAGTGCCTTGCACATTTGAAAACTTAGGTCACGAATTTGAATGAAACATTCCTTAAACATTTGCGAAGGCATTGGCATTGGAGTTACGACGGGTTTCTATAAGATATGATGTAAACCCTTATTATTTTAGCATTGATATGAAGGTAAGACATGTATATGTAATTAAGAAACACATAAAATATGATTATATGTAAAAAATATATTATTTTTGTGTTCAACATCTTCACTAAGGAAAAGCTTCAAAATATAATAAAAAAAAATTTCGCCTAACAATGTGTAGAATTGGAAATTGATAAAAATGAAAAGTTTTAATATATATATATAATATATAATTTCCCCATTATACATAAGTTGGATGTTAACCAAGTGGTTCCCAAGCTTTGAAAGAATGAGATTCAAGCAGCATCCGATCTCCTATGTCTCAAATTTTCATTTATTTATTCATTTTATTACATTATTCATTTAATTAACAAGAGATTTATTATTTTAATTTATACAACCAAAAATATTAAAATTATGGGTTGAGCATTGATTACATGCAAGGTGGCATCAAGGTGGTATAATGTGGTCAACATATTAGCTTCTAGATAATTGGTATGTGACATGCTCTCAACCAAATTAATTAATTAAAAAGGACAAAAATCTGCTATAAAGTAGCAGCACTGTCAAGTTGAGATGGGAGCTGGAATGAGAGAGAGAGAGAGAGAGAGAGAGAGAGA
This sequence comes from Annona cherimola, assembly GCA_030490835.1. Taxonomy (NCBI): domain Eukaryota; kingdom Viridiplantae; phylum Streptophyta; class Magnoliopsida; order Magnoliales; family Annonaceae; genus Annona; species Annona cherimola. Next base: position 52,092,507 of record CM059976.1, read on the forward strand.
GAAGAGGCAGAGGTGGGTTTTGATAAAGTTAATTTTAGCCATTAATCATCATCATCCAGGTTAGTTGTTGTTTATTTTATGTCTTACATTTTAAATTAAGCAAAGATCAAGAGTAGAGATCAATTTGGACTATTGAATTTGGGAAAAGAATTTCATATTTGAAGAGAGAATGTTGATGCCTATAGAAATCAAATCTGTTAAATCTGACAGAGGTTAATTTTGAGGAGTGATTCTATTAGCCCGGGCTAAGTAAATGGCCCACTTAGCCCACCTCAAAAAACCTATTTACAATAAATTTTTTTTACTTTTTTTTTCATGTACTTGTTTATCTAAGTGTATTTAACATATAGACCAAGTTTTACCATTTTTGAATATGTTTATCTATTTTTTTTAGATTTTCAAACATCTATGTGTATATATGCATTTAAAATACCCTTATTTTCAAAAATCTAAAAAAAATATATGCACATTTCCAAAAATGGTAAAACTTGGTCTATATGTTAAATACACTTAGATAAACAAGTGTATGAAGAAAAAAACAAAAAAAAGTTGTTTTAAATAGGTTTTTTGAGGTGGGCTAAGTGGGCCATTTACTTAGCCCGGGCTAATAGAATCACTCCTCGTTAATTTTAATCTATGAATAGTGGATTTTTTATGCTTGAGCATGACCATGATTAAGGCCTAGTAATTAAGTAATTGGTAAAAATTCTGCCCAAAATTGTGATCAAAGTGGGCCTAAATAGATCCTATATCGTTGGACAGTAAGAAGATAATCTTAGCCCTTTTAACTCCTAATTACAAACATGATCTAGATGATCCAAACCGTTGGATGTGTGTAAAAATTTCATTTTACATAGAAAAATAATATTAGATCATGTGTGTACACCTTGATGGATCATTAGATTTGGCCATTTACAACTCATCTCCATAATTCTTGTATTAATGGAAATTATAACCAGATTGATCTAAACCATTAAAGGCTTAGTTAAAAACATAATTTCTTAATCTAAACCATAGATTCAAGATTAAATTAGTTATTTTCTATTATATACGTGTTAAACCTATGATCAAGTGCTGCGATTAATGATTTAAGTTAGCGATTACAACAGGTTATATCTTACTTGACACCACCTTAAAATATTTATTATATTGGAAATTAAAAATCCTAGAAATATAGCTCGGACAAGGTTGAACAATAGTCATGGTCAGGATCAGCTGCACTAAATGATTTTTAATAATTTTTATACAATGAAATTGAGGCTAAAAATTTTATATGATATAAAATAGTCCTGAATATCACTCGGCGAAAATAAAATGAATTTTTGATGATATAAATGTGGGTAATAATTAACATGATTTGGACTATCCTTAAACCCATACCCTTGTCCAGCCAAATAAAAATACATAAATAAATATAAATAATTAATATTTAGTGCTAAAAATATTTATTTTAATTAACTCACGTAGTTATTTATATATTGTAGAAATTTCGGACTCAAATATCTTGATTTGACTGTAAAAAAAATTAAGGGAACTCATTGTATCTGATTTCAGCAAGTATGATCAAATAGGGGAATAATTAGAACGAAATTTCAAAATAAAATATTAATTATCAAAAGTAACATAATTAGTTGTAATATGTAATTATTAACTTAATTCATGAGAAAAAATTTCATAAATTATTTAGAGAATTTTAAGAATTTTATTGAACAAGACTATACTATTAACAATTAATATACTTAAAGAAAAGTTCATTTACACCCGTATTAAATTTAAGGTTGAATTAATTACTAATTGATAATCAAAGATATAAAAAGACATCTAATGATGGAGATTGATTATTTTGATAAGAAAATTATTATAGATAATTATGAAAATATAAACTTGGAAACTAAAGAACTAATATGTAGATTTTATGGAGTACTCAAATATAATTGTCTAATTACTTTTATTAATTTGGGAAGTGATAATTGATAGTATAAAGATGATGTTTAGAAAATATGTATTAATTAGATGAAACCTTCATGTTTTAGCACCACGCTTTGAGCATTAGAGCAAATTATCATACAAAGATTGGATATAATTTGTACGAGGTAAGTAGCGCATTTTTCTTCTCTTTTTGATTTTGTGTTGCAACATATGATTACAGGTAAAAGTCAAAAAGTGAGAATGGAAAAAAGTTAGAGAAAGTAAGAAAGCAATGAGGCAATTATCAGAATAAAAGGAATAAGATTAAAATAGATATAGTAATTGTGTGAAAAATGTTAAAAATGATTGAAATATGGAGGTAATAATAAGAAAAACTAAGTATTAAGATAGATAAGATGTCAAATCATATCAAAAAGTGTGTAGAAAGAAGTTAGGAAATTTTTTTCCCCTTTTACATTTTCTAAATAGACCCTTACATTTCCATGCACAGCGTAGTATTGAACACGAATATATAGTCATTTATGCATGATTCACTGAAAGCCTGAATGTAGCACCAAGGACGAGAAAAAATGAGTACTGCCTAAGGATGCAATTCGGTCTGAGTACTCGCATTGGGTGCCCTAAATAGTCGGTTTGGTTTTGGCTAAAAATTACCCACCTCAATTTGGGTAAAGTCAATCCCCAGGATTGGGCACTTGAAACCAACCTATGTTCCATATATTAATATAATATAACAAATGGTAGGCAACAAATCTTCTAGATAGCACACCCCCTATTTGCATTTCAAATTTTCATTTTTGTGTTCCCCTATTTGCGTTTTCCCTAGATCCTCCAACCCCAGCCATTGTTCCTATGGTCTTCCTGAATCTTCATCTTTGTCAATCTTCTTCTTTTTCCCCTGCTTCATCATCATTGATCTGCTCATCTTTGTTTTCATTTTTCCCAAATTAAAGATAGTCACCGATGCTATAGGAATTGATAGGTGGTTAGGTTGTATGGAAGGAATAATGTATTTTGGATGAATTGTCTGGTGAACATACACTGAATGACAAATGTGTAATGGATGATGAATGCAACATACACAGGTTGCCATTGAAAAGAAGAAAGCACATTTCACGCTATAAGGATTAGGTTGTTGCCCTAATTCATGGCTTACCACAAAATGTGTATTCTTGAGTAAAGAGAGTAAAGAACATCTATAATTAACATTAGTTTGGGGCACCACATGGAATAACTAATAATAAGAAGAAAGAAAGAAAATGCCTCCAACAAATTCAGGAACAAAAAGAAGAATATTCCAACTTGATACACGTGTAAGAAATCGGAACATGTGCAATATGAGTGGGAGGAAATTAAATCTGAAACAAAATTGACTATCCAAATGCATATCAAAATTAATTTGAGAGGAGGAACAGAAAATTGGATAAGAAGAGCAGCAATGCTTGATCAAGGATATCATGCTAAAACAATCAAGTGATGCTAAGCAAAAATATCATGTAGCACAAGTGAAAGTGCTTTCCCTTGCTATGTCCTATAGAGCCAAGGAGCATGGCACCAAAGTCAACTTCATAGCAGTCAATGATGATGAGGTAATTTCACAATGAAAATCCTGATTTTGAAGAGAGATTGCATTAATTATATGATGACTTCATTACTCTTAAGAAAAAACTTGTTGTAGGTAAAAGGATTTTTTTGTCCAAAAGGAAGCAAACACCCCAGAAAGTGCAAGGCTCATCCAAACCTTGGATCTAACGCACACATACGATGGTGTCTACCACCTAGCATTTAGATCACTGTTATAGGCATAAGGCACACTTAGGAATCATGGACCCTTAGGGCCTAGGTGTGAGGTGCGGAGTGAGGCACGTGCCTGAGTGAAGCACGGTGCATATAATAAAAATGAACATGTTAGGGCCCAACTGGCTAGAGGGGCATAAAGTGTTGGTCTCAACCAAACCCAATTGACTCAACCCAATTTCTGATAAAGTTAGGTTAGGTTGCATAACCAAAGTTAAATCAGCCTGATTTTAAAAGTTGGTGCAGGTTAAGAGAGTTTGTCAACCTAACCCGATTTGTATGTTATATAAAGATAATATATTATAAAAAATAATCATGCAAGTTTTATCAGATGAAATATTATTGTATTGTTGATACATAGAATCATAGGATGCAAAATATTAATTAAACGGATCATGATACAGTGCACTTGGGTGCACTTGGTTTCGATGCACCCTATGAAAATTCATTTATTGTTTTTGAAATTTTTTAATATAATTGTTAATCTAGGTGTATTTAACATGTGTATCAATTTTTACCATTTTTAGAGATTTTTAGATCATCGTAAGCCATTTTCCACCTATGTGGGGTCGGCTGCATGAATTGTTTTTGGCGATTTAAGACTAAAGTTTCAGTAATTTGTAATATTTTTAAATCTTATTTAATTACTTCCATCCATGTTTTTCTGGGTCTTCCTCTTATTCTCCTACCACATTCTACTTGGATAGACTCTGTTTTCCTAACTGGTGCTACTTCAGGCCTCCTTTTAACATGACTAAGTTATCTTAATCTATTTTCTCTCATTTTATCATAAATTGGTCTTACTTTTAAGTTTTCTTGAATTATTTCATTCCTAATTTTATCTTCTCTTGTTTTACCACTCATCCACCTTAACATTCTCATTTCCGCTATGCTCATTTTTTGTATATATTGCTCTTTAACTGCTCAACATTCTGCCCCATAAAGCATAGCAGGTCTAATCACAGTCTTATAAAATTTTTCTTTTAATTTGACTGCAACTCGACGGTCACATAAAATTCCCGACGCACTTCTCCATTTCTTCCATTCTGCTTGAATTCTATGTATTATATCTTTCTCGATCTCCCCGTTCTCTTGAACTATTGATCCTAAGTACCGAAAGTGATTAGTTCTTGTTACTGCTTGATCTAAAATCTTAATTGGTTCCTCATTTGGGTTCTCACTATTATTAAATTGCATTTCATATATTTAGTTTTTGTGCGACTAATTCTAAAACCATTAGATTCTAGAGCATCTACCCACCTATTCAATTTTAAATTTAGTCTTCTTTAGTTTTATCTATTAGAACAATGTCATCTACAAATAACATACACCAAGGTACTTCTTCTTGGAGATGTCTAGTAATTTCATCTATTACTAAAGTAAAAAGGTAAGGACTCAAAGCTGAGCCTTGATGTACACCTATTTTAACTGGGAAGACATTAGTATCTCCACTAATGGTTCTCACATTTGTAATAGCCCCCTCATACATATCTTTAATAATATCGATGTATATGTTATTAATACCTTTTTTTCTCATCACTTGTCATATTAACTTTCTTGGTACTCGATCATAAGCTTTTTCTCAATCAATAAAAATCATGTATAAGTTCTTTTTTTTCTCCCTATACTTTTCAAATAGTTGTCTAAGTAAGAAAATAGCTTCAATGGTTGATCTTCCTAACATAAAACTAAATTGATTTTCAGATATATTAGTTTTCCGTCTTAGTCTATGTTCAATTACTCTTTTCCATAATTTCATAGTATGACTCATTAATTTTATTCCACGATAATTTGCACAATTTTGAATATCTCCCTTATTTTTATAAATTGGAACTACAATGCTTTTCCTCAATTCACTTGGCATTAACTTCGTTTTTATAATCTTATTAAAAAAATTTGTTAACCATGTTACACCTACATCTCCCATGCACTTCCATGCCTTAATTGGTATATTATCTGGGCCTAAGGCTTTCCTGTTTTCATTTTCCTTAGAGCTTCATTTACTTCAGATATTCAAATTTTTGTGAAATAACTAATATTCCTATTTTCTTCTCTATTTAGACTAACATCTAATGTTAATTGTTCGTGTGGGGTATCATTTAGTAAACTATAAAAATAAGTTTTTCATCTTTCCTTAATATTATCATCTTTGACTAGAACTCTTTGGTCCTCACTTTTAATACATCTAACATGTGTTAAATCTTTACCCTTATTTTCTCTTAATTTAGCCAACTTAAAAATATTCTTTTCACCTTGTCTAGTTCCTAATCTGTCATATAGGTTCTCATAAGTTTTGTGTTTAGCATCACTAATAATCTTTTTAGTGGCTTTTTTTGATAGTTTGTATTGTTGTAAGTTTGTATCATTTTTATTTTCCTGCTATGTTTTAAACTTTTCTTGTTTATCATTTATAGCTTTTTGAACATCTTCATTCCACCACCAAGTTTCTCTATGTGAGGATCTACCATTTTTATATACACCTACAACACTTTGTCCTACTTCTTTTATGTTAGTTGTCATTTTATCCCACATAGATTCTACTCCATCTTCTTGTGTGTCCCATTTTTAGATATTTTTAGATATTTTTTATTTTTTAAAATCAGTGGCATTTTTATAATTCCACTGATTTTTAAAAATAAAAAATATTTAAAAATATCCAAAAATAGTAAAAATTGATGCACATGTTAAATACACCTAGATTAACAATTGAATAAAAAAAAATTCAAAAAAATTAAAAAAGGGTGAAATGCACCCGGGTGCATTCAATTAGTTCCGTAATTAAACAACATTACTTAGCAATTGTGTTGCTATATAACTTATGAATTGGAAGGTATTTATGAATAAAGAAAACCATTTTTTCATTAATATAAATTCTATATTTTAAGATTAACTTAATCAAATAAAGATCTCAAATATTATACATTTATTAATACAAAATCATACATATTAAAATGAAGGCAAGGACATAAACATAAAAGTATCAAAAACTAAATTTTAATGCACAAATGTTACTTGTTATCATAACCCCTAAATTAAACTTTGTAGTTTAAATATTTTATTATTAAGCTTGACACATGAAAAGATATAGTAACTCTAAATAATCATGTCACTCATACCATTTTAAAATAGATTTTGCACATAGAATCTACAAAAAGAAATTCTCATACAAGTTTTATAATAAAATATATAAGCAACCAAGCTCTACATATTATATAAAGATTTCGAATCTACATTTTGACATAATATAAATAGAAGTTTACAACTCCTTCGTGATGTTAATGAAATAGTACAATTTTTTACCACAAAAAATCTAAAAAATTGAACTTATTTCCCATTTTCTTATTCCATTTTCTTTTTCTCTTTTTCCCTATTTCTCATTTCCTCTTCTTCCAACTATTGATGATCCTGATTTATAATCCAAATCAAATTGATTTTTGTAGATTATTGATCGTCAAAAATAGTGAGGGAGAATCCATGCAGTTAATCCCACTTAGGTAGGAAATAGCTTACGATAATGACACAGGTTTTAACAAAAAAAAAAAAGTTGAATGTGGGGTTGGGTTAAGGTTTTACAAAATAAAAATGGAGTAGGATTAAGAAGACGGAATTCAATTATGTGTCTGGACCAAAGTCTAGATGACTTCATTTGCCCACCACGCGAATTTTTATCCCTGTTCAATTGTGTGAAATTTGCGCTATGTTGTTGGATGGAAGGAGCTGAGCACTTTTGAAAAAAGCCCCTTGTAAAAATGAAAACACTCCACAAGCTCTCCTCTTACTCCCCAATTTTGCCACCACTGCTCTTCATCGATTCTGTTTGGTTGGACGACTATCATCATCTCCTGCACGACTTCCAGATGTCTTTGTCTCTATTTATAATTTGCCTCTAAAAAACCCATCTCCATTATGTCAATAAAAATCTCCTTGCTCACACCCACTGTCCATTGCCTTATATCATCCTCAATGCTAGCTAGTGAAGAACCCAACTTCAAATCGACCAACACTTACGAAATCGCATGCTGCCATTGTCCTTGTCATCTTCTGTAACCTCGGCAGCAAAGCCCAACAACTTCTATCTTCCGTTACTAGCCATCATTTACCAATGGGAGTCCAAACATGAAATTCAACATTGCATCTTAGAAATGAAACATAACAAGGGCAATAGATGCCCAAAGTGAAAATTGGCAATTCACAGTACATCATCCATGAACCACATGATTCTTAAACCAAAACCCCCTTTTAACCACCCAAAAATAACATCCACTACAAAGATCAAGAAAATTTAAAAATAGGGATTCGTGGAACATCATTTCCTTACCTACGTGGAAGATAATTAGAAAATTTCCCCAAAAAAAAATAATTCTGAAATTTCAATATGGACTAGAGGAGATGCATCAAGTGCCCCCATCTTTGAAGTCACCGGCCTAGTTGAAAGAAAAGACCATGGAACCAAGAGATCTCTAGTTCTCCACCGTCAAATTGGTGGGCCACAACCTTCCTCTTGCCACTCTCGCCCTTCCTTGTCCTTCTCTCCACTCCTAAATTCCCATGTCTGCTACCACTCTTCTTCTCGCTATAATGCAGCCGCCACCACCACCCACCACGACCACAACATCAATGCTCCTAATCTCACCACCACCAACATCGTCCTCCCTCGAATCATCTTCGTCATCTTTGCAATATTCACGAGAGAGATGACAAGCATTGGTCTCAATCAGGCAATCATAAATACTTACCTGAAATTCCCCTTCTGTAAATCCTCTAGCAACCCATGCAATAGAAGCAACAGTGCTAAGTCTCTCTACCAGATCTTCTTCTACGATTACTATGATGGAGAGATGCTCGGAATGCTCCCCAATCATAGCCACACCTTCCATCTTTTCTGCTTCGACACCTGGCTTCATATCAATGCTCGATTGCCGTGAAAACAGGGTGGTAACAAATGACTGGCTACAGACAACGGTAGCAAACAAATGGCAATGGGTTCGCGAGGATCTAGTGACAATGTCGATGCAACAGAGAGGAAGATGAGCCTCTGATTTGGGAGGAAATGCGAGAGAGAAGCCGAGCGTCTGATTTGGTAAGAAGATGCGAGAGAGCGATTACAAAGAGGGATCTGGGGTCGGGATTTGCTTTTCTATAGTCACCCCATCACAAGGGATGAATTTGAAATTTTATCCTCAAAAAATTTCTGATGATGCAAATCTACCTTGCTCAATCTTACATGCACATGGTGGACAAAGTCATCCAGACATCGGTCTAAACGGATATAATCGGATTCCTAAGAAGGCCCCAAACTAAGTCAACATGAACTGATTTATACCCCTAGCTAGCTATAACCAATCAAGGTACTGCTAGCTACAAATGGGGCCCACATGGTTCATAATTAAAAGCTTACCGATCATATAACTTAACATCATTTGTTTTACTATAGTACTAAATATCATACCAATCAAAGTGTTTATCATCCCAATCAAAGTATTGGATGGGCCATATTTGCTTAAAAATGTATATATATTCATATGTAAACTATGAAAAATGGTTAAACCCATTCAATGATGTGTTAGAATGTCATAGTACTTCTCTATGTAATATTTATCCATAGAGAAAGGATGGTTTAGATGGTCTAGATGTTGAAAATACAATTTTAAAATTGAAATTTAAATAAATCATTTCATTATATTAATTTGCATCATTTTTAGATAGGGCCCATATAGGTCTAATTTGGATGAAACTTAGTGTACTATTCAAATAAATGATTCTAAATAGAATAGTTGAATTAGATTCTAATTTTATCATCAACATAGAGCTCATTTGCAATCAACTGTACACTAGCCTTTCTTTAATCATCATCATCAACATTATAAGTCATTTCCCACCTAGGTGGGATCAGCTGCACGGATTCTGTTGTGCCATTCTTGGCAATTAGAGACTAAATTTTCAGTAATTTGTAATATTTTCAAATCTTGTTTAATTACTTCCATCCATATTATTTTTTGGGTTTTCCTCTCATTCTCCTAACACCTTCTACTTCCGACGTCATTTCGCATACCGTTTAGCATGACCAAACTATCTTAATATATTTCCCTCATTTTATCACATATTAGTCTCACTTTTAGATTTTCTCGTAGTATTTCATTCCTAATTTTATCTTTTTTATTTTACTACTCATCCACCTTAACATTCTCATTCCGCTACGTTCATTTTATGTGTATATTGTTCTTTAACTGCCCAACATTCTACCTCATAAAGCATAACGGGTCTAATCCTATTCTTATAAAAAATTTCTTTAATTTAATTGGGATTCGACGATCACATAAAATTCCTATCACACTTCACCAGTGCTTCTATCCTGCTTGAATTCTAGGTATTATATTTTTTTCGATTTCTCCATTCTCTTGAATTATTGATCCTAAGTACCAAAAATGATTAGTTCTTGTTACTACTTGATCTAAAATCTTAATTTGTTCCTCATTCAAGTTCTCATTATTATTAAAACTACATTTCATATATTTAGTTTTTGTGCGACTAATTCTAAAATATTAGAGTCTAAGACATCTACCCACCTATTCAATTTCAAATTTAATCATTCTCTAGTTTCAACTATTAAAATAATGTCATCTGCAAATAACATGCACCAAGGTACTTATTCTTGTAGATGTCTAGTAACTTCATCTATTACTAATGGTGTGTTTGGCAATTGCTAGAAAATGTTGAGTTAAAATTTTTCAATCTAAAACTTTTCATTCTCCACAACTATTATATTTTTTAATCATTTTTTTACATTTTCCTATACAACTACCCTACTTTTCAATCATTTCTACACAACTATCCACACAACTAACTTATCTATTTGAACTTTATCTTTTTTTCTACTCATCATTACTCATATCATATCACATCATTTGACAACTTTTACTCTCCAAAACTTTTCATCAAAAATTTTATTCATTACCAAACACACACTAAAGTAAAAATGTAAAGACTCAAGACTGAGCCTTGATGTAAACCTATTTTAACTGAAAAAAAATTAGTATCTCCACTAATGGTCCTTACATTTGTTATAGCCCCCCTCATATACATCTTTAATAACATCAATGTATCTGTAGGGGTGCAACTTGGGCCTGGTTGAGCCCGAACCCGGCCCGTCGAACACAATTTTTAATGGTGTTAAAATTCACTTGTTTACAACCCGAGCTCGAAGAACCCAAACCAAGTGAACCCGATTTGTGAATGTGATAGGGTTAGGGTTCGAGAGAACCCCAGCCCGATTTCTATTTTATATGTATTATAAAATATATTTTATATATAATATCTAAACAATATTTCTTTATATTTTAAATATTTTATATTATTTATATTTATAAATACATGTTTGACATATTGTAATTATATTATAAATAAAGTATATTATTTTCATTCATATTTATCTTTTATTTCTATAATCTTCTTCATTTATCTTGTTTTTTATGTTAAATTTTTCCAAAGATATTCTTTATAGATGAATGATTTTATTAGCCCGAGCTAAGCAAATGCCCCACTTAGCCAACTTCAAAAAACTCATTTATAACAATTTTTTATTTTTCTTCAAACACTTGTTTATCTAAGTGTATTTAACGTATAAAACAAGTTTTACAATTTTTGGATATATGTATATACACAAAGGTTTAAAAATCTCAAAAAAAATATATACGCGCATCCAAAAATGATAAAATTTAGTTTATATGTTAAATACACTTAGATAAATAAATGTATTAAGAGAAAAATAAAAAAAGTTATTGTAAATGAGTTTTTTGATGTGGGCTAAGTGCGACATTTGCTTAGCTTGGGCTAACGGGATCACTCATCTTCTTTATATTATTATATTTTTTAAAAATATGTGGTTTGACCGTATATTATTATGTTTACTTGTATAATTTGTTATTATTGAACATTTATATAAAATTTTAAATCTATCACTCTTAAATAAAATGTAAATTTATCAACCTAAATTCCAACCCAAAATCCAACCTAAACCCTATTTTTAAAAATAGAGTTAGGATTTAGGTTTTACAAATAGGGTTAGGGTTAGGGTTGATGTTTTATAAATAGGATTAGGGTTGAGGTAAACCCGAGTTTCATGAGCCCGAGTTGCACCCCTATGTATCTGTTATTAATTCATTTTTTCATCACTTGCCATATTAGCTTTCTCGATTCTCGATCATATGCTTTTTCTAAGTCAATAAAAATCATGTGTAAGATCTTGTTCTTCTCTCTACACTTCTCAAATAGTTGTCTAAGTAAGAAAATGACCTCAGTGGTTGATCTTCCTAATATAAAACTAAACTACTCTTCAAATACATTAGTTTTTCGTCCTAGTCTATGTTCAATTATTCTTTCTCATAACTTCATAGTACGACACATTAGTTTTATTCTCCGATGATTTGCACAATTTTGAATCTCTCTCTTATTTTTATAGACTGGGACTAAATTATTTTTTTCTCTATTCACTTGGCATTAACTTTATTTTTATAATCTTATTAATGAAATTTGTTAACCATGTTGCATCTACATCTCACATGCACTTCCATGCCTCAATTAATGTATTATCTGGGCCTAAGGCTTTTCCTATTTTCATTTTTTTAGAACTTTTTTTCCTTCAAATATTCAAATTTTTGGAAAATAACTGATATTCCTCTTTCTTCTCTATTTAAACTAATATCTAATGTTAAATATTCTGGTGGAGTATCATTTAGTAGACTATAAAAATAAATTTTCCATCCTTTTTTTAATTTCATCATCTTTAACTAGAAATTTTTTGTCTTCACTTTTAATACCTCTATTTTCTCTTAATTTAGCCAACTTAAATGTATCCTTTTCACCTTGTCTAGTTCCTCATATGTTATATAAGTTATCATAAGCTTTGTGTTTAGCGTTGCTAATAATCTTTTTAGCGATTTTTTTATAGCTTGTATTGTTGTAAGTTTTTATCACTTTTGTTACTCTGCCATTTTTTAAACTTTTCTTGTTTATCATTTATAGCTTTTTTCAACATCCTCGTTCCACCACTAAGTTTCTGTAAGGATCTACGATTTTTATATATCCCTACAATACAAGGTTAAATAAATATAATAATATATGTACCTTACAAGGAAATATTTAATATGTCCCTACTCCCTAAATCATAGACATCATGAATAAAGACTAACTTTCACTAATCCAACATTCAATAAAACAAAGGTGAAATCGAAGAAGAAAACTCTATTTAACTATTAGAAATGTTATATTTTTAAGCAACTTAAATCAGGCATATGAGGCACATCTCAAGGCCAAGAGGTGCGTCTAAGTGAGCCTTGAGCCTAGGTGCACACATAAGTGTGCTTTTAACAACTATGATTCAGATAACATTGAATGTCAAAACTTGAAAGTAGAAGGAAAAAATTTGAGAACTTAGACTTATGAGCATGCTGAAAACACAAAATACACAGAATTCTTAAAGGTTGAAAAATGTGCATTAAGAAAAACCATAGTGGTTGTTCAAAGCACATGGAAGGGGAAACGAAGTTGTTCATGCCTCAATAGAAAAAGCATGCACAGTTACCTATGGTGATAATGATAAACAAGAGTGATAAGCATCAATAAAGTAGATCAATCACATTCTACTACTATTTCTAATGTTTTAACCATCAATGGTCTCAAGAACAACACGTTTAATATAAGCTAATTTTGTGAAAATGATTACAATGTTGTGTTTGAATCTCATGCATATAGTTTAGTTGATGGTAGTGGTAGGTATGAAAATGTATATATTATTGATTCATACAAAGTTAGGGCTGATTGTCTTGTTGTTTATGCATCTAGTTGAAAGAATGAACAATAAGGATTCAGTTATTCATTTATGAAAGCTAAACTTCAACAAGGATCAACCATATCATACATTTATGAAAAACCGAAAGAGCAATTGAGTCTCAAAAAAAATGAAAAAAAGAATTTGTACAACAAGGTTGCCCTAACTTCTATATAGACTTTGACAAACAAGAACTAGAAGCCTAGGTGGGAAATCATATCTATACAATTGTTGATCACTATTCCCAAATTTACATTGGCAATGTTCTCAGCCACCACGAATGAAGCATTTTCTTATTTTAAATTTGGGGAAGTTTCCTGTGTGCCTACAACATTTAACCATTATTCCTCTTATACAAACCACAACGGTTACAAAATTTCCCAGACACCCACAACATTTCACTCCTAATTCCTCCAATGCCTATGCCTTCATGGAGAATGTGCCTTGTTTCAGAATTCCAAAAATGCCCCCCACCATCTCCTCCCTCACCAACTGCTACTCGTTGATGAAGAAGGCCCACCTCTTGGATGGATCAAACTCCTCTATCGAGGAGAATGGCGCAACAAATGAGAAGACCCGCCGCGCCCTCCAGCACTGGACCTCACATTCCCATCTTTGTTCTCCGAGCACGGCACTTACAGTAACGGTGACTTAACCGGCGGATTGACATTCAGGTTTAACGGCTGTTTGAGCCCCCATTTCGCCATCTGCTTGTAGAATTTGGTGCTAAACGAGCATGATTCGAAGGATAAGAGAGATTAACAGTGGGGCATTTTTGGAATTTCAAAAAAAAAGGCTTGTTGCATGACGATGTGGGCATCAAAGAAAATAGGAGTGAAATGTTGTGTCTGGAAGAATTTTAAAATGCTATGGGTATGAGAGGAATAATGGTCAAATGTTATACGTACATGGGGAATTTTCCCATTTAAATTTTGTCAACCATGTATAAAAATGAGCGAAGTGATAGGATTATTGCTACATGAGTGATCAAATAATAATAAGTGATCATGATGAAAAATTTAAAAGCCATAGATTCTTCACATATTATGAATCCAATGGCATATTTCATTCATTATCTGCACCTAAAACACCCCAACAAAATAAAATAGCTAAGAGGGAGAATAATACCCTACAAGATATGGAAAGGACCATGCTCGGTGAATATGAATTATCCATGCATTTTTTTGAATTGAGACAATGAACATGATAGATTTTATCGAAAAATTTTAATATATCATACTTCAAGGTCTTTAGTTGTAAAAGTTTCATACTTAACATTAGGAAAAGACAACATCGGAAATTTAGAAATTTTCTATATGATCAAGTGAAGGCATATTCTTTGATTATTTCATTGTGAGTAACGCATTTCGGGTATACAATAAGAGAACTAAGACATTGGGAGCTCTATTCATATGAAATATGATTAGACTATTAACAATTCAAGGAAAACATGTAATTCTTGATAATGATGCGGACTAATTAGTTAGTCAGCTGGAGCTAACTGAAATTACACATGAACAGAAGGTTCAAGGTGACCAACCAACAAAATCAAGAAGTTGGGGTAAATGAGGAAAGCAATGAATCCTTAGCTGGAGAGATTGGAAAATTCATAAATGCCCAACCTAAGTGCAAGTTGTAGGTGATATCTATGATAAAGTAACAACTAAATCATGATACAACCAAATGGGTGGTAGCTGACGAATCTAGATTGGAGACCAGGAACAAGGAAAGATTATCAGCAAAAATACAGAACTCAAAATCAGGACTGACTTTAATGAATCAAATGCTCCTATCGGCAAGATTACCAGCAAAAGTACATAACTCAAAAGTAGGAACTGACTTTAATGAATCAAATGTTCTTCTCGCTAGGATTGGAATTAGAATTTTTTTAATGGAAAAATTGGAATGTTTTTAGCATCTACATCATTCATGAATTTCCAGTTATATCAAATGAATGTCAAGAATGTTTTTGTAAATGTCTGTTAATGAAAAAGAGTATGTTAAATAACTTTCTGCATTTGAGGATCCACTTGAGCTCAACCATGTATTTAAACTGATAAAGGTTTTGTAAGCCATAAAAGCTTGCTATGAAAGGTTAATTAAGTTTCTATTAGACATTTTCGGGGGTTGGGTGAGGTGGGGTGTTCCTGAACCATTTTTATCCATCCAAAGAGTCAATGGCTAATGCAGACAGGCTGATATAATAAGTACAGACAAGATAATTACAACATATATAGACAGATTCATATGGTCAATATCCGCCCATATTAGACTTTTTTTTTTTCAAATTCATCTGAAACACCCTTCTATAGAGCATCGGGAGAGTTATAGCAGTATTCTATTCATATCGGCTAAAATTCAAAACCATGATGCAATTACCATCCCAACTAGCAGAAGCTTCTGCTGTTGTCATTATGCAATTTGAAAGCTGAACATTTTAATTGATTTTTGCATCCATTCTGATAATAGAATTAATAATGAATCATTGCTTTAAGATCTCAAACCACAAAATTTTACCAATGCATTCCTGGTACAGCTTACTAATACTACTAAAAGTTACCCATCTAAAACAAAAAACAAGGCTTTTCTAATGAATTATTGTCAATACAATTTCTTCGATCAGGTAACTGGTACACAAGACAATGCAAAGCCACACAAATGTCACCAACCAACACCAAAAGAAAAGTCTGCCACTACTCTTATTCTACTGAATCAAAGTTCTGCTAGATAGCTAAACTAAGTAACAAATACAAATGGCTAGAATGTATCTGATACTGAACCGCAACTTTCAATATGACATTGTCAAGCAAGAGAAAATATGCATTGGTGTTTTGTTAGAGTTGTTCAAAAAAATTTCTTTGCAGGAAAATTTTTCATGCATGTTCTTCCTTTTATTTTGAATCATTAGAATTTCCTAGAAAGATAAACAAAGGAAAGAAATGAAACCAACCTTACGGAAGACAAAGTAAGGTACAGCAGAAACAGAATACGACTCAGAAATCTCGGGTTGTTCTTCTGCTTCAACCTGCGACGAAAGGAAACAAATATAAGTAGACCAAGCATTAGAGAATTAAGCTTCCACCAAATGTAAACAGAAAGTTCTGAAAAACTTGTACTTATTGGACAAGTTTCTATACAAAATAAAGGAATAAAGCAAATACATAGATGTGCTTAAGAAAATAAACCCCCATGGAAATTTTAGATAAGCCACAAAATAGCAGTTATCTGGATGAAAATATGTCAACTATTATGCCTATTAGTTTCCAGCGTTTTCTAGCCCACACATAATATTTTATCATTTTTAGGATGCAAGTAAAAAATTTTGGCACTTATTGGAGGTCAAAGCCACAATCAGTCAAGACGGAAACTCAACCAGGCCGCAGAAAATCAGTTTGACACCCTGCACATTTAATTTGAGTGCAAAATCAGCAAGCTTTCTGTGATGAAACCACTTATATTTTCAATCAAATAAACTAATTTCAAGCTACCAGTATGTGCATGATCCATGCATTAGTCCTCAAGACATTAGGATGGTTTACATATAAATCCTTTCAACTAACATTACCAACCAGCCAAAAGTTCTCTATAAAACTTTTTTGTAAACAAAGAAAAAAGGAAAAAAAAAATTCACAAACCAAGATCAACCAAATTATGTAAACAAAGATCAACTCAATTATGTATCTAATGAAGTCAAATTTTACCAGTTCAAATTATGCACGAACATCCGAGACACCAGTTCAACAAAAGCATCAGCGCATAACTACTAGTTACCTACACACAAGTGATGCAATTGCATCCTATGCTGCATTCACATAATCTACAGGAGATTTTTTTTTTTTTTTTTTTTTTTTAAGGAGGTCCTGGAAACCACACAACTGCATATGCATTCAGCTCAAGTTAGCACATCCTTGTTGAAATAGAAATTAGCTTATTTACTTATTAGCTTCATTCTAGTTAAATTTACTTCCATTTTGAGTGTTCTAGATAGACCAAAAATGTATTGAAGGTTATAAGAATAACACACAAAATTAACAATATCATGTTAGATTTGTCAGTCATTTTTCTTCTTTGTCATAAATGAATATGTTGCATTTCAATCATATGTTGCAAGTTTCTGTGGCCCATGTTTCCTTCGGTTATTGTTCTGTCGCTTTGTTAGTTCCACCTAAACACTTGCCAACGTGTTAGTGCAATATTATCTTTCCAGGCAGCGTAAGAGCATAAGCAATGAGAAAAATGAAAATGAAAATGAAAATTGGAGGAAATAAGACATGCACCAGATAACTTGGGAATAGAAAATCCAAGAAGCATTTCATCTGATACCATGCAGCAAAAAGGAGGGAAAACTGAGCTGAATGCTACCAATACCAAATCAATGCACTACAAAATGGAAAGCAAATTCAATGACGTAAGGTAGGCCCTACCATGGGCTAAATGAATCAGTCAGCACATACTTCATACTCTTCACGTTTCAAATAACAACTTCAAGAGACAACCCTAGGAATCCTACATAAAACTTGATAAAAGCAAGCAAGAACACAAGTTACATAGTTCTGATGGGCGCAATTCTCTGCTCTCCATCACCGATAAATAGCCAATTCGGACCAATCAAAGGAGGATTGCCAAAGAATTCAGATGCAATAACAGTAATAGTTTCATTTCGAACATGTAGAGATCCTTGAAACGATATGAAACCGTGACGGTCCGAGCGAGTTTCCTTCAGAAAAAGAGAATGTATTGGATTACATATTTCAAACAACCATAAAATATAGGGAACTTACCAAATACCTTTTAAAAACGTTTTTTTTCATTAAATCTTAGAAAAAGCAGGTAAAGAAATCAAAGCATTCACAAAATCTAACGAACAATCATAGCAAGTAAGAAACCCAAGAAATATGATTATTCATTAAGAGAGAAAGAAAGGTTTTGATATTCAGGGAAAGAAGGAGAAGGAGGGGAAATCGAACCCTGAAGAAAAGGGCGTGCGGAAAATCGGTGGAGAGATGGGCGAAGACTTGGTCCATCTGCTTCGAGGCCTCGAACCACTTGGCCCAGAAGTGAAGGATAACGGGGGCGCCTCCTCCCAGCACTACAGCAAGCTCCTCCTTCGATTTCAGATTTTTCACAGCGCCTGACATTCTTCTTCTTCGACTGCTCTCTCTGAGTTGGAGATTGTACAGGGAAATATTCAGGCAAAGTGGAACAACGAAAACCTCTCAAGGAACCAGGCCTGCGTTGCGCTTGGATTTCTACCTTTAACGTTATAAACAAGGAATTTACCTCGGGGTCCGGGGGCGTGTAAACAGAACACGGCTGTTAGCCTGTGTGGGGCTCACCAAGCCCGGTTTCAAGTGGATTAACGTTGAATATTTTTCGTTGACGGTGCTTGTCAGCATTTACGTGCGTCTGGTAGGTGAGGAAACTTTTAAATGAAATTTTTTTTACGTAAAAGTTTTTAAAAGAGAAGAAAATAATATAATATAATATAAATAATAAAAAGAAATAAAAAGAATAAAGTTAAAATAGATAGATTAGTTATAGAAATAATTGTGTAGAAATGATTGAATAGTAAACTAATTTGTATAAAAAGAAATAAAAAATGAAAAATTAAATAATTAGGGGAGCAAAAATTTTTCGATTGGAAAGTTTTAAATGAAAAATTTTATTTAAAAACAAAAACACTTAAACTTTTCAAATTAAAACGTTTTAATCTAAATTTTTCATCCTCCACAACTGTTCTATTTTTTAATTATTGTTTTACTTCTCTATATATAACTATCTTACTTTTCAATCATTTCTACATAATCACTCATACATCTAGTTTATCTATTTTAACTTTATTTTATGTACTTTTCATCATTACCTCTATTAAATCACATTATTTTCTGACATTTTAAAAACTTTTACACTGAAATTTTTTTATCACAAATTTTATTAGTTCCTAAATACACCTTTATGAAAAAAGTTAAAGATTTTTTTAGAAAAAAAATATAGATTTTTTTAGAAAAAAAATATAGATTTTTTTCATGAAAAAGATGTGACTTTTCAATAGCAAGTTGCCTTGGTCCCGTCCAAAATTGGCGCACAAAATATCAATGCCCATTCTCAGAAATCTACTATCACAAGGAAGAAAATCATGGTTCAAATAAGCTGCTTGGATTTTCTACTACAAATTACCGCCTAAAAAAATGTTTGGAGTTTCTTCTCCAAATTTGTCATACGTAATCACGGGCTTGAAAATCGCCGATGGAAGGTCATGTGGGTTTATACATAGCAAATTAAAAAAAAATTAAATTTTCAAAATATATAAAATGTTGAAAGAAAGGATAAAATATTTTCTAATATTTATTGATGACATTACACTTGTGATTGATGAATTTCATTTGAATGGATTTTGAAACCAAAATAAGGAGATCTAACTTGCTAAATTAAAGTAGCTATATTTTTGCATGTGTTAGATAGAATGATTTATGTCAATTAAAAGTTTTTGGATGACCCTATGTCAATTAACATTGCATCAATAAAATGGTACGTTTTCATTTATAATTTAATATCCATTTAATTTCAATATTCCTATTTGCGTACAATAAAAGGATACACACTAAAGTTTACAATTTAATTTCATACTTTCGTTTACATTTTTCATTATCCTTATAAGAGTTAGTTAAAATAAACATAGAAGCTAGTATGTTACATAGAAATGTTGGTCCCGAGTTTATGGCAACAACTCAAGAGGAGAGGGGTGAATTGGGTATTTTAAAATTTTTACTTAAATAGAAATTTTTTTCCATTTTAATTCAATCCCTTTAATGAAACAAGCAGAGAATATGGAGAAAAATAAAGCAATACAAGCAATTGAGCAAACCACAGTAATAGATACAGTTTTTATAGTGGTTCGGGTAATGACGCTTTTAATAAGTTTGAGCAAAGTTCTTCACTTGAAGTTGGTGTAGATCACTTTAATGCTACAGAGGGTGGAAGGTGAACTCAATGAATGTTTCTCTAACATTTAGCACGTCCTCTTGAATGCTCTTTTGTAATGGTAGAGTAAATTCGAATATTTGGTAGTAGGTGACATGCATTTAATATGCCAACGTTCGAATTTTTCCGAACGTTACGAACTAAGTCACATGTGAAGTCGACTTCGGATGTGACTTCACCTAAGTCGCAGACTGAAGTCAACTTCGATTGCGACTTCGGTATTCAACTTGACTTCAAGTTAGATGCTTGGGTCGACTTGAGGTTCAATTTCACTCAAGTCGCATTGCAGAGTCAACTTGAAAATACGACTTCACCTAAGTCGCAGGTGGAGTCGACTTCAACTGTGACTTCACCTGTCTCCGAGCCCATGTTCAGCGCTGGAAGGATTTGATCTCCTAAAGTCAATTGTGGAGTCGACTTGGGTCTGCAACTTTACCTAAGTCGCAGATAGAGTTGACTTCGGCCGCAACTTCATCTATCCTTGTGCCTAAATTTAGCACTGGAAGGTTTTTAACATCTGAAGTTGATCTTGGGGTCGACTTGGGTATTAACTTCGCCTGAGTCAATGGCTAAGTCGACCTGGGATTGCGACTTAATCTGCTATGTTCTAAAACTTAAGTTTTTATCCTTTAACAAAGTTTAGCAAACCACATTAGTACCCAAAACATTCTCAAATTAAGTTGTTAATCATCAAAATATGGATTGTGCATAATTTATCTTTGATTCCAATAAGAAATACTAATATGCAAATTCTGGAATCCTACACCTTTTTATTGATTGGCTTATGTGTAGAAAATCTCGTCGTATAATGATCTTACTATTATAAAAATTATTTAAAATACACTTATGAATTTAATATGTGATATGGGAGTAGTAGTGTGCTAATTGTAGAATTCTACACTATTATAATAAATGAATTCCCGCCAAACATGAATTTTTTTACAAATAGTAATTTCTTAAGAAGTCAAATCATGTGAAAATATCTTGACCAATGTATTGAATTATCTTCGAAGATTAAAAATTCTGGTTGGTATGTGATGTTGTGTTCTTAATGGTTTATTATTTTTCATCTATTGTTTTGTTCTAAAGTAGGTATTTCTACATATATATTTGAAAAATTGGCATCCCTTATAGGTTGAGACTATTACATGCAACATCTACTCCTACCTATGATACTTAAAAAGGATTTCAAAAAAATTAAGAAGTTCAAAAGTTATAAGTCGTCGAAAGGAGTGCAAATCTATGCCCAAGATTCATTCATATAGTCATGTTATTCTTATAAAAATTAAAAATTATTTATAAGCGACTTATAAAATTAGTTTGTTTTATAGAAATATTACTATGCTAATTCTGAAAGTCTACACTATTTTAATGATTGATTGGACTTTGTATAGAAGATCTAGTTGCATAGTTATCGAAAATATTGATTTAATCAAAATTATTAATTTGGTATGCTATATGGAAACATCATATGCTAAATTTAGAATTATGCACTATTTTTTGTTCACAATTGTCATTATGTTTTATACAATGCTTTGTTACAAAGTAGTTTTTTTCATTAGTTGTAAAATTAGGGTAATCTATTTCTTATTGAATGATTGAATAAACTTTGTATAGAAGATCTAGTTGTATAGTTATCATATCACTATACAGATTGTTTTAAAAAGAATTAATAATTTAGTATGCTATATAGAAACATCAGCATGCTAATTTAAAATTTGACACTATTTCTTATTCATAATTATTTGTTGTGTTTTATCTTATGCATTGTTTCAAAGTAGGCATTCCAATTAGTTATAAAATTTACATCCTTTATTTTTTATTAAATAATTGATTTATATTGTCTTTCTTATTGGATTTTTAGGTATTTATGAAATGACATCATTTACATGCGTGGACAAGAGTATCTCTCCACTGCATTGAGAGAAATTGAATCAAGATGTTATATTACTTTAAGAAAGTCAATAGAGCCCAAAAATATGACTGATTTTACTCCCCATGCACCTAATGACTTAATTCCTATGATTAGGCGGGAGTTTAATAATGAAAAAAAAGCATATTTATTTTACAATTTATATGCAAAATGTTGTAGTTTTAATATAAGAAAAATGATGTTAGAAGATCAAAAAAGATAAACAAATATGTTTTTGTATTTTGAAATGCTCTAAAAGACTCAGAAGGAATGTAGAAAATGTTAAAAAAGAAGTAGAGAGATGTTACTAGATATAAATGTCTCACCTCACTTAGCATTAATTTTATACCCAACACTTCCAAATGAACAATTATTTATTTCAAGAAAGAGAACTTCCACTAATTGGGGACCCCCTGATGCAAACCAAGTGCTTGTCGTTAAGAGCACTGTGATCACCAGTTTAATTTAAATTAACCGAAACACATTAAAGCTACCACTATACGAGTGATAGTGTAGAATAATGGTGAGTCGGGTCGAATCCACAGAGAGGCGATGTAGTTTTGAATTGTTTTTAAGAGAAAGAGAGGGTATAGAGAAGAGAGAGAGAGAAAGAGAGAAGAAAGAAGAGGGAGAAAGAAGATAGAAGAAATTAGAGAGAGAGAAAGAGAGGAGGGAGAAAAGGGAGAGAAATTAGAAGAATAGGAGAGAGGAGAGAGAGAAGAAAAGAAAATAGAAGAAATTAGAGAGAGAAAAAGAAAGAAATTAGAAAGAGAAAGAAAGAAGAGAAAAGATTTGAGCATAAAAGAAATAGATGCAAGAAGCTAAAAGAAATTAACTAATTAACAACGCAATTAAAACTATTCTAAGAAAGCAATAGAAGCAATTAAATTCTACTATTAAAACAGAAAAGCGAATTACATTAAGTTTAATCTAAAAATTACAAAGCATAGAATAAAGCGGTAAATCTAATTTAAAAATTAAAACTACAAATTAAAATTTAACAACTACAAATTTCTACTAACTATAAAGCGGAAAATAAAATTTACATCACCCGTAAACAGCGAATCTCCACGTAATGGAAACTTTTATTGCTTGGCCCCACCTCCTTGCTACGGGTCCCACAAAATGGGTCCCACCCACTTGCTACGGGGTCCCACCAAATGGGTCCCACCCAAGGGGTATGTGGGGTATGGGGTGTGTTTTTGGGATGAGTGATGGGGTTCTTTTAAAGTTGAGGGAGGGGCCCTCCCTCCCTTGTGCAATCCGATGTGGGATTCCCACTTTGCCGTCGCCTGCCTTGGCTGCCTTCTGCCGTGATTGGGTTTGCCTGTTTCGCACCTTCCCTCCACTGATCACATTGAATTCGTGAGCAGATTCCTTGATCGGGAGATGTCCAATTTCCTGTCTGAAAACAATCCCTATGGACTGCCAGAATTTGTTGGGAGTAAGGGCGGCATTTTCAAGTTGCGTGAACGCGCTGCAATGCATCCAAGTCGGCCTCCCTTGCTGGAGTTGCGGCTTCGGAGTCCATGGCGGGAGAGGGATTGAGTTGACGAATCGAGAGAAATGGAGGCATTTGGAATTGGGATATGTCTTCCCTGCTCTGCTCTCTGCTTCTGCTGCTGCCTCAGCGAAGGCGAAATGGAAGAGAGGAGCTGCTGATGACGAACAAAGGGCGGTTGCCGGCGTCAGATTTGAAGCCCGAGAAGATGTTAACGTCATCGGTCTTTGAGGAAGAGAGCTGCTTCCTTTTGATTTCTGTGGGGAAGCGTTGCTGCAGAATTGATGGAGGTGGGCGGAACTGATGGGTAGCTGGAAAAATGGCTGCTGGAGATGATTTACGGTTGCTGTATTTGTCTTCAGGTTCGGTGGTGGTGATGGCTATGGGCAGCTTCTGCTTCATAAAATCGATTGGGGCTTAATGCTTGATCGAAATCAGAGGAGATGGGGCAGGAGCGCTGATTTGAGACGGTCGCAGAGTTTTATTGGCCGATCATTGGTGGCTGTGATTGAGAAGGAGAAGCTGTTGGATTTGAGGATGACCGGATTTTCTGGTTCGGTTGATCAAATTTGGGCGGCGAAAATGATCAGAGGTCCTGCTTGGTTTGATTTAGTGGTTGCCAAACTTCAGATGCAAGATTTCAATTTGGTGGCCAGAGCTGCTTCGGTTAGATGAGTTGCAGCACCGAATCATCCATGGCTGCTTTGATTTACCGGAGAAGGAAAGGCGAGAAAGGGGCGGCTGGAAAGGGCTGCTGCCGTAAAAATGGTTGCTGATTTTTATGGCTGCCGAAATTGCTGAAATTAAAGGGGGCATTGGCTAAATTTTTCTGCCATGACTGGATTCGCAGGCTTGGATTTTGTTGTTTGGGCGAGTTGCTTGGCGGCTGCGGGTTCGTGTAGATGTGCCGCCGAATTTGGGGAAGATGGAGACAATCAGGCCGGAGCTTTGAGGTTGGTTCCCTGTTGCATTTGAGCTTGCTGTTGCCGTAGATCGGGATGGAGAAGATGGCTGCCGCTGCTGGATGGGTTTTCCATGGCTGCCGATTGGGGAAGATGGAGCACCGAACTTGGTGCTCCGGCAGTTCTCTAGTAACCGTGCACATGCAAAATACGAAAATATGGATTTATTATTATTATTAAAATAATTTTAATAAGCTCGCAAAAAATGTTTAATTTACTTTTTCTTTTTAAGCCCCTATTCTTAAGGTTTCATAATGATTTACTTTATACCCATATTTCAAAGTGAGTCTATTTAATCCCTTTTAGCATGTGTAATTATTTTTATAATTTTTATATTTTCAAAATATTGCAGAATGACCCATTTTATAGCAAAATTAAGAATTTTATCAAAAATATGATTTTCATGAAATTCCACTTAAAACATGCATTTAATTAACGTTCTAATACTTAACGGTGTGAATTTAATATAAAATTAAATGAAAATTTTTAGACTTATCACACCCCCCAACTTAAACATTGCTAGTCCCTTAGCAATGGAAATAGTTTATTATATATATATATACTTTTTTTTTTTTAAATTCATAATGTACTACTAATTTTTATGAAAATCTAAGTGCATTGGTAATAATGATAGTAAGCTTTTAGAAGTAAATTTTCTTTAGTAAATATGAGTAAAATATCTCATGATGCATAAAAGAATATATAGCACGTGTATTTGTGTTCTAATGAACAAATGGGCATTAGATAAATTATTTTCAGCTTATCCAAGCTAAGTAATATTTATATCAAAATTATGATAGTGACAGTTAAAATTTTTTTTTTTTATTTTTTTTTTCAATATTTTTTTTCTTCCCCTCACCATATTTCAGGATATCTAGGGATTTTCTTTTTCTTTTTCTTTTTCTTTTTTTTTATTTATATTTTTATTATTTTTTTATATTCTCCCCTCACCGTATTTCAGGGTATCTAGGGAATTTTATTTTTATTTTTTATTCTCCCCTCACCATATTTCAGGGTATCTAGGGATTTTTTTTTCCTTTTTTTTTTTTTAACAGCTATCAATTATAATGATATTAAAGATTACTTGCTTGGATGAGAGAGAAAAACTATATTATCATGGTACCCACAAGGTTCATTAACGTGTAAGTGCAATCAGTGCTAATAAAATTTTTAACAAACCATGAAAATATTTTTACAAATATAACTAATTACAGTTTGCTTCTTCACTTACTACCAAGCATAGCAAATGCACTTTGATTTATCTCTATATTTATGTATATATATATTTTATTTTTATTTTTATTTATTTATTTATTTATTTTTTTAAAATATATTATCAAGTTAAACAAATCAGACCCCCCAACTTAAACATTGCTATCTTTGATAAACATGCACAAAATCTATAAATTCATGAAAATAAGATAGCAGGGAAAGAGACAACCTAGGGTGTAATGATCTGATGAAATTGCTGCAGCTTTTACCTAAAAAAAAAATGAGAAGAAAACTAACGGAAAAGAGATATATACATGTTGGGTTGCCTCCCAACCAGCGCTAAGTTTTACGTCTTCAGCCAGACATAACGATTAATGTTATCCAATTCCTGCTCTATTAAAATTCTTAACACGATGTAGATTATTTATCATTTTCATATGTTCATGCTCAAGCGTTGTGAAGATTAATGAGTTATCAATGATGTCCAATATGTAGCACTCTTCAATTTGATCATTTATTGAATTCATTGAACTGTTACTTAATGGGAGCATGATTTTATTTTGGGTTAAACAGGATTCCATTTGAATACAATGCTCTTGGAGAAATTGACTATAATTTGGAATATATTGAATAACATCAAAGAGCGAAATTTTAACTTGAACCTATTCAAATATTTGAATAATCTCTTCCTTTTTCATTAATTCATCTATGCTAATGAGCTCATCTTTAAAAGTACTTGAAATAGCAGGTATGTATTTCTCAAAATTTTCATCAATAATTTCATTTTCATCTCCCCCCAACTTATCCTCAATAGACTCTTTATTTCTCACCTCACCATCAATT
This sequence comes from Annona cherimola, assembly GCA_030490835.1. Lineage (NCBI taxonomy): Eukaryota > Viridiplantae > Streptophyta > Magnoliopsida > Magnoliales > Annonaceae > Annona > Annona cherimola. The sequence goes on from CM059976.1 coordinate 52,119,470, forward strand.
TGGCTATGATCTATATCATTCATTTGAAACCTAATATCAATCTCCTCAATATTTTCTTAATTTTTATCTTCTTCAAATTTATCATTAATTAATTTTTCATTATTTTCTATAATATTTTCTTGATTATGAAGAGAGGAATTCTCATTGAGTTTACGATCTGAGAAACCATCACTACATAATGTTGTAATTATTACCAAATTTTCAGACAATAGATTTTCTGATAGTAATTGATCTGATTGAGTTTGATAATCGAAATGATTTATTGGAGTGATAGTTGATTCATTAGGTTCCTCTCCACATAATGTTTCTACAATATATTCATCATTTATTTTCAAATTATCTTTCTTTTGACTTAGCATTTGTTCGTTAAGGGATTCAGCTTCTAAAGCATTTGGAAATGCTAAGTCGTTTTCAAAATATGGACTTTCCAATGGTATTGAATCTAATTGAATTTGAAAATTCGAATGATCAACAAGATTATCAATTTGGTCAGTATGATCTGTTGTCTTAGAAAATAACTGTTGGTCGGAAAGGAATTGTTGATCTAATCTTTCGAATCCTCCCTCTACATCATCTAAGTGAGGAGGTTGTTGATAATCTTCTTGCTCTAATGAAAAATTTGAAAAGTCCTCTTGTGAGCAGCAGTCTTGCAAATACATATTTTTATAATGTTCAACTCGATTTACGCACTCTGCAAATTTATTTACTATGTTTTCAAAGCCATTGAGAATAATATTTTGCATTTTTTTAAATCTCTCATCATAATTATATGTTTGATGAAAAGATTGGTTAATAGGTTGAGGTGATGAAAAATTTTCTTCAGGATATGCAGATGGCCCATATGTATTTTCATAATGATTAGATTGATATTGATAATTTGAAAATTGGCTTTGCTCAGGTGGCCACTGGGTTTGTAGATATGGAGGGTAAGGTTGCATTTGTTGATTTGTCCAAGAAGTATTAGGACAACTCATCCATTCTGAGTTATGTGTATGTGAAAATGAATTATAATCAGGTGTATGGAACTTATGAAAATTTTGCACTCGCGCTTGATATGGTAAAAATTGAGTTTCATTAGAATATGTCGTTTGAAAAGGAATCGATGTATTTACGAATGAACTGTTTGAGTTTTGATAGGCAAGTAAATCATTAAGCTTTTGGTTTAATTCTTCCAACTTACCTAACCGCTGATCAATAAAGTTCATGTCCATTCTTTAATTTTAGTTTTATTTTTTTATTTTTCTTTTTAAAGCAGGAAAGAATTGAAATTGGTAATCCAAAGTTCAAGTGCAATAAGTAAAGAAAGCAGATAAATAAAGCAGTAAAGATTATACTATTGAAAGCAAGTAAAGAAAATTTAAAACAACTAATAAAACAATTCAAACCTCAATACGCCTCCCCGGCAACGGCGCCAAAAACTTGATGCAAACCAAGTGCTTGTCGTTAAGAGCACTGTGATCACCAGTTTAATTTAAATTAACTGAAACACATTAAAGCTACCACTATACGAGTGATAGTGTAGAATAATGGTGAGTCGGGTCGAATCCACAGAGAGGCGATGTAGTTTTGAATTGTTTTTAAGAGAAAGAGAGGGTATAGAGAAGAGAGAGAGAGAAAGAGAGAAGAAAGAAGAGGGAGAAAGAAGATAGAAGAAATTAGAGAGAGAGAAAGAGAGGAGGGAGAAAAGGGAGAGAAATTAGGAGAATAGGAGAGAGGAGAGAGAGAAGAAATTAGAGAGAGAAAAAGAAAGAAATTAGAAAGAGAAAGAAAGAAGAGAAAAGATTTGAGCATAAAAGAAATAGATGCAAGAAGCTAAAAGAAATTAACTAATTAACAACGCAATTAAAACTATTCTAAGAAAGCAATAGAAGCAATTAAATTCTACTATTAAAACAGAAAAGCGAATTACATTAAGTTTAATCTAAAAATTACAAAGCATAGAATAAAGCGGTAAATCTAATTTAAAAATTAAAACTACAAATTAAAATTTAACAACTACAAATTTCTACTAACTATAAAGCGGAAAATAAAATTTACATCACCCGTAAACAGCGAATCTCCACGTAATGGAAACTTTTATTGCTTGGCCCCACCTCCTTGCTACGGGTCCCACAAAATGGGTCCCACCCACTTGCTACGGGGTCCCACCAAATGGGTCCCACCCAAGGGGTATGTGGGGTATGGGGTGTGTTTTTGGGATGAGTGATGGGGTTCTTTTAAAGTTGAGGGAGGGGCCCTCCCTCCCTTGTGCAATCCGATGTGGGATTCCCACTTTGCCGTCGCCTGCCTTGGCTGCCTTCTGCCGTGATTGGGTTTGCCTGTTTCGCACCTTCCCTCCACTGATCACATTGAATTCGTGAGCAGATTCCTTGATCGGGAGATGTCCAATTTCCTGTCTGAAAACAATCCCTATGGACTGCCAGAATTTGTTGGGAGTAAGGGCGGCATTTTCAAGTTGCGTGAACGCGCTGCAATGCATCCAAGTCGGCCTCCCTTGCTGGAGTTGCGGCTTCGGAGTCCATGGCGGGAGAGGGATTGAGTTGACGAATCGAGAGAAATGGAGGCATTTGGAATTGGGATATGTCTTCCCTGCTCTGCTCTCTGCTTCTGCTGCTGCCTCAGCGAAGGCGAAATGGAAGAGAGGAGCTGCTGATGACGAACAAAGGGCGGTTGCCGGCGTCAGATTTGAAGCCCGAGAAGATGTTAACGTCATCGGTCTTTGAGGAAGAGAGCTGCTTCCTTTTGATTTCTGTGGGGAAGCGTTGCTGCAGAATTGATGGAGGTGGGCGGAACTGATGGGTAGCTGGAAAAATGGCTGCTGGAGATGATTTACGGTTGCTGTATTTGTCTTCAGGTTCGGTGGTGGTGATGGCTATGGGCAGCTTCTGCTTCATAAAATCGATTGGGGCTTAATGCTTGATCGAAATCAGAGGAGATGGGGCAGGAGCGCTGATTTGAGACGGTCGCAGAGTTTTATTGGCCGATCATTGGTGGCTGTGATTGAGAAGGAGAAGCTGTTGGATTTGAGGATGACCGGATTTTCTGGTTCGGTTGATCAAATTTGGGCGGCGAAAATGATCAGAGGTCCTGCTTGGTTTGATTTAGTGGTTGCCAAACTTCAGATGCAAGATTTCAATTTGGTGGCCAGAGCTGCTTCGGTTAGATGAGTTGCAGCACCGAATCATCCATGGCTGCTTTGATTTACCGGAGAAGGAAAGGCGAGAAAGGGGCGGCTGGAAAGGGCTGCTGCCGTAAAAATGGTTGCTGATTTTTATGGCTGCCGAAATTGCTGAAATTAAAGGGGGCATTGGCTAAATTTTTCTGCCATGACTGGATTCGCAGGCTTGGATTTTGTTGTTTGGGCGAGTTGCTTGGCGGCTGCGGGTTCGTGTAGATGTGCCGCCGAATTTGGGGAAGATGGAGACAATCAGGCCGGAGCTTTGAGGTGGGTTCCCTGTTGCATTTGAGCTTGCTGTTGCCGTAGATCGGGATGGAGAAGATGGCTGCCGCTGCTGGATGGGTTTTCCATGGCTGCCGATTGGGGAAGATGGAGCACCGAACTTGGTGCTCCGGCAGTTCTCTAGTAACCGTGCACATGCAAAATACGAAAATATGGATTTATTATTATTATTAAAATAATTTTAATAAGCTCGCAAAAAATGTTTAATTTACTTTTTCTTTTTAAGCCCCTATTCTTAAGGTTTCATAATGATTTACTTTATACCCATATTTCAAAGTGAGTCTATTTAATCCCTTTTAGCATGTGTAATTATTTTTATAATTTTTATATTTTCAAAATATTGCAGAATGACCCATTTTATAGCAAAATTAAGAATTTTATCAAAAATATGATTTTCATGAAATTCCACTTAAAACATGCATTTAATTAACGTTCTAATACTTAACGGTGTGAATTTAATATAAAATTAAATGAAAATTTTTAGACTTATCACCCCCACAAAGTCTTGTTATATACAATCTCATTGCAATATGCCGGACTCACAACTGAATATTGTTAAGGTTGGTGTTCAAGTATTAAGATCGTTACAATTCATGACAGAAGAGGTTGGGGGACGTGATCAATTGGGATTCACCAAAGTTTAACCTTTGTAATGCTATAAAATTTAGACGAATGTCAAGATATGGTGGAAGTGCAACATTCACTACAATAGAGAGCAGGAGACGAACAGACCTCATAGTAGCTACTAGGGCAAAGGCTTTCTCGTCGTCTATCCCATGTGTTTGAGTCAAGCCATTAGCTACTAGCCTGACCTTTTCCTCCTTTCTCCCATAGTACTTTCAAAAGCAGTTTAATGTGAAGTCAGATTACCTTTATGAAATTCAAGTTGATAACCAACATAAGTTGATGTCATGTTTTAGGCAGATGGAGATTTCAAAAAAATTATCAAATTTTCAATGATGTGATTTATTTTAACACAACCTATCACATAAATAAATATGATATGCCTTTTGGGCCATTCATTGAAGTAAATCACCATAAATAATCAATTTTACTTGGCACATGTCTATTATTTGGTGAGAGTGAAGAGGACTTCACATAGTTGTTTAAAGTATGGCTTCACGCCATGGGTGATATACTGTGGCGCCCCAAATCTGAGCATAACATCCTAAGCCTTACATCGGGATTGTTATTGATTGATAAATGTGATCAGGATTGTTGCCCTGTCACACGGCGGGTTTTAACGGATATTTATCCATTTAAATATATTCTTATAGAAGTTTATCTCCTTATATTTTTCATCACATGCATATCTAGGTTATTTCCATCCAACCATTACATCTTTGAGCATGATGTTCAAGAGACATTTCAATTTTCACATAAATCAGATGTCACAACATGTATCATCCATAGTTGTCAACAATAAAACATCAAAGTAATTTACAACCATTCACATAAGTTTTCCATGACATCAGACTACTCTTGTTTTTCCACTTCTTTAATGATCTACTTTTGCTCCTTTGTTGGGTCCTTTCTTTCACCTGTCTATGGGTTTGAAAACGAAAACGTGAGTCGAAACTCAATAAGCAAGCTATTTATATTTCACAGGCAAATCATTTCAGGCAACATTTTGCATTTAAAATAACTTGGAAAGCAATTTATACCTTTTAGAAAGGTATATCTTGAAAACATAATTCCTGTACCCATCACGAGTACGACATGCATAATGCAATGTAAAACCGTGAACATGTCCTTCATAGGATGGAAGCTAGCTAGGCAACTATCCATCCTTGTCTTCTCCCATCTCAGAGAGGACGCCGTCGGCCTTAAGCCTATTTTAGCGACTTGGCCACACCAAAAGGGGACAATCAGTCCGCTTATACCTTTTAGGTGGACCTAGTTCTTTGTGCACATGAACTTTCATAAAAACCATCTTTAATATGCTAGCACGATTTTTCATTCAGAAACTTAGAATCACATCATTTTTCATAACATTTATCAAAGAAAATTTTATAATACCACATAGTAAACAAAAACATCATTTCAACACATATTTAAGTAAGGAATGACCATCCTTAAATACTTCTAAAATAATTTCAATATTCACATCAAACAATTAGAACAAAAATAGCATTTATTTAAAACAATTTAGAAAAATAAAAATCATTTAGAAAATTTACTTGCTTACCTGTGTTTCTTTAGCTTTCCAAATCTATCTTTTCTTTGCCCTTGCCTACATGAGAATAATATAATATTCAAATATTTATTTTTCTTACATTTCACTTAGTTTTCCAACCCATTTTCATTATCATACATAATTCATTTGACTTCTCAAGTCATTATGCATATATAGCACATACTTGCACATTCCATCGGCTAATACACAACATATTTAATCTCATAAATAGGGTAACCATTAAATCACATAATAATCATCCAATAATTATCATTTAAAGGTTCATTACCTTCCATACATCATTTTTCACTTATTTTCTAAAATTTTCTACATTGGTGCTCATTTTAAACACATGTTGTTGCCTTAAGCCACATTAATTAATCCCAAAATTGGAAACTAACATCATGCATCTAAACAGCTATATAATCACAAAATTTATCATATTTTCATGTATTTTTACACATAATTAATTTACATATGTCATTTATCATTTATGCATGTTCATCCATTCACATATACCCATTTAACAACACATATAAGATGCATTTCATAAAAATTTCCAAGTCAGAAACTTTGTCCATATTTCATCATGATAATAACCCTTAATTATCACTTTATTTAGGATATTTTTATGAAATTTTAATCCACTAATCATAGTTTTCTAAAACAGCAACTTTGAAACTCATTTTTCACATGTTCAACATGCTTTTTGATACTTAACCCTAAATAGTTTTATAATTCCAAATTTTCAGCAATTAATTCAACTTTTTCTAACCCAAATCTAGGGTATTAACATATATTTATCATTCATAATTTAACTCTTCTTAAAACAGCAACTTATTTCCCTGTTTCAGGCACCATTTTCACCCCATTTGGACATCCTTTCATAAAATTCATAAAATTAGATTTGGGGCTGATCTTCCTAAATTATTTTGGGAATCCACAGTACCCTAATCCTAGGGTATTTTACCCAACATAACTTTCATAAATCATTTAATCTCATTTCCATACCATTTTTAACATAAAAATGAAAAAATCGGGTCAGATACATCACTTTGAATTCTATTCTTTCTAAAATTCATATCTTAAGCTTAAATCCACATATATATTTTATTAAAACATAATTCATAGTCTAAAAATGACACTAATCCAATATAATTTATGTGGTTGACATTATTATTTGCATTTAGGATTTATCAAGTTGAGTTTTCAACTCATAGTGCATGCTAAACTCCATTTCAACCACATAAATCATGAAAATCCATACATATAACTTAATACTCATTCAATATTTGATCAAAGGAATATTGGATCACCATTTAAGAAAACTTTATGCATCAAATTTATATCCAAAAACTTGAAGTTTAAAACCTAAAATCAAAAGGTTTAACTCAACACATACACTTACTTGATTGTTGAACTCAAACCCTAATCACTTGTGCTTGATTTCTTCTTCTTTTTCCCTTTCTTTTTCCTTCCTTTTTTCCTTTTTTTTCCTTCCTTCTTGCTGGCCTAATCTTGTACGTGAGTTGCTGTGAGTGGGGAGTGTGTTTGGTACTAAGAAAATTTTTTCCCAACACCTCCTATTCACTTGGCCATTTACCCCTTATATAGGGTTGGATTTTTCCAGCTTGTGGACCCTACTTGGAGCTGAATTTTCACAGATTATTCAATGCATTATTACCCCTAAATGTGCTGTGTTAATTGCAGCCATGTAAAATATTTTTACCATATTTTTTAAAAGCAAAAATCTGCTCAAGATAAATTTAAACAAGCTGTCCATTTGCACACGTCAACCTTGCTGCCCCTTTTCCAGATTTTTTTCATTTTTTTAACAACCTTAATTTAAGGGTAATTTATAAACATAATTAGTAATTAGTGAAACCATTAATTTGGCATAAAAATCAAAAAATATTGCAGCAACAACACCCTTGCATATCCATGTGTATGATCCATGTTGTCCACCATTTCATCATTCAATGTGCAGCTGCCATTAACGATTTTTGTAGAGATTTTTCACATGAATAAATGCACATTCATATGTCCCTATGTGTGCGCTATTTAAGTGCATAAATTATAAAATAAAAAAATAAAAAAATCCAGCAGCAGCCATGTTGACGTCCATGCATTGCCACCTCTCCTATGCTCCTTTGAGCTCACCCTTCGGCTCTTAAATATGAATGTTAGAGCAGGGATAATGCATGGATTTTTGCATTTTACAATAATTCATAAAAAACCCGGGTTTTAAGTTGCATTGGACACCTATTTTAGCCATTAAAATCTGCATTTAATCCATGTACTCCATGCCATTAATGCATGGTACTTTTAAGGTGTAAAAGTCAACTATATGCACCTTTTCCAATTCAGATATTTTTCCAACATAATTAGATTAATCTAAACCTTTAAAAATGTTGATTTCATAATTTCATTCAACTGTTTCAAATTTCATCTCAATCCAATTTTCCTAGCTTAAGTTATAGTCGTTTGAAGTTGACGGTTGAAGTTAAACTATGATCAATTAATCATCATCCTAATTTCATCAAGGATTTTTATAACCAAATAATCTCATAAGATCAAGCCCATTATCATCAACTACCCTTTCAATTTTCACTTGAATCTGCCTTACAGGCGTTGAGTTATGAATTTTTTAGTATTTTTCCACTTAACTTGATAATTATCCTTTAAATTCTCATAATTCATATCAAATAATTTAAAATAATTATCCATGATATATTGGTGTGTTTCAATCATCATCAATTTACTTTAATCCTATTGTCCCATATCAGCTTATAATGATCATTTGAATCATTATTGTTGATCCTTAACCCTAATTGCCATAATTTAGCAAAATCACAAAATTGTTCAAAATTCAATAAATTCATATACATTTCACATGTAAATGTTTAATGCATACATTCAAGTCCTACGTAGGTTCGGTTTCACATATACCACCAAAAGTCATTGTCACAAATCAAGATCCAACTATTATAAAAATTTCTTTTTGTAGTTTTTTCAACTATGAAGCATATTTTCTATACATGACACATACATGAGACATTTTTCGAGAGGCTGCAATCTGCTAAACAAAAGTATCCAGAATTCAAAAATAAGCTTATCAAGTTAATTTAGAATACCAAAGATACAAAATATTTTGAATCTAGTTGGGCAAAGTTAATGAATGATTATGAATTAACTGACCATGCATAGCTACAATAGATATTTAATGTGAGGGAGAAAGGGGATACCGACCTACACAACAAATAGTTTTTTAGTAGGGATGATTACTGCACTACTGTTTGAAAGAATAAATATTTTTTTAACCATTTTATTGGACCTACTACTCAATTACTTAAGTTTATATAAGCATATATAGCATGCTGTTGGAAAGAGAAGAGAATACGAAAAGGATGTTAATTGTAAAAGTACATATGAGATTCATGTATTGAAGACTAAACTTGTGATCGAGGAATAGATTGCCAAATTATATATTTGAAAGATATTTTTCGATTTGCAAGAGGAAGTAGAGGAGTAATAGTATAACAAGCCTAAGTCTGAGTTTGTGGATGAAAATCATACTATTTATAAAATAAACAAGTATAAAAAATTTAATTATAAGAGAACAATTACTTGGTGTAAAGATGAGTAATTTGTAAGATGTTAATGTCGGCTATTTGATTAGTGCGGGATTATTTGTCAATATAAATTATTCATATTTCACTGGGGTGATATCATAACTATGCTTGATTATCACTTACTTCATCATTGGTCACAAAGTTCAAAAGAAAATATTAGAGTCCCACATTTACAGAGAATTGTGGTGCTACCAATTCAGTTTTGGTTTGTCAATATTTGACACTCTCAAAATTAAATTTCATCTATGAAGAAGTGACATCAAGTTAGGGTAGTTTTCAGATTGTGACTATAGCTTTAGAGACTGTAATAACAGCTTTGCAATAGCATATGCGATCACAAAAGTTAACAGGATTTCTAAATAAACAACAATTGAATATAACATATGGAGACAGAGAAAAGATATTTGAAGATACCAATCATGCAAATGAACCTATCTAAGAAGTTCACAATTCCTCTATAGCATTCAATGTTGAAAGGGATGATAGCATTAGAGAAGTAATGGTGCCTTCAACTAATAATAACAGACGAAATGCCCTAACTCCTATTATACAGTTGTGGCGCCTCTGACCCGAGGCATCGGAGCTTTACTCTGGAATTGTTTTCGATTGGTAAATATAACATGGGATTGTTGCCCTGTTCACACAACGAGATTTTTGTGTTTATTTTGTTTAGCAGAATAATTTTTTTTTCTTTTCATTTCATTTCATTTCATTTCCTTCATCATTTTTCAAGAAATATAGACTTGAGATTAGCTACACATATCCTTTACCCCTGTTGTAATACTTAGACCCAAGTAGGGCTCATATCGATGCATTTGACCTATAATTATGATTCATCTATGATTTGATTGATTTATTACTGATCTTTATGATTTAATGATATTTTGCAATTAGGGTATGATTAAGAATGGTGATTAAAATTAATTGTCATAGTCCAACATGAGTCAATATGACTAAAGAGGCTTAATAAGGGTTAGAAAATGTTAATATTTCATGAATAATTATTTTAATTATCATAATTTGATTAATAAAAATCAGAATGATAATTATAAAATTAAAGTAGAACAAGCTATAAAATTCATAACTTGACGCCTATAAGACAGATTGAGATGAAATTTGAATGGTAAGCCCATGATTTTATGCCTAAAATTATGGATGGATTGAATTAAAGAAATTGTGATGCGATTCGGATGATAATTATTTATTTTCATCCCAGATCCAAAAGTTAATTTCAAATGACTATAGCTTGAGATAGAAAAGTCGTTTTGAGACGAAATTTGAGATGAAGGGATAAAACTATATGCTGAATATTATGAAATGGTTGAATTAAGCTAATTATCATGAGAACATGCTTAATCACAAAAGAAAAAAGTGGCTTTGACTTTTGTACCAAAAAGCAACAAACATTTATGAAAAAGCAAGTGGCTTAATAGCTTGAGTTAATGCTCCATACGAGGTGTCAACCAAGGGTAATTTTGGCTTGATTTTATGAATTATCCTAAATTATAAAATCTATGATAAATCCCATGCATTAATCTTGAGTTAAGGGGCTAACGAGCTAGGCTCAATGATGCCATGGAGGTGGCACATGGTGGACGTTCAACGGTCCATGCGGTTAGATTTTTTTATTTTTTTATTCTCAAGTCAAAACTTAGCTAATCTAAATGAGAGGAGTATGTAAATGCACTTGAATTAAAGTTGAATTGTTAGCCAAGAAATCCATAAGAAGCTGCCATGCGGACGTCTAAAGAGAGAGGGCTAAGTAGCTCACTTACGAGCTAAAGATTTGATATTTATAAATATGATAACTATCCATTCTACTTGGATGTGAATGTGCCAACTTAACAATAGATAAGTGGGACATAAATTATCCTATCCATGATGTGGCAAGTGGATCCTACAAGATGGATAAAAATATCAAAAAATATATATGGGAGCATAAGGACACCCACTTTGGTTACAATTCAAAGGGGAGAAAAAATTCAAAGAGGGCAGCCCTAGCACGTCCCAAGACCAACAAAGAAGGAAGGGAAAAAAATGAGAAAAAAGAAGGAAAAAGGGGAGGAAAGAAAAGGATTCAAGCTAGGAAAGTTTGGATATAAGTTTTATTCGAAATAAGTAAGTATGTCTTGAGTTTTGAATCATTTAAACCCAAGTTTTCTACCTCTAATTATGGGTCATGAATATAATTCATAAAGAAACCTTCAAGGATAATTTATGATGCCCTTTATTAGGATATTGAATGAGAATTGAATGATATGTATGAAATCAAGGTTTCAAGAAGGTGAAATTGAAAGCTAGGGTTGATTTTAGGTAAAGAATCTATCTTGAATTTTTTTTAAATCCCTAAGATAAGTTGCCGTTTTGTTTAAACACCATGATTAGAATATGATTCATATTCTTATGAATTATATATGTTTATTTAGGCATAAGCTATGAATTTGAGAAATGATGAAACTTAGGGTTAAGGATTTGACCCGATTTTCTAGTTTTTATGCTAAATATAATGTATGGATTAGCCTAAGTGATACATGGATGAATTGTAGGGTAAAGTATCCTAAATTAAGGACCCTTTGGACATCCTACATAGGGTAGAAGAGATGACCCTAAATCTAATATTTTGGGCATATTCATAGGGATGTTCGAATGGGGCGAAATAGGGTACCCTACATTCATAACATGTTGTTATTTTGTAAGTAATTAAATTATAGAAATTTTAGAGGATAAAATAACCTAGGATTAGGATACTTTAGATGTCCAAAATAAGTTGGGAATGTATGCCCTAAATCTGATTTTTAAAGGTATACAAAGGGATGTCCAAAGAGGAGTAAAAAACATACCCAAAATGTGCACGGAAGTTACTATTTTGGAAGCAATCAGTAAATGGATTTTAAATATGTGATATTACCCTAAATTTGGGTTAAAAAAGCATGACTAATTGTTGGAATTTATGGATTAAAAATCTATTTTGATTTAAGTATTAAAAGAGGCGTTGAAAGGATGAAAAAGGGTCCTAACGTTGCTGTTTTAGAACCCAATAATAAATGGATTAAAATTTTATAAATAAATACTAAATTATATGTTAATTAAGGAGTTTAATCATGCTAAATTAAGATATAAGTTGTCGTTTTGAAAAATTTTAAGAAACGCATAAGTTATTTGTTATAAGATAAGTGTATATGGAAGGATATATATGGATAAGTGATAAATGACTTATGTGAATTGCTAAATTTTAAAAATGCATGAAATTATGATAAAAGACATGTTTATATTTCTGTTTTGATAATTAATGACAATCTCAAATTTTAAGGTTAATATATGAGCCTATTACGTCGAATATGTGATTAAAATGAGCACCAATGTATGAAATGTGAAAGATGGATGAAAAAATGATAAATGGGAGGTATGAACCCCCATATGATGATAAATGAATGGTTATTATATGTTTACCCTATATATAGGTTTAGAACATGATATGGAATAGATGGTATGATGCACAAGTATGTGCTATTTATGTGTACCTAACTTGGAATTCAAGTGGGATATGTATATAATGAATTATGGATTGGAAAACTAAGTGTATGCAAGCAAATGAAAATTTTATGAAGGCAATGTCATTCTTATGTGTATAAGTAAAGGCAAAGAGAAAGTTAATTCTGAAAGGTTAGGCGGAACAAGTAAGCAAGTAATTTTCTAAATGCTTCTTGTTTTATCAAAATATGATAAACTGTTTGCCGATGATATTCTAACTATTTGAATGGTTTAGCAAATAATTGATTTAAATTCTTTCTAAGATGTTTAAGGATAGTCATTCCTTTATCTAACTATGTATTGAAATGATGTTCTAATATGTTAAATGACTTGTTCAATGCTTTCTCAAATATTTATGACAAAGTGATAAAACATGAATTTATGAATGCAAAATCATGTTAGCATGTCAATAATGATTTTTATGAAAGGTTCATCTGCACGAAACATGAGGTCCACCTCAAAGGTGTAAGTGGACCGATTGTCCCTTTTTAGTGCGACCAAGTCACTAAGATAGGCCTCGGGCCAGCGGTGCCTCCTTGGATTGGGAGAGAAGATGGAGATGGATGATTGCCTAGCTAGCTTCCATCCTATGATGTCATGTTTAGAAATAATGCATTGTATTGTTTATGATATACCCTTGACGGGAATAAGGAATTATGTTTTTATAATATACCCTCGAGTGAGTATAATGTTTGCTTTTCAAGATGTTTTAAATGAAAATATTGCCTGAAAAACGAATTGTTCGAAAACCTTATAGCTTGCTTATTGAGTTTCGACTCATGTTTTCTTTTTCAAACCCAAAAATAGGTAAAAGAAGAATGAGGTGAGGAGTACAGGCGGAGTTTCAAAGGATGATAAATTTTTATGACTTCCTGTATATGATTTGTGAATGAATGAATGAATGGTTTTATGATGAACTTATGTGACTATATTGATGCTTGCATGAAAAATATTCCGTGTTACGTGACTATGGATAGAGAAAATTTTTTATGAACAAATGTTAATGTATGATTTATCATATTATGATTGAATATGAGTTTTATGATATAACATGTGTATATTCACATGTTATAATAGCCTAAAAGGGCACTTGATGGAAACTAAAATGTGTTAAATGATATAAACTCCTAAGGAGTCAATATTAAGTGGATAATTATCCAATAAATCTCGTCATGTGATAGGGCAACAATCCTGATCATGTTTACCAATCAATAACGGTCTTGGAGTAAGACTAATGTTGTAATGCTCAGACTGGGGTGCCACACCTGTCATCTTTTTCATTTGCATCACATACTTCTTATATCAGCATCAACATTTGTATATCGCATAATTAATACATAGGCAACCTAACTTTCATGTTACAAATAATCATACATTCATAAGCTAAATTCAAATAGAATTCTCAACATAAATACTTATTTATTTATACCGCATTAGAGGTATTCACAACCCGAGGCTATATTAACAACATATTCTCAAAATACAAGTAATTAACATTTATCTTTGCTCCTCTGCTTGTGCTTTGTACTTGCCTAGGGTTGGGAAAAAATGTGAGTGATAAACTCAATAAGCAAGCATTTTCATTTTAAACCTTTTCAAAACCTTTTTCCTGTAAACATTTCATGACTCAAATTTTGAGCTTTTCAAAGGCTAAACATATGCATGTAAATCTTTTCATGTAAACTTTTCATGTAAACCTTTTCATGAGGACATATTTATGTCTTAAAACATTTTTAAGACCCCATTTTAGGGCTTTTTAAAACAAAAGCATATGTAAACACGCATTTATCCATTTGATAAGTGATACTTACCAAGTGATCACTCTTCTATAGAAGAGAAACCTTTCATTCATGTGACAGCACACTAGCTAGGTAGTCATCCATTCAACCTTTTTCCATTTCAGGGAGGGCACCACTGGCTTCCCACCTTTTCTTTAGCAACTTGACCACATATAAAGAGGGCCCCGGTCTGTAACCACCTCTACAATGGACCTATTCATCATTTTGGTGCACCATTCATCATTCTTATCCACCTTGACATGCTAGCATGATTTAATAAAAACAACATTGGCATCAACTGGTGTCAAAATTTGGCTTAATCATTTCATAAAATCTACACAAGCATTGTTTTGTGTCTTTTTCAAAACTGAAAACTTAGCATAATCATTTCATAAACAATAGGTATGCAAATGCATCATTTCCATCCACGTTATAATTCTTCGTGTGATGCAATCGCATCATTTCCATTCATGTCATAATTCTTTACATCATTGTACGATAGCTTGGTGAAATCCTTGTCATATGGTAGATGATACTTACCAAGTGATCAAGTACTCATGAAAACATAACTTTTCTACCAAAGGACGCTAGACACACCGACTTGGAAATTACAAAGGCACAACTACCTATGAAAACATGACCTTTCTATTGGAAAACACCGGACACACCATCTTGACAACATCAAGGGTGGACTTAGTGTCTTTTTTCATGCATGGCTTTCATTTACCCTGACATCATAGACCTTATTTACATGACATTATTATTATTCTCATGTAGATTACAGATTGCATACTCATTTTAAACATACTTTGTAAAACAGTATTTAAATCAAAGTATTAGGATGATCACCTTTAAATGGTTTTCAAAATTATCAATATAAAGCAGTTTTCAAAATTCTTCAAAATTTGAGAAATTTCAAAACAGGTCAATTTTAAGAAAAATTAATAATTTCAAAAGTTTTAATTGTTTTCTTGAAAATAATTTGATAATTATTACAATAAAGTAATTTTTGAAACATTTCAATATTTGAGAAGAAAGTAATATTTTGAAAAGCTTTTCTTATAAATTTTTATTCCCATTTTTAAGCTTTCCAAAGGATATGCCAATGCATCATTCCCATTCATCCATTCCAGCCTCATATTTTTTATTTGTACGATATCCTTGTCATTTTCATATAAAAAAGAGTGTGCATATTCTTTGAACACTATTAACAAACAGAAACCAAATCATTTTATACAAACGACTTATCAGGATGGTCATCCTTAAACCATTTTAGGAACATCGATATAAATCAATCTGAAAGGGTTTCAATATTCAAAGAGATTCAAGACATTTCAATATTCAAGGAAATTTTAAAATATTTCAAAAGCATCATTTCAAAAGTGTTGTTTGCTTACCTTGTGACAATGAACTCGTCCCTTAGATCTTTTCCTTGCCTTCACCTAAACAAGTGAAATAATCATCTTATATACTTGCATATCATTCTATACTTGCATGCCTTGCCTTTTATTTAATCCATGTTTATATATCATTTGTTGTCAACCCTTAAATAATCTTAATCTATATGTGACTTATAGCATGTTTGCCTTAATTATTTCTTTCTTGGAGATGAACATCATCATCTCTTTAAGTCACATATTTTCATTTTTCTTAATGATTAACCATTCTTTACTCTCAATACCCTAATCTAGGGCATTTACTCTTTTTAGTTATTCAAGGTACTTACTGAAAATTAAAATAAGCCAAGTAAGGTTTCTTAATCCACATTTATTTTTCTAACAATCCCATATACATATTTATATAGCCTTAATGATTGATCATCCATTCCTTCCACACTTAAGCATATAACTTGCAACTTTTTCAATCATTTAAGGCTTTCATTCTTGATCTATAACAAGTCAAATGTAATTAAAATTTTGAGAATTCAAATTGATTTTTCAAAACAGCCCTACATACCCTTATTTCCGTTGAATTTCGATTTCACAATTACATCTTAACAATACTTACATAGAATATTATCTATCCACCATTCTTATAATCGTTTTAAGGACTTGTTTAGGATCTAAACAAGTTAAATTCTTTTCAAACTTTCTGAATTTAATTACCCTTTCTAAAATAGTTCCATATATGCATATATTTGTCACATATCATCTCTACACTTGCACTTTAAGCATATCTATGGCAAAATTATCAATTGACAACCCTTGTAATCACTAACTCTTGATTCCAAAATTTAACCTATATCATCTGTAATCGTGGGATTAATATGCATAAAAAGAATTTTATCCTCATCATACTTAGCTTAGACGTTCCAACATATGAACATATACACGTGATTCATTTCACAATTGTAAGCATTAACACATTACCTATATGAGAGCTTTGCTTGCTTAATCATTTATCAAGTATTCAAAGAGTTATTAAACCATGAATCAACATTCATGAACCATCATATCATTAAACATCAACCAAGCATGACTTAAGCTAATATATATGGTTCAAAACAGATCTTTAATACTTACCTAACTTAACATGAATAGGGGAAGCTTTGTTAAATCTTTGTTTCCTTCTTTTCTTTTTCTGCTTGTTGCCTTGGACGTCCATAAGCTGCTGCCATTTGTTTCATTTTTTCTAACCTTTCTCTCTCTAACATGGCTAAAAACATCCCTTGGTAAGCTCCTCTAATGCCTTTTATATGTTGCTGGTCTTTCCCTTAAATGACACCACATAAATGTCTTTTATAATTACATTTTTTATGTTTAATTGCTGCCCTCATTTACGCCATCCACTTGTTCCATTCTTAGGCACATTTTGACTTACTTTCTCCCTAAGTCACTTAACTACACATGTCCAAAGTGAGCTACATTTCATTTGATATTTTTGCATTTTATTTTTTTTTATCGAAAATGCCTCAAAAATCCCCTTGCTTACACATCTATACCTAGCTAGTTTTAAATTGTACATTTTATTTAATTTTTATTGACTTATTTGTCTTCCAAATTAACCTCCTTTTGACACTTCAAAAGTGAGCTCCAAAAGTCAAAGTTGACTTTTGTATTGTATTTATGGCAATTACCTTTAATACCCATAAGTCAAATGCCTTAATTACATATTGTCATTAATTTTTATAATAATTCATAATACCACTTTCCAATGGGATTAGTTTAATCTAATCAATTCATTACTTAGAACATCTCTACTTAGTCATAAAAATTTTCATCTCAAAATGATGAATATATGCTAAGATATTAGCAAAATGAATTTAATTCATAAAATATCATGTAACTCTAATCATTTAACCCCTTTTCATTCATACTTTTTATGATCCAAACCGTTCATCATGTAAGGCATGTCAGCTTAGGCTTTCCCTTAAAATTTCATATCAATCCACATGATACATCATAAGATTTTAATATATCAAGTATTAAATCAAATAATAAAATAAAAATGGCATTAATTACACATGCTACCTTAGCATTCTCAACATCCTTTTTGTCATTTAGTGTATTTCGTCTTTTAGCACACATAATTACCATAGTAATCAAAGTGATTAACTCAATCACCTTGTTTACTTAGTTGCCCAAATCTCATCCATCTAATCATAGAGCATGAAATTTAATATCTCTCATTGAATTTTCATGCCAACGTGAGTTACCCATACTTAGATCTACTGAAAACCATGTAGATGATCATAAATTCTCCATATAATGAACATTTCAAATTCCATCCTTATCAAGTTCTAATCTATATTTACTATGCTTCAAAAGAGGTGGGGTTTTACAACAGTTCCGAAATGTTGTTTAGAGAAAAGGACAGTCGAATAATCATTTAAAATCTTTCCTTGAAAAGGCTATGAAATGCAGTGGACGATTATGCTATAGATGCAACAAGATAATAGTTGTTTATGATAGAAGAAATTGTCCAAAATTGAATAAGAAGGATTTCAAACAATATGATATAACGACATCACATGGTATTTAATCATTTGAAACTCAATCTACTTTATGCATACAACATTCGATTATCTTCACCTAATTAATCTTCTTTCTCAAATTAATGCATGGTCGGATTGTCGGTGGGGTTTTACTAATACTTTTGGAAGTTTGGTATTTTATCTCTATATATGTCTAATAAAATCTTTGCATATTTTGTAAATATAATGTAGAGTTGTGACTTATTTTTCAAATGTTGTGCAAAATGGACATGATAAACATGAGTACTATGTGTGAATAGTTCACTAACTTGAGGATTCTAGATTTACTTCTTATGATATTCATGTAATGTAATTATAATATAAACATTTTTTGTGCTAACTTGTACATATTCATAAAAAAATGAATTATATATTTTGGCATTATAATGCTAATATCTTTCTTCTTTCTCAATATAAATAAAATATACTACCGAAGGTAATTTACTGTTATATTAGTTAAAACATGTTCATTCAACACTTAGCATGCTAATATCCATTAGCAGATAACTAGAAATGTTCTTGATAGTAATATTCCAATGCAACATGCTAGTTGGATAGTTAGTATGTTGATATGAATAAGCAAATGACTAAATTACATGTTAATCATATTAGATATTTTGGTTGTCGTTGTTTTCTGCTTTTGAGGGAATAAATATTATTGGTCATGATAATTTATTATGATGCCAAGGTTGGACTTTATTCATGGTAGCATTATGCATTATGATATTGACATATATTGCTTGGTATGTTGGCATATTCATGAGTCATGACTGTAGTTGTGGATTCGTGAAGTATTTTAGTTGGACCATCAGTGACAACCATTGGCACATCCTAACTGGGGATCGGGATGTGATAGCTTGGTAGCCTCGGCTCAGACCTACCTATCTAACCATTATGGATTCGATGGGCTGTAGATTTACTTTAGCTAGCACTTATGATTTAGAACCGGTCTGTGAGACTGGTGGTTCTTAACGTAATGGCTAGGATCAGAGTTGTTCACGTAATGTGATGCTACGTGGCTGCGGCTGTGTGGAGAGCACAATAAGGTATTAGTTACACCTTTGGTTTGAATGCAAGTGTTTCCCGATCCACCCACATTGTTCTAGTTTGGTCATTCATGTTAGACAGAGTTGGTCACTCTTGTTATGCTACATTGGCCATTCGGTTGCACAATGGACAATACTTTGGGGGGAAATACCGAACTACCTTAATGGAGCTGAGACCTTGCTTGTTTGATTTGGGAAGTGACATGCACCTGATATATTGATGCATGCTTGGACATAAACATGTATTCCATATGATTCAAAGCTTGATTTAGATTCAAAAAATGATTTTCGTTTAGTGACCTCTACATAGTGGTTTTTAAAAATTGTAAATTTTCATTTATATGCTCTACTTACTAAGTTTACTCGGACTCATGTGTTTTTGTTCTCTTTTATTTTAGATGGCAAAGCCGTGGGTGTAGACCACTAATGGAATGGTAGTTTAGCTGGGACAAGCAAATAGGGATGCGCGACTTGTTAGTTATGTTTTGACCCTCTCTAAGGATAGACACTTGTGTATATAAATTTTAGAATTGAACATATATAAGTACATTACTTAGCGTAGTCATATAAATAAGATGTTTGTTTTATGTTAGCACAAATGATTGTTCTTCTTATTAGTAAAGATTCTAAAGCTTAGCTACCAGACGCCTTAATAGCTTGTAACGACCGTTGCACTAATGTGTTGACTTAGTTAGGGGAGCATTACATATGATGAATAAGAACTTTTGATATTTGATGGTCGGATGGGGAATCCAATGTAGCACCATTCCTATCATCGACATGGATCTTTTGTGGCTCAAACAACTATGAGACAACGGTCATACCTTCCTATGGGGAAGATGACGCTTTGGCATCATTTTAGGGGCATCTTTATCCATTCGAAAATATAAACTCCCCATTTTTTATAGTTTGTTGCCAGGATTATTTTTTCATCACCTCAAAACTTCAAAGGTTATTTTGTAAATATTTAAAATATGGAATTAGGAAAACTTAGAATGCTAGTTTTGCATATAACTCTAAAATATCATATTTAGGAATGCAGGGCCTCTCACTATTCTAAATAGAATATTAGACGCCCACTGTGTTTCATGTGCCCGCTTTAACCCCCCACAACTCCCCTATATTTGGCCCATGTAGCCCTCTCACACCCCAAACTTCCCCTCACGCTATAGTATATTGTCACGTATAGACTAAGAAAAGTGACCATTGGGCCTGATACACAGAGCACAGACCCAGAAAACGGCCATTGGGTTTGTGGACTATGAGCCTCACAGTGTGATATTGTTTGCTCTAGCTGGGCAGCTTAGACTCACGTCTTTAAAACGCCTCAACACCATATTGAACTCGAGACCCACTTATAAACTACCAGGAACATTCTCCCCTTTTTGATGTGGAATTTGGTTTTAGGCTATTACAAGCCCACCAGCTTCATGCTGATTCATTCCCAAACCACAATCCAACTCTAGACTTCTACGTGCAGTTCTAACTTTCACTGGTTCAACTCTCCGAACCACATCTACTGGAGGGGGAACCACTTTGATACCACATTTCACGCACAGACCGAGCAAAGCAACCATTGGGCCTAACACACAGAGCACATAGATGCAGAAAACATCCATTAGACCTATAGGCTATGGGCCTCATAGTTTGATATTGTTCGCTCTAGCCTGGCAGCTTAGTTGCACGACTTTAAAATGTGTCACACCATATTGAACTCGAGACCCACCTATAAACTACTATGAACTTTCTCTCCTTTTCGATGTGGGATTTGGTTATGGGCTATTATAAGCCCACCAGCTTCTGCTTGGTTCATCCCCAAACCATAATCCAACTTTAAGATTCTGCCTATAGCCTTGACTTTCACTGGTTGAACTCTCCGAACCATATCTATTAGAGAGAGAACCGCTTTGATACCACTTGTCATACATAGACGCAAAAAAGCGGCCATTAGGCCTAAAGCACAGAGCATGCAGACCCAAAAAATGTCCATTGGGCTTGTGGGCTATGGGCCTCACAGTGTAATATTGTCCACTCGAGCCTGGCAGCTTAGCCGCACAGTTTTAGAACACGTCACACTATGTTGAACTTGAGATCCACTTATAAATGACTAGAAACTTTCTCCCCTTTTCGATGTGGGATTCAGTTCTGGGCTATTACAAGCCCACTAGCTTTCGATTGGTTCGTCCCCAAACCACAATCCAACTCTGGGCTTCTACCTGCGGCCCTGACTTTCACTGATTCAACTCTCCGAACCACATCTACTGGAGGAGGAGCCACTCTGATGTCATTTGTAATGCCCCAACTCCAAAAACAATACTTTCGTGCTGAGCTTGGGCTTGAGGGTTATCTGCCAGGATCTATCAGATGTTGGGCTCAAATTCTCTTGCATACGAGATAATGAAACTTGGTAAACTATAATAAAATGAATCATTCAAATCAAATAACAATCGAATATATGTTCAACCAAGTCATCACAAAATTGTTATATTATTATAATGTCATCATGGAAATGTAAAACCAATGACTAAATAAATAAAAGTGAACCTAGTCATGCTTTTGCTTCAACTTCAGGGAACGACCCTAAGTACCACCTATCGGAGTATCTGTAGGACAACAATGACATATAAACAACATGAGTAGACTCAGTAAGTAGAATAAAGAAATTTTGTGTATTTTATAATCTCTAAATGCAATATATCACTATTTGTCCCTCTTTTTGCTCAATATCAAGCTTCTTAAATTCATCTTTTAAGCTTACCGACACAATGTTGCACACTGATGTCTTAGGCGAACCTTAAATAGTGGTTTAAATCATAAATAAGACAGTTAGCCAACCTAATTTTATGATACAAGCCTCAAATGGAAAATCAGAGCCCTCCATTTGTCTGAGAAGGTCCAAAAACCTATTACTCAACTCTTCGATCACCCAAATCGAAGTTCGGGGTCCAATTTAATGAAGGATCATGCTTGGATGGCTCTAAGTGTGCCACATGGCACACCGGAGTCTGCCATTGCTGTCGCTGATAATAGGCTGCCACCAGCGCCGTCGTGCGGGCTCTGACCATAGTCCGTTGCAGGCCTGCTCTTTCGTGGGTTGGCACCCCCATTGGGTTGTTCCTCACGAGCCTCATCTACTGGGCTTGGCCCAGTTTGGTGACATCGGAGTTCATTATTACCGTCGCCTGGGTTGCAGCAGTCGGTTGTTGTCTAGTTGGGTCCCACCTGGCCCAGCTTGCTGTCAAGTCTACTAGGCCTAGTCTCCTAGCCCACGAGCCGACGCGGTTGCTGGACTCATTGGGTTTGCCTGCCAGGCCTGAGCTCGAGCCTAGAACCCAAGCAGGTGAAAGGGAATGCGTCAGGGACTTTGCTGTAATTTCTCCAGCGTTTGTTTTTTTGCAATTTATGAAATTGCGAGGATGTTTTCATGAAAATGACCTCCGAACCACCTAGAGCGCACGGAACCTCCCTTGTTCTCCTTGCTGCTTTGTTTGTGGGTTCCGTTAGCCACGAATGCCGCTCAAATCCATTCTTTTTTCTAATCTAGTATTTATATTAGGATTTTTAATACGGTGGTCCCCAATAGGACAACATACATCTAGCATTATGTTACGAATCTTTACCTCCATGGCTTAGATTGCAACCAAAATATGTTGGAAGTGTTTTCTCCATGGATGCCATTTAAGATTTAAACATCCATTTAACTCTAAAATCATGAGTATGCTCACCATACTCTCCCAAATCTAAGCTATAATTAACCAAATGCTTACCCAAAATAAATTTTAGAAAAAATATTACTACTTACATCCAAATGAATGATTCCCCAAAATGTATAGTATGATATTTTCATAACAACCTTCTTTCCGTGGCAACCTCACCAGCGATTTCTTTCCTCTTGGATTTTTTTCCGCCTCCCTTCCAAATCCCTCTCCCTTGGCTTAATAAGCCCTAGCCACTTTGCCGTTCGG
The DNA here is from genome assembly GCA_030490835.1 of Annona cherimola. Taxonomy (NCBI): domain Eukaryota; kingdom Viridiplantae; phylum Streptophyta; class Magnoliopsida; order Magnoliales; family Annonaceae; genus Annona; species Annona cherimola. Next base: position 52,143,031 of record CM059976.1, read on the forward strand.
GGTATAAAAATTCAGAGAAAATCCCAATTGCTGCCACAAAGCTAATTTTGACCGAGTATTATGGCTGAAATTTTGATTTGGTAAAATAAAATTTCTATTGGGGAAATAACCGATAAAAATATAATAAAACTGCTTTTGTGACTACTCGATCCCATGTAAGCTCTGGGTGAAGTATCTTTCTTACCGTGTTTTTAATTGACCTTTTTAAAGCAATAACATAGTTATTATTTTCTAAACCATATATATTTTTTATATATATCAAGGTCAAATTTTCAACGGTCAAAGGTTTACCCGACACATAGGCTTCCAAGTATTAAAAATACACTTTTGAAAAGTGTATATTGGGTCTCGAGTTCAATATGGTGTGATGCGTTTTAAAGCCGTATGACTAAGCTTCCAGACTAGAGCGGACAATATCACACTGTGAGGCCCATAGCTCACAGGCCCAATGGACATTTTTTGGATCTGTGTGCTCTGTGCGTCAAGCCCTTCTGGGTATGTTTTCTAGGTCTGTGTGTGCAAGTGGTATTAGAGGAGTTCCCCCTCTAATAAATATGGCTCAAAGAGTTGAACCAGTGAAAGTCAAGGCCACAGGCAAAAGTCCAAAGTTGGATTGTGGTTTGAGGATGAACTAGGCGGAAGCCGGTGAGCTTGTAATAGCCTAGAACCGAATCCCACATCGAAAAGGGGAGAAAGTTCCTCGTAGTTTCTAAGTGGGTCTCGAGTTCAATATAGTATGACACGTTTTAAAATCATGTGGCTAAGCTGCCAGGTTAGAGCAGACAATATCACACTATGAGACCCATAGCCCACAGGCCCAATGGACGTTTTCTGGGTCTATGTGCTCTGTGCGTCAGGCTCAATGGTCGCTTATCTAGGTCTGTGTTTGACACATAGCATCAGGGAATAGTGAGTATTCTAATTTGCTTTGTTAATAGAGAATGGCTTTTATGATCTTTGACTACTAATAATCGATTTTTTTTACCGGGCCACCCATCTTTGATGATCTTGTATGTGACGAGAAGTGTACTTTAGGGGAGGATAATGAGGCTACTGTCTCCAACCAACTTTTAGTCATGAACTTCTCTATCATAATAAGCTATATATACTCATGTTAAACACTTAATCATCCAACCATTCTTACTGTTTCAATTTTAGAGCTCCAAATTTTTATTTCGTAAATTGAAATTTGAGATTGTATGGGAAAGTGAAAAACTTAAATTATAGTGGAAAATATATGCAAAATTATATTAAAATTTAAGAAATATAAGTGATTGATGAACAATAAAGTTGTTATATATGTGTGGTTGGGGAAATGACACCTTATATGTAGAAATGAAAAAAATTCAAATGAAAAATCTAAGTTGCCTAACAAGATCATAATGTCTTGGGGAAAATAAATAAATATAGACATCTATCATTCAAAAGTTCACTAAGGAAAATTACAAGAAAATTAATATGTTACAATATTATTTTAGCGATAATTAGATTTGTGACTAAAATCTTTTGCAATTGACTTACTGTGATAGTAACATCACAATCTAAATTTGTATACTTAAGGCTTAGTTTAGCAATTGAGGAAAAGACAAATAAGAAACTTTTCATCACTTTCTTCAATTACATGTTATTTTCATATTATCTATCTAACAATGTTACTTTTTTCTAATTATTATCAATAATTTCGATCATTATTTCGCACTTTTCATACATCTATTTCATTTATTTTATACCTATTTTCTTTATTCGTAATAATTACTCTTATCATATTACATAAGTTTTCCATTGTTGTATATTTCCTCGCAAGTGTACGAATCGCATAACTAATGTAGATATAAGAGTCGCATTATCGTTCCCATAGAGATTTGAGTGCTAAATATTCACTAATTACTAAAAACTAAAAATTAGAATCTAATTGAATGAATAAAAACTAAAATGTGTAAAGTGAAAGAGAAAAGATGAAAGAGAAGATTGAGAAAAGATAAGTTGGTGTAAATAGGAGTAAACTAAACGGGAAACTTTACTAATGTATGAATCTAGGATTACAACATCATTTGCTTACCCCAACTATTTTATTATATTTCTTTGATTTATTTTACCAATATGGATTATTAGTCTAGGGCAATATTATTTATACTCTTTTTTTGATGGCTGCAAAAATTTAACTCGTTAATTTTTAACTTCTAATGTAAACTATGAAAATTTAAAATACAATCAGCATTAATCACATCCCTAATATTAACTACACATGACTAATAGATATTTCGATTCATATTAGCAAATTTCACACATCCTACAAGATAATCTCATATCAAGATTATGCATGAATCATGTGTTACTTAACATTTAGTCTAATTTCATGTTATCTCTTTTAAGCATTACACAAAATTGCCAAATTAATCTATAAGGTGGCCAATCTCACAGAAGCATTAAGAACAAGTTAAATAAATAATTTAATATTAAAAATGTAAAATTAAAGAAAAATTATAATTTATTCATAGTTCAAAACACTGCAACCCTAAAATAAGGTTTTTAGCCACACATAATTACATTGAACACAAGGCTAAAACACAAAATTAATATTAATATCCATCTCAAATAAACAAAAAATCAAAATTAAAGAGAAGAAAAATCTACTCCTTTAGCTTGATCTCCGCTTCCATACTTGAAGTCTCCTTCATATTGTGTTTTTCAAAAGCTGCGCAGGCTCTCTTATGTATAAGAGCAGAATACTCTTATTTCTACACCAATTTCCGGCATAATTCATGATTGTGCAATTTAGATTTCTGCTGGCATATGATGTGCAAGTTGAACAGCTCGGATGGTTTTGTGCATCAATTGCAAGATTGAAATGTGTATTGATGAAATGAACCTATTGTCTGTTGCAATTAGAAAGTTTAGAGCAAGAAGGTATTGCCTTCCTTATCAAGCAATAAATTTGGATCTTCTGAAAGTAGCAATATTTTGATCTGTGACTTCGGTAGATCTGTATAGTGCGTGACGGGCTACCCAATGTTAACAATTTCTAATAGTTGTGGTTTTGAATGCCTAGATAGATGAATGCATGGATTAGTAAATAGCATGCCTAGTGTTGAACGACCAACTTTAATGTCTAAAAATTCTGGGGGGAAAATTGAACGGCTGCAATGATGGATGGCCTTGATGATTGCATTGATTTCAAGTAAACCAAATAGCTAGAATTTGCTAATTTGCATAAAAAAAATTAAAATTATAAATGTATGAAGTTAATAAACAGGTGGCAAATTTATAAAAATTCTTTAAAGCCTAATTATTTCAACGATTATTCAAATAACTTGAAATTAATATTTGATACCTAAATGTTGCCAAAACACATTTTAAAATAAATTTCATATTAAACTCGATTAATTACCCACCGATTTGTTTCAAAATATGAATAAAATATTTTATTAATTGTCAACTATCAAATATCCCCACATTTGAACTTTTGCTTGTCCTTAGGCAAAGATAAACCATAATTTGGATAATATAAATGGTAAGTACTCATTCTCTCAAAGTCCTTACACATAAAAAAGCAAATTTTATCTCTGCTAAATTGAAATGTCATTTATCTTACTAATACCCACCCATCAAGCAATCACTAGCAATTTCTCAATCACAAGCCATGCACTTTAACAAAAATTAGCTTCTCAAGTTAATGATTTGATGAAATAAAATTGAAATCATATAACTTCACCTACACTTAGATATACAACTCCTGTTTTCATCTCTACTAATCTCAGTACACCAAAAATTAATGATCAAGAGGTCTTTTATAGGTTGTAATGGGGCTATGGATGGTAAGTTAAACACGGAAACTTTTTTAAAATAACAACAAACTTGTGAAAGAATTCTAAACACATTAACTTTATAGGAAATTGCTAGAATTTTCATTATATGATTGCCCTTTTTTTTTACCTGCTATTATCCATGGTAAATTTTTGTTAAACTTCTTTTTTCTTTCTTTTCAATATATCACCAAGTCCATTTTCCTTCCCCTCACCATATTTTAGGATATTTAGGGATTTTGTTATTTTTTATGATCTTTATTTTTTACACATCTGTAATAACAATCACTTTTGAAATTAATTTTCTCAAAATTTCAAATTCTCTTATTTAGATAAAGGTCAAAATCTTTTCTAATGGCTTAAGGTTGAAAATTAAGTGTTTCAAATTGAAAAAATTAAGGTTGTCAAGGCTCCAAGGTGGTTGCAAAAATATATAATATTCTCAGATATGTGGGCTAAGACTAATGGCTCATGAAACAAATGCCTCTATCATATGTATTATTCACGCGTGCACTATGATTTGTTTTGACAGCTTTCAGAAGCATGTTATATGATAGGTGAGAAATTACAATTTCACATCCATGTATATGAATTTCTCAAAATAAAAAATCACTTGTGAACTACTTGATAAACACATAACTAGCTAATAAATAAACATTTAGCCTTTGGAAGTAATAAAATAATTTTAAACATCCAGAAGTATGAGAGGATATATCTTTCTCTTTTTAATAACAATCTCTATCTTGTTTTTTGCCCAAATTACACATTTAATCACATCCAAGAGGACTCGAAAAATTACAACTATCATCAATTTCAGAAAAATTTTCAAAATTTTCAAATATATGCCCAATATTTTGCAACCCCAAACTTAAATTGGACATTATCCTCAATGTAAAAGAATTTTCCTAATGAAATATGCATTCACTAAATCCACATGCAAATTGGTATGAAAATTCAAAATTCTCGAGTATGACGAGTTGAGTGTGTGGCACCCCAAACTGAGATGTCACATCCTTACCTCGGGATCCATTGGTAAATGTGAGTCAGGATTGTTGCCCTAATCACGCGGCGAGTTCTTAATGGATATTTATCCACTTAATCCTAACTCCTTAAGATTTCATATCATTTATACATTCAATTTCCCTCAAATGCCATTTTAGGCCATTATAACATGTGAGAGTTACACATGTTATCTCATAATCTTCATACTAAATCATATCACGATATTTCATGCCTTAGAATTTACCCATAAAAAATTTTCACCTTTTATGGTCACAAAACCATAACATAATTCATATATAACATTAAACAACTGTTTAATGTCATCATTCATACAACCATTCAACATACACAGGTAACTCGTAGAAACTCATTCATCCTTGAATCCTTAGTTGTGCTCCTTGTCTCCTGCCTTTCACTTGTCTATGAGTTTGGAAAATAAAATTTGAGTCGAAACTCAATAAGCGAGCATTTTATCTTTTAGGCAATTCATTTTGAAGACAACATTCTTTAATAACATTTCTCTCCATTCAGTAGAGAAACTTAGTAAGTGATCAATTACCCACGAAGCAGAAACTTTTTCATAAACCGTTCATGAAAATCATTCATAAAAACCATTCAGGTAAGTCCTTCGTAAATCCTATTTTTTGGGCATTTCATAAACATTAGTTGTGCAAATGCATCATTTCCATTCATGATATTATCCTTCATGTGATGGTATGCTAGCACTGAGAACATTCTTTCATAGCATGATTCTTTCCATCCTTGGCGCTGGACCTTTCGACTTGGCCTCGTTAAGGGGTACTCCTTGTCCATTTACTATCTCGACTACCCTATTTTGCCGACCCTTTCTGACTTAGCAACATCAATGAGGACTCCTTGACCACTTAGTACCTCGACTAGCCTGCTTGACTTCCATTCCATGTATGACCTTTAGTCATCCCGACATTATATACCCCTTACACATGGAACTTGTCATTCTCAAGTAGAGAATTCTTTGCACCATCCCTTTTAAACATTGTTTCAAAGAAACATCATATAAATTCATACTTCATCATATTTCACAAACACTTGCGAAACAGTAAATAAATCACTTTTCATACTTGAGATAACATTTCAATACACATAAAGGAATGACCATTCTCGAATACCTTATAATGAAAACAAAAATCATTTAGAAAATTTACTTGCTTAGTTTTCTGTTTCACTTATCCTTTTGTCTTTGCCTATACATATAAGAATGAGATGACATTCATATACTTTTTATTTACTTGCATTCAACTTAGTTTTCCAACCCATTTCCATTAACATTTACAATCCATTTGAATTTCAAGTTGGGTGAACATGCACATCATAACTTATGCATCATACTATTCATTTCACCATATGTTTAATATCCGTATTTAGGGTATCATTCCCATATACCATAACACATTCCTTAGTCATTCATTAAACACCATATGAAAGTTTATTATTTTCACTTATCATTTTTCACATATTTTCTACAATTCACACATTGTGCTCATTCTTAAGCACTCAGTTGATGTCCTAAACCTCAAATATTAATATCGAAATTTGAGATTATCAATTTTGATCAAAACAGTAACATAATCCATGTTTTCCGCATATTTTTAATACATTTTTGCATTTTAATATCTTCACATCAACCATTCATCATTTTCTCATATCTATCTCTTCATATATGTCCATTTTACAACACAAAAATCATGTGCTTCTTAAAATCTTTCAATAAAACAACTTGTGTCCTTAATTAGTATGAATAAATACCTTAATTAATATATAATTTAGGATTTAATTTTGGAATTTTAATCCATTCATCATAGGGTTCCAAAACAGCAACTTTGGGACTTGTTTTTCATCCTTTCAACGCCACTTTTGATACTTAAATTAAAACAGTTTTCTATTCCATAAATTCTAGCAAATAATCATGCTTTTTTTAATCTAAATTTAGGGTATTAACACATGTTTAAAATCCAAAATTCGTTTGCTTCTGAAACAACAACTTTCATACACATTTTGGAAACCCTTCTTGCATCACTTTGGACGTCCACATGTATACCCCTAAAAATCAGATTTAGGGCAATCCTTTTTAACTCATTTTTAACATCCAAAGTACCCTAGATTTAGAGTATTTCACCCCTTTAATCATCCATAAATAATTTGGGTTAATTCATATATCATTTTTAACATAGAAACATGAAAAACGGGTCATATGTGCAACCTTAATTCTCATCCTTTCTAAAATTCATAACTTAAGCCCAAATCAACATATATAATTCCTCTAATCATGAATCATCATGTAATCATAATTACATATCAAAACAGCAACATCATATGGGGGTTTAAGAAAATTTTAGCCATGATTATCAACCAATTTTCCGCCCTAATCTCCATTTTCATCCTCTTGAACCCACGTTTTCATTCTTTTTATTCAATCCTTAATCAATATCCTAATCAAGTACATCATGAATCATAATTTAAGGGTTTAATATAAATTAAATTTTTGACTCATAAGTTGAGGTGAAAAACATAGAATTAAAGTACTCAAATCATGGGGTATACTTACATGAATTGGTTCAAACTTGAACTCATCTTTCCTAGCTTGAATTCCTCTTCTTTCTTCTCCTTTTTCCTTCTCTTTTCTCCCCCTCATGCTACTGGAATGTGGAGTCGTGCACTACTGGAGTTAGGAGCTTTGCTCCTTAGAATATTTATTTCTCTCTAACCCCTTTGGATGTGCACTAATGTATAAGCTGAATTTTCTAGCTTTGTGGGCCCCATTCGCCACATCATTTAGCATGTAATTAAATACATGTTTATCCCCTTTAATGACATGGCAAAATATGATCTAAGTAAATTTGATAATTATCCATTAAAAATCCATAAAAAATCCATATCATTAAATCCATGTTGCTGTCTACCATTAAACATCCATTTTAGCAGCAACTTTTGCAATTTTCCAGGCCTAATTCCACTTTAATTTATGAGTATTTAATCACCCTAACTAATAGCCTAATTAAGGGTCCATTTAGCGTATTAAATAAATCATAAAAAAATCAGATTTCAGCGTTGATCGTCCACATCATTCATGCTCCACTTGTTGTCCACTTCATTCAACGTCCATATGCAGCTGCCTTTTGCATTTTTTCCACAAAAATGCAGCTTTATTTGATGGTCATTTAATTACCCTAGTAATTAGTTTTCTTAGCTGTCCATTTGGCATTTAAAAAAAATTATAAAAAATCCAAAAGCTGCCATTATTGTCCACATCTCTCCCTTGCTCCAAATCTGTCCACTTGATGATCATATCCTTATGCCTTGATTTTGACATTTTGGTCCGTATTTTCCACCCATTTTAAATTCTCATTTATTTACCTTGATTCTTTAGTTGACTCAGGTGTGGATTTTATAATTAAAAAAATCAAAATTCCACTTTTTGGAGCTCATAGTCGTCCACTCTATGCCTCCTCTATGTTTCTCCCTTATGCTAGCTATTAGCTCCTTAATTTTCACATTAATGCAAGAGATATTTTATTGAATTTTTTCATTTTAGGTAATTCACAAAATACACTTATAATTACCTCCCTTTGCCACCTCATTTTTCCATTAATCACTTAATTACTTTAACTTTATCATAAATACAAGCTTAATTTATGGTGCACAAAAGTCAAAGGTATGCACCTTTTTTTCCTGAAACCATGATCCCATCATCATTATCTTGATCAAATTCTTTCATAACCTTGATCTCATAATTTTAACCGTCAATTTCAAATTTCGTCTCAATCCGACTTTTCTAGGTCAATATATGATCATTTGAAATCATCCTTGGATTTTGGATGGTGATACTCAATTTTCACACTAATCCCATTAAAATTTTCATAATTCATCATTTTCATAAGATTAAGCATGAAATTATGTATTTTTCTTTCAATTTTCATCTTAATCCGCCTTATAGGCGTCAAGTTGTGAATTTTCTAACATTTCCCAACTTCGCTCCATAATTAACCTCTTAATTTCCATTAATCACATCATGAAAATTAAATTAATATCCATTGCACACTAACACTTTTAAATCCTCATTAGGTCACTTTAATCATATTGACCCATATTGACTTATAATGATTGATTTAATCATCATTCATATCCTCTGACCTAATTGCCATAAATCATCAATATTGCAAATAAATCATTTATAATTCAATCAACTCATACATGAATCCTATGTAGGTCTTGGTTTCACAGAGTGACTTCCCTATTTTTGCTTTTTGTACGTTAAACTTGTGATCCAATTGTGTCAACTTCAACCTAAAATGTAGAAATAAAGATCAAAAGAGAAAAATTCTAAAAAATAAAATAAAATCCTAACAAAAACAAAAACTAAATTAAAGAAATCCTAAGTTGGGTTGCCTCCCAAGAAGCTTGTGATGTATAGTGCTTAGCCCGACTATATGATGTCTTCCAAATTAAATCATCCAATCTCATATTTTCCATAAATTTGATTTTGAAGTTTACTTTTAGGTCCATATGTACTTCCTTTCTTTTTCAATGGTTTATATTTTCTCATGTCAACAAATCGCTATAGTGAGTTTCAAAAATAAAATGAGAATTAGGAAAAGAGAAATATTTTCCTGTTTTATTTTCATGCATCTCCAGTTCTTCAGATGTCAACTTCTTTGATGATAACATTGAATTTCCTTCACTTTTTTGAGATTGATTAACGACATCGAGCTGCATACATTGATGATTTGGATCCTCGGTTTTCATAACAAAGTACATGTCAAACTCCTCTTTCACCTTATCAACTGACATAGTCACTTTTCCTCACTTCACACCAATAAGAGCACTTGTTGTTGCTAAAAATAGTCGCTTAAAAATAATTAATATGTCAATGTTTGCTTCATAACCCATTACCAAAAGTATGTAGAAAAATTAATTTTCTGATTTTAACTATTACATCCTCAATGATGCCTTCTGAATATGTAAGTATTCTTTTTGCTAGCTTAAGCGTAACATTGATTGGTTTGATTTTTTTGATTTTCAGCTTCTTAGCAATTGACAGAGGAATTAAATTTATACTAGCACCAAGATCATAAAGTGTTTTTCCAAAATAATGATCACCAATGGTACATGAAATTGTTAAACTTTCTAGATCCTTCAATTTTGGTGCCAATTATGTTGCATGACTCCATTGCATTCTTCAGATAATGCTACCCGTTTAAAATCACTAAACCTTCTTTTTGTGGACAATACTTAATGAATTTAGCATTTTTCAATGCCACATGAAAAGGAATATTGATATGTAGTTATTTTAGCATGTTCAAAAATTTTCTAAAGTTATATCTTCTTTCGCCTTCTATAATCTCTATGGAAAAGGATGAGGTGGTTTACAAATAGGTAAGTTAGAAGTTATCTCATTTAGTTGCTCATTATTCTCTATAGTCTTGCTTGCTTGTTTATCTGCTTCTTTTAGGTCACCTTCTTCCTCTTAAGCTTGGACTATTTTTCATAATATTTTTCCACTTTGGAGCTTTATGTCTTTGCACTACTCTTTTCCCTTTGAGTTAGGTTCTTTGTCACTTGGTAATGCATCTTGAGATTGATTGTTCTGAGTTGCAGCTAATCATCCAAGTTGTGCTTTAAGGTTGTGAATCGATGCTTGTTGACTTTGTAACATGACCTGCTAGTTTTGCATGAGTTGCACCACCATCACTTCGAATGTTGGTTTCTTTGGTTCAAGCTTTGTAGCTATGAGCTGTAAAAGTGGTTATCGTGGTAAGGCTCAGGGTGGATCATAAGATTAATCTTTTTGTTGAGCTCCTTGTCCACCCTATGAAAAATTAGGATAGTTTCTCCAACAAGGATTATAAGTATTGGAATAGAGATTACCTTGGTTGTGAGAATAATTTGCTCTGTAGTTTGCCAATTCAGGATTTAATGAACATTGCTCGGTAGTGTGACCAATACCAATATCACCACACCGTTGGCAAGTAACATAACCAATACTATTCACTTCTGCTTTCTCGACTTTGAATTGTCGAAATTCATGTGCTAGAGCATCGATTTTGCATGAATGGAAGTTCTTGAATCAATCTCCAATACTCCATGTCTGCTATTTGGAACTTGATTAGAATTCACTGCCATATCTTCAAGGTATTATACACCACATTATAATTTTGTTTTAGCAAAATTTCATTTGTTGCTGAGTCCACTTTGCCTTTTGTTGAATGACAAAGTCCATTATAAAAAATTTGAATTTGTTTAAAAGATGAAAAATGATGATTAGGACATTTTCTTAGCATACTCTTGTATCTAGCCCATGCCTCATAAAGCAATTCTTCATATCTTTGTTGAAAGTTAGCAATATTAATTTGAAGTTGCAAAAACTTAGCAGGTGAAAAATACTTATTTAAAAATTTTTGTGCAAGGCTATTCCAATGAATAATAGAATTTCTAGAAGAGAATCTTGCCAATTCCATCATCATTAAGCAATGAAAAGAGAAATAAGCTGAGTGGAATAGCATCTAGAGACACAACTCTTGCTTTAAATTGTCGCATACCTCTAAAAAATAAGCGTATATGTTGATGTGTATCTTCAAATTCACACCCACTTAATGTAACACGAGTTTGAATAAGGTTAAACACACTTCGTTTCAGTTAAAAATTTTTGGCAGTTATGTTTGTCCTTTGAATGCTTGAGTTTGTCACTGAAAGTTCGGGACATATCTCATCCTAGATTATATGATTTCCAACATCCTGAATAACTAGTTGGTTTTTATCTCCAACTTCTACCATTTCGTTGAGCAGATTTCTCACGGTTTTACTTTTCCTTTCCCGTTTGTGAAAATCCACTTTGGCTTTAGATCAAATGGTAGTATTTTAGATAGTCCTTGTCTCGATTTGGCCATAAAAATTTGAAATCTTGAAAAAAATACCCACAAGAGAAGAAAAAAAAGGAAAAAACCAAAGAACGAAAGAAAAAGAAAGAAAGAAAATCTAACTGAAAATCTAATATTAGTGTCTAGAAGTAGTGACTTATCTAGTTACAAGTTCTTGGCAATGGTGTCTAAAACTCGTTGTCTATTTTCCTATAAGTGTAAGGATCGCATAAGTAATATAGATAAAAAGTAGATTTATCATTCTCACGGAGACTTAAATATTCACTAATTACTAAAATTAAAAATTAAAATTTAATTAAATGAATAAAAATTAAGATGTCTAAAGTAAAAGAGAAAAGTGGAAAGAGGAAATTGAGAAAATATAAGTTGATGTGAACAAAAGTAAACTAAACAGGAAAACCTTACCAATAGATAAATCTAGGGCTACAACTTCACTTTCTTATCTACATGATTTTATTACATTTCCTTGAGTTATTTTATTAATATGGATTATTAGTCTAGAGCAATATTATTTATATTCCTCTTTCGATGACTGCATAAATCTAATTCGTAAATTTTAACTTCCAACGTAAACTATAAGAATTTAAAATACAAGCAACATTAATCACACTCCTAATATTGACTACACATGGTTAATGGATATTTATATTCATATTAGCAAATCTCATACTTCCAACAAGATAATCTCATCTCAATATTATGTATAGATCATATACTATTTAACCCTTAGTCTAATTTTATATTATCTTTTTCATGCATCACACAAAATATCCAAATCAATCTATAAGGTGGTCAATCTTATAGAAGTATCAAGAACAAGTTGAATAAATAATCTAATATTAAAAATATAAAATGAAAGAAAAACTATAATTTAATCATGATTTAACAACAAGATTCATTGTAACTCTAAAATAAGGTTTTTAGCAATAAATAATTACATTGAACATAACGCTAAAACAAAAAATTAAAATTAATATCCATCTTCGATAAACAAAAAATCAAAATTAAAGAGAAGAAAATCTACTCCTTTAGCCTCTTCTCCGCTTACATGCTTGAAATCTCCACCCGATAGCACATCTCCACCCTCTCTTTCTCTCCTTGAAATTGTATTTTTAAAAAGCTTCGCCACCTCTCTTATTGATAAGAGTAGAATACTCTTCTTGCTACACCCATTGCTGCGTAATTCACGATTGCGAAACGCAGATTTCTACTGGCATCTGATGCGCAAGTTGAACAGCTAAAATAGTTTTGTGCATCAATAGGAAGGCTAAGATGCGTGCTGAAGAAACAAACTTATTATCTGCTATAATTAGAAACTTTAGGTATTGCGTTTCTTGCCATGCAATAAATTTGGATCTTCCGAAATTAGCTATATTTTGATCTGTGACTTTGGCAAATCTGTATAGTGCATGATGGACTACCCAGTATTAACAATTTCTAATAGAAAAATTATTTGCTGAATTTCAGTTTTAAATGCGTGGATCGTTGAATGCACGGATTAGTGAATCACATGCCTAGTGCTGAATGGCTAGCTTTAATGGCTGAAATTTCTGGTGAAAAAAAATTGAACAGTTGCAATGACGGATGACCTTGATGATTGCATTGATTTCAAGGCATCGCGATCCCATGCACCCGGGTGCACTTAGCTTCAGCGCACCTGGGTGCATTAAACCCATTTTAACTCATTTTTTATCTTTTAGAAATTTTTTTTATAAAAGTATTAATCTAAGTTTAAATTATCTAAAATGCCACTGATTTTTAAAAATAAAAAATAAATATCTTAAATACTCCAAAAATGGTAAAAATTGATACATATGTTAAATACGCTTAGAATAACACTTGTATAAAAAATTTCAGAAAAATAAAAAATGGGTTAATGCACATGGGTGCAGGAGATCGCGATCTAATTTTTAGTGGATCCCATGGTCGGAATTTTCTAATCTGCATAAAAGAATTTAAAATTATAAATGCATCAAGTTAATAAAAAGGCAGTCATTTAATAAAAATTATTTCAACAATTATTCAAATAATTTCAAATTAATATTTAATGCTCAAACGTTGCCAAAACATATTTTAAAGCAAATTTCACATTAAATTCAATTAATTATCCACCAATTTGGTTCAAAATATACACAAAATATTTATTAATTGCCAACTATCATCAATTTTTTTAAAATTTCTATTAAAATTTGTTCCCACTTTTTTCTTATTATCAAAAATTCTAAGCAAGGGCGGGGAACTTTTGGGAGCCTAGTTGTATGCACTTAGGTGCACTTAGACTTGGTGCAACTAAGTATACGTATCCTTTTTAAAAAAAAATTTTAAATTTTTTATGCAACTATTAATCTAATTGTATTTAACATGTATATCATTTTTTATAAATTTTTAAAACTCAGTAGCATTTTAAGGTACTTATTAGGCTTTGAAATTTTTGAAAGAATAATATAGTATAATGTAAGAAGGGAACTATTAAGAGTAAAGAAAATAATGATAGAATATACGTAATGTTGCGACCTTAGACAAATGTAGATAATAATTGAAAAATGTAAATGACGTTAAATGATATACTCCAGCAGCAAAAGCTTACTTTCCACTGGCACAGATAAGGCCTGTGATTCTCACTTTCCAAGTTTGACTCGTCAAACATGAGGACAATGACCATAAGCCATTTCCTCTATAAAAGGAGAGAAGGCTTCCAAGTCTATAGAATATATTGGATTTTGATTTGAAAGGGTAATTGAGTATCATCGATCATGAGGTTCCATTACGCAAACATTATAGGCCTTTTCTTACTTAGTTGTGGCTTGTATTGTTGTGAAGGGTGTTGGGCTGAAGAAAGAAGGCTTCTTCTACAGATCAAAGACTCCATCCCAGTGCCTGTAAAAAACATTTATCCATTGTGGTCGTGGGTGGATGAATTGCTGCAAATGACCCGCTGTGGGGGAGCCGAAACCATGGGAAGCCATCCTTGCAATTTTCTCAAGGGAAGCCTGATATGCGCCGTTTATTTTTATTGAACGATTTAGATGTGTCGGGGCATTTTCAGTGTGGAAACAATTTTGAGGAGACAGCTGTAATCAGGCTCATTTCCACTTGCACCTGTGAGCTTTCCTCTCGTCTATCAATATTTGGTGGGTTCCCTTGTCGTCAGAAATAGAAGAGTATGAGCATTGGCGAACCATCGGCATCAAGAACCATCGACTTTGAGATATTGACAAAGGCAATTGATGGGTTTTCTTCTCACTAGAAACAGAAGAAGCAAGCGGGGAGTCTTCAGCTAATCGTAGAAGAACCACTGAAGTTGTGACATTAATCGACAACGAAGAAGAAAAGAAGCATTTGTGCTTTTCAGATTTGAGTGACTAGAGAATAAATCTGGTTTGACGAGTTAGGCATTAAAGTTAGGCATTTGGCAATGAGCTATTGGCTGGTTCTGATCAATAAACTAGTGGCTAGCAGCCGGTGGGTTTTGCGGAAGCTGCGACGACTGGCAACTTGGATTTGGTTGGGAAGTCTATAGAAGGCGACACATTGAGTAGATATGTTGCGACAAATAGAAATTTTATTTGAATTAGGGCAGATTTGTTTTGATCAAATCTAGTGATTCGGGTGTCCGATTTGGGTGATTCAAGAGTTATTTTCTATATTTTCAAGTACCTTGAATCATGTGGATGGTTCAGAGTGGACAAATTTAGCTTACTAAATCGTGAATACAAATAATTATATGGACGTTTAAAATATATTTTAGTTTTAAAACTAAATAAAAATAATATAATTATTATCAACATAAACATAAATAAAAAATACTCATTTTTATTTTGTTAATCATTTATATTATGTTTCATAATAAGGATTAAAGTAGAAATAAACCAAGTGAATTAAAATTATTATCTCCAACAGTTACAAAAAAATAATTTTCTACCCTTCTGAAGATACTTAATTATAATCTAGTCCCAAAAAGTCGTATATGTTTATTTTGTTCATTTAAACCTAAATTAGCTTAATACAAAAAATTGATTATGATTTTAATTTTTATCTTATATCAAATTAATATTTATTTTTATTGTATTTTTATTATTTTTAGCTTCTATTTTGATTCACACAAATTTTATAATAAAAAGTATATACACTATGATTTTTGTTATTAAATAATTTAGATATTTTTATTTAATTGTAATTAAAAATAATTTATATATGTTTCTTTTTTAAACAAAATTAAATTATGTATTATTTAAAATTTTATTGCATTTAATTTAAATTAGTTATTATTTTAATTATAGATTTTTGTATTTATTTAGTTTAAAATAATTTAATTAAAAATCAAAGTTTGCATAGTTTAAAAATGAATTATTAAGTATATATCCTTTGTAAAATATATAAATTTATGAATATTTTTAAAAATATTAAAATTAGATGCTGTTAGATGCAGTCAAATCCCATTAAATGTTGTTAGATATTATTAGATTTAGACGAATTTTATTAAATCCTATTATATGAGTTTTAAATTCTATAATTAAGATATAAATGACCTTATAAGAGACTTAAGATCATCTTACATGTGTTAAATTAAGATTAATTTATTAAGGGTATGATTGACAATGGCTAAAAAGTGTCAAGTTAAAATTTTTCAATCTAAAACTTTTCATTCTCCACAACTATCATATTTTTTAATTATTTTTCACATTTTGCTATACAACTATCATACTTTTCAATCATTTCTACACAACTACTCACACAATTAACCTATTTATTTTAACTTTTTCATCTTTACTACTCATCATTATCTCTATCATATCACATCATTTAACAACTTTTACTCTTCAAAAGTTTTCATCAAAAGTTTTACTTATTCCCAAACACACCCTAATATTAAAAATTAGATTCGGTTAGATACAGTTAGATGTTATTAGATCCGGTCAGATGTTGTTACATGCCGTTAGATTCTGTTAGATATTGTTAAATACTATTAGATGCTATTAGATTCAAGTGGATTTCATTAAATCCTATTATTCTAAGTTTTTAATGTAATTATGATATAAATAACCTTATAAAGGGCTTAAGATCATATTATAGGTATTAAATTAAGATTAACTTAATAATTAAAAAAATAAGGTTCCGTTAGATTTTATTAGATGTTGTTAGATACTGTTAGATCTAGGTAGATTCTATTAGATCTCATTAGATGTTGTTAAATGTTGTTAGATTTATGTAGATTTTATTAGATCCTATTATTTGAGTTTTAAATTATGTAATTAAGATATACATGACCTTATAAGGGGCTTGAGATTATATTATATATGTTAAATTAGGATTAACTTATTAATATAAGAAATTAGATTCAGTTATATGTCGTTGGATGTTGTTAGATCTAATTAGATGCTGTTAGACAATGTTAGACCTTGTTGGATATTCTTAGATTTAGGTGGATTTCATTAAATTTTATTATCTGAGTTTTAAATTATGTAATTATTATATAAATGACCTTATAAGGGGCTTAAGATTATATTATAGATATTAAATTAGGATTAACTTATTCATATAAAAAATTAGATACCGTTAAATGTTGTTAGGTCCAATTAGTTGTCGTTAAATACTATTAGATATCGTTAGATGTTGTTAAATACAGTTAAATTTAAGTAATTTTATTAAATCATATTAACTAAGTTTTAAGTTCCGTACTTAAGGTACAAATGACCTTATAAGGAGTCTAGGATTATATTACGGGTGTTAAATTAAGATTAACTTATTAATATAAAAAATTAGATCCAGTTAGATGTCATTAGATACTATTAGATGTTATTAGATGTTGTTAGATACTGTTAGATATCATTAGATGTTGTGAGATATCGTTAGATGCTGATAGATTTTATTACACTCAAAAAATAACAAATATGATTAAATTTTCAAAAATTCAGAAATAAATATTGAAATTGTTATTTTTGAGAGTACCTTAATTACATAAATTTTAAATAATATAACATAATTTCTTATATAAAATATATTTTTCAACTTTATCAATTGTAATGAAATCTTATTAAAAATTAATATTTTATACACAAATATTTTTTAAAAATGTCAAATAATAAAAAATTATGTATACATATGTTGTAGTGGTTAGTCTACCAAATAAATGGAAGAGATTGAGATTTCGTATACATATAATACAATTTTATCAAAAAACCAAATATACTCACATTTTCAAACAAATATAATTACACTGTAAAGTTACCACAAGTCCTTTTTTCGTTTTTTTCTCATGGGAACATCTTCCTATGGGTGGCCCCCTGGCTGTGGGATGTAAGATGTCCTCAAATTCATCCCTGGATCATGATCACAATCATGTGGTGTCAAGAGCCCTGGTCATGGGAAGCTATTTCTGCGCTTCTCTCATGGGAAGCCTGTCGCCTGCTGTTAAATTTCATGGGAGCCAACCCATGGGAAGTGCTCCCCGCATTTTTCTTGCAGGAAGGCTATCATCCACTGTCCACACATGCTGGATGGTTGAGATGAGAGTGGGCATTTTCAGAACATGAAAAAAAATTAAAAGATGCCTAGTCGTACTCACTGCCTTTTGATAGGGGCTCTCTATGCATGAAAGGGTGGAAGGCAAATGGGTTAGAATCAGTCGGATAAATTACTTGGAAAATCAGAGAGAACAGAGGGTTGTGCGATAGCTTGATTATCAAGAGACGGGAATGCTAGACTTGGATTTCCAGATTTGTGATTGTGTAGGTTTCCGCTACTTTTTTTTTTAGATTCATGATTTTATAGTCAACATTCTTCATGGCTGGATTCGAGGAGGACTGAATTGCTTGGAGCAGCAGATAATCTGCTTTTGGACGAAGGTGCTCTTATGGTGGTTTGATGTCGTTGACTTTTACTAGAATTTTTTGAGAATTTCTGACTTAATGTCTACGAGTGCTGACGAAAAGAAATGGTTGGCAGATATTGCCATTGTGCTTAGCTGGAAATAGCCATGGGATTGGAATTGTTGAAGCAATGATTTGAAACAGATGGCGGGATTGGGATCTCTGCTTGGATCATGGCTACTTGCGGATGGCCGAAAATGAGGAAGATGACATGGGCATCCTTCTAATATTGTCACTCTATTAGGCGGTTCTGATTATCCGGTTGACGTTGTTGGTGATGAGAATCTAAAAACCCAACAACAGTCATGCCTGGCTCTCGTCGCGCTGTGACGATAATAATGGAGCACCAAGATGGTGCTTGGTGCTCTAGTGATGTAGCTTCTAGTCATGCGCACCCAATCTGCTTTGGATGATCTGGACCTTTAAAAATACACAGACAGTCTTAAAATAAGGTGATGGGTTCCAAAATGTTGTAGGCTGCAACACAGCAACTTATGTATTATCGACAATGGGAATGTTCTTATGGTTTTACTAGCAGATACTATATAATCTGATATATAAATATATAACCTACTCCCATTAATTTGATATCTCTTTTATAGTTTATTGTTATAATTCAAAATATGCAAAAAAAGGAACGTGACCATTGGCTCGTCAAAAGCATATTTTTAAAATTATTTTTAATGCAATAGTTAATATAAGTGTATCTAATTTATAAAAAAGTTTATTATTTTTGAGAATGTACATATATTTACTAACTATATTTAATTTATAAAAGAAGTTTTATCATTTTTGAAAATGTATATATATTAAATTTTGAAAATGACCAAATATCAAAGGAGAAAGATATAAGTGGCGTTTACATATTTATAAAAAATTAGTTGTTTCACCCGACCACAAGAGATTAATATACTCTTTTTTTTTGTAAGAGAAAAGTTTAAATTGGATACTTTTGAAAGAAAGACGTAAAAAGCTTATCATCATGGTGGACATTATTCAATTTTGCGTAATTGAAATTTTTATTTTTATTTTCTTGAAAATTTTTGAAAATATTCAAGACATAAAAAGCTTACTGTCACGATGGATACTTTAATATCAAGATGGAGTTTTTTGAAAATTTCAACATTTTGCTATCAAACTATTTTGTTGAAAATTGATGGAACATTTCTTTGTTTTACAAAAATTATAGAATACCTTACAACATTTGCATAAAATTACAATTATATTCTCTTGTTTACGATTTTATAGACTATGCTTAATATTTAGTTTTTTAATAATGTATTATCTTAGTTAGAATTATAATCAGAAGATAAAACTTTAATCTTCGATAGGGCATTAAATAAAAATTTAATATCATCAACTATTTTTGGATCATGCATATAAAAGCTATTTAGCATAAAAGTCCTAAAAATCCATGTATACTTATTTAGTTTATTTAAATCTAAATTACAGTTTAATCATTAATAAAATAGAAATTAAAATTCATGCATATGTATATTGTTAAATCTAAATTATGGTATATATGAAATGCATTTTTTGTATTTTCAAAAAATATATAATAAATTAATTTTAAACAATAAGTTTGTAGCATTTAATGTAAGAAATCGACATTCTTACCACTCGGGATGCTAAGGCCTTGAAGAGAGAGAATTAAAATTTTTTTATGGAAATTAAGTTGTGTCAATTACTAAGATATGTTACAGTAGAATATTTAGTGAAGCATAGACTAATGCAATGGACTAACCACTTGAAGAATTGTAAGAACGGGGGAAGGTAATTACACTAAAAGACGTCGCACATGTTCTTTTTGAGCATGTAGTAGAGACTTTAAAATGAGTCCTCCCAATCATCTATGCAAATACAAAGATAAATAATATAAAATTTATTCAATTAATAATTATATATTAATTTATTTTTATTTTATATTAATTCATACATTAGTTTTAATTTTATTAATTTCATATTAAAACAGCCAACATAAGATGAGTGAAAATGTTACAATGAAAATGCATGTCATTATTCTTAAACCAATCCCAAAAAGTGATATTTATTTATATTATTAAATATAAATTGTAATTATATATTTTTTAAAAAGTCATATATATACTAATTATTATAATTTCATATATTTATATAAATTTTTATTTTATTTTATTTAAATTAATTATTATTTTTAATTATACCTTTATTTTATTTAGTTTAAATATATTAATTTCAAATTAATATGTATTGTAATAATTGAAGAAATATCCATAAATTTTGTTACAAACTTACTATTTAACAAAATGTTTGTTAAATTCAGAATTTTATGTTCACTTAAATTAATACAAATTAATCTTTATTTTATTTAAATTTTATTAATGTAAAACTAAAATGAGCAACATAAGATAAGTAACCATACATGTTACTTATTCGTTGAAACCCACTTCTAATAAAATTAAATATTTATCTATTTATTTATATTAAAAATAAAAATAGTAATTTATAATTTATTTTTAAGATGATAAAATTCAATAATTAATATATTTTATTTGTTCATAATTAAAGTATAATATAAGAGGCTTAAGGTTATATTACAAGTGTCATTAGATCCGGTTAGAAGCCGTTAGATGTCATTAGATGTCGTTAGATGTTATTAGATGCCATTAAATTAAGATGAATTTCATTAAATCCTATTATCTAGATTTTAAATTCTATAGTTAAGGTATAAATGACCTTATTAGGGGCTTAGAATCATATTACAGGTGTTAAATTAGGGTTAACTTATCAATATTAAAAGTTATATTCGGTTAGATGTCGTAAGATGATGTTAGATATCGTTAGATTCGATTAAATGCAGTTAGATGCTGTTAGATATAATTAGATATTGTTACATATCATCAGATTAATGTGAATTTTATTAATCTTATTATCTAGGTTTTAAATTTTGTAATTAAGGTATAAATAACCTTATAAGTGGTTGAGGATTATATTATATATGTTAAATTAGGATTAACTTAACTTATTAATATCAAAAGTTAGATTCGGTTAAATATCGTTAGATGTTATTAGATGTTGTTAGATCCGGTTAGATGCTGTTAGATACGATTAGATGTTGTTAGATGTCATTAGATTAAGGTTGATTTCATTAAATCATATTATACTGTTAGATATCATTAGATCTGGTTAGATGCTATTGATGTCGTTAGATGCTACTAGATGCAGTTAGATACGGTTAGTACCATTAGATTAAGGTGGATTCCATTAAATCCTATTATATTGATTTTAAATTCTATAATTAAGGTATACATGACCTTATAAGGGGCTTAGAATCATATTATAGGTGTTAAATTAGGATTAACTTATTAATATCAAAAGTTAGATGCTGTTAAATGCTGTTAGATCTAGTTAGATGCTGTTAGATGTCATTAGATGTTGTTAAATTACGTTAGATTAAGGTGAATTTCATTAAATCCAATTATCTTAGTTTTAAATTTTGTAATTAAGGTATAAATGACCCTATAAGGGGCTTAGAATCATATTACAGTTGTTAAATTAAGATTAACTTATTAATATCAAAAGTTAGATTCAGTTAAATGTCGTTAGATGTTGTTAGATGTCGTTTGATCCGGTTAGATGCTGTTAGATATCGTTAGATGTTGTTAGATACGATTAGATGCTGTTAGATGCAATTAGATAAGGTGAATTTCATTAAATTCTATTATCTGGGTTTGAAATTTTGTAACTAAGTTATGAATGATCTTATAAGAGGTTTAGAATCATATTACATGGGTTAAATTAGGATTAAATTATTAATATCAAACGTTAGATGCTATTAGATGTCGTTAAATACAGTTAGATGCTGTTAGATGTGGTTAGATTCTGTTAGATACAGTTAGATTATGTAATATCCGAAAAATAAAAAATATTATTAAATTTTCAAATAATCAGAAATAAATATTGAAATTGTTATTTTTGAAATTATCTTAATTACATGAACTTTAAATAATATAACATAACTCCTTATATAAAATATAATTTTCAACTTTATTAATTATAATGAAATCTTATTAAGAAATAATTTTTTGTATACAAATATATTTAAAAAATGTCAAATAATGAAAAATTATGTCTACGTATGTTTTAGTAGTTGATCCAGCAAATGAATGAAATAGATTGAAATTTTGTATATATCTAATACAAATTTTATCAAAAAACAAAATATAATTATATTTTTAAATAAATATACTTATACTGTCAAATTACCACACAACTTCTACTCTTTTTTTCCCCCTCATTCCCATGGGCTGTGCGCCCAATTTCATTCGATTTTTTGAATTCGAAAGGTGCTTTTGGTACGTGAAATATTTCACTGAGGGTCGATTGGCATTCTCCCGCACGCACTTGGGTCCTCTCCGTTTTCCTTTTTTCAGCTTCTCTGCCCTAGCTCTCTTCATTTCCCTCCCTTACTGCCGTTCTCTCCTCGCACCACTCTTTCCATCTCTCCTTGACCCCTCCCGCTCCCCTTCGTTGCAGGACCGCCTTTCTCCCTAGAATTCCTCTCCGCCTCTGCCTCTCCATTATTTGCTGGCAACGTTAACAATTTCGTTTTCTCTATTTAGGTATTTTTCGCCACTTGCCCTCACCCCTACCCTCTTACCCCCTGTGCTATCAAACCCTCGTGGTGTACACGGCAGAGTTGAGGGCTCGATCGGATCAACCTAAAGTGGTTGATTTTGCACCGATTTTATGACGATTCTTGCAAAGAGATTGAAGGGGGAAGATTCGTGAAGCATCTGTCGGAGATGGGAATGGATTTGAAGCGGGTGGTGATTGTGGATGACAACCCGAATGCGTATGCTTCAACAAGTGATGAAGTTTCTAAAGGTGAGAGATTGTTTTGATGACATCCCTTCTAACGACTAGGTACGGGTGCGACTGTGGGCGTGTTGAAGGATGTGACCCAGCTGCAGAAGCCGGTGCCATCGTTGCCGAAGAAGAAAACTCCGAGCTCTGCTGGGAGATACCATGGCGTTGCTCTTGCAACAAAGTAACAGTTTTTCTTCCCTCTCGCTTCTTTTTCTCATACTTAATTTTGGTTCTTTTTCGAAGCTGTCAAAAGAAGGAATTAAACCAGAAAAGCAAAGTTTTTGTTTCTTCGGTCTCTGTCTTCCTTCTTTTATCATTTTTTTTCTTTTGTACTGTGGAGTGAATTTGCAGTTGCAGATGAAATGAAGTGGAAATTCGAAATAAGTTTGGTTGCTTCTGGGTTTTGATTTTATGTTTCGGTGGATTTTTTCTTATTCATTTTACCATATGTGAAAAGGAAGAGAAAAATCTTCTTGTTCAGACGGTTTTTATTCCCATCTTTTCATTCTTGTGAGATTTGGTTGGACTTCGATTTGTTTGATTTCTTGGATAGAAATAGTTGTTTGTTAGATCTAGGACATAGCTTTGGCGCCGTAACAGCTTGTCGAGGAATTTTCACTTCTGGGCTTTATTTCCTGGGTTTGAACTTCAGCTTTTTAAAATCTGAAGCTGAAAATAGAGAGAGGAAACTGAGATGATTTTTGTCGACCGATACCTTCTGTTGTAGGACTTATATTAGGCATGGTGTTTGTAATTTTGATTTATTATCACTCTATGTGCTTGTTATTGACAATTTCGATGGATACATGATGAAGATCTTACATGAATTCCGCAGGTTGTTGATATGCTTGTTGTTTCTTTTCGTCTTACATTTTTGTTTGTACTCCAATCTGGTCTTGCTGTTCCAGTTCGTGGTTTCAATTGCTGTTCTATTTTTCCTTATGAATTTTATTTTGTATGTTGTTGCCTGATGAAGATTCTATTTTATTTTATTTTATTTTTGGAGTCACCATGTAGGCATGGTTACTGAATTTACCTCTTATCTGTAGGAAGTTCTTATTTTTCTTGAAATTTCTGTTATCTTTGTCTGGTTTTGCTCTCAACAAGGAGAATGAAGGGATTAATTTTTTTTTCTTTTTCCTGGAACAGTGCATAGGTTGTTGGGTGGCCTTGAGTGCGCTCATTCAGAAAGAACACGATGGCAACAAACCCAGCAAAGAATAGTGATGATGCAGAGGGAAAGTTAGGGAGTTGGGTGCCTGTATGTGAAATTGAATATGGATGGGGCTCCATATCTGAGGAAAGTGGACCTCAGAACCTACTCCAACTACACAGAACTCTCTTCTGCACTTGAGAAGATGTTCAGCTGCTTACCATTGGTGAGCCCCCCTTTGTTTTCTTTTTTCCTTTATTATTTCTTTTTTTTAAAAAAACAGAATATGAAGTTTTAATCTCATGCGCTTAAAGAGATCTTTTCATGGAAGCGATGCTGAATTTTGCATTATTAGGTATGTGCCAACGGGTTCTGTGCTTTATCTGATCATATCGTCATCATTTATATGTACAAAAGGCATCACAAATTTCCTTTATTTAGCTCAGATGTGGTATTATTTTTGTTTTTGCTAATAATACCCTCATGGGCATCAGCTCATCAGCTCATCATGCTACTATTGGATCATCCCTTGTGAATTATTCAAGAAATTTAGGGAGTGTAAAAGTGCCTATTTTCTTCCAATGCTACACTTGCCTATCTCTAAATATCATATATATATTTTTTTATCATTATTTATGTTTTTGAATCACTGTTATTCGTCTTCCTGTCAAAAACTTCAAATTGGATGCATTGGGAGAATTCTTTATATGGGGTGGGCCAGTTTTTTTTATCTTCTTGTGTTTTGATCCCATGCAGTGCGAAGGGCAGTGGAGAAGAGTAAGAACCGACTAGCAATCTGCACATGATCTTTGTTGAAGTCTTGAGTAAAGCGGAATGTTATATATGGGCCCATTCTTAGCTGAAAGGATTAGAAGGGGGTTTGTATTAAAAAGGAAGGCCCCTTTCTCAAACTGAAGGTGTAGAAAGGGTTTTAAGTTGGGACTGTTTTGTATTTCCTGTTTCTATATTTTTACGGGCTTGCTGTTATTACAAAGGCAAAATCTTGTTCTAGGTAAGGCTTGTAGAGACATCATCATCATCATCCTCTTTTGGATTGTGTCTATGTTTTCTGTTTGTCTGTCGTGCAGTTCGTATATGTAAATGCTTGTTTTGCTGTATTGCAAATGGTCGTTTGTTTCTCGTGTTTCTTTGTTGAAGATGATGGATAAAGATCCTTTTTTTATGGGGAGAAATTTCCTCGTCGAATGATAACTAATGTTTTATAATCTTGTGATTTTTAATGGATTGGATTTTCTTCCTTATTTTGGCACGATATATTGAATTTCAATTATATTGGATGCATCCAGTCCCTGGTTGATGTGAAGCTAAACATCCTGTTCTAAGCTAAGAACCAAAATTGCATCTGGCCTCTCCTGTGAAGTGGTTAGTGACAAGGGCTAAACGGTGACCTTAATCAGTTCCAGAGAATGATACATGATATGTGCATGGTGCTATAAGTCTCATTTGCGGAAGGTGCGAGCCTCGAGGTGAGAAAATTCAAGAAATCATTCTATCCCGTCCAAAAATTGCCGCTGAAAATTAACATTTGGATTTTAAAGTTCTTCAAAAAGTTGGGGTTGAAGGTGTGGCAATTATTATTAATTCAATGGGTTTCGTCTCAAATTGAAATATGATTTCATTTTGATATTTGTATTAATTAAAATTCACTCATCTACCAAACAAAAACAAATTTAGTTTGTTAGTGTTGAATCGGGATTTTTTTAAGGTGTGCTTAACAGTGTGTGAAAAATGTGAAGTTAAAAATTTTCAATTTTCAATTTTTCATTTTCTATAATTATTTTATTTTTAATTATTTTTTCACATTTTTATATAACTATTCTAGTTTTTAAATAATTTTTCCACAAATACCAGTACAACTAATATATTTTAACTTTATTTTCTTTATTTTTTATCATTTCTTTTATTATACCATATCAATTGATTAAAAAGTTTTACACGGAGGGTGTATTTGGTTGGAGATAAAATTTTTTGATTAAAAATTTTTTGGTAAAAGTTATCAGGTTGATAGAAAACGATGTGATATGATATGGGTAATGATGAGGTATAAAAAAATAAAGTTAAAATAAATAGATTACTTATATGAGCAGTTGTATGGAAATGATTTAAAATACGGATGTTTGTATAGGAAAATATGAAAAATATAATTAAAAAAAGGATAGTTATGGAAAATAAAAAATTTTAGATTAAAAAGTTTTAGTCGTCATATTTTGTGTCCAACCGAACCCATCGTAAAAATATATAATTGAGTTGTTTATTCTATATAATCCAACGGCTCAGATGTCTGGATCTGAAAAAATCTCTGTCGCTACAGATGGGCTTTTCGTGGTTGTTGTTGCCCTGAATTGAAGGAGATGAATATATCTAGAAAAATATGCTTATTGAGTTTTCTTTTTACTTTGATTTGCTGACTTTAAAGGAAGGGCATCAGCGATGGATTCCCCTTAGCACACGATAGCCATGAATGACCTTTGGAGGAGAATAAATTTTCTAGTGATCCAGCGGATTGCTTAAATTCATGCACATGTAGGTCGTTATTTGCAATACAGAGCATTCAAAATATTTTTACAAAAATTCCTCAATAATGTAATATTTAGGTACAGTGAAGGCACAAGATAAGGAGTTCCTTAACTTGGCCTTACGTTTTACTACTTCAATTT
Source organism: Annona cherimola (assembly GCA_030490835.1). NCBI lineage: Eukaryota > Viridiplantae > Streptophyta > Magnoliopsida > Magnoliales > Annonaceae > Annona > Annona cherimola. The sequence goes on from CM059976.1 coordinate 52,170,298, forward strand.
CCTCCTAAGTTCACTTGAAAGCTTTCTCTCCTTTAAGTAATGTAATATTATCTTGGATAGCAATCCAAGAATCCATATCTATAGCCAGAATAAGTTATTTTATTCTCAACTTCGAAGTTACTATTGTCAAATAGAGATGACTTAGTAAAAGATTGACCCTCAGTAATGACAAGGGTGCAAATTAATCAGGATGTCATTTAAATAAGATGTCTTTGATATAAACTCAAAGACATGCTCTGATACTACTTGTTGGTCTTAACTTTATGGCAAACCAAAGATGAGAGGGGTAAATCGAGTTCTTTAAAATTCTTTCGGGTATTAGATGTAATCTCTTGTGAACTAAGTCCCCTTGAATAAGAAACGTGGAGAACAAAATAGCAAATAGAGCGAAGATATCAACACAAGAAATTACAGTGGTTTGGGACAACCCTCCCTACTCTATTCTTCTAAGACCACACTATTGTTTCTTGGGTTTCACTAAGTTAATACGATTACACCAAGAGCCCTTGCTTTTTTTTTTTTTAGATTCTAGTTCTAAGAGGCATTTACGATATACTCCCAAGTTGCTGGCAAGTCATACTCCAACCACACACTACTTACCTTTACTTGGACTAGGTATCCAATATCAAACCAAGTGGAATCATGAATACAATGAATATAAAAGAAAATCTACGATTTACAGACGTGTAGAGACATTTTGAGCACTACGAAGAACATATAGGATGAGTTGATGAAAGATCACTTCAATACTCACAATGAAAGTCACAATTCTTCTTGTAGATCTCTTTAATAATCACTTGAATGAATGTAAATAGGATGGTAGATGCTTAATCAATGCTCTAGCTAACTTTCTCCCTTCCATTTGACATGTATTAATGTAAAATATTAAAAAATAAGAATAATTTAATTTGACGGGTCAAAATCCATGTAGGACAGCTTATGTGGCAATGGTAGACTTTTTGATCAACTAGACCAAATAAGTAATAATAGGCCGTGACCAATTATTTAAAAATGCCACAAGTTATATTTATATTTTTGAATGTTATTTCAGCAACCCGTGTAGCTCGGTTGGCATACAAGTAGTCCAAGTGGTCCCAGAGGTTTAGGGTTCGAGTAGGGGGTTCCGCAGAAAAAAAAATTAATTTTTGCACTTTTGCCTCCCCAAGCACGCGGTCTCTACTGGATAAGATAAGATGAAATGAGATAAGATAATATAAGATTTAGGTGAGATAAGATTTAGATGGGATGAGATTTAGTTTCATTAGAATTTAAGTTAAAGTAATAATTTTATCTTTTATACCTTTCCTAGAAATTTAGGAAACCTACAAGAACCCTCTTATAAAAAGGGGTTTGGAGAGTTGGTGTAGGGAGACATCCGTAAGAAAGGTTGGGAGATAGAATTGTGGAAGGACAGGAAACTACGTGAGGCAAGTGGGATTTGATTTGAAAATTGATTTTAGTTCAATGATTATATATATATTTTTTGCAATTAATTAAGTTATACTAATTAATTATATAAGGCATGTTTATTAATTGTTATGATTTTTTTAGTGATAGAGTTAATATGTTATTATGATTTAATTTTATAATCTTAATTTTTTTTGGGATATAAAATTTTGCAGATCAACATATTTAAAATTTTATGATGCACGTGTCCAAATTTTTATCTTTATTATGCATGTTTTTATTATACAAATTAATATATAAAATAAAGGAAAGTTATGTATAATGGTTTCGGATATGTATATTAATTTGTACGGATGAGATTTTGTGCATAATTAAATATTTTTAATTATATGGATATGTATATATATCCTGTCTAGGCGTCAGAGCCTTGAAGACATGCGGAGAAAGAATCCATCCAGAGGAAAATTCGCCCTGGGGAAATTTCCGATGAATGGAGTTCTTAACTTTTTTTTTGCAACGAAATTTTCTTCGTTGCTTTTTGACTCTTTAATATATTTAATATATTTGATGCTTTTGGTGTCCAGATGTTTTGAGAAATTGACATGTAGCCATTGTTGCAATAAGACTAAGTGAGAGAGGTCTAGGTGGGACCCATTTGCTAGAAAAGTAATGATGACGTGGCTTAATGTGGGCCATTCATTCTATTTTGTTATGATTTATTCATTTAAACTCCGATTTGAATGATCAAATAGTCCATTGCTATGTTTTTGATGCTTCCGAACTCAATGGAAGGGTTTATTTTGTATTTGAGGCCTGATTTTTAAGATATTAAATTAAATTCTTATTTTATCATTTAATTAAGTTTTATTTGGGCCATTATCTATTTTCAAATAATTTTCTACTTGCTAGTCATGTTGAGACTAACCCATTATTTTTTACAGGTGTACCAAATCAAGTGGGACATTAGCGTTTGGATTTACGTGAAGATTTTCAAAGATATTTTATTTTATTTATTTATTTCAAAGGCATGTATTAAGAATGAGACTTGTAGAATTTCTTTTATTTATGCTTTGATGTAATAATGAGAACATGACTAGTGGAAGTAGAATTTTAAAATTTTTATGAAATTATAATAATTAATTTTTCCATAAATGTGTGATTGATTTTGGAAAATTGCATTAAATACATGGTCCAGAATCACTTTTCTGGACCGGTATGTTACAGATGGTATCAGAGCGGTCACACATATAAAATATGGCTTATTAATTTATTATAATAATTTTTTTTAAAAAAAGAATTTTGAAATGGATTTGCAACCCTATGTTTTTCTTTTTGAGTCCAGAAAATAGTCAGTTCGGGTGCATCGGTATACCCTACTCCTAAAACCCAAGGGAAGACTCTCCCTACTACCCACGAAAGGTTAAATGCCTTAGAAAAATATGTTCTAACCTGGAGAAAGGAATCCTATCCGCAATACCAAGCCCTAAATAAAGTTTGAAGCTGCTAATGTTCCCAAGGCTGTGGATGTGCCCAAGGCTGTGGATGTACCCAAGGCTGTGGATGTGCCCAAAGAGATGGATGCACCTAAGGCTGCTTATATACCTAAGGCTATGGGAGAGTTCTTTGCTATACCCAAGCCAAAGGTAATAGTTGAACCTAGTCCAGAGCTGCAGAAGAAAGTTTTCCCTGTTCAAAGACCCAGCCCAGATCCTGTCTATACTAAGGTAGAGACCCAAGAAGTACCTTCTCAGGCTGTTGGAAATATGTGGAAAACTAGCTAAATCTATGTTTTGATGATTAACAAATCAATTTGAGTAAGTCTTGGCTACTCACAAGTTTGTGAAAATGTTTAAGGAATATTCTTTTGAAGAAAATCAAGTATAGAAGTCAAGTCGTTCCCCAAGTCGACTCCAAGATTGACTTCAAACATGCAGAACTGTCCAAAGTTGAAAACGGAAGAAGGGAAGGTGAAGTCGCAGGCCAAGTCGACTCCACCTGCGACTTGGGTAGCCAAGTCGCAAACGAAGTCGACCTCACCATCGACTTCAGTCGAGCAAAACCTTCCAGAGTTGAATTTCGGAGCAGCAGAATATCGAAGTCGCAAGTAAAGTCGACTCCAGTTGCGACTTGGGTGAAGTCGCGAACGAAGTCGACCCCGAAGTGCGACTTGAGGTTTTGGAGATTCAAAGATACTGATTCAAGCTTCTTTCAAAGATCAAATCAAGTCTATCAAGTCAAAGGTTTGGAGATCATGGAGCTAATGAAAGCAAAACTCAATGATTCAAGACATGAAAAATACAAAAGAAGCAAAGGCATGAAGTAACAAAGCAACTCGGAATTATTCAAGTTCATAAAGCAAACTGCCGAGGTGAAGTCGCACCCGAAGTCGACTTCACCTGCGACTTGGGTCAAGTCGAGAACCCAAGTCGACCCTGACTGGAACTTGAAGCTGCGACGAAGAAGCGAAGTCGCACCCGAAGTCGACTCCATCTGCGACTTGGGTGAAGTCGCATCCGAAGTCGACTCCGACTGCGACTTGGGTCGCAACGGTCGGAATTAATTCGAACGTTGGCGCATTAAATGCGCGCCACCTACCTTCTAACGTTCGGATTCCCTCCAAAATTATAAATAGCATTCATGGTGGACGAGGGAAGTAGCTGAGTATCATTAAGTGAGCATAACTCCTATCTACAAGAGCATTAAAGTGATCAATCCAATCAAGAGAGGAAGAACTACACTTCAAAACTGCAAGAGCTTTACTTCAGATTATTCAAAGCCTACCACAAGTTCTTCTCTGCGCCAAACTGCTTCTACACATCTGTAAAGTGTAGATTTCTTTCATTGATTACTTGTTTGTGTTGAACTTGATTTAGCTTAGGTAGCTAAGATCAAGTGTTAGCAAAGTAGTGTGTGATTGGAGTGTGACTCGTCACCTACTTGTGCTAGTTGTTTGATGCCCCCTAGAGCTAGAATCTAGAAGAGAGCAAGTGGCTCTAGTTGTATATGCCCCCTAGAGCTTTGAATCTAGAAGAGAGCAAGAGGCTCTAATTGTATTGGAAGAATACAATAGTGGAACCCAAGTCACAAGGAGTGTGAGCTTGGAAGAGTGGAGTAGGGAGGTTGCCCGAACCACTATAAAATTCCGTGTGTCTATTTTTATTTCTGCTCTCTATATTGATTTGCTTTCCATTTTGTTTCTTCATTAAGGGGACTAGCTTAATCCGGGGTAAAGTTTCTGTTTGAGTTATAAATTTTTAAGAACCCAATTCACCCCTCCCCTCTTGGGTTTTTCCATCTATTCGGGACCCAACAAGTGGTATCAGAGCAGGTCTTTGAATTGAACCAAAGAGATCCAACCTTATGGCATCCCAATCCACTTCCGTTCCCGCTTTTGCTGAAGGCCAATCATTTACAAGGCCACCATTGTTTGATGGGAACAACTTTGGCTATTGGAAGCTTCGTATGAAGCAACTCATCATGGCTACCGATATGGATTCTTGGATTGCTATCCAAGATGGTGTAACTTTGCCAATTGATGAAAGAGCTTCCAAATGGACGGAAGAGGAAGTAAGAACCGGCAAGAGCAATGCTAAGGCTATGAACTCTTTATTTTGTGCTCTTACGGCTTCGGAATATGATAGAGTATCATCTTGCCTTACCGCCAAGGAGATATGGGATACTCTAACATCCATTTATGAAGGAACCTCTCAAGTCCAAGGGACTAGGAGAAATATTTTGATTGGAGAGTTTGAAAATTTCAGAATGCTAGATACTGAAAATATTTCTGAAATGTTTGCGAGATTTTCTAAAATTACTAATGCTCTAAAAGGTCTTGGAAAAGCTATTTCTGAATCCAAGCAGGTCATGAAGATATTGAGAGCTCTACCGGATTCATGGACTCCAAAGATTACAGCTATTGAAGAAGCCAAAGACCTCAACACCCTAAAGCTAGAAGATCTAATTAGCTCACTAATGTCACATGAGCTAATTAAGAGAAGAAACGAAGAGAATCATAAAGGCAAGAAAATCATTGCATTAAAAGCGGCACGCAACTCAGATGAGTCTACCTCCTCGTCTAACAATGGTGATGAAGATATTGCACTTCTTACTCGCAAGTTTCGAAAATTTGTAAGAAAAGAAAAGAACCTTAAAGACTTCAAAGAAAGACCACAAAAAGAAAAGAAGAAGGAGGTCACAAAATGCTATCGATGCGGGGGCGTAGGACATATGCAAGCTCAATGTCCTACACCGGAAGAAAGGCCAAAGGAGAGTCATGAAAGAAGAAAATACCAAAGGCCACGAGGAAGAGGCATGTTCGTCAACGAGGAGACTTCATCAACATGCAGCTCTTCAACCGATGACAACGATGCGGCCAACTGTGCAAGAATATGCTGCGTAGCACAAATCGAACAAGAAGAAGAACTGCTATGCTTGAACACGACGGAAGTTTTGGAAGATCAATCTACCTCAACAAAATACACAGAAAGTGAAGAGGTAATTTCCAAACCTTATTCTCAATCAAGTTATTCTTCTTTTCATGATTGCCTTAAATGTGCTGAATTAGAAGAACTACAAACTGCCTATGATTCATTATATGAGGAAATCAAAAAGCTAGGAAACAAGTTGTCCTCAAAGAAACAACAATGTAACTTTGTTATCATTAAAAATGGAAAACTAGCTGAAATGTCAACAAAATTGAAAGAAGAAAATGAACTATTGTTGAAAGAAGTTGAGAAACTGAAAAAGGAGAACGAATCCTTAAATGAATCATTAGCAAAGTTCTCTAATCTCGGTGAAAATGTGAAGATGTTCTTGAATATGACCTCACAAACAGATAGAAGAGGTCTTGGATACAATACATTTGAGCAAAAAGAAAGTGGTAAATCAAATGTGCCAATACATGGAAAATATCAAACAAATACTGCACCTACATTCAAGCCATAAAGGAGAAATGTTATGTGGACTAGAAGGCCAACATTTGAACCAAAATATACTTGGAGGCCTACTCCTAGATTACCAATGGCTTGCAATTTTTGCAACAAAATGGGTCATAGAGTTTATAAGTGTAACTTTAAGAGATTATTTGACCATGGTGCTAAATTAGTTTGGGTTCCAAGAAACACAAGATTTGGACTTTCTAAGTTGGAGCAACAAAGGTTGAATAATATTACTAACCCAAATGGACCCATAAAATGGGTACCAAAAAGATAAGGATTATTTGTTTACTTTTCAGATTTGTTTAAAGGCAAAGGCAAATAATGTATGGTTCATGGATAGCGGTTGTTCAAGGCACATGACTGGAGAAAGAAATTTGTTTCACAAACTTAAGCCTTGCAACGACGGAACTGTTGCCTTTGGAAATAATGAGAAAGGTAAAATCAAAGGTAAAGGAACCATTTACAGTATTTCAAATGCATGCATGGAAGATGTTCTGTTTGTTGAAGGACTCAAACACAATTTAATGAGCATTAGCCAATTATGTGATAAAGGATACAAAGTTGTGTTTGAATCATCTATATGTAATGTATTTGATGGAGAACATATCATGTTCAGTGGTAAAAGACATGGAAATGTATATTTGGTTTCACTTGATGAACTAAATGGTCAATGTCTAATGGCAATTGATAATGATCCATGGGTTTGGCATAAAAGGCTTGGACATATAAACATGGGAAATATAAAGACCCTATGGAAGAAGAGTTTGGTAGAAGGCTTGCCTAAGTTGAAATATGACAAAGACAAAATATGTAAGGCATGTCAATTATCTAAACAACCAAAGATGTCTTTTTCTACCAAAAAGGAGATTTCCACCACAAGGCCACTTGAATTGCTACACATGGATCTATATGGACCATCCGACATTTTAACCATTGGTGGAAAGAAATATGTATTTGTTATTGTAGATGACTTTTCAAGATTCACATGGATAATTCTCTTAGCTAGTAAAGACGAAGCCTTCTCTATGTTTGAAACTTTTGTAAACTTGGTGGAAAATGAAAAACAAAGTACCATTATATCTATAAGGAGTGACCATGGTGGTGAATTTGAGAACAAACGGTTCATAGAACTATGTAATGAAAAAGGAATTCATCACACATTTTCTGCACCAAGAACTCCACAACAAAATGGAGTAGTGGAGAGGAAAAATAGAACTATACAAGAGATGGCTAGAACTATGCTAAATGAGAGCAAATTATCTAAGAAGTTTTGGGGTGAAGCTGTAAGTACAGCTTGTCATGTATTGAATCGAGTTACCATTAGAGCAATCTTGAAAAAGACCCCATATGAGCTATGGAAAGGAAAGAAACCAAACATATCTTATTTTCATACTTTTGGATGCACATGTTATGTTCTGAACAATGGAAAAACCAACTTGGGAAAACTTGATGCTAAAAGTGATGAAGCAATATTCCTTAGTTATTCATCAAATAGCAAAACATATAGAGTTTTCAATAAACGAAACCAAGTTGTAGAAGAATCCATACATGTTATTTTTGATGAAACTAACCCATGCTTTAAAAGAAAGGATGATTCAAGTGATGCAGATGACATAGCAAATGGCCTTGAAAGGCTGCATGTGGAAAAGCAAGAAGAGTCCATGGAGGAAAGGGTAAGTGAAGGTGATGATTCCTATAAACCTCCATCTGATTTAAAATTCAAACATGCACATCCAATTGAGCAAGTTATAGGAAATGTGTATGAAGGTGTAAAAACTAGAAGGTCAAAGCAAAATGTGTGTGGACAATATGCTTTTGTATCCAAGATTGAACCTTCTAATATTGAACAAGCTCTTGATGATGAAAACTGGATTATAGCAATGCAAGAAGAGCTAAATCAATTTGAAAGAAATCAAGTTTGGCACCTTGTTCCTAGACCAAATGACTGTATTGTTATTGGCACCAAGTGGGTCTTTAGGAACAAATTAGATGAAAGTGGACTTGTAGTGAGGAACAAAGCTAGACTTGTGGCAAAAGGATACTCACAAGAAGAAGGAATAGATTTTGAAGAATCCTATGCCCCGGTTGCTAGACTAGAGGCAATTCGCATCTTACTAGCTTTTGCATCTCACATGAACTTTAAATTGTTTCGAATGGATGTCAAAAGTGCATTTCTGAATGGTTATATAAATGAAGAGGTGTATGTTGAGCAACCACCTGGATTTGAGGAAAAAGATCAATCTAAATTTGTATACAAGCTAACCAAAGCATTATATGGATTAAAACAAGCTCCAAGGGCTTGGTATGATAGACTAAGCAAATTTCTGATTGATCACGATTTTCAAAAAGGAAAGGTAGACACCACTTTGTTTATCAAGTATAAAGAAAAGGACATATTGATCATTCAAATTTATGTTGATGATATCATTTTTGGTGCTACTAATGAAACTCTTTGTCAAGAATTTTCTGAGCTTATGCAGAAAGAGTTTGAGATGAGCATGATGGGAGAGCTAAACTTCTTCCTTGGACTGCAAATCAAGCAATTAAATGAAGGAATCTTCATAAACCAGTCCAAGTATATCAAGGAAATGCTAAAGAAGTTTGGCATGGAGAATAGCAAAGGAGCAAACACGCCCATGAGCTCTACAATCAAGCTTGACAAAGATGAGAAGGGCAAAGTAGTTGATTTAAAATTGTATAGAAGCATGATAGGTTCCTTATTGTATTTAACTGCTTCTAGGCCAGATATTTTGTTTAGTGTGTGTATGTGCTCTAGATTTCAATCATGCCCAAAAGAATCACACTTGGTAGCTGTGAAAAGAATTTTTAGATATCTAGTAGACACTACCAATTTAGGACTATGGTATCCAAAGGGCTCTAATTTTGATCTAATCGGCTACTCGGATGCGGATTTTGCTGGTTACAAAGTAGATAGAAAAAGCACTAGTGGAACATGTCAGTTTCTTGGAAGCATGTTGGTTTCATGGTTTTCAAGAAAACAAACTAGTGTTGCTCTATCTACGGCGGAAGCCGAATATATTGCCATCGGGAGCTGTTGTGCTCAATTACTTTGGATGAAACAGCAACTTAGGGACTATGACATAGATTTCAAAGATATACCTATCAAATGTGATAATACAAGTGCCATATGTCTAACCAAGAATCCAGTCTTGCATTCTAGGACCAAACATATAGACCTTAGACATCATTTCATTAGAGAACATGTAGAAAATCATGACATATGTTTGGTATATGTAAGAACAGAGGATCAAGTTGCAGATATATTCACTAAGCCCCTAGCAAAAGAAGCATTTTATAAGATTAGAAATGACATGGGAATGCTTGAACTCACTTAAAGCATAAATTGAGGGGGAGCACCCATTTAGGGGGAGCTAACCCACCTATCTCTTTGAATACCCTCTAATCTCTTTGATATATTGACAAAAAGGGGGAGAGAGATTTAAGAATGGGGAGAAGAAGAGGAAGAGGATTTGAGTATAAGTCTTTATGATTAAAGGGGAGAGAGATTTAAGGAGAGAAGAGTAGGATATGTATATGCTTAAATAAATGCTTTGAATGTTTGCATGATTTCATAATGCAATATGAGCACAATATGAGCATATTTATTTAAATGAAAGGTATCCACTCAAATCGGTTCTGTCAATCATCAAAAAGGGGGAGATTGTTGGAAATATGTGGAAAACTAGCTAAATCTATGTTTTGATGATTAAAAAATCAATTTGAGTAAGTCTTGGCTACTAACAAGTTTGTGAAAATGTTTAAGGAATATTCTTTTGAAGAAAATCAAGTATAGAAGTCAAGTCGTTCCCCAAGTCGACTCCAAGATCGACTTCAAACATGCAGAACTGTCCAAAGTTGAAAACGGAAGAAGGGAAGGTGAAGTCGCAGGCCAAGTCGACTCCACCTGCGACTTGGGTAGCCAAGTCGCAAACGAAGTCGACCTCACCATCGACTTCAGTCGAGCAAAACCTTCCAGAGTTGAATTTCGGAGCAGCAGAATATCGAAGTCGCAAGTAAAGTCGACTCCAGTTGCGACTTGGGTGAAGTCGCGAACGAAGTCGACCCCGAAGTGCGACTTGAGGTTTTGGAGATTCAAAGATACTGATTCAAGCTTCTTTCAAAGATCAAATCAAGTCTATCAAGTCAAAGGTTTGGAGATCATGGAGCTAATGAAAGCAAAACTCAATGATTCAAGACATGAAAAATACAAAAGAAGCAAAGGCATGAAGTAACAAAGCAACTCGGAATTATTCAAGTTCATAAAGCAAACTGCCGAGGTGAAGTCGCACCCGAAGTCGACTTCACCTGCGACTTGGGTCAAGTCGAGAACCCAAGTCGACCCTGACTGGAACTTGAAGCTGCGACGAAGAAGCGAAGTCGCACCCGAAGTCGACTCCATCTGCGACTTGGGTGAAGTCGCATCCGAAGTCGACTCCGACTGCGACTTGGGTCGCAACGGTCGGAATTAATTCGAACGTTGGCGCATTAAATGCGCGCCACCTACCTTCTAACGTTCGGATTCCCTCCAAAATTATAAATAGCATTCATGGTGGACGAGGGAAGTAGCTGAGTATCATTAAGTGAGCATAACTCCTATCTACAAGAGCATTAAAGTGATCAATCCAATCAAGAGAGGAAGAACTACACTTCAAAACTGCAAGAGCTTTACTTCAGATTATTCAAAGCCTACCACAAGTTCTTCTCTGCGCCAAACTGCTTCTACACATCTGTAAAGTGTAGATTTCTTTCATTGATTACTTGTTTGTGTTGAACTTGATTTAGCTTAGGTAGCTAAGATCAAGTGTTAGCAAAGTAGTGTGTGATTGGAGTGTGACTCGTCACCTACTTGTGCTAGTTGTTTGATGCCCCCTAGAGCTAGAATCTAGAAGAGAGCAAGTGGCTCTAGTTGTATATGCCCCCTAGAGCTTTGAATCTAGAAGAGAGCAAGAGGCTCTAATTGTATTGGAAGAATACAATAGTGGAACCCAAGTCACAAGGAGTGTGAGCTTGGAAGAGTGGAGTAGGGAGGTTGCCCGAACCACTATAAAATTCCGTGTGTCTATTTTTATTTCTGCTCTCTATATTGATTTGCTTTCCATTTTGTTTCTTCATTAAGGGGACTAGCTTAATCCGGGGTAAAGTTTCTGTTTGAGTTATAAATTTTTAAGAACCCAATTCACCCCTCCCCTCTTGGGTTTTTCCATCTATTCGGGACCCAACACAGGCTACTCACAAGTTACCCTCTATGCGGCCACAGGGTCAAGACGTGCAGACTAGAGTCGAGTCTAAGGAAACCTACGCCAAGAAGGAACTAAGGAATTTTTATAACCTACGACCATTTTAATTGAGTTAGTGTGTTATTTTTGTGGTACTAATGGACATACAGCTAAGGCATGTTCATATGGTAGCCGAGTTTGTTTTCTGTGTCATTCCTCTGATCACCTCAAAAGGAAAATTGTCCTTTTAGCAAATATGCAAATTAGGTTGTAATATTTTTTTTAAAATAAAAGTTACGATTGTTTCTATTTGCTTAAGAATATTTATTAAGACCATATTTCTCTTCTATACTAGAATGGAAAGTAATTTTGATGATCTGAATGCTCAAACTGGTCACCCAGAGCAATATCCTAGTAAAAAGCCATGAAAGAAGCAAGCTTAGGACCAACAAGAAGTTCAGCTTAGAAAAAGGCCCAGTAGAAGGAAGGATAAAGCTCTAGTTGAATCTTTGACCAGAACTAACATGCTTGAGCAGCGTTCGAATGAACAAGAGCGAACCTTTGCAGTGTTTCAAACAGAGGCTTTTCATCAGTGGGAACGGATGCAAGCACAGCTAGAACAACTTGTTCAACAGCAATCAACAGCAGTGCTAAGAAACCAAGAGCACCGTCACCACGGGCTTGATGAACATCAATCGACTACTGGTATGCATGGGAGTTAGAGAGAAGGGCCAGATCAAAACCCTGATGCTCAGATTTTAGAAGAAAAATCAGAATTTAGTAGGCAGGAAGAAAGAGAGGCCTCGAACCAAGCAAATAGTGGAGCTAGTGATAAAGCTCAAGGAATAGTTGTAGAAAGTTTGAGTATTGCAACCACGGGTTGTCCCGAACAGCGTGAAATGGATCGGCGAGATGCCGATGCATTCTATCGTCAAAAACCCCCATCCTTTGCCGGTGGTGATTGTCTAGCTGCCGAGCATTGGATCAAGGCGATGGAAAAGTTTTTTGACTTTTTGGGTTGTGATGATCGATAGAAAGTTTTATTTGCTCCGTTCAAATTCAGATGGTGGAAGACACAGCAACGTGTCTTCAATAGTAGAAAGAAAAATGTAACTTGGGATAAATTTAAGGAATCCTTTTTCGCCAAGTTCTTTCCATCTTCTGTTAGAATTTCGAAGGTCCGAGAGTTTGCTGAATTGAAGCAAGACATTATAACGGTGGTCGAGTATGAAAGAAAGTTCAACTCTCTGCTTCTGTTTGCTCCAAGCTCAGAATGAGAAGAATATAGTCGGATCCGCAAGTTTGAGGATGGTCTTGCTGAGGGTATATGCGGTCGAGTAATACTTTGCCGCAATAAAACCTATGGTGATGCAGTCGATAATGCTCTCTTAGTTGAGAGTGATACAGCTGAACTTGATCGGCGTTACCTAAAAAGGGAACGTTCACCAGTAAAAGATCATTTAGGAAAGAAGCAGATAGGACAGTCTTCTTCGGGGAAAAATAGAGTCGAGAGAAGTGTAAAGAATTGAGGATTTCAAAAGAAGAAAAAAGTCGCAAAGTGCAACAGATGTGGAAAGTTTCATAATGGACTTTGCAAATGCTTCAAGTACGGAAAGACTGGTCATCGACCATCAAATTGTGTTGTGGGCTTCGTATGACTATAACTGTGGACAGTCTGGTCACATCATTAAGGATTGTCCAACAGCAAGAAATGTAGGACAACCACAATAGCAGGGGAAAAATTGTCCAGTTGGTAGACCAGCAGGACAACAGTACCAAGGTGGACAATAGTACCAAGGTGGTGGTGGACGACAACCAGTTTTACCAGCTCAAGCACAAGTCCGTGCCCTAATACCCGAGCAAACCCAAGCACCTGCGGAGACAGTGGCAGGTATTATTCGTCTCTGTGGTATTTTTGGTTGAGTATTATTTGACACAGGTGTGGATAGTTCTTTTATATCCGAAGAGTTCGTGCAAGAGCATAGGTTGGAAGTCACTGAGTTAACTTGGGATGTCCGAATCACATCACCTGTTGGGGGTAGTTTATTGGTCAGACATGCTTGTATGGCTTGTACTCTCGAGATTGAAAGTTTAGTCATCCCAGTAGATCTTTTAATTATACCTATGAAAGATCTAGATGTTATTTTGGGAATGAATTGGTTAGCTAACTGGGTACATGAAATTTATCCTCGTGAGCGTCATATCATCTTAAGAGGATCCGATAAACAAAGTATTGATTTCAAGGGAAGTCAATTGGTAGTACCCCACCTCATATCGGCTTTTCAAGCTAGAAAACTTCTTAGAAAAATTTGGCAAGGATGTCTTATTTCAGTTTTAGCAATAGAAAAAGAGCTTAAGTTAGAAGACATTTTGGTTGTTCATGAATTTTCGGATGTGTTTCCAAAAGAGTTTTTGGGAGTACCCCTAGAAAGAGAAATTGATTTCATCATAGAATTGATGCCTGGTACTACTCCAATTTCAAAAGCTCCTTATCGAATGACTCCTGCAGAGTTGAAAGAATTAAAAATACAGTTGCAAGAGCTTCTCGATTTAGGATTTATTCGACCTAGTAAGTCACCTTGGAGAGCACCTGTGCTTTTTGTAAAGAAAAAAGATGGCAGTATGAGGCTGTGCATCGATTACAGAGAGCTGAATAAGGTAACAATCAAGAACAAATATCCACTTCCCCGAGTTGATGATCTCTTTGATCAACTGCAAGGTGCATCGGTCTTCTTCAAAATAGATCTACGGTCAGGATATCATTAGTTGAAAGTTCGGGACGAAGATATACTTAAGACAACTTTTAGAACCCAGTATAATCATTATGAATTTTTTTAGTGATGCCATTCGGAGTAACCAATGCTTCGGCCGCATTTATGGACCTTATGAATAAGGTATTTCGACAGTTCTTAGACAAGTGTGTTGTGGTATTTATTGATGATATTTTAGTATTTTCCAAAGGAGAAGCAAAACATGTTGGTCATCTAAGAGAAGTACTACAGACCCTAAGAGAATACAAGTTGTATGCCAAGCTAAAGAAATGTGAGTTTTGGATGGATAGTGTGACCTTCGTAGGTCATATGGTTAGCAATGATGGTGTATCAGTAGACCCAAAGAAGATAGAAGCTATAGCCAATTGGGGTAGACCGACTACTGTAACTGAGGTTAGAAGTTTTTTGGGTATGGCAGGGTATTATCGAAAATTCGTAGAAAATTTCTCAAGCATAGCAATACCACTTACCAGGTTAACCTACAAGAATACTAAATTTATCTGGTCAGATGCTTGTGAGAAAAGTTTCAAAGAATTGAAGAGTCACTTAACTTCAATTTTAGCCTTGCCAATCACTGGTGAAAACTATGTGGTGTATAGTGATGCATCTAGGAAAGACCTCGGTTGTGTACTCATGCAGCAAGGTAGGGTAATTGCCTATGCATCTAGATAGTTAAGATCCTATGAACAAAATTACCCTACCCATGACTTGGAATTAGCCACGGTGGTGTTTGCTTTAAAAATATGGCGCCACTACTTGTATGGGGAGAAAACAGAAATTTTTACAGGCCATAAAAGCTTGAAGTACATTTTCACTCAAAAAGAGTTAAACCTTCGACAGAGAAGATGGTTGGAGTTATTAAAAGACTATGACATTAGTATTCAATATCACCTCGGTAAAGCAAATGTGGTAGCTGATGCTCTAAGTCATAAATTCTGCGCTGGAGTTTGGATTACTCAACAATTGCCTCTAATAAGAAAAATTCAATCATTGCAGTTAGGAGTGGTAATTCCACGAGAAATTTGAAGAATAAGTACTTTACAAATTCAGTCAACATTGATTGATCGGATAAAACAAGCTCAGAAACAAGATAAACTTATTCTTTGTGTTTTAGAGAAGTTGAAGAATGGAGATCCCTTGAATTTCGGTTGCAGTCCTGATGACACATTACTTTTCTGGGGAAGGTTAGTTGTGCCCAGAGATGATAAGCTACAACGAGAAATTTTAGAAGAAGCCCATAAATCTAAATTTTCTGTGCACCCTGGTAGTACCAAGATGTACAAAGATTTGAGACAAAATTTCTGGTGGAAAAGGCTGCGTGTCGAGTGTGCCAAATTTGTGTCTCAGTGCTTAGTATGTCAGCAGGTCAAAGTTGAACGAAAAAGACAAGCCGGATTGTCGCAACCTTTAGAAATATCAGAGTGGAAATGAAAGCATATTACCATGGACTTTGTGACGACTCTCCCTAAGACACAAGCTCGTTATGATGTTGTATGGGTAGTGGTAGACAGACTTACTAAATTTGCTCACTTTTTGCCCTATCACATGACCTTTAGAATGGATCAAATGGCAGATCTGTACATGCGGGAGATTGTTCGTTTACATGGTGTCCCTGTTTCCATTGTGTCAGACAGAGATCGACGGTTTATTTTCAATTTTTGGCAAAAATTACAAAAACGTATGGGAGCAGAGTTGCGGTTGAGCACCACGTATCACCCGCAGATGGATGGTCAGTCTGAAAGAACTATTCAAATTTTAGAAGATTTATTGAGAGCTTGTGCTTTAGATTTTCATGGTTCATGGGATGAGCATTTGTCTTTGGTTGAATTTGCCTATAACAATAATTATCAGGCTAGTATTGGTATGACTCCGTTTGAAGCTCTGTATGGAAAAAGGTGTCAAACGCCTATCTATTGGGAAGAAATTGGCACCAGACAACTTTTAGCTCCAGCCTTGGTTCAGCAAGCTGCTGATGTGGTTCGAATTAATAGACGACGGTTAGAAGCAGTGTAAGATTGCCAGAAAAACTATGCTGATGGTAGACAAAGAGACTTACAATTTACAGTAGGCGAGTTAGTCTTCTTAAAAGTCTCCCCCACAAAAGGTGTGACTTATTTCGGAGTGAAAGGCAAATTATCTCCTCGATATATCGAACCTTTTGAGATATTAGAAATTATATGCGGTGTTTCCTATCGGCTAGCATTACCTCCTTCGCTAGCAAGTGTTCATAATGTCTTCCATATCTCACAGTTAAGAAAGTATGTGGCCGATTCGACTCATATTTTGTCAGCCAAACAACATGAAATCGAGGACGATTTAACTCACCCGGAACATCCTATTCGAATTTTGGATAGTCGAGAGAAGCAGTTAAAGAGGAGAATAATTCGGCATGTTCTAGTGCAATGGAGCAACGACAGTGAGCGAGAAGCTATGTGGGAGCTAGAGAAGGATATTTGAAGAATCTGCCCGAATTGTTCCAAAATCTATCATGACTATTGCAAGTTTTGAGGACGAAATTTTATAAGGTGGGGAGAATGTAAAATATTGAAAAATAAGAATAATTTAATTTCACGGGTCAAAATCCATGTAGGACACCTTATGTGGCAATGATAGACTTTTTGATCAACTGGGTCAAATAAGTAATAATGGGCTGTGACCAATTATTATTTAAAAATGGCACAAGTTATATTTATATTTTTGAATGTTATTTCAGCAACCCGTGTAGCTCGGTTGGCATACAGGTAGTCTAAGTGGTCCCAGAGGTCTAGGGTTCGAGTATGGGGTTCCGTAGAAAAATAATTAATTTTTGCACTTTTGCCTCCCCAATCACGCGGGCCCCACTGGATAAGATAAGATGAGATGAGATAAGATAATATAAGATTTAGGTGAGATAAGATTTAGATGGGATGAGATTTAGTTTAATTAGAATTTAAATTAAAGTGATAATTTTATCTTTTAGACCTTTCCTAGAAATTTAGGAAACTTATAAGAACCCTCTTATAAAAAGGGGTTTGGGGAGTGGGTGCAGGGAGGCATCCGTAAGAAAGGTTGGGAGATAGAATTGTGGAAGGACAGGAAGCTACGTGAGGCAAGTGTGATTGGAATTAAAAATTGATTTTAGTTCAATGATTATATATATATTTTACAATTAATTAAGTTATACTAATTAATTGTATAAGGCATGTTTATTAATTGTTATGATTTTTTTAGTGATAGAGTTAATAAGTTGTTATGATTTAATTTTATAATCCTAATTTTTTTTGGGATATAAAATTTTGCAGATCAACATATTTAAAATTTTATGATGCACATGTTTAGATTTTTATCTTTATTATGCATTTTTTATTATAAAAATTAATATATAAAATAAAGGAAAGTTATGTATAAAGGTTTCGGATATATATATATATATATTAATTTGTATGGATGGGATTTTGTGCATAATTAAATATATATGGATATGTATATATATATATCCCGTCCAGGCGTCAGAGCCTTCAAGACGTGCGGAGAAAGAATGCATCCGGAGGAAAATTCGTCCAGGGGGAATTTCTGATGAATGGAGTTCTTAACTTTTTTTGCAACGAAATTTTCTTCGTTGCTTTTTGACTCTTTAATATATTTAATATATTTGATGCTTCTGGTGTCCAGATGTTTTGAGAAATTGACATGTAGCCATTGCTGCAATAAGGGCTAAGTGAGAGAGGTCTAGGTGGAACCCATATGCTAGAAAAGTAATGATGACGTGGCTTAATGTGGGCCATTCATTCCATTTTGTTATGGTTTATTCATTTAAACTCCGATTTGAATGATCAAATAGTCCATTCCTATGTTTTTGATGCTTCCGGACTCAATGGAAGGGTTTAATTTTGTATTTGAGGCCTAATTTTTAAGATATTAAATTAAATGATTATTTTATCATATAATTAAGTTTTATTTGGGCCATTATCTATTTTCAAATAATTTTCTACTTGCTAGTCATGTTGAGACTAACCCATTATTTTTTCCAGGTGTACCAAATCAAGTGGGACATTAGCGTTTGGATTTACATGAAGATTTTCAAAGATATTTTATTTTATTTATTTATTTTAAAGGCATGTATTAAGAATGAGACTTGTAAAATTTCTTTTATTTATACTTTGATGTAATAATGAGAACATGACTAGCGGAAGTAGAATTTTAAAATTTTTATGAAATTATAATAATTAATTTTTCCATAAATGTGTGATTGATCTTGAAAAATTGCATTAAATTACCGGTCCAGAATCACTTTTCTGGACCAGTATGTTACAATTAAATAGGAGATGAGCAATTTCGAACATTTGGTGGTAGTTAGTACACATTCAATGCACCAGCATTCAAAATTTTTTTGATAGTTGTGATCCAAGTCAAACTTGAAGTCGACTTCGAGTACGAATTTGTCCAAGTTGCAGACTGAAGTCAACTTGGGTTGCGACTTCTGTCGTTTGCTCTTCAGCTTCAGATTCCACTTGGGGTTGACTTTGTCTCAGACTTGACCCAAGTTACAGGTGTAGTCAACTTGGGTTGCCACTTCACTCTCCACTTAGCTCTTTGGAACTTTTGTACTTCATAATCTCAATCCCTTAGCTTGCATATCCTTGTTTCTTTATATTGTGGCAATAGATCCCTTCATTTTTCATGTAGACCTTAGTATTTCTCAAACATTGAACTCAGTCGTGTCTTATTTGAAGGTTCTTGGATAGGTTCGTGTCTTAGACTTTAAATTATGTTGGAATAATATTGCTTGAGCCATTTATGTCACCCTTAAACTTGAAACGTCTTGGTTTTAGACTTCTTGTACCAAAGTTGGACGCTGGGGTCAACTTAGTCTGTGACTTCCTCAAGTCGCGTGTCTAAGTCAACTTCATTTGCTACTTCACCTAAGTAGCATATCGGAGTCGACTTGGGTTGCTACTTGATTTCATAGACTTAGCTTTGGTCCTCTGAAGATACCCCAAGTCGCTGACAGAGTCAAGCTGGGTTGCAACTTGACCCAAGTCGCATGCGAAGTCTGTTGTAAACAATACTTCAAAACAAAGTAAAATTGACCAAAGATTAAGTTTTGATGATTAACAACAACTAACTTGAGTATATTTAAAGGACTAATGAGTTTGCCATTTGTTTTAAGGAATTTGAGTAGCCAAGTCGATCCCCAAGTCGACTTGGACTTCGACTTAGGGTGAAGTCGATCCCAAAGTCGACTTAACTATCGACTTGAGAAAGAACCTCAAAGGCAAAATCAACTAGCAGGTGAAGTCGCAACCCAAGTCGACTCCACATGCGACTTGGGAAGTCAAGTCGCAAACGAAGTCGACCTCGCTATCGACTTCAAACATGAAAAACTGTCCAGAGCTGAACTTTGGGGCACGATGCTGCCCAAGTCGACTCCAGATGCGACTTGGGTGAAGTCGCAGACAAAGTCGACTTCATCTGCGACTTGAGAAGTTCAGACTTCAAAGATGCAGTTTCAAAGCCTATTCAAGGAATCTCTCACTCAAGTTCAAAGCAGAGATTCAAGATGGAGATCAAATCAAGTCTATCAAGTCTTAAAGACCAACTGAGTCAAATGCAAAGCAAGGCGCATGATTCAAAACTCAGGCTCTCCTAAGAATCATCAAGGGAACAAGCCAAGCAAGATAGAGGAAGATCAAATGAAGAACAAAGCGTATTTTGCAAAGACCAAGTCAAGTCGCAACCCAAGTCGACTCCATGATCGACTTGAGTTGAAGTCGGAAGCCAAAGTCGACTCAAGACTCAGACTTGGAACCTGACAAGGTGAAGTCGCACCTGAAGTCGACTTCACCTGCGACTTGGTTCAAGTTGATGCCCAAGTCGACCCTGACTAAAACTTGAAGTTGCGACGGTGAAGCGAAGTCGCACCCGAAGTCGACGCCACATGCGACTTGGGTCGCAACGGTCGAAATTTATTCGAACGTTGGTGCATTAAATGCGCGCCACCTACCCTCTAACGTTTGGATTCCCTCTAAAATTATAAAAGGCATTCATGATAGACGAGGGAAGTAGCCGAAAATCATTAAGAGTGCATAACTACCATCTACAAGAGCTTTAAAGAGATCAAGCTAACCAAAGAGGAAGAACTTTGCTTCAAACTGCAAGAGCTCAACTACTGATCATACAAAGCCACTTCAACAAGTTCTTCTCTGCGCCAAACTGCTTCTACACATCTGTAAAGTGTAGTTTTCTTATTGTTTCTGTTGTATGTGTTAAACTTGATTTAGTTTGAGGAACTAAGATCAAGTGTAAGCAAAGTAGTGTGTGATTGGAATGTGACTCATCACCTACTTGTGCTGTGTTTTGTTGATGCCACCTAGAGCTGGAATCTAGAAGAGAGCAGTGGGTCTAATTGTATTGAGAGAATACAATAGTGGAACCCAAGTCACAGGGAGTGTGAGCTTGGAAGAGTGGAGTAGGGAGGTTGCCCGAACCACTATAAAAATCCTGTGTGCTTGATTTATACTTCTGCTATTTACATTGCTTTCCATTTCGTTTCTCCATTAAAGGGACTGGATTAATCCGGGGATAAGCTTCTGTTTAAGATATAATTTTTAAATACCCAATTCACCCCTCCCCTCTTGGATTTTTCCATCAACTCGGGACCAACAAGTGGTATCAGAGCAGATCTTTGAGTTTACCAAAGAGATCTTTTTTAATATGGCATCCCAATCTACTTCCGTTCCCGCATTTGCTGAAGGCCAATCCTTTACAAGGCCACCGTTGTTTGATGGGAGCAATTTTGGATATTGGAAGCTTCGTATGAAGCAACTCATCATGGCTACCGACATGGATTCTTGGATTGCTATCCAAGATGGAGTAATCTTGCCTACCGATGAAAGAGCTTCCAAATGGACCGATGAGGAAGTAAGAATTGTTAAGAGCAACGCCAAAGCTATGAACTCTTTATTTTGTGCTCTTACTGCTTCTGAATATGATAGAGTATCCTCTTGGTTAACCGCCAAAGAGATATGGGATACGCTAACCTCTATCTATGAAGGAACTTCTCAAGTCCAAGGGACGAGAAGAAATATTTTGATTGGAGAACTGGAAAACTTTAGAATGCTAGAAAGAGAAAATATCTCTGAAATGTTTGCTAGATTCTCGAAAATTACTAATGCTCTAAAAGGTCTTGGAAAGGCTATATCTGAATCTGAACAGGTCATGAAGATTTTAAGAGCTCTACCCGAATCATGGACTCCAAAGATCACTGCAATAGAAGAAGCCAAGGACCTTAACACACTAAAACTTGAAGACTTAATTAGCTCACTCATGTCACATGAGCTAATTAAGAAAAGAAATGAGGATCAACATGAAGGCAAAAGAGCAATTGCTTTGAAAGCCGCACAAGACACAGATGACTCCTCTTCTTCTCAAAACGACGATGAAATTGCCCTACTCACAAAACGTTTCAGAAAATTTGTGAGGAAAGGCAAAAATTTCAGAAGCTTCAAGGATAGAACTCCCAGAGAAAAGAAGAAAGAATCAACCAAATGCTATCGATGCGGCGGTTTGGGACATATGCAAACTCAATGTCCAACTCCCGAAGAAAGCAAAGTAAAAGAACAAAGAAAAGATCGAGGGGACAATAAAAGATTCCAAAGATACAAAGGAAGAGGCATGTACGTGAATGACGAGGAATCTACAATGAGTAACTCCTCAACCGATGAAATCGAAGTAGAAGAATGTGCAAGAATCTGCTGCATGGCACAAATCGAGCAAGAAGAACAAACTACCTCAACAAAATGCACAAGTAATGAAGAGGTAAGTTCCAAACTCTCCCATTCTAAGTCAAGTTATTCTTCTTTTCAAGACTGCCTCAAATGTACTGAATTAGAAGAACTACAAACTGCATATGATTCATTGTATGAAGAAATGAAGAAATTAGGAAGCAAGTTTACAATTAAGAAGAAACAATGTGATGCAGTAATAATTGCAAATGGTAAACTTGCAGAGAAATTAGACAAAATAAAAGAAGAAAATGATATGCTGAAAAAGGAGAACACAACATTAAATGAATCATTAGCCAAGTTCTCTAATCCAGGAGAAAGTGTTAAAATATTTCTGAATATGACCTCCCAAACACATAAAAGAGGTCTTGGATATCATACATTTGAGCAAGGAGAAAGTAGCAAATCAAATGTGCAAATACTTGAGAGATATCAAACTAAAACTGCATCTATATACAAGCCACAAAAGAAAAATTTTAAGTGGATTAGAAGACCAACTATTGAACCATTGCATACTTGGAGGCCTACTCCAAGATTACCTATGGCTTGTAATTTCTGCAATAAATTGGGTCATAAAACTTACAAATGTAATTTTAAGAAATTATATGACCGTGGTGCAAAATTAGTTTGGGTTCCAAGGAACACAAGATTTGGGCTTCCCAAGTTAGAACAACAAAGATTAATTTATATTACTAACCCAAATGGACCCATAAAATGGGTACCAAGGAGATAAGATTTACTTGCTTATTTTTTCAGACATGTTTTAAGGCAAAGACAAATAATGAATGGTTCATGGATAACGGTTGCTCAAGGCATATGACCGGTGAAAGAAGCTTATTTCATAAACTTAAGCCTTGCAACGATGGAATGGTTGCCTTTGGTAATAATGAAAAAGGTAAAATTAAAGGTAAAGGAAATATACATAGTATTTCAAATGCATGCATGGAAGATGTTTTGTTTGTTGAAGGACTCAAACATAATTTAATGAGCATTAGCCAATTATGTGATAAAGGATACAAAATTGTGTTTGAATCATCTATATGTAATGTATTTGATGGAGAGCATATCATGTTTAGTGGTAAAAAATATGAAAATGTATATTTGGTTTCACTTGATGAATTAAATGGTCAATGTCTAATGGCCATTGATAATGATCCATGGGTTTGGCATAAAAGGCTTGGACATATAAACATGGGAAACATAAAGACCCTATGGAAAAAGAGTTTGGTAGAAGGATTACCAAGATTGAAATATGACAAGGACAAGATTTGTAAGGCATGTCAATTATCAAAACAACCCAAGATGCCTTTCTCTGCCAAAAAGAAAATTTCCACCACCAAGCCACTTGAATTGCTACACATGGATCTATACGGGCCATCCGACATTCTAACCATTGGTGGAAAGAAATATGTATTTGTCATAGTTGATGATTTTTCAAGATTCACATGGATAATTCTCTTAGCTAGTAAAGATGAAGCCTTCTCTATGTTTGCAACTTTTGTAAATTTGGTGCAAAATGAAAAACAAAGTACTATTGTGACCATAAGAAGCGATCATGGTGGCGAATTCGAAAACAAACAATTCATGGAATTTTGCAATGAAAAAGGAATTCACCACATATTTTCTGCACCAAGAACTCCACAACAAAATGGAGTAGTAGAAAGGAAAAATAGAACTATACAAGAGATGGCTAGAACTATGCTAAATGAGAGCAATCTATCCAAGAAATTTTTGGGTGAAGCTGTAAGTACAGCTTGTCATGTATTGAACCGTGTCACCATTCGAGCAATTTTGAAAAAGACTCCATATGAACTATGGAAAGGAAGAAAACCAAATATTTCTTATTTTCATGCTTTTGGATGTACGTGTTATGTTTTGAACAATGGAAAAAATAACTTGGGAAAATTAGATGCTAAAAGTGATGAGGCTATATTCCTTGGATATTCATCAAATAGCAAAGCATATAGAGTTTTCAATAAACGAAACCAAGTTGTTGAAGAATCCATACACGTTGTATTTGATGAAATTAACCAAACTCCGAGAAAGGAGGATGAACTAAGTGATGCAGATGAGACAAAAGGCAAAAAACAATCAAAGGAACTCGAGCTCAAGCCAGAAAATCTCATGGAGGAAGAGGTAAGTGAAGGTAATGATTCTTACAAACCTCCAACTGATTTAAAGTTCAAAAATGCCCATCCAATTGAGCAAGTTATTGGAAATGTATATGAAGGAGTGAAAACTAGAAGGTCAAAACAAAACGTTTATGGTCAATATGCTTTTGTATCTAAAATTGAACCAAATACCATTGAACAAGCTCTCAATGATGAAAATTGGGTTATTGCAATGCAAGAAGAGCTAAACCAATTCGAAAGAAACAATGTATGACATTTAGTTCCTAGACCAAATAATCACACTATCATTGGTACCAAATGGGTATTTAGGAACAAACTAGATGAAAGCGGACTTGTAATTAGAAACAAGGCCAGATTAGTAGCCAAAGGGTATTCCCAAGAAGAAGGAATTGATTTTGAAGAATCATATGCACCCGTGGCTAGATTAGAAGCATTTGCTTTTACTCTAGTTTGTTCATATGCTTTTACTAGCATTTGCTTCTCATATGAATTTCAAACTGTTCCAAATGGATGTAAAAAGTGCATTTTTGAATGGTTATTTGAATGAAGAAGTATAAGTTGAACGACCCCCTGGTTTTGAAGAAAAGAATCAATCAAAGTATGTTTATAAATTGACCAAAGCGCTATATGGATTAAAGCAAGCTCCAAGAGCTTGGTATGAAAGGTTGAACAAATTTTTGATTGATCATGAGTTTCTAAGAGGGAAAGTAGATACTACTTTGTTCATCAAATACAAAAACAAAAATATTTTAATTGTACAGGTTTATGTAGATGACATAATTTTCGGTGCTACTGACGAAAATCTTTGTCAAGAATTTTCTAAGATTATGCAGAGCGAATTCGAAATGAGCATGATGGGAGAATTAAATTTCTTCCTTGGACTGCAAATTAAGCAACAAAGTGAAGGGATATTCTTGAATCAGTCCAAGTACGTCAAGGAAATGCTCAAGAAATTTGGAATGCAGAATAGCAAAGGGGCAAACACTCCAATGAGCTCTACAATCAAGATCGACACGGACGAAAACGGTAAAAGTATCGATCAAAAGCTTTATAGAAGCATGATAGGATCCTTGTTATATTTAACTGCTTCTAGACCCGATATTCTATTCAGTGTTTGTATGTGCTCTAGATTTCAAGCATGCCCAAAAGAATCACATCTACTTGTTGTAAAAAGAATTTTTAAATATTTGATAAAAACTGCCAATCTTGGACTATGGTATCCAAAGGGGACAACCTTTGATCTAATCGGGTATTCGGATGCAGATTTTGCCGGATATAAAGTAGATAGAAAGAGTACTAGTGGAACTTGTCAGTTTTTTGGACATATGTTAGTTTCATGGTACTCAAGAAAACAAACAAGTGTGGCTCTATCTACTGTGGAAGCCGAATACATAGCCGCCGGTAGTTGTTGTGCTCAATTGCTTTGGATGAAACAACAATTGAAAGATTATGGTATTGATTATGTTGATATTCCTATTAGATGTGATAATACAAGTGCAATTTGTCTGACTAAAAATCCTGTACTGCATTCAAGAACCAAGCATATTGATGTAACACATCATTTTATTCGTGAACATGTTGAAAATCATGATGTATGTTTAGAATATGTGAAAACTGAGGACCAAATTGCTGATATCTTTACCAAACCATTAGCCAAAGAATCATTCTATAAAATTAGGAATGATATGGGGATGATAGAGCTAAATTAAGAAAAATTAAACAAGAAACTGAAATTTGAAAAAGCCAAGTCAGTGGGTCAAGTCGACTCCATGGGAGCCAAGTCGACTCCGCCAAGTCGACTTGGGAAAGTGAAGTCGACTCCGCTCCAACAGCGAAGTCGACTCCACAGGGTCGAAGTCGACTCTGCTCGAAGGCGAAGTCGACTCCGAGGGACCAAAGTCGACCTCGCCTAGGGCAAGTCGACTCCAAGGGACCAAAGTCGACCTCGCCTAGGGCAAGTCGACTCCGCGAGCGCGCGACCGTCCGAATTCCTCTCTCTATCCTTTTTTCTTTCCTTTCCGTTTCTTCTTTCTCATTTTCCCATTTTTTTTCTCTCTTTCCTACTTCCGAAAACCCTGTTTTCCTTCTCGGCGATTTCTTCTCCGGCCAACTCTTTCCATCTCCTCCGGCAAGCCTTTTCCGGCAGCTCCTCATCTCTCTCTCTCTCTTTTCCAAACTCCAAAACTTTCTCCACTTCTCTCACATATCTCTCTCCCTCAACTACTCTCTCCGTTTCTAAAACTCCCAAATCCCAAATCCTATCTCTCAGTTTCCAACTCCAAACCAAATCAATGGCCCCAAAACCAAGACTTCCAAAGCTAGCAGTCAAAAAGCCAACCCAAAGGCCTGTGCCCAGACCTTCTCAATCTACCACTGAAGAAGATGTCCTTAGAAGACAGAGGACATCGGCAAAAAGGACTAGAGAAGAACCCTCCACATCGACGGGTAGACGGGTTCGCTTCCAAACCACCACTCAATCAACCGATCGAGCTCCAAGGTCTGAAAGCCAACCTGAAAGCTCATACTCCTCAAGAATTCCAATCAAGAAGGGGCAAGTCTTGAAAATGCTCACAAACTACTTCAAGACTGAGCTGCAACATAGCCGCTTTTACAAACACTTCTATGAGCGGAAGGTATTCATTCCTAAGATCATAGACTTCAAATTTCTGAGCGACTATGAGTTCAATATAGAAGAGCTGCTAGACTTCTAAGGATGGACACAACTGTTCAAATCTGACGAAAGGATCTATCCTGATCTCACAAGACTCTTCTATTATCTATGGGATGACACCAAGTTTTGCTCCTACGTCAAGGGAAGTGAGATGTATCTGGGCTCGATGAATAATCCAAATCAAAACGAAGCCATAAGGAGAATTGGGAGCATTCTCGAAGTGCCCTATGAAGAAGAAAGGCTTCCCCAAGATCTGACGATGGACAAGGTTTACAACGAGTTGACAAAAAGCAACAAGTACCATGCAGGCACCAAATTCCTGCATTACATGGATCTTCCTCCCAGACTCAGGGTCATCCGTCTGCTAATTGCCCATTATATCTTGCCAAAAGGAGGCGGAAGAAATCAACTCAATCCACAGGAAGCAATGATCTTATGAAAACTGGTCAATAAGGTAAAGATCAGTCTTCCTAGACTCTTCCTCGAAGCCTTGGCAAGTAAAAAGGATAACCCACGAGGCGTTCTACCCTACAGTTCTTAGATCACAAAGATCCTTGAACGATTTGAGGTTGACATAGATGGGGAACCATTTGAAGTTCCCAAGACGACAAACGCCATCAACAAGGCTTTGCTCCAACGTATGAAGATCAATCTGGAGCAGTTCAGGGATGATCGAATAAGGGAGAAGCTAGGCGAGCTAGTCCGAGAACCAGAGGACAACGCACAAGCTGAGGGGGAGCAACCTCCAGAGGCATCGCCTGCACCACACGCATCTCTTGCATCGCACGGATCCTATACACCTCACGGATCCGGTGCACCCGATAGAGCGCCTCCTACTTCATCACAAGAGGCGACGCTCCAGAGCATAAAGGCAGAAATCTCAGCTCTACGGGAAGAAATGGGTTACCAAGAAGATTGAATGACGAGTCTTGTGACCGAGGTGTTGACGGCGATCAACGACATGCATTCCCGACAGGATCGAATCGATCGGGAATTGCGTACCATCCGATATCATCTCGCCTCAGGCCGTCACAAAAAGCGACCCATGCCTGAACTTGATCCCTTCGAATCGGGTTCAGTTCATCGCGAGCCTTCTCCCGCACCCGTTTCCTCCTTCTACTCATCAGCTCATGTTCGTCCCATCAAACAAACTCAGTCTGTCTATCCCATTTCCCAATTTCAATTCACCAAATCTTTGGTAATTGAATCATTTTTGAAAGATTGACAAAAAGGGGGAGAAAGAATAGAAATTGAGTAGAATTTTCTGTTCCTTTGGGTTGGGTAGTTTGTATTTAGGAGTTTCATTCCTTCTGCTTTACATAGTAAATTGAAAACATGAATGATATGAAACTTGCTTATGATTGAAAAGTGCTTATATGAATTGAATAATTGCTAAAAATTTATTTTTGAAAGTTATGGAATGATTGCTTATACTCTGTTTTCGAAGACTATTTAAATGCATCCATCTTGAAAGGTATAAGCTCAATTTAGTTTTGTCAATCATCAAAAAGGGGGAGATTGTTGGAAACAATACTTCAAAACAAAGTAAAATTGACCAAAGATTAAGTTTTGATGATTAACAACAACTAACTTGAGTATATTTAAAGGACTAATGAGTTTGCCATTTGTTTTAAGGAATTTGAGTAGCCAAGTCGATCCCCAAGTCGACTTGGACTTCGACTTAGGGTGAAGTCGATCCCAAAGTCGACTTAACTATCGACTTGAGAAAGAACCTCAAAGGCAAAATCAACTAGCAGGTGAAGTCGCAACCCAATTCGACTCCACATGCGACTTGGGAAGTCAAGTCGCAAACGAAGTCGACCTCGCTATCGACTTCAAACATGAAAAACTGTCCAGAGCTGAATTTTGGGGCATGAAGCTGCCCAAGTCGCAGGCCAAGTCGACTCCAGATGCGACTTGGGTGAAGTCGCAGACAAAGTCGACTTCATCCGCGACTTGAGAAGTTCAGACTTCAAAGATGCAGTTTCAAAGCCAATTCAAGGAATCTCTCACTCAAGTTCAAAGCAGAGATTCAAGATGGAGATCAAATCAAGTCTATCAAGTCTTAAAGACCAACTGAGTCAAATGCAAAGCAAGGCGCATGATTCAAAACTCAGGCTCTCCTAAAAATCATCAAGGGAACAAGCCAAGCAAGATAGAGGAAGATCAAATGAAGAACAAAGCGTATTTTGCAAAGACCAAGTCAAGTCGCAACCCAAATCGACTCCATGATCGACTTGAGTTGAAGTCGGAAGCCAAAGTCGACTCAAGACTCAGACTTGGAACCTGACAAGGTGAAGTCGCACCTGAAGTCGACTTCACCTGCGACTTGGGTCAAGTTGATGCCCAAGTCGACCCTGACTAAAACTTGAAGTTGCGACGGTGAAGCGAAGTCGCACCCGAAGTCGACTCCATCTGCGACTTGGGCGAAGTCGCATCCGAAGTCGACGCCACATGCGATTTGGGTCGCAACGGTCGAAATTTATTCGAACGTTGGCGCATTAAATGCGCGCCACCTACCCTCTAACATTCGGATTCCCTCCAAAATTATAAAAGGCATTCATGATAGACGAGGGAAGTAGCTGAAAATCATTAAGAGTGTATAACTACCATCTACAAGAGCTTTAAAGAGATCAAGATAACCAAAGAGGAAGAACTTTGCTTCAAACTGCAAGAGCTCAACTACTGATCATACAAAGCCACTTCAACATGTTCTTCTCTGCGCCAAACTGCTTCTACACATCTGTAAAGTGTAGTTTTCTTATTGTTTCTGTTGTATGTGTTAAACTTGATTTAGTTTGAGGAACTAAGATCAAGTGTAAGCAAAGTAGTGTGTGATTGGAGTGTGACTCATCACCTACTTGTGCTGTGTTTTGTTGATGCCACCTAGAGCTGGAATCTAGAAGAGAGCAGTGGCTCTAATTGTATTGAGAGAATACAATAGTGGAACCCAAGTCACAGGGAGTGTGAGCTTGGAAGAGTGGAGTAGGGAGGTTGCCCGAACCACTATAAAAATCCTGTGTGCTTGATTTATACTTCTGCTATTTACATTGCTTTCCATTTCGTTTCTCCATTAAGGGGACTGGATTAATCTAGGGATAAGCTTCTGTTTAAGATATAATTTTTAAATACCCAATTCACCCCTCCCCTCTTGGGTTTTGCCATCAACTCGGGACCAACAAAGTCGACTTCGGGTGTGACTTCGTTTGCTTATGCTTCCACCATTTAAGCTTTGTCCAAAACTTGGCCTTTGAAGTTGATATCGAAGTCGACTTAGGTATCGATTTCACCTAAGGCTATGCCTGAGTCAATTTGGCTTGTGGCTTAACCTGTCATGCATTGAATCTTAAAATCTCTAAGCCTTAAATCATCTCAACACACATGTTAGTTCCTTAAAACTTCTCAAATTGTATTGTTAATCATCAGAATATAGATTTTGCTTGATTTACTTATTCATTTTGAATAAATTCAACTTTGTAATGGATATTTGCTTATTGGGAGCTGCTTCAAGTTGTACCTTCTTATGTTTACAATTTATAGTGGCTCCCTATCGGCTTAACCAATCCATACCCAATATTATATCAAACTCTATCATGAGCAATAAGATTAGGTCTGTTTCTAAAATTATTGAACCTATCCTAATAGCATATGATTTGTAGATTTGATTAATGCTTGCCAACCTATACACAGGGGATTTTATATGAATATTACTATTTATTTCTTCTATTGGTAGTCCATGATTGGTTGTGTATTGGCATGCAATAAATGATTGCATAATAGCACAATCAAATAATACTACTGAAATTTTTTAAAAATATAAACAATATCTATAACTACTTTTTCTTCTTATTATTGTGACTCAATGTGAGTAAACGCATGTACTTGGATAAGATTTGTAGAAGTACTTGGTCAACTAGAAGTTGCGGTTATTTTTTGTTGTGCTGGTCTTCCTTGTCTTTTGCTCCCTGTGTTTTATTTTGACAATTTGGGGTAGATTGCAAAGAAAGTACTTTATCACCTTTGTCTTAGTAGTCTCACAATCCTTTACCATATGACCGGCTTGACCACATTTAAAGCCTTTATTCGAACCTTTTAAACATTCTCCATGGTGACATTTATAATACATTTTACAAACAGAAGGGTTTCTCATTTTGGAATTTGATTTAATTTTTCTATAATTACTCTCTTATTTTTCTTTCTACGGACATAATTTTCTTTTATGTTAGGAAATTTTTTTTCCCTTGTTGCAATTCATAGGTCCTCAGTTCCTTTGCCTTTAAAGCTCTCGCCCTTTCCAAGCTTGAAGTATAATCCTTTATCAAGAAATGGACAAGTCTTTCTTACAAATGTAGTCTTAGTTCTTGTTGAAATCTCTAAACCTTATTCTCAGGCATATTAGCAATCCAAGGTACGCATCTTACTAAATCATTAAACTTGATTGCATATTTAGTAACTGTCATTCTGCCTAGATAAAGTCGTTCAAATTTGATAATTTTTCAACTTCAAAGACTAGTTGGGGGATATTTTTATGAAATTCTTCCACAAAAGTCCGCCAAGTCATTTCTTTAGATTCCGGCGTAGTGGCTAATAAAGTTTTTCACCATTCATTTGCATCACCAATTAGTAAATGGGCGGCACACAGAACTTTTTGATTTTCATTACAAGGTGAAATTTGAAATAATTTTTTATCTCCATTATCCACTGCTTGACTTGATCGGGATCTAGATCACCTAAAAATTTGGAGGTTGTTGTACTAAAAGGCATTAATAGCCTACTGATTTACTTTTAATATATCCTCCTGAATTTCTATTGCCCTTAGTTAAGGGTTGAGAACTGATGCCTAAGCAAACCTTCCTCCTTCATTCTTTTCTTGTTGATTTTGTTGAGTTCTTTTCCACAAAATTTGAATTATTTTTGCCATTTGGGTTGCTAATTCTTGAGTCCTTGCATTGCAGCTGCCTGTTCTTGTTGATCATATGCTTGCTTTAAGAAAGACTAATTTGATTTTGATAATTAATAAATAATTGAAATATCATTAAAAAGGTTCTAATATATTTGTGTAAGTGTGCTTAGATATTTAAGTTTTGTCTCTAATTATGTGAATGAAAATGAAAATGTGAAATAATTTAAGTTTCAAGAGCTTGAGTTCATGAATAGAAAGTTAAGCAAAGTGAAATCTCAACCTAAGTCGACTTCACTTGAGACTTGGTGAAG
This sequence comes from Annona cherimola, assembly GCA_030490835.1. Taxonomy (NCBI): domain Eukaryota; kingdom Viridiplantae; phylum Streptophyta; class Magnoliopsida; order Magnoliales; family Annonaceae; genus Annona; species Annona cherimola. The sequence continues at coordinate 52,202,430 of CM059976.1, forward strand.
TCTCATAGCTAAGTCGACTTCGCCTGCAACTTCAGACAGACAATAAATTGAAGTCTCAACCCAAGTCGACTTCACTTGCTACTTGGGTGAAGTCTCAACCCAAGTTGACTTCACCTGCAACTTTGAAGGTAAAATTCTGGACAACAAGTAGACAACAAGTTTTAACAAGATGAAGTCGCATCCCAAGTCGACTTCACCCATCCGAAGTTGACTCCACTCATCCGAAGTCGACTCCACTTGCGACTTCAGCTCGTAATGGAGGAAAATTCAAATATTGGAGATCTAGATGCACGTGAACCTCCACTCTAAATGGCTAGATCATTTTTTCTCTATACATACCATTGATGTATGAACATGAAGAGACGAGAGAAGGAGGAAAGAAAGAGAATAACACAAGATGAGCTTACACTTTCAATTATTCTAAAGTGTTGAAGTCTTTTTGAACAACTGTTGAAGCTTCAAGTGCTACTACTTCCAAGCGCGCTTACAAGATTATCATCACCACATGATAAGGAGCTTCCAGAGCTTATCAAATGCACATTGCAAAGTGTAAATTTTTTTTTATCTATTTGTTTTGTATTGTTGCCTTGAATCGGTGTTGGAGACCGAATTCAAGAAGAGGCAAAATAGAGAGTTGGGTTGAGTTTGTCTCACTAACAGGTTTTGCTTGATTAGTTTGAGTTTGTCTCACCAATAGATTGGACTTGGTTGGTTGGAGTTGGTCTCACCAACAAGTGTTTATTGCATATGCCCCCTAGAGCTAGAATCTAGAAGAGAGTGGATGCTCTAGATTATATTAAAAATATAATAGTGGAACCCAAGACACAATAAGTGTGCGCTTGGAAGAGTGGAGTAGGAAAGGTTGCCTGAACCACTATATATTGTTATCTCTTATGTGGATTGATTGTTTACATTTTTATATTTTATTTGCACCCTCTCATTCTATTTCATATCACATTTCATCAAGCGGATTGAAATTATAAGGGATTAAGTTTCAATTTACCAAAGAATTTTTTAAGAACCCAATTTACCCCTCCCCTCTTGGGTTTGGCATAAACTCAGAACAAACAAGTGGTATCAGAGCAGGCGTCTATCTTACTTGAGGTGATCTCTTATATATATATATATATGACAACCTACTTAATTTCTGTACCTGTATTTGCCAAAGGCCAATTATTTTTTAAGCCACCTCTATTTGATGACAATAATTTTATTTATTGGAAGTTGATGATGAAACAACTCATTATGACAATTAATATGGATTCTTGGATAGCCATACAAGATGACATTACATTACCAAAAGGGGACAAGGCGTCCATTTGGATAAAAAAAGAATCTATGTCCGTCCAAAATAATGCTAAAGTTATGAACTTCTTATTTTGTGCATTGATTGCTGCAGAATTTGATAGAGTTTTTTCATGCACAAGGGCTAAAGAGATATGGGATAAATTAGTACCTATCTATGAGGGTTCCTCCCAAGTAAAGAGAACTAAAAGGAATATCCTTGTTGGTAATTTTGAAAAATTTCAAATGTTAGATGATGAATCTATTTCAGAAATGTATGCTAGATTTTCTAAAATTACTAACACTCTTAAAGGCCTAGAAAAGCAAATTTCTGAAAGTGAGCAGATTATGAAGATACTTAGAGCATTGCCAAACTCGTGGAATCAAAAGGTCACAGCTATTGAGGAGGCAAAGGACTTAAACAAGCTCAAAGTAGATGACTTGATTAGCTCACTCATGTCACATGAGCTCATCAAAAATAAAAAAGAAGAATCTTGCAGAAGTAAAAAGTCTATTGCATTCAAAAGTATGAAAGAGAGCTCGAGTGAATCCACATCGAGCTCATACTTCAACATGAAGAGAAATAAATATTACAACTCACACAAGAAAATAAAAGATAGAAGAAAGGAATTTTCAAAATGTTATAAATGTGGTGGTGTTGGACATATACAAATCGAACGCACTACATCGGATGAATTGGAAATTGAAAATAAGGGAATTTTTTCAAAGAGAAAAGCTAGAAGAATGCTTACAAAAGAATATACTACTTCAAGCTCTAGCACTTCATCAAATGAAGGAGAAGATGAAATAAATTGGGCAAGAGTTTGTTGCATGACCATTGTAGAAGATGAAAAGGAAACTTGCCAAAAATCCAGAGAGAAAAATGATGATACAAGAAAAATCCAACTGTCAACATTTGATGCATCCATGGATATCGAGGTAAGCTCATTTGATTGCTATTACATTTCATCTTCTAGTGTTTATTCTAGATGTGATGAGTTGAATGATTTAGAACAAACTTATGACTCATTATTTGATGAATTTAAAAGCCTTAGTATCAAATATGCTCAAAAAAAAAAAATTCAATACAACCGCTATTACAAATGGAAAGTTAGCGGAGAAGAATGGATTCTTGCAAAATGATATAAATGTCTTGAAGAATGAAACAGAGGCATTGAGAAGGAGAACCAAATTTTGAAAGATTCATTGGCTAAGTACTCCAACCGGAGAGAAAATGTGCAAAAATATTTTAGAATGACCACTGAAGTTGATAAGAGAAGTCTTGGATATGTAAAACACATTAATGTCAAACTAAATAAAATAAACGCTCCTATTTGGATTAAGGCTTCTAGTACATCAAATGTGAGGAGATGAATTTCTCATGTTAAGAAGCTTGTTGATAAATCATGGGTAAAAATGCCTACTTGGAAAACAAAGAGCTATTATAGTACTCCAACCTATGCTAGAATTACTTGCCATTATTGTAATAAGTTTGGACACAAATTATATTAGTGGAAGGCAAGAAAAATGACTTACAGTAGAGTTAAATTAGTTTGGATGCCAAAGAGACATATCCAAGGTTGAACCAAGTCTTCTTGAGTTTTTAGGTTTTATAGTACTAACATTCATAAACCCATAACACGGGTACCAAAAGGAAAGAAGATACCACTTTTGTGATGCAGGTTTTATTTGAAACAAGTGTAAAACCATCTTGAGGATGAAGAAGCATAAATTGCAAAAGAAAGGGGGAGTTGAGCAAAATAGTGATAACTCTCATCAAAGGTAAGTGAGGTATGTTGCTCTCATAGCCCCTTCTATATAAAGGCATTAGTAAATAAATTATGTCACATAGTCATATTGTAGATCATATGCTTGTGACTCAAAATGAATGATTTGAAGAACAAAAGAAATATTTAATAAAAGGCTTTATATGCACAAAATGAACTTATTATGCCCAATTTGTATTACCTTTTATGTTGATTGACAAAAAGGGGGAGAGAATAGTATGAAATATCTTAAGAAGGGAATAATATTACATATAACTTAGGGGGAGAACTATTTCCATGAATAATGGGAGAACACAACTATTTCCATGAATAGTAGGAGAGCACATCTACATAAAAAAGTATTTTGAAATTAATGCAAATATCATTTTCAATTTTGTGCTTATTGATAAGAATCATGATATTCATGTTGACATATTTGTGATTTATTTAAGAAAGGAAGATATTTCAATTAAGTTTTGTCAATCATCAAAAAGGGAGAAATTGTTGATCATATGTTTGCTTTAAGAAAGACTGATTTGATTTTGATGATTAACAAATAATTGAAATATCAATAAAAAAGTTCTGATGTATTTGTGTAAGTGTGCTTAGATATTTTGTCTCTAATTATGTGTATGAAAATGAAAATGTGAAATAATTTAAGTTTCAAGAGATCAAGTTCATGAATAGAAAGTTCAACAAAGTAAAGTCTCAGCCCATGTCAACTTCACTTACAACTTGGGTGAAGTCCCATAGCCAAGTCGACTTCGCCTGCAACTTCAGATAGACAGCAAAGTGAAGTCTCAACCCAAGTTGACTTCACTTGCGACTTGGGTGAAGTCTCAACCCAAGTGGACTTCACCCGCAACTTTGAAGCTAAAATTCTGGACAGCAAGTAGACAGCAAGTTTTAACAAGATGAAGTCGCATCCGAAGTTGACTCTACTCATCCGAAGTCGACTCCACTTGCGACTTCAGCTCGTAACGGTTGAAAATTTGAATGTTGGAGCCCTAGATGCACGTGAACCTCCACTCTAAATGGCTAAATCATTTTTCCTCTATACATACCATTGATGTATGAACGTGAAGAGAAGAGAGAAGGAGGAAAGAAAGAGAAAAACACAAGATGAGCTTACACCTTCCATTATTCTAAAGTGTTGAAGTCTTTTTGAACAACTATTGAAGCTTCAAGTGCTACTACTTCCAAGCGCGCTTACAAAATTATCATCACCACATGACAAGGAGCTTCCGGAGCTTATCGAATACACGTTGCAAAGTGTAAATTCTCTTTTATCTAGTTGTTTTGTATTGTTACCTTGAATCGGTGTTGGAGACCGAATTCAAGAAGAAGCAAAACAGGGAGTTGGGTTGAGTTTGTCTCACTAACAGGTTTTGCTTGATTGGTTTGAGTTAGGGGTGTAACTCAGTCCGGGTACCCTCGGGTAAGGGTGAAACCTACCCTTACCTATTTTTTAAAAACTTCTACTCTACCCTATTTTAGACCAAGTTGGTCCGGAGCCTACCCTATCCTATTTTCTTAAGAGCGGGTTGATTTCGGTTCGGTTCCAAATCAGTTCCATTAATAATATAAAAAAAGATTTTGGAATGGACCTCCGTTTAAGGCAGGTGAAGCATTTTGATGTTCTATAATTCACAGCTAAAGTCTCACAGAATTGGTCAGGATCCACCTGTCACCTAATTTTGATGTACAACCTGCTCAAGTCATGCAATTACACTTACTCAACAGCCATAATATAAATTCCATGTATGAGCGGATTCATTGAATTGCAGGATGCATTACAAAGGTGGGATACCTACCTTGCCCACATGCAAGTTCTTTACAATACAGAACATGGAGGACCGAGATTGTGTATGGACACATGCACCATGTATGCGTAATGTTAAGAACTTGATATGTATTTTCACCTGACTTCACAGAGAAGCTACCGCCTAAAGGCTTATAGGTGCCTGTGTGATTCTTTTCTTGTTTCTTTTTCTGATTCTTCCTCACACAGAAGAAAACAAAGGCAAACAAGACAACAATAGCTACTCCAGCCAGAGTGGTGGTGTGGTTATGGGATTGGGAGGGCGCTGGGCAACGGGTGTCTCAGGAGGAGGTGGCCAAAACTACTGGAGATGGACCCCGTCGTACATTTTAGGAGAAACTGAAGGCATTGAAAAAGGTATCCAAGTACTAGGTCTAGATGAGCTTACCGACGACAATGGATGCGCTGAAAGCAGCTGTGAGGGCTGCGACCGATGGGAGGATTGTCTTTTTTGATCTTCGATCTCGTCATCGAAGGAATGGAGGAGTCAGAAGAGGAAGGAAGAGAACGACGACATGTGCTCGATCACTCGAACTGCTAGCTGTCGACGATCGAACGAAGGGAGGATAGCGACGACGTGTGCTCGATTTCAATGGCATCTCAACATTGGCAACTGTGACGACTGTCATCTGTCAAAGGGCGGGAAGGGCCGATGGGTGATTGAGAGAACGTGAGAGAGATTGAGGGAAAGAGAGAGAGAGCTCGATAGAGATCAAGATAGAGAGAAATCGAGAGAGGGAGAGAGACAGAGAGAGATCGAGATTCGCAAGAGAGAGAGAGAGAAATAGAGAGATCAAGATCGAGAGAGAGAGAGAGGGAGAGAGAGAGAGAGGGAGAGAGAGAGGGAGAGAGAGATTGAGCGAGAGAAACAAACAGAGAGCTTGAAAGGGCGATGCCGGAAGGGAGACGAGAGATGGGAAGTCACGATGCCGAAAAGGGGGGGGAGAGAGAGAGGAGACGCAGCGGCGTTAGGTATCCAGGAGCTGGAAAAATCGAGGAGGAAAGCGGGAAAAGCGATGGATGATGGATTGAAGTTGCAGAGGGGTACTCGGAGGGAGAGCAAAGGGCGATCAATCGATTTTGAGCTTGACGCCAGCAGGGGGCAGTCAGGCAAAGCAGTCGGGGTTGAGAATGAATGAACGACGAGAAGAGAAGAAGTCTCGAGAGATCGAGATCGCCCTCGCCGACTGAATCCGAGGGGTTTGGTCTATTTGGAAAGGGGATTAGGGCTAGGGCAACCACTAAATATCAGATATCTATAGAAATTATATGCAATCCGGGTCGGTTCCGGGTACCCGGCACCTAGAACCAACCTTACCCAAATTTCTATGGTATTTTAGAACCGAAACCGAACCGACCCTATTTAGGGTACTGAACCGACTTGCACCCCTAGTTTGAGTTTGTCTCACCAATAGATTGGACTTGGTTGGTTGGAGTTGGTCTCACTAACAAGTGATTATTGTATATGCCCCCTAGAGCTAGAATCTAGAAGAGAGTGGGTGTTCTAGATTGTATTGAAATTATAATAGTGGAATTCAAGACACAACGGGTGTGTGCTTGGAAGAGTGGAGTACGGAAGGTTGCTCGAACCACTATATATTGTTGTCGCTTAAGTGGACTAGGGACCAACAGTTCTTTCATTAGCCTAGCTTGTCAAGGACTGTGAGCGGTAATTTCATTTTCAATAATTATATCAATGTTTACATTATCTTTTCATTGCGGGTTCTCTAATTAGGTTGCTTTCCTTCCACTTATTGCTTAGATATATTATTAAGCTTCCCTATTTCGTATTGACTTACGACTTCTTCATTTAAAACTGTCTTTCCTTTATTTAGCCTAGTTCTTGCTCATGCATTAGGCATGATGTTATCTGACTATATAAAAATTATGTTAGCACAATTTCTTATCATATTAAAATAACCATAACATACACAATTGTTTATAACAAACACAAGTATCAGTAAAATTTTTTTTTGCATACCTTCAAGTACAAGTGTGAACAACTTTGGGTGTACAACTAGAAAGCATATTACTATCAACACATGATACACACATACATCATATATCTCACTTACATATATATCATCCAAAAATCCAAAAGAACTTCTATTAGTTTCATCTATTTTTAATGCGCTTTGCGACGCCTATGTCTACTTCGCCTGTTGTCATAGAGGGGGTTCCTTTAACACTTGTTGCCCAAGCACTCAGGCCTCCTCTCTTTAACTAACAAATTCTCTCTTCTCTCTCTGTTATAGTTTGGGCTACCTCATAGCGAAAACGGACATAACCTTCAGCAAAACGATACCATGGCTCATGATCTAGCTAAATAGGAGGAGGTACTTGGTCCCAAAACATGGCTAATTCTCAATCACTAATCCTATCAATGACAAGGAGAGGAAGTGCAGCAGATTTGCTAGAAGGGGGTGGTGTACTGTAACCTCACGATGAGAGGCTCTACTAGTGGAACCTCGATGACTCAGTCCTGTTTGGGAGAGTTGATGGTTCTGGCTATCAGTATTTTCTAATCTAATAGGTGGTGAAGGGTTAGAGTTGAGATATTCTTTAGGAATTAGAAGTCTAAATGGTGCATCACTCTGAAAAGCCCACAACCTGTTTAGATTTTCTTCCATTCTTTGCCTTTTCTCCATCTCCGCCATTTCCCTTTTCACCATTTTTGGGTCCATAATTGTCTTTCCTTTATGTGCCATCTATACTTTTAAAATATAATAAATTAGCTCTAACTTACAAAATATCAATAACAATGCATCATAATTTACAAAATTTAGAGGACAATACATAATATCTAAATGTTATAAGTTCATATATGTTTTGTGCCTATTTATCAACCTTTGCTCTGATATCACTTTCTATGGCGCCCTAAGCTTGAAGTACCTTACCTTACTCCAGAATCATTTAGTTGGTAATTATGAGCACGATTGTGGCCCTATTCACTTGGCGAAATTTTTAATTTAATATGATTTTAATTTACAAGCAATCACACACGTGTAATTAAAATCACATAATATTTTCAAACCATTAAAATATATTTGCATCATTAGTTCTTTGCACTCTGTTCTTGTATAATATTGAATCATTATAGTGTATTAACACATACATAGTACATGACAATAGCATAACCTCAAAAATCTCTAAACTAAGACATCTTTCTGGAACTTTACTTGTCTAAGGTTGGAAAAAAAACTATGAGTAGTAGACTTAGTGAGCAAACATTTTCATTCAAGCAAACAATTTCAATTCAAAATTTAACATTTCATAGTAAAGGCATATGCAAATGTATATTCCACATTCATACTATATTCCTTCATTGGATGACACGCTAACTAGGTGATCATCAACATGTCTACTCCCTATTTTAGGAAGTGCCTACTGGCCTTTGGGCCTATATTAGTAAGTTGGTCACATTAAATGAGGACTTTGGTCTACTTATACCTCTAAAATGGGCATCTACTTTTGTGCACTATGCATCATACAAATGCTAACATGACTTTTAAGAAATAATAACATTCATTATTCTACATCATTTTTAACTTGAGAAAATTTTGCATAATCATCTTTAAAAATTGGTGAGTGCATTGTCTAAATCATATTATGAGGATAGTCATCCTTAAATAAATTTAAAAAATATTACAATAAAAGAATTTGAAAGACATTCTAATATTTTAAAAATAAATAATTTTAAATGCGTCGCTTACTTACCTTGAGGTATTAGCTTGTCTCTTCGACTTTCTCTTTTCCTTTGCTTAAACCAGTGAAATGAACTATTTTATACATTTACATTATATATATATTTATAATTATATGCATATTCTTTTTATATTTATTTTTCTTAATATGGTCGTTGAAAAATTTTAGCAAATATTTTAGGCTACATAATTCTTATAAGATTTTAAAGTCAATATTTGAATTAAAAAAAGAAAGAGCTATAAATATTAAAGGGTAGCGTACAACAATTTTTTCGTTAGCCACAATAATATAGATCCCTGCATAAAGTGACCTATTGGAAAAGAAGGAGAGAAAAATACGTAAAATACTATTATCTAGATGTTGTGAATGCTAGAAATCAGATGTTATAGGTAATATATTAATGCGGAAAATGTTATAACGTACTGGAACGTCAATTGTGCACAAGGAGAAAAAAATTTCTTCACCTATTTCGTCGTTCGGCTTTTCTCCTTTCTTCCCCTTCACTTGCTGTTAATCTTTTCATCACACTATCTACTATTTATCCCGTCTTTAAGACGGTTACTACAGTCCTCCTTCCAAATTAATGCAAGTTGGATGTCTCATGCAACTGACATGTAGCCAAACTTCCACACTAATGCACTTTTAACAAAAACTATGACTCTACATATGTTTATCCTGATTTTATTTTATTTGAATATAATAGAGGCATCAACCTATCCATCCGGCTATGTTAATTGCTTCCGGCTGTTAATTATTTCATGCTTTTTAAATTATACAAAGAATTTCTCTTTAATCTAAACCATCTATATTTTAAATAATATGAATTTAACGGTTCATATCAAATTTCATTTTAAAATAATTAGAATTGGTTAAGATATATGCATTTGAAGTTAACCAATGCAATTCATTCAACTTTTAATTTTTTTACGCATTTCTAATCATATATTGTATAATGCAATCGGTTCGCTAAGCAGCACACATTAATTTAGGCTTACATATGTAATCTCATATAAAACAAAGTTATATATATAATAATTAATTAATAAAATGTGAAGCATATGGTAAACATGGTATGTGTGCGTGTTCCAATTTGTTTGGATGTAGCGTGCATGGGTTAAATTCATGCACGTTTTTCAATGAAACAATTAAATTTATTGAAATGCTTTATTAAATTATTTTATAATCTAATTTATCCAAATTTTAGAACATATCAATTTAGCCGTCCATCTCAAGTTTCATATCAAAATAATTAATATGGGTAAAGATATAAGCCTTCAAAATTAATTCATAAAATTTATTTAATTTTGATTATTTAAGAATTTTCTAGACAATTTTTGTGCCATAGTCCATCCACAATATATAATATGTGAAAATAGACTTACTCATGAAATTTCATGCATAATGGCCTTATATACATTAAGATATTAATTTAATAAATAATTAACTAAGTTTAAAGGAAAATGGACGTGAAGCTCCTAAACGTGCATGCTATGCATAGGTTTGACTTCATGCACCTTTTTTGATGCAAACTAAATAAATTAATTTAAGCCCTTTATTAAATTATTTTCTCTAATCTAATCCATGTAGATTAAAAAGTACATAATTTAACACTATTCAATTAATTTTCATATCAATCAAAATTGTATATTTTAAGATCTCAGGTAAACAGTCTAGGTAAATATAAGCCACTAATTGGGACCCCTAATTTGCCCAAAATGTTCTATTTATTTTTATTTTTCTAAATGGTCCGTGAATTTAAACAATTTCATTTATTATAATCTAGAGTTCTGAAATTCCTTCTTGAAAAATTTATATAAATATATTTTCATATCTTACCTTTATAAAATTTTAATTTACCCCCTTTTCTCATAAATTTCAAATTTAACTTTTTAAATTCCATTTAGGTCCTTGTTGTGTCTACTCTCTTCAAGTTTTCTATTCAATTTTTCCTTTCTAAATTTGCAATCTAATCCCAATTTGTAAATTGCAAATTAATCTCTTTATAACATACACTTTTCTATAACTTTACATATATTTTGTACAAACTTAAGGGTATAAATTGTATTAACTTATAGACTAATTTTATACTAATCTCAAATGGAATTGATTTCACATAACCACGTGAGCCTTAGATTGAACTTGCTTGTCTTTCTTTACATTCAGTCTAGATTTTTCTTTGGTGTGAAGATTGAGAGGAAGATCATATAATCTAATAAGACTTCATCTATTTCAAATTCTTGCGGTGGTTATTCCAATTAGGTGGAAATTTTGTAATAATAGTACCTACAATAATGGACTCATCTATTTTACTACACTCAGACTCAAGTTGATTAGCAATATGCTGGATTTCAAGAACTTGATCGAGGATCGGCTTATTGTCAATTATAGTATACTCAAGGAAATCATTAATAAGGAATTTATTGATGCTTGCATCATCTGTGTTGTACTTGTGCTGAAGTGAGTTCCATATTTCTTTAGTTGTGTCCACCTTTTGGTACACGTTGAAGAGAAAGTCTGATAGGGATTCAAGATGCGGCCTTTGCAGATTTAGTTGTCCATCTCATATTTTATTCTTTTGCATTGTTGTTGTAGTGTCTCATTTGCAGTTTCTTTAGGCTTCAGGATGGAGAGAGTGTAAACAACACCAAGATAGGTTAGGAAGAAATAAAATTGTTGCTGCTATCTATTAAAATTGTTACCAACATAAGCGTCTAATTTTGGGACATTAGGTTTAGCAAGGGGAATGGTGAATTGAGGGGCCATTTTAGGATAATGAAAGAAAGATTCTTTTTCTTGGGATACTAAGGTGGGATTGGCTTTTGAACATCTAAAGGAGGCTTTAAGTTCTTCGCCCATGCTACAATTTTTAGATGTTGGGACAGATTCTTGGAAAATAAAAATTAAAATTAAGGAAAATGAGATTTCTACTCCAGGCATGTTATAAACATCACTTTCCTTAAGGTGAAATTTACACCTTCACAGTTGTTTAGGGTCGTAGAAACTTGCCCTCAGGATACAAAGAGTGAACCTAATTTAGAATGGAAACAACATCACTTTTAGATTTCAAACACTTGATAATAGAATACTAGACTTTGAATGGAATTAAAAACAAAGAGCAAAAAATTCACAAGCAAAGGAGAAAATGCCAGTGAAATTAGTTTGTGTTTCCATGCAAAAGAGAGACGCCTATTTATAGGCTCAGGCAAACCATTCAAAACAATGATTTTCAAACGTTTCAAAATAATGTAACAGCGTTACATCACATGAATTCAACGTTTCAAATAATGCTGAAAAAACCGTTTGCATGTGGCCACGTGTTATAAAAAATTCTAAATGATTTTATTGATGAAAATTTCTATTTCAAGAAGCGTACTATTAAATATGACGCTTAGGAGGAGGGGTTGGGGCTATGGCGAGGTACGAAATCCTGTGTCTAGGATTACATATCTAGATGTGATGTTTGTAATATGGGTAACTAAGATATTGGATGTGCGTCAATTCTTTCATGGTGGGAAGCTGAAGCAGGAAGTTCACATACGTTGGTGTCGACTTTTATCTTGTGACAACACATGGGAGGAAGCTTCCTTGTTTCATCGTCATTTTCCTTCTTTTCGACTACCAGAGGTAGTCCTTCCTCGGGATGGGGGGATGATAATATCCTTAATCCTAATGGTCCTGATCCTAGTGGCACGTCGTCCATTGTAGCCAATGGAGATGACTTTTCTTGAACAGCTACTGTTATGATAGGATCTAAAGTTGGAATCCTATCCCAGAATTGTTTGGACTTGTAAACAATGGGCCTAGATTACAGCCTGGGGCTGATGGCTCCAATGGTCTAAAAATAAGAGGAGGATGTTCATTTATGGGGAGTCAAAAAATGTTGTTATGAGCTTTTTATGTATTTATTTCCTTTTTTATTTCTTTTCTATTTTCTCCATACATATAGGATATTGTACAGTTCATTGAGGCGCTTTGCTTCCAGAATTTTAATTCCTGCTTCCTATCTTCAGTAAAATTCGTTACCAAATAGCTTATTTCTTTGATTCCCGTCATTGGCATTGGAGAGAGGCTATCAATCGCATTTCCATCGAGAGAATGTTGAATTTTAAGCACCTCAAGGAAAAGCAGCTCAAGGAAAAGCTTATGCGATTAGGGCAGCAGGAGGAGGAAATTTTTGCCCGATTCGATGCTCATGTGAAGAAGTCGAAATCTGACAAATCGATATTGTTGCAATCATTCAATCGGCATGCTAAGGACATCGCATAGAAATTCAATTTCTTAGAGAGATTGACGTGTATGTTGCTTCAACGGCAGGCTGACAGAGCACTTCATTGTTCGGACTTAACGAAGGGAATGGATAATAACTTCCACTTGGGAATGGCGTGAATGGCCGACAACCACCATTTGGAAAATGAGATGCATTTAATCAGCATTATTCAGGTGGACGATCAGGATCTGAGAATAACCTGCAGCATGGTCAAATTGAGTTGCCTATCTTTACTCATGGGGATGTAGAGACTAAGTATAATTGTTTAGATAGAGACGAAGATCAGATCTCTGCTGCGATTGTGGCATAGCCAAACCTTGACCCCATTGTTAAGAATGAAGCAAGGAAGAGAAGCCAGTCGAAGTAAGAAGGAAAAAGTTAAGAAGCTACCAGGCTCCATTAGAAGAAATTGGAATATCGATTTTGTTGGTTTTGATATCCAAGCCGTTCTTGAGGACGAGCTCTTGTATTGATGTCAAGTAATTTACTAAACAAACAACAAGAATGATGTCAAGAATGGTTGGACACAAAAACCATTTGCATGGGAAGAACAAGATGTCACCTAGGTATTTGAAGCAATGCAAAAGTAATTGGACTTTCTGCATAGCCACGTAATCCATACATATGGATCTAATGATGTCAATAGAGACCAGGACATGATCGTCCACTTGCAATCAGTTCATAATGTGAACCGCCAAATGAGTGGCAGTCATCTTGAGCAGATATGGAATCTTGGAGGTTGGGTTTTTTCCATCGCTTGTTTGAGCAGTTTGCATGCACAATAGCTTAGAACACACATTTGGGACCCAAGAATACTAATGTTCGGATTTGCTCTGTCTCAATGTGCCATTGATGCCGATGCTCTTGAACTCTTCTGCTTGCTAACGATGACTTGCTATTTTGTCGTGGCTTTGGCATGACATCTATTAAGGTGACGAATAGTCACCGTGGGACGAAGAACATGCAAGTCTTGGAATTGAAAGAGAATTTATTGGATCCACAGATGAGGGAGAGGACCTAACGCGATTTTATATTGTTTCGTTGAAGGGCATGGGTACTCTATTGGTCAATGGGAAGTTGCGAACTGCGTGGGAGTTAGCTTCAGTGGAAGTGATCTTGCAGAATGTCGTCTCCTGAATGTTTAGGAAATTGCTCAAGTTTGTTATCTGCTTCCAGATTGTTTGGGATTTATCGGAAGTATCATTAGGTTAGTTAGAAGCAAAAGTTAGTTATTTTCAATTAATTTGGGATCCAGATTGTTTGTCTAATGTGGATTCTATAATGGAAGAGCAGTTATTTGTAGAATTGAAATTTAATTTGCTGCGAGCTTAAAACAGGATCAGGCAAGGTATATATAAGAATCATTTGGATATGTGTTTTGAAGTTGAGGATATGTCTGACCATAAACCACATCTTTCGAAGCAGTTGTTATTGCATTTTAAATATTTTCTGTTGATGAGAATCTTCAATTGGAGGTTCAGCCAGCAATTAGCTACCAAATGAATGACAAGGGGCTATGCTTTGTTTTGAAGTTTTGGAAAATTGGAATGGTTTTCCTGCCTACTGCCATAGCCAATCATGCTATTATGTGTGGTTTCGAGAAACATGTGGTAGCTCTTATGCATTTGTAGGGACTGCTTTCTTTTGATGATTCATTGGTGGATTCATTGGGATTTTGCAATTCTTTTGCTGTTAATGACTTGGTAGGCCAAGTCATTGCTCAAGTCAGGGGAATGATAGGATCCAAAGTAGGAATCATATTCTAGAGTTGTTTAGGCTTTTAAATGATGGGCCTAGATTGCAGCCTGGGGCCGATGACTACCATGCCCTATAAATAAGAGGAGGATGTTCATTTTTGGGGCGTCAAAAAATGTATTATGATTTTTGTCTCCGTTTTATTTTCTTGTTCATTTCTTTTCTATTTTATCCATGCATAAATGATATTATATAGTTCCTTGAGGCTATTTGCTTCTAGAATTGTAATTCCTGCTTTCGATCTCCAATAAAAATCATTCCCAAACAGTTTAGCTCTTTAATTCCCATCGTCAATACCAAACAGAAATGAACATCCTCCTCTTATTTATTGGCCATGGCAGTCATCAGTCACAGGCTGCAATCTTGACCAATGATTTATAAACAACTCTGCAATAGGATCTCTACTTCGGATCCTATCATGTTGAGACTGTAGGAGACAGTTCATCTATAACAGAGGAGGTGGGATCAAAGAGAAGGAAACGTAAAGGAGCTTGGGCTGTATAGGCTTAGGCCCAAAGAGAAGGAAACGTAAATGATAAATGATTTATATGAATTACTCATCATCATCATCATAAGCCATTTCCCACCTATGTGGGGTCGGCTGCATGGATTCTGTTACGCCATTCTTGGCGATTTAAGACTAAATTTTCAGTAATTTGTAATTTTTTTAAATCTTGTTTAATTACTTCCATCCATGTTTTTTTGGGTCTTCCTCTCATTCTCCTACCACCTTCTACTTGGATAAACTCTGTTTTCCTAACCGGTGCGACTTCAGGCCTCCTTTTTACATGACCAAACCATCTTAATCTATTTTCTCTCATTTTATCATAAATTACTAAAATGCAAAAATGTATAAAAATGTGAGGAAATGCATAATTATGTTGTTGTTTTAATGATTAATGTTAATATCAAATTTTGGGATTAGTATATGAGGTCTAAGTTGTCAAACATGTGCTTAAAATGAGCAACAACGTATGAAATGCGAAAAATATGTGAAAAAATTATGAATGAGAGGTAATGAATCTCCATATGAAGATTAATAAATGATTATTATGTATATGAATATTTACCCTATATATGGGTATAAAACATGTTATGAAATGGATTATATAATGCACAAGTATGTGCTATATATGATACCTGACTTGAAATTCAAGTGGGTTATGTATGATGATGATAAGTGGTTGGAAACTAAGTTGTATGTAAGAAAATAAAATTATATGAATGTAATGTCATTCTTATGTTTATAGGCAAAGGCAAAGAAAAGGTTGACTAGGAAAGTTAACGTGATCTAGATAAGCAAGTAATTTTCTAAATAATTTTTTCTTTCTCGAATAATGAAGAAAAGGTTGACTAGGAAAGTTAACGTGATCAAGATAAGCAAGTAATTTTCTAAATAATTTTTTCTTTCTCAAATAATGATTAAATGTTTGCCAATGAAATTCTAACTGCTTTGAATTGATTAGCAAATGGTTGTTTAAATTATTTTTTAGTTATTTAAGGATGGTCATTCCTTTAAATCAATATGTGTTGAAATGTTGTTTCAATTACAATATATGATATGCATAATGATTTATCCAATGCTTATGAAAAAATAATGATTCATGGATTTATGATGAAAAATTATGCTAGCATGTCAAAGATGATGTTTATGTAAGTTTCATGGGCATAAAGCATTAGGTCTACCTTAAAGGTATTAACAGACCGATTATTCCCTTTGGTGTGACTAAGTCTCTAAGATAGGTCAAAGGCCGGCGGCGCTCTCCCTGAGATGGGAGAAGAAGGAGATGGATGTTTGCTTAGCTAGCTTCCATCCTATGATGAGCATGTTTCATGATAATGCATTGCATTATTTTTTATGTACCCTTGATGAGTATAAGGATCATTTTTTTATGATGTACATACGAGTAAGTATAATATTGTTTTCCAAGATGTTTTTAAATAAAAAATTTTCCTGCAAAATGAATTGCCTGAAAAACATACAGCTTGCTTGTTAAATTTTTACTCACATTTTGTTTTCCAAACCCAAAGACAGGTGAAAGGAAGGACAATGGCAAGGAGCACCAGTCGAGCATCGAAAAATGATGATTTTATGAATGCCTGTGTATAATTTTATGGATGAATGGTTGTATAATGATTTTATATGACTGTCTTGACGTTTGTATGAAATTTATACTATGACATGTGGTTTATGGATGGAAAAGTTTTATAGACAAATGTTAAGGTATGTTTTATCATACTATAAATAAATATGACTATCATGATATAAAATGTGTAATGGTCTAAATGGGCAAAATAATGAAATATGAAATATGAATAAACATATTGACTCTTGAGGAGTAAAGATTAAATAGATAAATATCCCATAAATCCAACCATGTGACAAGGCATTTTTCATTATTTCTGAGTCAGAAAATTATGAAAATGCTATTGTGTTTAAAAATAAAAAATACTTAAAAGCATCCAAAAATGGTATGACTTGGTTTATAGGTTAAATACACCTCGCTCTACATATTTATAAAAATAATAAAAATAATAAAAAAATAGTTTTTTTGGGTTGTGCTAACTAATGCCTTAGTTAGCCCAGGCTAACAAAATCACCCCTCTTCTACTAATATAGGCATTATTGACACAAAATTACAAATGTTCAAATCTAATCATCCATTAAGGTCTCCACAGATGATCTAACTTCATAACTCTATGTAAAACTAATTTTTACACACATCTAGCGGTTTGGATCATCCAGATTATACATGCAATTATAGATTCAATGGTTGAGATAATTCCCTTATTGTCTAATGGTATATAATCTGTTTGGGCCTACTTTGATCAAAATTTTGGGCAGGATTTTTCCCAAATAACAGCCCTGTATTATGGCCATGTCAAAGTACTAAAACTTCCCAATTCATAGATTCAATTTGACCTCCGTTAGATTTAATAAATCTTATTAACATAGACATTAACTTCCTTCATGCAAATATGAAATTTGTCTCCGAAATTCAACGACCCAGATTGATCTTTACCCTTGATCATTGCTTAATTTAATAAACAAATATGAAATAAATAAATAGTAACCTGGATGTTGATAATTAATGGCTGAGATTACTTGATCAAGACTTTTCCTTCTCTCTCTCTCTACTCTCCGTTTCTATTTAAGACCGTTCACACCCTTTATTTATAATTGCAGCAGCAAAAGAAATAGATAAGTAGCCACCTCATTTATCTAATTTCTATTTTTAACTAACTATTTAATTATTTTTGGGTAATAAGAAGCCATTTGCCCTATTT
The DNA here is from genome assembly GCA_030490835.1 of Annona cherimola. Classification (NCBI taxonomy): domain Eukaryota; kingdom Viridiplantae; phylum Streptophyta; class Magnoliopsida; order Magnoliales; family Annonaceae; genus Annona; species Annona cherimola. Next base: position 52,220,317 of record CM059976.1, read on the forward strand.
CTAAAAGATCAAATTTGGCTTGTGCAATTTTAACTCTACATGGCTTACATTGCTTGATTTTTTTTATTTTACAGTTTGAACCACTTTCAGCTGACCCCACCTAGGTGGAAAATGGTTTATGATGATGATGATGATGATTACGATGATGAGTTTCAACCACTTTCTTGATATTTATTATGTGCTCCCAAGGTGCTAAAATTTGCAATTTTACACCTGATTTGTCGTAAAATATAAAAAAAACTCATATTTTTCTTCTAATCCTTTCCAATTGATAATAATGACATACTTGAATGTATTCTATATATTAATAGCAAAATTCAAATATTTGAAACATGCGCTATCATACAAAAATTTTTAAAAAAGTTTGTTATGTACACATATTTGTATATGTATAAATTTTCTTCTAAATTTAAAACAAGGGGTTGACACATGCTGGTTTTCATTTTAGAAAAAATCATATTAGTAATCAAACCAGTCAATAAAGATTGAATTGTAATATTATTTTATCACAATTATATTAGTAATAATTTGCCGTTATTATTTTAAATCAGATATAAGTAGTTGTTCAGTTTTTATGAAATATGAAACTATGAAATAATTTGATATAAGTGTTTATTGCTGAATAAAATCTTGTATACAATGTACAATTACAAATAGTCACAACGAACCTTCAAATGCCATTGCATAAATCATTAAATTGTAATAGACCTATCTGTCCGCTGGAAATGCATGAATCTAACCGAACGGAAGGTAGGCCAGTTCATACCCAGCTACGAGAATATTGAAGATTACTCATGCCTTCCAATTAGGAATGTTAACGAATCGAGTTGCACGGGTTGGAGCCTAATCCTAATCCTAACCCATTTAAAATATCTCAACCTTAATCCGTTTATTAAATCATTTAAAAAATCTCAACCCTAACCCATTTACAACCCATTTAATAAACGGGTTGGTGGGTTGTTAACGGATTGTATAGCAAATAACCTGAAAGCTTAAACTCTAGTAGATGATGATCTCGCAGGGAGAGACGAGAGGGTATTTTTGGCGTAGGGGAAATGAAAATAGGGCAGTAATAGGAAAATAAAATTAGGGCAGCAGTGAAAAAATAAAAATTAGGTAACTTGAAAAAGACATAAAGAGGAAAAATAACCAAAGAATTTACATGTATATAAAACATTAATCAGTTAAGCGAGTTAAATGGGTTGAATGAATAAAACAGGTTGAACAGGTTATATGGGTTAAATGGTTACTAAACGGGTTGACGAGTTATAAAATCTCAACCCTAATCTATTTATTTAATTAAATGGTTAAACGAGTTGGCAGATCATAACCCATTTATTAAAAAATTTCAATCTAAACTCATTTATAAATGGATTTGATGGCTTGTCGATGACTGTTAACACCCCTGCTTCCAATACTATTCAATGGTGCAAAAAATGCTCACTGCCTTTATACATTTGCCTGCGACTTGACACCAAAAGTAATTCTACTCACTGCCTTTCCACATTTTCTGGCGACCTTGACTCCAAAAGTAAGTCCGCTCATTGTCTTTCCATGTCGTATATATGGTGACCTTAACCTCAAAAGTAAATATTTATGGGAAAATTGCGTCATAGACCCTCTAACTATGCGTATTGGCATTTTGGACCCCGAAGTTTGCGTATTAGCATTTTAGACCCCCGATAGTTTTGACCTTTTCATTTTACCCCCCGCGCCCTCATAGCGTCAAAAAAGCAGCGCCTAGCCGTCCGAAATGACGAGAATACCCATGACAAAACAGAAAGGCAGAGGCCACAACACCAGACCCTTCTCAACCCTTTGCAAAACTCTTACAGCCAAAAATCCCCAATTTGAAACCCTACCTCAATCAGTACTCATTCGGCGTCCTAATCTTTGGATCGAAAACAACAGCCTAATCTCTGGATCGATTGCGTCCAACGGCAAATCGGCAAATCGTGAATCGATACGGAACTCATTTTCTCCTTTCGTGTGCGGAAGACGAGATTTTGATTGGTGAAACCCATTTAACAGCTCTCGCGAGTTTGAGATGAGGAGGGGGATTGCAAAGAGGTGAGGTCATATGAAATTTTAGTTTTTATAAGCTACTTTGTTCCTTAGTGTATGTGTAGAAAGGGACAACAATATGTGCTTGTGGGGTCTGCTCTTTTACTGGTCTTGTTTGTTGGGAAGCAGAATCGCAGTGGCCCCATTTTTATGCTTTAAGATGTCAGTGGTATGAGGTCTTTGTCGTGATATAGTGGGAGGTGGTCCCCTATGTCCCCAATACCACACATATTCAAGCCATTCGTATTTTAAAAAGTAAAACGCATTTTTCAACCATAATATGCTGCTATATGACCCTGACCATCAGATTATACTATGTTACTTAATTTTGTCTTCACTTGGGGATTCTTATATGCAGGAAGACAGTTGAGGAGGTTGATGTGATGGTATGGTGGCACTATGGGGGTAGATTTGTGTATAATATAGACGAAGGATGTGACGAATACTTGGGTGGAGAATTTGGTATTGGTAGAGCTGTAGTGGGGACCTATACTCTCTGTCGGATGAAAGAACAGATGGCAGTAGAAACGAAAATTCCTGGTGATCAATTGGACTTCTAGTGTGGAAGCAAGAAAAAAGTTTTGATATCAGATGACGATGTGCTGCGCAAGTGTCTCCAAGAAGCCATACAAGATGAATGCATGGATGTGTGGGTTACACGGAAAGCAGGAGTGCAATGGGTCTCAAAACCAAGACTGGAGAGGAGTTCAAGAAAGTCCACAGGCTGCTTGAATGTATTTGTCAAGGAAGAGTTAATTGAAGTTGGTCAAACTTCTAATGTGGCAAATGATGTTGAGAAGAATGTCATCGAAAGTGCAGCAACCACAACTGCAGAAAATGAAGAAGAGATAATTGAAGCTGGTCAAACTTCTAAGGTGGCAAATGATATTGAGAAGAATGTCAATGAAAATGCAGCAACCACAGATGCAGAAAATGTAGAAGAGAGGATTGAAGTTGGTCAAACCTCTAAGGTGGCAAATGATGTTGAGAAGAATGTCAGTGAAAGTGCAACAACCACTAATGCAGAAAATGAAGAATCTATCGCAGAAGAAAATGCCAGCAACAGACACAGTGAGTGGCTCAAGTGGTTTGGAACAGTTATGGAAAGTTAGTGTGATGAAACCACTGGTGGAATGCTAGAGAAAAATATGGACAACACAATGAATGACTGTGACGAAACTGCAGATGGAATATCAGCAGAAAATATGGACAACACAATGAATGATGAGGACAAAGGAGTCGGCTATGATAGTGCAGATAGTGATGACTCATTCATTAAAGTGCATGAAGACTATGATGGGAAAGTGACTTCGCATCAATATGATCCATATTTCAATAAAAAGGACCCATATCTACGTGTCGGCCTCGAGTTTGAAAACAAAAAATAGTTGGAGCTAGTGATCCGACAACATGCTATTGTGAACGGGTTTGACATTAAGTTTGTAAAGAATGAGTGTTTCGCCTGACTGCTACCTGTAAGATTAATGGTTGCCCATGGTGTATACATGCATCCAGAAAGGCTGATGGGGTCACCTTTGTTATCAAGACATACAACAATGTTGAGCACACTTGCACTGTTGCTGAAGCGAGTGAAAACAAAACAGGAAACAAGTGATGGGTCTCCAGTTCTCTTGAAAAGGAACTTCGTGTTAGTAGCAATTTAACAGTTAGACAAATGAATAATGGGTTGCATGCCAATTTTGGGTTAACTTTAAATTATTGAAAGGTATGGAGAAATAAAAAACAAGCTATGGGAAAGATAATTGGCACCGAGGATGACTCTTTTGCTTCCCTTCCGACATTTTTCAATACAATTGGCAATACCAATCCAGGCACCATCACACATATCAAGACTGATCCTGACCGTCATTTTCAAAGAGATTTTTTGTGTATTGAGGCATGTAAAAAGGCATTCATGGAAGGTTGTAGGCCATACATTGGATTGGATGGAGCTTTTCTGAAAGGTGGATTCAAAGGAAGTCTACTGGCTGTAGTAGCTAAAGATGCGGAAGGGCATATTTTGCCGATTGCAATTGGAGTTGTGGAGTATGAATGCTATAGAAGTTGGATATACTTTCTAACTCTTTTGAAGAGAGCAGTAGGAGAAGGGGAATTCACCATCATGTCGGATCGACAAAAAGGTCTGATGAAAGTTGTAGCTACTGTATTCCCAAATCAAGACATCGCTATTGTATGCTGCACTTAGTAGGTAATTTGAAAAGGAAGATTTTTGGGCAGCATGACGTAGTTAGAAAACTGTTTTGGGTAGCATCAACATCATATACCCAGGCAGAATTCAAACACCAAATGAGAAGAATAAAAGAGATCAGCCCACAAGCATGTGAGTGGATCGAGAAAATTGACCCCAAACATTGGTCTAGAGCCTATTTTCCCGATAATGCCCCGTGTTCAGCAATTGATAACAATTTTGTGGAGGCATTCAACGCTTGGATTAATGCATCCAGGGAGATGCAGATTTGTCAACTTTTTGACAGTTTTCGTACAAAGGTGTTAGAATGGTTCAATATAAGGAGTGCTGAAGGCATCTCATCACATTCAAGCTTGTCAGAGAAATCTTCAAAATTGTTAGAGAAGATTGTAGTAGAAGGGAGGCGGGAAACTTTTTTGCATTGTGAAAATGAAGAGTATGAAGTTACTTACGGTCAAAACACCAATGTGGTTCAGTATGGGCTCAAAAAATGCAGTTGTCGGCAATGACAATTAGAAGGAATGCCCTGTCTTCATGCGTATAGAGTTTTTCTTTGGCATCAAGAAGATCCAATTTCCTATTGCGATTGGTTTCATACCATGGATTCATATAGGAAAACCTATGAACATGGGTTTCACGCCATGCCTAGTCAATAGTTTTGGGAAGCCGATATAGATGATATTATACTTCTTGCCTTACTTTTTTCCCTTACTTATTGTGATCTCTCGCTGATTATCTCTAGTTGCTTATGTTCTACACTATATGTTATCGTAGGTACGATTGTCTTACCACCAAATGTTGAGAAGACTAAGGGTAGACCACAAACTGAAAGAAGAAGAGGGCCAGAAGAAGGACCACCGCAGCATGTGAAGAGGACAAGTAGTAAGATACATTGTAGCCTTTGTAGAGGAGAAGGCCACAATCGAAGAGGATGCCCTAATAAAGGACAAAAGGACACAAATTATTCAGGGCCTACAATGAGGAATCCATCTTCACAAGCTTCTACGCAATCGCCTCAATCAGAAGCTGCCACACAAGTAATGCATGAACCAAGACAGACACAACCAAATGCAGAACCTGCTCCCAAAACTCCTATTGGGCCATCAACTTCACAACCATTGAAGCGTTGTATCAACAAGCTCGCACGGAAGAGGACATTTGCGAGCACCCAATGACCACCTCAACAAGTTGTTGGACATGAGATTTGTTGGTGAATGTTACAGCGAAATCTATTGGTCTTTTTGTATTTTCGTTATGGTGAATGTAACTATCTTTTAGCTATTAACAAATATTTCATGGATTTATAAGTTTTCGTGTCGCACAACCGATAGGAAAATGCCATTTTCTTATTTATATGGATCCATGGTTTTTTTAATTTCTTGTTATTGTAAATCTTTTGACATATAATGTACAGATTTACCTATTTTCTGGTGACCCGACAATCTGATAGGAAAATGCTATAATTTTGTGTTATACGGATTTAATAGGAAAATGCAAAAATGTTATTATTATTTTAATTAACTTATTTATTGTTGATCTATGCCATTTTCTAACTTTTTGAAAGATATTGCACAAATTTATAGCTTCCATGCCAACATTCAGAAATTGACAAACAAGTTTTCAAACACGAGCTAATTCGTTGTTCATTGTTCAACAATTGTCACCACAAACATGAAAAAAACCCAACATATCATACGGTTATCCAGTTGACAAGTTTGAAGTTAAATACATTAGTACAAATCATCCATTTGGATCAGGAGCACAACATATGTTTACAGTTATGGTCAAGCTTGTCATTCCTCTAGTGATCCCATCAGCTGAAGTTGCTTTCTTCATTTCAGCTAACTCTTTCTTCACAGCCTCTAACTCCACCCTCAAGTTATCATCAGTTTCGGTGGAGCACTCGCTCTTGCCTTCTTCTACCACCACCATCAGTTCATTGGGTTCATATTCATCACACCATCGAAAGAAATTACATTTCTTCACATCCTACAAAATAAGTGCAATAATACAAAACAGTTTCATCATGATAAGGAGTTATCCAATTCGCAAATGTAGTAATCATAGTATTTTTTCATACCTTTTTGGGGCACTGGTAAAACCACCTATTTGGATTCCTGGATGTCCTAGACATAAAAACTTTACAAGTACCCATTCCACAGGAGCATTGAATCTCCTTAATCCAACCAGGGACAGTCCTGCTTTCACATAAAAGATGACATGCCGTCTACTTCAATTTATGCCATCTTAGTGAAAAAAATACAATGATATAATAATGCAGATCACAAGCTATCGAGGCAAAAACAGATATTTTATATTAATTTACAACCATCATCGTGCAATGCCGTCTACTTCAATTTATGCCATCTTAGTGAAAAAAATACAATGATATGATAATGCAGATCAAAAGCTATTGAGGCAAAAACAGACATTTTATATTAATTTACAGCCACCATCGTGCAATATTTTGGCCAATCAGTTGCGGGCGACAACTGATTAATTTTTATGATCATTTTAATCATTTTATTACGGTTATGTAATAGTTGTAGCATCATAAATATTTTACTTCCATGTTTATGTACTTCCCGTAAGATCTCATTATGTTGCAAGCACGTATTCATAAAAAAAAATTAAAAAAACATGCAAGATCTCAAACATGCTTGCAGCGTATTCATCAAACAAAAATAACAGACAAGATCTCATTATGCTTGCAGCGTATTCACCGAAAATTAAAAAAAACCAGCGTCAATCCACACTCGTCAATCCAGGCTCAATAAAATTAAATAAACAGATACGTTACCTCTTCTCAGCCATTGCGAATATCACCTTCTTAGCATTGATCTCCCTTCCCAGCTTTTCTACCTTCAATGAGTGAAACCCAACCCACCCCACCCCTTCCTCTCCTTTAAAACATACACACGAAGTTAGTTTCGTCTTTTTCTCGTCATTTCGGACGGCTAGGCGCTGCTTTTTTAACGCTGTGAGGGTGCGGGGGGTAAAATGCAAAGATTGAAACTTTCGAGGGTCTAAAATGCTAATATGCAAACTTCGGGGTCCAAAATGCAAATATGCATAGTTAGAGGGTCTAGGCGCAATTTTCCCAAATATTTATATACTCACTATCTTTCCTCTTCCTGTGGTGACCTCGACCCCAAAAGAAAATACACGGAGTACCAGATTATTTGCAAAAATAATCTTTTAAGCTTTCCTATGTAAAATTTTGACCCTATAATTTAAATATTTGCATAAATAATCATTAAAAAATTTTAATCGTTCCCGAAAAAAACCATATAAACAGAAAGTTAATGATTTGTAACCTACCAATAGGGAGATAACATTTGGATATCATTTTAGGCCTTTTTTGTCCATTTAAAAATATAAACATCCTATTTATAACCTTTGGTTGCCAGGATTATTTTGGCACAACTTTAGAACTTCAAGTTATTTTGTAAATATCTAAAATATATGATAAAAATCTAATTAAGCAAACTTAGAAGCTTATTTTTGCAAATAATCCCAGGATATATTATGTATGAATGTGGGTTGTAATTGGATCTTGTTGTTAGAAGTAAAACAGTGGGTGTCCATTATGTTCTACATACCCGCTTTCACACCTAAGTATGAAAATAAAGTCAAGTTGGCTGGTGATCCATCCTGCCTCACTTCGATTTTACACATGGTTGGGATGGAAATTTTGACCCGGTAGGATAGGACGGGTCAATATTTTATAACCGAGTTTCAATTCTAGAGGCAGGGTGGGTCAACCATGTCCCGAACCGCCTTGACCCACCATGCCCCACAATGTGCAAATTACTTTTATAATTATACGGTTTACTTACGTGAATGTTGTTTTGTTAGATAAATATGTTTAACTTTATAATTTATTAACATGAGGATAATTTATGTTGACGTATGTTTAACTTTATAACTAGTATATATGGATAAATTTTTATTTCTTAATTGCATATATGTTGTCTAAGTTATGTTCTTAGCATGATTTATTAATGAAATAAAATATATTATCTATGTTATTTGTATCTTATAAGAACGAATATTCTTATTTTGCGAGTTAGTATTTTTAATTGCAATTTGAATTTTACATCAATGTCTTTTTTGAAGGGTTATATGCATATTTATCAAGGTCAAGTTGTAAATGAAATTATTATACAAATTTACTAATGCTTTGTTATGACAATTGTTTTTATTCGCTAAATAGTAAAATATTGAAGAATTTAATTTTTAAATTTATCACAAATATGAGTTTATATTGATACGTATACAAAATTTTAAGCCCTCACCAGCTTTTTTTATCCGACCCGTACTTGTCCCAATACCAACTTGAAACTATCTGAAGTTTGTCCCACAAGACACATTAAAGAAAGGTAAGGTTGAACCAATCATGCCACGACGTATAAAAAGTAGGGTCAAATAGAATTTTTTAATACTGGATTATGATTAAACACACCCTAACCCGCCCCAACCCACCCTGATTTTCACCATTACTCACACCCTGCACCTCCCCTCTATTTAGCCCATGTAGGACTCTCACACCCTACACTTCTCCTCTGTTTGGCCTATCCACCTTACATGCATGGCATCAAGCCTTTTTTCTGATATGCTTCCCTTATAAAGCATGACTTTAAGCCTTTAATTAATAGTAATGAAAGTTTTTAAAAAATTAGAACATCCATATTGAATGATATTGTACCTGACGAAGATGTACTTTCAAGCAAACCGATGAGGCCATGTGTCTAACCAACTTCGAATCTCAAACCACCTTATCATAACACACTATACATACTCATCAGGCATGTGGGCATTTAATGGTAGAAAAAAAGTTGGGATACAACTTCCTTTTTTTGCAATTACAACTTTAACGATTAAATTTTTTTTATTTCGCAAATTCAAATTTAAGATTGCATAGGAAAGTGATAAAGTCAAATTGCAATCGCAGGTACACGCAAATTTATATTAAAAAAATGAGAAATATAAGTAATAATAAGAACAACAAAGTTGCTATATATGTGTAGGAAATGAGACCTCATATGTAGAATTGAAATTTTCAAAAATCCAAATCAAATTAACCTAACAAGGTCTTAAAATTCATGGGAAAATAAAGAAATACAAACATATTTCGTTCAAAAGTTCAGTACGGAACATCACAAGAAATTAATACGTTTCGACATTATTTTAGCAATATTTAGCTTCTTTTGGTGCCAAAAACATTAATTAATGGTACTAAAAATTTTAATTTTAATATAAAAATTTGTAAAAATTTTGTCACAATTAGACCGTCACATTTCACGTGAAAGAATAATATGTTCTATTCTTGCTACCCCATGCTATATAATTATTTCATTATCCAATAAAAATTGCAATGTTTCATTAGTAAAAGGGAAATGTTGGGCAACGATAGTTAAAAAATATGCTTTTTTATTTTTTTGAAAATAATTTTTTTAATGTAGCAACGTTAGTAATTATTAATTTTCATTCACAGTAATATGAGGTCTATTGGAAAAGGAAAAAAAATTTAGAAATATTGTGATTAAAATGTTTTGTGCATGACTTATTGTATGTTTGGGAAATAATAACACTTTTGATGAAATTTGGTGTAAAAGTTTTTGAATTGGTAGAAAATGATATGATATGGTAAGGGTAATAATAAAGAGTAAAGAAAACAAAATTAAAATAAATAGGTTAATTGTATAGGTAGTTATATAGAAATAATTGAAAAGTAGGGTAATTGTATAAAAAATGAAAAAATAATTAAAAAATATGATAGTCGTAAAGATTGAAAAGTTTTTGGTAGAAAAAGTTTTGGTGTTTGTCAAACACCCCCTAACATAACAATCTAAATTTGAAAATATTTAGGGCCTAATTTAGCAATTGAGGAAAAAATTTAAAAAAAAATCATTACTTTCTTGACTTACATATTATTTTTCATCTTATGTATCTAAAAGCTTTACTTTTTCAATTCTTATCAATATTTTTAATCATTATTTTGCATTTTCCACACAATTACATTGTTTATTTTCGGGTTACAAAGAAGTAGTAACATATAACCCCTTACATATTTGAGATTTTGATATTCGATAAAAAATCAAATCTATTCAATATATTTGACATCATTTGTTTAGCCAAGAGATCGAGTTTCATCCAAATCCAATATGTGCATAGGCCGCATTTGCTCAGACATATGTATATTTATGTGTAAATTAAGAAAAATGCTTAGATCCATTCACATATATTAGAATGTAGTAATACTTTATATAATTATTTATCCACATATTTATGATATTTTAAATCATTTAGATGTTGAAAATATTATTTAAAAATTGATATTTAATATTAAATCATTTTATTAAGTTGATTTTACACATTTGTAGATAGGACTTCTATATAGTGATACTAGATAAATGAAAGAATTTTTATGATAATATAAATGAAATTAAATACAATGGTTAGAGTGGATTTTCATCAATTATCTAGATGTTAAAAATGGATGGGGTTACATAGAGGATGGGTTCTATAGAACCACTCCTGGCTCATTTTATATTTATTTTCTTTTCTCCTAATCATTACTCTTGTCATATCATATTATTTTCGAATTTTTCAAAAATATCTCTCAAAATATTTTCCTATTTTTCCCTTATTATCAAATACTGTAAGCGAGAAGGAAATTTTTGAAAGAATAAGAGTAACATAATATAATAGGGCAACTATTATAAGTAAAGACAATAATGATAAAAGAGAAATAATGTTGCGCCCTTGAAAAAATGTAAATTATGCTTTACAAATGTAAAACTGTTAATAAGTTAGAAACTTAGAGTACCAAATGACATTAATTGCTATACTCTAGCCCACTCCCCACTGGCACGGACAAGGCCTACAAGCCTGCCTTCCCGAGTTTAACGGTTGACTATGAGTACAAGGACCATAAGCCATTTCCTCTATAAAAAGAGAGAATGCTATCAAGTCTGGGGAAAAAATTGGATTTTGATCTGCAGTGTGGAAGAGGAGAAGGGTGACTGAGTGTCATAAATCATGAGGCTTCATTACGCAAACAATATATGCCTTTTCTTACTTATCTGTGGTTTGTAGTACTATGAAGGGTGTTGGGATGAAGAAAGAAGGCTCTTCCTACAGATCAAAGACTCCGTTCCAGGGCATGCAAAAAACATATATCCACTGGGGTTGTGGATGGGCGAGAATTGCTGTGAATGGCCCACTGTGGAATGCAAGACGTCCTTAAATTCGTCCTTGGATCATGACCACGATCATGTGGTGTCAATAGATATGGAAATATCGTACTGGTTCCTGGATGAAGTGGGAATTGGTATCCCAATGGTAGCGTCTTTGCTGAATTGGGGCATTTGGAATCCATGTCCCTGGGTCCCATTGCTGGGTGGCGGGTCAAGCCTCAAGGTAAAGTAACATGCATTCGTGTATTTTTCTCCTTAACACTTCTTTGAAGGGTTTTGTTGCCTTAGATTTAGATATAAATATATATGGAACCGGTTGGTTTTGACCGGGCATGATATTTTTCAAGATCCAACTCGTCCATTATATTTATTAGAATTTTTTTCCGCAAGGATATGTATTAAAAGGAACCATGCGGAAAATCCGACCAGATATTTACATCTCATTCCATTATAAATAGAAAATCCTAAAGAGAGGGAAAATTACCGGTAACTATTTGTTTGCAGGATTTTGTGGAATGAAGAATTTGAAAAACTTGGCTATTTATGAAAGTATCCTGTACGATATAGGCACGTGGTGTTTGCTCACAAATTCATCCAAGTTGGAAAAGTTAGAGTTACACGAGAACAATTTTGGGAACTTAGATGGTAAGTGATGTGCTCTACAATTCTAAATTGGTTGTCCTAGACTCCTTGTATATGCAAATATGTATTAAATATATTTAGTCTTTTCTTTGGAAATTTAGATTTGTTGGAGGACATTAGATATCTCGAGTAACAAACTCAAGAAGAGCATCAATCAATTACTTGTCCAGCTGGCGACCCCTTTCTTTTCTTATTTTATAATGTTTCTTTTCAAGTCAAAATCATCTATCATATGTTATCCACGTTCATTGATTTATAATTTCGAAATTGAAAAATTTTACATACTATATATATATATATCAACTTTTTGTAATGTCACACTAAAAATGTTTTATAATTTCAAAATTGAAAAAACTTTGCATACTATATATCAATAATGGTGAATGATCTAATCAAGAGATTGGTTTTACTCTTGCCAGTTCAATCGTTTATGAAAAACCCGTTATATTAACAATTTATGTAAGACATATTGTAAATTGACGAAATAAAATTTTTAAGAGTTGATATTTAATAATTAAAATTGTTATCATAATTTTAGAAATTAGAAAAGTATGTATTTACAGTTTTACTTAAATGTTGTAAATAATATCTTTTTCAACTCTTCTTTCAGATATATAAAAGATGGACGAGCCCATACCCAAAACCAGAAGTGATTATTAAATATTGGCACGCAAGCATGATGCATTCAAAAATAAATTTTCTTATCATTCTCACATGGTAAAGAAAACGCAACCTCAGCTAGTCTTGAGCGAACAGACCTCTTTTACTACTGTGTTATGGTTGGAATGAAATGTTCTCAACCTCAACCTCAACCTGCTGAATAGACCTCTTTTACTATAGTTCATCGCACTATCTATGGACCATCATTTTGCAGCATTGAAGTTTTGTTTTTATCAAGGAGGATGATACAAAACCTGTAATGCATTGGTTTGGTCTCAGCCTTCCATCAATAGTTAACCTGCTAGCTCTGGGTTTTATCCATCATGGGATAAGATACATTCTTTGAAAATCCGAGGAGATGAGCATGTTAGCTTCATCATATTTGTCCCGGTAATCGATGGTTCATTCATGAACATCAACAAAACTTGAAATAATTCCCACTGCGTAGAATCTGTTTTATTTCCGTGGGTACGTATGCGCTAGCGCATATCTTTTTCATTTTTGAATCTTATTGTTGTTTTAAATTAATATTTGAAAATTTATCTACACGGCTTGGAGGATGACCTTTGAAAATTCGTTCTTATATCAATTGCCCCTCCAAAGAATTCAAGAAGAAAGGGATTTTTCCCTAATATAGTTATCGTTTCTAACTTTTACAAATATATTTGAAAAGTTTCCAAAATAGCATAAGAACATACTTACATTTTTATGCAAACTATATTTTTTTCAATTTTTACCAGTTTAGAAATATAGGTGTAATATTAGCCAAATCTTGTAACATATCTGCAAATCTCCTTAAAATGAATGATGTTGAGCAGTATAGCTAGTTGAATTTCTATTACATTATCCTATAGTACGCCACAACATACGGCTGCACAGAGATGTCCATGCAGCCTTCGATTTTTTATTTAAAACTTTTTTTGAAATGCGAACCATTTATTTTATTTAACGTCATTTATTTTTATCATTTACTAAAAATCCTAATCATTTGAAACTAATATTTTGTAAAAAAAATAATTTATTTAACTACTGACTATTACTATTGACTTTTTTCAAAAATCCATAACATATATAGTGTAAAAAGTTTTCAATTCATGTAATTAGATTTGAAAAAATATTCTAAAATAAAAATAACAAAATGCTACATAGAACTCCATGCGGTCGTTGCACTGAAACCTTGCCATTAATTAATATGCAGCGATGGAGTCAGGATCTTTAGTAGCGAAAGGGCAAATAAAAATTTTTCGAGGGGAGGCAGTCATACAAAAATGAACTGCATGCTTAAACTTATTAAAAATTTATGGTTTTCTGAATTTTCAAAATTTTAAAGGATATTTTTGAATTTTCAAAATTCAGGAGACACATAATATTAATATGCAAAACATTGTATCTCGGTGTATTTAAAGCTTTCATATAGCCGCAATGTTTTAATTTCTTGTTTGCTAATTTCTTATTCTCATTATTGTGATTTGCAGGATTGTGTGAAATGAGGAATTTGAAAATATTGCAACCTTATGGAAGTGATATAAATGATGAACTCATTTCATCATGTGAGATGAACAACTCATCTAATAAGTTGGAAGAATTATATTTAATTGGAAATGATCTCCAAAGTTTAGAAGGTAAGCCTGACAACGGTAGTAGTGAGTGGTTGGTTAGGTGATAAAATTATAGGGCTGGGCCACCATCAGCAAATCACGTGCCAAATTAGTCGTCAGTAATCTCATATTTTTATTTTTTATTTATTTAATTTGGATTTTAGAAACTTGTCCTAAGTTTTTATTCTGACTTTGTCCTTTGATCTGTTTGGATTTTATATGGAATTTATCTAATTAATATATTGCTCCTGTAAAAGTTATTGGATTTATCTGCCATTCAAAAAACTATAACTCAAAGTTATTGGATTCGTCTTCAGGTAATAATCTAATACACGTGGATTACATGCATGTGTCCATCGACGCCTTTAATTTTCTTATTTTAAAGTATTTTTCAAATCCAAATCATTTATCATGTTTCTTCGTACTTATTTATTACTGAATTATGATGCTGAAAATCATTTTGATTATTGGAAACTTATATTGTATAAAAATTTAATATTTTGAAAATGAAAATATGACTATTAAATCTTGAAAACAAACGTTTATCCATATGTATTTATCTATTTGACTGTGCTTGGAGAATTATATACAAAATGTATGATTTTTCAAATCGGAATTTTGTGTAGGGGTTTTCATGGACGTGTTCATTCAGTCCGCGTGAAGTTTGAATCCGAATCAGCATAAAGTCCAAGCCAAGGCGCTAGTTGTTTGGTCTAATATTCTTATCCTTTCTTTTTCATTAATTTGGCATTTCAGGGCTTTGACACCAGAGTAACTTGATGGTATTGCATCTCGAATATAACAGCCTCAACGAGAGAATCAATTCATTACAAGGTACTTACGTTACTTTTCCTGAAATTTAGATTAATAGTATAATTATAAATGATGATCAGTTAGATAATAATTTAATATATTTATCGGTGAATTAAAAAGAGAATTGACTACCATGCGATGTGCCCAAATAATTATAAAAGGGAGTGATTGGCAAATAATTAAAACGATAATTGACTACCAAGTAACCGGCCGGTTGCATGGTTTCTTTTTTTTTTTTATAATTTTTTCAAACTAAAAATATTTATCAGTTTATCGTATGTATTATTTATTCGAAATTCAAAAAATCACTTCCATTAAAAATTTTTATATACTATATACGTATTATTCCTTTTTTTTAAAAAAATTAGGCATTTGGTTGAAATTGCTGGAATATTCCTTTAAGCATAAAATTGCAAACATATTTCCTTTGTTTTGGTTTTATGGACAAAAATTAAATTTTTTAATGAAATGATGAAATACTTTTATTTTATGTATAAATTAATAGATATTGTAGTAAAAGTTATTACTTGCAACCATTATTCTTATTCCAATTATTACAAAAACCATTGCAAATATTCAATACATAAAAATAATAATATCTAAGAGCAAATATTTTAATAAGATTATAATTAATTTGATAGATTAATCTATAGTAGAAAAGGGAAAATTACAAGAAAATACCGTAAGAGATAATTTTTTATTATTTAAAAATATTCCTTGCATTAAACTATTAATTTTGTATAGAATTTGAAAATTTTCTTAATAAATAGTTGATAACAATATTCAACACAACCCCAATATGTGATACTTTAACACCTATCGACTGGTGAGAACAGGCACATATGGAGAGAATTGGTGTAATACCTAAACAGTTGATATTACCAATACCTAATCTGCATGGCAGACCACATAAGGGCCATAACGCTGCATGGATCATGGAAAAATGTAAATGGATGGTGGACAAGACAATTGTACTACTATGAGTTCCACAAACGTCATCAATCGATCTGCATAATAGAAACCACGACTCCCCATTAAACCATGTGGGGGTTAACAATGAACTTGATCTCACAACAATGACAAAGCTAACCAATATGATACATAAGGAATGGATAAATAGAGACTATAAAGTAGTAGAAAGAACAAAAAAGGATCCATTCTCATGACAATAAGAAGCTTTACAACAAGCTTCTCCTCCTTATTTCCTTATACTGTTCACCCATCCTTCCACAGAGAATCCTCTTAAGTTCTCATCAGGGGAGGTGATCATACACTTGTACATTCAATTTGGGCACATAGCGAAGTCCTCTTTCTTTTATGATATATATATATATATATATATATTTATAAAATCATGTCTCAAGAATGGCACTAAGTAGCAAGTGAGCAGCCAATTTTAATGGTTACACATGAAAGTATTTGTTGCCCAAAAGTAGACATATGCAGCCCGATTCATGTTGTATTTATCGAGAATGACGTTTAAGTTTTTTTTTCCTGATGAAGACGTCTACATTAATTAGATATGATGAAAAATCTAGTCAAGGGAGCCATAGCTTCTGAATTAAATAATTTTTTAGCCAATAGACTGAATATATACCTAAAAGAGAAAAAAAGGAAATGGATCAACGTTTTTTTTTGGACTAGGAAGACGTTGGAAGCGTGCGCGGACGGGGGTGTTTGGGGTTTTGAGGGGGGAGGGGAGGGGAGGGGAGGGAGAGAGGTGTTTGCAACTACGCTGAAATAAATTATATTAAACTTACTAGAACTTTTAAGAAAGATTTCTTTTATTTTAAAAAATTCAGGGGGGCAATCTATGTGGCCCCACCATTGGATCAATAGTCCAATGGTTATTGTCACATCCCACCAGCTAAACTCCCCACTTGGCCAACTGTCGTGAAATTTCACACAAAAATCCATCAGAATCTCCCCAAAATCATAAGGTTGAGATGTCAAAACGAATTACTCTATACAAGCATACTCACATCATATAATCAATTTATTTACATATATAAAGATATCAAAACTAAAAAAAATCTAAATCTCATTCAATTCATCCTAAGAACCAACCACATATCAACTCCAAAATAAAATAAACATTACAAAAATTCCTTCCACATCACTCATTTACAAAAAATGTCAAACTTAATCTTTTCTATCAATTAGGATAATAATTCGTGTATTCCGCCAGGATCACTTTGAAAATAAATGATTCTCATTCTCCTTCAAATCATCATCATTATTAACCATGCATCGACCCCATAAAAATTTAATTTTTTTACAAAAGTAGTCCTTACATATGCATTACATCGAACGTTCTCCGATCTTATTCATGTCTTCTAAAAAATCAACATAAGAAATCATAAGTCTAGGCCAACTTAGTAAGTAAGATAATGATAAAACTCAAATATTAAAACTAATAAATATTATTCTCATCAAATAACCCAAATATCAAAGTTTCTAAAGTCATATGCTCATTCATGCTCACGTAAGTAATCATGCTCCAAATGCTCATGCAATGCAAAATGCTCATCTTCAACATCACACCTATGTCACTTGACACACCAGGTAGTCTCATCCTCATCAACCATCTCATATGGTTATATCGTAATATACCATTACTATTCTTATTTTTCGACTTGCTCGGACAATCATCATATGTCATGCTCAACATGTAACAATGCACTCATACATCATGCTCGCGCTCATATGGTTCTTTTTAAAACATCTTCATATAACACATACTTTAAAAAGTTTATAAATTCATAATCAAATCAAAATAAATTTTAATACTCCTCAACTTAATAAAATAACAAAGACAAGAAAATCATACATTTCAAGAAAGAAGTTTTCATAAAAATCTAAAGAAAAACATCCAACTCATCACAAAACATTCATATTCGAAAATAAACATCCATCAACATCCATAAACATTCAAATAAAAGCAGAAAAATCTTATTTACCTTCTACGCAAATTTTTCAAATCTCGGATGGGCTTTATAAGATTTCATGGTGTTCTTCACTTTAATCTGCACAAACGATAATAATATTTCTTAAATAATACTTAAAAATAATTTTCTCTAATTTCATCCTCAAATACCCTCTTTTTGGCATTTACAAATTCTAAACATTGATCTAGAGACATCCATCTTTTACGTTATCTCAAATATTTAAATAATAATTAATTTTATTTCAAAAATATCATCTTAAAATTAGTATCTAGGTTCATGCTTGCATTTCATCTCTATGGTAGGGTTTAGAATTTCTAACCTAACATCTCAATTTCATGCCAAATTTCTTCTATATCATCAAAATATATTAAATGATAATTTGCATTTATACCCACATAGTTTGGAGCTAATTGCAGATATTCCGACGTAGTTTCACGAAATGCATACTACCTCCACATAATTTCACTAAAAGTGCATATTACACTCACATCTTTACCTGTCGTTAATATCTAATATTATATTTTGAAAAATGATTAAAATTTCCTCATCCATAGTTTCACAAATTGCGTATCACCCTACATAGTTTCTCCAAAATTGCATATTACTCTCATAAAACTATGTATATCATTTAGGGCATTTTTCATCATTTTTCAAAATATAACGTCAAATATTAACGACAAGCAACTGTGTGGGGGTAATATGCAATTTTGATAAAACTATGTGGAGGTAATATACATTTCATGAAACTATGTGAGTATATCTGCAATTAGCATCGAACTATTGGGTACATATGCAAATTACCCTATATTAAATATATGCAATAGATAAGATAGCCAAAGAAGATGGGGAAGAAAATTGCTTACCAATATTTTAATCCGCTCTTCCAAAATTCTCCTACTTTAAACCCAACTCAAAAATTCCCAGTGTCGTCTTCTTCTTCTTTGGCATATATATATATATATATATATATATATATATATATATATATATATATATATATATATTTGGCTGTTCCGGCTGTTCGGCTTTCTTTTCCACGGGTTTTTCTTTCCAAAGTAGCTGCTGGACGGTTTAGGGGTAGATGAATAGTTTTTCCTATATTTAAAATTAGTCCTTAGTTTTAGCAAATTCTTAAAACAGTCCCTCTGTTAAAAAAATCTTAATAAATAAATATGAGGTTTCACAGTTGTATAAAATTGACCCATGTGTGATTCTACGCATCATATGATCTCCATATATATAGAGTAATGTTTCAATGCATCATGGTACAAAACTCTATTTTTTAAATTTTTTTTTTTAAAATTGTTAATCTAAGTGTATTTAACTTATATACTGAGTTTTGCTAGTTTTGGAGATTATAAATATATTTTTAAAATTTTAAAATAGGGATATTTTAGCCATTTAAAAATGACTAAAACCTCCCCTATTTTAAAAATAATATATATACACATCACCAAATATGATAAAATTATTAATAGTTCTATTTAAAAAAAGGTTTTCAAAAATTATAAAAAATAAGATTTTGCACCTTGATACATTAAAATTTCAATGCATGAAGATGCATTGAAACATTACTCATGTATTTTTAATTTACTATAAACGTTAGATTGTACACTCAATAATTTACTTCTTGTTAAATTCCTAGCCTAAATTTCGGTTGAGTATATATATTTAAGGGTTTCAATCCCATGGAACAAGTTTTATGTATGTGTAATTTTCCATTTGAGACTCGCTTTTATAATTATAAGAAATTTATTCCACTTATTAATTTTAAATTATTTTTTAATGAGGAAATCAAGTTTAATCCCAATCAAAGATGTGCACAGCCCATAATGCTAGTGCCCCGTTTCAATGTGGGCATGCATTCGACCCTTGACATCTGCATGCTCTAGATATTTTATTCCTCTTTCCCCTGAATGAGAGTTTAATAGATGAGAGGTTGTTGTCTCCTTTTGAAAAATTATAAGAATATCTTAGGACTTAATGTATAATATATAATATATGAGATAGTTGTAAAATATATACATCAAGTAAAAGATGTACATAGCCCGATAGAGGTTAATAATGTTATAAATTACTATAATAATTCAATGCACATATAAATGAATCTAAGTATTTTTGTAATTCAACTTCTAAACCTCTAATAAATTGTAGCTTCTTATATAGGCTAATATGCTATAAATTATTATGACGATTTAACACATCAATAAATAAATATGAATATTTTTATGATTTGTACATAATTATGTATATTTGTATGTCGGTATGGCCCATCCAACTTCAAAAGATTTTTAATCTCATAATAAAATAAATGATGTTAAAGAATATAAGCTGTCGAATTTTTATTTCATGGTCATCGCAACGCCAAATGAATATATGTTTCATGAATTCAAATTTATGGACTTTTTTTTATGAGCAAATTCATGGACTTAGTTTCATAGAACTATGACTCATAATTATTAATTCAAAACACACAAAGGCATAGAGATGTCGGTGTGGCTTTTTTCGTTATAACTTATTTTAAAGTTGGATTATTTATTTTATTTAACACCATTTATTTACTCATGTTACAAAAAGTCATTGGAAACTTATATTTTGTAAAAAAGGAGTATTTTTAAGATTTCATATAACCATTAATTTTAAAAATTATTGTATAGTATGTAAAAGTTTACACTAAATAATTTTATATAAATAATCATGATAGATGGGTTAGCTCTAAAAAAACATTTTAAAATAAAAAGAGCAAGATGCTATATGGACATCTCCAGTCTTTTTATTGAATCATTGCTCTTAATTAACATGCGCAATATTTACAACCGAGCACTTGCTTAGCTGGCAAGCAGTTGGCCAGCAGCATGCAAGTCGCGAGACTCAAGTCCTGCCGTGGTTACTTTGGGGGATTATTTGTCTTCCCATTTGTTTGGGTGCTTTGATCTTCTCATTTGTTACGTAGGCTTTGTTCCCTTTACTTTATAAGGATGGAGCTTGTGTGATCTTCATTTCTTATGTGGGGTTTGTTCCCTCAACTTTATTACGGTCGAGCTCACGTGGTCTCCGTTTATAAATTATAAGAACTTCTTAGAATTACACTATAATATATGTTGAGATGGTTATATATATATACAAATCAAAAAAATATGAGCAATATTTTATTTAAATTATACTTAAATCTTTTCTATAGTCTAGAAAATTAATAATTCCCCATTTATGATCATGATTTTGATTTTATGTGGATTGCAAAAAATTTGAAATTAATGTATCTTTCTAGTAATAATATAGAAAGATCTAAATTTTTTTTTATAATTTTTACATGATTACATATATTTTTAAACTAAGTATGGCCAACCTTAACTCTGATTCGAAAGATTTTTAGCCTCATAATAAAATAAATAATGCTAAATAATATAACTCATTGGATTTCATTTCATGGTAATGGTAGGTCCTTAGTGATTAAGTGTCTTCAATTGTAATTATACGGATTAGTGTTGCAGAATTATTCTATAAACAAGAATGCATCTACATGTCCATACAGCTTTTTCGTTTTAATTTTTTTTTTTCCAAATCTGAACAATTTATCTTGTTGAAATTTTTTTTTATCTTGTTAGCAGAACCTACTATCATTGGAAATTTATATTTTGTAAAAATTTAGCATTTTTAGAGCGAATATAACTATTAAAAATTTTAAAATTTATAATATGTGTAGCATATAAAAGTTTTAAAATGTGATTTTTACAATCATAAATAAATGCATATAAATAAACATGATAATTTAGTTAGATTTAGAAAATATTTTAAAATAAAAATAACAAGATGCCGCATGGACATCTTGATGCAACATTTGTACTAAATCATTGCCATTAATTTCTGTACACTATTTTATCTGTAGTATATTTACATCTTTCATGTACTCTCGGAAGCTATTAGCTTTCAATTTAGTAATTTTCTTATTCTGGTGATTTT
The DNA here is from genome assembly GCA_030490835.1 of Annona cherimola. NCBI lineage: Eukaryota > Viridiplantae > Streptophyta > Magnoliopsida > Magnoliales > Annonaceae > Annona > Annona cherimola. Next base: position 52,242,413 of record CM059976.1, read on the forward strand.
GATTTGCAAGATTATGTGAAATGCAGAATTTGAAAATATTGGATCTTTCTGAAAATGATATGGATGATGAATACATTCCGCCATGTTGGATGACCAACTCATCTAATAAGTTGGAAGAATTACGTTTACATGGAAATCATCTTCGAAGTTTAAATGGTGAGTTATGGCTATACAACCCGTATACCGGCTAAGTTGCTCTTCTCGGCTATGATTTTTTACTCTTTTATTTAATTAATTTGGCCTTTACAAACTTGTCCGAAAATTTTTATTCTGAGTTTGTCATTTCGTATGTTTATATTTCAGTATAGCTCAATACATTTATCTACGGTTTTAAAAAGTATGGACCAAAAGTTATTGGATTTATCTATGGTAATGATTTAAAAGTTCTAACCAATTTGATGAGACCCTATCCATTTTTTCCCACCTGATGATTATTGAAAAAATTCATTCCATTCATTATATGTTGCATTATTTGTTTATATAAAGGATTTTAAAAATTTTAAAACCTAACATTTATATATTTATCGTATTTATTATTTATATGTATTAAAAAATTTATAAACTATATACATATTATATTTTTGAGAAATTCAACATCTTGCAAGCAAACTATTTCGGTCGAAATTGATTTTACATTTCTTGGTTTTAAAATATTACAAAATACCCTTCATCATTTGCATGAAATTGCAATTATATTCTTTTTGTTGTGATTTTATAGACCGATTAGTTTTTATGAAATGAGAAAATGCTCCGATTAATATACTATAGTAAGATTCATTATTTGTAACTATTATTTTCATTGTCGTTATTATAAGAACCCTTCAAAATAACACATTAGAAAAGATTAATGTCTATAAACTAATACTTTAATAATTTGTATAATAATATCAGTAAATATTTAAATATAAGATATAGAAAGCACTTCAATGATGCAAATTTTACTAAACTAAATGAATGCATTTGTCATATTTGGCTTCATCTCTGTAATTAAGCACAGTTTACTCCATGCATCAGTTTCAATATTTATGTGTATAACTAGCAAAAAATATCCTATTATGTAATGCCCCCAATCGAATGTCAAGGCTGTTCTGTGACCTTATAAAACATTTTATAAAACAATGGTGAGCAAAAATATGAGTAAATAAGCAAGCATTACATTATTGGAGTGGTCGGTTTCCATTTTTAACCTCTGACTTCCCTTAACATTAACTCACGATGCATGCATTAATTAAGTGTATCATCTCGCGCATTTCATTTTGAAATAATTGTAGCTATCAAAATTGTTATTCGAGAGTAAGTAATTAAAACCCTAAAAGCATTCAAAAACATTAATTTCAAAATTAAATTTAAAGAAAATTATTTCATAAAAAAGCATTTCTAAAATTCGCATAATCGGAATTTTATGTGGGGGGTTTGCATGGACGTGTTCATGAAATCCGGGTGAAGTAATGAATCCAAATCAGCATAGAGTCCAAGCCAAGGCGTTTCTTGTTTGGTCTAATATTGTTGTCCTTTCTTTTTAATTAACTTGGCCTTTCCAGGGCTTAGATACCTGAGTAACTTGAGGTATTGCATCTCCCATTCGGTGACAGATCATCCGTTCCCCACAAGTTAATTATGTTACTTCTCCTGTAATTTAGATGAGAAGCCCAATTATAAATGATGAGGACGTAGATAATAGTTTAATATATTTATCAATGAATTCAAACGAGAATTTACTGCCATTGTCATCTGTCCAAATAATTTTATAAGGGAGTGATCCAATGCAACCAGCCAGTTGCATGGATTTTTTTTATTTTATAATTTTTCAAGTTAAAAACATTTATCACGTGTATCATATGTATTATTTGTTTGGAATTCAAATAATCGCATGCATTGAAAATTTTTATATACTATATACATATTAAACATTTTTTTTTTAAAAAAAAAGGCAGTTGGTCGAAATTGAGGTTAGTTTTCAAAATTGCAAAATACTCTGCAATGTTAGCATGAAATTGCAAATATATTCCATGTTTTTTGGGTTTAATGAACAAAAAATAAAACGAAGAAAATACATATTATATATATATATATAAATTAATAGATGCTAAGCAAAACTTATCACTTGCAACCATTTTTTTACAATGATTATAAAAACCATTGTAAATATTAAATGCATAAAAATAATAATATATAAGAACAAATACTATAATGATATGAATGTAATATCAACAATTAACTTGATATTATATCCGTAATGGAAAACCTTAGCACGTAATTTTTTTATTATACAAAAATATTCCTTGCATTACAAGATTAAGTTTGCATCTTTTAGATTTTGAAAACTTTTTAATAAATAATTGACGATAATAGCCAATATAACCCCGATATCTAATACTTGACAACTATTGACCGGTGAACATGGCAAGTATCGAGGAAACTAATATTATGGCTAAGCATCCAATGTTATCGATCCCTAATCTACATGACAAACCACATGAGGGCCAATAATGCCACACGGATCATGTAAAAATCATACTTCAGATAATTTAGATGTTAAAAGTACAACTTTAAATTTGATATTTACATTAAACTATTTTATTATGTTTATTTTTTACCATTTTAAGATGGGGCATATACGTACGCATGTTGGATTTGAATGAAAACTAGTATGTTATCAAAATAAGTAACTCTAAATATAATGGGCAAGATAGATGTTAATTTTAATATATGTGGGGCCCATTTTTGGGCAGACTATACCGTTATTATAGTGCGGTTCATCTACATTGGATTAATTTCCTATATATATATATATATATATATATATGAAGTTTTACCTTTTTTAAAATATGAGTGTATTTATTTTTGGATTTCAGACATTAGAGTTATTTTTGAAAGTTTAAGTGACTAAAATATCCTTGATGTTTGAAATTCAAGAACAATTATAAAAATGGTAAAACCTGACATGTGGAATAAATACAACTGGAATAATAATTTTATGAAATTTTTTTAAAAAAATTGTATCCGGTTTGACGGAACCATGCCTCAAGAATGGCACTAAATAGCAGGTGAGCAGCCAATTTTAATAGTTGCATATGTACCAATTGTAATAGTTGCATATGTAAATTTTTCTGTACAAAAGTAAATATATGCAGCTAGATTCATATTGCGGAATAATGGCTGTATTTAAGGAGAGCAAAGTCTAATTAATTAAATATAAGGAAATATCCAGCCAAGGAAGCCATAGTTTCTGGAATAAATAATATTTTACCACACAGACTGAATTTAAAGAGAAAATAATGAACCAGATCAATTGTTTTTTTTTTTTTCCCGGGGGAGGTTGGTTGTCAACTGTGCAGAAATAAATTATATTTTAAAACCCTTTATAATATTTTAAGGAGGATTTCTTAATTTTAAAAATTTCAGGGGGCGGTCCGTGTCTCCACCGTAGATGAACAGTACAAAGGTTATATAAGATAAACCCTTGTATGATTCTCGGCATCCGATGATCTCAACATAAGTAATATAATACTGTAAACCTAATGCTTTACTTCTTGTTAAATTCCTAGCCTAAATTTTGGTTGAATATATATTTAAGGGTTACAATCTTATCGAAAAAGTTTTATGAATTGAATCCAAGGAACCTTCACTTGAACTCGCTTTGATGATTATATGAAATCTATTCTATTTATTACATTTTAAGTTATTTTATAATGAGGAAATCAAGCTTAATCCCAATCAAAGATGTGTATAGCTCAATAAAAGCATAAAATCAAAGGTATAAAATTGTTTGATTTACATATAGATTTCAAAACTGTTGATTCAACGTTCCCTTCCTATATTATAAATTATTAAAATAATTCAATGCATCTATAAATGAATCTAAATTTTTTTATAATTCAACTTATAAACCTCTAAAAGATTGTTGTTTTTTATATAGGTTAATGACGCTATAAATTATTATAATTTTAAGCATCTAAAAACGAATATAAGTATTTTTAATAAAAATTGTGTAGTGTATAGAGTATATAAAAATTTTCAATAAATATTCCTTTCAGAATCATAGATAATTTCATATGGATAAACATGATAGATGGGTTAGCTCTAAAAAGAATATTTTAAAATAAAAAAGAACATGATGCTACGTAGACATCTCCAAAGTCTTCGTATTGAATGATTGCTCTTAATTAATATGCATAATATTTTATTTAAATTGTGCCTAAATTTTTTCTATAATCCTGAAATTTTTTAGATCATGTTTTTTTTTTGAAGTAATAGATTATGATTTTGATTTCATGTGGATTGCGAAATTTGATATTGTTGTATCTCAACAGTAATAATATTTTGTAATTTCACGTGATTTTATATATTTTTAAACTTGGTATGGCTTACCTAAAACTCAAAAAGATTTTTAGTCTTGTAATAAAATAAATAATGTAAATAAATAACTTGATAAATTTTCATTTCATGATAATGGTGGATCCTCAATAATTAAGTTTCTTCAATTCAAATTTATGGACTAGATTTCTTAGAATTGGGTGTTGCATAATTATTCCATAGACATGTCTGCACATAGATGTCCATGCAGGTTTCTTTTTCAAATCTGAACAATTTATTTTATTCAAAACTATTTTTTATCTTATTACCAAAAATTACTATCATTGGAAATTTATATTTTGAAAACAAATTAGAATCTTTTCAGAGTGAATATAACTATTAACTTTTTGAAAAATATATAATATGTATAGCATATAAACTTTTTAAGCATGTGATTTTTAGAGTCGTAAATAAAAGCATATGAATAAACATGATAATTCACTTTGATTTGAAAAGATATTTTAAAATAAAAATGACGAGATGTCAGATGGACATCTCCATGCAGCCTTTGTATTAAATCATTGCCCTTAATTAATATACATTACATTTTATCTATGGTGTACTTAAATCTTTCATATACTCCTAGAACTTAATGATTTTCAATTTATTAATTTTTTATGCTCATGATTTTAATTTGTAGGATTATGTGAAATGAGGAATTTGAAATTATTGGAACTTTCTGAAAATAATGTAGATGATGAAGAATACATTCCTTCATGTTTGATGACCAACTCATCTAATAAGTTAGAAATATTATATTTGGACGGAAATGATCTTGGCAGTTTAGATGGTGAGTTATGCCTATACAACCCTTGTTATACCATGTGCATGACTATTTAACTACGTAGTCAAAATGTAAGAGCTGGGCTCCCAGGAAACAAATTACCGGCAAATTGTTCTTCTCGACTCTCATACAGGGGTATTAACGGATCGGATTGAATGGGTTGAAGCCTAATCCTAATCCTAATCCATTTAATATATCTCAACCCTAATCCGTTTATTAACCCATTTAAAAAACTTCAACCCTAACCCATTTACAATTCATTTAATAAACGGACTAACGGGTTGTTAACGGGTTGTGTTTGTTACTAATTTTCATGTTAAAAATCTTTAATAAAGTATGTAAATTTAAATAAATTAAATAATTCGAAGCTAACATACCTGAATTTAAGTTAATTTGGCTTGAAAACATCAGCTTCAATCTCAAGTCATCTCTTTAATGCCAATTCCTGTTATAAATATTATATATATACTATAATATATTATATTAAATGAGTTATACGGGTTGAATAGGTTAAATAAACGGGTTGGACGGGTTGACGGGTTGCGAAGCCTTAACCCTAATTCGTTTATTTAATTAAATGGTTGAACGGGTTGACGGATCATAACCCATTTATTCAAAAATCCCAACCCAAATCCATTTATTAACGGGTTGAACGAGCGAGTTAACGGGTTGACCATGACCATTAACACCCCTACTCTCATATCCTTAGTCTTTTATTTAATTAATTTGTCTTTACAAACTTGTGCAAAAACTTTTTATTCTAAGTTTGTCTTTTTATCTATTTGAATTTCATATAAAGTTTATAGAATTAATAATTTTACTCATTTAAAAGTTATTGAATTTTATCTACAGTTTTAAAAATATGGACCGAAAACTATTGGATTTATCTGTGGCAATGATCTAAAGTTAGAACCAATTTCACTGTACCCTGTCCATTTTTTCCACTTGATAATTGAATGAAAATCCATTCCATTCATTATATTTTATATCATTTGTTTAATAAGAGATAAGGTATCATCAAAATTAAAAATAATATTAAAGACATATATGCAATATTTGCTTTAAAATATATATTTTTATTTCAAAATTTTGAAAAGCAATTACGTTTATCGCATAGGAGAATGATCCTGTGCAACAACTTTATGCTGGCTCTTTTGTTCGTTTTTAAAATTTTTTAATAAACTTGTTAATCTAGATATATTTAATCTATAATCCATTTTGACCATTTTCAATCATATTTATATATTCTTTTACATTTTTAAATGCATGAGTATTTTATTTTAAAAATTTTAATGGTCATGCACTCACCCTCAAATTGAGTAACTACAAAGAATGTATTTACGAATAAAATATGAGATTTAACTACAATTACATGTGTCCAAAAAAAATCATAGAAAGAGTGATTCAATAAACTGGTTGCATAAAATTGTTCATAAACCTCTTGCTTTTTTATTTTAATAATACTTATTTTCGAATTTAGACCATCTATCATGTTTGTCTATATTTATTGATGATCTCAAAGATATGTACATTCAAAATCTTCATGTGCTATATATATCATATGAGAAATTAATAGGCGTATATTTACTTTCAAAAGATGTTAAAATTTTGCAAAGCAAAAGTTTTCAATCCAAACTATTTTTTACAACTTATTAAAATAAATGTTGTTAAACAAATTAAACAGTTTTTTCGTGCAATCCAATTATATTAAATCATCACATATAAAAAGAAATCAATTATATTGATACATGTGGACTGGTCTAACACAGGGGTCCTCTTCAATTTTAAAATTTTCAAATCTAATATTAACATGTTTATTAGATTTATTATTTACAATTCAAAAAATTATATGTATTAAAAATTTGATGGGCTGTATACATATTAAATTTCTGAAAAGATTCAACAATTTTGCAAGCAAACTTGTTTGGTCGAAATTGATTGAACATTTCTTAGTTTCACAAAATTACAAAATACCCTTCAACATGTGCAGGGAATTGCAATTATATTCCTTTTGTTATAATTTTATAGACTATAATTTTTTTATGAAATGATGAAATTGCTTCGATTAATATACTACAGTAAAATTTATTAATTACAACTATGACTTCGTAATTTTTTTATAAAACCCCTTGCAAATAATAAATACGTTAAAAATAATAATATTCTATAAATTAATATTTTAGTAACGTAAATAAGAATATCAATAAATAATTTAAATATAAGATATTGAAAGCACTTCAATGGTGGAAAATCTACCAAAATGAATGAATGCATTTGTCACATTTGGCTCCATCTGGGTAATTAAACACAATTTAACCCATGCATTATTTTCAATATTATGTGCAAAATAATGTTCCCAATCGAAACGAGGAACAAAAAATCCTAATATGTACCGTCCCCAGTTGAATGTCGAGGCAGTAATGTGACCTTGCTCCGACCTCCAGGATGCGATATTTAGATAACAACTAGCCAAGCATGGCCAAAGTGTCTCATAAAAATAAAGCCCAACATGAACATGGTCAAATTTTTGTTATCATCTGGCAGTGACAACATCATTGATACATACTATCTGCAAGTTTACATGAATTTTGACCATACATGTTATATCTGTTATATCAGTTTATACAATTGAAATTATGAACTTCAATGACTGATACAACGTGTTTGATACCTATCTTAGTTCTAGTTCAATTCTCCCAATCCTCTAGTGTTTGAGCTTATAGATCTAAAACATTTTATGAAACTATGGTGGACAAAAATCTTAGTAAATAAGCAAGGCTTACATTAATTCTTAATTCATTCTCCAATGCCTTTCCATTCCTATGGAATTTATCAAACAAATTTTGAAAAAATGCTATGTATACATGACATTTGATGTCATAAACTAGGCAATAGTCTTTTTTGCCCACTCCCTGTCATCATTATTGCAAAATCAAGATGTATTTAACATCGCAGGGGCACCGTCGTCTACTTTTAATGTTTAGACCAACCACTAAAGTACACGTAGATACAATTTTCATTTTTTGATATATTTAAAAACATTTATGTCAAAAATATTATTTTTATTAAGATTTCATTATAATTGAAAAAGTTGAGAAAATATTTTATATATCATATATATATTATATTATTTAGAGTTTATACAAATAAGGTACTATCGAGAATAACATTTTGTATATTTATTTTTTAAAATTTGAAACTTTATTTTTTTTAAATTTCTAGAATTGTACCAAATCTAATGACATCTAATAATATCTAACAATGTCTAACAGAATCTACCAAAATCTAATAGTATCTAACGAAATCTAACAAAATCGAATAACATCTAATTTTTATAATTAATATGATAATCCTAATTTAAGACTATTAATATATTTTTAGGCTCCTTATAAAGTCATTTATAACTTAAATACATTATTCAAAACTCATTAATAGGATTTAATTCAATTTATCTAAATCTAATAGCATCTAACAACTTCTTACGATGTCTAATAGGAATAACAACATCTAAAAATGTTTAACGACATCTAACAACATCTAATAATATCTAACAATATTTAACAAAATTTAATTTTTATAATTAATTTGATAATCCTAATTTAATACCTATGATATATTTCTATGCTCCTTCTAAGGTCATATAGGTGTAGTGTCTATTGCCTTTCTCTTTCTTGAAATAGATAATCTAGGAGTAACATCTTCTCTAATTTAAATTCTCATTTACAAACTTAAACCTAATCATTTTAATAGTTTCCATGCCAATAAAACTTATTTCACTTCAATGTTCTGATAGTACCTTTTCTCTTTGGACCAAAATCTCTTAGCTAACTAGAATATGGGATAAATTGATACCATATGGCAAGTTTGATTTTAGTGATATTTAGCTTCCTCAATATGCTCAAGTTTTGAAGAGGTACACTCTATGCCTTTCTTTCAAAAGCCCACATGATTTTAGTATCCTTGTTGCTTACTATTTTAGTGCTTTCCACTATAATAAGATAGTATTTAATATCTTTATTTCTACATCAAGGAATTTCTCTTCTAAATTGACCTTGTTTTAGTTTTCTTTACCATCATCAGTTCTGAAACTAGGATAATTTTACTTGGCCACTCAATTTACTCTTCAATTTGTGCTTTCAATTCATTCCAAATAGTTCTCTAATAGGTGATTCCCTAGAATTAACTTTCTTATTTTTGATCATGTTAAAATTTTCAATATGATCAAATATAACTAATTGCTTTATCAAGTTGTGATTCATCTTTCCTCTGAAAGTGAGGAAAGTTCCTCAGCTTGGTCTTTTTAACCATTTACAAACTTTGAACTCTTTCTAACTTTCAAAATCAACAATTCTACCAAGAATTGATCACCTTTCTTGCATTGTTCTTTAGAAGTTAAGTTGAGTTGAGTTACCTTTGATTAAAAGTACATTATTAAATCTTCAATCTTGGTTCATCTCCTTTTTGTAGGTTGTCTTCTTAAGTTGCTCATAGTTTTGAAGACTTATTTTTTCTGCCTTATAGAATTGTCCCCTTTCACCATGGTAAAGAAAGCTTGAGGTTGAAATGAAGGCAATACTCCAATATGGGGATTAGGGTTTTCTTTAAGTAGGTATAATAGAGAATAAAGAGAATGATTTTAGGTGCTAGCGTTTCAAATTTTAAATTTGGATAACCATAGTAGAGATTAATTGATATGATAATTTGCTAGTTCCCCAAGTAATTTGGTAAATGTGTTCCTGGTTAAAAGCAAACAACCTTTTAATTCACAATGTGTCAATTATAACTTATGCGCTTTAATGTGATCGGGTCTACGAAAGTTAACTTCTATAAAGGCGATAGATGATATATATTATTATTGACATAGAAATGATGACCATTATCTCAAAGTCTTCTACAAAATCAATCAACATATTATATATGTTGGTCCCAGATAGACGACTTTATCGAAGGAGGGTTGAATTGGGTATATTAAAATTGCTTTCTATTTAAAATCAACCTTTAGTAGATTAATTCCTCTTGAATGAAATGTAAAGAGCTAAATTAAAAGATCAAAAAAAGAATATCAAATGCACATGAAGATATAGAGAATTTTTATAGTAGTTCAAGTAACTTCTTTACTCCACTATTCAAGCACACACCCCTCATGTCTTGGTTTCTACTAATACTTTTCAAATATAATATATGGCCTCTGATCTCTTATCAATTCTAGCTTTGGAGTGTCTTTTACAGAATAACAAAAGTAGTTGGTGAGTACCACTTCAATCAAACTTTTGCTTGTTTACACATATTAGCTTTGGTCTCCAACACTAAGCCAAGTATCAATAGACTTAATAAATGACCAAGTAAAAAAACTACACATTATAATATGCCTAGAAAGTTTGTATCGTAACAAGCTCTTTTCATAAAAGAAGAAATGAGATGAACTTTGATACTTTTGCGATGATCTTGAGAGCTTGTCTTGGGTTTTTCATGGAGCTTTGAGTATTAGTAGATGAGTACTTGAGAGTATGATGAATCTTTGAGCTAACCTCATTAACTCCATCTTATAAGCTATTTATCCTTGAGGCATTTTTGAATGATTGAGGGTAAATGATGAACATTTAATTAACTAATGTTTGAATTTTTATATCTATTATGATCAAAGTCGCAAATGAGTTGGCTTGGTATTCCACTCAAGTAGCAACTAAGGTCAACTTGCCCATCAAATTCAACTTGAAATTTCTTCACGGTAAAGTTATCCCTCAAATCTTTGTCTTTTAAGTCCCACTTATAGTCGAATTTAGTTGGGACTTCACCCAAGTAATATTCGAGGTCGACTTTGAGTGCGACTTCAAACTAAATTTTCTTTTTAGAGACTTCATCCTTCCTTTTTCTTCTTCTAAGTCACTAACTACGGTCAATTTCAACTTTGACTTCACCCAAGTCTCGTGTCAAGTTGACTTTAGATGCAATTTCAAACTATGACTTCTTTATAAAGATTTTGGTTCCTCCTTTACCTCTTCTAAGTCGAGGCTAAGGTCAACTTTGAATGCAACTTTGGCCAAGTCATGTATAAGGTCGAATTCAATTGTGACCTTGCTTGTGCTCTTTACTTCCAAAGCTTTTTGTCTCTAAACGTTCAAGTGTGGTTGCTACTAAGGTTGACTTGGGTTGCAATTTCAACTAAGTCGCATATGAAGTTGACTTGGAATACGACTTTAGACTTTATATATCTACACTTTTATTATTAAGTTTTTAGCTTGCATGCATATAACCCAAATGATATTAGTAGCCTCAATTCATTTCAATTTGATTGCTAATTATCAAAGTTTAATATTCGATTCATAATTTTACTACCTGAGTTCATAATATAAATATGTAAATTACTTGCAAAGATTAAGCACTTAGGTTAATAATACTTATTCCTATATGAATCATTTGTAATCTTTCCTCTACCAAAGGTTTGGTGAATATATCTATAAATTGTTCTTTTATAGGCACAAACTCAAGACAAATATTATGATTTTGAATATGACGAGAGATAAAATCTAACTTTAAAATGCTTTGTCTCTACATGCATTACAAGACTTTGTCAAACAAATAGCATTAGCGTTGTCACAACTTATGGGTCTATCAACATAATGCATTCCAAATTTTTTAAACTATTATTTCATTCACAAAAGTTGAGCACAATAGCTTCCTCCTGAGATATACTTAACTTCTGCCATTAAAAGAGCAAGAGAAGTTTGTTTCTTTAAGTATCATGAGCTAATCATGTTACCTGAAAACTAACATGCGCTTTGTCACTTTTTTGTCCAATTTGTAACCTATAAAGTTTACATTGTAGTACTGACTAACTTAAAATATCTGCCTCTAGAATACATAAGTCTAAACTTAGTACATCTACAAGATAACTAAGGAATTTTTCATAGAGATCAAGTATGATCCTTTAGGTTAAAATCTTGCATATATATATATATATGTATAGTTTTTTTTATCATGCTTTTAAATTTTCATCTTTAGCCATCTTGATTGTTGCACCCATTGTGTGGTCATTTCAAATTCTCTATGTATATCTTTGGAAAACTTTTTAACATATTTTCATCAACGGGTTTGAATATAATATCATTTACATAAGTTTGCACTATGAATATATCATTCATATTATGTCTAATGAAGAGGATGGTATCAACCTTGCCTTTTGTTAAACCTTTATCTAGTATATACAATATCATTTACATCAATTTGCACTATGAGTATGTCATTCATATCATGTCTAATAAAGAGGATGGTATCAACCTTATCTTTGTTGAGCTTTGTCTAGCAAAAACTTGCTTAGTCTCTCATACAAGCCCCGGACATTTATCTTAATCCATATAAGGCTTTCTTAATTTGAATATATGATTTGGATTCTAAGAATCTTGAAATCTAAGATGTTATTCCACATACACTTTTTCATTAACGAAAACACTATGTAAAGCATTTTTTATATCCATTTGGTATAATGTAAAATAGGATGCAAAGGCTAATATCATTTCAACGGCTTTAATCCTTGCAATAAGAGTATAGTTTTTCTCAAAATATATAACTTTGTTTTTGATATTAACCCTTTGTAACAAGTGTAGTTTTATTCCTAATAGCCAAGCCTATTTATCTAATTTATTTCTATAAACCCATTTTGTTCTAATCACATAAGTATCTTTTGATCTCGGTATATGAGTCTATACTTGATTTTTTAAAAATTGATCAAATCCCTAATGCATTGCTACAATCTAGAAATCATATTTCAATGCCTAATCTATGTTGGTTGTCTTGATTTAAAAAATAAATGCACAATTCCCACTTACTTAATGATATGATGATCTAGTTCTTACATTGTCATATATATATATATATATATATATATATATATATCGTCAAATATTTCTTCTATAAGAAAAGCATGCATAAATCTTCAATCTTTGGAAAAGTTAGAGTTGTCTCCATTACCTACATTTTGTTGCTCTTCTTGACTTTCTATTTCTATTGATGTATCTTCCTTTTCTACTTCTATTGTTTTGATAGTATCATCTGAGTTTTCGGAGCTTCTTTTTGCATATTATATTTTCTATTTGGATGAAATCCTATTCTTTCATCTTCATCAAAATCTTTTCTTTCTTTTTGATTAGAATACTTATCAAATCTTACATGAATAAATTCTGTTACAACCTAAGCTCTTTTGTTATACACATGATAGGCCATACTAACTATAGAGTAGCCTAGAAATATAGCTTTGTTTCATTTTGCATTAAAATTTCCAACTTAATCTTTTCCATTATTGTACACAAAACATCAACAACCAAAGACATGAAAGTAGGATATATTTGGCATCCTACCATAATATAATTCAAAAAAAATTTGCTTGAGCGAGGGTCGAACATAAAATCTTTTTAAGAATATAGTATGTGTTGTTTATAACTTTTGCCTTAAAGTATTGACGTAGTTCATGACCATTTATTAAGATTCCAAACATATCTTACAAGTTCGATTTTTCCTCTCAACTACATTTTAAAGTAGTGTTCTATGTGAGGAGAAGGAATGTAGTATTCTATTTTCTACATGAAAGATGTAAATTTATGGTTCTTAAATTCTTTTCCACGACCACTTTTTAGGGAGAGAATATGAACTATACTCTTTTTTAACATGTCATGAAGAATGACATTATATCCTTTGGAAGTTAAAAATATTGTTCTAAAAATATTGTTCATGTTAAACTTTAATAATTATCCACAATTACATAATCACAATGTTTATTATTAAGGGCTTTTGTTCTTATTGGTACAACCAAATCCATAGAAAGCAATTGGAGTATGCATGTCCTTCTTGCACTTGAAGGATTTTCTTACATGTTTGTCCTTCAAACAATAATCATAGAAGTGTTGTTTTCCATGATTTAGTTTCGATAAACCTTTTATTAGATCTCTTAAAAATATTTTCTTAATGCGATTTATGCTTGCATAACCTAATCTTCTATGCCACAATAAGGATTCACCATTTGAATTAGCAAGATTTTTTTGGCATTTATGTGATCTAATTCAACCAAATGTGCTTTACCATTTCATTCTCCATAAACTAATATATCTCTTTTGGCACTTAAAACTATACAACAAATGCAGTTCAAACATAATATTATATCCACTACAATAGAACTGACTTTCACTTAACGATTGAGACCATCCACTAGTAAAACATCAAAATTAATAATGGAGTGTGGTTGTCTAAATTTACTGATTCCAACTACTTTACCTATACTGATATCACCAAAGGTTATTATTCCACTATGTTTAATTTGCGTTTAATGAAAAACTTTCTTTCTCCTATCATATGCTTCGAACAACCACTATTAATATACCACATGCTACACCTATTTGCATTTAAGTGCATTAGTAAAAAAGTTTAATTTTCAAGTTTTTGTATCCATTTTTTAATGGGTTCAGGGGGTTATTGGTACTAAAATTTTAGATATAGTTTAATGGTGATCTTGTTGTTGTTGTTTAATTTATTGTTACAGTATTAATTGCCTAAGCAATGCACTTTGGAACCTAGATTATAGTTTCTTCAGGTCTAGTTTCATCTTTCTTTTTGATAAAAATGTTTGTCAGATTTCTTTTGTCAAATGCAAATACTTTCCTTTTATTGACATTTTTTTGCTTTAGTTTCTTATATGGTAGATATCAAAATTTTCTTTTAGGTAAAATTCTCAGCCTTTATAATCATTGATTCAATGGTGGAATAATTAAGTTTTTATTCTAGATCTACAATACGCTTTGTACTTTCAAACTTGACTCTCTTAAATTTAATCTTCTATTCTACATATTTGGTCTTTAGTATGGCCAGTTCATCATTTGTTATTGCTTCTTCAAGGATTCGTGTGAAACAAAAGTTGTTGTTGTGGATTTGGAGCTATGCTTCATGTTCATTCCTAAGTTTTGTTATGTCTAAATCTTCTCCAAGTATCTATTTTACTACATCCCAAGTAGGTAGAGCTTTCTTTTTTCTAATTTTTTCTTTATTTATTGTTGGAAGTGCTTTTTTTTCCGAGAGAAATTTGGTATTTCTCGTTGTTGTTCTCTTGTTTATCTATCTTTTTGGTACACTCATATTACATGTCCCTAGACTTCTTGCATTTGTAACATATAGGAGTGCATTTCTTCTTCTCTTTATTCTTTCATATGCTAGAAGTTTGTCTAGGTCTCCTTCTCTTTATGAACATTTTAAATTTTCTTGTGAGCAGCATAATGTCTTCTTGATCAATTGGCTCATCATTATTATAGGAGCTAGGTAAATTATCCAATTCAACTTCCAAAGCTTTGCCTCTTTTGCCACGAGTTTCTTCTACTAGGTTCTACTTTGTTAAAATCTCATGTGTCATCAGTGAGCCAAAAAAAATTTCAAACTTCAATTGATCCAAATGTTTAACTTCTTGGATAATTGTGGCTTTGGCTAGATTTGCTAAGTGATCTTAGAATCTTTTTAATTAGTTTTGGGTCTTCTTATCTTTCTCCAAGATACTTTAGACCATTTACAATCTTCTAAAATCTCCTAGTCATGTTTCCAATACTGTTAGTAACCTTCGTCATGAATTATTCATTTTTCATAACAACAATATTGATCTTTGTTTCCTTCACCTGATTTATTCCTTCATGTGCGACTCGTAACTTATCCCAAATTTCTTTAATAATATCAATGAATATATTTTGTTAAATTCAGAGGTAAAAAGAGCAGAATACAATAATTTTTAGCTTTAACATCATTTTGTACCTTAAGTGTATCTTCTGCTGTCTACTTATCCTAAATATTTGAAATATTCTTCCTATCTTTATCTTTAACAAACAACCACAATTGGTAATCTAAGGCCATTAAGAACTTTTGTATCTTTTCTTCTAATAGCCGAAATTTGCACATTAAAGAACGGAGGTCTCCAGTGGATTGTCCTTCAACATAGCTAGCCATCTAAATCTCTTCTGTTAAATTAAAGAGTTAGATTTAAATGTGTGTGAGCAGAAGTATCAGAGAAGCAGAAGCAATGTTCACACACAAAAATAAAATTTTCCAACACATAAGTACAGTGGCTTAATGCAAAACTCTACTACCTACACTCTTTGTGGCTATAAACACAGATTACATTATCCTTTCAAACAAGTTACAACAATTGGTTGGTTTTGCAAGCTCATCAATAAATCATACAAATATGCTTTTGTATCCCTTACAAAAACTTCAAGAACCCTTTATTATAAAAGGAAAATTTGCAGCAAATGCTTCTCAATAAGAAAATTTATTTTCGAATAAAAATGAATGACACAATATAAAATGTTACCATTGAGTTAGAGTAGTTAAGATTTTTGAATGTTAATGATTGAATGCGATTATTTTTATATTAGGTCTTTTCTTTTACTTGAAGTAATTACTTATATCTCTCTTAGGTGCCTGGAATCAATTGTAGGAGTGAAAGTTAATGTAGGATTTAATATTGTTTTACCATTGGGACTATGCTCTCAACCTATTACTTAGTCCCTTACAGTTGGTGTGAGTTTGAATCAGTCCTTCTCTACATGTTTCTTCTATTGAGCTGATGGTTGATTCACGTGTTCAATTACATTGAAATTTTTTATGGAAGTTCCTTAGTATTTGTGTATCCTTCAGAAATTTTTGAAATGATGAAAGGTTCGTGAAATCTTTCTGAAATTAACTAGCCTCTGTTAACTTTTCTATTGAATAGAATTTATCTATTGTACAAAGCTTTAATATTTGCTTCAATAAGCTTGACGGATGAAAAATCCTTTTTCTAGTTTTGATTTTGACTTTCTCCCAATCAAGTAGATCGATGTTGAGTATTGTCCTTGATCTAATTTCTCAACAATGACTTTCCTTTAATCAATGTTATTTAGTGGTGATACTTCTACTGAGATTTCTTCTGTAGGTTATGTTGAGTCTTCTACTAGTCATAATTTGTTAGTTTTAAAAATTACTCATCCGTATTGTTAGTATTTCAAATGTTATTAGTGTTTGGGTTCATCATCCAAATTTCAATGTTTATGTTTGCACGTAAGAGGTATATATGTAAATCAATTGTTTGGATAGAGAAGGGACACTTCATAATTACAAGGGGGAATTTAAGGTCACAAATAGATTTTTTTTTACCAAATACGTAATCAAGAAATTATGGATGCCATTAAGCATGTAAATGGTCAAAAATGCTTGAAAACATTTACATATGCATTAATAAAATATTTTAGAATTATTTATCCACAAAGTAATGATATTTTATACAACTTAGATATTAACAATACAAACTTTATAATTGATATTTAGCTTTTGCACATTGCAGGTTCAACATATGTACAGCGATATCATGCAAATGATGAGATTTTTCACGACAATATTAATAATACTTAATGTACATTTTTATTTTAAAAAAAACAGTTAACTCTCTCCCCTCGCCGTCTGAACTAGAACATGGGAGAAACTCGGAGAGCAAGTATAGGTATGTGGAATATTGTGGATTTCCCTAATTGATTTGATAAAACTCGTTTGCCTAGAATATGTGCTACAGGCTTGAAGGAAATTATATAATCTCATCTTTAATGCTCAATATATTTCATGGAGTATATTTTTCATCAATCATCAAGATGGGGTTTCAAAACAATAGAACTAATGATTTAAGTACTTGGATTAGATGGACGTATCCATCCGACCCTTCATTTTCTTATCTTGAACGTCTTTCAAGTCAAAAATTTTCATCATGTTTGTTTGTATATATTTACTGATGATGATAAACTAAAACTTATATACAGCGTATATTGTTTTCAATTTTTAATAGTCTCGCATAGACCTATCCGTACACTTTGCCTTACTTTTTAAATTCTGAACATTTGCTATATTTATCAACATATATAGTGACGATGACAGAAAATACTTGGGTGATTTACAAATATACCCACTTAATTTAATCAAAATTGTAAATATATCCATATAGTTTCAGGAATTATAAATAACTCCACATAGTTTAACTATAGTTGTAAATAACTTCTACAACGTTAAGACAACGTTACTGTACTGTCATGACATAGGGGTTGTTTGCAATTATAGTGAGACTATGTGGGGATTATTTGCAAAAATTAAAGATTTCACTTAATTTTCAAAATTACAAATATACCTGCATAATTTCGTATTTTTGCAAATATACCCACACCATGATGGTGTCATAACAGTGTGGAGGTTATTTGCAATTCTGGTTAAATTATATGAAACCCCAATCTTAGACACGTGTATAAAACCTGAGAGTTGTAAACCCTAGGTAACGTATTTGGAAAATGTACATTCATGGGTATGAAATTATGTGGAAATAGAAGTTAAAATAATTATTTATGAAATTCAGATGAATAGTGCACATGAATACTAACCTTGGGATCAAGACACGTGATTACGAGTTAATTGCTTGGATTAACTTAATCACAAAAAGACAAAAAGTGAGATTTAATCAGTACCAGACAAAATAGCATTACTTTTTGATATTTTAATCAAAATTTGGATTTTAGTAAAAAATTAAAGAAAAATTCATAATTTGCAATCTAGGAGTCGGATTTCAATGAAATTTTTTATGGATGGTTAAAAATTCATGACGAACATGATGAATGGGTTAAGATGTGATGAAAATCACAAATAAAGGGTCAAGATTAAACGTCAAATGGAGATAAAAAAGTAACTTATCTTTTTCATTAAATTCCATTTGACTTTTTATTCAATTAAATAATTAAAAAATAATAAATAATAAATGAACAGAATCTATTGCAGGAGCATGGCAGGGGGTGGGTAGATATTTGACCAAAAATCAAGGGTCTAAAATCATCATAATCATAAATCAAGGGCTAGGATTTAATTAGCTTAAAATAAATAAATTTTAATCAATAAAAAATTCTAAGAAAATAGGGCTGCCATAGGAGGGCTAGATCTACTGTAGGGTGGCTGCTCTTGGCTCGATTCACCTTTTTGAAATTATGAAAAACACATTTTATAATTTAATACCTCAAGCAAGTGGTAAATTCCAATTTGATGAAAAATAAAAAAGTATAAATAGGGGGCAGGGGTGGATGTCCAAGGCACTTCATCCCAGCTCCATATGAGCATTTTTACCCCCCACTACGTTTTAGCCTTGAGGAGAAAGAAGAGGAAAAAGTTAGAGAGACAAAGTGCGAGAAAAAGAGAGATATCTTCACGTCGGGTAAGTGATTTCTTTCCAAATTTCTTTTCAGTGTCAAGTAGGGTAAAACCATGCTTAAATAATGTCTAATCATGAGAAAATAAGTATGGATATAATGCCCAAGTGGAATTATGCCGAAATATCGAAAATTTGGAGCGAAGATAGAGCATTCGGGAAAATTATATATGATATATATAAATAATGATCCAAATTTGATAAGTGATGATCTGGGATGAATGAATATAATAAATATGATGTTGGAATGATGATGAGTATATATTATGTGATGAAAGAAAAGAAAATTTTTTTAGACAAGATCTAATTAAGAACCCACCGCGTGATCAGAGCAACAATCCTGAGCTACATTTACCAATCGACAAGATCCCGGAAGGCTTCTAGGCACCCCGTTCGGGGCGCCACAAACTATATAAAGGTTATTGCAATTTTTAAAATTATGTGTGTATATTTCAATTTTGATCAAACTAAGTGAGTATATTTGCATGAAATTGTAATTATATGCATTTTGTTATGATTTTATGGACTATAATTAACATTTTTATGAAATGATGAAAATGCTTCTATTAACATATCATAGTACAATTTATTATTTACAATCGTTATTTTCATTACAATTATTATGAAAAATATTGCAAAAAATACATTAGAAATAATATAATATACAAAGAAATATTTTAATAATATAAGTAATAATATCTCATAAGAAGATGAGATAAACTTTAGTTAACTTCAAAGCTGGTATTAAGATGGGCCCCACACAACCCATTATGAACCAACAGTTCTCATGAATTAGTTACTGTTTCATGTACACCCATCAACAGGCGATTGTTTTGCACAATCTTTTACATGTAACATAGTCAAAATTATATATGGTTGGATTTCTAATAAAATAATATATATTTTGATTTGATTTTCATGACTAAATTATATTGTTAGAGAAACGTATTTTAAATTTGTTTGTAGTTCTAACCGTCCGAAGCATCTTTTGTGGACATAGTATCAATAATTTAGCTATATCTCACGTATATAGTGTCCGATTGGCCAGATGCTTTTTTGGGTTAGATTCCTTATTTTAAGACCCTTTTGAAACAAGTACTATAAGTTTTCTAATTTTATTTCTATAATTTATGGGGTGTCCGGTAGGACTTCACAATTTAGTCCCTATTTCAATAAAATGCAATATCCTTTCTGTTTTACATAAGAGTGTAGTGATTCTTTTTTTTTTTTTTTCTTGAATTTTATATTAAATAAGTGGTAATCTGCATGTATTGAGATGCAATATCAATAAACGGAAATCCACAACTATTGAAGTGCAAAAAGGAATTTCTAGCCAATTTAATTCATGAGTACTGGTCCACAGGGTTTGCTCAAATGCGGAGCTTGAAGACATTGTATCCGGTAGGACTTCACAATTTAGTCCCTATTTCAATAAAATGCAATATCCTTTCTGTTTTACATAAGAGTGTAGTGATTCTTTTTTTTTTTCTTGAATTTTATATTAAATAAGTGGTAATCTGCATGTATTGAGATGCAATATCAATAAACGGAAATCCACAACTATTGAAGTGCAAAAATGAATTTCTAGCCAATTTAATTCATGAGTACTGGTCCACAGGGTTTGCTCAAATGCGGAGCTTGAAGACATTGTATCTTTGGTCTAATAGCCTCAACGCAAGCATCAATTCATTGTCAGGTACATGGTATATACTCGATGCATACAAGGATAAATAATGAAGTGTAATAGTGTCTCTTGGGCAATGGGCATATAGGAATATTTTTTCTTTTTCCTTCTCATTTCGCATCTCATACATATATACATACATGTATGTATACAGGCTTACAAAATTTGGAAGAACTGGACCTCGCAAACAACCAATTGATAGATAGAAACATTGGTTCCTGGATATTTAATTTCACATCCCTTGTTTCTCTTGATTTACCCGGCAACCATTTGAAAAATTCTAAGATATTGAAAGGCACGTGCAATTAACTTCCTTTCTATAGCAAGATATTAGGTTTTTTTTTTTTGCCTTGAGTAGCGATCACATGCTGCCAGCCTTAATGACCACAAATCTATGTATTTAGTTTGTAAACTAAGTTTTATAATTTTTGGATGCATGTATATTTTTTCAATTTTAAATAAGGGTATTGTGGTCATTTTTACAGATTTAAAGAGACTACAAAACCCTTGTATTTAAAATTAAAAAAATGCATAGTTATATCCAAAAATTGAGTAAGCTTGATTTATAGATAATATATATATACTTATATTAACAATTTTATAAAAAATAAAAGGGCTTTGTTGCCAATTGCAATTGGGTGGTAACTGCGGCTGGCAATATATGATTACCCCTTGTTTAGTTAATTATCATTTTTGTTATTACCTGAAAAATATATTTATGATTGGTCCTATAATTAACTATATGGCATTATTAGGGTTATGCACTCTAAGGAATCTCCGTGACTTGGATCTCTCTAGCAATGCAATGGTAGGTCAAATCCCTTCATGTTTCAAGGATATGTATTTTCTTCAATGCTTAACCTCAACGATAACCTACTTAGAGGGGGAATTCCACATTTTGTGTTCAGTAATCTAACAATGATGGAGGTCATTGACATTGGGAACAATCAATTAAATGGCGTGATCCCATTTTCCCAATTTGCCAATCTCACCAAGCTTTGGTACATTGATCTCCACAACAATCCACGAGCAAAGGTTGAAACTGAGTATCCACATTGGACTCCAACTTTTTATCTATTAGAGTTGCATTTAACAAGGTGCAATATTAGCGGCAATATTCCCAACTTACTTTCATCTCAACATCATTTGGAGTACTTGGAGTCAGATTATAGCTTCTTCAACGGACCAATTCCTCATTGGATATTGTATAACAGATCATCTCTGATGATTTTATCTTTGAGAGGAAACATATTAGAAGGATCATTTCCGAAGTCTTCTCAACTCATTCCATCTATGGTCACGGAAATTGATATATCAGACAATCACATCTATGGTACACTTCCTATGAATATTGGAGTATTGCTTCCTATGTTGGTTTATTTTAATGCTTTGAAAAATGCTTTGCAAGGCAGTATTTCATTCTCATTAGGTGATTTACCAATGTTGAAGACACTAGATCTTTCCGAAAATAACTTGTCAGGAGAAATTTCATCGGATTTAGTTAACAACAAGGCCACCTCATTGAGATATCTAGACTTGTCCAACAATCATTTTCAAGGTCCGATTTTTGCACAAGACTCCATCAATGCTAGTAAATTGCTTGTGTTGTTTCTACACAACAATAATTTCAATGGAACTCTCTCACAAAGTTTATCAAATATTAGTTTTCTAATGCTCCTAGATATTAGAAATAACAGGTTAGCAGGTCCTATCCCAAGTTGGCTTTCATTACTCTTTAATTTGGTAGTTGTTCTCTTTGGTGGTAACAACTTCACAGGGTACATACCGTCAAATTTCTGTCAAATGAAAAGCTTGCATACACTGGATCTATCTAATAATAGCCTCTTAGGAAGCATACCATCTTGCTTAAATAGCATGACTTCCTTAATCAAGAATTCCTCAGTGCTTGAATTTCTTGATGAGATATCTTCTGTTAGTATTCCTCAACATAATGGGAATGTAGGTGAAGACATCAAATTGACAATGGATTTTACTACGAAGGGAAAAGTTTATAGATATGAGGGTATTCCGCTTTCCTTGATGACTAGATTGAATTTTTCTATGAATGGATTGACAGGCCATATTCCACCACAATTGGGAGATTTAAAGGAACTTCACACATTAAACTTATCCTACAATCATCTAACAGGTCCAATACCAAAATCGTTCAAGTATTTGGCAAATATGAAGAGCTTGGATCTTTCTCATAATAAGATCACAGGTCTCATACCATTTCAACTAGCTAGCTCCATTTTCTCTCTAATTTCTACATCAGATTCAATCATCTGTCAGGAAAAATACCATCAGGAGGTCAATTTGATACATTCAATGCGAGTAGCTACACAGGAAATATTGGTCTTTGTGGACCTCCTGTTAAACGAAACTGCTCTCCAACTGATCAACAACAACCACATAGTAAAGAAAAAGGAAATGATTAATCGGTGTTGGATGTTCTCAATAAGCCTGTGATTTTCTACTTATGGGTGCTATTCTCATATTCTTTGGGTTTTTCGGGTTTCGCTCTAGTTCTTATCTTTAATGCGAATTGGCGATGGAAGTGCTTTAAAATTATTGGTGAATATATTCATTCAACTACTAGTGGGATGAGGAAGTTTCAGTTCGTGAGAAATTAAATTTGATCAATGAGAAGTTGTGCCATGATATTAGAAATGTATTTCTATTCAATTATGATAGTTGCAATGTAATTTTGATAGAATAAATTATTTTTCTTTGAGATCTGAACTTTAAACTAAAGCTCAAAATTAAATAAATACTTTGGTCGATGAAGTTTCTTAAATTGATGAAGTATATTCATATCTCGATTAGTCAATCAAATTGGTCATTTTTTTTAAATTTTTTTGACTCAGTCATTGATTGTCAAGCATGGAACGAGAAAGTAAACAATTCATGGTATGTGTGAAACTACTTTTTAAATAAAATATAAAATATCATCATAATTGGATACAAGAGTGTGTTGCATTAGATTTTGAAGGAATCTTATGAATTTATTTAATGATGATGATTTTTCACATTTTAATTTTAGAGACAAAGGGGTTGGATGTTGGATGTAGACAAAATGTCAATGTATAATTTTATCTCTTGAAGAATTCTTGTCCCATTTGAGTTATTCCTTCATACTTTATATATAAATAATCATCCCAAGATGGAAAGAGCATGCAGGAATTAGCGTTTGCACCATCAAAATGAGAGGAGTGTGGTAGGCCTTTGTGGCATAGATAGAAGCAAGTGGGTTTCGATTGCTTAAACTAACGTGGGATCTAGAACCAAATGAGTGGAGAAGATATAGTCATGTTTTGGTATTGTTTAAAAATTCAAAATAAATATACAATCAGGTCCTCCACTCTCTCAGATATAACTTGTCATGAATAAGATGAAAAAGGAAGGGGGGGACTATACCCGAAGTAAATTGTTGAGGTATTTGGTGGATCTTAAAGGTTCAACTCTTTTTATATATTTTCCCTTTAATGAATGGAAGAAACAACAGGTGAAGAATAGCTACCTATTTGAGTCATTGAAGTCAAAAGTCAAAAAGTGGCTATCGAAATGGCTGGTAAAGGAGGAACATAATAATAGGCTTAGTGAAGTAGAGGAAAAGAAAATAAGAAAAGTAGATGAAGATTTTTCTATCACTCATGTAATAATGCAAACAGATTGTCAAAAGAGTATATTGAACTTTAGAAGAAAGGTGGAAGAGGTTGTTGCGTGGAAGATTGAATTTATAAAAAAGACTTTTAAGAGATCCTATGATGGTGCATGCACAATGAGAGTTGATTAGATCTATCTAAATGTTGATATTAAGGCTCTTGAAAATCACAAAGTTGGTGACAGGAAAGAGGAAAAATGTTCTTTGGTTTGGTTTGTATATATGTCGAAAACTTTTATATATGCATTTAGAAGTCATACCTTAAAGATGAAAACTTTTATATAATACATGGACTAGTAAACTGCTTTTGGCATAATGCAAGAACAGAAGGGCGTTTGATAACGTGTTTGTCATTATTGGCAATGAGTGGACTCTAGCACCTGTTTGCATTGTTGGCCGAAACTTGGGCTCCGAACTCAGCTTCAAAGTCGGCTCCCAGACTAGGTCTTACTTGTTACTGTTAGTTGATTCCCTCTTAGTACATGAATCTACTACTCACAGTTCTCTAGAAATGCTAGCCACCTTTCCCTTTCTTTAGTTGCCCTGAAGAAAGATATTTCTAAATGTTATTTTTTTACTCATAAAAATTATGTATACAAGCTCAATCACAATTTCATTCTCCCAAAGAGAATGAGTAAGAAACTACAATAAATCTCTAAAGTAACATGTTTTCTCTTTGTTTTTTTTTTTACTCATGTACCTATATATAACTACTCTAATTCTAATTGCTCAGGCTTCAAAAATAAGGTATAAGCCTAGAGTTTAGGTCAAAGTTGTTACACTATTGATCACTATATTGGCATATTTTATGTATTCATTCGGGAGGAAGTAGAAGGTAATTATAAATATTTAACCATTTGAAAGAGAATTTCATGACAACTACAATAAGGCCCACTATTTATTCTTCCATTTCAAACTCATTTTGAATTCAGAGTGTGAATCCATAATTTGAAGGCACCACAAAGGAAAAACATCAATATGTTTCTCAAGCATAGTCGGGTGAAGGAAATATGTAAGAATATTCTCACACTAAAATCCACACTCATTTACAAAGAAAAATTATAAATCTTGAGCATTACAAACAAAAGAGAAAGCCTTAAATATATAGATCTAGATGCATGCCTACAGCACATGGGATGCAAAAATAGTTACTTGGAAAAATAGAGTGCTGTAGAAGTTGATTAAAACCATCATGCCATTTATCTTCTAGAAAAACAAGCCAAAGTGCAGGTATTGGGTTCCAATGGTTCTTAGATTTGATGCATTCGGATGATATATAAGGTTGGAATTAAGTTTGGGAAATAAATTATGGGCCACTAGCGTTATAGTTTCAAGGAAAGGCTTACATGAACATTAATCCATAAAAGATACAATTAAATACAAATGATAACTTTAGAAATATATTAGAAAGAAGGCAATCCGCTTTGATGGGACTTTATTGGAGAAGATGAATGCAACATTACTAGTATCTAGATTTCTCAAAGAGGAATAATCAGCCTACTTCCAAGACAGTCCTAATCATTGGTCTACTTACAACTTACAAGTAGTGCATAAGATTTTATGCATATCACATATCTTTGACTCACTCGAAAGTGGTGACAAGTGTTAATAAAAAGAAAAGTTTATATCAATCCCAGTTCATTGTCCCATAATCCAACAAAGTTAGGTAGGAAAACTACCTAAAGTCATTGGTCGCACAATTGATGCAACAAAAGTCATCAATAACAAAATAGATATATTGTTGCTATTGCATGATTAATACAAAAGTCCCGTCCCTAAAAGTCAATTTTTCTACATGTGAACTATGAATAATTTTGTTGCTATCTTCTACTCCAGTAACCAGTCGATGAGAGTATTTTGGTTGCAATTGGTACCTTGATCGCAATGAAATTTTTAGTTACAAATTTTGTTCTAAATTCAATGCAAAAATTGAATTTTTACCATGGTTAAAAATTGTCAATGAACAATTCCATTGAAATTGATAATAAAGACTATTGCAACTAGTTGCAATTCATTGTAAAGGTCGTTACAATTGATAACAAAATTCATTGCAATTGCCTTTAATGTACATTTTATTATCGAGTGTGTTTGGCAATGTGCAGAAAATGTCAAGTAAAGACTTTGCAATCTAAAACTTTTTACTCTCTATAACTACTATATTTTTTAATTATTTTTTCACATTTTCTTATACATACACAAGTAATCTATCTATTTTAACTTTATTTTCTCTACTCCTCATCATTACCCCTATCATATCACATCATTTAACAACTTTTACTATTTAGAACTTTTCATCAAAAGTTTTATTCATTCTCAAACACACCCATAATCAATTATATGCTTTATCATTAATTACAATGTATAATATACATAAAAAATTACAATGCACAATAGACAATAGAGCTAAAAAATTTAAGAAAAACAAATACATTATACACCAACAACATGATAATAAAACGGAAAAAAATTCCTAATACTTGAAGGTCAACAAACAAGTCGGCATCTTCGTATATCTTCACTACATTTACTTTAGACAAATTTGGTGGTTGCAAGTCTATTGTTCTTGCTCAAACATAATAAATCTTTATAAGCAAATAATCATATGAAATGACAAAATATACGGCAAATGCCTTCAACTACAAATATAATTGACACTCACAAAGAAAATGTTGAGAAACAAGCTTAATGCTACTCTTCAACCTTAATGATCACCAATGCGCCTTTAGGAAAAAAGTTCAAAATCTACATCTCACAGAGTTGAAATAATAGTTATTAGTCTATTTATCAACTCCAATGAGAACCAAAAGTATTAACCACCTTGAAAGTATTTTAAGAGTTGGCGCCATCAACATAGAAACTACTATAAGTACCAGATTTTACCTTGGAAAGCTAGCTAGTTAATAGCCATGAGTGTGAAAGAACTATAAAGTAGCCACATGGCAATTAATGTCAGAACGAAATTAGAGTCTAAGATGAGCTCTATAAATTTATGCCAAACTCAAATATTAAGTCAATGCTCCCTACATCTATTAAACACAAATAAACTGATGAATCTAACAAGAACATGAACAAACAAAAAAATAAAATCATTTTAAAAAAATGTGTAGCTGAGTATTCACAGCTACTATCAAGTAGAAAAAATCCTGAATTGAACACTTACCAGGAACCAAAACAGAGTATATTTAACTGATCTAAAGAGTTGAGGATTGGCTCTTGTTATCAAGAAACTAAATATTTAAAATGAAATACCATTGACATAGGATATAATAAACACGTGCCATTTTATTGAGGTTCAACCTGCACAAGCTTAAATGTTCAGCTACCATTGAAATGCACACGAGGAATGATTTTGGAAAGCCAAGATAATGCTAACAAAGAATGAATGAAATCGTTGAATGAAGCACAAACTAAAATTGCAGGAGCAAGTATATTTGAAAGAGAATATCTGATCAAGAGCAAAAATGACATCAAAGAAGAACAAATAACATTATCGTACCTTACACTTTACCAATTACGCCTGATGCAATAATTGATATTAACATCTCAAATAACTTGTTTAAAATATTCAAACGCAAACTAAAAACAAGTAGAAGGAAAAACAGGCCAACGCTAATTACCAGCGCAATGTACCATGGGCACATTGATACATTTATATTAAGTGACAGGATTATGGAAAAATCAATAATCAGCAAGCCCTTCCCTTTTCTCATCGTTACAGTTTTCTAATTGGTAGCAACAATGAAGGAAGAAAACATTGTTAAGCATTGCACATGGCACATCGACAACAAATTGGCACAAGCGACATTCAATTAGACAGATCAAGCAGTGTGTTTGCACAAATTAGAAAGCAAGAAACGATCAAACAGGAAAATGCGTAATTAGAATATATAAATATCATGCAAACCTACACTCCTCCCAAAGACAGGTTTCACCTTGACCTTAACTCCGGAACAGAACCTGTCTAGATATCTTAAACTCTGATATCTTGTCTATAACGTGAAACGCTGATACTGTGATATGCAATTTGCTCCGTGGAGGATTTTTTTTAAAACTTTTTTTATGGATGACTTAGGTACGGTTCCTCTTTACTAATCCCCCATTGTTATTGTTATTTAGTATGCCTTATAGCTTGACTGCTTAGATTCATAAATTTGCTTTGATGTTATGTAAATCACTTGACTATCATTGCTCACGATTTCACACTGCGATTGGAATGCAGGACCCAGCTGTAGCTAAAGTCATTGAGAGACCGTTGATAGAGGATAAGCATTTCATGTTGTATTTACCCCACAAGTTTTGACTTTGCTTAATTTCCCCTTATTACGAATTGTGTGTGAAAAAAGAGCACTTATCATCAACTTTAGGTAGATCTCACAGCTTTAGAAAGGAAATCAAATTTGTCCCTTGTATAGCAAGAATTATGCGATAATGATTGTTAGCAATTAATGATCGCACCCAACTTGAACTTAGTAAGACCATTTGGGCATTTGTATTTAACTTGGGTCATTAACATTTGCAATAGTGTTTTCGAAATTTGTATTTACCCCACAAGTATTGACTTTACTTAATTTTCCCTTATTATGATTTGTGTTTGCAAAAATAACCCATATCATCAAATTTAGATAGATTTTATAGCTTTATAAAAGAAATCAAATTTGTGCCTTGTATAACAGGAATTCCGTGATAATGATTGTTAGTAATTAATGATCTTACCCAACTTCAACTTAGTAAGACCATATTCAAGCAAGCCACACATGAATTTTTTTTTTTTTAAAAAAAAAGAATTAAAAAAAGAAAAGAGTGACAACGTTTCCAGTGACTGAAATACCTCTTTGTTCCTAAGACGCAAAATAACAATGTTTGCAAAGGCCAAATAAATGAGTTGGACAAACAATGAAAGTGAAGCAAAACTGAATTTTCAAACACATAAACTGAACTCACAACTCAATTAACAATATTCCTTCCCATCAGTTGCTAATATTGATATTCTTTCCTATTGGGAGTATAAGCACTATGTAATAAAGCCCTAAAATTAAGAGGGTAATATGATATATATATGATGAAAAAATTAAGGCACTTGTTGGGCATTACTAACATTGAACCATTTCCATAGGTTCAAATGGTTGATTTTTTTCACGAGGCACTATAATTCTTTAATTGACTTCTCTGTTTGGATACTTGATAAAGAGGAAGAAATGGTTGGAATAAATAATATCTGGAAGGGGAGTAAATAGAAAGAGATAATGTTTGCTATCAAGTGAATAAACAAAAAGAACTAGTGTTAAAAATGAGAAGAGAAGATCGTGTGTGTCTATATATATTTATATCACATTTTATTAAAGGCTTTTCCTAGTACTTCTTGAAGTCTCCAAAAAGAAATATGTTACCTTCTGTGTGGGTTTGGTTGTTTCCTAGAACATTTTTTAGTGAACTTGGATCAAATAGTTGGGACTAATTGTCGACAATTTGCACAATATTTGAACATTGGACATGCGCTTGAGAATGACGGTCGCAATTTGTTCGGTTTTGTAACGGAGATATGGTCATTGCTCAGCAGAATACAAGGTAAAAAAATTATTTTCTCCATCAAATTAATTCATTCTTATTTTCTTGAACAGCAATGACTTAGTCATAGCTGATTACAATGATTTCTTACTGGTTATTTATTCTAGAAGGTAATATTTTCTCCCCGACCAATCTAATATTCGATCTGTGATAGATTCGGTGTTCATATTTTTCTGTATCTGTTATCTCTCCTCCGTTGAAACTGAAATGTAATTTTAATAAGGGCTCTTATTGGAGGTCGTAAATAATTTGAAAATGATAAAAATCAGGGAAGAAACTGACCTTGCCCACGTAATGCTCGTGAAAACGCCGCTGCGGCT
The DNA here is from genome assembly GCA_030490835.1 of Annona cherimola. Classification (NCBI taxonomy): domain Eukaryota; kingdom Viridiplantae; phylum Streptophyta; class Magnoliopsida; order Magnoliales; family Annonaceae; genus Annona; species Annona cherimola. The sequence continues at coordinate 52,273,019 of CM059976.1, forward strand.
GCATGTTATGGGTGCCCCATTCATCGTTGACAAAAAGATGCTGGGCGAATGCATTGGAAATTCCTTCGAAAATTGGTTCAATTTGGACACGACAGAAACTGAAATCAAGTTGAATGTTTGGGTTGACTGCCGGGAGCCTCTTAGAAGGGGGATGTTTATTCGAATTGGAACACAGCAAAAGCAATGGGTTTCATTCCAGTATGAAAAGCTCCCACTGTTTTGCTACATCTGTGGGAGGATGGGCCACGCACATCGTGATTGCGTTTTGAAATCTAACCTCCAACAGTTAGTTGCTGAGGATGATATGCCATTTGGAAGTTGGCTCAGAGTGGGGGTCAAACACCTTACGCAGCGATTTGGACCGTCAAGAGGGAACAGGGCCAATCCTATCAAATACACGGGAGCTTCTTGCAGGGATTGGGACCATTGTGGAGATAGCCATGCAGTTGAAGGGGACCGATGCGTGGATGACGAACAAACCCGCAGCAGCAGCAGAGGGATCCCTGCTGAAATGGATCAGGATCAGCAACACAGTGGAGAGGAATATCGGCATTTTGGGCAGCTGCATTGCCATGGCGAGACAAACGAATGAGGGTGACGTTCAATCTGGGTGCTTCTTGGCCAATTCTACACAGCACCATGGCCCAGCACCTACGGCCACCTCTGCACTGCATCTCTGCCCGACGCCAACGACTACCAAGGCCAGTTCTGAACTGAATCTATGCCCAGCGCCAGAGTTTTCCATGGCCACTGCTGTACAGCAACACTGTCCAGCGTTAGCGACGCCCAAGGCCACCTCTGCATTGCATCTCTGCTCGGCGCCAGCAACTTCCATGGCCTGTCCTGCACAGCTCCTCTGCCCGGCACCAGCGACTGCGATGCCTGGAGGTGACGTTCTGCCCAGGCAGCGTTCCAGCGCCATCTCTACCCGACACAACCACTTTGCAACGTCGAATGCAGTGACCTTGGAGGCTACGAAGCAATACCAATCAGCACCATCGATGGCTGTGATTCGGGAGACTGAAATCAGGGATTTGCGGCAGTGGGATAGGAAGAATTTGCTGCTTGCTTCTGGTGTGCAGGCAGGGATTCAGCACGAGGGTGAAAAGGAGGCGCTTCCCCAATCTGTTTATGGGACTGGCGTAGGGAGGCTGATTGAGGGAGAATGTCCAAACCAGAAATGTATGTCAAAGGGGGGGAATGATCAGCGTCACACCGAAGGGGAGTTTGATGGGCTGTATGAGGTTCAGGTTTGGGATGGTTTAGGGATGGAGGAACAGGGAGAGGGCTGTGTGTCCCAGAAGCAAGGGGGCAATAAGTGGAAGAGGAGAGCCCGAATGCGGGATGAATTACACATAGCTGAAAGGATGGATTGCCAACCAATGCATGCGGTCTCTTCTAAGAGGGGCCTGTCCAGTGACGGGGAAGCTCCGAATGGAACACAAAAGAGAAGCAGACAAGGGGTGCAGACTGATATGATTGAGGCGGTGGCTGCGGGTAGCCTGCAGCCACGCCTCAACTAATATGGCAATCCTAGCTTGGAATTGCCGGGGGCTTGGGAACCCCCGGGCAATTCGGAACCTCCTAGATCTGGTTAGGAGAAAAGAGCCCTGTTTGGTCTTCCTCTGCGAAACAAAATGCTACTCAAAGGAAATGGATGGTATCAGAAGAAGACTTCATTTTGACGGGTGCTTTGTGGTGGACCCTCAGGCACGCAGGGGAGGTCTGGCCCTTCTGTGGAATAACAACAAAGCTGCTACTATTAGAAGCTTTTCCATCCACCATATTGATGTCGATTTTTGCGGGTGGCGATTTACCGGGTTCTACGAACACCCTGAAACTCATCAACGACACCTGAGCTGGCACTCTCTCAATCAATTGAGCTATGATGACACGAACCCCTGGCTTGTAATGGGGGACTTCAATGAGGTACTATCACATGGCGAGTATATTAGCGAAAGACCTCGGCCCCAAGCCCAATTGGATCGTTTCCGCGAAACCACCGACTCTTGTAACCTTATGGACTTGGGATCTTCAGGAGCGCAAATGACATGGACAAATAACCGGCGGGGACATCATAGGGTGGAAGCGAAGCTTGATAGGGGCCTCTCTACCCCATCATGGCTTAACCTCCATCCTAATGCGAAGATCACTAACCTTCAATCCCCGACATCTGACCACTGTCCACTACTTTTGGTGCTTGATTCAAATATGGGTAGAAGACGACCGCCAAGGGATTTTAGGTATGAACTTTTTTGGAATAGAGATCCTGGGGCTACTAGAATTGTGAACCAGGTGTGGGAATCTCTGACGCCAAGGGGGTTACATGATGGGGATATGATTTGTTGGAAAACAAAGCGGCTCGCCTCGGAACTTTCTATGTGGAACCGTCAGAAAAGGGGTAATCTTCGGAAGAGTATTGAGCGCAAATACAGAGAGGTTGAGGCTCTATCCGCATTGGACCCAAGTGATGAACGGGACTGCGCTATTCAGAAACTGAAACGCCAAATCAATCTTCTGCTGGAGGATGAAGAGCAATTGTGGAGGGTTCGGGCAAAGACGCATTGGCTCCACCAGGGTGACCGAAATACAGGTTTCTTCCACCGTATGGCGTCCAACAGAAGACGAACAAATAACATCGATGCTTTAAGGGATTCTAATGGTAACTGGGTAAGGAGGCAAGACCAGATTCTGGATTTGGCGACTAAGCACTTCTCTGATATCTTCTCGGCGACCTCCCACGCCTCGGCACCACAGATTCAGGAATGCATTCTGAGGAGAATTTCCGACGAGCAAAGGTTGTGTCTGACCAAACCTCTCTCGTCTGATGAGGTAACCATGGCGGTTCAAAGTATGGGTCCTACAAAGGCACCGGGACCGGACGGACTGTCGGCTGGCTTTTACCAACGTCATTGGAGCACTGTGGGGCCCGATATTATAAAGTGGTGCAAACAGTTCATGATGGAAAGGAATTTGGATCGGCAACGCAGACTAATTGGAGATCTGAATACAACCACCTTGATCTTAATACCGAAGACTGCCGATGATCAATGTCTCTCCCAATTCAGGCCAATCAGTCTGTGCAATGTTGTGTATAAAATTCTGGCTAAGGTTTTGGCTAATCGACTTAAGATGACCCTTCATGCCATCATTGGCGACGAGCAAAGCGCTTTTGTCCCGGGTCGCCTCATCACCGACAATATGCTCATCGCCTACGAAGTTATCCACTCTTTACGAATGCGGAAGAGGGGGCGCAAGCACAAGATGGCAATCAAGCTTGATATGTCCAAAGCCTATGACAGGGTGGAATGGAACTTCCTTGAGCGGGTTATGGTGGCTATGAACTTCTGCCCGGTGTGGGTACGCTGGATTCTGAGTTGCATATCTACAGTCAAATACCGGGTGAATATCAATGGCTTCAAGTCTTCTTTCTTCCACTCCCAACGGGGCCTACGACAGGGGGATCCTCTCTCCCCTTATCTATTTCTTCTATGCGCAGAGGGGCTTTCGGCTCTGATCTACAAGGCGGTGGCTGGAGGCGCCATCCATGGTATCAGACTTAGAGAGAGGGGCCCGACGATCTCCCACCTGCTGTTCGCGGACGATGCGATCATCTTTACTCGGGCAAATGTGGCAGAGGTGGGACACCTACTTGAACTTTTGAACCAGTATGCATGTGAATCGGGCCAGATGGTAAATGTGGACAAAACGGCTATACTTTTCAGCTCAAATACTGATTCCCACACAAGAACAAGGCTGATCCAAATGTTTAGGTCCTCAGGGCGGGACCTTCACAAGTACTTGGGCCTCCCAGCTTGGTTGGGAAAATCAAAGGGGGATTTCTTCAGGGGTATCAAGGATCGGGTCTGGAACCGCATTCAGGGGTGGAAAGGCAAGTTGCTCTCGGCAGGCGGGAAAGAAGTGCTGATCAAAGCAGTGTGTCAGGCGATACCGTCATACGCTATGAGCTTGTTCTTATTGCCCAAATCTTTTTGTCATGACCTAAATGGGCTGCTAAGTAAATTTTGGTGGGGGGAGAATGATGGTAAACGGAAGATGAGCTGGGTCGCCTGGAAGGACATGTGCAAGTCCAAGCGCGGTGGCGGGATGGGTTTCAGGGACTTCCACAACTTCAACCTGGCGCTCCTCGCCAAGCAGGTCTGGCGGCTTGTATCGGGAAACAACTCCCTTTGCCTCAATGTTCTGAAGGCCAGATACTTTCCCACTACCGACATCTGGGGATGCACGTCTAAACCATCGGACTCCTTTACTTGGAAATGTATTCTGAAAGCAAGAGATGTGATACAATTGGGGTGCCGATGGAGGATTGGCACGGGGAACCGGGTGAAGGTTTTTTCCGACACTTGGCTGGATTCTAAGGTATGGAAAGCAGGGCCCCTTCCTTCACACTTACCTGAGGATATGACAGTCAGTCACCTTATTGACAGTGATTCTAAGTCTTGGATCAGGGATAGGGTGATTGCGGCGCTGGGTGAGGATCGGTGGTGGGAGATATGCGGAATCCCCATTCCGGAGGGGCAGGTGGATGACTGTCTATACTGGACCCATGAACCTAACGGTCGTTACTCGGTAAGGTCGGCTTACAGATTACTATGTTTGGGGACAACACCCCCTTGTGCCCCGGAGATCTTTAGGGCAATCTGGCGACTGCCATTACCCAAAAAGGTGCTTATCTTTGGATGGCGGCTTGCAAGGGACGCTCTTCCAACCCGTCTGAATCTGAATCATAGGGGCATTGATATTGATACACGCTGCACTTTCTGTGGAATTGAGTTGGAAAATATAAATCACTTGTTCTTGGATTGTGCTGTGACTGGTGGGGTGTGTTTGGTTGCGGCTGGTCCGGGTCCTCATGGGGTGACTGTTTTGGAGATTTTGGATGCTCGGGTACAGGCTAAGAGACATGACGACTTGGGTTTATTTATCTTGTGCTGTTGGAGGATCTGGTTTCTAAAGAACAAGCTTAGGGTGGATGGATCTTTACCGCGTATTTCTGATACCATTGCTTGGTGTACGGAATTTCGCAACCAATTCAATACGGCGAAGGCGCAAATCCAATCGGGGATGCTTACACGAGCATTTGTTACTAGATGGCTCAGACCGCCTCTTGGTTTTGTCAAGATTAACATGGATGCTCGCAATCGGGGGGTTATGGATGGTTTTGGCTGTGCGGCTGTGATTAGGGATTCTAAGGGGCTTTTTATTGCTGCACGGGGATGGAATCGTCATGGGTCTTGTGAGCCGTTGTTCTCTGAAGCGACCGCCTTTTTGCTGGGGATCAAGTGGGCCGTTCAACTAAAAATCAGATTTGCTCTGTTTGAGACGGACTCTCTTCTGCTTTCTGCTTACCTATCCAATGATGAGCCTCTATCCTCCCCTGCGGGTCTTATCATTGATGATATTAGATCTATTCTTAGAGAAAATGCGTCCTTTTCTGTACATCATGTTTTAAGACAGGGAAACGCGGTGGCGCATTCCCTTGCTGATCTTGCTGCGGTGTCCACCACAAACTGTCTGTCGTGGTGGGGTACTCCCCCCAACACTGTTGTTGGGAAAATTTGTACAGACAATTTTTTGGCTATGAATTACTTGGATCTCTCTATCCCTACTCTCTCTCAAATTGATAGAGGGTAGGTATAGAATAGAACCGTTATCAAAAAAAAAAAAAATGTGTGATGGGACAGAGTAGAATCATCAATCGAATGCAGAGAAGATATTATGTTGCAGTAACGTCATACCTTTCCCACCGAAATATTATGTTTCCCGCCCTCTTAGGTTAGCAATCAAAAATAGCAACGAAATTTATTTTTATTGTAGTTTTTATGTGAAGTGTAGTAGATAGGACCCAAAGCTAGGATTGGCTGCGAAATCGACCCAATAGCAATGAAATATAAGTGGGTTGTAATTTTTCGGTTGCTATTAGTGACTTTTGTTATAGTGGGTCGTAAATCAGCATTCGAAGGAGGCAATCAAGATCACTCTTATAATTGGGTCGTGTACGTACTGCAGAACTTTTAAAGTATACTTGTTGTTTTCGAAACCAATGTTTTACAAGAATACTAATTTTTCTAATCTATGGCATTCATTAGATGTGTATTTGGTCATCTCAATTTCCTTACTGAAATCCTTTTTGACTTCCTCCTTGTCAAAGCCAATGAAAAAAACATCAGAAAGAGACGATCCTGGCTCATAGTCTTATCTCTAAAGGGCTTTTTGCATGATAAACCCTCTAACTTTGGCCAATTACTTTCCAAACCCCGAAGTTTGGCCGTTTTCTTATTAAACCCTGCGAACTTTCAGCTTTTGCATTTTGAACCCCGGGGCATAACGGCGTTTCAGAACACCGTCAAATGGAGTGAAATGTCCAAAATGTCCTCACTAAAAAACAAAAATGAACCCTAGCAGATACCCCAGACGGAAGGACGATAACCTGAAAAACCCCAAATCAAAAATACCCAAATCGAAAACCTAGAATTCAAAATCCCTAAATCAGAAACCCCAAAGAAGAATCCACGAACGAGATCGAGCTCCGGAGTGTTTCTCGGTGGGTCGTCTCCCTCACAGTCGCTGTGTTGCTCAGTGGGTTGTCTTCCTCACAGTCGTTGCGTTTCTCGGTGGGTCGTCTTCCTTACTGCGGCTGTGATTCTCGGTGGGTTTCGCTGGCTTACACTAGATGGAAGATGACAATACAATGGTTGAAGGAAGGTATATATATACTTTCAATTTAAATTTTAAGTTTTAAAAATATTTATGACTGTAATGAATGATGACAACAACACACGGACGTTGTTAATTCTTGTGATGGGGTGGAATGCAATGAAGACAGTGGACAATGATGTGTTTTTTGTCGTGGTATAGGAGTGGTCCCAAGTGGAATAAAAAAGCCCGGTCTTGTCTAATTTTTGGAATGCAGTGGTGGTCCCATTTAATTAAAAAAGAGGATGCTTGGATGCTTTGTCTTTGAGTGGTTGCCCGCCTCATTTTTGTGCTCCAATCAATGTTCATGCGTATGGGTTAGCAGCAAATGAATGACGAATTGGCTCGACTAATCCAAGCAGTGAATGACAAATCATCCGTGCAACCAATCTCATCTACAGATATTGAGTCATCCATTGAAATACAACTTGACTCAGTCGAGTCGCATGGCTCCTTTCCAAATCCAAGAAACTCACCACCTTGGTCCGATTGAATCCTCCCCACATCCTTCTTTTCCTCCAAGATGGGCAGAGAATTACCCCTTGACAGAGGAGAAGGTGGTACTACCCCCATCCTTCTCTCTATCCTAGAAATGAGCCCGGATTCTTAGAGTAGAAGGGCTACTGGAAGGGCACAAGTGGGTACACATGCTGAGCAGTTTGTATAATTTACTACATCTTCCAAAAGATTCATCCTTTTCCAATTCCTGAGTAAATCAATCCAAATTATTGTCTTATTTTGCACATAATTTTGAATTCATGCTCATACAAGCTACTAATCGAAATTATATCTAGTATTCTAACTAAATTAATAAAGTATTATGAAAGATAAACAGATTAAATTTCACCTAATCAAGATGATCGACCAAAACAAAAAAGTTGCAATCAATTGTGTTAAATTATGACTCTATATGCGTGTGAATGCACGCCTACACACGCTTAAATGAGAGCAAAACATATGTTCGAATGAGCTTCTAGTTTTATTGCAAACCAGAGACCAATAGATAAGCTGCCCACTGGGAACACAATAGATCTTAAACAATCCTTAAGAGTCTTGCTGCAAGCCTCCCAATGGGTAAGTAAGGAACTTTCTCCAGCAGAAGCCGAACCCCTTGTAACAACAAAAAACTCAGTCACCAAGAGTGTCGCAGTAAAAAAAAAAAAAAGATACCTCAGTTGACTGCAACTACATTGATGCAAACAACTCACCCCATCCTCCCACAGATGAGCTTCGCAAGCTGGTCAACCACTTCCTTTGTTGTAACAGAACTCTCTGACAAATTCTTTGCCTTACTTTCAAGTTCCTTCAGACCAAAATCACTCCGTTTATCAAACAAAACCACCTGAACTGACAGCCCATCAGGATTCATAGCCTTCAGTGATTCAATTGATGGGATCCTGCCATTTTCTTGCAGATCAGTGCATACAGTCCATACATATTGATCCATCCCTTGAATAAGATAGAACCCATCTGGTATCTTATCATAATAAGATAGACAGCCATTTACCTGGCAGGAATACAAATTTTGCAGATTAGGCTCATACAACTGGAAGGAAAAGAAGGAACCAGCGTGTCAATGAAATTAGAAATCTGAACAATTTATCTATTTCTAATGGTAAAAGATACTGTAAAGTACGAGATTTTTATTGCAAGTTCAATATATGCATGATTAATCTTGTTAGCTCTTAGCATCCTGGGAGCCCATATCTTGCCCTTCTTGAATCAAAGTACATCCCACTATTAAATAAGATCTAGGTGCGTTTGTGTCTCTAGGCAATGTGTCAGAAAGTTGATTGCTTCTGTCCAAGCAAATAATTGATCAAGCTTTTCAATGACATGATGATGCAACAGCTGTTGTGACCTTGGCATCCTGATAATTCTCCTTCTTTTTTTGGTGCAATGAGTGATACAAAGGTTGAATGTTGGAGCAGCCATTGCTGCCCTTGGCTGATCCTTGCAGGTTATTGGGTTTCTTAAGACAGCACAAGAGGCCCCCCATTTTCCTTTCTATGATGAGAGGGATAGCTAACCATGCTTATGATCCCATGAATCCTTCACTGAATCTCATATTCAAGTTACTATCATTTATTTATGTTGCATTGTGTAATGTTCATATAATTCAGAAAGAAAAATATGTAATAGCATACTTTGCCTTCCCATAATTTATTTGACCTGAAGCATATGATGTGCAGGCATACTGTTGGGAATGAAAATACTAAAAATAGGCATGATGATTGGATGGAATGGTATTATGAAGTGATGATGCGGGAGAATGCTGAGACAGAAAATGTAGAAGATAGAGAAAGGCAACAAGCGGCAGTAGAACCCGAGGAAGGCGATGCTTGTGACAATGACGAAAGTGATGACTCGTTTGTCAAGGTTCATGAAGGTGATGACGGAAATGTTACATCAAACCATGACTATGATCCCTATTTTGATATTATGGATCCATATCTACATATCGGACTTCAATTTGAGGATAAAAAGCAATTGGAATTGGCCATTCGACAGCATGCTTTTGTTAATGAGTTTGACGTGAAGTTTTCAAAGAATGAATGCTACCGACTGACTGCCATTTGTAAAGCTGATGGTTGCCCATGGAGATTGCATGCATCGCGAAAGGGTAATGGGACCGCATTTGTAATCAAAACCTACAACAACATGGAACATACGTGCTCAGTTGCTGAAGGTAGTGGAAACAAGTCTGCAAATAAGGTTTGGATTACCACCACTCTTGAGAAAGACCTTAGAGTCAACAACAACTTAACTGTGAAGCAGTTAAATAACAATATGCATTCAAAATATGGTCTAACTTTAAATTATCACAAGATTTGGAGAAGCAGAAAGCAGGCTATGGGTTCCATTCATGGTACTTCAGATGAGTCCTTTGCATGCCTCCCTTCTTTCTTTGCAACAATATCGAGGACAAATCCAGGCACAATCACACACATCAAGACTGATGGAGACCACCACTTTCAGAGAGCATTTCAAGCTGGTTGTATGCCATATATTGGATTAGATGGTGCATTTCTCAATGGCGATTTCAAAGGGAGCTTGCTAACTGCAATCAGTAAGGATGCTGAAGGACAAATCATGCCTATTGCTATCGGTGTTGTCGAATACGAGTGCAGTAGTAGTTGGACATACTTCTTATCACTTTTGAAAGATGCAATTGGAGATGGAGAATATACCATAATGTCTGATCGTCAAAAGGGTTTAATGATGGCTGTGGCCAGAGTGTTCCCAACTTCTAAGCATCGTTATTGTATGCGACACTTACGTGGAAATTTAGCTAGGAAGGAGTGGGGTAAGAGTGACTCGGTCAAGAAATTATTTTGGGCAGCCAGTAAAGCATATACTCAAGCTGAGTTCAAGGTTCAAATGGTAAGATTAAGAACAATTAGCCCAGAGGCATGCGAATGGGTGGAGCGGACTGATCCTTCACACTGGTCACGGGCATTTTTTCCAGATGATAGTCCATGTTCAGCCACCGATAACAACTTTGTTGAAGCTTTCAATGCTTGGATTGAAGATGCAAGACACATGCAAATCATTCGGTTGTTTGACAGCTTCAGGACAAAAGTAATGGAGTGGTTCAATAAAAGGAGTATTGAAGGCTATTCTTCCAATGCACTTTTGTCAGGGGCATTTGGAGGCAATTGGACAACATGGAAGGAGGGAAACTTTCCTATATTGTGAGAATGAAGAGTTTGAAGTCTCCTTTGGTGAGAACAGGCATGTTGTTCAATACTCACAAAGGAAATGCAGTTGCAGGCAGTGGCAGTTAGAAGGAATGCCATGTCTTCATGCTTATCGAGTTATGCTGTGGAAGCGGGAGGACCCAACTTCTTATTGTAAATGGTTTCATACTATGGACGCATACCGGAAGACTTATAGTCATGGATTCCATGCTATGCCAAGCCAACTCTTTTGGGAGCCAGATATAGATAGTAAGTTTTTCATATTGGCTTAGTTGTTGCTTGTTATCTGGTTAAGTTTTTTCTTACTTAATAGTATAAATTATCTAATTAGTTTTTTGTCATTCTTAGACAGGGTAGTGCTCCCACCCGATATTCAAAAAATAGTAGGCCGAAAGCAAACTGAAAGAAGGAGAGGGCAAGAAGAAGGACCATCTCAGCATGTTAAACGAACAAGTGGGAAGATACATTGTAGTATGTGTAAAGGGGAAGGCCATAATAGAAGAGGGTGTCCTATTACAAAGCAAGGTTCCACAAGCCGACCACCACCACCAATGAGAACCTCACCATCACACTCTCAAAGTCAAAATTCCACGCAAACAGAAATGTCACAAGCCTCCCGTAGTCCATCATCTTCACAACCAATTCCACAACCGATTAAACGAAAAATGAAGACTCTAGCTCGAAAGAGAACATTTTTTGCAGCAGCCACACAATGAAAACTCATGTAGTTGAGATGTTTTTATATATCTGAATTATGGATTTTTGATTAAGATAGTTAAGTTAGTTAATACCTCACAATATCCTATGTAGCATTATTTTGTGATGGATATGGACATGGTGTATGAATTTGTTGACTACTTGTATTTGCTTCACAAATAGACTTTAGCTAATCTTTTGTGTAAAAGACACTTCAATTTACTCGCCTTCATCAGATGTTACAGGGTACAGTAAATGCATCCTTCGAGATGTAGCCATAGCATTATCAATTGCATCCTATGTACAGGGTACAATTACTACTAGTATTTCTTTGCTATCTTGGGTTGGATGCAAGCTGCCTACAAATTTTTGCATATCGATTCTTTGCTATCTTGATAGTGCTTCTTAAATAGAAAGTTTATTGCTACTGCTGCAGCTGGGCATTCCAAAATAATTCATTTTCCCATGTGTGCTTCAAAAACATTGGCTCATTTTTGGCAATTGTAATAAATTAAAGACTATCAATTAAATAAGAACCCAATGGGAAAGATAAACGGTCCATTGGTCATTCAAGAAAGAAAAATATAAGTCTCCATACTACATGTTCAACAAAAAACATTACATTAATACATCAAAAATATCCATACTCCAACAAACATACTGTCAAACAAACACAATTCATCCCTTCATATTAGGGGAACTGTAAACATTAATATTTATGGTCAGGTTGCTCATTCCCTTAGTAATTTCATCAGCTTGGCTTGTTTTATTCATTTCGGCTAATTCTCTCTTCACATTTTCTAATTCTACCCTCAGGCTGCTACTGCTGCATTCAGTTTTGACCTCCATTATACTTTCTTCTGCCAAGGACTCTTCCATATTGAGTTCATATTCATCACACCAATGAAAGAAATTACAATTCTTTATATCTTGCATCAGAAATATTTATGATTAATTACAATAGTAGCTTAATATATATGACTAGCATGAATAAGTTCAATTACAATTATAGGTAATATTTTATTCTTACCGGTTTCGGGCAGCGATAAAACCACCTATTTGGATTCTTTTTTGTCCTTGATAAGAACACTTTGCACATTCCCATTCCACATGGACAGTGAATTTTCTTGATCTAGCTAGGAATATTCCTGTTTCAACAAATTTAACATAAACTAACATGTTGTAAAAAAAAATATATTCAACTCAATTCAATGGATCATTACATGAGTTGCAAAAGATGTATTTAAACCAAACTAAGCAGTCATGTTCAGAATCTAACCACAAATGTTTTTAACTGGAATCTGGATGATTACATTTCAACCAAACTTGAAAAAATCCTGAAAAACTTTCATAAATGGTAAAAATCAGAAATGCCTTTAAGATAAACTCTCATGTTTGTAGGGATCCAAATTTCCATATTGCTGAGTACAACAGCGGCTCACATACCCATTTCAAAAATTGAATAGACCGTTGAATGTCATTTTTGCTGAAACAACGGTATGGAGAAATAAAATACGTCGCCCGAATTCTGAAAATAAAATACAAAATACCTGTTGGCATCCATTCTTGATCACGCGTCAGCTCAGCAACTCTTCTAAGTGCGTCTTCTTTTTACGAGAACTTGGAAATGAACTGACTTATAAGGGATGGGTTTTTACAAGGCCATTTTTGGGATTTCTAAAAAATTGAACGTGCGAGCCATTTGAATACGCGTGTTCTGAAACGCCGTTATGCCCCAGGGTTCAAAAAGCAAAAGATGAAAGTTCGCAGGGTTTAATAAGAAAACGGCCAAACTTCGGGGTTTGGAAAGCAATTGGCCAAAGTTAGAGGGTTTACCATGCAAAAAACCCTCTCTTAAACCATTCATAAAGATCCAAAGCTCTCTGCATGTGGGGTGAATTCTTGAATCGGTTGTTACCTAAAACATGAGGATACCTCAAAAGAGGCAATCTTAGATCCCTCCCATCCAATTCAACCTTTTCAATTAGACATCATAGGCATCTCAAAATCAAAGTCGAAATCTAGTTATTATATTCAACCTATAAACTATTTTTTATCAAAATGTAAGAAAATAAAATAGTTTAATTTGGGGCCTGTAATAACTTTAGTAATCTGTAGCAATCTGTTGAGGACTGATTTCTAAAAATGACAATGAAAAAGAAAATATTTATATGGACTATGACATTTATCCCTATGAATGAAAACTTTTTGATGAAAAGTTTTTTTTATATAAAGTAATTAAATTGAAAAAAATGATGGAATAAGGTATGGGTAATCATGGGGAGTAAAAATAATAAAGTTCAAATAGATAGGTGAGTTATATAGGTAATTATGTAAAAATAATTGAGAAGTAGGATAGTTATAAAGAAATATATGAATAAATAATTAAAAAATTGGATAATTATAGAGAGTGAAAAGTTTTAGCATAACGTTTTTTATTCATTGCCAAACACACCATAAGTTTACCTTTTTTGACGTGTATATATATTTATTTTAGATTTTTTATCGGGCCATTTTCCTTAAATGACCATCTATTTAACTTTGAATCTTAGACGTCCATAACCTAACATTCTATTTACACTTATATTGGCCATTTGGTCCTCTAAGTTGTAATTTTATTTTAGATTTTTAAATACAAGTGTACTATTGTCATTTTTAAAAATTAACCACAATATCCTTCATATTTAAAAATTCAAAATACATAATACATTTTCAAACACAATAAAACTTGATTTATATGCTAAATACACTTAGGTTAATAATTTTAAGAAATTAAAAAATACACAATTTATTACACTGGGTGTACTAAAGTTCCAATTCACTAAGGTGCATTGGATCCAGGTCCAACTAAAATAATATAAAAGAAAAGGAAAAACAATTTGATGCGTCCCAAGATCGTGTATTTTCCCCATACATTCGCCTTCATACAATTCTCCAGGCTAATACATGTATGGCCTCACTCGTACGAAGAATGGCCGGAAAACAATATGTATGTGATAATGATCCTGCACACTCATTTATAACTTAGTTAATGACAACTTTATATTATATAATTATAGATGATTACCGATCATGTGTGGCAAGCCCAAGTCGCTAGTCATATTTTTATTTTTATAAACTTATGAATGTAGGTGTATTTAATCTATAGAATAAGTTTTATGATCTTCGGAGACGTGTATTTTTTATTTTAAATATGGATATATTTTAGTCATTTTTGATAAAATATTTTAATAGTTTTTTATGAGTATTTACAATTATCTCAACCAGTATTCTTCCCAATAAGCTCGGAGACATTTTTTTATAAATTTTTGATAATATTCTAAAACACAGCTAACAATATTTCTGAATTTATGTTTTGAATCAACCTGGGCACTTAGCATGTTGAGTTGAACCATGCTACCATGACGACATTGCCTTCATGAAAATATTTTAGTAATTCTTAACCTCTGCAAAAAATTGACGAAAAATGCCCTTGTGCTTTTAAATATATATATATATATTCGAAAATTTTAAAATTTAATTTTCAGATTGTATATATTTAAATTGACAAGTTTATGAAAAAATAAAAATAAAAATATATGATTTATGATTAGATGTAGTTGAGGGCAAATCATGGCTCGCCACATACCATGACCCCTTACTGCATATATATATATGGGAAATAATCCAATGCATGCTACTGCACCGTGCAGTCCATGCGCTGTGGATCCCACTTGATCATAAATAGAAAATACACCCCACTCATTGTATTTAGAATTGTTCGCTTTATTAGCATATCAATTTTCATCCAAATCCAACATGTGTGTGGTCCCCATCTTAAAATTGTGCAAAATTAACATAATAAAATAGTTTAATCTAAATATCAAGTTTAAAGTGATTTTTTCAACATCTAAACCGTCTAAAGTATGATTTATATATGGATAAATGAGTATATAATGTTTCATTACAATCTAATATGTGTGGGGTCCATTTTACAGCCTTATGGTGCAGTCCGACTGCACAGGATCGGATCTCTCTCTATCTCTCTCTCTCTCTATATATATATATATCATTTTTATGTAAGTCAAGATGTATTTAATTCAGATATTAAAATTTTAAACAACTTTCATTTCTTGTCTATATTTTTATGAAATTTCAAAAATAAAAAATTTTCCACTTTTAATTGTGAGTGAGCGCCAAATGGGTGAAATTTTTACTTTTAAAACTTCGGGTGTGCTTGTTTTTAAATAAAATTTTTCTTCCAAAACTTTTTGTTATCTACAACGAACTAATTTTTAATTATTTTTTCATATTTTCCTATAAAACTATTATCATTTTTAATCATTCCTATATAATTATTCATATAACTAACTTATATATCTTAACTTTATTTGTTCTGTTCTTCATCGTTACTCCTATCATATCACATCAATTTTTTCATTAAGTTTAACTTCTTTAGTGTCATTATGTATGAGTTTTATCTATAAATGTGTAAAATCATTATAATAAAATAATTTAATATTAAATTTTAATTTTAATCAGTATTTTCAACATCTAAACATTTAAAATATTACCACCATATAGCTAAATGGTTCTATAAAATATTATTATATTATAATACATACGTGGATAGATCTATGTATTTTTCTCATTTATACATGAACACATATTTTTGAGCAAAGGTAGCCCATGGACATTTTTTATTTAGATAAAATTTAGTCTCTTAACTAAACAAATAATGTTAAATATAATAAATTAATTAAATTTTCTATCAAACATCAAAATTTTAAAATTTAAAGAGGTTATAAGAAACTACTGCTATGTAACTTAATTACATAGAAGCGGTATGTGTATGTATGACTTAGAGTAGAGCGCATAAATATGTATGCTGCATACATATGTCATCCTCAATGCTTATATGTATGTATAAATAATGATTCTTTACATCTGTTACCACAAGCTAAGTAACTGTCTTGTGTGTTTTATATGTTTTTTATTTTCTTATATTTTATATGAGTTCAGCTTATTTAGTTCATATATCAAAATTTATCATTTTGTATTCTCATATATATTTTATCAAAATTTAAAATAAAACGAAATAAAAAATATATAAAATACATAAAGTTATTACTTAGCTAAGTAACAATAAAATCAACAACACCATTATCCTATATGTATATATAAATTGTGATGCTAGTTTTTTGCAAAGGATTATGGTGCTGGTTGTTACTTGACCAAGTAAGAACCTTGTATATT
Source organism: Annona cherimola (assembly GCA_030490835.1). NCBI lineage: Eukaryota > Viridiplantae > Streptophyta > Magnoliopsida > Magnoliales > Annonaceae > Annona > Annona cherimola. Next base: position 52,289,368 of record CM059976.1, read on the forward strand.
TTATTGAAATTTTTTTTAAATTTTTAAATTTTTATATGGGATGTTTATATAGCTCATATACAAAAATTATGATTTTTTTTGTATATGTTTTTACAAAATTTTAGAAATAAAGAATTTCACTCATCTCATCTCACACGCTTCACACAAGAAGTAGAGAAATTTTTGTTTTTGAAAATTTGTAAAAAGTATGTACAAAAATTTAAAATGATAATTTTAGTATATGAATTAAATACAAGTCTATATGCATTATAATGAGAAAATATTAAAACAGATAAAATATACTTAAGTACCAAAGAAGCATTAAGGATTGTTGTCTTTATAAATCATCTATTTTAAATTTGGAAGAAAATTTATATGTTTGCAAATATGTGTACACAATAAATATCTTTAAAAATTTGTATATAATAATAAATGTTTCAAATATTTGAATCTTGATATTAATATATAGAATACATTCAAGTATACCATTAGTATCAATTTACGAAGATTTTGAAGCAAAAAAGCGTATTTTGATATTCTACAACAAATCCAGTGTGAAATTGCAAATTTTCAATGACTTTGGAGTACATAAAGATGTTCAAATTGTAAAATAAAAAAATTTATCAAGGCAAGCCATGTAAAGTTAAAATACCACAAGTCAAATTTGATATTCTAGAAAGGTGCAAATGGCCTGTTATTAGCCAAAATAATTAATTTAAAACAGAAATTAGATAAATGAGGTGGTTGCTTACTTATTCCTTTTGTTGGAAAATCGCTACAACTTATGAATAAGGGGTATGACCCATCTTTGATAGAAATGGAGAGTGGAGAGTAGAGAGTAGAGAGTTCCATCAAATAATTTCATCTATTAATAATCAAAATCTAGGTTAGTAGTTGTTCATTTTCACATTTATTTATTTCAATAAGGATCAAGGGTGAAGATCAGTCTACACCATTGAATTTGATAGATAAATTCCAGATTTGAGCGATGTAGCTTATGGCCCAACGTCAGATTTATTTTGATGCTTGGTGATGGATCATGATCAGAGACTATTATTTGAGGAAAATTCTGTCTAAACGTGTGATCAAAATGGGCCCAAATAGATTATATACCAATGGACAGCATGTGAATGATCTCAACCATTCAATCTATGATTTCATAAGTAATTTGGATGATTCAAACCATTAAATATGTGTAATATTTAAATTTACATAAAAATGATGTAATTTCGGCATTCGCAAATCTATCTCAATAATTTCTATTCTAATGATCCAAACCATTAGATTTGAGCATTTGCAAATCTATCACACTATGGAAAGTGTAACAAGTTGATCTAGACTGTTAAAGATCTAATTAAAACTATATTTTCATGATCTAAATCATTGTCTTATACTAAATAATTTATTTTCTATGATATATGTGTTACGAATATGATTGGAATTGTAATTAGTGGATTAAATTAATAATTACAATGGTTTATAAGTTATCTTATAGAACCTATGTAGTAAATCTAGAACTGAAAAGTAAAACACAAAAGAAATAATAAAAGAAGGAGTTTTAGTATTACCGAGGACTCTTTATATTATCATTAAGAAAGACAAAAATTTTTATATTAAAATCGTGCAGTATCTTGTAAATTACAAATCTTAGATGTTCAATCTGAACAGGGTAGAACAACTGTCAAAACCAGCTATATTAAATGATTTTTATAATTTCTATACAAAGAATTTTGATCCAAAAATTTTATATAATATAAAATACATGCAATATAAAATACATGTTGAATATCACTCAACAAAAATAAAAATAAATTTTTGAACGATAAAAATATGGGTAATAATTAAAGTGATTTGAACCATCCCTACATTCATACCTCTGTCCAGCAGAACAAAAATATATAAATAAATATAAATAATTAATATTTTATGTTAAACATATTTATTTGGGTAAATTCATATAGTTATTGATGTATGATAGAATTTTAGATTTAGACTCCATGATTTTGATTATAAACAAAAATCTAGAGAGATCAGCGAGCCTAATTTCACCAAGTATGGGCAAAATGAGGAATAAAAAAAAAAATTTAAAATAAAATAATAATTATCCAAATTGATATGGTTAGTTAAAATATATGATTATTGAGCTAATTCATGTGAAAATTTTCATAAAATATTTGAAGAATATTGAAAATTAAATTAGATGCAAATAGACTGCCGAAAGTGAATGTAATCAAAGGAGGGGCTGCCCATGGGCATATTAAGTTTTAGAGCTTAAATGATTATTAATTAGTAATAATAATATGAGAATGGTGTCTAATAGTTAAAATTGAATCTTTGTGAAATAGGATTGAATGCGATGCAGAAAATACAATGTAGAAGAGTAAATTGGCAATTTTATGAAATGAGTTTCGACTCAAATTAATTATTTTATTAACTTGGAGCAAGTAGCTTTTTAAATTAATGAAAATTATTATAAATGATAATTTTAGAATAATTTAATTTATATAAGGAACTACAATTAGTTAATTTATAAAGCTATGATATACCAAGGTGTTTATACATCTTAGGATGAGATATTATATCAGATCATTATTAAAAGAGTTAATTTGAATTAAAATATTAGTGAAAAAAGTCTTATTTTACAGTGCGGTGATTTGAGCATTATAATGAAATATGATAAAAAAATGAATCTGAGATTTACACGATGTAAGTAGAGCTTTTTTCTTTTTCTTTGATTTTGTATTGTAATATATGGTCCAAAGCATGAATGTTTTGGATACCATTGTTTTCTGATTTTGAGTGAATAAATATTTTTGATTGTCATGATTTATTGTGAAATCGAGTTTGACAATTTATTCATGCTAGTACTATGCATTATGACAACAATGGCAAATGTTGCTTAGCATGCTAGCATATTCATGAGCCATGACTATAGTTGTGGATTTATGAAATATTGTTGTTGGACTATCAGTGACGACCATTGGCATATCCTAATTGTGAATCAAGACTTGATAACCCGGGTGGCATTGGTTCAAACCTACTTATCATACTGGTACAGATTTGGGGGCTTTATTTGGCCCTCGAAATTTGAATAATGCATATTGCAACCTGGTCCGTAGGACTAGTGGCCATCAATGTACATAACGGTTGAGGCCATCAAGTTTTAATTGATTTATGTTTAAATGCTCTACTTACTGAGTTTGCCCGTATTTTGTTAATTTTTTTACATAACAGAAAGTCAATAAATTATTCTGGCTTCAACCATTACGTTGATGGCCACCAGTCGCATGGACCGGGCCATTTATTCAAGTCACAAGGGCTAGACAAACTAGGTATGCAACCCATCAAATCTATGCTGGTCAAACAAGTAGGTCTGAATTAATGTCACTCGAGCTATCGCATCCTAATCCTCAGTCAGGAAATGCTAACAGTCGTCATTGATGGTATATGAACAACACTTCCCAATTCCATAACTACAGTCATGGCTCATGAATATACCAGCATCCCAAGTAATACATACCAATGTCATAATGCATAATGCTAGCATGTATAAATTGTCAAACTCGACATCATAATAAATCATCATAACTAATAATATTTATTCACTCAAAAATTATAAAACAACGACATCCAAAGCATCTATGCCCGTGATATACATTACAATATAAACTCAAAAAAGAGAAGAAAACAGCTTTACTTACCTTGTGTAAATCTCACATCCATTCTTATAATGTATTTCGTTATAATTCTCAAATTATCTTGCTGAAAATAACACTTTTCTTTCATTAATATTTTAACTTAAATTAACTCTTTTAATCATGATTTAGCATGACATCTTATCCTATGATATATGAATACCTCTACGTATCTTAAACTTTTATACTTTAGTCAACTTGTGGTTTCCTGTATAAATTAAATTATTCCAAAATTATCATTTATAATGAATTTCATTAATTTTAAAACATTACTTGCTTTAAGTTATTAAAATAATTAATTTAAGTGGGAGCTCACTTCACCTAATTCCCAAATTACTCATTTAACTTTTTGATTTGTACTTTCTGCGTTGTATTCAACCATGTCTGATAAATATTCAATTTTAACTACTGATATCATTATCACATTATTAATTATTTAAGCTCTAGAATTTAATATGATCAGAGGTAGGTCTTTCCTTGATCACATTAACTTTCGGCAGTTTATTTTCATATAATTTAATTTTCAATATTTGTCAAATATGTTATGAAAACTTTCCATATGAATCAACTCAATAATCATATATTTTAACTAACCATATAGATTTGGATAATCATTATTTAAGTTTCAAATTTTATTTTGACTATTCCTCGATTTGTCCATATTTGCTAAAATTAGACACACTGGTTTCTCTAAATTTTGAATTATAATCAATTTAAAGTATTTAAGTCTGAAATTTCTATCCTGCATCAAAAAATACATGAATTAACCAAAAAAAATATTTCCAGTAAAAAAATATGAAGTATTCATATTTATTTATATATTTTTATTCTATTGGACAAGGTTATGAGTTTAGAGGTGGTCTTCGAACCTTTTTAATTTACAAATTACAAATCCTTTTATGATGAAACTTTTTTCATTCCTTAATAATTAAACCATAATGTCTCACATAAATTTTCATGCTAAAAAACATTCATTTACTATTTCTTTTGTATTTTTTATTTCCGTTCTAGATGAACTATGTTGGTTATATAATGCAGCTTATAAACTATTATAATTATTAATCTAATCCACTAATGATCATACCTGTAACACAGATATCATAAAAAATAAATTATTTAGTCTTAATCCAATGATTTAAATCATGAAAATATATTTTATTTAATTCTTTAATAGTCTATATCAAATTATCACCATTTCTACTAATATAGGAATTATTGAGGCAAAATTGCAAATACTCAAATCTAATCATCCATTAAGGTATCCACACATGATCTAATTTCATATCTTTATATAAAACTAAAGTTTACACACATGTAATAGTTTGGATCATCCAGATTATGCACAGAAGCATAGATTCAATTGTTGAGATCATTTCCTTCCTGTCCAATTGTATATGATCTGTTTGGGCCTACTTTAATCACAATTTTGGGCAAAACTTATGTAAAACTCCAACCTAAGTAAGATTCAATGTATGCATTGAACATGTAACTTATATATGATGAAATGAAAATTTTGAATGATTTTAGGATTTTATGATATTTTGTAATTAGGGTTTAATTAAGAAGGGTAATTAAAATTTTAATTACCGGAGCCCAATAAGAGTTAAGGTGAATAAAGGGACATAATGTGAATTAAAACATGATAATGTAGCATGAATGTTTAGTTTAATTTTCATGAGTTTATTAATAGAGATTAAAGTGGAAATTATGGAATTATGTTGGAAGATCATAGGAAATTCATAACTCAACGCCTGTAAGGTGGATTTAAGTAAAATTTGAAATGGAAGTTGATGATGTTGGGCTTGGTATTATGGGATTACTAGATTATGAAAATTCTTGATGAAATTAGATTAATGTTTATTGATCACATCTCAATTTCAACCATTAACTTCAAACGGCTATAACTTGAGTTCAAAAAATTGGATTGAGATGAAATTTAAAACAGGTGAATGAAATCATGAGATTAAAATTTTTGAAGGTTTAGATTAAGCTAATTATGTTGAGAAAATTTCTACCTTAGAAAAGGTGTATACAGTTGACTTTTACACCTCAAAAGTATCATGCACTTAAGGCAAAAGATGCATGAATTAAATGCAATCTTTAAAGGTCCAAGTAGGTGTCAAATGGAGGCAAATACAAGTTATTTTATGCTTAACAATGTGAAAAAATTCGTAGTTTATGCTGCTAGAATTAATGAACTAGAGGTCAGCTCAAAGGGAGCTAGGCAAGGTGGCAATGCATGGACGTTCCAAGCAATTGCTATTTGGATTTTTATGAATTTTTATTTTCTAAATAATGCACATGAGGATGTATAAATAAGCATTTAATTATGTGAAAAAAAATTCAAAAAAATTGTGAATTGCAGTTGCCATGAAAGGTGAAAAAACGGACAACTTGTTTACACATGTGGACGTCCCATGTTGATGTTGCTGTAATGATTTTTATTAATTTTTTTAACACCAAATTGATACATGAATTAAAGTTTAATGAGTTATATAATTTACCCTTAAATAAGGGTTGATAAAAAAATGAAAATGGGCGGCAAGTGACGTGCAAGGGCTGCACAGATCTAGACGGCCTGGATTAATGCAGATTTGTGGATCTTTAAAAAAATAGTACAATGCTAATTTATATGGTTGTGAGTTTACCAGCACATAAAAGGATAAGAGGGCATTCAATGGCTGTGGAAAATGCAGCAAAAAGTAAGGCCCACTTCTGGAAATTCCAGCCCCACCAAGTCAAGCATGTTCACAAGGTTGGAGGCTTGGAAAATTTTTCCAAGTGTTGAATTCCATCTTCTTCCCCAAGGTAGCCTCCTGTCCAGCACCTAGCAAGCCAAAAGGAAGGGAAAACCAATGAAAAAAAAGGGGAAAAGGAGGGATCACCCATTTAATCAAGTAAGTATATGATTATCTTGAGTTTATACTTCAAATCTAGAAATTATATGATGTTGTAAACTAAAATATGAACGGAATAGTAAATAGGTGAATTTTAGCATGAAAGTTTTTGTAAAGAATCATTATAGAGTTATTAAGGAATTAACAAAATTTTAGCTTAAAAGGATAATCCAGTTTCAAATTAAAAATTTGAAAAAATTAACCTAAACAGGGTAAAATGGGTGACAGGATCAGCTGTATAAAATAATTTTTAGTAATTTCATACAAGGAATTTCAAGCAGAAAATTTTAAAGGATATATAAGATATATTGAGAATCACATAAAAAAATAAAAATTAGGTTTTGATGGGTATAAATATACCCAATAATTTATGTGATTAAGGCTGACTGAAAATGGATGCTGCTATCCAACAAGGCAAAGATACCAAAATAAATATAAATACTTAATTTTTTATGCTAAAAATATTTATTTTTGTTAATTAATATAGTTATTAAGGTACGGTAGAAATTTCAGATCAAAACTACTTGATTTTATATTAATTCAAGATTTTGAGATTTCAGTACGCCTGATTTCAGCATATGTGGATAGTTTGAGAAAAAATCAAAAAGAAATATGAAATCTATGTAAAAATGATCCAAATTCATATATATATATATATATTAATACCCTAAATTTGGGTTAGAAAAATTTTGATTAATTGCTGAAATTTTAGAATTATATAACTGCCTAAGGTTATGTGTCAAAAGACACGTTAAACGGGTGAAAAATGGGTTCCAAAGTTGCTATTTTGGAAACCTATGATTAATGAATTTAAATACCATTAAAATACCCTAAATAAAATGATAATTAAGGGTTGATATCATGCAGAAATATGGATTATATTACTGACTTAGAAATTTTATGAAATCCATTATGTATATGTTGCCAAATGGGCATATTAGAAGGAATAGATATGCAAGGGTGATGAATGACTTGTGAAACTTGGTTTTGTGCAAAAATGCATGAAAATATGATATATTTTGTGAATATATTACTGTTTAGGAAAATTTTTCATAACACGTATCATATGTGTCTTCAAGAGAGTTTAAGTGCTGGATATGAATGATGGAAAGGGGTAATGAGCTAATTTATTTGCTAAAATGAAAAATGGATAGAAATATATTGAAACGTGTAAACAAGGTGTTGTTTTGATAATATTTATTAATCTCAAAATTTGGGATTGATATATGAAGCTCAAACTCTTAAACATGTACTTAAAGTAAGCACTAATGAAAGAAATGTGAAAAATGGATAAGTAAATGACAAATGGAGGATAATGAAACTTCATTGAGATAAATGAAAGATCATGATATGCTTGAAAACTATCCTAAGTAAGGATACTATGAATGAAAAGTATAGATAATATGATGCACAAGTTGTGTTGTTATGTATAAACCTCTAACTTGTAAAACAAGTGGGTCATATAGTCAATGAAAATATATAGGTTGGAAAACTAAATTATGTACAAGCATATGAGATTATATGTAGAAACGCAATGTCATTTTTATGCGTATAGGCAAGGAAAAGAATGGAAGGAAAGAGGATTATGGCGATCTCAGGTAAGCAAGCAAACTTTCTAAAATGCAATTTTCTTTCTATGTGATTGATATGATTGAATTGTCTATGTTTATGTTTTAACGAATGGGTAAGCACAAGTTTTGAATAAGATGACTTTAATGCAAAGCCATAAATTTTGGAAAAATGATGACTTTAATAAAAAGTCTTAAAGTTTGCTTCATGGGAAGTAATCGACACTTCTTAAGATAAATAATTTATCCTAAGTATTGCCAAGGATGGGAATGCTTCAAGTTAATGGAATTGAGAATTTTGCTTATGAGTAAGCAAATTCTTCATGTTAATGTTTTCTAAGGATTTTATGTTAGATACTGATAGTTTTAAGAATTTTCTTTTAAGCAAGCAAGTTCTATATGGTATTGTTTTAACAGCATTTTATAAGAAAAAGAGAATTTTACCCATTTTCACAAAATATTATTTGTAAATAAGTTTTGTGTTATTTCTACAGTAACTTGTAATAAACAATGATGATTATGAAAAAATTTGTTTGCTAGGTCAAGATAATTAAATAATAAATGATGATTTGGACATAGTCCATATGTTTTGAAATGATATTTGAAAATTTTTGATTTCCTTTAGATAAGAAAATCTATGTTGAAAATGTTGAAAAAATGTTTCTACGGATGTGTTGGAAGGGATTTAAGGATGACCAACCTCATATAATTGATTTCATAAAATGGTTTGATTTCATGTTGCTTAATGACATACAAAAGACTGTGCAATTTCCCTATACGTAAAAATAATAGATAGGTAGAAAATTATTAAATTTTTAGGCCATGACAAGGGGATAGCATAATTGCATGACTTTTGTAAACAAAAGGTCTTGAAATGGAAACCAAGAAAATATTAGAGAAAAATATGATTTATTTATGAAAATCCAAAAGTTTTGAAATTCTTTTATTAAAGAGTTTTAAGATGTATTTTTTCTCAAACATTTCAAATGTTTATCAAAGTATTTTACTCAAAATGTTTCTAAAGGAATTTAAGGAAGGTCATCATAAAATTAGATTTCAAGTAACAACTTGTCAAAATGGGTGCACTCGCTTACAAGTTGATATAGACTGCGGTCTGTGATGTGTTTTGAAAATTATTCTTAAATATAGACTTCAGTTTAAGATTTTTGTGCATATGAATACAGACTGCAGTCTGTGATCTCGGTTTAAAAGGACATGGGCTGCGGTCTGTGGTTCTTCAAACTAAATGGACTGTGGTCCATCATAATAACGTTCAGTGCACCAGTACAAGTAATAGACAAGTTGTAGAGCACGGTTGGGATGACCGGGGCCCACTCTACATAAGGCCAAGTCGCTAAGGGATGACAGAAGTGCCAGCGGCGCCCTTCCTAAGATGGGAGCAGGATAAATAAACAGTCGCTGGGCTAGTGTATTGTTAAGGATTCTCTTCGAAAAAGTAGCATGATCACTTGCTAAGTGTAACTACTGGATGGGGAGAAATGCATTTGCATATGTTTTGCTTTCAAAAGCCCAAAGATTGGGATATAAAAGCATCTATACAAAAAGTTATCATAAAAGGGATTTTTATGAGCTAATATGCATAAGATACTCTAAAAGAGATGGTGTTCTACATAAAACTGTAAATAAAAAGAATAAAATGAAATATTTTTATGCAAATGTAGTTATGAAAATGGTTTATATATTTATTTGCCTTGTTTGCTATAAATAAGCCCCAAGACGGAGGGTTATGAAAAAGATTTATGTGAAACTTAGATTGGACATAAGAATATCTTTTTCTAAAAAGTCTAAATGATAAGGATTTATGGATATGAGAATGTCCACTGTTAATGTATTGAAATAAAAAGTGTTTTAGGGCATATGAATGTCCATTACCAAAGGAAGCTATAAATGTTTTGAGACATAAAATGTCTCTTGAGTAAAGGATTTTATGATGGTTTATGCTAATGATGTTTTAGGATATGACGATGTCCTCCTTTGCCTAAGGATTTGTAATAAAAAATATTTTGGACGTAAAACGTCCACTGGCAACTGATGATTTCATGTAATGGTTATAAACATTAAAAAATGTTCATATAAGATTAAAGGAAACTCATTAGAGAAGGTAAAACGTATATGTTTTGCCTTAACAAGCCTAGGCGCGGCTTGTAAATGATTTTAAGAATAAATGTCTTATGAAAAAATTTAAGGACATAGAATTGTCCTAATAAACAAAGGATTTCACGATGATATTTTAGGACAGATACATGTCCTCAGGAAAAAGGTATACCTGATGTTTATGTAAAAGGTTTTCAAGGAAGTTTTGCCCTAAAGATAAAATGCTTACTTACTGAGTTGTCACTCACGTTTTGTTTTCCCAACCCTTAGACAGGTACCGAGGAAATTTAGAAGGTTGCAAACTTAAGACATGGAGGAAAGTACGTGATGATAGCCTTGAAGGCCATGAGGAATGGAAAAGCATGAATATGCTAAGGTAAGCTAATTGTGTATATGAACTTAGTTAAAATTCTAAGTTCCATATTTATGTGTATATGAACTTAGTTAGAATTCTAAGTTCCATGTTTATGTGTATATGAACTTAGTTAGAATTCTAAGTTTCATGTGAGTCAATGACTAAATGTATGCAAGTATTGATGTGTACAATGATTGAGTGAATAATGACAGGCATGAAAGGATGCTATGAATGAAATGATGAATTCTATTACAAGTGAAATGTCACAATGTGTAATGATTGTTATATAAAGTTATCAATGATGATAGATGAAAATGAAAAAAATTTGGATGAGATCCAATTAAAAACCTGCAGCGTGATCAGGGCAATAATTCTGATTCACATTTACCAATCGATAGATCTTGAGGTAAGGAAGTGATGTCTCGGTTTGGGGCGCCACAACTTACCCCAAATAACAGCCTTCAATTATGGCCATGTTCAAGCATAAAAAATCTCCAATTCATAGATTCAATTCGTCCTCCATTAGATTTAACAAATCTAATTTTTAAGAACATCAACTTCCTTACTTTAAATCTAGAATTTTTTTTCCAAAATCCAATGGTTTGGATTGATCTCTACCCTTGATCTTGTCTTAATTTAGAAAGTAAGACATAAAATATATAAAACTATCTTGGACGATGAAGATTGATGGTTGAGATCACTTGATCAAGGCCCTATCTCCTCCTCTCTCTCTCTACTTGAATAGAAATTGTCCAACTCTACTTACTTGTTAACCTCAAAAATTTCTAGCAGCTGGCCACCTCAACCATCCACCTCAATAAGTTAATTTTTATTTTAATTAATTATTTAATTATTTTGGCTAAATATAATCCATATGCCCCTTTTCTAGATTGACTTTTGATATTGAAACTCCACATGGCCTGCACATTGCTGGATATTTTTTATTTTACTGTTTACACCCCTTTCTTGTTATTTATTTTACCATTTGCAATCATGATAAGTCATGCATAATTAGGTCGACAATCATGGTAAGTCATTCATTAGTCTTAGTTAAATGAGCATATGCCTTATATTTATGGCTTAGATCTGCATGCTCTATTGTTACTAAATGACTAATTACGCATGCTACCTTATGACCATGTAGATTTCATCATCCAAGCCTTCCACATACCCCCTTCCATATACTCCCACAACCTCAAAAGGATCATGATATATTCAACTTTCTCTTCAATTAAGGATTGCTCATGTCCCAGTAGCATAACCAAATTAATATTCTTGGTCAATGCTTAATTTGTTTATAGTGCAATCATTGATTTTCAAGCAAAAGCTAAGTGAGGTGACAAGTTTCCTACTCATTATATTATACCTATAAATATTCCTTCATTTTTCTGGACAAAATTATGTGTATATGCACCTTCCAATGTTTCAATTAACCCTGAAATTCTTATATACTTTCTAAAAGATATATGTGACCAAAGCTCATCATGTGATTTATTAGTAGCCCTTGAAGTAACTATTAGGTAATTTTGAAAATACTCAAAATAGCCTAAAATTGAGAAGCATGGAAAGAAAATAGATGATACGCCATGATCAGCCATCAATATGAATAGAAAGAGATAGTTACTTAATCGATGATTCAGTATAACGTGAAGATTTGTTTCTAAATTTTTTCCTATTCCATATGCAATATTTTCCATACAATCTACAATATATCTGCTCCTCGACAATATCCAATCTTCAAAATTTTACGTGCCTATATTTTCCATTCTTGATATGTTTCATTAACCAATATAATCAATCTAATTAAATTTAATGTTTGGAAATATATAGATGGATCTAGCAAGTGAAAGATAGCATAGAAAAGATTGATGATATATATGTTTCGTTCTCTTATGGACCAAGACCTCACTAGATGTGGTAAGAAAAGTCATCCCAAAGTCACAATCTTATTTCTTAATTTCTATGGTGATCTTTTTTCTCTTAGGTCCATTTTCCATTACATATTCACTGTCACCACCCCAAGTTCAAACTTTTTGTATTGTCTTCATTTTCCATTTTCAATTAAATAGCTTTCATTTTCTTTTGTTTAATTGGTTAATAGAATCCAAATTATGTGTAGGTGCTTCCTTGAATTCCAAATACAATGAAATAAAATAAAAAGAGATATATTATATTTTTTGTTTGAGAGATATTCTACGTTTAGTTTATTGTGCTTCATTTTCCATTCTTATCCACTTATTAATCCATGTCTTCATTGGATGACAAGGATAGTCATCCCCATGTCACCATCTTATTTTCTTAATTTTTGTGAATCATTTTTATCATGTCTGCTTACTAATATTCTAGTCATTGACTGCATGTAATATATACATTTTCTATTTTCATTTAAATGTTCCATCAAATTTAATTAAATAATAGAATCCAAACTACATGTGGTTGCTTCATTAATTCTACCGTAGATTATTAACAATGAAATTAATGTTGTTGCTAAATTTCGTTGTTGTTGTAAAATAAGGCATCATCCTTGTTTAATTAATTAGGTTGAATTGCATAAATCATTTTTACACTTGTTGAGTGTTTGTTTGTACCTAAAATTTTTCAAACAAGAACTTTTTAATCAAAATTTTTTTAATCTTTACACTTATCTTTCTTTAATTATTTCTTTATATTTTTTTATACTACAAACTCTACTTTTCAATAATTTCTGAACTATTACATGTAAAACTAGTTTATCTATTTAAACTTTATTTACTGTACTTTTCATTATTACCCTTATTATATCTATCATCTTTTATTGTAAAAACTTTTATATCAAAAAATTTCATCAAAAGTTTTGTCTCCTCCCAAACATTAAATTTTGACATTTTTGGGAAATATTATCTTAAGGGAAAATTTTTTTTCCGTACTCATGAAAGAAAGAAAATAGATGATACATCGTGATTAACCGTAAACAGTGATAGTTACCTGGGCAATGATTCTGTACAACTGGTGTGAAGATGTCCTTTTACATTTTTTATTTTAAACTTTTTTCCACAACTATACCATTTATTTTGATCAACAATATTTATTTATATGCCAAAAAAGTTGTTATTAAAATCCAGAATTATTTGTGAGCATATATCCCTTAATATCCACGTAAGCATCCAAATTCTACGGAAATACAAGTGAAATGACATAGTAAAAACTGTAAGTTGTCCGAGACTTAGATTTTTGGAATAATATATGGTCGTTCTCGAATGACAGTCACTATCTCACTAATCTATTCTGTTTTAAGTCTTTTCTTATTCTATACAATATTTTCCATACATTTTAAAAAATATTCGTTGACCGTCAACATCTTATCTTTAAACCATTTTGTAATGTCTCTATTTTCCATTCTCATTTAAATATGAGGTATGATCCTGTTATCCTGGTATAAACTAAGCAATGGTATGCTTAACCCGTGCTAATAACTTGTTTTTATTTGTTTGTTATTTTTTAGGTAAACTTGTTAATCTAGATTTATTTAATGTAAAAATTAAGGTTTACCATTTTTTATTTTGAAGACATGTATATTTTTTGGATTTTTAAACATAGGTAGATTTTAGTCATATATCTATATCAAAAATTATAAAACTTGGTTTGTATATTAATAAGCATGTGAAAAAAAGCCAAAAAATTTTAAATAAAAATTTCAGCCTAGGCTAAGTAATCGAGATAAAATGATCATGCCTCTTTGAATACGTTTCATTTCCCTTTATTATTTAGTTAATGGAATCCAAACTACGTTTAGTTGCTTTCTTGAATTCCAAATATAATGTAATAAAAGAAAAAAAGAATATAGAATATTTAATATACCAACATGATTATATCTGAAGACTTTTTTTTATTAAGTATTTAGCGTACACAATAAGTTTTCCATTTTAAGATACATATGTATATATATATATATATATTTGATTTCTAAAAGTAAGGTTTTTAAGGGATGAAAATGACTTAAATGACCCTAAATTTGATGATTTTTAAAAGCTAAAAATAAATATATTAAAAGTTGGAAATTTTTGAAATTTGGTATGTAAGTTAAACACACCTAGGAAAACATATTTATGAAAGAAATCAAAACATTATTTTACACATGTCATTTTGGGTAATATGCATGTCATCATGGTTTTTTAATATATAAATGTTTCATTTTTTCATTCTTGATATATTCATGTCAAATAATATAATTGGAGTATGATTATATACATCATGATATATTATAGAATAAAATACAACATTTATTTATTTTTACAATTGGATATATTTTTTAATTTTTCTTCATAAAACATGTTTGTCTCAGTGTATTCAATTTATATACAAAAGTTTTCCTTTTTGTAATACTTTTACATATTTATTTTTTGATTTTTTAAAAATTAGCAAGTTCAGGGGAAGCTAAATCATTTTGCACCACCTTAAGAACTTGATTTTTTTTAAAAAATAAAATACATGTAAAACTGCATTACTCTGGCTTGCTTCGCGACCATCTTGAAGTGGGCTTAACGTCGATTTTACCCCTTTACGTACATAAGGAGAGTGCATCAATTCATGTTACTGGCCAGCGCGCTAACACGACTGTAAAATAGCAAAACTTTTTATATAGATTGAATACACTTGAATAAACATGTTTATCAAGAAAAAAATTTAAAAATATAACTAATCATAAAAATAAATGAATGTTGTGTTTTAGCCTAAAATACATCACAACTCCAATGCATTTTTTTATGGCATAACTTCAATATAATTAACTACAAAGATAATGTAGAAAAATGGAAAAAATAGATGCCTTATTTACTTATTGGCCATGTTTGATAATACGCATGTCATCACGGTTTTTAAATATATAGATGTATTTTTCCATTCTTGTAATTGGAATATAATTATATACAACGTGATATATTTTAAGCTAAAATACAACATTTATTTGTTCAAGCAGCCTCGTGCGAGGCTCGAATGCCTGTGGCTTTGGTGGAGCAGTTGTCTTCATTTCATGACGTGGGAGTAATAAGTACGGCCATCCCAAAGTCACTGTCTTATTTTTTAATTTCTGCAAATGATCTTTTATTATTTCCATTTTCCAATATTCTAGATTTTGACTGCATGTAAAGGATACATTTTCGATTCTCATTTAAGTATATTTCATTTTAGGATGTAATACTATACGATGAAACTTAAGGTAGTTAATTTACAGTCCACTAAATCTATATATAAATATTTTCAAAATTATTCGGCTCATGCAAATGCATCTTTTGAATTTTTTAAAACGAAAAAAAAATTAGTTTACAAAGTTGAATAATTGTATTTAGATAGGCTAAAAATCTTTAAAATATTTTACAAACTCACGCCTACTTCAATTTTTCTTTTATCACACTTCAAACTCTAAAATAACATTGACATCCACTCTAGCTCACTTAAAAATAAAAATTACACAACATTAATTAAGACTAAAAAGGAAAGCCTCAAGTGAGTGCATCTGCGGCGTAATTCATTGGGTTGTATGGGGTATGGATGGGAGAAGATGAATGGAAAATTATTAATATACATCCAGAATCTTCAAAGACGAATAACGATCAGGTTCCTTTCGAAGGCGAAACTTTGGCAACATTTGGTACTGACTTATTTGTTGAGATTATGAAATAGGATTGAGAATGGAAAATAGAATACTTTTAGATTTGATTGATGTAAAATGATAGTTATAGAGTTGGAATAAATAGAGTTGTTGTAGGATAATTATAAAGAAAAATGATTGAAATATAAAGGCAAAATTGAAAAAAATAGAGTTATTAAATGAATAAATGATTAATGGGGAACTGGAGAAGATGAGACATTTTCCACCCGTCCCCACCACACCCTCATCGTTTACCAAACGTGCCTTGCGGCTGCCGGTGTCATTCATCAATTGAATGAGCATATGCCTTGTAGCTAAAACTCAAGGTCTGCATGTCCTTGTACCTACAAAACTAGATGCTACCTTGTCCGTATGTAGATCTCATCATCTGAGCCCTCCGTGCATCTTTATAACCAAAAGAAACGTGATATTATTGATACATGCAACTGTCTCTTCAAATAAGGTTTGGGATAATTTACAAAAATACCAGAATAATTTGATCATATAAGGTTTGGGATAATTTACAAATATACCAGAATAATTTGATCATAGTTGCAAACATATTCACATAATTTAAAAAATTTTAAATAACCCCTACATAGTTTGATCCTAATTGGGAATATAACTGCACTATCGCATGCTCACAACATATGTAGATTTACAAATATGTACAAATTATATGGGTATGTTTGTAAAAACTAAACATAAACGCTTAGTTTTCAAAATTGCAAAATACCTTTACAGTTTATATAAATTTACAAATACATCTATGCCATAACATGTAGCATTGATGCCTTCATGGAATAAGTATATTTGCAATTATGGTCAAATTATGTAGGTATTATTTGTCTGAGGATATGTTTGCAATTAAAATCAAATTATGTGAGTATATTTACAAATTACCCTAAAGTTTGTTGACATTCATTTAGCATAGCCAAATTAATGTCGGTCAATGCTACATAGTTAATTTGTTTATAGAATAATCATTGATTGCCTAGCAAAAGCTAAGTGTGGCAACAAATTTCCTCCTCATAATGTGTAACATATAAACACCCCTTCAATTTTGGGTCGAAAATTATGTATATCCCCATATTTTGCATCAGCGATTATCATTATCTGCTAAATAAAATGTTTAAAGTGTTGTCGGGATCTCCACCTTCATCTTTTTTCGGCTATCACTAAACTTTAAGGTACATGTGAGCATCATTTGGCCATCAGACAAACTTTAGCAAGCCAAAATTGAAACTAAGATAAAATAAAATTCAGAAGAGCAAAAAAAATAAAACACCAAACCAATGAGCTTTCACGTGCCTCATCTCAAAATTTAGTTGCCAAAGAAAACTTTTGTTTTAAATAATTTGGGGCATATGTTATCTAGCAACAAGTGATAATAAATTTGATTGTCACTAGTTTCTACGCTTACGCAATTAATTTTTGTTCTAGCTGGCAAAACATTATTGCTGGTTAAAAAAATTTTCTTGCATACAAAAAGATCATCATATGCAAAAAATTCTCATCTATAATTTTCTTTTCTAGTAAATATTTTTTAAATGTATTTTTAGTAAATATTTGGTTGTTGACAAGGGTTGTTTAAAATGGATTTTCTAAATACTAAACAAATCTTGGTATGTATGACATTCAAGACTCTTTGCCACAATTTGATTAGCACTTTATGTACTTCAATTCGAGGAAATTCACTTTCCCTTCATTTCTTCATGTTCTATGGATATGTAGCAGGAATCGGAGAAAGATCCAACTGGAAGCCTTTTGGAAATAAGAAGGTAAGTAACTCACTGTGAGCTTACTTGAATTTTTTTTCCATTATACTTCAAACTCTAAAGTAAGACCACGATCTACATGAGCTCATTTATAGAGCAAAATTACAAATCTCAAGCATTAATTACCACTTAAAGAGAAAACCTCAAGTAAAAGTAATTCATCGAATTTTATGAGGGCTAGATAGGAAAAGTGGAGGGAAAATCATCAAGCAGATCACTATTATTATTTTAATTAGAGGGGGCAGTCATAGCAAAATAAAATTCAATTTTTAAATATTTAAGGGGATTTATACTAGTTTCAAAATTTTTTCATGTTGATCAGCACCCTTGGCCAGAGTAAGATTTGAGTCATTCATTAGGTTTAGTTAAATGAGCATATGCCTTGTACCTACGACTTAGGACCTGCATGCCTTATTGTTACTGCATGACTAGTTATGCATACTATTTTATGCTCATGCACATCTCATCATCCTCATTCCATTTATTCCCATAATCTTACAAGAATCATGATATATTCAACTTTTTGTTCAATTAAGGATTGCTTATATCCCAATAGAACAATCAAATTAATGTCGATCAATGAAAAAGCTAATTAATTTGTTTATAGCTCAATCAATGATTGACAACCATGAGCTAAGTGAGGCAGCAAGTTCCGTACTCATTATGTTATAGATATAAATATCTTTTCTTTTTTCTGTCCAAAATTATTTGTATACCCCTGCCAAATTTTCAATTAACCTTAGAAATTCCTATATAATTTTCTAATCGATCAATATGAGCAAACTTCTCTTATTAATAGCCCTTGAAGTAAGAATTAGGTAATTCTAAAAATACTCAAAATAGCCTAAAATTAATAAGCATGGAAAGAAAATAGATGATACACCATAATCAGCCATCAACATGCACGAAAAGAGACGATTACTTAAGCAATGATTTTAAAAAGCTGAAGTGAAGTTTCTTCTTTAAATCTTCTCTTATTTTACATATAATATTTTCCATGAATTTTACAATATATTCGTTGATTGCCAACATCCAATCTTCAAAATTTTAAATTTGTTTACATTTTCCATTCTTGATATGTTTCATTAACTGGTAGAATCTAATTAAATTCAATATTTTGAAATATGCAGCTGGATCTAGGGGTGTTAACGGATCGGGTTGAACGGGTTGGAGCCTAATCCTAAACCTAACCCATTTAATATATCTCAACCCTAATCCGTTTATTAACCCATTTAAAAAACTTCAACCCTAACCCATTTACAACCCATTTAATAAACGGGTTAACGGGTTGTTAACGGGTTGTGTTTGTTATTAATTTTCATGCTAAAAATCTTTAATAACGTATGTAAATTTAAATAAATTAAATAATTCGAAGCTAACATACCTTAATTTAATTTATTTTGGCTTGAAAATATCAGCTTCAATATCAAGTCATCTCTTTAATGTCAATTCCTGTTATAAATATTACATATATATATTATAATGTATTATATTAAATGAGTTATACGGGTTGAACGGATTAAATAAACGGGTTGGACAGGTTGACGGGTTGCGAAGCCTCAACCCTAATCCGTTTATTTAATTAAATGGTTGAACGGATTGGCGGATCATAACCCATTTATTCAAAAATCCCAACCCAAACCCATTTATTAACGGGTTGAACGAGCGGGTTAACGGGTTGACCATGACCATTAACACCCCTAGCTGGATCTAGTGTGTGAAGGTAACGTAGAAAAAATTGATGGCATATTTAGATGTTTCATTCTCTTATAGACCAAGTTTTAATTTAGTTGATGGTAAGGAAAGTCATCCTGATGTGGCAATCTTATTTCTTAATTTCTATGGATCATCATTTTGTTTTTTTTCCCTCTTGGGTCCATTTTCGATTACATATTGACTGTCACCACCCCAAGTTTAATTGCCAACGACTGTTGGTCAAACCATTCACATCGACCATCAAAGTGGTGATGATGTCGGTCACAGCATTGGATTGCCCATTCGATTATTAAATTTCAAGAGCGGCTGTCGGCAATGGAGATCCATTCGATTGCAATTCTAGCGAACATGCCCCTTGCTATCATAGTTCTTCTTCATCACATCCAACAAAAACGCATCATTATGATGTGTTCCTTAGCTCTTGTAAACCCATTAACTGCAGGAAAGTCACATCCAAAATTTTCTTTTTTATAGCAGTACTTTTTTAACGGTGGTTGTGGTGGTCATACTACTATTACTAATGCATATAATCTAATATCTAAATACTAATGATATTAGTAAATTTTCGTAGCATAAACTCCAAAATAATTATAACAATATATGTTTGAATCTAGATCGAACTACAAAATAATTTCATACATTATTTTTTGGGTCTAATAAATAAATTTAGCATTTAACAACATTTTTTTATTAATGTAATTATTAGATTGTGAATTTCTGATTCACTAAAAATTTCTAGTCATAACATGCAAAGCAATCAGGAATGATGTGTACTTTTAAAAAATCCTAAACCATGTTTTGTTCAATCTCACACATGACTGATTGAAATGAACTAACCATTAAACGCTCCCGATTAGAACTATTTTTGTGATAAATAGTTTAAATTAAACATTACATAAAATTCTTACCAAAGTTTTATACAAATTCTTTATTTTTTGAGGTAATGGTAAGAGGTGACATAAAATTCGTGACGTTATTTATTTTTTGATTTATTTCATTTATTTATTTTTCATTGTAAATTCGTGCGTTAATTTATTTTTTTTATTTATGTTCATTTATTTACTTTTATGCCATTGTAAATTTTATATGCTTTACACAAAAAAGTAAATAAATAAAAGTAAATCATTTAAAATTTGTGTTATTTTATTCTAAGTTTAATGGTACGAGATGACAAATTATTGTAAATCATAGGAGACATAAACAAGGCGGTAACGGTCATTTATTTACTTTTTGAGACCACTTATTACAAATTAAATTTCCCCTATGAGAAATAATAAAAATACGCACAAGCATTACAGTATTTATTCATTTTTTGGTCAAAATATGAGGTTAAAAAAAGGTACATGATGAGTAAGGGGACGGGTTTTATGTTGACTGTGATTAATATACGTGTTTATTATATAAACATATAATTTATACAAATTTTTACCTTTCCAGTAAATAAAAGTATAAATAATTATTAGTGACTTATTAAATATATTAATTATGTAAAAGATCCAATTATTGGATTTATTTAAATTTTAGTAAGAATCTATATTTAATTATTTAATATTATTAGTATCTTTCGTATTACATTGACGGATAATATATTTCATATAGATTTTATGAACAATCTATAAAATCCATCAAATCCATCAAATCAGTACATTACAAATAGATAACTCTATAAAATTCATAAATCATGTATATATTAGTTTATGATTCTGCATTATTCTTGTAAAATCTGTATTGTCCATCTAATTGGTGAAAATGAAATGTCATCAATCCTATTTTAGGTGTTAAAACTGTATAACTGTTTTATTCTATCAGACGAATACTTAGAAAAATCATATATTCTATAAAACTAGTAAAATACATAAAATTTATCAATTGCATATGCGATGTATCTGTGATACTCGAATAATCTGTAAAATTTATTTCATTGGAAAAATGAATAAAAGATTACCAATGGAACACATCATTCCCATGAATTTCATAAAAACTGTAAAATCCGTAAAATCTGTAAAATTTATATAATCGGTCAAACAAGCTAAATTATATTAGTCGTTCAAATTTATTTCTTTAAATAAATCTATTCTTAATTTTATAATTTTATTCCTACATTACAAATTATAATTTGAAATGAATATCATTGAATTTAACGTTATGGATCACTCATCATCTATAGTAATTTATTAAAATCATATGATTAACCATAAAAATACATGCACCTCAAAGTACTATAATTAATTTCACCTACCAATACTCACAATTTACCCACAATTCTACTCTCACATTACGAAATTACCATTTTACCCTCATTTGCATTTTATGCAAAAGTGAAAACGTTTGTACTTACATCCGGCCCTTTGTGAAGGCCTGTTGGAACTAGTAGTTGGTCTTCACTGGCGTTGGAGTTAAGGAAGACGTGATAGTGAAGGGTTTCTCTCAGATATGATGAAAAAGAACTTTTGACATTTGATGGTCAGATGGGAATCCAAGGCAGCACCATTACTATGGTTGAGGCAAACGGCTATGAGACAGTAGCCATACCTTCCCATGGGGAAGACGACACTTTGGTATCAATTTAGGGCATCTTTATCCATTCAAAAATATAAACGCCCATTTTTTGACAGCTTGTTGTCAGGATTGTTTTTTCATAACTTCAAAGCTTCAAAGGTTATTTTTTAATATTTAAAATATGGGATTAGGTAAATTTAGAAGGTTATTTTTGCAAATAACTCTAAAATATCTTATTCAGGAATGCAGGGCCTCTTGCCATTCCAAATGGAATAATGGATGCCCACTGTGTTCTACGGGCTTGCTTTAATGCCCCACACCTTCCCCCTATTTGGCCCACGTAGCCCTCTCACACCCCAAACTTCCCCTCTATTTGGCCTATCCACCCTATATGCATGGCATCTGGGAATAGTGCACATTCTAATTTGCTTCATTTATAGAGCATGGCTTTAAGCCATTAACTACTAGTAATCGATTTTTTTTCTTACCAGGCCACCCATCTTTCGTGATCATGTATGCAACGAGAAGTGTACTTTAGGAGTGGAAAATGAGGGTGCTGTCTCTAACTAACTTTTAACCCTGAAGCTCTCTATTCTGACAACGCTATATACACTCATGGTAACCACTTGATCATCCGACCATTTCTGCCATTTCAATTTTAGAGCTCCAAATTTTTATTTCACAAATCGAAAATGGGATTGCATGAGAAAGTGAAAAACTCAAATTGTAGTCGCAGGTAGATGCAAAATTGTATTAAAATATGATAAATATAAGAAATAGTATGAACAATAAAGTTACTTGTGTGGGTTTGGGAAATGATAGCTTATATGTAGAAATGAAAAAAAATTCAAAATGAACAACTCTTTGTAACCTAACAAGGTCTTAATGTTTTGGGGCAAATAAATAAATATAGACATTGATCATTCAAAAGTTCATTAAGGAAACTAATAAGAAAATTAATATGTTGTAATAATATTTTAGCAATAGTTAGTTTCAAGATTAAAATCTTTTGCAATTCACTTATTGTGATAGGAACATCACAATCTAAATTTATCTATTTAAGGCCTATTTTAGCAATTCAGGAAAAGACAAATAAGAAACTTTTCATTACTTTCTTCATTTATGTTATTTTCATCTTACCTATCTAAGAATGTTACTCTTTTCTAATTATATCAATATTTTAGATCATTATTTCACATTTTTCCTACAACTGTTTCATGTATTTTATACTTATTTTCTTCACTCTTAATAATTACTCTTATCATATTACATTAGTTTTTCGCTTTGTCTATTTTTCCGCAAGTGTACGGATCGCACAAGTAACATAGATAGAAGAGTAGAGTTATCGTTCTCATAAAGACTTGAGTGCTAAATATTCACTAATTACTAAAAATACAAAATTAGAATTTAATTAAATGAACAAAAATAAGATGTGTAAAGTGAAAGATAAAAGATAAAAGAGAAAATTAATAAAAAATAAGTTGGTAAAAATACGGAAAACTCTTACGATTGATGAATCTAGAGTTACAACTTCACTCGCTTATCTCCATGATTTTATTATATTTTCTTGATTTATTTTACTAATATGGATTATTAGTCTAGGGCAATATTATTTATACTCTTCTTTTGATGGTGGCATAAATTTAACCCATTAATTTTAACTTTCCACGCAAATCATAAGAATTTAAAATACAAGTAGCATTAATCACATCCCTAATATTAACTGCACATGGCTAATAGATATTTCTATTCATATTAATGAATCTCACACATCCCATGAGATAATCTTATCTCAAAAATATGCATAGATCATGTGTTATTTAACCTTTAGTCTAAGTTTATGTTATCTCTTTCAAACATCACACAAAATTTCTGAATCAATTTACAAGGTGACTAATCTCATAGAAGTATTAAGAATAAGTTAAATAAATGATCCAATATTAAGAATATAAAATCAAAGAAAAACTATAATTTAATCATAGTTCAAAAACAAGATCCATTGCAACCCTACAATAAGGTTTTTAGTTACACATAATTACATTGAACACAAGGCTAAAATAAAAATAAAAATTAATATTCATCTCAGAAAAAAAGAAAATCAAAATTAAAGGGACGAAAAGTCTACTCCTTTAGCCTAGTCTCCGCTTCCACACTTGAAGTTTCCAGCCCGTTGCACATCTCCACCTTCTCTTTCTTTCCTTGAAATTGTGTTTTTAAAAAGCTTCGCCATCTCTCTTATTTATAAGAGCAGAATACTCTTCTTGCTTCACCAATTGCATGCTTAATTCATAACTGTGCAATGTAGATTTCTGCTGGCATATGATGCGCAAGTTGAACAGTTCAGAACAGTTCAGATGGTTTCGCACCTCAATTGCAAGGCAAAGATGCTTGCTGCAGAAGCGAACTTGTTGTTTGTTGCAATTAGAAAGTTTACAGCTAGAAGGTAGTGCCTTTCTTGCCAAGAGTTAAATTTGGATGTTCTGAAATTAGCAATATTTTGATTTATGACTTCGGTAGATCCGTATAGAGCGTGATGGCCAGCCCAATATTAACAATTTCTGATAGAAAAATTAGTTGCTGAATTTCGGCTTTAAATGTCTGACGTTGAATGCACGGTTTAGTAAATAGCATGCCTTGTGTTAAACAATCAACTTTAATGGCTCAAATTTTTGGTGTTTATTTCAGCTTTGGACGGCTGAAATTTCTGGTGAAAAAAATTGAACGGCTGCAATGATGGATGGCCTTGATGATTGCATTCATTTCAAGTGGACCCAAGGCTGGAATTTGCTAATCCGAATAAAAGAATTTAAAATTATAAATGTATCAAGTTAATAAACTGGCAGTCAATTTATAAAAATTATTTCAAGCCCAATTATTTCAACAATTATTCAAATAATTCGAAATTAATATTTAATGTCCAAATGTTGCCTAAACATATTTTAAAACAAATTTCACATTAAAATCAATTAATTACACACCAATTTTGCTCAAAATATGCACAAAATATTTTATTAATTAGCAACTATCACCTAAAAATTTTTTTGCATTTTTTTCTTATTATCAAATACTCTAAGCGAGAAGGGAAAATTTTTGGGAGCCTAGTTGCATGCACTCCGGGCGTACTTAGACTCGGTTAACCAACACATTCCATCATATTGGATGACGAACTCATCTCATAAGTTGGAACACTTAGATTTAACTGGAAATTATTTTCGAAGTTTAGATGGTGAGTTATACTTACAACCCGTGCTTTACAATATCTATTACTATTTAACTAAGCGATAAAAATGATAGGGATCTGCTACCATAAGCAAATTTAATTTGTCAAATTAATCTTCTCAACTCTAGTGTTCTCACTTTTTTATTTAATTAATTTGATCTCTATAAACTTATTAGAACTTTTTATTCTGAGTTTGTATTTTTGTTTGTTTGTATTTGATGTAGAGTTTATGCAATTAGTAATTTTATTCATTTAAAGTTGTTGGATCTATCCACCATTTTGAAAAGTATGGACTAATAATTGTTGGATTTATCAATGGTAATGACCAAAAGTTAGAAGCAATTTAATGAGATTCTATTCATTTTTTCACTTGATGATTGATTGAAAATTCACTCTATCGATTATAATTTTCACCATTTGTTTAGATAAGAATCAAGATTTCATTCAAATGAAAAATGTCTATACATTACATTTTCTTTAAAATGTATATTCATATATAAGTTTTGAAAGATGCTCACATCTATTACATAAAAGAATTATCCACTTCAGGCCAACCACTTTATTCATTTTTTTACTTTTTATAAATTGGTTAATTTAACTGCATTTAATCTATAAATCATTTTTGCCATTTTTGAGATATTTATATTTTTTTAGGTTTTAAATACATAAGTATTTTAGTCATTTTTTAATTTTACTAGCATATAGTCACTTTCAAATTTAATAACTACAAAACATATATTCACAAATGAAATATGAGATTTAATTATAATTACATGTGTTCAACTAATTGTAAAAGAAATTGATTGAATATAACAGGTTGCAAAGAGTTTTCATAAACTTCTTTGTTTTTTACAATATAATTTTTATTTTCAAATATAAAACTGTTTATTGTATTTACCATTATTTATTTTTAATTATAAAAATATATACATTAAAATCTTTATATATTATTTATAAGTTATACGAAAAATTAATAGTTGTATATTTACTCTTAAAAGATGCTAAAATTTTGCAAAGAAAATGTTTTCATTAAAAGTTATTTTTTACACTTAATAAAACAAATATTGTTAAACAAAGTAAATGGTTTAAATTTTGAAAAAATGTTTAAGTTAAAAGAGGGCTTCACTATCATTGTTATAAAAATCTTTGCAAATAACAAATACCTTCCAAAATAATAATATCTGTAAAGAAATATTTTAATAACATGAAATTCAATATATGTTTATCTGTAATAGATATGGAAAACGCTTCAATGGCGTAAAATGTACCAAAACAAATGAATACATTTGTTCTGTTTGGCCTAATCTTAGTAATTAAACACAATTTAACCAATGCATTCGTTTTAATATTATGTATATATTCTCAAATGCCTTTACCATGCTCATGTAATTTTTCTATGGTAATGATATGAAAGTTAGAACGAATTTCACGAATTTCTATGGTGTTTTTCACCCACTCCCTCTCACCACTATTGCCTGCCAAATCATGAAATAATTAACTTGGCATCACCGTCGTCTACTTTTAACCTTTGACTTCCCGTAACATTATCTCATGACCATACATTAGCTAAGCATATGCATGCTGTTCATTTCATTTTTGAAATAATTGAATCTAACAAAAATTTTTATTCAAAAGTAAGTAATTAGAGTTCAAAAGTATTTAAGTAGGATGGCCAATCCTAAAAGCATTCAAAAACATTCATTTCAAGACTCTCAAAAAAAAAAGAGAAAAAAATTCATTCAAGATTCAATTAAAGACGATTATTTAGTAAGAAAGCATTCCTACAGTTCACATAATCTTTGAAACTTATATAATGCTTACTCTACCATTTCTTGTTTAGTTTCTCTCTGTCCTTCCACACATTGCATCAATATTTACATAAGTATGCTTCACCCATGAATGTTTCCGTTTCATTTTCTACCTGATCTGCATTATGTAAATCTAAACATAGTTTATACATATGTTGCATGTTGCAATAGTGGCTGCTACATATGTACTTCCCCTTGCATGTTGCAATAGTGGCTGCTACATATGTACTTCCCCTTTTCCACTTCATTTCTACGCACTTCCACCTTATTTGCATTTTGTTACATGAATCTAGCATGATAAGTTTCTCATATATATTTTAATTTCAAAAAAATCATGTTCTATACAACCTGTTTGACGCTGGACTCAATAAATTATGCAATTGATAGTGACAGTCTAATTTTCAGCCCGCATTAACACTTCGAAAGTCGTATTTAGGATATTGAATTAATAAAACTTACAATTAGAAATTAATATAGATGTATTGAATGAAAAATCTGTACGCTTTTATGAATTAATTCCGGGATTTAGTTAATGAAAAGCGTTGTTTAACTTGAGACAAAAATTTCTGCCACGCGCATGTTATTTCATATTTTCACATGCACTTGCACAATTTTCATAATTTAAATGTGAAAATCCTATATTTATAACATATAAGGAAAAATAATATGGTTTCACTACAACAAAAATAGTATATAAGTAAAGAAAAAGGTTTCACTGCAAGAAAATAAATGCATGTCAAAATTTATCAACATATAGTAATGTTTACTGTCATATGGCTATAACAACATCCCTATTATTGCCGTTAAAAGCTAAGTTTTAGCAATAATAATTATTTACATCTCTTAATAATGCTTTTTTGTGGCAAAAAAAATAAATGAAGCTAAAAATACAGTCCAAAAGGTTAATTTATTGTGTTGTTTCTTCAAAAATTTTCATAGATTTTGTATATATGTTGCACGAACACTAACTATTTGTGAAGCGTTTCTAGAGTTGTAGAAACTAAATCAAGTAGATCTTTGTTACCATTTTCATTATTTTTATTAGGGTAATTTATAAATATACCTGCATAGTTTAACCATAATTAAAAAAAATACATACTTAGTTTTAGAATTTGTAAATAATCTCACATAATTTTTTTAACAATTATAAACACACTGATGTCATTACAACATCATCATAACTCCATTAAGGTACCATCTTTATATAAGTATATTTGCTAATATATATAAAATATATGGGCATATTTGCAATTTCTAAGACTATGTAGTTATATTTGCAATTATGGTTAAACTATATAAGTATATTTGTACTTTATTCTTTTTAAATATTTTTTAGATATATGTATTTTTTGTATTTCAAAAATTAAAAATTTTCAAAATTATTTATGTAGTTTTTACCGGTGCAAATATGTACATATACTTAAAAATTATAAATTTTTTTATAAGTATATCCACATGATTTGACCATAATTATAAATACGTTTATTACTTAGTTTTTTAAATTACAAATATACCTACATAGTTTGCATATATTTACAAATATACCTAAACTACAATGAAATTTTTTAAATTACAAATATACCTACATAGTTTGCATATATTTAAAAATATACCTAAACTACAATGAAATTGTGATGATGTGGGTATATTTCCAGTTATGGTCTAACTACATAGGGTTAGCTGCAATTTTTGAAATTAAATTTGTATATTTGCATTTATTGTCAAACTATGTATGTATATTTGCAAATAACCCTTTTGACTGTTAATTTCTCCATTTTTAGCTTCGGAATTTAAGTTACATAATATAAGATTTAATTTGAGCACTTAAACATCCAATCTAGCTGTTTTTTTTTTTTTTTTTGATGAAGGAATAACTCTACCCCGACCCCCCCCCCCTCCATTCTGAGAAAGGTTCGGGATAGAGTAATCCGCGAGATTCATTGCAAAATAATTGTCAGCACAGATTTTAAGATGTTGTTTCTTAAACATCCAATCTAGCTGTTGTTTCTTAAAGTTTTAACATGCATCGAATCAACATAAGATAAAGGTATTATTGTTTTATCTTTCAAAATTTGATCAGCGCATTTGCTGAATTTATATGATTTAAATCACGAAATTAAAGTGTGCATGATTGATAATTTTTTCACTTTAGCTCCGGAACTCAGTTACATAATTAAGATTTGATTTGAGCGCTTAAACATCCAATCAAGCTGCCTGGTTAATGCGGCGAATACATGCGAGTGATGTGAGAAATCTTCACCTTGAACCGTGGCTCGAAAGCATTTTCTTCTCTTCTCGTTCTCTTTCAAGTTGCTTGCCTTGGTGGTTAAATGGTTTTAAAGCTGGGGTTATACACATGCATTGCAACAGCCTTGATTCTCTTAGTTGGAAGATTTAAACTTCGAAGGAACAATCGTAGGAATTTACATGTTTAAGGGCCAAATAAATCATTTTTCACTCTTTAAAAAATTGATTTTTAAATATCAAAAATAAATATGTAAAAGTAATATAAAATGGTAAAACTTGGTATATGGATTAAATAAGAATAACACGTTTATGAAGAGAAAATAAAAAATAAATAAAATTAAAATTAAAAAAATGAATATAATAAGTTAAGCACATATAACCAATTGTATATAATCGGGCCTCTTTGGCTATATCTCACTTATGCACTGTACTGGTAATCTAAAAAAATTTGAAGAAGTTGACCTAGGCAAAAGTTTAGAAAAGGTCGGAAAACATTTTTTTCGGCTTACCAAAAACAAAACCTTTCCAACAAGATATTAGACATTTTATAGTTCTATTTCTCTAATTTATGGCCATTTTTCATGTTTGGCTTAGATGCAATCTTATAATTAATAATCTACACGTAAAGAAACTGGCCATTGTTTATCTGCTAACTTATCGAAGTTGGAAGATTTAAACTTTGATGGAATAATCTTCTAAATTTAAGTGGTGACCAATTGATTACATCCATTTTTATATTTAACTTTGAATAAGCAATTTGCTTCTTTGTACCCTAAATGAAATATCCATTTCTAGAATCCAATTATTTATGAGAAAATAAGTTATATTTATAAATATATATAATATATTATATATTTATATTATATTATATACAAAGTACCCATGTTGCCAAGTGGGAAACTAATATATATCTATGGCGGTGGTCGACTTCGCGACCAAAATTTTTCTAATTGGTTACTTGACAAATGTAGAGTCTTAATAATTAACTTGAGGTACTAGATCTTTACATCATGGGCGCGTATCCTAACTAGTTAACTAACTAATCGTATCTTTTTAGCCAATTTAATTCATGACTACTGATACGGAATTTTCTCAAATGTGGAGCTTGAAGAAGTTAACTCTTTGGGATCATAGCCTCAACGCGAGCATTAATTTATTGTCAGGTATGTGATATATACTGCATGCATACAGGGATATACAATGAAATGTAATAATATGTGTCTTGGGCAGACAATAATATTTTCTATTTTTCTTTTTCATTCATCGTTTTGTACGTATAGATACAATCTTACAGAAGTTGTCAAATCTAAAAGACTTGGATTTGGGATACGACCAATTGATAGATACAAACATTGGTCTGTGGATATCTAACCTCACATCCCTTGCATATCTTGATTTATCTAACAACAATTTGAAAAATCCTAAGATATTAAAAGGTATGTGTCATTCATTTTCTTTCCAATAGCTTTTCAATTAGTTTTCTTTTCTGTTATTACTTGAAAATATATTTGTAATTGATCTTGTAATTAGCTATATGCCATTACTAGGGTTGTGCTCTCTAAGGAATCTTCATGACTTGTATCTCTCTACAAATGTAATAAAATGGTGAATCCCAAAATCTTTCAAAGATATGCATTTTCTTCAAAGATTAGACCTTAGTGATAACTACTGAGTGGGGAAATTCCTCATTTCATATTCAGTGATCTAACAATGATGGAGACCATTGATGTTGGGGATAACTAATTGAGTGGTTTGATTCCATACTTTATGTTCGTCAATCTCTCTAAGCTTTCTCATATTGATCTCTTCGACAATCCCCAAGCAAAAGTTGAAACCGAGTACCCACATTGGATTCCTACTTTTCAACTATCAGAGTTACATTTAACAAGGTACAATGTAAACGGCAATATTCCCAGCTTCCTCTCATCTCAACATCATTTGACATACTTGGAGTTAGATCATAGCTTCCTCAATGGAACCATTCCTCCCTGGATATTGTATAATGTCTCCTTTACTATGATCTTATTTTTGAGAGGCAACTAGTTAGAAGGACCATTTCTGAAGTCTTCTTAACTCATTTCTTCCATGCTCACAAAAGTTGACATACTAGACAACCACATCAATGGTACACTTCCTATGAATACTGGGGCATTGCTTCCTATGTTGTTTCACTTTAATGCATCAAAAAATGCTTTACAAGAAAATATTCCGTTGTCATTGGGTGATTTATCAATGTTGAAGACACTCGATCTTTCCATTAGTAACTTATCAAGAGAAATTTCATTAAGTTTAGTCAAGAACAAGACCTCCTTGTTAAGATATCTAGACTTGTCCAACAATCATTTTGAAGGTCAGATTTTTGCAGGCGACTTCATCAATGCTAGTCTCTTACGTGTCTTGTTTCTTAACAACAATCATTTCGATGGAGCTCTCCTATGAAGTTCATCAAATAGTTATTTTCTAATGTTCCTAAATATTAGAAGTGACAGTATAGCGGGCACTATCCCAAGTTGGCTTTCATTACTCCCTAATTTGGTATTTATTCTCTTTCACATTAACTACATTACGGGATACATACTATTGGATTTTTGTCAAATGAAAAGTTTGCATGGGTCTATCAAAAAACATCCTCTCAAGAAGTATACCATCTTGGTTGAATAACATTTTTTCCTTGGTCAAGAATTCCTCAATGTCTGAACTTCTTGATAGGATATATTATGGTGGGATTCCCTTATTTGATAGGGACAAATTATATGAGTTGAAAGGTGAAGACATTGAGTTGAGAATAGATTTTTCTACCAACGGAATAGTTTACACATATGAGGGCATTCCGTTTTCCTTAATGACTGGATCAAATTTTGCTATGAATAGACTGACAGGTCATACTTCACCACAGTTTGGAGCTTTGAAGGAGCTTCTCACATTGAATTTGTCCCACAATCATTTAACGGGTTTGACACCAGAATCATTCAAGTATTTGACAAATATTGAGAGCTTAGATCGATCTCATAACAAGCTCTCAGGTCCCATACCATTTCAATTGTCTCAGCTTTATTCTCTTCTAATTTCTATATCACATTCAATAATTTATCTGGAAAAATACCATTAAGATGTCAATTTAACACATTCAATGCAAGTAGCTACACAAGAAATATTGGACTTTGTGGGCCTCCTATTGAAATCAACAATAATCATCCAACAAAAAAAGGGAATGGTTAATCGGTGTTGGACATTATTAATAAGCTTGTAATTTTCTACTTGTGGGTGTTGTTCTCATATGCTTTAGGTTTTTCAAGTTTAGCTTTGGTTCTTATCTTCAATGGGAATTGGCTAGGAAATATTTCAGAATTATTGATGAAGATATCAATTCGACTGTTTATAGAATAAGGAAGTTTTGGTTATTAAGGAAATTACTCTAATCAATATGATGTTATATCATGACAGTTGAAATATGCTTCTATCTAATTTCAATAGTTGCACTATAAATATGGAATAAATTATTTTGCTTTCTGATCTAGACTTTGAAATAAAGCTCAAAATTAAAAATAGATTTGATCTATGAAATTTCCTAAATTGATGAAGTATATCCATGTCTCGATTAGTTAATCAAACTCGTCACTTATTTAGAAGTTTATTACTCCATGATTGTCAAGCATGAAACTAGAAAGAAACCAATTCATTATCTGTGTGAAACTATTTTTAGACTAGATATAAAAATATGGGTAGGCCACATCAGATGTTGAAACAATCTTATGAGTTTATTTTAAAATAAGCCCCACTCATTATCTAATCATGATGATTTTCATATCTTAGACAAATGGGTAGGATGTGAAATGAATCTAAAATGTCAATGCATAATTCTCTCTTTTAATGAATTCTTGTCTCGTTTCAATTGTTCCTTCCCATTTAATACTTAGATAATCATTTAAAGATGGAGGGAGAGTGCACATGAATGAGGGTGTGCTCTATCAAGATTAAGGGGAGTGGGATAGGCCATTTAGGCGTAGCAACAGTCTAGTAGGTTTCAATATGACAAATTAACATGGGATCCACAACTAAAAGAGTGGAGAAAATATAGTTATATTTTGGTGTAGTTAAAAAAAACTAAGATAAACATACAATTGAGTGTTCCACTTTCTGAGATATCATTTTCCCTCCAAGATAGTACTTGCGATGAATAAGAGGCAGGAGAAGAGGTAGACTATAGCTATAGTAGATTATTAAAGTGTTTGGTGGATCTTATAGATTCAACCCATTTGCCCTTTAAAGAATAGAAGAAAGAGCATCTAAAGAATAGTGACCTATTTGAGTGATTGAAGTTGAAAGCCATAAGAATAGCTTTAGGAATGGCTATTGTGAAATAGGAATATAATAAATAGGCTTGTTGAAGCAAAGGAGGAGAAAATAAGAAAAGTACCAAAGTGCTCTCTACCACCCATGTAGTTGTCCAAAGGGGTCATCAAAGAGCATACAAAATTTAGAAAAAGTTGAAAGACGCTATTGCACAGGAGATTGAATTTAGAAAAAAGACTTTCAAGAGAGGCTATGACTATGCATGTGCTAAGAAAAATGATTAAAAATATTAATATTGAGGCTCTTGGTAGTCACTAGTATGGAGATGATAAAGAGAAAGAAGGTTCTTTTATCTAGTTTGTATACATGTTGAAAACTCATAGATACATATAGAAGTCATAGCTTTATAGTTAAAGACTTTTATTTAATACATGAACTAGTGACATGCTTTTGGTATATTGCTAGTATAGATGGATGTTTGATGACCTATTAATCATGGTTGGAATTAAGTGCACTGTAGAGTCCATTTGTTATTACTAGCAAAAATTCGAGATTTGGAGCTTGTTTGCCATTATCAGTAGAAAATAGGGTTATAGATTCAACTCCAATACTAGGTCCAACTTGTTGTTATCAGTTAGTTCTCTCTTATTACATGACTATGCTACTCCCACCTCCTTAGAAATGGTAGTCTTCTTTCTCTTTTTTCTAGTTGCCCTCAAGAAAGCTCATTCCAAATGTCATTTTTTTGCTAATGAAAAATAGTTTATACAAGCTCCATCATTATTTTATTCTCTAAAAGAGAAAGAGTAAGAAATTACCGTAAATCTGTAGAGTAACTTATCTTTTTACTCCTCTTCATATATAGAATTGCTTTAATTCCAATTATAATTGCTCGGGCCTAAAATTAAGGTATAAACCTCGATTTTAGCTACACAATATGACATAACTAATTGCCATATTGGCATATTTTAAGTATTCATCTAGGAGGGAGTTGAAGGCAGATATAAATGTTTAATATTTGAAAAAAATATTGTGACAATCATAATAGGGCCCACTTTAAATTTTCCTTCACTACATTTCAAATTCATTTTGATTTTAGAGTCTGAACCCATAATCTATAAGCCCCCAAAAGAAAAGACCTCAGTTTATTTCTCAAGCACAACCGAGAAAAGAAAATTTATAAGAATATACCCACACAAAAATCACATTCATTTACAAAGAAAAGTTGCAATCTTTAGCATTACAAACAAAAAGGTAGACTCAAATACTTACATCTAGTTGCATGCTTATAGCACATGGGAAGCAAAAGTGAATAGTTATTTAGTACTATAGAATGCTATAGAAGTCGATCAAAACCACCATGCAATTATCTTCCAGAAAATAAAAAATTTGCAAGAATTAGGTTCTATTGCTTCTTAGATTGGATGCCTTTGGATGATACATAATGGTGGAATTAGGTTTGGAAAATAAATTGTTGGTTACTAGAATTATGGTTTTAAGGCTGAAATGAGCATTAGTCTATAAAAGACAAAAATGAATATAAATGAAATTGTACAAATTTATTACAAAAAACAATCCAATTCTATTGATCTATATAGGGGAAGATGAATGGAGCATTTCCAGTATCCAAATTGTTCATAGAAAATATCCTGGTTGCTTTTTGGAGAATATAAATGGGTTGCTAGAGCAAGATTTGAGTCATTCATCGGTTTAATAAGCATACTCCTTTGATCTACAAATCATGACCTACCTTGTTACTCAATATGTTAAGCATGAGACATAATTCTAGCTAGTCCTAATCATTGGGTTTGTTATAACTAGTGTAGAAGATCACATGTATATCACATGCCTTTGACACACTCAAAAGTGGTGGAAAGTACATAATAAAATGAAAAGTTTAGGTTAACCCCAAATCTCTTCCCTAAGCCAACAAGGCAAGACAAGGAAACTTTCTTAACGTTTGTTTGACAAACTATGATAAGCTATCAAAAGATATAAACATGAAAATTGAATAGAAAAAGACTATATCCTTAGGTCACAAATACTATGATTTATCAATGAGAAGAATTAAAGCCATTATTTTGGAGTAGTATAGTAAATTTTCATAAGATATCCTATGAACTTATTCTCAATAGCTAGAAGGATGGTTACAACTGAATAAGTTGTAGCATATAAACCCTTGGCCTAATACGATAAAGGAATTTATATAGGTTTGAACTAATTTTCCAATTCATATTATAGATAAGCAGGGAAAGCATATAGTTGATATATAGAGTAATCTAGCTCATTAAAGAAATAGTGAACTTTCCTTTTAAGAATATCAATGCTCACATTGAGGATCTTCAGCGTCATGTTTATCATCTCATATAACATAGAGCATTGGATCCCCATTTAAAGGAGGTAATCGAATCACTACTATAATTGGCTCCATGTGCCATGTATGTGTTATAATTGGCTCCATGGGCCTTTATAGTATTATAAGGCCCAAGCCTTTTTCGAAAAAAAGTTACTGCTACATGTGCCCATTCTTTGATGCACATGCGGAGCACTAAAAGTAAATAAAGGGGAGTAAAGGAGAGCTTGATAAGAAGAGGCGAAAAATGAAAGAGAAGAAGCGAATGAAGAGGAAGAAGAGAGGAAGGAAAGCAAAAAGGAGAAGCTCATCACTGTCACCATTGTCAATCGTTGGAGGTAAGAGGGGAGATGAGTTTTTGTGGCTTTCTTAAAATTTTCATCTAAATCGAGCTAAAATCAAGAGATTTTGTAGAAATGCATTAGATAAACATGTATAGAAGTAAAACAGATGAATTAGAGCAAGAGATTTAGTTATCCATCGATTCAAGAGTTGAAATGGTTAGGATTTTGATTTTTACCCCAAATATTGATGGAAAATCATGTAGCTTTTGATAAATTCATGATAAGATGATATTTGGAGCCTAAATCATGTAAACGGAAGCGTAAAATCAAGCTGAAGTATGAAATCAAAGATTCAAGAGTGATAGAATCGAATTTTCTTTTCCCAAGTCCTGATATAATGCTCGGAAAATGCTATTTAGATTTATTAATTATAAATTAATATGTTTAATTTGATTTAGAAAAAGAAAATTAGAATTTCCAACAACTCATGGAAATTGGGTAGACTAAAAAATGTGGTTTAAGCATAGGGCTTTTACTTTATTCATCCTAAAAATTATTTATTGATAAAATCTAAGCTATTCAGGTATTAAAGAGGCAATGAAAAATTAGGAAGGTATTATAACAACTATAGACAAGATATGAGTATTAATTTTTTTATGCAAAATCTTAAGTTAGCTAATCGACATAATGTAACAATGATTTACATAAATTTTAAACATGTATAATATATATACTTAAGTCGAGGATTTAATAGATAGTGAATTTAAGTCGAGTTAATGCCTTTAAACAATCTACTGGACCGCAGAGTCAAGGTAAATGAAATTGTAACTAGAATAGAGGTCTAAACAAGAATATTTTTCTCATCAAAGAGTCTAATGACTTTCTTTGAAGAAGGAAAGCTAAAACTAGTTTTTGAATTAAGACATCTTTAGACATTAAATTTAGGATGCAATGCATTATGATTTAATTAAATACTTAGTTTTATATTTGTTAATTTTGATAAGAAAAGAAAAAATATAGTAGAAGAAGCGGCTTAAGATTTTAAGATAAGTAAGTCTTTCAAATTCAACAAATTGTTGTAGGAGGAAATTCTCTTTAATCATTTACTTTAAGAAAGGATATTTTTGGACAAATATTCATATTATGCTTTTATATGCGTTATTAGAATATATATATATATATACATATATATATATAAACTAAGTAATTTTATATAAGTAATATTTTGAAGTTTTACACATACTATAAAGACATTTGGAAATGACCATTACCCTATTTACATTATATACATATATGTGTGTCATTAAAACATGTTTTTGAACTTGGTTCCTGAATACAAATCCTTTTTCTATGACAAGTCAAGCCAACTCCTTTCATGATATAAATGCATTAGATACATATGTGGACGGTGTTGGAAATAATGTTTAAAACAAAACAAAATTGACCAAAGCATGAGTTTTGATGATTAACAAAGTCAAAATTGAGTATAAAGTGATTACTAATGATTATGTTGAATGTTTTAAGGAATGAAAACAGCCAAGTCGATTTCCAAGACGACTTGGACTTTGACTTAGGGTGAAGTCGATCCCAAAGTCGACTCCACCTTCGACCTCAAACGAAACCTCATGGCCAGATTTCAAATTGGAAGGAGAGCAGCTGAAGTCGCAGGCCAAGTCGACTCCATTTGCGACTTGGAAGCCAAGTCACAGACAAAGTCGACTCCAGTATCGACTCGGATATGCACAGTTCCTTCCAGAGTTGATTTTGGGACAGAACATTCCGAAGTCACAGTCGAAGTCGACTCCGGCTTGCGACTTGGGTGAAGTCGCAGACGAAGTCGACCCCAAGATCGACTTGAGGTTCTCAAAATTCAAGACACAGATTCAAGCTTATTTCAAGATGAAGAAAATTCAAGATATGAAGACCAATATAAATCTAAAGCAAGCAAGGTGCTTGAATTCATCCCAAATCAAAGAAGAATTAACCATACAAGTTTTCAAGCTCTTCAAGATTCACAAGGTTTACAAAATATGAAGCCAATCTAGAATGAAAATAATTGAAGGAAAGAAACTAAGAAAGCTAGAGGAGAATCAAACAAGGATCAAACTGATTTGGCACAAGAACTGGTCAAGTCGCAACCCAAGTCGACTCCGAGATCGACTTGAGGTCAAGTCTGAAACCAAGTCGACCCAGAACTCAGACTTAGAAACTGGAGAGCAGCCGAAGTCGCACACGAAGTCGACTCCAGCATGCGACTTGGGCGAAGTCGCACACGAAGTCGACTCCACCTGCGACTTGGGGAAGTAACGTTCGAATTTTCGAACGTTGGAACATTTATTGCGCGCCAACCACTTGTATAACGTTCAAAATCTTCCCTCCTCTATATATAGACACTCAAGAAAATGTGGAAACATAAAATACAGAGTCAACGAGAAGAAAGAAGTGCAAGCAAGAGCTCCTATTTGCTTTTCTCTAAACTTGAGTGATCTATACACTTTCAAAGGAAGAACGAGCTTCAAAGTTGCAAGTAGCTTCAACGAAACACAACCGGTTGCTTCTACAGATTCTTCCTCAAGCTCAAACTTGCCTACACAACTCAGTAAAGTGTAGATCTTTCTTATTTTTACATTACTCTTTGTTCTTGGTGCTTGGTTTGAGTTTGGTGTAACAAACCAAGACGTCGCAAGTAGAGTTGTGATTGGAGTGTAATTCATCATCTATTTGTGTCAATTGTATATGCCCTTTAGAGCTAGAATATAGAAGAGAGCATAGGCTCTGATTGTATATGCCCCCTAGAGCTAGAATCTAGAAGAGAGCGGAGACTCTAAGTGTATTCGCGGAATACATAGTGGAACCCAAGTCACAACGGTGTGTGAGCTTGGAAGAGTAGAGTAGGGAAAGGTTGCCCGAACCACTATAAATATTGCCTACTATTTTTCATTATTGCTTTCATTATCTCATTGCTCTCTATTGGTTTCAATCAAGGGGATTAAGCTTTTAAGGGGTTAATCTTTAATTTACCAAAGAATTTTATAAGAACCCAATTCACCCCTCCCCTCTTGGGTTTTGCCACTAACTCGGGACCAACAAGTGGTATCAGAGCAGGTCTTTGAGCTTACCGAAGAGATCTTATTGACATGGCATCCCAATCCACTTCCATTCCTGTATTTGCCAAAGGCCAATCCTTTACTAGGCCACCATTGTTTGATGGGAACAATTTTGAGTATTGGAAGCTACGTATGAAACAACTCATCATGGTCACCGATATGGACTCTTGGATTGCGATTCAAGATGGTGTGACTTTGCCCATTGATGAAAAAGCTTCTAAATGGACCGATGAGGAAGTGAGAATTGTGAAGAGCAATGCCAAAGCTATGAATTCCTTATTTTGTGCTCTTACGGCTTCCGAATATGATAGAGTATCCTTTTGTTTAACTGCCAAAGAGATATGGGATACATTAACCTCTATCTATGAAGGAATTTCTCAAGTC
The DNA here is from genome assembly GCA_030490835.1 of Annona cherimola. Classification (NCBI taxonomy): domain Eukaryota; kingdom Viridiplantae; phylum Streptophyta; class Magnoliopsida; order Magnoliales; family Annonaceae; genus Annona; species Annona cherimola. The sequence goes on from CM059976.1 coordinate 52,329,292, forward strand.
CATGGGACGAGAAGAAACATTTTGATTGGAGAATTGGAAAACTTTAGGATGTTAGAAACAAAAAATATTTCTGAAATGTTCGCTAGATTCTCAAAAATTACTAATGCTTTGAAAGGTCTTGGAAATGCTATGCCTGAACTTGAGCAGGTTATGAAGATTCTAAGGGCTCTACCGGAATCTTGGACTCCAAAGATTACTGCAATAGAAGAAGGCAAGGACCTTAACACATTGAAGCTAGAAGACCTAATTAGCTCCTTGATGTCACATGAGCTAATCAATAAAAGAAACGAAGATCATCACAAAGGCAAAAGAGCCATTGCCTTAAGAGCCACACAAGACTCGGATGACACCTCATCCTCACAAAATGACGATGAAATTGCCCAACTCACAAAATGATTCAGAAAATTTGTGAGGAAAGGCAGAAATTTCAGAAATTTTAAAGAAAGAAACTCCAAAGAGAAAAAGAAAGAAACAACAAAATGCTACCGATGTGGCGGTTTGGGACACATGCAAGCCCAATGTCCAACACCCGAAGAAAACAAGACAAAGTAGCAAAGAAACGATCGAGGCGACAACAAAAGATTTCAAAGAAACAAAGGAAGAGACATGTACGTAAATGAAGAAGAATCTACAACGAATAGCTCCTCAAGTGAAGAATGCGAAGCAGATTGTGCAAGAATCTGTTGCATAGCAAACACCGACATATACTTTGCAGCCATAGAAACCTTGGAGGATCAAGCTACTTCAACGGACTGCACGAGTAGTCAAGAGGTTTGCCTTAAAGCTAAGGCCAATAATGTATGGTTTATGGATAGCGGTTGCTCAAGACACATGACAGGAGAAAAAGGATTATTTCACAAGATCAACCCATGTGATGAAGGAACAGTAGCTTTTGGAAATAACGAAAAAGGTAAAATAAAAGGTAAAGGAAATATCTATGGTATTTCAAATGCATGTATTGAAAATGTTCTATTTGTTGAAGGACTCAAACACAACCTAATGAGTATTAGTCAACTGTGTGATAAATGATATAAAGTTGTATTTGAATCCTCTATATGTAATGTTATTGATGATGACGAGCGCATAATTTTTAGTGGCAAAAGACATGAAAATGTATATTTGGTCTACCTTGATGACTTAATAGCCATAGAAAATGATCCATGGAAATGGCATGTAAGGCTTGGACATATAAATATGTCAAATATTAAAATGTTATGGAGAAAGAATTTGGTACAAGGCTTACCAAAGCTCAAATATGACAAAGATAAGATTTGTAAAGCCTGCCAACTATCTAAACAACCGAAAATGCCGTTTTCGACCAAACAGGAAATCTCAACAACGAGACCACTTGAACTACTACATATGGATATTTATGGGTCATCAGACATTTTAACTCTTGGTGGGAAAAAGTATGTATATGTAATCGTGGATGACTTTTCTAGATTTACTTGGATTATACTCTTAGCTAGCAAAAATGAAGCTTTTTCAATGTTTGTCTCGTTCTCAAATTTGGTGCAAAATAAAAAAAAAGCTCAATTATTTCCATTAGAAGTGACCATGGTGGTGAATTTGAAAATAGCCGATTCATAGAATTTTGCAATGAAAAGGGAATTCACCATACATTCTCTGCACCAAGAACTCCTCAACAAAATGGAGTTGCTGAAAGGAAAAAACGGACAATACAAGAAATGGCTAGGACCATGCTAAATGAGAGTAAATTGTCCAAGAAATTTTGGGGTGAAGCTGTAAGTACAGCTTGTCATGTACTAAATTGAGTTACCATTAGAGCTATATTGAAAAAGACCCCATATGAACTTTGGAAAGGCAGAAAACCAAATATATCATATTTCCATACTTCTGGATGTATTTGTTATGTGCTAAATAAAGGAAAAATAAATTTGGGAAAACTAGATGCCAAAAGTGACGAAGCTATTTTCTTAGGTTATTCATCAAATAGCAAAGCATATAGAATTTTCAACAAAAGATATCAAACAATAGAAGAATCAATACATGTTGTCTTTGATGAATTTAACCAAACTCCGAGAAATGAGGATGAATTAAGTGATGCAAATGATACAAAAGGAAAACAACAAGAACAACCAAAGGAAATCGAGCTCAAGCCAGAAAACTCCATGGAGGAAGAGGTAAGTAAAGGTAATGATTCTTACAAACCTCCAACTGATCTAAAGTTCAAAAATGCCCATCCAATTGAGCAAGTCATTGGAAATGTTTATGAAGGAGTGAAAACTAGGAGATCAAAGCAAAACATTTGTGGACAATATGCATTTGTGTCAAAAATCGAACCAACTACCATTGAAGAAGCTCTCAATGATGAAAACTGGGTTATAGCTATGCAAGAAGAGCTAAATCAATTCGAAAGGAACAATGTATGGCATTTAGTTCCTAGACCAAATGGTCATTCAATTATTGGTACCAAATGGGTGTTTAGGAACAAATTGGACAAAAGCGGACTTGTAATTAGAAACAAAGCTAGATTAGTAGCCAAAGGGTATTCCCAAGAAGAAGGAATTGATTTTGAAGAATCATATGCACCTGTGGCTAGATTAGAAGTCATACGCATCTTACTAGCATTTGCTTCTCATATGAATTTCAAATTGTTTCAAATGGATGTAAAAGTGCGTTTTTGAATGGATACTGATCAATCAAAATATGTCTATAAACTGACCGAAGCAATATATGGACTGAAACAAGCCCCAAGAGCTTGGTATGAAAGATTAAATAGATTCTTGATTGATCATGAGTTTCAAAGAGGGAAAGTTGACACTGCTTTATTCATCAAATATAAAAGTAAAAATATCTTAATTGTGCAAATCTATGTAGATGATATAATATTTGGAGCTACTGATGAAACTTTATGCCAAGAATTTTCTAAGATCATGCAGAGCGAATTTGAAATAAGCATGATCGGAGAACTAAATTTCTTTCTTGGACTACAAATCAAGCAACAAAACGAAGGGATATTCTTAAATCAATCCAAATATGTCAAAGAAATGCTAAAGAAATTTGGAATGCAAACTTCTAAAGGAGCAAATACTCCAATGAGTTCAACAATCAAGATTGACACGGACGAAAACGGTAAATGTATCGATCAAAAGCTTTATAAAAGCATGATAGGATCATTGTTGTATTTAACTGCTTCTAGACCAGATATTTTGTTTAGTGTTTGTATGTGTTCTACATTCCAAGCATGTCCTAAAGAATCACATCTATTGGCTCTAAAAATAATTTTTAAATATTTGATAAATACTACTAATCTTGGACTATGGTATCCAAAGGGGTCAACATTTGACTTAATCGGCTGATGCGGATTTTGCCGGTTACAAAGTAGAAAGAAAAAGCACCAGTGGAACCTGTCAATTCCTTGGAGATATGTTGGTTTCATGGTACTCAAGGAAACAAACCAATGTTGCCCTATCTACTGTAGAAGCCGAATATATAGCCGCCGGAAGCTGCTGTGCCCAACTACTTTGGATGAAACAACAATTGAAAGACTATGGCATTGATTATTACAATATTCCTATTAGATGTGATAACACAAGTGCTATATGTTTGACAAAGAATCATGTACTGCATTCAAGAACCAAGCATATAGATGTAAGACATCACTTTATTCGAGAACATATTGAGAATCATGATATTTGTTTAGAATATGTGAAAACTGAGAATCAAATTGCTGATATCTTTACTAAGCCATTAGCAAAGGAACCATTTTACAAAATTAGAAATGATATGGGGATGATAGAGTTAAATTAAAGAAAATTATACAAGGAAAATCAAATCTGAACAGATCAAAATCATAAGTCAAGTCGACTCCATGGGAGTCAAGTCGACTTGGGAAAGTGAAGTCGACTCCGCCTCTGAGGCGAAGTCGACTCCGCGCGCGACCGTTCGACTTCTCCCCTCTTTTCTTCTTTCTTCTTCCTCTTCTCTTCATTTTCCCACGCCGTTTCCCTGTCCAGCACCCATTTTCTATCCGGCTATTTGTTCTCTTTCTCTCTTTCTTTCCAGCGCCTTTCTCATTCTCCAGCGATTTTCTTCCTATTCCAGCAATCTCTGGTATTTTCCCTCTTTGTTTTTCGGCACCTCCGGCAGCTGCCACTCCACAATCCCTACCTCCGGCAACTTGTCTTTCTTTGCATCATTGTTTATCTTCTTATCTTCATTTTAGTCTCTCAAAATCTCTGCCTCTCCACTCTCTTATTTGCCTGTATTCTTCCCTTCATCTCAGTCTTTCCTCTTCTACCTTCCTAAACCCAAATCAATGGCTCCAAAGTCCAGACCTCCCAAGCTAGCGGTCTCAAAACCATCCCTCAAACCAGTTCCCAGAAAATCTACATCTCATACATCCCATACTGAAGACGAAGTGCCTAGGAGACAACGTACCTCCTCAAAGCGAACCCGGGAAGAACCATCCACTTCCACTGACCGTCGGGTGCGTTTTCAAACGGAAACTCCGTCAAACAAAGCTGGTCGTGAGGAACAACCCCAAACCTCACAAAGCACTCAGTCTGGGGCAAGAAGAAGAGGCAATATTGCTGGGAAAGCTCAAGTACTAAAGATGTCGACTACGTATTTCAAAACCGAACTCCAGCACAGTCGGTTCTACAAATCCTTCTACAAGCGGAGGGTATTCATTCCAAAAATCATCGATTTTAAGTTTCTGAAAGATTATGGGTCAAATATAGAAGACCTATTGGAATTCCAAGGTTGGACCAAGCTGCTAAAAGAAGATGAAAGAGTCTATCCGGATCTCACTAGGATTTTCTACTACCTATGGGATGAAGAATATTATGGAAATTTTGTAAAAGGAGTTGACATGTTCTTTGGAGTTGGAGTAACTTCGAGTTTGGAAGGAGCAATGATCAACCTCGGACAGATACTTGAGGTACCACTTGTAGATGAGCCGCTCCCTGCAAACCTTACACTTGATCAAATATACAATCAGCTCACTCGGAGCAATAAATATCATCCAGGGATCAAGTTTCTACACTACATGGATCTGTCCCCAAGGTTGCGGGTTCTATGCTTGCTAATAGCTCATTGCATCTATCCCAAAGGCGGAGGAAGAAATCAGCTGAATCCTCAAGAAGCCGGGATTCTATGGAAGATCGTGAACAGGGTCAAAGTGAGTCTCCCTCGTTTGTTCATAGAAGCTCTCAGCTGCAGAAAGGATAATCCACAGGGAGTTCTACCATACGGCACCTAGATCACGAAGATATTTGAGCATTTTGAAGTGGATATTGAAGGCGAGCCCTTCGAAGTATTGAAATCCACAAATGCGATCAACAAGGCATTCATCCAGAGAATGAAGATCAATGTGCATGAGCTTAGGGCGGAAGCAGAGGTTCCTGAAGAAAGACGAGCACATACTGAGGGGGAGCAACCTCCAGAAGAACCACCTGCTCCACCACAGGATATTCCTGAGGAGCCCGCCTCTCCTATGTCACATGGATCCTTCTCTCCACATGGATCAGCCATTCCAGATCCGACGTCTCCACCTTCATCCCAGGAGACAAATATACAGACTATTCGAGATGAAATAGTTGCCCTACAAGAAGAAATGGGTCAACAGGAAAACAGAATTACCAGTCTCATCTCTGGGGTCCTCACAGCTATCATGGATATGCATTCCCGACAAGATCGTATTGATCGGGAAATGCGTACCATCCGATATCATCTCGCATCTAGGCGTCACCGAAATCAGCCCATACCTGAACTTGATCCATTTGATTCCGGATCAGTTCATCGAGATCCAACCCCCGCACCTGTTTCTTCATTTTACTCATCATCTCATGTTCGACCCGTCAAACCCATTCAATCTTCATATCCCATTTCCAAATTTCAATTCACCAAATCCTTGGTAATTGAGCCATTTTTGAGGGATTGACAAAAAGGGGGAGATAGGATAGGAGTTTTTGAGTACATAGCATAGGTTTTAGAGAATTTTTAGGTTGGGTAGCTTGTATTTAGGTTTTACTTTTGCTTTACATTGTAATCTGTATAAATCATGATAATATGAAACTTGACTTATGTTCTATGAAACTTGTTCTAATATTCGTTTCATGCTTTGTTATACTTTGTTTGAAAGATATTGTGATGCTTTATTTTGAAAATTATATGAATGTGATTTTCTTGAAAGGAACAAACTCAAATTAATTTTGTCAATCATCAAAAAGGGAGAGATTGTTGAAAACAATGTTTAAAACAAAACAAAATTGACCAAAGCATGAGTTTTGATAATTAACAAAGTCAAAATTGAGTATAAAGTGATTACTAATGATTATGTTGAATGTTTTAAGGAATGAAAACAGCCAAGTCGATTTCCAAGACGACTTGGACTTCGACTTAGGGTGAAGTCGATCCCAAAGTCGACTCCACCTTCGACCTCAAAGGAAACCTCATGGCCAGATTTCAAATTGGATGGAGAGCAGCAGAAGTCGCAGGCTAAGTCGACTCCATTTGCGACTTGGAAGCCAAGTCGCAGACAAAGTCGACTCCAGTATCGACTTGGATATGACAGTTCCTTCCAGAGTTGATTTTGGGACAGAACATTCCGAAGTTGCAGTCGAAGTCGACTCCGGCTTGCGACTTGGGTGAAGTCGCAGACGAAGTCGACCCCAAGATCGACTTGAGGTTCTCAAAATTCAAGACACAGATTCAAGCTTATTTCAAGATGAAGAAAATTCAAGATATGAAGACCAATATAAATCTAAAGCAAGCAAGGTGCTTGAATTCATCCCAAATCAAAGAAGAATTAACCATACAAGTTTTCAAGCTCTTTAAGATTCACAAGGTTTACAAAATATGAAGCCAATCCAGAATGAAAATAATTAAAGGAAAGAAACTAAGCAAGCTAGAGGAGAATCAAACAAGGATCAAACTGATTTGGCACAAGAACTGGTCAAATCGCAACCCAAGTCGACTCCGAGATCGACTTGAGGTCAAGTCTAAAACCAAGTCGACCCAGAACTCAGACTTGGAAACTGGAGAGCAGCCGAAGTCGCACATGAAGTTGACTCCAGCATGCGACTTGGGCGAAGTCGCATACGAAGTCGACTCCACCTGCGACTTGGGGAAGTAACGTTTGAATTTTCGAACGTTGGAACATTTATTGCTCGCCAACCACTTGTATAACGTTCAAAATCTTCCCTCCTCTATATATAGACACTCAAGCAAATGTGAAAACATAAAATACAGAGTCAAAGAGAGGAAAGAAGTGCAAGCAAGAGCTCCTATTTGCTTTACTCTAAACTTGAGTGATCTATACACTTTCAAAGGAAGAACGAGCTTCAAAGTTGCAAGTAGCTTCAACGAAACACAACCGGTTGCTTCTACAGATTCTTCCTCAAGCTCAAACTTGCCTACAGAACTCAGTAAAGTCTAGATCTTTCTTATTTTTATATTACTCTTTGTTCTTGGTGCTTTGTTTGAGTTTTGTGTAACAAACCAAGACGTTGCAGGTAGAGTTGTGATTGGAGTGTAACTCATCATCTATTTGTGTCAATCGTATATGTCCTTTAGAGCTAGAATCTAGAAGAGAGCATAGGCTCTGATTGTATATGCCCCCTAGAGCTAGAATCTAGAAGAGAGCGGAGACTCTAAGTGTATTCGCGGAATACATAGTGGAACCCAAGTTACAACGGTGTGTGAGCTTGGAAGAGTGGAGTAGGGAAAGGTTGCCCGAACCACTATAAATCTTGCCTACTGTTTTTCATTATTGCCTACTGTTTTTCATTATTGCTTTCATTATCTCATTGCTCTCTATTGGTTTCAATTAAGGGGATTAAGCTTTTAAGGGGTTAATCTTTAATTTACCAAAGAATTTTATAAGAACCCAATTCACCCCTCCCCTCTTGGGTTTTGCCACTAACTCGGGACCAACAGACGGAACTTATGTATAAAAATGAATATACAGTTTTGCCAAGTTAGTAATTACACAAGTAGTTGGTCCTTGATGTTACTTAACTGGTGCATCTAGTGTATGAGAGGATAATCACTTAATAACTATCATCTACCAAAAAAGAGAATATTTCATTAAATGATGCATGTTTATGATTGCATTTTCATTCGTATACATAGATGATATTTCCATGTAGATTTTACAATTTTCTTTCTAATAATGCTTGCTTCCTGAGTTCTTTGAACTCATCATTTTGATAAATCAATTGCGGAATTTTTTGTTATTTTATGTAATTAGTTAAACCTAGAAGTGTTGGATTTTTATGTAAGTATTAGAAATATGCCTTCTTCTTGTTGTTGTAAATGGTACGAATATATATAGTGTACTGTATGAAGGATGTTTATAATATGGATGTGATGTGGGAATGTTATGCCTCTAGGAAATGATGGAATGATTATAATTATAAGTGAGATAATATAGGATATATATTTTAATGTATTAGATTGTGAAAAAGGTGTATGTAAAATTTTTGAAATATCTCAGTTACAAACAGTATGCTACTAAATTTTTTATTGATATTTAACAAAAATTCGACCATTTTTTGACGGCTTATTAGTTCTTTTACTGTGAAGTAATGTATAAGCACATGCTACACTAGGGACTTTACTTAAAAAGGATTCCTAGTACGAGATGCTATGATATGTCTATCGTAGTGGGATGTCATAAGTAAGGGTACTACAAGTATACTTGTTCTTTCCAAAACTAATGTGTAGCAAGAAATCTAATTTTTCAAATTTGTGACTCCCCTTAGATTTGGAGTTGATCCTCTTTAGTTTTCTCTTGAAATCCTTTTCTAATTCCTCCTTATTGTGGCCAATGATGAAACTCATCGGAAGGAGATGATCTATTCATGAAAATTCAAAACTTTAATCATGTGGAGTTTTTCTTCAGCTCGTTATTAACATGAGGATACCTTGAAAGAAGCAATCTCAATTACCACTGATCCTGTCCAAACCTTTTCAAGTGATCCAGTGTCAATATCGTGAGCCCGTCAAAATCAAAATTGAGGACCATGCCCGCATTCTTCTTTCTTGCACCTAGTGATAAAAGAAATCAGCTTTCTCCATAAAACCTCCTTTTGTATGTTCAAGGAAAACATTGCGCATTCTTCCAATTAGCTCCATTATTTTTTCACATTTGCAACCTTGATCATATAGCACCTAAATCTCCCTACATACTTGATAGCAAACATCCACTTCACCCTTAAAGGAGCTCAACAAGTTAAAGCCAAAGATGATCTTTTCAAGTCATTCAACAACTCACTGATCCCCACAACCTTCCTACCATGAAACAATGGGAATACTACATAGATTCCAACCATGAAGAACACATTAAAGTTCAAATCTTGAAGCTCATTCAAGCAGCTTTTCAACTTGATGAGATCTTGGGAGAAGATGGAAACCTGTTCCTTGTAAATCCATGAGAGCTTATCCCATGGGAAGCCATAGTTGAAGAGGACACATAGGGCAAGGATGAGGTTGGGTTTACCTAAAAGGAATAAGTTGTTCAAGGGAAGAAGTTGAATTCGTTGGTGAGGTTATAATAGAGGAAGTGGTGGATAAAGAGAGTAATGTCTAGGGAGGAGAAATGCAGATGGAGAAGAGGGTTACTAAACAGGAAGGGGATTTGGAACTGATGAAGTTGGCATTGGCAGAGGGCAAGCAGCAAATAGAGTAGAGGTAGTCAGTGACAACTCCATAGTTTGTGCAAAGGCTAGATAGGGATAGGTGTTTAGCATACCATTGATGCACTTGAATAAGAGCTACTGGTGGAAGAAATTCATTCCTTCTTCTTTTGCCTCTTTATCTGGCTCTTTTTCAAGGATTTAGGAACTTGGGAGGAGCAAATCCTAATGTTAGGCCATCTTGACAAGGGCTCCAATGGGCTCCAATCAACCCTCGAGTTACTTGATGTAATTTCGAAATTTCAATCTTAATCCTTAAGTGCTTTTAAAACTATTCTGGATTGGATCATAAAACCAATTGAAAAGTCAACCGGGAGAAAATGTAGTTCGGTTGACAAATGGTTTTGTAATTTTTCTAAAAGCCATAAAAGTTCATTGATCTACAAGTCAACTACCAAGATCGATTAAAGCTACATCTAGTTTTATCACATTAAATATAGTATTCAACAAAAGCAAGGATAATGACGCATTCACCAACATCACGTCATTTCTCTTTCTTCATTGCATTTTAATGCTAATATATGTAAAAAGGGTTCTAGTAAACTATGAGTATGACCACCGACAGGCCATAGTATATTTGCATACACATTTGATTATACAGTTTTGTAAATATTTCAAAAAACTTTTTACTTCTCTTATTTCAAAAAAATTTCATTTAAAAATATTATCAAATGTAAAGCACACCCTTAGAAAGAAATTACATCTAATGAGAAATAGTTGCATCAAGACTTCATTTTATTATTTATTGGTATATTATACTTATACACTATTGGTAAAATTCTCAGTATACCCTAACATGTTCTCGTAAAGCATAGGTCAGTTGGGTTTTACTTTCAAATGGGTGACTTTAATATAGACATTTACCATCCAAGTAATCAAGTTATTTAGTATGTAAATTTAAAATTAAACATTGGAAAAGAACATAAGAGGAAGAAAAGGAAAATTCCTTATTGAAGAGCAAGAGAAACTAAAAAATTAGAAATATATTTATGCCAAAAACATGAACATATAGGCATAATCCATATTGACAATAGCATATATGAAACTTTACTCTCGTATGGCATAGAAGAATATTCAATTGAGTTTGTTTGAATACTGGTGGAGAATCTGCCTTACTCTAGTTGCAGATACAGATAATTATTTTTGCCTCATCTTGTTTAAAGAGCTTTTTTTTTACCTATTACACTCCAAACTAGGTTGATCATTGATCGATACCCTTGCGTAGCCTACTTAATTTTCACCTCTAAATTGATAATAACGTGCCTTGGAAGTTGTTACAAAATTCCAAATATATTAAATTATATATTTATCTAGTGATACTATTTCAGCACTTTTCGGAACAATCCATTCCACAATTGAAAATATGACATAAATATCTAACTAGTTTCTTACCACATAATCAACATAATCATTGAGTATTATTCCTTCAACCAAGTTTCAAAAGTAGATTATATTGTTCAACCTTTATATTTCTAAAAAAAAATCTTGATGAAAAGACTTGAATACAATAATCTATAATTGAAAGTAAAATAATGACAAAATGTTTGGAAGCTTAGTACATGACTTTATAGATGCACAAAAATTAACTTGTGGCTAAAAAAATGAGATACATGATAATTTGATTGAGATGACTAGCAAATAATGCATAATAATAATGCAACTTGACTAATTAATAGGTACATGATAGCAAGGAGATATGACAAAGAAAATGTGAATATAGATGATAATATATAAGATATGGATAACATTCTTATATGTCAGGATGTGTCGAGGACCCCCTTTTGGCATTCTTGTATGTTGGGCTAACTAAAAGCCCTTGTGAGTTAATATTTTAGCTCATTATCTTACAATAAACTTGGTGGGTTGGAATCATTAAGAAGCCTGTCAGGTACACAAATTACCCCTAAAGACGGCATGTTCTGTTAAAATTTTCGGATTTATCTTAAATTTTCACAACTCTATTCCATTGGTAGATTTCCAGAGGCATCACTTTTTTTAATTTTTTTCCTCTCACATAGCAAATGGTTAAAGGTTTCACTTATTTTTCATTTCAAATCAAGTGCATATTTAGGAATAGTAGATATTTCTATATATGATTTTCAGAAAAATTATAACTGCGTTTTGAAGCCTTTATTTTACAATAAGGAAGTACCTTGATTTGGGACTCTTCTCAAATTATTAAAATTTGCTTGAACTGTTCTAATTGATATTTATTTTAAATTTTGTTATAAATATTCTAATTTTAATATACAAATTATAAATGGTTATTTTGTTAATTAAGCTTTAAAATGTTATTTTTAAATATATTTGGAAAATCCTAAGATCGAAACATTTTTCTCAGACTGCTTATAATAAAATTCGAATATAAATGTGCGTTTATGAATAAAAGTTGCAAATTTTTAATTATGAGTTTTTAATTTGATGTTTGAAAATTAAAGCATAAAATTGGATTGGTTGATTGAGAAAATTTAGAAAATTTTGGTAATTTTATTGCCACATTAATGTTGGAAACATGTGGAAAACAAGTTAAATCTATGTTTTGATGATTAACAAATCAATTTGAGTAAGTCTTGGCTACTAACACGTTTGTGGAAATGTTTAAGGGATTTACATTTGAAGAAAATAGAGCATGGAAGCCAAGTCGTACCCCAAGTCGACTCAAAGATCGACTTCAAAGTGCCAAAACCGTCCAGAGTTGAAAACGGAAGAGGAGCAGGTGAAGTCGCAGGCCAAGTCGACTCCACTTGCAACTTGGGAAGCCAAGTCGCAAACGAAGTCGACCTCACCATCGACTTCAGATAAGAAATTCTCTCCAGAGTCGAATTCAGAACCCTAAGTACCGAAGTCGCACCCCAAGTCGACTCCACGTGCGACTTGAGGTGAAGTCGCAGACAAAGTCGACTCCACGTGCGACTTGAGGTGAAGTCGCAGACAAAGTCGACTCCGACATGGACTTGGATCGGGCAGAGGAGATTTTTTCAGAAGATAAGCTGGATTAAATGATTTCAAGATCAACTTAAGATTTCTCAAGTCGAAGGCAAAGCTCCAAGCATATTTTCAAGATATGAATATTAATGAATCAAAGGCAAAATCAACCAATACAAAGTCTCAAAGATTCACAAGGACTACAAAAAAGAAGAACAATCCAAGTTCAAGCAAGATGCATAAACCAAGAAGATTGTTCGAGTTCAAGACTCATGAGTTCTAAGGTTTGCAAATCATGAAGCAAATGAAAGCAAGGCACAATGATCCAAAAAGTAATACAAAAATGCAAAAGAACTAAAGGCATGGAGAAGACTAAGCAAAAGAAAAAGGTTTTCAAGTCTTCAAGTTCATAAAGCAAACTGTCGAGGTGAAGTCGCACCCGAAGTCGACTTCACCTGCGACTTGGGTCAAGTCGATGCCCAAGTCGACCCTGACTGGAACTTGAAGTTGCGAACAGAAGACGAAGTCGCACCCGAAGTCGACTCCATCTGCGACTTGGGCGAAGTCGCATCCGAGGTCGACTCCATCTGCGACTTGGGTCGCAACGGTCGGATTCTATTCGAACGTTGGCGCATTAAATGCGCGCCACCTACCTTCTAACGTTCGGATTCCCTCCAAAATTATAAATAGCATTCATGATGAACGAGGGAAGCAGCTGAGATCATTAAGTGAGCATAACTCCTATATTCAAGAGCTTCAAAGAGATCAAGTCATTCAAAGAAGAAGAACTCTGCCTCAAACTGCAAGAGCTCCATTTCAGATTCTTCAAAGCCTACAATACAAGTTCTTCTCTGAGCCAAATCGTTTCTACACATCTGTAAAGTGTAGATTTCTTTTGTTATTTCGTTTGTTTGTGTTGTACTTGATTTAGCTTGGGTAGCTAAGATAAAGTGTATGCAAAGTAGTGTGTGATTGGAGTGAGACTCATCACCTACTTGTGCAGTGTGTTGTTTAAGCCCCCTAGAGCTGGAATCTAGAAGAGAGAAGTGGCTCTAATTGTATTGGAAGAATACAATAGTGGAACCCAAGTCACAAGGAGTGTGAGTTTGGAAGAGTGGAGCAGGGAGGTTTCCCGAAACACTATAAAAATTCTTGTCTGCTTGATTTTATTTCTGCTCTCTACATTACATTGCTTTCCATTTTGTTTCTTCACTCAAGGGGATTGAACTTACAAGGGGTTAAGTTTTTTAAGTTACCAAAGAAATTTTTAAGAACCCAATTGACCCCTCCCCTCTTGGGTTTTGCCATCAATTCGGGACCAACAAGTTGTATCAAAGCAGGTCTTTGAGTTTACCAAAGAGATCTTATCGATATGGCATCCCAATCTACTTCCGTTCCCGCTTTTGCTGAAAGCCAATCATTCACAAGGCCACCATTGTTTGATGGGAACAACTTTGGCTATTGGAAGCTTCGTATGAAGCAACTCATCATGGCTACTGATATGGATTCTTGGATTGCAATCCAAGACGGCGTAACCTTGCCAATTGATGAAAGAGCTTCCAAATGGACCGAAGAGGAAGTGAGAACCGTCAAGAGTAATGCTAAGGCTATGAACTCTTTATTTTGTGCTCTTTCAGCTTCTGAGTATGATAGAGTATCATCTTGTCTAACTACAAAAGAAATATGGGACACTCTAACGTCCATTTATGAAGGAACCTCTCAAGTCCAAGGGACTAGAAGAAATATTCTGATAGGAGAGTTGGAAAGCTTTAGAATGTTAGAAACAGAAAACATTTCTGAGATGTTTGCAAGATTCTCTAAGATTACTAACTCTTTGAAAGGTCTTGGAAAGGCTATCTCTGAATCCGAACAGTTTATGAAGATATTAAGAGCTCTACCGGATTCATGGACTCCAAAGATTACAGCAATTGAAGAAGCCAAAGACCTCAACACCTTAAAGCTAGAAGATCTCATTAGCTCATTAATGTCACATGAGCTAATCAAGAAAAGGAATGAGGATCAACACAAAGGCAAAAGAGCAATTGCCTTGAAAGCCACACAAGACACAGACGACACCTCATCCTCTCAAAACGACGACGAGATTGCCCTACTCACAAAACGTTTCAGAAAATTTGTGAGGAAAGGCGGAAATTTCAGAAATTTCAAAGACAGAAATTCCAGAGAGAAAAAGAAAGAACCAACCAAATGCTATAGATGCGGGGGCGTAGGACATATGCAAGCTCAATGTCCTACACCGGAAGAGAGGCCAAAGTAAAATCATGAAAGGAAGGAGGGACATGAAGGCAGAAAACACCAAAGGCCTAAGGGAAGAGGCATGAATGTCAATGAAGAGACTTCATCAACAAGCAGCTCTTCAACCGACGACAACGATGCAGCAAATTGCGCAAGAATATGCTGCATGGCACGGATCGAACAAGAAGAAGACTTGTTATGCCTAAACACAACTGAAGTTTTGGAAGAACAATCCACCTCAACAAAATGCACAAGCAATGAAGAGGTAACTTCCAAACCTTGCTATTCTCAATCAAGTTATTCTTCTTTTCATGAATGCCTCAAATGTACTGAATTAAAAGAACTACAACTTGCATATGATTCATTATATGAGGAAATCAAAAAGCTAGGAAACAAGTTGACATTGAAGAGACAACAATGTAACTTCGTTATTATTGAAAATAGAAAACTAGCTGAAAAATCAACAAAACTGAAAGAAGAAAATGAATCATTGTTGAAAGAGGTAGAGAAACTGAAAAAGGAGAACAAATCATTAAATGAATCATTAGCTAAGTTCTCTAATCCAGGAGAAAGTGTTAAAATATTTCTGAATATGACCTCCCAAACACATAAAAGAGGTCTTGGATATCATACATTTGAGCAAGGAGAAAGTAGCAAATCAAATGTGCAAATACTTTAGAAATATCAAACTAAAACTGCATCTATATACAAGCCACAAAAGAAAAATTTTAAGTGGACTAGAAGACCAACAATTGAACCATTGCATACTTGGAGGCCTACTCCAAGATTACCTATGGCTTGTAATTTCTGCAATAAAATGGGTCATAAAACTTACAAATGTAATTTTAAGAAATTATATGACCATGGTGCAAAATTAGTTTGGGTTCCAAGAAACACAAGATTTGGGCTTTCGAAGTTAGAACAACAAAGATTGATTTATATTACTAACCCAAATGGACCCATAAAATGGGTACCAAGGAGATAAGATTTATTTGCTTATTTTTCAGACATGTTTTAAGGCAAAGGCAAACAATGAATGGTTCATGAATAGCGGTTGCTCAAGGCATATGACCGGTGAAAGAAGTTTATTTCATAAACTTAAGCCTTGCAATGATGGAATGGTTGCCTTTGGCAATAATGAAAAAGGTAAAATTAAAGGTAAAGGAAATATACATAGTATTTCAAATGCATGCATGGAAGACGTTTTGTTTGTAGAGGACTCAAACACAATTTAATGAGTATTAGCCAATTATGTGATAAAGGATACAAAGTTGTGTTTGAATCATCTATATGTAATATATTTGATGGAGAACATATCATGTTTAGTGGTAAAAGACATGGAAATGTATATTTGGCTTCACTTGATGAATTAAATGGTCAATGTCTAATGGCCATTGATAATGATCCATGGGTTTGGCATAAAAGGCTTGGACATATAAACATGGGAAACATAAAGACCTTATGGAAAAAGAGTTTGGTAGAAGGCTTGCCAAAGTTGAAATATGACAAAGACAAAATCTGCAAGGCATGTCAATTATCTAAACAACCAAAGATGTCTTTTTCTACCAAAAAGGAGATTTCCACCACAAGGCCACTTGAATTGCTATAGTTGATGATTTTTCAAGATTTACATGGATAATTCTCTTAGCTAGTAAAGACGAAGCCTTCTCTATGTTTTCAACCTTTGTAAACTTGGTAGAAAATGAAAAACAAAGTACTATTATGTCTATAAGAAGTGATCATGGTGGTGAATTTGAGAACAAACGATTCATAGAATTATGTAATGAAAAAGGAATTCATCACATATTTTCTGTACCAAGGACTCCACAACAAAATGGAGTAGTTGAAAGGAAAAACAGAACTATGCAAGAGATGGCTAGAACAATGCTAAATGAGAGCAAATTATCCAAGAAGTTTTGGGGTGAAGCTGTAAGTACAGCTTGTCATGTTTTGAATCGAGTTACCATTAGAGCAATATTGAAAAAGACCCCATATGAGCTATGGAAAGGAAGAAAACCAAATATATCATATTTTCATGCTTTTGGATGCACATGCTATGTTTTGAACAATGGAAAAACCAACTTGGAAAAACTAGATGCTAAAAGTGATGAGGCAATATTCCTTGGTTATTCATCAAATAGCAAAGCATATAGAGTCTTCAATAAACGAAACCAAGTTGTAGAAGAATCCATACATGTTATTTTTGATGAAACTAACTCTTGCTTCAAAAGAAAAGATGATTTAAGTGATGCAGATGACATAGCAAGCAATCTTGAAAAATTGCATATGGAAAAGCAAGAAGATTCCATGGAGGAAAGGGTAAGTGAAGGTAATAATTACAAACCTCCAACTGATTTGAAATTCAAACATGCCCATCCAATTGAACAAGTTATAAGGAATGTGTATAAAGGTGTAAAAACTAGAAGATCAAAACAAAATGTTTGTGGAAAATACGCCTTTGTATCTAAAATTGAACCTTCTAATATTGATCAAGCTCTTGATGATGAAAACTGGATCATGGCAATGCAAGAAGAGCTAAATCAATTTGAAAGAAATCTAGTTTGGCATCTTGTTCCTAGACCAAACAATTGTATTGTTATTGGCACCAAGTGGGTCTTTAGGAACAAATTAGATGAAAGTGGACTTGTAGTGAGAAACAAAGCTAGACTTGTGGCAAAAGGATACTCACAAGAAGAAGGAATAGATTTTGAGGAATCCTATGCCCCGGTTGCTAGATTGGAAGCAATTCGCATCTTACTAGCTTTTGCATCTCACATGAACTTTAAATTTTTTCAAATGGATGTCAAAAGTGCTTTTCTGAATGGTTATATAAATGAACAGGTGTATGTAGAACAACCACCTGGATTTGAAGAAAAAGATCAATCTAAATTTGTATACAAGTTAACCAAAGCATTATATGGATTAAAACAAGCTCCAAGGGCTTGGTATGATAGATTGAGCAAATTTCTGATTGATCATGATTTTCAAAAAGAAAAGGTAGACACCACTTTGTTTATTAAATATAAAGAAAAGGATATATTAATCATTCAAATTTATGTTGATGATATCATTTTCGGTGCTACTAATGAGACTCTTTGTCAAGAATTTTCTGAGCTTATGCAGAAAGAATTTGAGATAAGCATGATGGGAGAGCTAAACTTCTTCCTTGGACTGCAAATCAAGCAATCAAATGAAGGAATCTTCATTAACCAGTCCAAGTATATCAAAGAAATGCTGAAGAAGTTTGGCATGGAGAACAGCAAAGGAGTAAGCACGCCTATGAGCTCTACAATCAAAATGGACAACGATGAGAAGGGAAAAGCAGTTGATTTGAAATTGTATAGAAGTATGATAGGTTCTTTGTTGTATTTGACTGCATCTAGGCCTAATATATTGTTTAGTGTGTGTATGTGCTCTAGATTTCAATCATGTCCAAAAGAATCACACTTGGTAGCAGTGAAAAGAATTTTCAGATACCTAGTAGACACTACCAATTTAGAACTTTGGTTTCCAAAGGGCTCTAATTTTGATCTAATCAGCTACTCAGATGCGGATTTTGCCGGTTACAAAGTAGATAGAAAAAGCACTAGTGGAACATGTCAATTTCTTGGAAGCATGTTGGTTTCATGGTTTTCAAGAAAACAAACTATTGTTGCTTTATCTACGGCGGAAGCCGAATACATTGCCGCCGGGAGCTGTTGTGCCCAATTACTTTGGATGAAACAGCAACTTAGGGACTATGGCATGAATTTTAAGGATATACGCATTAGATGTGATAATACTAGTGTCATATGTTTAACTAAAAATCCCGTCTTGCATTCGAGGACCAAACATATAGACCTTAGATACCATTTTATTAGAGAACATGTGGAAAATCATGACATATGTTCGGTATATGTAAGAACAGAGGATCAAGTTGCAGACATATTTACTAAGCCCCTAGCAAAAGAAGCATTTTATAAGATTAGAAATGACATGGGAATGATTAATTTAACTTAGCACAAATTGAGGGGGAGCACCTGTTTAGGGGGAGCAAACCCACCTATCTCTTTCTTCTCTTAATTAACTTTTTGATATATTGACAAAAAGGGGGAGAAGAGTAGGATTTGAGTCCAAATGAATCCAAAAAGGGGAGAAGAGTATGTTTATGTTTAGGGAGAAGAGTAGGATATGTTTGGGGAGAAAAGTAGGATATGATTGTTGAATGCTTTCAAAATGCAAACTTATCATATTCTTAAATAAATGAAAGGTATATACTCAAATCGGTTTTGTCAATCATCAAAAAGGGGGAGATTGTTGGAAACATGTGGAAAACAAGTTAAATCTATGTTTCGATGATTAACAAATCAATTTGAGTAAGTCTTGGCTACTAACACGTTTGTGGAAATGTTTAAGGGATTTACATTTGAAGAAAATAGAAGCCAAGTCGTACCCCAAGTCGACTCAAAGATTGACTTCAAAGTGCCAAAACCGTCTAGAGTTGAAAATGAAAGAGGAGCAGGTGAAGTCGCAGGCCAAGTCGACTCCACTTGCAACTTGGGAAGCCAAGTCGCAAACGAAGTCGACCTCACCATCGACTTCAGACGAGAAATTCACTCCAGAGTCGAATTCAGAACCCTAAGTACCGAAGTCGCACCCCAAGTCGACTCCACGTGCGACTTGAGGTGAAGTTGCAGACGAAGTCGACTCCGACATGGACTTGGATCGGGCAGAGGAGATTTTTTCAAAAGATAAGCTGGATTAAATGATTTCAAGATCAACTTAAGATTTCTCAAGTCGAAGGCAAAGCTCCAAGCATATTTTCAAGATATGAATATTAATGAATCAAAGGCAAAATCAACCAATACAAAGTCTCAAAGATTCACAAGGACTACAAAGAAGAAGAACAATCCAAGTTCAAGCAAGATGCATAAACAAAGAAGATTGTTCGAGTTCAAGACTCATGAGTTCTAAGGTTTGCAAATCATGAAGCAAATGAAAGCAAGGCACAATGATCCAAAAAGTAATACAAAAATGCAAAAGAACTAAAGGCATGGAGAAGACTAAGCAAAAGAAAAAGGTTTTCAAGTCTTCAAGTTCATAAAGCAAACTGCCGAGGTGAAGTCGCACCCGAAGTCGACTTCACCTGCGACTTAGGTCAAGTCGATGCCCAAGTCGACCCTGACTGGAACTTGAAGTTGCGAACAGAAGACGAAGTCGCACCCGAAGTCGACTCCATCTGCGACTTGGGCGAAGTCGCATCCGAGGTCGACTCCGTCTGCGACTTGGGTCGCAACGGTCGGATTCTATTCGAACGTTGGCGCATTAAATGAGCGCCACCTACCTTCTAACGTTCGGATTCCCTCCAAAATTATAAATAGCATTCATGATGAACGAGGGAAGCAGCTGAGAATCATTAAGTGAGCACTTATATTCAAGAGCTTCAAAGAGATCAAGTCATTCAAAGAAGAAGAACTCTGCTTCAAACTGCAAGAGCTCCATTTCAGATTCTTCAAAGCCTACAATACAAGTTCTTCTCTGAGCCAAATCGTTTCTACACATCTGTAAAGTGTAGATTTCTTTTGTTATTTTGTTTGTTTGTGTTGTACTTGATTTAGCTTGGGTAGCTAAGATAAAGTGTATGCAAAGTAGTGTGTGATTGGAGTGAGACTCATCACCTACTTGTGCAGTGTGTTGTTTAAGCCCCCTAGAGCTGGAATCTAGAAGAGAGAAGTGGCTCTAATTGTATTGGAAGAATACAATAGTGGAACCCAAGTCACAAGGAGTGTGAGTTTAGAAGAGTGGAGTAGGGAGGTTGCCCGAACCACTATAAAAATTCTTGTCTGCTTGATTTTATTTCTGCTCTCTACATTACATTGCTTTCCATTTTGTTTCTTCACTCAAGGGGATTGAACTTACAAGGGGTTAAGTTTTTTAAGTTACCAAAGAAATTTTTAAGAACCCAATTCACCCCTCCCCTCTTGGATTTTGCCATCAATTCGGGACCAACAATTAAATCCTCAAGGTTTTGTCTAAGCATACGAGGACTACAATAGCCTACCATTTTGTGTCAATTCACTGCACAAGTATTGCCTCTCGCCTTTTGCATTCAATACTCTTGCATCTATAAGTGAAAGCATTCGAACCAGAGATCAATAGTTCTGTTACTTCTTGTGACCTAATTCTTGGATTTAGTGCTAATGGTGCAAGATGCAAGAACATCGAATCCGAATGTAAGAGATAATGCTCAAGAGTAGTGGGTCAACACAGAAGAATGGATCAAAGTAGGTCGCAAATACTTGAACGAAAGCTTACGAGTCTTAAGTGGAAACTTAGGGAGGCCCAGGGTGTGACACATTTAATTACAAGCAACTCATATATCCAATCATGATGAATATTTCATTGGGCCCACTTCTATGTAATCGAGTTACATAGAAGTGGTTCCATATGATCTCCTCAAAATTTAAGATTTTAATACTTGATGGAAAATCCAATCTTTATAATTAGCATCATTTGTTTAGTTATGAGACTAAGTTTCATTCAAATTCATTATGTGCATAGGCCATATTTACTTAAAAATAGATACATTTATGTGTAAATTAGAGAATGCTTAGATCTATTCACATATGTATTGGATATAGTAATACTTTATAAAATCAATTATCTATATAAGAATGATATTTTAGATGATAATTTACACACACACACACACACACACACACACACACACACACACATATATATATATATCCATATAGTTTGATGCTATTGCAGATATACATATTACTTTCATGAATTGTATATTACCGTTACATAATTTTACCAAATTTGCTTATTACCCATCAGTGTGCTTTCCTGTTAGCTGCCATCGATACTTTGCCTAATATTTTGGAAAAGGAGAAAATATCCTTTTTAAAATCTATATTAGAAGCAATCTGGAACAAATAAATCTATTGCATGTGAGGATTTTGGTTAATCAGAAGGAGAGTTTGGAAAGTTTAGGTGGAAAGTGTAGATATTTTTTAACACTTTTGCAATTTTTTTGAAAATCAAAACGCATCTCCTGAAATTTCATAGCATTTGGGAATCATATAATTTATTAAAAAATTGTCTAATGATTGGAATGATTTTTGACGCAATGTTGAAATTTCTAGAATGAGTCTTGAGCTTAGTTTCAAAGTCCACCCTCAGTTTGAACCAAAAAAAATATATCATGCCAAATTACTATGAGATGAAGTGAACAGGCCTTGTGCTTAAATTGTTTGCTCTTGAACTCAGAAGTTTGCAATTTTTTTAGATGTAATTTGTGCTAGCGATTTTGGAAAGTTATGATGCATGTTGAAAAAATGAGTTCTATTGAAAAAAAGAAATTCAAAAAACAAAAACAAATGCACACACATACACAATTAATACTTGAATGCCTCTAAGATAGCATGCATGTGAGGTTTTTTCGCTTGAAACCAGGAATTGAGAAGGCTAGATTTACTTAGTGGTTTCTCATAATACAACCTTGTTTGTGCAGATCAGGTTTTAACACTCAACTCATGAAAATCTACTTTTTGCAGAAAAGAACTCTTTTTTTTAAATAAAAAAAAAAATTGCTCTTGTTTTTACTCTAAGTTGAGGGAGGATGTTTAGATTATTCCTACACGAAATACTAAACTCAACTTAGGTATTTATGCTAGAAGATCGGAAAGATAAGATTTATGGGAAAAGGGGTTGAAAAACCAATAATTTCACTTGTCCCAAACTCCCGAATTTGACGTTGTCTAAGAAATTTCAAGTATTAGTAGAATTTATATAGCATAAACAACTCAAATATGCCCCTCAAGGAAAACACAAAGCTTATTTAGCATGTTAAAATGGAGGCCAAAACTTACCAGCAAGGGAAGAAGAAGACTATTGAAAATGACGTGCTGGGGAACTTTTGCAAAGAACCCCATAATTTTAACATTTTGCAAAAAAACCCTAACTTTTATAAAGTTGCATGCTAATCGCAAAGAAAATGTTAATTGATAAATCATATATTTTAAAATGGAAATAAATGAACTCTTATTGAGAAGAAATTGCAAAAAGCCCCTTCCAATCATAGCTTTTATTTTTAGCAGTGCTTCATTTTATGGGAAATTGGAGAGTACTCTTAACTAGTTAGAAATTTTTGATGAGAAACTCTAGGGATGAAGACTACCAAAAATTTATGTCAACTACATATATGACTAATCAATCTGTTTAACTATATTTTCTTTACTCTCCATCATTATCGCTCTCATATCATATCATTTTCATCATATTTAAAAATTTTTACAACAAAAATTTTTCCTTTAAAATTTTTATCACTTCTCGAACACATCCATAATATAAAATGGTGTGATATAAAATACATTACAAGAATATTACTCTTTAGCAATCAATTCCATTCATTTTAAAAGTTAGAATTTGTTTGCAAAATATATAATTCCGTTGACAATTGACAGATTGCTACGACTCGTTTGGGAACGAATTTCTGAACAATAAACAGGTTGCAGCGAGCTGACGATCCAGCCTAGGTTATTAGCAATGAAATTAATTTTCCTAAGTTTTGTTACCATTGTAAAATAAGGCCTATCATCCATGTCTAATGGGAATAGTTTTTCGTGGAATTTTCGTTAATGTTTTTCCTTTGAAATCTAAAAAAAAATAAAAATAAAAATTGAATCTTTGGGACCGAATCCAATGTTCCCCTTCTTGATATCATCGATAACGAATAGAATCTTTCTGTGTGGCTGCCGATAAAAAGATGAGGGTAAAACCATAACTGTAGGCTTTTAAAAAAATTATTTTTCTTTTCTTTCGCATGATTTTATGAAACCCTTCTTCAACGTAAATATCTTAAGTATGTCAGCTCACCTTCTTAATCACGTCAAGTTGTAAAGCCCCTCAGGGATCTAAAAAGGGGTAGAAAGCGCCACAGGAACTTAGTGCAGCTCGTTGCCTGTGCCACGAACATGGAGAATTCCTTCTTATCCACCATGCACAACAAAATCGAACGCACCCCGATGCTATGCTCTCTAAGCGAATGAGGCTATTCTCAAAAATCAAATAATTTACTAACGTTACATTGCCTTCCATGTAATGGCAACGGTTACTGTGGGTGGCTATTTTGATGAAACTACATGAGAGTGATATACGATCCGTAAAATTGCATAGATATATTTACAATTTCAGTAAATTTATATGGATATATATATATATATGCAAATTACTCTATTCTATTTTATATTTATTCTGAATTATGTTACAAATATTCTAATTTTAATATATAAGTTATAAACGGCTAGTGTTGTTAGTTAAATATTATTTTTTTGTATATTTGGAAAATCCTAAGAGTCGAATCTTTCTCTCAAATTGCTTATAATAAAATTTCAATATTATTACATATCTAAATAGATAAAAGATGTTTTCATCAAAAAAAATAGATAAAAGATGTGATTTTTTAATTCTTAATTCTTAATTCAATTATTAAAAGATCGGTGGAAATTCTAGGATAGAAAGTTAAAATTATATCAATTGATTGAGATATTTTAGAGAATTTCAACAGTTCATTGATATATTGAAACAACTTCAACCCATCCTCTTCCCACCCCACTCCCCCTCAAACCAAATGGCTACACTATATCTCCACCTTTGTTCAAGCATATAAGGATGGTCCCCAACCCATGGGAAGGGCTTCCCACGATTCTCTCATGAAAAGCCTAATCCTTATTATCTATTTTTGTTAGACAATTTGGATTGCATCATCCATTTTGGAATTGAAACATTAGTGAATAGGGCATTGATCGGCAACTACTTTCACTTCATCTCTTTCTTTCTTTTCTGGGTCAGTAGCTTCTTTATGACCGATGAGTTGGCACTATTGAAGATTTGCTGCTATTACCAACGACATTCCATTGTAGCAATGAAGTTGGTGGGATTGAGGAACGGTAGTAATTTTTTTAAATCCAGGCTATTAGGGGACAAATTTGATCTGATGAGTTGTTCACTAGAGTTATGAAGTCGACACAAGTCATTGGCAAGTTCTAATCATCAATCCAGCAGCCGATGGATTTTGAGACAGCTATGGCGTCTACAGTTTGGAATCATGTAGAAAGTGATGGCCAGTTCTGATCATCAATCCAACAGCTGATGGATTTTGAGACAGCTATGATGTCTAGGGTTTGGAATCATGTAGAAAGCGATGCACCATGTGTATTCTATTGTGATGGACAGAAGTTCGACTTAAATTCGGCACAGTTTGTTTATTCAAATCCGATAATTCTGGTGCCCAATTTGGGTTATTCGAAAGTCATTTTTTATGTTTTGAGGCACCCTAAATCATGTGGATGGTTCGGATTGTGCAAATTCAGCTTATTAAATTGTAAATAAAAATAATCATGCAGATGGTTAAAATAGTTTATATATTTTAGTTTTAAATGTAAATAAAAATAATATAACCGCTATTGACATAAACTTAATTAAAAATACTCATTTTTTATTTTGATGATAATTTATTTATGTTTTGTAATAAAGGTTAAAGTTGAAATAAACTAAGTGAATCAAAATTATTATTTCCAACAACAAAAAAATAATTTTCTACAAATCTAAAAAAACTTAATTATTAAATCAGTCCCAAAAAGTCATATATATTTATTTAGTTTATTTAAATTTATTTCTATTTTTTGATAATTTATTTATGTTTTATAATAAAGGTTAAAGTAGATGTAAACCAAGTGAATCAAAATTATTATTTCCAACAACTTCAAAAAATAATTTTCTACCAATCTAAAAAAATTAATTATTAAACTAATTCTAAAAATTCATATATAATTATATTATTAAATCTAAATCACAATTATATATAATTTAAATAAATGTAATTTATCATATTTTCACTTTAAAAGTCATATATGTAACAATTATTATAGTTTTACATATTTATTTAAATTTTTATTTCATTGAATTTAAAATAATTATTATTTTTTAATTATAAGTTTACATATTTATTTAGTTGTTAAATTATTTAATCCAAAATCAAGGTTCTAAAAAGAATTATTAAGTATATATCTTTCACAAAATACACAAATTTATCTAAATTATTTTTGAAAATATTAAAATTAGATGTGATTAGATGTTATTAAATATCGTTAGATCTGGCTAAATATCTTTAGATACCACTAGATTTAGGTGGATTTCAATAAATCCTATTACCGAAGTTTTAAGTTTTGTAATTAAAGTATAAATTACTTTATAAGGGGCTTAGGATCATATTATATATTTTAAATTAGGATTAACTTATTAATATTAAAAGTTAGATATAGTTGATGTCGTTAGATCTAGTTAGATGTTGTCACATCTGCTTAGATGCTATTAGATTTGATTAGATACTATTAGATGTCGTTAAATGTTCTTAGATGTCATTAGATTTAGGTTAATTTTATTAAATCCTATTTTCTGAGTTTTAATTTTTACAGTTAAGGTATAAATGACCTTTAAGGAGCCTATGATCATATTACATGTGTTAAATTGAACTTAATTTAATAAAGTAAAAAATTGGATCTAGTTAGATGTTATTAGATCTAGTTCGATACTGTTAGATTTAGATAGATTTCATCAAATCATATTATCTAAGTTTTAATTTTTATAGTTATAGTATAAATAACCTTATAAGAGGCCTAAGATTATATTACAAGAGTTAAATGTAAACCTTCTATTTTAAATTTAGAAGAAAATTTATATTTTTGCAAATTTGTGTACATAATAAATATTTTTTAAAATTTTTTTTTATGATAATAC
This sequence comes from Annona cherimola, assembly GCA_030490835.1. Lineage (NCBI taxonomy): Eukaryota > Viridiplantae > Streptophyta > Magnoliopsida > Magnoliales > Annonaceae > Annona > Annona cherimola. The sequence goes on from CM059976.1 coordinate 52,355,922, forward strand.
ATGTCTTAAATATTTGAATTTTACTATTGATATGTATAATATGTTCAAGTATATCATTAGCATCAATTTGGGAAGGTTTTGAAGCAAAGAAGGGTATTTTGATATTTTACAATACATCTGGTGTGAAACTGCAAATTTCAGCAACTTAGGTGTGTCAAATAAGTAACAAGAAAGGGGTGTGAATTGTAAAATGAAAAAATTCCAGCAATATAGGCCATGTGGAATTCAAATGGCACGAGTCAAATTTGATCGTCTAGAAAGGGGGCAAATGACTTCTTAATAGCCAAAATAATTAAATAATTAATTAAAAATAAAAATTACATAAATGAGGTGGCTGTTTATCTATTCCTTTGCTAGAAAATCTCTACAACTTATAAACAAGGGGTGTGGCCCATGTTTGATAAAAATGGAGAGTAAAGAGAGTAGATGTGGCCTTAATTAAGTGATCTCATCCATCAATCATCATTATCAAGGTTAGTTATCAATTATTTTATGTATTTCTTTCTAAATTCAATAAGGAACAAGGGTAGAGATCAATTTGGACTGTTGAATTGAGAGATTTGAAGGAAAGGAATTGATGTTCATAGAAATTAGATTTGTTGAAGATAATGTAGGTCGAATTGAATCTATGAATTAACAATTTTTGATACTTGAACATGTCCGTTATTAGGGGCTGTTATTTAGGAAGGTGGGTCCAAACAAATCATTTACCATTGAACAGCAAGAAGATGATCTCAACTTTTCAACCCATTCTTCCATACATAATCTGGATGATCCAAATCATTAGATGATGTAAAATTTAGTTTTACATATAGAAATGACATTAGATCATGTTTGGACACCTTGATGGATAATTAGATTTGCAAATTTGCAAATTTTTTCAATAATTTTTGAAATAGTGGAAAGTGTAACAAGTTGATCTAAACCATTAAAAGTTTAATTAAAAATACAATCTCATGATCTAAATAGCTAGATCAAGGCTAAATAAATTATTGTCTATGACCTATGTGTTAAACCTGTGGTCAAGAATGTCATTAGTGAGTTAAATTAACAATTATAACTGGTTATAACTTAACTTACACCACCTCTGTGGTATATCTAGAACGTAAAAGAAAAATATAAAAGAAATAGTAAATGAGCGATTTTTAGTATGAAATTTCACTAATATCTCATGACATTATAATTAAGGAAAATCATAATTTCATCTTAAAATGTTAAGCCGATTGTAAATTAAAAATCCAAGAAAATCCGCCTGAATAGGGTAGAAGGCTATCAGAATCAGTTGTACTAATTGATTTTTAATAATTTTTATACAAGAGAATAGAGAAAGAACATTTTGTATGATTTAAAGTACATATTGAATATCACTCCTCGAAAATAAAAATTGATTTTTGGATGGCATAAATATGGGTAATAATTAACACGATTTAAACCATCCTGAAACTCATACCCTTGTTCAGCGGAGTAAAAATATATAAATAAATATAAATAATTAATATTTTGTTTTACAAATATCTTTTTTAGTTACTTAATGTAGTTATTAATGTATGACAGAAATTTCAAACTTAAAAATTTATTGCATATATATTGCATATGGATTTAAATTTGATTTGGATTTGTGATTGAATTTATATTTTGTCAACTCTTATGCGTATTATTTACTCAAGTTTTGTCAGTTTACATTAATATGCTTTATTTACTGAGTTTGCCTGGACTCATTGTATTTTGTTAACTTTTTTAGATACTAGGTATGTGGGTGAAAACGTGTCTTCCTGATTATTTGGTGGAGTTGTTTCTCCAACTTTGTAAGAATGTCTCAAAGCTTTCTGTGTAATACATGTTGAGATGTATGTAAATATCTCCCAATCAAAAAAAAAAAAAAAAAAAAAAAGGTATGTGGGTGAAAACCAACATGGGGTTGGTGTACTAGTGAGACTAAGACTTGATGAATCCAGATCTAGAGTTATCTATTTTTTGTTTATAAAGAGTGATCAGTGGATATGTGAAGTGTGTAATTCATAAATCTAATCGTTTGAAGCTAATTTAATTTGAATTTAATGAAATATTTGGTTTATGATAACCTGATGAATTTTATTATTGCACTTATGTATGTTCTCCCATTATCATCAGTCCTGTTGACGAGGCATATTTTTAACCATGGATCCACTACCATTATAAGATTGATTTCAGTTCCAAAAAAAAAATTATTATTATGCGATTTTTCATTTAAAAAAAAGAAGAAGAAGAAAGGGAAATTACAAATGAATAATTATGAAAATTAATAAAAAAAAAAAGAAGAAGAAAAAAGAAGAAGAAAATAATACAAAAGAAAAGAAAGAAAATGGGCAGTTGGTCAAGCAAGAGCGGAAATATATATAAGTAAAATAAAATAATGTGTGTGAGCCTTGGCCATCCGAATAGAGAATTTCAATAGGAGATGGTGCCCACTTGAAATCTACCGGGTTTATGATGGGCCCAAAAGCAAAATAATAATAATAATAAAATAATGATGATAATAATAATAATATAATAATAATAATTAACAATAATGGTAATAATAATGATATACCCCGGATAATTTTCCGCTCCGCAGTCATTGCCTCTATCACAAAAATATTTTAAAAAAAAAAGAAGAGAGAGAAAAGAAAAGAAAACAAATATATATATAATCTTCGTTTCACCACCTCTGCGACGAAAATGGCAACTCCAACCCCGGCGCAAGCAAAAGCAATGGATGCAAACGAGGAAGATGAGGAGGAAGTGGAGGATCGGCTGGAGCCGAGAGCCGAGACGCTGGGATCGATGGCTGGGAGAGGAGTGCAGTGGGCGCTGATTGGCTACCCCGGCATGCAGAAGCACATCTACGCTGTGCGACTGTCGAAACTTCTAGAGGTCCCGCACATTTCCATGGGTAGCCTCGTGCGGCAGGAACTAAACTCTCGTTCTTCCCTTCACAAACAGATTTCAAATGCAGTGAATGAGGGGAAGCTTGTTCCAGAAGATATAATCTTCGGACTGTTGTCAAAAAGGTTGGAGAAAGGATATCACAGAGGCGAAACTGGATTTATATTGGATGGCTTACCTCGAACTCAAATCCAAGCTGAGATCCTTGATCAAATTGCTGACATCGATCTTGTTGTGAATTTCAAATGCAACAAAGACTGCTTGCTAAAGAAACACTTAGGCAGTGGCATATGTGCCTGCTGTGGAAAATCATCCAACGTGTCTGGTCTGGAGTATGCTAGTCTACCTGTATGCTCTGGCAAACTAGCCCAGCATACTCAGTTAAATTCTTGTGCAATTGCTGACGATGCTTGGAAGGAAAAAGTCCGTATATATGCATAGCAGAGCAAGCCTATGGAAGACTACTACAGGAAGCAGCGGAAGCTTCTGGACTTTCATGTGGCAAGTAGGCCTGGAGAAACCCGGCAGGGCCTTTTGGCTGCACTCCATCTCCAACACGTGGATGCCATCAATTCATCTTCTTCACACAAGTTGTCTGCATGAGCGCTTGCGTGCAGCAGTGACCTCAGCCTTGGTTTGCTCCCCTTCCCCTCCTTGAGTCCAGATATATAAAAATAGCATAAGTGCGACGGACCAGATAGCAGGCTCTGTTGCTAAACAGCCTTTCGGCAGAAATAGATAACTTGACGCTCAAGCAAAGTTATTCGTTTTCTCGATGAAGAGGGTGACGTGTAACTGGAAATACAGTCGCTTGAACGGCGAAATAACTTAACGGGTCCCAAGCAAACGAAGTTCCGCGAAAATGGTTAGTACTGCGTGACTACAGTTTCGCGGCAACGAAGTTCCGCGGACACACTCATGCTGAGATAGCCTCGCGGCCGAACGACCTCCGAGTCGCCTATAAATAGAGGCCCTTGGCCCTTCATCATGGAGACGACAACAAGGAGAGAACTTCAGGAAGAGAGGAGACAACTCCAAGGCAAACGGGGCAAGCTCTCTCACACGGAAGGAAAAGAGAACGTAAGTTCTCAAGATTTTTTTATGGGAGGTAAAAAAAAGAAAAAAAAAAGAAGTTTCTTCCTTATTAAATATATATATATACATATATATTATTTTCAAAAACTACTTTTCCCAATGTGGATACTCCCCGACTGGCGGGTTGAATTGACACGCGGGTTAAGTATTTTTCTCCTTTAAAAATAAAATAAAAATATATATGTGTGTATTTTCTATATATAAAAATATATATACATATATACATATATATTATTTTCAAAAACTACTTTTCCCAACGTGGATACTCCCCGACTAGCGGGTTGAATCGACACGCGGGTTAAGTATTTTTCTCCTTTAAAAATAAAATAAAAATATATATGTGTGTATTTTCTATATATAAAAATATATATACATATATACATATATATTATTTTCAAAAACTACTTTTCCCAACATGGATACTCCCCAACTGGCAGGTTGAATTGACACACGGGTTAAGTATTTTCCACTTTCAAAAAAAAAAAATATATATATATATATATATTGTATTATAGTAAAGCGTTTTTATGATAAAAAAATAAAAATATATATATAATAGTATATATGTATATAGGCCCCGGGGTCCTGGTATCTCCCCGGGTGCGATATATATATATTATATATAGTACAGCGTTTTTATGATAAATATATATATAATAGTATATATATATATATGGGCCCCTGGGTCCCAGGACCTCCCCGGGTACGCCATATATATATATATTATATATAGTAAAGCATTTTTATGATTAAAAATATATATATATATATATAATAGTATATATATATATAGGCTCCGGGGTCCCGAGATCTCCCCGGGTACGCCATATATATATATGATATATAGTTAAGCGTTTTATGATAAATATATATATATATAATAGTATATATGTATATAGGCCCCGGGGTCCCGGTATCTCCCCGGGTGCTCTATATAGGTGCTATATATATATATTATATATATAGGTGCTATATATATATATTATATATATATAGGTGCTATATATATATATTATATATATATAGTAAAGCGTTTTTATGATAAATATATATAATAGTATATAAAGCGTTTTTATGATAAATATATATAATAGTATATATATATAGGCCCCGGGGTCCCAGGACCTCCCCGGGTACGCCATATATATATATTATATATATAGTAAAGCATTTTTATGATAATATATATATAATAATATATATATAGGCTCCGGGGTCCCGGGATCTCCCCTGGTTCGCCATATATATATATATGATATAACGTTAAGCGTTTTATGATAAAAAATATATATATAATAGTATATATGTATATAGGCCCCGGGGTCCCGGTATCTCCTCGGGTGTGCTATATATATTATATATATATAGTAAAGCGTTTTTATGATAAAATATATATATTTATAATAGTATAAATATATATAGGCTCCGGGGTCCCGGGATCTCCCCGGGTACACCACATATATATATAATATATATAGTTAAGTGTTTTTTATGATATAAATAATAATAATAATAATAATAAAAGTATATATATAAGTCCCGGGATTCAACCGAGCGCGCCATGGAATGGCCCGGGATCCCGGGATAAGTTTCCTTATAAAAAAAAAAGTCACCAGAGGATCCCGGGATAAGTTTCCTTATTAAAAAAAAAGAAAAGAGTCACCAGAGGATCCAGAGATAACATATATACATACATACATATATATATAAAACCTCAAAAATATATATGTTATACATATATATTAAAAGGCCTCGAAAAATTAATATCTTGTTTTTCTAAAATTATATATGTGTCCCGCGGGCATCCAACAATGAATATTTTATTTTCTAAAAATATATAGATGTCCCGCGGGCATCCAAAAATGAATATTTTTGTTTTCTAAAATTATATGTGTCCCACGGGCATCCAAAAATAAATATTTTGTTTTCTAAAAATATATAGATGTCCCGCGGGCATCCAAAAATGAATATTTTATTTTCTAAAAATATATAGATGTCCCGCGGCATCCAAAAATTAATATTTTATTTTCTAAAAATATATAGATGTCCCGCGGGCATCCAAAAATTAATATTTTATTTTCTAAAATTATATAAATGTCCCGCGAGCATCCAAAAATGAATATTTTGTTTTCTAAAAATATATAGATGTCCCGCGGGCATCCAAAAATTAATATTTTGTTTTCTAAAAATATATAGATGTCCCGCGGGCATCCAAAAATGAATATTTTTGTTTTCTAAAATTATATATGTGTCCCACGGGCATCCAAAAATAAATATTTTGTTTTCTAAAAATATATAGATGTCCCGCGGGCATCCAAAAATTAATATTTTATTTTCTAAAAATATATAGATGTCCCGCGGGCATCCAAAAATGAATATTTTATTTTCTAAAATTATATAGATGTCCTGCGGGCATCCAAAAATGAATATTTTTGTTTTCTAAAATTGTATAGACGTTCCGCAGGCATCCAAAAATGAATATTTTATTTTCTAAAATTATATAGATGTCCCATGGACATCCAAAAATGAATATTTTGTTTTCTAAAAATATATAGATGTCCCGGGGGCATCCAAAAATTAATATTTTTGTTTTCTAAAATTATATATGTGTCCCGCGGGCATCGAAAAATGAATATTTTATTTTCTAACAATATATAGATATCCCGCGGGCATCCAAAAATTAATATTTTATTTTCTAAAAATATATAGATGTCCCGCGGGCATCCAAAAATTAATATTTTATTTTCTAAAAATATATAGATGTCCCGCGGGCATCCAAAAATAAATATTTTGTTTTTTAAAAATATATAGATGTCCCGCGGGCATCCAAAAATTAATATTTTGTTTTCTAAAAATATATAGATGTCCCGCGGGCATCCAAAAATGAATATTTTATTTTCTAAAATTATATAGATGTCCTGCGGGCATCCAAAAATGAATATTTTTATTTTTCTAAAATTGTATAGACGTTCCGCAGGCATCCAAAAATGAATATTTTATTTTCTAAAATTATATAGATGTCCCGCGGGCATCCAAAAATTAATATTTTATTTTCTAAAATTATATAAATGTCCCGCGAGCATCCAAAAATGAATATTTTATTTTCTAAAAATATATAGATGTCCCGCGGGCATCCAAAAATTAATATTTTGTTTTCTAAAAATATATAGATGTCCCGCGGGCATCCAAAAATGAATATTTTTGTTTTCTAAAATTATATATGTGTCCCACGGGCATCCAAAAATAAATATTTTGTTTTCTAAAAATATATAGATGTCCCGCGGGCATCCAAAAATTAATATTTTATTTTCTAAAAATATATAGATGTCCCGCGGGCATCCAAAAATGAATATTTTATTTTCTAAAATTATATAGATGTCCTGCGGGCATCCAAAAATGAATATTTTTGTTTTCTAAAATTGTATAGACGTTCCGCAGGCATCCAAAAATGAATATTTTATTTTTTAAAATTATATAGATGTCCCATGGGCATCCAAAAATGAATATTTTGTTTTCTAAAAATATATAGATGTCCCGGGGGCATCCAAAAATTAATATTTTTGTTTTCTAAAATTATATATGTGTCCCGCGGGCATCGAAAAATGAATATTTTATTTTCTAACAATATATAGATATCCCGCGGGCATCCAAAAATTAATATTTTATTTTCTAAAAATATATAGATGTCCCGCGGGCATCCAAAAATTAATATTTTATTTTCTAAAAATATATAGATGTCCCGCGGGCATCCAAAAATAAATATTTTGTTTTTTAAAAATATATAGATGTCCCGCGGGCATCCAAAAATTAATATTTTATTTTCTAAAAATATATAGATGTCCCGCGGGCATCCAAAAATGAATATTTTATTTTCTAAAATTATATAGATGTCCTGCGGGCATCCAAAAATGAATATTTTTATTTTTCTAAAATTGTATAGACGTTCCGCAGGCATCCAAAAATGAATATTTTATTTTCTAAAATTATATAGATGTCCCACGGGCATCCAAAAATGAATATTTTGTTTTCTAAAAATATATAGACGTCCCGTTGGCATCCAAAAATGAATATTTTATTTTCTAAAAACATATAGATGTCCCGCGAGCATCCAAAAATGAATATTTTATTTTCTAAAATTATATAGATGTCCCGCGTGCATCCAAAAATGAATATTTTGTTTTCTAAAAATATATATGTGCCCCGTGGGCCTTCAAAAAAAATATTTTGTCCGACGGGCCCCCAAAAAATATATTTTATTTTCGCGTATATATCTTAGAGACTTTCAAATATATATACATATGTATATTATAAAAAAAATCATATACTTCTCCCCGAGTAAATACTCTCCAAACAGTGGGCTATGTTGATACACGAGTGAATGACCTCTTTGCTCAAACCGAGCCTTAATAGGCCCCAAGATTCTTCAACCCGAGGCTTAATAGGCCTAAAACCTTCAGTAAGCCCAAGACGGCTAAAAAACCCTCCTACAAACCCACTTGGGTCCAAAATTCTCCAACAAGCCACTTGGGCTCAAAACTCTTCAACAATCCCAAGATGGCACAAAACTTCCAAGCAAGCCCAAGATGGCTCAAAACTCTTCAAAAAAACCCAAGATGGCACAAAACTTTCAGCAAGCCCAAGATGGCTCAAAACTCTTCAAAAAAACCCAAGATGGCTCAAAATCCTTCGACAAGCCCTCTTGAGCCCAAAATCCCTCAACAAGCCCAGTTGGGCTCAAACCTCCTCAAATGGTCAAAGTTGACCCAAAAATACTTTTAAAATTTGGTTGAATCCATTTCTTGGTAAAACCACCCAATTATTCAATCCAGAGACTGAATGCGGGAGACGCTGGTTTCTTGTATAAGTACAGAAGCTGAAAGCGGGACACACTGGTCTGCTGTGTAAATCCAGAAGCCAAGAGCGCACTTAGTTTGCTGTGTAGGGTCACTAGTGTAGCCGACGGGCCCCTCACTAGTTCCCAAATCGAGTCATTGCTGGTCGACGGGCTAAGCGTAAACTCACATTTAAGTCATGGCGCGTGGCGTCATATACCTCACATTTAAGTCATGGCGCGTGGCGTCATGTACCTCACATTTAAGTTATGTCGCGTGGCATCATATAGGCATCATATACCTCACATTCGAGTCACGGCGCGGGGCGAAGTGTACTCACTTATCTTTATATTTTTGTTAGACATGATTTTTCGTGCATTTGTAAAGACATAGAAAGATCTTCTACGCATTTCATTATTATTTCAATAAGAATAAGCATTTTTTATGGACTATTATATTCAGCTCTTTTAATCAAGGGTTTTCTTGTTGGAGATGTAAAATTAGAATGTGGAACACAATGCAAAATATTTCTGTGATATACTTTTTGGACTCGGTTAAAGAATTAGATGCTTTAAAATTTTTTCTGGGAATTAATTAAGCATTTATTTTCAAAGCCGCAGGAAAACAAATTTTTTTTAACCGAATAATATTTTTCACGAGGCCGAAAGAAATGGTGAACCCGAAGTGAAACATTCTCCCTTCATCTTTAAGAGCTGGAAACTATGGTCTTTATATGATTACTTAATTTCTCGCAGCTAACGCTCTAAAGCGCTCCTTTGCAGATTTCATGGCGCATTCGATGGCTTTCGAATTCCTGCCTAATGGTGGTTTTGTCATTTCTGAGCCAAACCACATGGATGTGGCTATCCCGCATCACTTTATTCGCGTACCAGAGAAACCAGAATACTGTATTTATCGACACGTCGATTTCTCTCCTACAGCGATCAAGTGAAGAAGAGATCGATCTGCACTACTCAAGGAGTCTCTTATTGTTCAAGGCCCTAGGACCACTCCTATCCGACCGACGTAGTCTCTGCAGGCTCCAATGCAAGTGGACCCACCTTCTTTGCAGTCAGACTATGCTGAGAAGTCCGCCTATCGGCTTGCTGCATCAGCCCAACCAGCAGCACAACAGCCTACAGGACAACCTGTTTTGCAGTCCCACTCCACGAAAAGGTCTGCGAGACAATCTACTGCAACTCGGCTAGCGCCAACTGGCCAACCAAAAGCTAATGTTCCCCGACAAGGGAGTAAAACTATACCAAATCCTTTTCGATGCACCATCACTCGCCAATTCGATCGGGCTGCCTCAAGGATTGTTGACCTAGCCCCCCGACCTAACCAAGGTGACATCCAGGAGCGGAAGAAGTCAAGAAGACAAACCAAGGTTTCTCAGCTTGATGCTCCATTGGCCGATGGAGGGGATGACCAATTCAAGCCGTGAGGACCTATTATTGTCCTATCCGGTTTAGGCACCTTGCGATTTGTCATCCCTGATCCGACGCATTCGCCCCATCAATCAACCGATGCTCCATCTATCTCACAAGCTAGAGTCAAATCTCCAGGTCACTATGATACTGCCAACATAGTGACGGTTCCTCATCACGTACCAAGGAAACCAAGAAAAAAGCACACCAGAAAAAGTAGACCGGGAAAACAACTTCCCGTTTAAACTTGAAGGCTTCACCACCACTGCCACCAAGGCCAAGGTATAGGCTATTCTCACACCCCCAACAAAGGGGTATGCCGCAAAAGAAGCCACTACAGAACACTCGCAAATTGAGAGAATCTCAAAAACCAAGACTCTTTAACGAGTGGAAGTATCCTCAGAAGCGCCATACAACGTATTCACGTTCGATACTCAGGCTGATCCCTAATTTTATACACAAAAATCAATTCGCCTCATTGATCAGACTGAGAGAGAAAATGACTTATGCGCCTGTCGTGGCCCCGTTCCGAGGAGAGCACCGGATGTCGCACCCCAAGAGAGAAGCTAAAAGGAGGAGGCATCTCCTCCAAACAACGGAAGTCAACATGGTGGACCTCACCCAGCCAAGCATTTCAAAAGCTTCGGAGATGTTGACCCGGTCAAGGGCAGCCGCAATGCCCATTACACCACCATTCTGTAGCCTCTCTCATCCTGAAGGTATTAGGGCCGCTCTCCCAAGAGGCCAATTTGAAGCCTCTTACATGGTGGGCGAAGAAAAAGAGGTTCTTACACCCAAGTCTCAACTCATTCATGATCTCTAGGAGGAAATTAAGCGTATGAAACGGGCCATGGAAACTCCAGACAACAAGACAACAAGACAACGAGTTCCCATTAGCCGCTATCACCAAAGAACCACCAATCGGTCCATCAGTCCGAGAAACCAGTCAGGCAGCGGACCGAGGAAGATGACAATGCAGAATTAGAACAAGGCTTTTCGCAGTTCAATAATCTGCGTATCAATACCCCTTGAACACAAGATGCGCGGGTAAACACACTCATGGGGTCTCCACCTAGGTTTGTTGCGCAGAAGGAGATGGTGCATCAGCATGTAGTTGAATGCCTTCGTCGCCTGGCACCTCAACTTACTAGGGTCCCTACAACAACAATCAACAGGCCTTATCCCCCAGAGGTTGAAGCAGAGTTGCTACCTAGGGATTTGAAGCCACCGAAGATCCAATTCGATGGGACGGGGAGCCCGTTAAAGCACCTGGCATCATTCCACTATGCCATGGGCAAATGGGCGCACCATTTGAATTTTTCTCTTCAAAAGTTCCCCAATACTCTTTCTGGTGATGCTTTCCAGTGGTACATATCTCTCTCAACCGGCTCGGTGCGAACATGGGAAGAGATGAAGGAAATGTTCACCTCCCGATTCGTTGATACTACACGAGAAGTACAACTATCAGAATTATCAACCCTGTCCCAAAAGAAGGATGAACCGGTTGAAGACTACATCACTAGATGGTAGAGGGCTGCTAACCGATGTCAAGCACCCCTCTCTCAAGCAACGAAGGTCAATCTTTGTCGGAATGGCATCAAGACGGAAATCTTATTGCTGATGAATGAACAACTAAGTACATTCCAGGCCCTAGCTACAGAAGCCTGTCGAAAAGAGTATTTGTTGTCTCAGCAAAAAGCTTGGAAGAAGGAGTCATCCACAACCACTACGTTTAAGAAGAAGAAAACTGGAGAAACCTCTGCGAACACAACGGAGGTTAAGAAGCAGCCAGATAAAGCAAAGCCACCTGTAAAAGAGCAGCCTACAAAACCCTTCCGAAGAGAGGAAATCCAATATGCCTTCGGGGAAGATGATGTGGAGACACTATTCCAGCACCTCATGTCAACCGGGCTATTCGAGTTGTCTGCCCCAAAAAGGCCAGAAGAAGTTGGGTGTACTTCTCACCAGCGATATTGCAGTTACCACCGATATGTTGGTCACCCCACTAAGAAGTGTTGGAATCTCCAAGCACTATTGCAAGATTACATCGACAAAGGAATTATAAAACTCAGTCCTCCAGCGTAAGCATCACCAAATGTTGTGACGATTAAGATAGAAGAAAAAGGTAATTGGGTAGTGGTTCGAAAACTACCAAGCCTAAGACGGACAAAAAGATGTCTAAAAAATTTATACAGAAAAGACAAAAGAATAAGGGATAAGGCCATTCTCCCTTTCTTCTCAAGGCATTTGAGGCAATCCTCACGAGTGCAACCATTCCTGATCATGGACTTTCTGCAGCCCGAGTTGCTACTCCCATTCTATCAACGGCTTGCTGGTAGATCACCTCGACCAGTAAAAGAAACATACATTCTCGAGGAATTGAAGAACATTAATCTATGCGAGTTCCCTGAGGATGGTCCGTTTTGGGACCTATATAGCAACAAAGGAGAAACTGAAACTTACTATCATATAAATGCGTCCACATCCAAACCTGCAAAGTGGAGAAGAACTGACTCGATGCTTATCCCTAACTATACTAAGTTTGAAGTTGGGATGTCACCAGTAAACCACATCATCACATATTTGCGAGAATCTCGACTACTGTCGGCATCCTGGGAAACCAGAGTGGAATACTTCCGATACTCACTAGGGGAATCATCGATGTCTTGGTATCGAGATAATTATATCGAAGAAATTATCGAGTGGGTCATCCTGATAGACGCATTCTTGGTTCGCTTCCTGTCAAGGCAAAGAGAGCAGTTCCCTAGTAATTACTTGAGGGAAATACAATATAGTCAAGAATCTACTGTTCACTACATGAATTATCTCAGAGATAGTACATGGAGCGATCCATTAGCCATATGGTTGCTTGAACCTGAAGTGGTCATGAAGTACCTTTCAGATGCAGTATGCCCTCCGACTGACAATGGGTACAAGACCTTTGGAGCTAAAACTTTCGTAAAGGCAATCCGATGGGTCGGCAATGAAAGCTTCAAACAAGAGACAATTTTTATCGATGCTGAAGGTTTTGGGAGGACAAATCAACTCCAAGTTCTGCATGTACTACAATTAAACGAAGCACCCATTCTTCGAGTGTTCCCTTTCTTAACTAGGGAGTTAAGCTATGATTGGCCGCATATTCAGTTATTTCATGAGAATCATAAGTATGCATTGCCGCACTTGTTTGATTATTCACTGGCGATTTGTCAAATGGGGCAAACAGAAGAGTTTGCACTCGGGCACTTTGTTTTGAGCTGGGCCCATGATAGTTGTGCCCGTCTTTGGATCTCCTCGCTTCCCGAAGAAGCATTTGGTTCTTGGGAAGAGTTCATTGATATGTTTATCCTAAGATTCCACGAATGTGAAACAGAGTTCCCTCCAGAGATGATAGAAGTCATGCACCCTTATCAGGAGAATCTCAATATGACTACATCTTGAGATGGATAAACTGCAGAATAATCAACCAAAAATTCGATAAAGAAGGAATCATGGTTCATCAGTGCATCAAGTCAATGAGTGGGTATTTTCCTGAAATCCCAAAAATACAGCCATATTTCTCAGATGTACTATGAACATTGGCTACAAACATTCAGGACTCTGCCTCTTGCAATATAGTGCAAGTTGAAGAGGATGTTTTTGCAATTCTTCGATCTGGTCGAATCACACCAGAAAACAAGGGTAAAGCCCCGACACAAGAAAATCGTACTCAGCCAGAACAGCACATACCAGTCAATCATGGGAAATCCTCAGTAAGTTATGATGTGCTTGAACACTTGAAACGACTCCCTGCTCGACTCAGTATCTATGATTCCTTGCAGTTGTCGCAAGAAGCCAGGGATGCACTGGTTAGTGCTCTGACAGATGAAAATATCCGTCTTGCTTACCTGGTCGACGCCACTGAATGTGATGAGGTGATTTCATTCACTGATGAGGATATGTTGCTTGGAGACATCAATCACAACTGACCTTTATATGTTACGGGCAACCTGGCCGGTGAACTGGTTAATAGAATCATGATCGACGCCAGGTCCACAATTAATATCCTGCCCCTTCGAACACTCAGGAGGATCGGAATTTCTCCATCAGCGTTAAAAGACACTAGTGTGGTGATTCACGGGTTTAATCAAGGGACTCAAAAGGTCATGGGCCTAATTGAGTTGGGACTAAGCATAGAAGATTTCTGCACAGAAATCCCATGCTTTGTGATTAATGCTCTGACCTCATATAACTTGCTGTTAGGAAGGCCTTGGCTCCACAGTAATAAGATCATTACATCAACGGTGCATCAATGCTTCAAGTACTACAAGGATGGAGTCGAAAAAAGGATTTTTGCTGACCATAAACCATTCACAATAGCGGAATCATTTTACTCTGATGCTAAGTATTATGACTTGGCACCTGCTGTCAATACATCAATAAAAGCAATTGAAGCAAACACATTACAAGGACAGCAGGAGGTATCTCAGGCTCCCCCTACCCTAGTATGAACAGACATATTCTCAAAGGGTGAGAAGATGGAAGGTCAAGATCGTGGTCAAGGGCGCGGTCATGGATGAGGAACAACAGAACCAAGAGCTCAGTTTCAAACCAAATTTGAAAATATGAGCCTTGATCCAGTACAGCCACTACCGCAGCAACGACAGGGGGCGACCATACCACCTCCTACCAGCTATAGCAACACTGCTACAGGCTCACGGTTATACTTGGACCTCGAAGTCCTGAAAAAGATTGCTAAACCGCCTCAAGCCAATTACCCTAGGTTTGAGGTGGATCTGGAAGCTCTTCGGAGATTCCGGAATCAGGCCAATGAGGAAGCCAAGTCACTTTGCTATGAAAGTGACGGAATGGCCACTGAGGCCACTCACCAAAATAAAAAACCTAAGGAAATGCTCGATGAGGTTTTAGCAATGCTCGTGGGGTTTAATGTATCTACTCCAAGTATGCAGGAACCTCAAGATGAAGAATTTGCCAAAAATATTTCATAAAGAAATATGGCGAGGTTTACGGTAGCCCTAATTAATCCTCTTGTTTGCCCACGGCTAAGCTTAAGAAATGGGATTTCCATCGCTATAGTAGAGAAAGCAAGAAAATTGTGGATTTGATGGAATTTTATCCCGATGAACCATATCTATCAAGTCTCGGAAGTGGCATCCCTATCCCGTTATCCGAAAGACCTCCTGGTTATCAAAAGGGTAACAAAAGACTTGGCCTCGGGTACAAAGAAAAAGAAGACATCGACTTCGCTGCCACCTATTGCATCTCTGCAAGCAAGGACTCCAGTAACGATGAAGAGACATTAATGGAACCAGAGGACGCTCCACCTGCGATTGAGGATGGAGGACAACCTACTATTGATGTACTTGAGAAATTCAATCTCGGGACTGAGGAGAACCCAAGACCCATTTTCATTGCTAAAAACCTGGCCGAAAAGAAAAGGCGGCGTTAAGGCAACTTTTAAGTGAATTCAAAGATGTTTTTGCTTGGGGGTATTCCAAAATGCTAGGGCTCAACCCCGCAGTTGCAATGCATCACCTGCATATTACACGGGATAAAAAGCCAATCAAGCAAGCTCTGAGAACGTTTCGACCAGAGCTCGAAGAACAAATCATAAAGGAAGTTGAAAAACTCATTGATGCTGAATTCATTCGGGAAATCAAATTTCCGAAATGGATTTCTAGCGTTGTTCTTGTCAAAAAGAAAAATAGGCAGATCCGCATTTGCGTAGATTTACGAGATCTAAACGAAGCATGCCCTAAAGATGAATTTCCTCTTCCTTTCACCGACTTGCTAATCGACAGCACAGCTCTATACAACACATTCTCCTTTATGGATTGATATTCAGGATATAATCAAATCAAGATGGCTCTAGCAGATGAAGCCGCAACAGCATTTCGAACACCGATGGGTGTCTTTTGCTACAAAGTCATGCCTTTTGGTCTTAAGAATGCTGGCGCAACTTATGAAAGGGCTATGCAAAATATATTTCATGATATGTTACACAAACATGTTGAATATTATGTCGATGACCTGGTTGTAAGATCTGAAGGTCACAATAGGCATAAAGAAGATTTGAGGTCGGTATTTTTGCGTCTAAGAAGATATGATCTCAAGATGAATCCTCTCAAATGTGCATTCGGAGTATCATCAAGAAAATTCCTCGGATTCATAATCCGCCAAAGGGGAATCGAGGTCGATCCACTCAAGACAGAAGCAATTCAAAATATGTCGCCTCCACAAAACCTCAGAGAACTTAGGAGTCTACAAGGCCAATTGTCATATATCCGGCGCTTCATCTCCAACTTGTCCGGCTAGTGCCAGCCCTTTCACAATCACGACCCCAGTAAAAGGAAAGCCGCTCATTCTTTATATTGCTGCTAGGCCACAATCACTGGGGACATTGCTTGCACAAGAAAATGCCCAAGGCAAAGAACAAGCCGCATATTATCTCAGTCGTTGATTATTGCAAGTTGAATGTAATTATTCCTTGATTGAGAAGATTTGTCTAGCATTAGTTTTTGTGGCACAAAAGCTAAGACATTACTTCCTCGCACATCAGATCATACTTATATCGAAGGCTGATCCTCTCAAGTTTCTGATCACTAGACCAATGCTTTCGGTACGTCTAGCAAGATGGTCACTGCTGTTATCTGAATTTGATATCAAATATGTGCCACGAAAGGCAGTGAAAGGGCAAGTGTTAGCAGATTTCCTAGCAGCCCATCCGCTTGAAGAAGAATTTCCCATCTTAGAAAACCTACCTGATGAGAGGGTTTTCTATGCAAATGATGATCCAATGTGGCAAATGTATTTCGATGGCGCTTCAAAGCCATCCGGAGCTGGTGTTGGAATTGTCGTAGTCTCCCCTCATAAAGACTTATTCCCGCACTCATATTTTCTTGGAAAAAGCACAACAAACAATGAAGTTGAATATGAGGCTTTGATCATTGGTATGAAACTTCTTTTGCAATCAGATATTTTATTTGTGTGAATATTTGGGGACTCTGAATTGGTTATTAAACAATTAAATAATCAATACGAAGTACACCAGCCTCATTTGCAAAAATATTACGACAAAGCTCAAACTTTATTGGCAAAATTTGAAATTATTTCTGTTGAGCACGTTCCTCGGTCAAAAAATGTAGTTGCTGATGCACTATCAAAGTTGGCCAGTATTCTTGCTTTCAATAGGCTTGATGACATGACAATTCGAGTACAAAGATTAGAAGATGACGAAGAGCTCCAAGTAAATCAAATTGGACGGTGTGTATCCGAGGTAACTACAAACAATGATGACTGGAGCATCTCTATCATCAATTACTTCAAATATGGTATTGAACTAGATGATCCAAATGAAAGGAAGTCACTGAGAAAGGCTGTTTTGCGATATACCGTGTTTCAAGATAATTTGTATCGGATTGCTTTTGATGGGCTTTGGCTTCGCTGCATCAACGGGAATGATATTTGTCAAGTTCTTCAAGAGACACACTCCAGCGAGTGTGGCGCCCACCAATCTGGACGTCGTCTTTATCATAGGATTAAAACATTGGGCTATTATTGGCCCACAATGGTCCAAGATTCCATCGATTTTGCAAAATCCTGTGAAGCCTGTCAAATGCATGGGGATATTTATCATATTCCTACTTCAATAATGTCTCCAGCACCGATTTCGTGGCCTTTCTCTTGGTGGGATTTTGATATTGTCAGTCCGATAAACCCGCCATCATCTAAAGGACACTTATATATTTTAGCCGCTACGGATTATTTCTCCAAGTGGGCAGAAGATAAAGCCAACAAGAAAGTCCGAGCGCAAGAGGTGGTTGAATTTATCAAGCACAAAATCATCTACCACTATGGTGTCCCCTATCAAATCACCTCAGATAACGGCACCCCATTCAAAAACGACAAAGTAAATCAATTATGCTGGAAGGTTGGAATCAAACAAGTATTCTCATCTCCTTATTACCCACAAGGGAATGGTCAAGCAGAGGCATTTAACAAAATATCATTCGAATCCTCAAAAGAATCACTGTGAAAAATAAGCGAGATTGGCACGAGAGGTTACCCGAAGCACTGTGGGCCTATAGAACCACACATCAAACTGCAACGGGAGCAACGCCATATTCACTACTTTTTGGCACTGAAGCAGTTTTACCAGTGGAGATCCAGCTAGCATCCTTAAGGATTGCTATCCACTCTGGGTTAACTACTGAACAACAAGCCAAACTTCGCTTCGACGAGCTCGAGGCACTAGATGAGAAACGAGTTCAAGCACCGCAACGAATCGAACTCTATCAAGCTCGGATGGTCGAAGCATACAATAAAGTCGTGTGGCATCGCTCATTCAAAAGAGGGGATTTGGTGTTAAAGCTACGCACAGAGCTTATGGCCAGGGGCAAACTTACCGGTAAATTCGAGCCTAAATGGGAAGGGCCTTACATCAATGAGAAGGTCTATGACAATGACACATATGAAGTTATTAATTGCGAGAATCAAGTGAAAGCAACTTTAAATGGAAATTACTTAAAAAGATATTATCCATAAAAGTTACAAAAAGAGTCATACATCAAAATTTTGCAAGAGAATCTCTACAATCTCCCTTGTAGAAGGAAAGGACTCCTTCAAAACTTGGATAGAGTTCACTACATCAGCAGGAGGAACTGTATACGACCGCAACTCTTTGACTTTAGCCTCCATAGAAGAAATATCCTGACTCTCTAAATCAATTCTTACTTTGTAGAGGTCAACTTCAGCTTGAAAATCGTTGGAGGTAGAAATCAACAAATTTAGTCTACTTTTATCCACAAAGATAGAAGTGACAATGCAACGGACATCGGCCTGTTTGGCCGCTATGGATGCTCGAATTTCCTCAGCAATCATCTTTTTACTTTCCATATCCTTTGCCACTTGGAGGTTATGTTCCTTAAGTTAAGCAAGGCTATCTCTACATTTGGCGAGGTCGACTTCTGCGGACGCTAGATCTTCTACAGAAACTAAGGGTCGTGTAGCAGCCTCGAGCTCGCGCCAATGGGCACGTAACTTCTCTAGTGAAAGTATGACATCACCAAAACTAGAAACACAAAGTTGGAGCCTACCCAGGACTATGGAAAAATCTTCACAAATATCCAACGCTTCGGTGATATCATCAGGAGAATTCATGTCCCCCAAAGAAGAAACGATGCATCCCTTGAATTGTGCTATTGCGCGCCTCAAACGTTTGAGATCCTGTTGCTCTAACTGCTCCGCCCCGATCACCTTGAAAGTTGAAAAGAAATGATGCAAAGGATCCAAGAAGCGATCTTTGACATCAGGAAGCTGACGAGCCCCACTTGAGCTCGCGCCAGTGCTAGGACCGGTTGAATTAAAGTGAGGACCACCTGAGCAACCCGGTCCTAAGGCTGAAAAGTATAAGTCAAGATGTCAGAACATCAAGTTAACTAGGCGAAAAGCCGAAATACAAATACCTGGTGACGTAGGAGAAACAGGTAACGGCTCCATCAGTGTCGAATTCTCCCCTCCATGAGCATCGTCATCAGATACTTCGACAACTGAGGCAGCTGTCAAAAAAAAAGAGAGGAGGAAAAAAGAGGGATTACCTTCAAAATTCATACCCGCGCCTTCTGGATGATTATGTGGAGCCTCCGAGTGGATTTTCCCTCCTGAACCAGACCCTGAATGAGAAGCTGCCTTCACAGGAGTATCTTAGGCTATCGAAGGAGGAGATTGACATGCCTCAGGAGTCCAAACCCCCAGAAAATCCCTCATGAAGATGTTATCAAAAAATATAGGCCCGCTATCACAAGAACGCATCAATTGGTCAATTTGACCCATGTTTAGATCTACATGTGTGAAACCCGCAATCCTAGAATAGTATATGTAAATCTAGGATTGTAAACCCGTACTGATTTTTATAATAAATAAAAATTTATGAAATATGTTATATTGATAAATGTGTATTAGAGGTTAGAATAATGCAATTAAGAATGTGATGCACGTGAATAGTACACGTGAATAGTGTACGTGAATAGTGTACGTGCAAAGTAATTATGGATTAAGACATGTGATTAAGAGTTAATCACTTGATTAACCTAATCACAAAAAGTCAAAAAGGAGAATTAATCACTACATGACAAAATAGTAATACTTTTGGATATTCTAATCCAAATTTGGATTTTTGTGGAAAATTAGAAAAAAATTCATAAATTGCAATCCGGGTATCGGAATTAGATGAAATTTTTTATGGATGGTTAAAAATTCATGATGGACATGATGAATGGGATAAGATGTGATGAAACTCACAAATTAATGGCCAAGATGGAGTGGCAAATAGATGTTGAAAAAGTAACTTAACTTTTTATTAAATATACTTTTGACTTTTTAATAAATAAATAATAAAAAAATAAAAAAATTAAATGAAAATGCAGAAACATGGCAGGGACGTGCAGGGGGTGTGGAAAATGGGGCAAAACATCCAATGGCCACAAATTGATCATATCATTAATCAAGGGTTGAGATTAATTTGCTTAAAAATAATTAATTTTAATAAATTAAAAATCTAGGAAAAATAGGGCTGCCATAGGGTGGATGGAGCAGGCCTAGGGTGGCTGCACAAAGCTCCATGCATTTTCAAAATTAAAAAGAAATACCAATTTATAATTAAATACCTCAAAGCAAGGGGGTAAATTCCAAATTGTTGAAAAATGCAACCCTATAAATAGGGAAGCAGGGTGGACGTCCAAGGCATCATATTCTAGCTCCACTTGAGCCATTCCAAGCTCCCAAAATCCTCCCACACGTCCAAGGAAGAAGAAGAAGAAGTTAGAGAGAGAAAGTGTGAGAAAAAGAAGCGTATCTCTACTTCGGGTAAGTGATTTCTACCCAAATTTCTTTTGGATGTTAACTAGGGTAAAATATATGCTTAGATAATTCATAAGCATGAGAAAATAAGTATAGATATAATGCTTAATTGGAATTATGCCAAAACATCAAAAATTTGGGGCGAAGATAGAGCTTTTGGGAAAATAACACATGATATGTGTAAATAATGCTCCAAAATTGATAAATGATGATTTGAGATGAATGAATATGATGTTGGGATGATGATATATCAATTTCATAATTTTTGGAATTAAGGATTATGCTTAAGTGAATTTATGTTGATTTTTAGTATATGGAGAAAATGATTTTTTTGGCCAAGTAAATGATGATAAATTCAAAATATATGAAATGTCCAATGATATACTAGGCATAAGGTATGTCATGGTATTTTTTATTTTTGGAAAAAATGTCAATTTTTGAAACCCATGAACAGTAACCACGTGCTGTGAACAGTAACCACGATGAACAGTAATATGCTACAGTGATTTTGCTACAGCGATATGGTACAGTAAACAGCATGATTTTTGGAGAAAATTTTAGATTTATTTTTAT
This sequence comes from Annona cherimola, assembly GCA_030490835.1. Lineage (NCBI taxonomy): Eukaryota > Viridiplantae > Streptophyta > Magnoliopsida > Magnoliales > Annonaceae > Annona > Annona cherimola. The sequence continues at coordinate 52,377,607 of CM059976.1, forward strand.
ATTTTATGAGGATATATGGATTGAATTTTTTTAAGGATTTATGAATAAAAATCCATATAAGAAAATGATGATCACACATTTTTAAGGATAACCTCTATAAAAAATTATGATGGAAAATAAGGTCATAAATAAATATAAAATATGCTTGATAAAGTATGTATATCCTTTTCACTTGTATAGGAAAAGGAAAGGAAAGTATAAAGGAGTCGGATTAAAGCAAAGCAAAGGTAAGCAAGCAAACTTTTGAAAATGATTTTTATATAGTGCAACTATGGAATATGTTAAATTTGCTTTATTATAAGCAAATTCATATGGAAGTAAGAAGAAATGTTGAAGTATGTGGGAATTGCTTTATCATAAGCAAATCCTTATAAATGAAGAGAAAGATGAAAATGGTTGCATTATAATGGAAAAGGAAAAGTTTTGATTTTCAAAATAATATTTTGTTTTATCGAATGAATTTAAAATGATTTATTAAAATGTTTTGAAACGGATTTAAGGAAGGCCAACCAATAACCGATTTAAATGAAGATTTCTTTTAAATGACCAAAGGATCATACAAGCATATCTTCGTATAGAAGAAACTTAAGTGTTATGTGGACAAAGAATATGATATATATATATATAGAAAATGAATTATGCATTAGTATATCCTTTGTTCATGAAAAATCTAGAAACGAGAAGAAAAATGTTTCCAAAGTCTTTGATTTCCAAATATTAAAATGTTTTTCAAAATTATTTTACCGATCAAAATGATTTATAAACATTTGTTTAGCAATGTTTCAAATTTACTATTTCTCGAATATTTGAAATGTTTTAAGAATGTGTCATTTAAATGTTTTTAAAATTATTTAAGGTTGGTCATCCTTACAAAATATTTTTATTAACTTGTTAACTTGAGCTATGCCGAGTTATCAAGTTAGAGATAGAAATACAGGCTGAGGTCTGTACTATTTTGAAAGGTTATGCTAGCATCAGATTTTGAAAAGGAAAAAGACACAGATTAAGGTCTGTGGGGTTTTATAAAAAGCATGCTAGCATATGAACGTGAAGAATGTGCACATGAGCTATGTACTAGGTTTATTGTAGAGGATATGCAGATCGGACGCGGTTGCAAGATGGGCCCCCTCTACATAGGCCAAGTCGCTTCAAAAGGCGAAATGCCAGCGGCGCCCTCCCTGAAATGGGAGATGAACACGGATAACTGCTTAGCTCGCGAGTTATCAAATGAAATGGTTTCTCTCCTAAGTAGGAAAGAGTGATCACTTGGTAAGTGTCACCTGCCAGACGGACAGAAACATCATGTATGTTGCATATGCTTGTTTTGAAAAGATTTTATGGAAAATGTTTTAAGGACATGAGAATGTCCTTGGAAAAAGGAAGTTTTATGAAAACGTTTTTATGATTATGAAAAAGAGGTCTATATGTTAAGTTTGCAAGCATATGTTTTATGAAAGATTTTATGAAAAGGTTTCCACTGGTTGATAGTAGATCACTTGATAAGTGTCTACTATTGAACAGGAGAAATGCATTTAAATGAAAAACACTTGCTTACTGAGTTTCGACTCATGTTTTGCTTTTCAAACCATAGACAGGTACGACACAGGTCAAGAAGAAAAGGAAAAAGAAGGTATGAAGAAAATTTTATGATATGTTGATCCATATATGGTATGACATGAACATATGATGAGAAGTTTTCAAATTATGTATGTATAAAATGTTCAGGTTAAAATAACCTGTATTGTACAAAAACAAGTATGAATGTTATCAATGATAATTGAAATTTGATGATAAGTATGTGTCTTTATGTGATGAAAGAAAAAGAAAAAAAAATTTGACGAGATCGAATTAAGTACCCGCCGCGTGATCAGGGCAACAATCCTGATTCACACTTACCAATCGACAAGATTTTGGAGTAAGGACAAATGTGACGCCTCGGTTCGGGGCGCCACAACATGGAAGCCCCAAAGGTCACTCATAGCATGGTCACTGGAATTCGGAAGCACAGGAGAGTTATTTTGCGCCTCGACACGCGTTTCCTTACTCACTTCATGATCATTGGAAGAATTTATCACAACATTCGGCTCTGCTACAACGTCCCCTTCTCGGATGGCTCGGGTGGCCTGGAAATGGGATATGACCTTTCACCAGACTCTCCTGGTATATCAACTTTAGAAAGTCTCACAGCTTCTCCTTGCTTTGAAGAAAATTTTTCTTGGGAAGGTCTAAAAGACCAGCAATCAGAGACAAATCCCTCATTCTCCGAATCTTTCGCTTCTCGCCACAAGTGTTACGCATCATTAATGACTCTGTAGCCTCTAAGTTGGTGGGATGATTGGGAAACCAAAAGCGACTGATTGGCTTTGGTGGATATACAACCTCGGCAAGCTTGACATTGTATTCTGAAAAAAAAGAGGGAGGGGGAATAAGTAAGGATAAAAAAAAGATGAGAAGAAAAGAGAGAAGAAACATACTCCAAGTCTCCATAGGTTTCTGGTCCTTTCGAGAAGCTGCCTTTTCAGCAGCTAACTCCCATAAGGTCTTCTTGGCTGGCTCAGTGTCACGACGAATATACTCTTTTCCTTCCACAACCTAGTCAGTGCAGTGAAAGCTACAACCGACGATCCCAGGATAGGCCTTGAAGGAATCGATGTGTTGGACACAAATAGCCTCAGTCTTCTCCACGTCTGGTTCCTTGAAGCGTCTAATCTCAAAGGGCATCACCAAGCCCAGTTCACCCCAGCTGGTAGTCAAGTCAAGGGGTTTAAAAGCCCAAAAGCGAGATTTGGGCACAACTTGCTCGACAACTTTTACGGCACAGATGCCATACCAATGAACATAATCTTGAGTTGCCCGGACTCGACGGTCAAACGAAGGAAATTTCAGCTCACAGGAGAACTTAACCCCCTCAAAACGCGAGCATACCGCGAGCCAGTGAAGAGGTTCGACCCCAACTTCCCTTTGATATCTTGGGATGCGGGGAAGATATGCAGGAACATCCTGATCAAAGCCGAACTGACGGGCAAACCTGTGAGGATAATACGGCTCAACTTCAAAATGAGGACCATCCCTGTAAGCCAAGAGACCTGGTTGAAGCGACAACGCAAAGTCTTTTTCATCAAGGGTCAATCCATTGGAGGAAGATTTTGTTGCCCACTCGCAGGGGGCAACCATACGAAAGAACCTCTCTTCAAAATAACCAGCTTGGATGAGGAGCCCGGTCATGTCTTCAAAATTATAGCTGGCTAAGTTACGCTTGGCAAATTTCTTCAATATCAAACCCTGAGAAGGAAATTAGGTAACTTCCTCGACTCCATAAATCTCTGGGAAATAAAAACCAAGCCAGCCAAAGAGAAAATGAGCCAGGAAATAGGAAATGGCGCGCCCTGGGACTTTTTCATTATATATAATCTGATTTAAACCCTTATAAATATCACATAATACTCGTGGTGCCAAAGCGAAGTGCTTGCCTTGAGCCATCTCGCAAGCCACATAAAGACATGACCATTTTACGAGACCGTAGGCCGAAGAGGAAGGACAAATGACCACGGAGATCCAAAGCCACAAAAAGAGGATAAGCTCGACCTCAGGCTGTACTTGTTGCAGGAGCTCAAGGGGAAGCCACAGGCCTCCTTGCCCACTAGCATGAAACTCAACAATGTTAGAAGGTCAATTGTCATTAGATACCTGTTCGTCAGAAATCCTTGAGAATAATGCCACCCAGTCTCTTGCTGTGAACTTTTCCTTCTTGGTCGTTTGATATAGTTCCTCAAGAAGATCTATGACCTTTGAAGCAATCGGGTCCTTATTGAAGGAAGAGTTTGGAGGGGTACACTCATCAAAGGGCAATCCACACACAGGGAGGCCACATATCCCCTTCAGAACCCACAAAGTAATGCTCATCTCTCCAAATGGAAATATGAAGGAGTTAGTCGCTGGTGACCAGAAGCTTATAAAGGCATTGATAATGTTGTTGTCTTTCCAAAAACCTTCTCCGGTGGCTAAGATCGCATCTTTCACACCAGCGGCTGTAAGTACTGCTTTATGACAAGAGACCAAATATTGTCCCCATTGATTAAAGCCCGGGATGTTACCTAAGCAGCCACGGTAGACATTAGTACCCTCCTTGCATATAAAAGAATAATCTTCTAATTCCTTTTGCAACCAGTGAGGAGTCTCCACGATAAAATTATGGGGATTGCCTAATGCCCTGGTCGGGAGTAGAAAGCAACCAGAAAAGATCTTACGGGGATTGGTCGCAGCAACACTGATAAGTCTAAAAGTTTTCCTTTAATTCTATATTAAATTCACGTTGTTAAATATTAAAATGATAATTAAATGCATGTTTTAAGCGAAATTCTATGAAAATCATATTTTTGATAGAATCTTTAATTTTAATATAAAACGGGTCATTTTTGCAATATTTTGGAAAATATGAAATTATAAAAATAATTAAACAAAGGGATTAAATAAGCTAACTTTGAAATATGGGTGCAAAGTAAACCGGTATAAAATCTTAAGATAAAATAAAATAAATTCAACAAGCGCTCAAAAGTAAATTAAAAAGTCTATGTGGGTTTATTAAAATCATTTTAACAGAAATCAAATATTTAAATTCACGGTTTTGTTTTCTGCATGTGCACGGTTACTACGATCCACCGCCGGAGCACCATTTCAAAGCTTCCATCTTCCCCAAATCGGTAGCATGGAAGCACGGCCAAAGCAGAAACCCATTAATTCCGGCCACAAAATCATTTTCACGAAGCAGCAGACTTCCTCCAAACGTCCGGCAACCTCCTTTCAGCGCCAACCAGAAAACCGACGGCAAACCAGCAAGCCTCCATTACAGCAGCCCTCTCCTCCAGCCACGGCAAGCAAAATTAAGACACGGTTCAGCCATTGATTCCATGATGAAGTCCCTGATTCTCGGCCTTAGAAAATTCGAGAAACAATTGGCAGCCCCGATTCAGCGCCCGCACGATCAGCACCAACCGTCCGCACAAGCAAGCAGCCATGAAATAGAAGCTAAGCAACATAAGATCTAACCCATTTCCGTCACTGGGAATCCAAATCCAAACACTGGAAGCTTCGATTCTCCCAAATCACATGACTGCCATAGATTTCGGAATCTGTCCAAAAAGTGAAATCAGGAAAACCGGCAGCGTTGTCTTCTCCTGCAATCGATTTCAGCAGCCATGGAAAACCCATCGTCAGCCGTCCACCATGAACCAACAGGCCGCCATCAAATCACGCAGCAGCTGTCTTCTCCGCCCAACCTGAGTTACGGCTGAAAACCCATTCCACCGAGCATCCATTTGTTCCGGCTTCAAACCGACTGGCCCTTTTGAAAAATTTGCCTATCCACCGAAATCGACCAAGAAAACCCGTACCCATCTCCTCGCAACAGAAAAACCAAATTCCGGCTGCAACTAGTTTCGATTTCAGCAAGCCCTTTTCATCTGCCCCGAGGGTACCACATGCTGCGAGCCCTTCCTCCTCCGCTTCAGTGCTCTCTTCGCCGAGCCGACCGACCGCATCGTTCCCGTGGCTATCAACACGAAGCAGAGCATGTTCCACGGCACGACCGTTCGTGGGTGGAAGTTCATGGATCCCTACTTCTTCTTCATGAACCCCACGCCCACTTACGAGATAACGTTCTTGAGCCAGCTGCCCAGGGAGCTGACCTGCACTGGCGGAAAATCCTCCATCGAGGTCGCCAACTACATCCAACGAGTGCTTGCTGGCACGCTCGGAATCGAGTGCACCAGCTTCACTGGAAAGGATAAGTATGGGATGCTGGCTGGCACGGACGGTCGAGTACCTTTCAAGAAAGAAGACAATGGCTAGGAGGAGGGAGTACTTCCGCCTCCAGCGTAAGCGCCGGAAAGCAAGAAAATGAACGGCAAATGGCAATGAGCAGCTACAGCAGGCGTGAAATGAATCCCACATCGGATTCAACGTTAGAGGGAGGGCCCCTCACATACTCTATAAAAGGAGGGCCCCTCCACTCATCCAAAAACACCCCATACCCCACACACAACTCTTTGGGTGGGACCCATTTTTGTGAGACCCCGTAGCAAGTGGGTGGGACCCATTTTGTGGGACTCGTAGCAAGGAGGTGGGGCCAAGCAATAAAAGTTTCTATTACGTGGAGATTCGCTTTTTATGGGTGATGTAAATTTTATTTTCTGCTTTATGCTTTGTAGTGTTTCGTAGTAGTTAAATTTTAATTCGTAATTTTTAGATTAGAATTATTGCTTTATTTTATACTTTGTAATTTTTTTTAGATTAAATTTAATGTAATTCTCTTTCCTGTTTTAATAGTTAAATTTCATAGCTTTAATTGCTTTCTTAGAATAAATTTAATTCAGTTGTTAGTAAATTATAATTTCTTTTAGCTTCTTGTCTTCCTTTCTTTTTCTCCAGCTCTTCTATTTTCATTTCTTTTTTTTTTCTTCTCTCTTTCTCTCTCTTCTCTCTTCTCTCTTTCTTCTCTTTCTCTCCTCTCTCTTTCTCTCTCTAATTTCTTCTATTTCTCTCTTTCTCTAACGTCTCTCTCTCCTCTCTTTTAATTTCTTTCCTTTCCTTTCTCTCTTTTCTTTCTCTCTCTTCTTTCTCTCTCTCCTTTCTCCCCTTCCTTTAATTCCTTTCCTTTTCTCTCTTCTTCCTCTCTCTTTCTAATTTCTTTCTCTTTCCTTCTGTTCCGGCCTCGCGAGAAAGATAATATTTAATTCAGAATTCATTCTGTTTGGTTTTTTAATGTAAAATTGTTTTCCCTGTGGCTTTGAGAATAAATGCTTAATTAATTTCCCAGCAAAATTTTAAAGCATCCAATTCTTTAACCGAGTCCGAAAAATACATCACAGAAATATTTTGCATTGTGTTCCACATTCTGATTTTACATCTCTAACGAGAAAACCCTTGATTAAAAGAGCTGAATATAATGGTCCATAAAAAATGCTTAATAGTAATGAAGTGCGTAGAAGATCCTTCTACGTCTTTACAAGTGCACGAAAAATCGTGTCTAACAAAAATATAAAGATAAATGAGTACACTTCGCCCCGCGCCGTGACTCGAATGTGAAGTATATGACGCCACGCGTCATATCTTAAATATGAAGTACATGATGTCGCGCGCCATGACTTAAATATGAGGTACATGACGCCGCGCGCCATGACTTAAATATCAGATACATGACGCCCCGCACCATGACTTAAATGTGAGGTACATGACGCCACGCGCCATGTCTTAAATGTGAGGTTCATGACGCCACGCGCCATGACTTGAATATGAGGTACATGACGCCATGCGCCATGACTTTGAATATGAGTTTACGCTTAGCCCGTCGACCAGCGATGACTCAATTTGGGAACTAGTGAGGGGCCCGTCGGCTACACTAGTGACCCTACACACAAACTAAGTGCGCTCCTAGCTTCTGGATTTACACAGCAGACCAGCGTGTCCCGCTTTCAGCTTCTGTATTTGTACAAGAAACCAGTGTCTCCCGCTTTCAGCCTCTGGATTTACACAGCAGACCAGCGTGTCCCGCTTTCAGCTTCTGTACTTGTACAAGAAACCAGCATCTCCCGCTTTCAGCCTTTGGATTGAACAATTGGGTGGTTTTACCAAGAAATAGATTCAACCGAATTTAAAAAGTATGTTTGGGTCATTTTTGACCAATTAAAAAGGTTTGGGCCCAACTGGGCTTGTTGAAAAGAGTTTGGGCCTTCTTGGGCTTTTTGGATATTTTTGTGCCATCTTGGGCTTTTTGGAGATTTTTAGGCTATCTCAGGCTTTTTGGAGATTTTTGTGCCATCTTGGGCTTTTTGGAGATTTTTAGGCTATCTCAGGCTTTTTGGAGATTTTTGTGCCATCTTGGGCTTTTTGAAGATTTTTAGGCTATCTCAGGCTTTTTGGAGAGTTTTGGGCCATCTTGGGCTTTTTGGAGAGTTTTGGGCCATCATGGGCTTTTTAGAGAGTTTTGGGCCATCTTGGGCTTTTTGGAGGGTTTTGAGCCATCTTGGGCTTTTTGGAGAGTTTTGAGCCCAAGAGGGCTTACTCGGACATTAAGGCTCGGGTTGAGCGAAGAGGTCATATATATATATATATATATATATATATATATATATATTGTATATATATAATAGAAAGATACTTAGCCCTGCGTATCAACTTAACCCACTGTTTGGGGAGTATCTACTCAGGCAAAAGTATATGAAATTTTTTTTTTTATATAATATATATGTTTTTGAAAGTCTAAAAATATATATATATATTTTTTTTTGAAGGCCCGCGGGACAAAATATTCATTTTTGGAGGCCCGCGGGGCATTTATATAATCTTAGAAATCAAAATCTTAATTTTTTTGGATGCCCGCGGGACATCTATGTAATTTTAGAAATCAAAATATTGATTTTTTTTTTGGATGCCTTTGAATATATGTGTATTTTGATATATTTTATAGAAAATACTCATATATCTACTTTTATTTTTAAAGGAGAAAATATACTTAATCCGTGTGTCAATTCAACCCGCCAGTCGGGGAGTATCCACGTTGGGAAAAGTAGTTTTTGAAAATAATATATATGTATATATATATTTATATATATATAATATACACATATATATTTTTATTTTATTTTTAAAGGAGAAAATATACTTAACCCGTGTGTCAATTCAACCCGCTAGTCGGGGAGTATCAACATTGGGAAAAGTAGTTTTTTTGAAAATAATATATATGTATATATGTATATTTATATATATATATGATATACACACATATATATTTTTATTTTATTTTTAAAGGAGAAAATATACTTAACCCGTGTGTCAATTCAACCCGCCAGTCGGGGAGTATCCACGTTGGGAAAAGTAGTTTTTGAAAATAATATATATGTATATATATATTTTTATATATAATATACACATATATATTTTTATTTTATTTTTAAAAGAGAAAATATACTTAACCCGTGTGTCAATTCAACCCGCCAGTCGGGGAGTATCCACGTTGGGAAAAGTAGTTTTTTTGAAAATAATATATATGTATATATGTATATTTATATATATATATATTATATATGTTGGTCCCGAGTTGATGGCTAAACCCAAGAGGAGAGGGGTGAATTGGGTTCTTTAAAATTTCTTTGGTAAACTCAAAGATCTTAACCCCTTGAAAAAGTTAATCCCCTTTTTAAGCGAATGGAGAGCAAATAAGATAAAGCAGTAATAATAAGTAGAACACAAGATTTATACTGGTTCGGGCAAACCTTCCCTACTCCACTCTTCCAAGCTCACACTCCGTTGTGACTTGGGTTCCACTATGTATTCCAAGAATACACTTAGAGTCACCGCTCTCTTCTAGATTCAAAGCTCTAGGGGGCATACACAACTAGAGCCACTTGCTCTCTTCTAGATTCAAAGCTCTAGGGGGCATATACAACTAGAGCCACTTGCTCTCTTCTAGATTCAAAGCTCTAGGGGGCATATACAATCACTTGCACAAGTAGGTGATGAGTCTCACTCCAATCACACCCTACTTTGCATATACTTGATCTTAGCTACCCAAGCTAAATCAAGATTTATACAACCAAATAAAGAAATGAATAAAAACTACACTTTACAGATTTGTGTAGGCAGTTTTGAGCTCGAGGAAGAAATCAAAAGTAGCTTGAATGATGATTGTTGAAGCAACTTGCAGTTTGAAGCTCTTTCTTCCTTTGAAACACTCAAATATGGAGAAAAGGTATTTGAAAGTCTTTCTTGCACTTCTTTTCTCTCTTTGATCTTTAGAGTAGTGTCTCTTGTATCTTCTCACGTTCATTTGAATGTCCTTTTATAGATCGAGGAAAATATGAACGTTGTAGAAGTGGTTGGCGTGCAATAAATGAACTCCAACGTTCAAAAATTTGACCGTTATTCTCCAAGTCTGAGATGAAGTCGACTTGGCCTGCGACTTGGCTTCCAAGTCGCACATGGAGTCGACTTGGCCTGCGACTTGGGTTCTTCAGAAACTCAAGTCTGAGACTTGGGTCGACTTGGCTTTCAGACTTCAACTCAAGTCGATCCTGAAGTCGACTTGGGTTGCGACTTGGCTTGGTCTATTGCAGAAACGCCTTGATCTTCTTGAAATGTCTTGAATCTTGCAAACCATCTGAAAGCTTTGAGTTCTTGCACAATATATGTATGATCCTTGCTTTGCTTTGGACTCACTTGGTCTTCATGACTTGGATTTTACTCCATTTGGAAGCTAGCTTGAAGATTTGCTTTGAGCTTGATAGACTTGATTTGAATGTAGAACATGATTCTTAACTTTGAAATTGACTCATTTGTTTTTCATCTTGATTCCTTGGACTTGAGTGATAAATCCTCTTGAATATCTTTAAAACTGCATCTTTGAAAGTTTGAACATCTCAAGTCGTGGATGGAGTCGACCTGGCCTGCGACTTCACCCAAGTCGCACCTGGAGTCGACTTCGTTTGCGACTTCGTTATGTTCGTTTCCACTTTTCAGCTCTGGATACTCCAAGTCGTTGCTGGAGTCGACTTCGTCTGCGACTTGACTTCCCAAGTCGCAAGTGGAGTCGACTTGACCTGCGACTTCACCTGTTGCCTTTTGGGATTCATTGTCAAGTCGATATTTGAGTCGACTTTGGGATCGACTTCACCCAAGTCGAAGTCCAAGTCGACTTGAAGATCGACTTGACCTCTTTGCTTTCCTTAAACATTTGTCAAACATGTTAGTACTCTTTATATACTCAAATAAGTTCTTGTTAATCATCAAAACTCAGGCTTTAGTCAATTTAGATTATTTTGAACATTGTTTCCAACAATATACACACATATATATTTTTATTTTATTTTTAAAGGAGAAAATATACTTAACCCGTGTGTCAATTCAACCCGCCAGTCGGGGAGTATCCACGTTGGGAAAAGTAGTTTTTGAAAATAATATATATGTATATATATATTTATATATATAATATACACATATATATTTTTATTTTATTTTTAAAAGAGAAAATATACTTAACCCATGTGTCAATTCAACCCGCCAGTCGGGGAGTATCCACGTTGGGAAAAGTAGTTTTTTTGAAAATAATATATATGTATATATGTATATTTATATATATATTATATACACACATATATATTTTTATTTTATTTTTAAAGGAGAAAATATACTTAACCCGTGTGTCAATTCAACCCGCTAGTCGGGGAGTATCCACATTGGGAAAAGTAGTTTTTTTGAAAATAATATATATGTATATATGTATATTTATATATATATTATATACACACATTTATATTTTTATTTTATTTTTAAAGGAGAAAATATACTTAACCCGTGTGTCAATTCAACCCGCCAGTCGGGGAGTATCAACATTGGGAAAAGTAGTTTTTTTGAAAATAATATATATGTATATATGTATATTTATATATATATATTATATACACACATATATATTTTTATTTTATTTTTAAAGGAGAAAATATACTTAACCCGTGTGTCAATTCAACCCGCCAGTCGGGGAGTATCCACGTTGGGAAAAGTAGTTTTTTTGAAAATAATATATATGTATATATGTATATTTATATATATATTATATACACACATATATATTTTTATTTTATTTTTAAAGGAGAAAATATACTTAACCCGTGTGTCAATTCAACCCGCCAGTCGGGGAGTATCCACATTGGGAAAAGTAGTTTTTTTGAAAATAATATATATGTATATATGTATATTTATATATATATATTATATACACACATATATATTTTTATTTTATTTTTAAAGGAGAAAATATACTTAACCCGTGTGTCAATTCAACCCGCCAGTCGGGGAGTATCCACGTTGGGAAAAGTAGTTTTTTTGAAAATAATATATATGTATATATGTATATTTATATATATATTATATACACACATATATATTTTTATTTTATTTTTAAAGGAGAAAATATACTTAACCCGTGTGTCAATTCAACCCGCCAGTCGGGGAGTATCCACATTGGGAAAAGTAGTTTTTTTGAAAATAATATATATGTATATATGTATATTTATATATATATATATTATATACACACATATATATTTTTATTTTATTTTTAAAGGAGAAAATATACTTAACCCGTGTGTCAATTCAACCCGCCAGTCGGGGAGTATCCACGTTGGGAAAAGTAGTTTTTGAAAATAATATATATGTATATATATATTTATATATATATAATATACACATATATATTTTTATTTTATTTTTAAAAGAGAAAATATACTTAACCCGTGTGTCAATTCAACCCGCCAGTCGGGGAGTATCCACGTTGGGAAAAGTAGTTTTTGAAAATAATATATATGTATATATATATTTATATATATAATATAAGAAAGAAACTCTCCTTTTTTTTCTAACTAAAAGAAAAAAATATCTGGAGAACTCACGTTCTCTTCTTTGAGCGGGAGAGCTCCCTTTCCCCGTCCTCGTTCTCCCCGTTGTGGTTGTGCCGAATGAAAGGGCCAAGGGCCTCTATTTATAGGCGACTCGGCAACTGTGAGCGTTTCCGCGGAACTTCGTCGCCGCGGAACTTCGTTGCTCTTTTCCGCGGAACTTCGTTGCCGCGGAACTGTAGTCACGCGGAACCATATTTTTTCGCAGAACTTCATTCGCGGAACATCCTCATCGAGCGAACGAATAATTTTGCTTGAGCGTCACGTTATCTTTTTCTTCCGATAGGCTGTTCAGCAACAGAGCCTGCTATCTGGTCCGTGTAATGTCCCACTCCAGTTGCCAGGATCCATTGGTGTGGCTATGGCTGCGGTTTTTGCTATGGGCGATGCTAAGCCTGCTGTCGGAGCTCTCAAATGAGCCGCCAACAATCTACTGCTGCCTGTGTCGATACCAAGTGAAAGCCAACAACGCCGACATGGTTGCTCCCACCACGACTGCGATGACTCCAATCACAACAGCAATTGCTGGAGCCTTGGGCGTTGTTTGACAGCGGCCATTGCTGCAGTGCATCTGGATGTTTGCGGACTGTGGAATTTCTCCGGCAGATCCAGCTTCGGGAAGATTGGGATTCACGATGCTTGACATCTCGCAAACTCGCAGCATCGAAAAGCCGATCCCGCACAGGGTTGAGTTGTTCCCGAACTGGAATCCGTCGTTCAGCCGCTTCAACGCAGGCGGGACAATGCCGGACAGAGTATTGTTTCTAACATCCAAAACCTCCAGCTGAGGAATATCTGCAAGCTTCCTTGGAATAGAACCGAACAGCTTATTGAAGCTCAAATCCACCCGCATCAGCATTGCCAAGTCTCCCAAGCTGGCAGGAATCGCCCCCGTCAGTCGATTATATTGCGGTGCAACGACGGTCAACTTCTTCAGAGAACCGAGTTGTGTCGGAATGCTTCCGCTGAGCTGATTATAACACAGCTGCAAAACTTGGAGATCACCCATGTCAAGAGAAATCAACTTGCGATTCATCAAGGCCTAAGGTACATCCCAATGCGTGTGCGAGTAGGTCAGATTCAACGGTTTCTTCGCCACCCGAACCGTGTTCATGAACTGAAATCTAACATCTTTTTTTTTTGGACGTTGTAATCGATCATGAAAGCGCCGGGCTTGTCCAGGGAGACAGTCAAGCCGTTGAGGGACGGGCCAGTGACGATAGTGGCGTCAGTCATGGAGGCTCGCAGCTTGACGTCTCCGGCGTTGAGGGTGAGAGTCGCAGCCGCGCTGCTCTTCTCTGCGGCGTATCTGCCCTTTACAGAAGCCTTCATCTTGGCGAGAGTATGGGCGGATGAACGCTGAGGAGGCGTGCGCGGGCGAAGATGGTCGCCGGCGCTTTTCCCTTTTATCTCCTTCTGCGGCTCTGCCACTTTGTGGAGAGGGGCGAGGAAGGAGGCGACGCCCCAGATTTGGCGGCCGATCGTCTTTGTCAGCTCCGACGGGTCTTCTCTCACACCGTTACCAATGCCTTCTTCTCCTTCTTCAGATTCTTCATCGGCCTTTGTTGCGGCAATTTTCTTTTTTTTTCATTATCTTCTTCTCCCTCCTCCTCCTCTTCTTCTTCCAGGGATTTGAAGGGATTTGGGAGAGAAATGGAGAGCCAAGAAGCCATTGAGATGGACAGACGGAGGCGGGGGCGGAGCCGTAGGAGAATGGGCTGCTGCAGATCCATTTTTCTGACGGAAACCCATCCGGTGCAAGACCACCGCAAGCACCAGCAGACCCAGCAGCCGCACTCCACCCTCTCTCAGCCTTCTGCTGACGACTCCAGCGACACGGGGCCCACTGCCGACGGCGTCCCGCCCTTCTCCGAGTTCTCTCTGGCCGACCTCTGCCCCGCCTCCCCGAGCTCTTACTCCTGTTCTCCCCTTAGCCGCATTCTTCACAGCGGTGACAACATTGCGGGATATTTCTTCGGCTGCGGCAGCGGTTAGAGTATAGAACGTAATTGGTAGGAGAGAGATCGATGGCTTCCGAGAAGAATCTGATGGCGTCTTCGAACCAGCCTGTGGAAAAGGCTGCGTTGCCTTTGGCTTTTGCTTCGTCCGTCATGAACGAAGGCCACCTGGCTCTTCTATGCTACGCAACGGACTGTGAAAAAGAGACTGCTGTGAATTCTTCTGCGAAGATGCGAAGCCGAAAACACGAGATTTTAAAGTGGCCGGTTGCCAGAGAGTTCCAGCAACACCAGCACTGTTGCGGAATGCGGTTTTGGAATGTTCTTGGAGCTTGGAGATGAGGCCGAAGTGGGCTGTTGAAATTTCGGAGCTGCCCCTCCTCACGTGCTTCTGCTGCTAAATGCCGTATTGACTCCGATCACAATAAAAGCCTTCTTCCTCGCATACTCGTCGTGAGAATAGATGTCGAACCTTCAAGAGCGGACATCTCCTGTGCGCTACAACTTACTGCCAGCTCCATCTGGAGCATCGAGATTGACTTATCCAGAGTCTGAATCGCTTGATGGGTCTTTGATACTTCTCCCATTATATCTCTATCGCGTCCAATTTTCTTTGTGGTGGTGCAATCCTTCGCAACGAGCTGCAGCTCCTGCCGTCGGTTACTGGGAGATTAGCTAGGCCGCCGGTTCGGGAGAAGACCATAGCCTCGTCATGAAAATAATTCCGAGAAAAAAATTTCCGCAGCACAGAAATAAAATCCATCGCGGAGAAATCTTCCTTTTTGTTGTTTTGAATCCTCGTCATATAATTCTATCATATATATATATATCTCTTCACAGCTCCAGTTTTTTTTTATTATTATTTTTATTATTATTATTATTTTTATTATTTTATTTATTTATTATATATATATATTTTTAAAATATATCTCATCACCTTCTCTCTCTAATTTCTTCTAATTTCTCTTTTCTTCTCTTTCTCTCTCTAATGCCTCTCTCTCTTCTCTCTCTCTCTCTAACGTCTTTTTTTCTCTTTCTTCTTTTTTCTCTCCAATAACCTAATCCTCGTGCACCATGATCATTCACATTCACATGCTGGCATAACATTTATAAATCATAAACTTTTCATAAAAACAGTTAACAAGTAGTTAGCAATCATTTCATGTAAAGCATTATAGGAATGACCATCCTTAAATATATTTTATAAATCATGTGAGCAAACAATTTGCAAGCATTTAGAAATATTTTAGAAAGCATGTAACTTGCTTACCTGTGATAGTCAACTTGTACTTTCCACCTTTTCCTTTCCTTTTCCTATACAAATGAAAAGGACCATTTTTTCTCATATAAACATAATATCCCATGCTTGCACATTTCTACTACTAACTCTGAATCTATCTTTGGGTTTTCTAACCCATGTGTGTCTCATATCAACTTTGACCCATTTCTACCTTTAGTTCAATATTGTCATCACCCTGTTCCAATTCACTTATGTTTACCATCTCTGTCTTATCAATTCCATCCTTAACACTTGTTTTCTTTCCTTTAGTCAACTTCTCAAGGCAATTGCTTATCAACTTCCTAAGTCATTTGATGTCACCAATTCAAATAAGCCGTTTATCTTTCTTTTTCCATAAATTCAATATAATTATCTTCTAACCACATTTTCATATTTGGCTAATACCAACCACTCTTATACTCATTTGGTTGAACTTGTTTCAAGGTCTAACCATTCCATTTATTTTGACATCATTATTTAAGGGTTAATTTTCCAAATCCTACTTAGGATTTGTAACACTTAGCTAAATTCAACATCTTGGATTTTAGCATTTTATACTTAGCATATATTTTCTATAATTGACATATTATTTGAGAAAATCTCTCAAGATATTTGCTTAAGGGTAAGGGCTTATAATTTGGGTTTATACTTTTTATAATTTTTGTAATTTCCCTCAAACAGCCCTATATATTACATTTTACCCTCATTTATATTAAAATCATATCTTAGGTACTTAATCACTTACTTAATGATCATAAATTTGTACCTTTTTTGTAAACCTTGTTTACACATTATAATGAAAATAAATTCCATTTAAAATTTCTGGAACTTATTATTAAATTCAAAAACAGCCTTTGTTTTCTTATTTTCACTAAGTTTCTTTTATTTTCATTTCTTTTCTCTCTCTTCTTCTTTTTCTTTCTAATTCTCCTTTCTCTCTAATTTCTTTCCTTTTTCTTTAATTTCTTTCTTTCTCTTCTCTATACCCTCTCTTTCTCTTAAAAACAATTCAAAACTGCATCGCCTCTCTGTGGATTCGACCCGACTCACCGTTATTCTACACTATCACCCGCATAGTGGTAGCTTTAATGTGTTTCGGTTAATTTTAATTAAACTGGTGATCACAGTGCTCTTAACGACAAGCACGTGGTGCGCATCAAACACCTTTTCCAAAGATATACCCTTCTTGACAGTTCAAACGTTCAGTAAAAATGTTCTCTGGAATCATAAAGATCCGAGTAGACCGACCGTTGATGTCCTCCATAAGGTGGCAACTCATGGGACTGAAGTGAGAGGGCCCATGTGAACATTCAAAGCATTCACGTCTTGCTAAGGCAGGATACCACCTGAAATAAGAAGAACAGCCTCCACAAGGGTGACCGAAGAAAAGATCGTACTTCTTGGCGCTCTGCGCAGTTTTCTTCTTCGGAACACGTTGCTTTTTCTTAGATGTCATCATTTCTTCGGGAGAGCTTTTCTTAGAAGATTCATTTTTTTTGAAGAAGATTTTTTCCTTTTAAACTCCCCACGGGCATACGCAACAGCCTTACGCTTCTTCACGAGAGAAGGTGACGTTGGAGGCGTCGCAATTAAAACTACTTTGGAAGAAGAAGTCGTGCTATCCTTCGGCTCTTCAAAGAAAGAACACTTCTTTTTCACCACTAATTTCTCTCTTGGTGAAAGAATAGGAAATTCTGGAGAAGACATTGCCTGCAAAAATATATATATCAAATTCAAAAAAAAAAGAGAGAGAGAAGAAGAAGAGAGAGAAAAACTATCAAACTTCAAAAAAAAAAGAAGGAGAGAAGAGAACTACCACAGGTCATGACTCTACTACAAAAGTATAAAGTTGCTTATGCCTTAGTGTCAGCAATTAAAATGCTCCTCATCCTAAGAACCAAGCAGTAGCAGTCAAAAAAAAATATATATATAATATATATAAATAAAATAATAATAATAAAAAAAAGAGGAAAAAGGAGAAGAAAAGGAAAAATATATACGGCCTAGCTCAAAGGGAAACCCGCTAAGCTATTGGACAGTACCTCAAGCACGCAAATTAAATGGCTACGGGCCCATTGACTCCCAAAGCTCTCGAAGCGCTGTGCCCAGCTGCAAAAACAAATAAATAAAATGTTGAGTCAAGAAAAGCTTGTCGTACAACATGTCAGGAATCACGCCTTTACAAATAGCCTACGACGGCATAATTCCTGAGGGGGCATTTGACGAGGCATATTTTTAACCATGGGTCCACTACCATTATATGATTGATTTCAGTTTAAAAAAAAATTATTATTATGCGATTTTTCATTTAAAAAAAAAAGAAGAAGAAGAAAGGGAAATTACAGATGAATAATTATGAAATCACAGATAGCCAAAGTCTTTTTTCATAGACTAGCAAATTAATAAAAAAAAGAAGAAGAAAATAATACAAAAGAAAAGAAAGAAAATGGGCAGTTGGTCAAGCAAGAGCGGAAATATATATAAGTAAAATAAAATAATGTGTGTGAGCCTTGGCCACCCGAATAGAGAATTTCAATAGGAGATGGTGCCCACTTGAAATCCACCGTGTTTATGATGGGCCCAAAAGCAAAATAATAATAATAATAATAATAAAATGATGATAATAATAATAATTAACAATAATGGTAATAATAATGATAAACCCCGGATAATTTTCCGCTCCGCAGTCATTGCCTCTATCACAAAAATATTTAAGAAAAAAAAAGAAGAGAGAGAAAAGAAAAGAAAACAAATATATATATATATAATCTTCGTTTCACCACCTCTGCGACGAAAATGGCAACTCCAACCCCGGCGCAAGCAAAAGCAATGGATGCAAACGAGGAAGATGAGGAGGAAGTGGAGGATTGGCTGGAGCCGAGAGCCGAGACGCTTGTCAATGAGGGGAAGCTTGTTCCAGAAGATATAATCTTCGGACTGTTGTCAAAAAGGTTGGAGGAAGGATATCACAGAGGCGAAACTGGATTTACATTGGATGGCTTACCTCGAACTCAGATCCAAGCTAAGATCCTTGACCAAATTGCTGACATTGATCTTGTTGTGAATTTCAAATGCAACAAAGACTGCTTGCTAAAGAAACACTTAGGCAGTGGCATATGTGCCTGCTATGGAAAATCATCCAACATGTCTGGTCTGGAGTATGCTAGTCTACCTGTATGCTCTGGCAAACTAGCCCAGCATACTCAGTTAAATTCTTGTGCAATTGCTGACGATGCTTGGAAGGAAAAAGTCCGTATATATGCATAGCAGAGCAAGCCTATGGAAGACTACTACAGGAAGCAGCGGAAGCTTCTGGACTTTCATGTGGCAACAAAGCTTCTGGACTTTCATATGTATATAAAGCCTCAAAAATATATATGTTATACATATATATTAAAAGGTCTCGAAAAATTAATATTTTATTTTCTAAAATTATATATGTGTCTCGCGGGCATCCAAAAATTAATATTTTATTTTCTAAAAATATATAGATGTCCCGCGGGCATCCAAAAATTAATATTTTATTTTCTAAAAACACATAGATGTCTCGTGGGCATCCAAAAATTAATATTTTATTTTCTAAAAATATATAGATGTCCCGTGGGCATCCAAAAATTAATATTTTATTTTCTAAAAATATATAAATGTCCCGCGGGCATCCAAAAATGAATATTTTGTTTTCTAAAAATATATAGATGTCCCGCGGGCATCCAAAAATGAATATTTTTATTTTCCAAAATTATATATGTGTCCCGCGGGCATCCAAAAATGAATATCTTGTTTTCTAAAAATATATAGATGTCCCGCAGACATCCAAAAATTAATATTTTATTTTCTAAAATTATATAGATGTCCCGCGGGCATCCAAAAATGAATATTTTATTTTCTAAAAATATATAGATGTCCCACGGGCATCAAAAAATGAATATTTCATTTTCTAAAAATATATAGATGTCCCGTGGGCATCCAAAAATTAATATTTTGTTTTCTAAAATTATATAGATGTCCCGCGAGCATCCAAAAATTAATATTTTATTTTCTAAAATTATATAGATGTCCAACGGGCATCCAAAAATAAATATTTTATTTTCTAAAAATATATAGATGTCCCGCGGGCATCCAAAAATTAATATTTCGTTTTCTAAAAATATATAGATGTCCTGCGGGCATCCAAAAATGAATATTTTATTTTCTAAAATTATATAGATGTCCTGCGGGCATCCAAAAATGAATATTTTTATTTTCTAAAATTATATAGACATCCCGCTGGCGTCCAAAAATGAATATTTTATTTTCTAAAATTATATAGATGTCCCGCGGGCATCCAAAAATGAATATTTTATTTTAAAAAAATATGTAGACGTCCCGCGGGCATCCAAAAATGGATATTTTGTTTTCTTAAAACATATAGATGTCCCGCGAGCATCCAAAAATGAATATTTTATTTTCTAAAATATATAGATGTCCCGCGGGCATCCAAAAATGAATATTTTTTTCTAAATATATATATATATATATATGTGTGTCCCGCGGGCCTTCAAAAAAAATATTTTGTCCGACGGGCCCTCAAAAAATATATTTTATTTTCACATATATATCTTAGAGACTTTCAAATAGATATACATATGTATATTATAAAAAAAATCATATACTTCTCCCCAGGTAAATACTCTCCAGGCAGTGGGCTAAGTTGATACATGGGTGAATGACCTCTTTGCTCAAACCGAGCCTTAATAGGCCCCAAGATTTTTCAACCCGAGCCTTAATAGGCCTAAAACCTCCAGTAAGCCCAAGACGGCTCAAAAACCCTCCTACAAACCCACTTGGGTCCAAAATTCTCCAACAAGCCATTTGGGCTCAAAACTCTTCAACAATCCCAAGATGGCACAAAACTTCCAAGCAAGCCTAAGATGGCTCAAAACTCTTCAAAAAAAACCCAAGATGGCACAAAACTTCCAGCAAACCCAAGATGGCTCAAAACTCTTCAAAAAAACTCAAGATGGCTCAAAATCCTCAACAAGTCCTCTTGAGCCCAAAATCCCTCAACAAGCCCAGTTGGTCCCAAACCTCCTCAAATGGTCAAAGTTTACCCAAAAATACTTTTAAAATTTGGTTGAATCCATTTCTTGGTAAAACCACCCAATTATTCAATCCAGAGACTGAATGCGGGAGACGTTGGTTTCTTGTACAAGTACAGAAGCTGAAAGCGGGACACGCTGGTCTGCTGTGTAAATCCAGAAGCTAAGAGTGCACTTAGTTTGCTGTGTAGGGTCACTAGTGTAGCCGACGGGGCCCTCACTAGTTCCTAAACTGAGTCATCGCTGGTCGACAGGCTAAGCGTAAACTCACATTTAAGTCATGGTGAGTGACGTCATATACCTCACATTTAAGTCATGGCGCGTGACATCATGTACCTCACATTTAAGTTATGTCGCGTGGCATCAAATACCTCACATTCGAGTCACGGCGCGGGGCGAAGTGTACTCACTTATCTTTATATTTTTGTTAGACATGATTTTTCGTGCATTTGTAAAGACGTAGAAAGATCTTCTACGCATTTCATTATTATTTCAATAAGAATAAGCATTTTTTTATGGACTATTGTATTCAGCTCTTTTAATCAAGGGTTTTCTTATTGGAGATGTAAAATCAGAATGTGGAACACAATGCAAAATGTTTCTGTGATATACTTTTCGGACTCGGTTAAAGAATTAGATGCTTTAAAATTTTTTCTGGGAATTAATTAAGCATTTATTTTCAAAGCCGCAGGAAAACAAATTTTTTTTAACTGAATAATATTTTTCACGAGGCCGAAACACCTGTACTTTTGTAGCATTCGTTGACTTTATCAACGAGGCGTTACATTAAATCATGATTAACTTATTAATATAAAAAAATGAGATCCTATTAGTTGGCATTAGATCTAGTTAAATCGTTAGACCTGGTTAAATACTATTAGATCCAGTTAAATGTCGTTAGATTTAGATGGATTTCATTAAATCCTATTATACAAGTTTTAATTTTCATAATTAATGTATAAATGACCTTATAAGCTGCTTAAGATCATAATAAAAGTATTGGATTAGGATTAACTCATTAATATCAAAAGCTTGATCTCGTTAGATGGTGTTATATCTAGTAAGACGTTGTTAGATCTGATTAGATGTCATTAAATTTAAATAATTTCATTAAAATTTTATTATTTAAGTTTTAATTTTATAATTAAGGTATAAATGACCCCACAAGGAGTCTTGGATCATATTATATGCGTTAAATTAGCATTAACTTGTTAATATAAAAAATTATATCCGGTTAAATGTAGTTAGATCTCATTAGTTGCTGTTAGATTTGAGTAAATGTCATTAAATGATGTTAGTAGTGTTAAATGTTATTAGATTTAGATGATTTCATTAAATCTTATTATCTAAGTTTTAGTTTCTATAATTAAAGTATAAATAATCTTATAACGACCTAGGATTATATTATAGGTGTTAAATTATGATTAACTTATTAACATTAAAATTTACATCCGGTTAAATGCTATTAGATCCAGTTAGATTATATTATATTTGAAAAAACTAATAATAAATTTTCAAAAATTTAAAAATAAATATTGAAATCGTTATCCTTTAGAAATAGATTGAGATTTTATATACATATAATTCAAATTTTGTTAAAAAAAATATACTTACACTTTCAAATATATGTGCTCATGCTGTCAAATTGCAACAATGTCCCTACTTCCTTTTTTTTTCATGAGAATCCCTTTCCATGGGTTGAGGCCTTATAAGGATCACTCCAACGTACGTTTTTGTCCCATTCCATTGCTTAGATAATGTTTTGCATTTGCAATTGAAAGCATGTGAACTATAGACCAAGAGTTTTGATTGTTCATATGAACCATGGTTTAGATTTTAGTGCTAGAAGTTGCAGACATAAGAACATTAAATTCCAAGGTACAAAACAATACTTAGAGTTAAAAACTGGGCAGAAATATTCTTTTTATGCTCAAATAAAAAATTTACTAATCCACGATTTGTTATACAAAAATAGATTAAAAAACGTACGCGCCAAATGTTGCAACTTAGGGAGGTAAGATTATGACATATTTAGATATACCAACACATATATGCAGTCATGATGAATTTTTTTTGCCATAAGGAAAATTAGCTAATTAATATAAAGATTATTATCATTCACAAGTAAAAATTTAGAGAGTAAAAACTAAATATGAAAGTGTTTCCATGTAAACAAAGGTCGAAGGTAAAGATAATCAATTTTTTATGAAGGATAATCAATGTTATTAAAATCAGGTTTTATGTGAAGAAAGGGCAGAGATAGAGATAACCAATATTATAAAAATGACGCTAACAATCAAACCAGTCAATAAAGTGGTTGAACCATGACATTATTTTATTACAATACTATAATAATTTATTGTTATTATTTTAAATCATATATAAGTAGTTTTTCCATTTTTTTGAAATATGTAGTAATCTAGTATAAGTTTTTTATATAGAAATTTGACATAAATTTTCAATGTAAAATAAAATCTTATATACATGTATGTACAAATTTTCAGAAGGAACCTTCAAATGCCATTGCATAAACTATTAATGACTTCCTACCATTAAAAAAAAACTCATGTAAAATATGACCACTTTTATTGCTTTTCAATCATGCCAAAAATGCTCACAACCTTTCCAAAACCATGACAGTAAAGGTACATGCACAGAATGTCTAGTTGTTTTAATAATTTGTCAAATTAGAATTTTAATGTCATCTCTATTGAGGGATTAAAAATACATTAACTTCAAAGTTATAGAGTTTAAAATGTAAATAAGCAAACTATGAGATTTAAAATGCAAATATGAAAAATTAACTGGTTTAAAATACTACAAAATCAAAAATTAAATATGGAGGTGGGCCATTTTGACAATGGAATACAAAGACAACCAACCTTATTAATTAATGTCATTTCTTTTGCCATATTATTAGGATAACTTTCAGATATGCACACATAGTTTGACCATAATTACAAATACACCTCTGTAGTTTCTAAAATATAAATAACTACACATAGTTTGATTATAATTACAAATATACTCACTCTATTATGATATTGTCACTACACTATCATGAATGAGTATATTTATAAGGACATGCAGACTACGTAGGTATATTTGCAAAAACTAAATATATCTACTTAATTTCTCAATTTCAAATGTACCCACATAGATTGCATGTCGTTTCAAATATACTCACACCTGGATAGTGCAATAATGGTATCATAATAATGCAAGTATATTTACAATTATGGTCAAACTATATGTATATATTTGTAAATTGCTCATTATATTAAAAATAACTTTAGTGCTTATGCTAGCTTAAAAATTGGTATAACCATATATAAATTATAAAAAACACATTAATTCATTCAAAGATATACTAAAATATAATAATAATACTTATATAAATCATTTAGCCACAAGGGAATGATGTTGTAATGTTTAGATATTAAAAGCAAAGATATAAAATTGATATATCAAGTACATAATTATTGATTTTACAAACTCTTTTAATTAGGGTATAATGCCAAACCGACTAAGTCAACAGTCACTACTATAATATAAGATCAATAATAATGGGAGAACATATGCAGATGCAATAACATAACTTATAATGTAATATAACATATATTATAGGTCACCATAAACTAGGTGTCTCACTAGATTTAAACCAAATCAATTGAAATGATTAAATACATAAAATGCATACTTCCTGCCCTTGTTACATTGCTTTTAAAAATCAAAATAATAATTTTCAAATCTAAATTTATCTAGTTCTCACCTCATTTGGTATACCAACTCTCAATTTGGTCTCCACCCACATGTGTGTTATCTAAAAAAATGATAAAACAGGATAAGTTTGGGCAAACTTAATAAGTAGAGTATATAGATATAAACCAGTACAACTTCAGTAAACAATATGAATATGGGTTGAGAGAACATAAATTATATCACAAATCCAAATCAAGGTTAAATCCATGTGAAACATATGTTAACGCCAAAGAATACAACAACAAATCATACACATGGTGCTTTTCCAATGAATTCATTAAAGGTCCTCAATTGCAAATGGGGAGGTTCAGTATCTCACCCTATAATCTAACCTGTTGCCTAATTTGTTGGCCATCAAAATATAAGTGACACACCTTAACACAGTACAAGTAGATTAAGAACATATTTATCCAAACCGAAGGTGTAACTAATACCCTATTATACTTGCCACACATCCATAGCCAAGATGCACTGCATTATGCGAAGGGCTCCAGCCCTAATTGTTATATTGAGAACCATCAGTCTCACGGATTAGTTCAGAGCGTACGTTATCCAAACCACAAAAGCAAGACAAATTAGGTATGCAGTTCACCAAATCCACAATAGCCAAACAGTAGGTTTGAATTGATTTCACCTAAGCAATCACATCCTTCTCTTCAATTAAGATATGCCAACGGTTGTCACTATAGTCCAAAAACAACACTTCACAAATTCACAACTGCAACCATGACCTATTAACATGCTAGTCCCTTAAGTAACATATGCCAATATCATAATGCATAATGCTAGAATGAATAAAAATCAAACTCCATATCACAATAAATCATGGTAACTGATAATATTTATTAACTCAAAATTTAGAAAACAACAACATTCAAAACATCCATGCCGTAACTATACACTATAATAAAAAATCAGAAAGCTAAGAAAACAACTCTACTTATCTTGTATTAATTTCGGATCCATCTTTATAGCGTATTATGCTATAATGCTCAAATAATTACATTGGAAAATAACACTTTTTAATCAATATTTTCATTTTAAATTTATTTGTCTCATCATGATTTAGCATGATATTCCATCCTAAAATGTGTGTGTAGCTTTATTACTCTACTTTCATTATTTAGTCAAAATAAAATTTCTTGTATTAAATTATACCAAAATTATCATTTATTATAAAAGTTTCATTAATACTAAATACTACTTTCTCTGCATTAATAGAGTAATTTAATTTAAGTCAAAGCTCATTTTTATATAATTATTGAATTATTCCTTTAGCTTTCAATTTGTATTTTTCTACGTTATATGTTAACCCTATTTTGTAAATATTACATTTTTACAATTAAATATTATTTTCATATTATTAATTACTAAAAAATAATCATTTTAGCCTCAAAATTTAATATGATCATAAGTGGGTCCTCCCTTGATCATATTAAATTTCAGTTGCCAGCTGTTATCTAATTTAATTTTCAAACTTCTTCGAATATTTTATGAAAAAATTTCATATCTATTAAGTCAATAACTACATATTTTAACTAGCTATATCATTTCTGATAATTATTATTTACATTTAAAATTTTATTTAATTATTCCTCAAATTGCCCATAATTGTTGAGATTAGGTGCACTATTATCTTTGATGTTTATTTATGATCAAATCAAGGAATTCAAATTTGAAAATTTTATCATAAATTAAAAAGTACATATATTTGTCAAATAAATAATTATAGAACAAAATAATTACTATTTGTATTTTTTTATACATTTCAATTCTGAGAAGTAATGCTATTTAGCCCGGACTAAGCAAATATCTTGCTTAGCCCATTTCAAAAGACCCATTTAAAAATAACTTTTTTACTTTTTTTCATACACTTGCTTAACTAAGTGTATTTAATATATAAACCAAAATTTACCTTTTTACATATGTGTATATATTTTTTAAAGATTTTAAAATATAGAGGTATTTTAAACACAAATATATACATAGATATTTAAAAATCTTAAAAGAATATACACATATATATTTGATGGAACCCATGTAACTTCTTCAAAATCTAAGATTTTGATCTTTGATAAAAAAATATAATCCATTCATTGTATTTAACACCATTTGTTTATTTAGGGTTCAAGATCAAGTTTCATCCCAAATAAGTATGTTTAAGGGCTATGTTTGCTAAAAAATGTATATATTCGTATGTAAATTATAAAAAAAATACTAAAATATCAATTCTAAAGCAATATTTTCGACATTTAAACCATCCAAAATATCATTTTTATGTACATAAATGATTCATAATATATGTGTAAAAAGATCTAAGCATTTTTCATAATTTACGCATGAACATATATATATTTGAACAAATGTGACCCACAAATATACTTGATTTGATGAAACTTGGTCTCCTAGATAAAGAATTGGTGTTAAATCCAATGAATGGATTGAATTTTTTTTATTATGGATCAAAATCTTAGATTTTGAAAGGTTATATGGTCCGCTTCTATGTAACCCGGTTACATAGAAGCTTATATAAAAGCAGGATATATAGAATCCTCAGCACTTCTTTGTATCTATGAATAATGATTCTGTAATCCCTTTCCACAAGCTAAGTAACAGTCTCATGCATTTTATATACTTTTATATATTTTATGTGAGTTCAACACATTTCATTCGTATATCAGAATTTATCATTTTTGAATTCGTATATATTTTTATAAAATTTTAAATATAAAAATAAATTAAAAATATATATAATACATAAGATTGTTACTTTGATCCAAGTCAACAACATCATGATCTCATCTATATAAGATTATGACGCTAATTTTTTAATGTAGGGTTATGATGCTAGTTGTTACTTAGTTATGTAATAATCTTTATATTTTATAGATTTTTAAAATTTTAATTTTTAAATTTTTAGATTCAATGTCTATATAGATCATATACAAAAATTTACGATTTTTCTTCTATATGTTTTTACCAAATTTTAGAAATAAAAAATTTCACCCATCTCATCTCACACTCTTCACATAAGAAAGTAAGGAAATTTGATTTTTGAAATTTTGTAAAAATTATATACAAAAAATTTAAAGGAAAAATTCTCATGGTACTCATAACATTCGGTCATTATTCTTTTTGAACCCACATCATTTTAAAAATTCCCTAAACGCCTGTAACATTTCACATCTAATTCTCCAAACACTCATTCCATCGCAGTCTGTTAGTGCAGTCAACAGTTGCATGTGTTATTTTTTCAAAATACCCAAATTATCGAAACAGCTGAGCTTGAATCATCTCAATAATAATGTAATTAAAAATCGATAAATAAAGATAGTTCAAGCCTACAAAACTCACATTCAGAGATGCTCAAAGCGAATAGAAGTAAAAACAAACCAAAAAACAAAATTCATAAGCATGCAAAAGCAAAATTTAAAGGAAAGCAACATAGCCTATTGCTGATCCTAAACCAAAGGAAACACAGACAATAAAAAACACCGAACCGACCCCTGTGATGATAAA
This sequence comes from Annona cherimola, assembly GCA_030490835.1. Taxonomy (NCBI): domain Eukaryota; kingdom Viridiplantae; phylum Streptophyta; class Magnoliopsida; order Magnoliales; family Annonaceae; genus Annona; species Annona cherimola. Next base: position 52,405,649 of record CM059976.1, read on the forward strand.
ACCTCTACTCAAGACCAAGGCAACAATGGTGACTGCAACAATCAGGACCTGGGCTGCACCACCATCCTCAAAATGGATCTTCTTTCCAAATTTCAGCCCATTAAAAGAGCCCACTTAAACAGAACTGGAGGCAGAACCAGAAGCCCCACCCAAAGAGCTTGAACCCGTTTCCATTCTGGCACTCTACTTTTCTAGACCGCATATTAGGACTTCTTTTAGAGTTTGTCCTAGTGGAGTAGCAAAATGGGGAAGCTAGCTGCTTCTTAAGAATGGACGGGAAGGTGTGTCCAAAGATCTGGTGGGCAAAGCAGGAGAGTTTGGAACTGCAGGTAAGGACGGATGGGCACCAAAGAAGGAAGGGATGACCGGATTTTTGGCAGAATTGGCAAACACTAGCAAAAATTATGGAATGGAACTGCCAGATTCTAGCCAGAGGAATTTCGGAAACAAGATTCAAGCAAAATTGGGGACTCTCGTTTGGAATCTTCGTTGACAATTACTGTGGAGGCAAAACTGGCATTTGTGCATATATTTGATGTCCGTTTGGGTGGATTGTGACGGCATAGGTACCGAAAGAATTAGAGGTAAAACGCTACAAGTGTCTCGGGAATTTTTAAAATATTAGGAGTACCAAAGAAATAATTGTCAAAATGTCATGGGTACGAGGATAATTTTTCCAAATTTAAAATAGTCTATACACATTATAATGAGAAAATATTAAAATGTATAAAATATACAAGGTTATTACTCCAACAAAGAAGCATTAAGGATCATGTCTTGCGTATGTTGGAATCATGTGTTTTTCATGGATGTGTACGCACCAATGTGATCGGTTTTCATATTAAAATTTATATTTTTAATATTTAAAAAATAAAAGTACATAAAAAATAAAAAATAGATTTCATCGATGAGATTTTAGTTAAGGTTTACTCATATCCCAATAAAAGCCAAATTAATTTGTGCCAATGCAAAAATAGTTAATTTGTTATAGCTCAATAATTGATTGCCAAGGGGGGAGCTAACGAGGCAACAAATTTCATTATGTGTAACTTACGCATATCCCTTCAGTTTTTTGTCCAAACTTATGTATATATACAGCTCCCAATTTTTCAAAAAATTACAAATTAACCTTTAAAATTCCTATATAATTTATACTCGACCTATGCTTCCAAAGTACATCATATTGTTTATTAGAAGGCCTTGAAGTAGAGATTAGGTAATTTTGGAAATACTCAAAACAACCTAAATTTAAAAAGCAAGGGGGAAATAAAAAGAAAATAGACGATGCACCATGAACAACTCTCAACAGGCATGACAAGAGAGAATCAATTTACCCACGTAACGATTCAATGCAGCCAGCCTGAAGATGTCCATGCACCCTTTTTTATTTTAAAACTTTTTCCCTGAGTTTATAATATTTATGCTACTTGTTTATTTATTTTTGGGCTTGGTTATATGTAACCTTTTTCATTTTAAATTCTTGATAGATGAAAATATTTACTCCATCTATTGTGTTTAGCATTATTTATATTATCATAAAGACCTTCTTGTTTCATCTATAAAAATATAAAATCAATCAGTCCCGACTCCGTGCACCTTGTAGCATTTCACCCATTTTTTATTTTTTTTGAAAATTTTATATAACTTTTAATCTAAGTATATTTAGCATGTGTATAATTTTTACCATTTTTGGAAACTTTTATAATTTTTTGATTTTTTAAAATCATTGGCATTTTTGTAATTCATAAATTATGATAATGCCACTGATTTTAAAAATAAAAATATCTAAAAGTCTCCAAAAATGGTAAAAATTGATAGATATATTAAATACACCAAGATTAAGAGTAGTATAAAAATTTTCAAAAAATATATAATAAAAATAGGTTTTTGCACTTGGGTGCACTGGGTCAGGACTCATAAATAATTTAATAATATTTAAGTAGTATTTTCAACATGTGAACCTTTTTTCAATTTACAACATCTAAATCATTTAAAATATCATCACTACATGGATAAATGAATGTACAAAGTATTATTTCTAATACATATGTGAATGAATTTAAATATTTTTCCTAATTTACACATAAATATATACATCGTTGAGCAAATGTAGCCCATTAAAATATTTGATTTAAATGAAACTTGGTCTCCTATATAAACATGTGATGTTAAATATAATATACAGATTGGATTTTAAATTAATTAATAAGATCTTAAAAATTGACAAGGTTATATGACTTTGCTTCTATACAAGATGAAGACATATAAGCGGAGCCCATCTATTTCATATGTCAGCAAACATTATAATTAAAATTCAAAATTAATTATGAGCATATGTCGTCATTCTTAATTGGCAATCAGCATCTCATTAATCAGTTTTGCTTTTGAATCCTTTTCTATTCTACACCGTATTAATTTCCATGCATCTTACAAAATATTCGTTGACTGTCAAATACTATCTTTAGAATTTTTAATTTCTGTTTACATTTCACATTCTTGATATGTTTCATTAAACAGTACAATCTAAATAAATTCAATGTTTGGAAATACATAGATGGATATAACATGAAAGACAACATAGAAAAAATGGATGTCGTATAGGGAGAGATATACGAAGTCTTCTTAATTTCTTAATTTCTGTGGAAGATCTTTTCTCTTATGTCCATTTTCCATTCCATATATCGACCGGCACCATTTACGAAGTCTTCACCAGATGACAAGGATACGCATCTCAATCTCAGCTTCTTATTTCTTAATTTCGGTACATGACTTTTTATCGCATCCGTTTTTCAATGTTCTAGATATTTACTGCATGTAAAGTATATATTTTTGTTTCTCATTTAAATAAGTTTCATCTTACTTAGGAAAAGGATTGATGACATATATGTTTGGTTATAAGAACCAACACTTCACTAGATGGTAAGGAAAGTCATCCCAATGTCCCATCTTATTTCTTAATTCTGTGGATGATCTTTTTTCTCGTAGGTCCATTTTCTGTTAAATGTTGACCGTCAACGCCCGGACTTTAAACCTTTTGTAATGTCTTCATTTTCCATTCTCAATTAAATAAATTTCATTTTCTTTTGTTTAATTAGTTAATAGAATCCAAACCACGTGTAGGTGCTTCCTTAAATTCCAAATATAATGTAATAATAAAAAAAGAGATATCCTATATTTATGGTTTGAGAGATGTGCTATGTTTAATTTGTTGATGCTTCATTTTCCATTCTTATCCATTTATTGATCTAAGTCTGCACTGGATGACAAGGATAGTCATCCCGATGTCACCCTCTTATTTTCTTCATTTTTTTTGAATCATTCTTGTTCCATTGACTACATACATGATGTATATAGCATGAAAGGCAACGTAGAAAAAAGGGATGTCATACATAGAGAGAGATGTGTCATTCGCTTATTTAGCAAGTCTTCACTGGATGACAACGAAAGTCATCCGAATGTCACTATTTTATTTCTTAATTTCTGTGGAAGATATTTTCTCTTATGTCCATTTTCCTTTCTATACATTGACCGGCACCGCCCCCCATTTACGAAGTCTTCACCAGATGACAAGGATACGCTTCTCAATCTCAGCGTCTTATTTCATAATTTCTATGGAAGCTCTTTTCTCTTATGTCCATTTTCCATTCTATGTATTGAAGATGACAAGGATAAGCTTCTCAATCTCAGCGTCTTATTTCTTAATTTCAGTGAATGACCTTTTATCGCATCCACCAAACGTGTTGGTCTATTCTTTAAACACGTTGTTAGGTCATTATCGCATCCACCAAACGTGTTGGTCTATTCTTTAAACACGTTGTTAGGGAAGGTAATAGGGTCGCCCATTATTTAGCTGAATTTGCAGTTAGATGTGGTCATGAAAATCTTTATAATGATCTTAAATATTTTGAGGAATAAATTGGCTTATGCCTTCTAGGCACTCAGTCAACCCTCCTTGGGATGTCTGCGCTGAGAAGATTGCGAGCTTATTATTTATCTTCAAAAAAAAAAAAACTCAATTTATAAGGTTTCCAGGTACTAATCATAACTTCAGTGTAATGGTTGCAAGTATTTAGCAAGAAAATGAAGCACAAATAACTGCTATTCTTGGTTAAAATCTAAACTTGTCTGTCTGAATAGAGTAGAATACGAGCGTATTTAATTAGTTACTTAGAGCTCATCTCAATCAAGTAAATCAAACAGGCCATGCCTATGAATTCTGTTTTTTTTTTTTTTTTTTGAATTGCATCCTATGAATCTTTAAGACGTCTCTAAATTGTGGGTGTGAGATTCAGGACTCATCAGAATACAATAAAAAATCTGTACTTTTGAAAAGATACTACTTATATAGGTAAGTGATTTTTTTATTTTTATTATTATTTTTTTTTTGATAAAATGGGTATACTCAATCCCTAACCCCTTTCAACGTGGAAGGGGTTATGGATGGAGTAATCCAAGCAATTCATTGCCAAAAAATTATCTGTACAGATTTTCCAAAAAATGGCTTGGGGGGGGGGGGGGTTACCCCACCAAAGCTGGTGGTCAGACGCCGAAACAGACACCAAATCGGCTAAAGAGTGCGCAGCATCATTACCTTGCCGCAATGCATGATGAACCGAAAAAAAACATTATCGAGAATAATCGATCTAGCCTCATCAATAACAAAGCCCACGGGAGATGAAATGTGATGCGGACTTTCCAAAAAACTGCAAAGGTTGAGGGAATCAGTCTCAAAGAGGACTTGTTTGAAATTTAATTGGAGAGCCCACTTAAGTCCCAAGAGGAAAGCAGTAGCTTCCATCAAGAGTGGATCCCCGCACGCTCTGCGCTTCCATCCGCTCGCCGCAATAAACGAGCCCCCCGAATCTCTGATGACAGCAGCACAACCAAACACATTCATCTCCCTCCGACACCTAGCATCAATATTGATCTTCACATACCCCGGTGGCGGCCTAACCCAGCGAGGCACCAATGATCTTTCCAGCAACCCAGACGGAACAAGCACTTTGGCCATCCTATGATGATAACGAAATTCCACACACCAGGTCAACGAGTCCAGGAAGTTAGGACGGGATCCCTCCTCCTTGAAAACATTACGCAGAAACCAGACTCTCCAACAGCAGAGAATAAATAGAGTAAGATCGTCGAGACGGTTCTCCCTAACTAGTAAGTCAAAAGCCTCCTGAACAGAAGCCACATAGGAGGTCAGTCTAGCAGCGGTTCTGCAAACCCCCATCGTCGCACCACATCCCAGGAACAAATGATTCGCGTCTTCAATATCCGATTTGCAAAAAAGGCGGACAGGGTCCACCTCCACACCTCTGTGATTTAAATTAAGCAGCGTAGGAAGCACGTCCTTTAAAAGTCTCCAGCCGAAAATGACAACTTTTGGTGGGAGATGAAGCCGCCATACCGCTTTGAATGAAGCACCGGTGGCCTGGGTATCACAATCCGCGCACAATAGCCTATATGCCGACTTAACCGTGTAGTTACTGTTGGGCTCGTGTTTCCAGTACACACTGTCGACAACCGGATCCAAGGGGATTGGAATCATAGCAACTTCTGGCCACCTCTCCACACCCATAGCAGCCACCACCCGTTCCAGATGCCAGGAATTAGTTGCACGGTCGAAGAAATGGTCTGCCGTTACGTCCTCCGGAATTGAGGCCGGAAGGGCCCCCGCCTTCCGCACCACATCATCAAGCCATAAATCAGAGAAGACCCTTACCCGTTGACCGTTGCCAATACGCCATTTGCACCCCGCTTGGAGTAAATCCCTGGCCTTCAGAATACTCCTCCAAGTGTATGAATCAGACGGCCTCACCCTGCATGACCATATGTCTGAATTGGGAAAGTATCTGGTCTTAAGGATTTTGTGGCATAAGGTCGATTCGTGGGAAACAAGCCGCCAGACCTACTTAGCCAGTAGGGCGAGGTTAAACTTATGAAAATCCCTGAACCCCATCCCTCCTGCCCTCTTAGGTTTACACATTTCCATCCACGCCACCCAACTCAACTTCCTCTTACCATCCCTCTCACCCCACCAGAATTTGCTCAACATGCCGTTTAAGTCCTTACAGAACGATTTGGGTAATAAAAAAATACTCATGGCATAGGTCGGGATGGCCTGAGCAACCGCCTTGATTAATACTTCTTTACCTCCCCACGAAAGCAGTTTACCCTTCCAACCCTGCAAACGCTTCCCAATCCGCTCCTTAAGGCCCTTGAAGAATCCCATTTTGGATCTGCCTAACCAGGCCGAGAGACCGAGGTATTGGTGGAAATCCTGATGACCCGAACTAAGGATTTGGAGCAAGTCCCTTCTTGTGTTATCCTGCGTGTTGGTGCTGAAGAAAGCCGCCGTTTTATCCACATTTATAAGTTGGCCCGATGAGCCAGCATATTGACTCAGAATATCCATCAGTTTCAGAGCATCCCCATCATTGGCCCTAGTAAATATGAGCGCATCATCAGCAAAAAGAAGGTGGGAAATCACCGGACCATGCGATTGAAGCCTTATGCTATGAAGAGTCCCGGAAGCGACTGCATGAGAGATAATAGCAGATAGCCCCTCAGCACAAAGAAGAAAGAGATAGGGTGAAAGCGGGTCGCCCTGCCTAATTCCCCTTTGGGGAGTGAAGAAAGGAGAGTAGAAGCCATTGACATTAACTCTGTATGAGACAGTGGATATGCAGCTCATGATCCACTCTATCGAAACCGGGCTAAAATTCATGGTTTCCATCATCAGTTTGAGAAAACCCCACTCAACTTTGTCATATGCTTTCGACATGTCCAACTGGATCGCCATCTCTTGTTTGCGCCCCGTAGTACGCTTCCGCAGATAATGGATCGCCTTATAGGCAATCAGCATATTGTCAGTAATGAACCTACCAGGGACGAATGCACTTTGTTCCTCGCTGATGACATCATGAAGGGCCCCCTTGAGTCTGTTGGCTAACACCTTAGCCAGGATTTTGTAGACCACATTGCAGAGACTAATGGGTCTAAACTGAGAGAGATCTTGAGCGCCGCTCATCTTAGGAATCAAAATGATAGTAGTAGAGTTCGTATTCCTGATAAGCAAGCGTCTCCGGACCGGATTGCTTTCATTCATAAACATTTTGCACCAGCTGATAATGTCGCTCCCCACAGTTGCCCAGTGCCTTTGGAAAAACCCAGTAGACATCCCATCCGGACCAGGAGCCTTAGTAGGACTCATTCTTTTAATTGCACTGACAACTTCCTCGGCCTGCAGTGGTCTGATGAGGACATGACGCTGCTCGGCTGAGATTCTCCGCATAACAACGTTTTTGACCCATTGAGACGAAGTTGGGTTAGAGGAAGCAAAAACATCTGAGAAGTTTTTGACAGTGTGCTCCAGCAAGCTATCCTGATCCCTCACCCAATTGCCATTCAGATCCCTCAAGGCATCAATATGGTTTGCACGACCCCTGTTGGAGGCCATGCGATGAAAAAACTTGGTGTTTTTATCCCCCTCGAGGAGCCAGTGTGACTTTGCGCGCATCCTCCAGAGTTGCTCTTCGTTTTCCAACAGAAGGTTGATCTGAAACTTGAGTTTCTGCATGGAGTCGTCTCTCGAGTCTGACGGCCTCAAGGAAGACAGGGAACTGAGTTCTTTTTGTTTCATAGCGATCGCCTTACGAAGATTTCCCCTCTTCCCTTGGTTCCACTTGGCTAGTTCCGTAGCCGCACGCTTGATTTTCCATGATACCAAACAATGAGGTTGAACATCCATGGAGGCCTCAGATACCCATACCTGGTTAACAATTCTAGTAACTTCTTTGTCACGAGCCCAGAAGAGTTCATACCGAAACTCTTTAGGGGGTTTCCTTGAACCGCGATTGGAGTCGAGAGTTAACAGGATGGGGCAATGATCAGAAGTGGAGGCATGTAAGTAGAGAATCTTAGCATAAGGGAACCGATTGAGCCACGAGGGTGAGCACAGTCCTCTGTCCAATCTCGCCTCCACCCTTCGCCGACCCCTCCTATTGTTTCTCCAAGTCATCGGGGATCCGACATATCCCAAGTCCAAAAGGTTGCAATCATCAATGGTTTCACGGAACAGGTCCATTTGGCGCCATGGACGGGGTCTCCAACTAACATATTCGCTCGGACCCGTAACTTCATTGAAATCTCCCATAACGATCCACGGATCACTACATCCCCCCATCAACTGCCTCAGAAGACTCCAACTTAGGTGTCGTTGGTGAGTTTCGGGATGACTGTAAAATCCAATGAACCTCCATCCACAGAAGCCGGCCTCAATATGATGGTTCGAGAAACTCTTTATGTTTGCTTGCTTGTCGTTGTTCCAGAGGAGGGCCAAACCCCCCCTTCTACCATGAGATTCCACAGCAAAGCAGCAATCAAAATTCAGTCTTCTTCTAACTCCCTCCATCTCTTTGGAATTTCGTTTGGTTTCACAGAGGAAGATCAAACAGGGAACTTGTTTCTTAACCACGTTAAGAAGGCTCCGGATTGCACGTGGGTTCCCAAGCCCACGGCAATTCCATGCTAAGAGTGCCATTTCAGGTGAGGCGGGGCTGAGGACTGCCCTCAACCTCCGCCTCAATCATACCAAAATCCAATTGTGCTTTCCTCCTCTTTTGTCGTACCTCCTCGTCATCCCTCTCCCTTTCTCTGATTCTCATGTCATGATCCCTTAACCTGCATTGCTGAAATTCAAGAATATCCGGCTCCTTGTCCTCCCTGGCCCTTCTCTTCCACTTTCGTTTCAACTGAGAAGCCTCCAAAAAGCGCCCCCCTTTGCCAGTGATTATCTCCATCCTACCGCTTAAGACTTGCTCTTGAGGGGTAGAGGGAATGCTGGCTCCTTGGACAACCTGAACGTCAACGAGCTGAAGGCCATCCAACCCCGCATCATGAAAGCTGGATTATAAGCTTTGTGATATTCCCATTTTTTACAGGATTGGTTGGAGTAATTTTCATAATTTACCTGGTTTTATACTTCTTAAATTGCATAGCTTGTACAAGCATTTAATCAAACCGGTTTTAAGTATAGTAATTACGAAAATTTTGGATAAGAAATCAAGTTATATGTTAAGCAAGGATTGCTTTCTCAAATATGATGGCTTTTCAGAGTGCATTGAGCAGTTCAAAAGGATGCTAGAAGAAATAGCAAGGATTACATCTGAATATACGTTGCTTGATTTCAGTGCATTTATTTTGGGCTTTTTTCTACTGCTATATTTGATTGTATTACCCATTATTTTCCATGTATACGTATGAGAACAACATAGAAGAGCTATTGGTGAATTCATTTGGAAAAAACACAAAAAGAAGCTACTTGAAGAAAATAGGATAGAGATTTCTACTTTACTATGATAAAGCTACTTTATTTATGACATTTATTCTATGATATAAATATAAATTTATATCTTAATTTGAATGTGGACTTATAAGTGGTTGTCATTTTTGGACATGGCTATGGTTTACCAAACAAGCAAACACTTGTAGAGAGAGCCAATCATATCAAACCTACAATGGACATATTGCTAATCATTTAAATGGACAAGGCGTTTGGCAATACTTGTCTAAAAACATATATCTACTGTTTGTATTGTATAGTAAAACAAGTCTCTAAATGATGATACATTTCTGTTCAATTCATGTTGAGCATGTAAACATGGGAATTGTATTTAAAATTTGATTATTAATATTATTATGTAATAGATGTATGCCTTTTAAAGGAAATTTTTGGTTCTTTTAACAGGTGTTTGCAAATTATTTTTCTATTATTTCATATCATGTTACATTTAGCAACCAAAATGTTGTTGCAAAAGTAAATGGAACCACAGAACAAGGAAGAACAAGGAGGAAATCGTTGAATGCAAATGCAAATTATTAGCAACGAATTCATCCATTTTCTCATTGGTTGCAACAAAAAAATTGGTACAAGTGCAGCATCGCTGAAATGAGCCTCATATGATCATCAATCATAATCTACTCCACCAATTATATTTAAAATAATATATTCTATTACCATACCAATTTTCATCCCAATCAGATGTGTATATATGAGCCTCATCTGAAAATGGTACAAATTCAACGTAATAAAATAATTTGATGTAAATAACAACTTTCAAGTGGTTTTTTCAACATATAAACTGTTTGCTATAAAATTTATATACAGATAAATAATCATATAAAGTTTCATTGCATTCTAGTACATGTGGGGCCCTCTTTTGATCAAATGCGCAACTATATGAAAAGTTCTACACTACCTTGTTCCCATGTAAATCTCATCATTTGAGCTCTTGACATACCCTTATAACCATAAGAGAAATATGATATTATTGATATATGCAACTTTCTATTTAATTAAGATTTGGGGAACATATAAAAATACTCACATAGTTTGATCATAGTTGTAAACATATTCAAATAGTTTCAAAAATTGCAAATAACCAACACAAAGTTTGATTATAATTGCGAATATACCTGAACTGTTGCTTCCTCACAGCAAATATATATTTCTAAATATATACAAATTATATGGATATATTTACAAGAATTAAATATAAATACTTAGTTTTCAAAATGCAAACATACTTACATAGTTTAAATATATTTACAAATATATTTACGCTATAACTACGCAGTATGGTGCTATGATGATATGAGTATATTTGCAATTATGATCAAATTATATGGATATTATTTGCAATTTTTGAAACTATGCACAAATGTCTTATGTGAATACATTTACAAATTATCGCTAAATTTGTTGATATTCAAATCTCATTGCCAAATTAATGTTAGTCAATGAAAAAAGGTAGTTAATTTGTTGATAGTGTAATCATTGATTGCCAAGTGAAAGCTAAGTGAGGCAACAAATTTCCTACACATTATGGGTAACATATAAAGATCCCTTCAATTTTTTGTCCAACATTGTATATATACACCTACCAGATTTTCAAAAACTTACAAATTAACGTTGAAATTCTTTATAATAGGCTAATATGACCAAAGTACATCATATTATTAAAAGCCCTTGAATTTGCTCTAGGTAATTTTGGAAGTACTCAAAATAACCTACAATTAATAAGCAAGGGGAAAATAAAAAGAAAATAGATGCTATGTCATGATCAACGATCAATAGAGATAATTACCTAGGCAATGATTCTATACAGCCGGCATGAAGAGGTCCTTGTGCACTTTTTATTTTAAACTTTGTTTATCGAAATCTATGCTATTTGTTTTGGTCAACGCTATTTATTTTATATGCCGGTAAAAATTATGATTAAAAATTCAGAATTAGTTATGAAAATTTATTATAGGTTGTAATAAAATAAGAACTGTAACTTGGCGGAAACCTGGATTTTAGAATCATTTCACAAATCAGTTTTGCTTTAAGTTTTTTCCCATTCTAAACAATATTTTCCATGCATTTTACAAAATATTCGTTGAACGTCAGCATCCTGCTGTAAAATTGTTAATTTCTGTCATATGGACTGTCGCCACACGATCTTTAAGCCTTTCTTATTAAATTATCAGGTATGATAAATTGAGTTTAACATTTTTGAAGAACGGTAAAAATTTGGCTTGGGATAAAAAGATCATGCCTCTTTAAATATATTTCATTTTCCTTTATTTTGGTAGAATCCAAACTACATGTAATTGCTTTCTTGAATTCCAAACATCACATGATAAAGGAAAAAAGAGATTTAGTATATTCAATACCAACATGACTATATAGGCTGACTTTTTCTAATTCAGTATTTATCCGACATTCCAAGTTTTACCATTTTATCAACCAAGTGATACTTTGTTTCACATGTGACCATGTGAAATAAAGTAGTTGCCTTGCTGTGTGCATGGTTCAAATATCCACTAGTGGGATTTTCGTCCCAAATATGGTTTGGGAGCAATAATCTCCTCTATTGATATTTTGAAGCTTTTTATCTCTCATTTTAATATTTGGGAACTTATAGGCTTCCTTCGGAAAAATTTGTAAGAATCGTCTCAGAGTTGTGAATGTAATATGAGTTGAGATATGATGTAAATATACATAAACAAAAAAAATCTGTTTTACCATTTTAAGATACATACGCATTTGATTTCTAAAACTAAGGCTTTTTTACTGCTAAAAATAATTCTTTCAAGAAATGAAAAATAACTTAAAATGGCCCAAAAATTGATGATTTTTAAAACCAAATAGACATATAAAAGAATTATAAATCGATAAAAGTTGATATATGAGTCAAATACACCAAAGAAAGCATGATTTTTTATATAGATGTTTCACTTTACATTCTTGATGTAGAAAAATATAATTAACTAAAAAACAAAATGTAGAAAAAATAGGCGAAATAGATGTCTCATCTGCTTATTGGTCCAAGCCCTCACTAGATGATAAGGATAGTCATCCCAACATCACCGTTAATATCATATCCACTCATTGACCCAAGTCTTCAATAGATGATAAGGATAGTCATCCCCATGTCATTGTTTCATTTTTTTAGTTTCTGGGAATGATCTTTTATCATGTCCATTTTCCAATATTCTAGATACTGACTACATTAAAGCATACATTTTCGATTCTCATTTTAGAATGTTAATTCTATGCGATGCAACTTAAGATAGTTAAATTATGGTCCACTGAATCTATACAGATATTTTCTAAATTATTCGGCTCATGAAAGATGCATCTTTCTAATTTTTCAAAATGAAAATCTTTTGAAAATTTCATGTGCCAGTATATGAGTGATTTTCAATAAAAGTTTATTTTATAAAGTTGAAAATTGTGTTTAGATAAGCTAATATTATATAGATTCATCTAAGTGAGGTTCATGTCCTTTATTAGAGTCCATTATATAAAATTAACATTCATTCTTTAGAAAAATTCTCATATATATGCACACACGCGAATTTTAAACCTAATTTCTAATATACTAATACTGCTAGCGGCATTAGCAATTATCATTATCTGCTAAATAAAATGATTGCCTTAACCATGGAAAATTGTTAAATTGTCACTTGAGTTCAAGATGCATGTAAGCATCGTGTATCATTTGACCGTCAAACAAAATTTAGAGAGGCAAAATCTAAACGATGGTAAAATAAAATTCGGAAAGGAAAATAAAAATAATAATAATAAATAATAATAATAATAATAATAATAATAATAATAATAATAATAATAATAATAATAATAATAATAACAAAGTGGTAAGAAATTTGATTGTTGATAAAAGGCAGTTGCTAAAGAAATCTTTTTTCGAAATAATTTGGGGCATGTTATATAGCGACAAGTGGTAAGAAATTTGATTGTTGATAGTTACGGCTCTCTAACCTACGATAAAATAAAATTCAAAAAGGACAAAAAAAAACAATAAGCTTTCACCTCCCTCCCCCCAAAATGCAGTTGCTAAAGAATTTTTGTTAATAATTTGGGACATGTAATATACCAACAACTGATAAGAAATTTGATTGTTAATAGTTACTGGATTTTATACTTAGGCAATGAAATTATAATTTAGTAGGCAAAACATTATTGTAAGTAAAGAAATTTTTTCTTGCATACAAAAACATCATCATAAGCAAAAAAAATTCCCGTCTATTAGGTAAATTTTTTTTATTGATACTGTACAACATAACATTGGATATTACAAATCATGCTCATTCATAAGGAAGACAATAAGCTCATGTTAATCCCTCGGGAAGACACTAAGCTCCCGTCCATTCATAGGCTAGGCACCATGCTCTCATTATTCAGGGAGATCACTTGCTCCCAAGATTTTTTCCAGGCCGAAAAGCCCAGTGAGTGGGACGGTTGGATTCCACTCACAACAGCAACAACACTTATTATCACTGTAGTGGCTACTGCGCCTTAGGCACGTTGGCTTCTATTAGGTAATTATGGAAATACTCAAAATAGGCTAAAATTAAGAGGCATGGGAAGAAAATAGATGATACGCTATGATCAGCCATCAAATTAAAGAGAAAGAGATAATTACTTAAGCGATGGTTCAATATAGCCGATTTGAAAATTTGTCTCTAAATCTTTCCTATTCCACACGTTTCTACATTTTCCATTCTTGATATGTTTCATTAACTAGTAGAATCTAATTAAATTCAATGTTTGGAAATGTATAGATGGATCTGAATGTGAAAGGTAGCGTATAAAAGATTGATGACATATATGTTTCATTCTCTTATGGACCAAGACTTCACTAGATGGTAAGGAAAGTCATCCCAATGTCCCAATCTTATTTCTTAATTTCTATGGATGATCTTTTTTCTCCTAGGTCCATTTTCCATTACATATTGACTGTCACCACCCCAAGTTTAAACCTTTTGTGTTGTCTTCATTTTTCATTCTCAATTAAATATATTTCATTTTCTTTTGTTTAGTTAGTTTATAGAATCCAAACCACGTGTAGGTGCTTTCTTAAATTCCAAATATAATGTAATAAAAGAAAAAGAGATATACTATATCTGATTGTTTGAGGGATATGCTATATTTAATTTATTGATGCTTCATTTTCGATTCTTATCCACTTATTGATTTAAGTCTTCACTGGATGACCCATGTCACCCTCTTATTTTCTTTATTTTTGTGAATCATTTTTATCGTGTCCACTTACTAATGATCTAGCCATTGACTACATGTAATATATACATTTCCTATTCTCATTTAATTGTTCCATCTAATTTAATTAATTAATAGAATCCAAATACATGTAGTTTCTTCATTAATTCTAGCCTAGGTTATTAGCAATGAAGTTAATTTTATTGCTAAATTTCGTTTCTGTTGTAAAATAAGGTGATCATCCATGCCTAATTAATTAGGTTGAATTGCATAAATCATTTTTATACTTACGGAGTGTTTATTTGAACCCAAAACCCTTCAAACCAAAACTTCTCAATCTAAAATTTTTTAATCTTTACACTTATCCTATTTTTTAATTATTTCTTCACATTTTTTATATAACTAACCCTAATTTTCAATTATTTTTACTTTACCACATAAACAACTAGCCTATCGATTTAACCTCATTTTCTTTATTTCTCATTATTACCCTTATTATATCGCATCATTTTTTATTTTAAAAACTTTATATCAGAAACTTTTCATTAAAAGTTGTACTCCCTCCCAAACACATCTTGAACAATTAAATTTTGACATTTTGGGGAAAATTTATTTTAAGGAAAAAATTTTCCTTACTCATGAAAGAAAGAAAGAACTTTTCTTGTATATGAGAATATCATCATAAGAAAGGAAATTTTTCCCTATAAATGAAGTTTTTTTCTAATGAAGATTTTGGTTGCTAATAATGATTGCTAGAAAAAAATTTCTTGATACTAAACAATATGGCATCTAATACTCTTTGTCAGACTTTAATTAGCACTTTAACACTTATGAAATGAAGAAATTAATTCTCTTCTTTCTTTCTTCATGTTCTTTGCATATATAGTAAGGGAAAAGATCAAACTTGAAGCTTACACGAATAAGAAGGTAAAGTAGTGGACTTACTTCGATTTTTCTTTCATCACACTTCAAACTCTAAAAATAAGACTAAGATGCACACCGGTTCATTTACAAAAAAAAAAAAAAAAAAAAAGGCGACAGTAATTACAAAAAAAAAGAAATTATGGTTAAAAATTCAGAACTAGCTATGAACATTTAACCCGGCATATCCGTGTAAGATTCGAAATTCTACGGACATATAAGTTGTAACAAAATAAGAACTATGACGGGCCGAAACCTGGATTTTGGAATAATACGTCGTCGCTTCTCAATTGACAGTCATCATCTCATAAAACAGTTTTGCTTTAAGTCTTTTCCTATTCTAAACAATATTTTCCATTCATTTTACAAAATATTCGTTGAACGTCAACATCCTATCTTTAAAATTTTAAATTTCTGTCATATGGACTGTCACCACTCGATCTTTCAACCTTTCTGATTAAATTATGAGGCATGATGGCATTAGTCTAGGCTAAAAATTAGGTCATAGTTTGCTTAACCCACGTTAATAAATATTTGTTAATTATTTTTTATTTTTCTGTAAACTGTTAATCTAAATTAAGTTTTAACTTTTTTAAAGAACGGAAAAAATTTTGCTTGGGATAAAAAGATCATGCTTGTAACACTCCGCCGACAAAGTCATTGGTCGCTACTAAAGTACAAGATCAAATGATAATAGGAGAACATATACAGGTGCGACAACGTAATTTCTTAAACCATCATGAACAAGGTATTTCATTAATTTCAAATTTATTATCGACCTATGCGACCAAAGTGCAACATATTGTTTATTAAAAGCCCTTGAAGTAGCGATTAGGTAATTTTGGAAATACTCAAAACAACCTAAATTTAATTAGCAAGGGGGAAAATAAAAATAAAAAACAAAACCGATGATGCATCATGAACAACCATCAACGTGCAGGACAAGAGAGAATTAATTTACCCATGTAATGATTTGATGCAGCCGTCCTGAAGATGTCCATGCAACCTTTTTATTTTAAAACTTTTTCCCCCAGGTTTATAATATTTATGTTGGTTAACACTATTTGTTTATTTATTTTCGGGCTTGGTTCTATGTAACCTTTTTCATTTTTAAAATCTTGATAAATGATAAAAAAAAATTTACTCTATCTATTATATTTTGCACCATTTATATTATCATAAAGACCTTCTCATTTTATTTAGCATCATTGTATATGGGCTCCATTTATAAAAATGTAAAATCAACATAATAAATAATCGGTCCCGACTAAATGCACATGGGTGCATTTCACATATTTTTTATTTTTTGAAATTTTTTTATATAACTGTTAATTTAGGTATATTTAACATGTGTATCAATTGTTACTATTTTTAGAAACTTTTAGATTTTTTGATTTTTTTAAATCAATGACATTTTCGTAATTCATAAATTACGATAATGTCACTGATTTTAAAAATAAAAATGTAAAAGTGTATAAAAATAGTAAAAATTGATATTCGTGTTAAATAAATATAGATTAATGATAGTAAAAAAATTTTAAAATATAAAAAATGGATTTTTGCACCCGGGTGTATTGGAAGGACTCATAAATAATTTCATACTAAAAAATAATATTCAAGTAGTATTTTCAACATGTGAACCTTTTTTAATTTACAAAATCTAAACTATTTAAAATATCATCACTATATAGATAAAAGATTGCATAAAGTATTATTTCTAATGTATATGTGAACGGATCTAAATATTTTTCCTAATTTATACATAAATATATACATCTTTGAGCAAAAGTAGCCCATAAACATATTTGATTTAAATGAAACTTGGTCTCCTATATAATCAAGTGATCTTAAATATAATATATAGATTGAATTCTAAATTAATATCTTTAAAAATTGAGGAGGTTACATGACTCCGCTTCTACACAAGATGATTGCATAAGAGCAGAGCCCATCTATTTCATATGTCAGCAAAAAGTATAATCAAAATTCAAAATTAATTATGAGCATATATCCTCGCATATCCATGTAAGCTTCCAAATTCTGCCTGTCCGTACCCTTTAGAAATTTAAATATTCTACTAAAGATTATATAGGCATTAACAAAATAAGAACTGTAACTTGGCCGCGACTCGGATTTCGGAATAATATGTCGTCATTCTTGATAGACAGTCACCATCTCATTAATCAGTTTTGCTTTTGAATCCTTTTCTATTCTACACAGTATTAGTTTCCATGCATCTTACAAAATATTAGTTGACTGTCAACATCCTATCTTTAGAATTTTTAAATTCTGTTTACATTTCACATTCTTGATATGTTTCATTAAACAGTACAATCTAAATAAATTCAATGTTTGGAAATACATAGATGTATATAGCAAAGACAGCGTAGAAAAAATGGATGTCATATAGAGAGATAGAGATGTGTCATTCGCTTATTTAGCAAGTCTTCACTGGATGAAAACGAAAGTCATCCCAATGTCAGTATTTTATTTCTTAATTTCTGTGGAAGATCTTTCCGCTTATGTCCATTGTCCATTCTATATATTGACCGGCACCGCCCCATTTACGAATTCTTCACCAGATGACAAGGATACGCTTCTCAATCTCAGCGTCTTATTTCTTAGTTTCGGTAAATGACCTTTTATCGCATCCATTTTTCAATATTCTAGATATTTACTGCATGTAAAATATACATTTTTGTTTCTCATTTAAATAAGCTTCATCTTACTTAGGAAAATCCTCATACATATGGACATACAGACACCAATTTTAACCCTAATTCCTATTATGCCATGCATTTTTAATTTTAATTTCAAGTGCTTGGAAATCTCGTCATCTGAGCCTTTCATATACGCTTATAAACATACAAGAAACATGACATTATTGATATTTTCAAATTTCTATTCGACATTATTGATATTTTCAAATTTCTATTCAATTAAGATTTGGGTTAACAAATAAATATACCCACAAAGTTTGATCATAGTTGTAAACACATGCACATAATTTCAAGAATTTAAAATAACCAACACATGGTTTAATTATAATTGCTAATATAACTATACTGTCACATGCTCACAACAAATGTATATTTACAAATATATACAAATTATATAGGTATATTTACAAAAATTAAATATAAACACTTGGTTTTCAAAATGCAAACATACCTACATAGTTTACATATATTTACAAATATATCTATGCTATTATGCAGTATGGTGCTATGATGGTATGTGTATATTTACAATTATGATCAAACTATATGAGTATTATTTGCAATTTTTGAAACTATTTACATATATTTTATGTGAATGTATTTGCAAATTATCCTTAAATTTGTTGATATTCTAATGGCATAGCCAAATTAATGTTGGTCAATGCAAAAGGTAATTAATTTGTTTATAGGGCAATCATTGATTGCCAAGTAGAAGCTGAGTGAGTCAACAAATTTCCTACACATTATGTGTAACATATAAAGATCCCTTCAATTTTTTGTCCAACATTTTGTATATACACCTACCAGATTTTCAAAAAATTACAAATTAATCTTTGAAATTCTTTATAACAGGCTAATATTACCGAAGTACATCATATTGTTTTTTCAAAGCCCTTGAAGCCGCTCTAGGTAATGTTGGAAATACTCAAAATAATCAGCAATTAATAAGCAAGGGGAAAATAAAAAGAAAATAGATGCTGTCATGATCAACGATCAACAGAGATAATTACCTAGGCAATGATTCTATACAGCCGGCATGAAGATGTCCTTCTGCACTTTAGTTGTGAACACTATACCATTTATTTTATCAAAATCTGTACCATTGATTTTGGTCAACGCTATTTAGTTATCAAAATCTATACCATTGGTTTTGGTCAACACTATTTATTTTATATGTCAGTAAAAGCTACGATTAAAATTTCAGAATTAGTTATGAGGCATGATGGTATTAATCTAGGCTAAAAATTAGGTAATGATTTTCTTAACCCACACTAATAAATATTTGTTCATTATTTTTATTTTTCGATAAATTCTTAATCTAAATTAAGTTTTAACTTTTTAAAGAACTTTAAAATTTTAGCTTGGGATAAAAAGATCATGCCTCTTTAAATTTGTTTCATTTCCCTTTATTTAGTTAGTTGGTAGAATTCAAACTACATGTATTGGCTTTCTTGAATTCCAAACATAATGTGATAAAAGAAAAAAAGAGATAGTATATTCAACATACCAACATGATTATATGGGATGACTTTTTCTAATTAAATATTTAGCCTACAGACCAAATTTTACTATTTTACTAATCGAGTAATACTAGGATGGTCACAACATGTCAAATAAAGTAGTTGCCTTGTTGTGTGCGTGAGTTTGAATCTCCATCAGTGGGATCTCAGCCTAGATATATTTTGGGAGCAGTAGTCCAAGTAGTCTCCTCCACTAATATTTGGGAGCTTGCCATCTTTCCTGTTTATATTTGGAAAAATTATAAGAATTGTCTCAGAGCTTTGAATGTAATATGAATCGAAATATGATGTAAATATATATCAAATAAATTTTTTTATGATTTTAAGATACATATATATTTGATTTCTAAAAATAAGGCTTTTTTATTGCTAGAAATAATTCTTTTAAGGGATGATAAATGACTTAAAATGGCCCAAAAATCGATGATTTTTAAAAACCAAAAATAAATATATAAAAGATTTATGAAATGGTAAAAATTGGTATATGAGTTAAATACACCAAGTAAAAAATGGTTTTTTAATATAGATGTTTCACTTTCCATTCTTGATATGTTCATTAACCCGTAGAAGAATATAATTAACTACAAAGATAACGTAGAAAAAATAGACAAAATAGATGTGTCATCCGCATGTTGGTCCAAGCCCTCGCGAGATGATAATCATTCCAATCTCACGCCCAATATTTTATCCACTCATTGACCCAAGTTTTCAATAGATGATAACGATGGTCGTCACAATGTCAGAATCATATTTTTTAATTTCACTGAATGATCTTTTATCATGTCCATTTTCCAATATTTTAGACATTGACTGCATGTAAAGCATACATTTTCGACTCTTATTTAAGTATGTTTCATTTTAGGACGTTGATTGTATACCGTGCAACGTAAGTTAGTTAACTTACTGTCCACTGAATCTATACAAATATTTTCTAAATTATTCGGCTCATGAAAGATGCATCTTTTGAATTTTTCAAAATAAAATTTTTTTGAAAACTCATGTGCCAGTATATGAGTAATTTTGAATAAAAGTTTATTATGCGAAGTTGAAAAATTGTGTTTAGATAAGCTAAAAAATTTTATATAGATTCATCTAAGTGAGGCCCATGATCTTTATTACGATGCATTGTATATAAAATCAACATCCATTTCTCAGAAAAATTCTCATATATATATATATATATATATATATCAATGAATTTTAACCCTAATTCCTAATATACTCGTGCTGCTAGTAGCATCAACAATTATCATTACCTGTTGAATAAAATGATAAGAAAATTGATTGTTTATAGTGACTGGTTATTATGCGTAGGCAATGAAATTTTGATTTAGTAGGCAAAACATTATCGTAAGTAAGGAATTTTTCTTACACACAAAAACATCATCATAAGCAAAAAAAACTCCCATTTATTAATTTTCTTTTATCATAAGGATTTTGCTTGCTAATAAGAATTTTCAAAAATGGATTTTTCTAGATACTAAAAAAATCTTGGTTGTATGACATCTAAGACTCTTTATAACAATTTAATTATATTTTACGCACTTCAATTCAAGGAAGAAATTCACTTTCCCTTCATTTCTTTTTGTTCTTTGGAGAAAAATCCACCTTGAAGCCTTATAGGAATAAGAAGGTAAGTAAATCATGATTCTTGAAATTTTGTTTCATGATACTACAAATTCTAAAGTAAGACTAAGATCCACATGAGCTCATTTTCTGAGAAAAGTTACAAATCTTGAGCATTAATTACCACCAAAAGAGCTCCACAAAAAAAATACCATCAAGAGAGAGAGCCTTGCGTACGTGCATTTACAAAATAATTCATTGGATTGTGTAGAGTCAAGTTGGGATAAGTGAAGGGAAAATCATTAATATATATCCACAATGAGCGGATCGTATTATTATTATCTAATTAGAGGCGGCAACCATGGTAAGTCATTCATTAGACTTAGTTAAATGAGCATACGCATTATATTTATGGCTCAGATCTGCATAGTCTATTGTAACTAGATGACAAATCATGCATGCTACCTTATGTCCATGTAGATTTCATTGTCCAAGCCTTCCATATACCTTATCTTTAATTGCTCTTCAATTGAAGATTGCTTATATCTGAATAGCATGACCAAATTAATATTGTAGGTCAATGCTTAATTTGTTTATAGCTCAATCATTGATTTCCAAGCAAGAGCTAAGTGAGGCAACAACTTTCCTACTCATTATGTTACATGTATAAATATTCCTTCATTTTTTTGGACAAAATTGTGTGTATATGCAACTTTAATGTTTCAATTGACCCTAGAAATTCTTATATACTTTCTAATAGATCTATGTGACCTAAATTCATCATATGGTTTATTAATAGCCCTTGAAGTAACTATTAGGTAATTCTGAAAATACTCAAAATAGCCGAAAATTAAGAAGCATGGAAAGAAACTAGATGATACACCATGATTAGCCATCAACATGAATGAAAAGAAATAGTTACTTAGTCAATGATTCAGTATAGTTCACTTGAAGATTTGTCTCTAAATCGTTTCCTCTTCCACACACAATATTTTCCATGCAATTTACAATATATTTGTTGCTCATCAATATCCAATCTTTAAAATTTTACACTTGTTTATATTTTCCATTCTTGATATGTTTCATTAACCAGTAGAATCTAATTAAATTCAATGTTTGGAAATATATAGATGGATCTAGCACATGAAAGGTAGCATAGAAAAGATTGATGACATATACGTTTCTTTCTCTTATGAACCCAGACCTCACTAGATGTGGTAAGAAAAGTCATCCCAACATGGCAATCTTATTTCTTAAATTCTATAGGTGATTTTTTAAAAAATCTTAAGTCCATTTTCCATTAGATACTCACTGTCACCACCTCAAGTTCAAACCTTTTGTAATGTCTTCATTTTACATTCTCAATTAAATATATTTCTTTTTTTTTGCTTAATTAGTTAATAGAGTCCAAACTATGCGTAGGTGCTTCCTTGAATTCTAAATGTAATGTAATAGAATAAAAAGAGATATACTATGATTTTTGTTAGAGAGATATCCTATGTTTAATTTATTGATGCTTCATTTTCCATTCTTATCAACTTATCGATCCATGTCTTTACTAGATGACAAGGATAGTCATCCCCATGTCATTGTCTAATTTTCTTAATTTTTGTAAATCATTTTTATCCTGAGCACTTACTAATATTCTAGTCATTGACTACATGTAATATATGCATTTTCTATTCTCATTTAGATATTCCAACAAATTTAATTAACTAATAGAGTCCAAACTACATGTGGCTGCTTCATTAAGTCTAGCATAGGTTATTAGCAATGAAATTAATTTTGTTACTAAATTTCATTGCTATAGTAAAATAGGGCCATCATCCATGTCTAATTAATTAGGTTAAATGGCAGAAATCATTGTTATATTATGAAGTGTTTGTTTGTATTCAAAATTTTTTAGACTAAAACTTTTTAATTTAAAGCTTTTTAATCTTCATACTTATCCTTTTTTAATTATTTCTTCATATTTTTCTATGCAACTAATCCTACTTTTCAATCATTGTTGTGCTACTACATATACAACTAGCCTATTTATTTAACTTTATTTTCTATACTTCTCATTATTACCCCCATTATATCTATTATTTTTTATTTAAAAAACTTCTATATCAAAAATTTTTCATCAAAAGTTTTATCTCCTCACAAACACACTCTTAAAAAAAAATTAAATTTTGTCATTTTTGGGGAAATATTATCTTAAGGAAAAAAAATTTTACTACTCATGAAAGAAAGAAAAAATGTTTTCTTGTATATGAGAACATCATCATAAGAAAGGAAATTTTTCCCTATATATGATTTTCTTTTTCTAATAAACATTTTGGTTGCTAATAATGATTGCTAGAAAAAGTTTTCTAGATACTAAACAAATCTTAGTTTGAAAGGCGTCTAAGACGCTTTAGTTAGCGCTTAAGCACTTACGAAAAAGAAGAAATTCACTTTCTTCTTCTTTTCTTCATGTTCTTTGCGTATATGGCAGACGGGAAAGAAAATAGACGATACATCGTGATTAACCGTCGACAGTGATAGTTACCTAGGCAATGATTCTATACAGCTGGCGTGAAGATGTCCTCGCACATTTTTTATTTTAAACATTTTTCCACTATACCATTTATTTTGATCGACGATATTTATTTTATATGCCAGGAAAAATTGTAATTAAAATTCAGAATTATTTATGAGCATATATTCCTTCATATCCACGTAAGCTTCCAAATTCTACGGACATATAGGTAATAACAAAATAAAATTTGTAACCTGTCCGAGACCTAGATTTATTTAATGTATAATTTAAGATTTACCATTTTATAATTTGAAGATATGTATATTTTTTGGATTTCTAAACACAGGTATATTTTATTCATATATGTATATCTCAACAAATTATGAAACTTGGTTTGTATATTGAATACACTTATATTAATAAGCATGTGAAAAAAGCCAAAAAATTTAAATAAAATTTTCAGCCTAAGCTAAGTAGGCCATTATTGAGCCCGGGATCAAAAGATAATGCCTCTTTAAATACGTTTCATTTCCCTTTATTTACTTAGTTAATGGAATCCAAACTACATGTGGTTGCTTTCTTGAGTTCCAAACATAATGTAACAAAAGAAAAAAAATATGTAGAATATTTAATATACTAATATTATTATATCCGAAGACTTTTTTTATTAAGTATTTAGCACGCATAATAAGTTTTTCCATTTTAAGATACATATATATATATTTGATTTCTAAAAGTAAGGTTTTTAAGGGATAAAAAAGACTTAAATGCCCAAAAATTGATGTTTTTTAAAAGTTAAAAATAAATATATTAAAAGTTGAAAAATTCTGAAACTTGGTACGTGAGATAAATGCACCTAGGTGTGTGTGTCATCGTGGTCTTTTAATATATAAATGTTTCACTTTTGCATTCTTGATATATTCATCAGCTCATCAAATAATATAATTGAAGTATGATTATATACATCATGATGTATTTTAAACTAAAATACAACATTTATTTATTTTTACAATTGGATATATTTTTTAATTTTTCTTCATAAACATGGTTATCTACAGTGTATTCAATTTATATACAAAATTTTTCTTTTTTAAATACTTTTACATATTTATTTTTGATTTTTTTTAAAATCATCAAGTTCAAGGGCATTTAAATCATTTTACACCCCCTTAAGAACTTGATTTTTCAAAAAAAATTTAAAAATAAAAAATATGTAAAAATGTGTTACTCTGGCTAGCTTTGTGACGATTTTGAAGTAGGCTTAACATTGACTTTGCCTCCTTATGTATATAAGGGCAGAGTCTGTCAATTCGCGTTGCTGCCAAGCACGCCATCACGACTTTCGTAAAATGGAAAAACTTTTTTACGTAGATTGAATACACTTGAATAAACATGTTTACCAAGAAAAATATATATATATATATAACTAATCATAAAAATAAACTAATTTCGTGTTTTAGCCTAAAATACATCACGACTCCAATATAATTAACTACAAAGATAATGTAGATAAATGGACAAAATAGATGTCCCATTTGCTTATTGGCCATGTTTGATAATATGCATGTCATTGTGGTTTTTTAATATATACATGTACTTTTCCATTCTTGATATATTCATTAATCCGTCGAATAATATAATTAGAATATGATTATATACATCATGATATATTTTAGGGTAAAATACAGTATTTATTTATTTTTACAGTTAGTTATATTTTTTGATTTTTTTCTTCGTAAACATGCTTACTTAAGTGTACGCAATCTACACCAATCGTTGAAGATAAGTTGTTCAAGCAGCATCGTGTGAGACTCGAATGCCCGTGCCTATGGTGGAGCAGTTGTCTCCATTTCATATAATATGGGAGTACTTGATCTCCGGTGTGCGCAGTTGGAGCTTTGATCTCCCGGATAAAATGATGTAAAGAGAAATGGAGGCTTTATTATAATATGAGTTAAAAATGAGACGAAATATAATACCCATAAAAGAAGTGCACGCAATATATGTAAAGTTTTGCTATTTTACAGTATTTGTACGTGTTTAGTTTTTATTTTTTAAAAATCATCAAGTTCAAGGGCATTTAAATTATTTTGCACCCCTTAGAAACTAAAATTTAAAAAATAAATATGCAAAAGTACTATAAAATAGTAAAACTGTGTATATAAATTGAATACACTTAAGTAAACATGTTTATGAAGAAAAATAAAAAATATAATTAATTATAAAATATGAATGAAGGTTTCATTTGAGTCTAAAATGCATCATGACTCTAATATAATTAACTACAAAGATAATGTAAAAAAAAATGACGAAATAGATGACTCCAAGTCCTCACCAGATGATAAGGATAGTCATCCTAAAATCACCGTCAATAGCGTATTCGCCTATTAGCCCAGCTCTTCCAAATTCTACGGACATATTGATAGTAACAAAATAAGATCTGTATCTTGTCCGAGACCTACGTTTTGGAATAATACGTTCTCGTGCTCCATTGACAGTCACCATCTCATTAATCAGTTTTTCTCTAAGTCTTTTCCTATTCTACGTAATATTTTCCAAGCATCTTACAAAATATTCGTTGACCGTCAACATCCTATCTTTAATATTTTTATTTTCTGTCTACATTTTCCATTCTTGATATGTTTCGCTAATCATTACAATCTAATTAAATTCAATAGATTGACTATCATCACCCCATCTTTGAACCTTTTGTAATGTTTTCATTTTCCAGTTTCGTTTAAAAATGAGGCATGATTCTGTTCGTCTAGACTAAAAATGAGTAATTGTTTGCTTTACCCATACTAATAAATTATTTTTTAATTCTTTTTTTTTCTATAAACTTTTTAGTCTAGATTTCTGATAGAAAAATCAGTTGCTGAATTTCCGTTTCAAATGCCTGACGTTTGATGCACGGATTAGTAAATAGCATGCCTAGTTTTGAACGGCCAGCTTTAATGGCTGAAATTTCTGGTGAAAAGA
This sequence comes from Annona cherimola, assembly GCA_030490835.1. Classification (NCBI taxonomy): domain Eukaryota; kingdom Viridiplantae; phylum Streptophyta; class Magnoliopsida; order Magnoliales; family Annonaceae; genus Annona; species Annona cherimola. The sequence continues at coordinate 52,432,433 of CM059976.1, forward strand.
ATTTAACGGCTGCGATGATGGATGGCCTTGATGATTGCATTGATTTCAAGTGGACCCCACGGCTGGAATTTGCTAATCTGCATAAAAGAATTTAAAATTATAAATGTATCGAGTTGATAAATTGGCGGTCAATTCATAAAAATTATTTCAAGCCCAATTATTTCAACAACTATTCAAATAACTTGAAATTAATATTTAATGTCCAGATGTTGCCAAAAATATTTTAAAGAAAATTTCACATTAAACTCAATTAATTATACATCAATTTGGTTCAAAATATGCACAAAATATTTTATTAATCGGCAACTATCACCAAATTTTCAAAAATGTCTTAAAATTTTTTTCCACTTTTTCTCATTATCGAATACTCTAAGCGAGAAGGGGAAATTTTTGGCAGCTCAGGTGCATGCACCCGAGGTGTACTTAGACTCGATACACCGAATACCTATTTTTAAAATTTTTTTTACGCAACTGTTAAGCCTACTTCCCACTGGCACGGACAAGGCCTATAAGTCTATCTTCCCAAGTTTGACTCGTCAAGTATGAGGACCATGACCATAAGCCATGTACTCTATAAAAGGAAAGAAGGCTTCCAAGTCTAGAGAAAATATCGGATTTTGATTTGAAAGGGTGACTGAGTATCATCGATCATGAGGTTTTATGACACAAACAATATATGCCTTTTCTTACTTATATGTGGTTTGTACTGCAGTGAAGGGTGTTTGGATAAAGAAAGAAGACTTCTTCTACAGATAAAAGACTCCTTTCCAGGGTATGCAAAGAACATATTTCCATTGGGGTCGTGGGTGGGCGAGGATTGCTGTGAATGGCCCGCTGTCGAATGCAAGACGTCCTCAAATTCGTCCTCGCATCATGATCATGGTCATGTCGTCTCAATAGATCTGACACAATGGTACGACTGGTCGGTGGAAGTGGAAACTTGGTATCCCAATGGCAGCCTCTTTGCTGAATTCGAGCACTTGGAATCCCTGTCCCTAAGTTTCATCGGTGGGTGGCAGGTGAAGCCTCAAGGTAATGTAACATGCATTCGTGTATTTTTTTTTTTTTTTCCCTCCTTAACACTTCTTTGAAGGGCTCTGTTGCCTTAAAGATAACTCATCCATTATATTTATATTTATTAGAAGTTTTTCGTTAGGATGTGTTTTAAAGGAACCATATATTTATATCTTATTCCATTATAAATTGAAAATCTTAAAGAGGGGAAGTTACTCGTCACTATTTGTTTGCAGGATTATGTGGAATGAAGAATTTGAAAAACTTGACCATTTATGATAGCAACCTGTACGATGAAGGCCTGTGGTGTTTGCTCACAAATTCATCCAAGTTGGAAACGTTAGATCTAGAAGGCACCAAAATTGGGAACTTAGATGGTAAGCGATCCGCTCTGCAGTTCTAAATTGGTTGTCCTATACTCTTAGAATATGCAAATATGTATGAAATATATGTAGTCTTGTCTTTGCGAGTTTCGATTTGTATCTCGAGAAACAAACTCAAGGAGAGAGCATCAATCAATTCGTCAGCCGACTACGGAACTTAGTGATGAGGACAATTTTTTGGATTGTGCTTTAATGGGATTGGTTTGGAATGGAATGGAATGGAATGGCCCCAAAACCTGTCGTGGATTGGTTTGATCTCCGCCTTCCGTCAGTATTGGGTTTTATCCAGCGTTTGAAAACCAGAGTAGATAAGCATTATCATGAACATCAACAAAACTTGAAATAATTCCAAATGTACTTATAAAGTTTTCAAAATAAGATAAGGACGTACTTGCATTATTATGCAAATTATATATTTTTTTCAATTTTTACAAATTTAGAAATATTGATGTAATATTAGTCAAATCTTATAAACGTTTCTGCAAAATCTCCTTAAAATAAATAAATGATGATAAACGACATAGCTGGACGAATTTTTATTTCATTATCATAGTACGCCACAAAATAGATATTCCATGAATTGAAATTTATGAAACCAATTCCACAGAATTAGATCTTGTAATTATTCAATACAAATGGCTACACAGAGATGTTCATACAGCCCTTTGATTTTTTATTAAAATTTTTTTTTTGAAAGTGAACCATTTATTTTCTTTAACATCTTCTGTTTTTATCATGTTACCAAAAATCAGAATCATTTGAAACTAATATTTTGCAAAAAAAAAGTAAATTTCACATGTGAATATAATTGTTAACTTTTTTGAAAAATATATAATATATAGGGCATGTTTGGCAAAACTAAACTTTTTCACCACTACGTTATTTTTAATTATTATTTATATCTTCCCGTACAACTACCTTACTTTTCAATTATTTCTACACAATTTTCAACATAAATAACTTATCGTTTTTTATCAATTGAAAAACTTTTTCGCAAATATTTTTCATAGAAAAGTTTTATTACTTCCCAAACACTCTCATAGTGTAAAAGTCCTCAATACATGTGATTAGTTTTAAAAAAATATGTTAAAGTAAAAATAATAAATTGCTTCAAAGAACTCCATGCGGCCTTTGCATTGAATCATTGCCATTAATTAATATGTAGTGAAGGAGTTAGGATCTTTGGTAGCGAAGTTGGAAATAAAAATTATTTGAGGGGACGCAACAGCACAAGAATGAATTTTATTTTGAAAGTTAAAAAAAAAAATTCAAGGTTTTCAGAATTTTAAAACACGTAACAGATACTTTTTGAATTTGAAAAATTCGGGAGATATACATAGAACTACATGTGACCCTGCCACTATTAATATGCAAAACATTTTATCGTAGTGTGTTCAAAGCTTTCATATAGCCTCAAATTTTTAATTTCTTGTTTGCTAATTCTCTTATTCTCATTATTCTAATTTGCAGGATTGTGTGAAATGCGGAATTTGAAAATATTGTATCTTTTTGGAATCCATATTAACGACGAACTCATTCCGTCATGTTGGATGACCAACTCATCTAATAAGTTAGAAGAATTATATTTGATTGGAAGTGATCTTCGAAGCTTAGAAGGTAAGCTAACACCGGTACTGGTAAGTGGTTAGTTGGGTAATAAAATTATAGGGCAGAGCCACCATGAGCAAATCACGTGCCAAATTAGTCGTCACTAATCTAATATTCTTATTTTTTTATTTAACTAATTTGGCTTTTAGAAACTTGCCCTAAGTTTTTATTCTGACTTTGTCTTTTGATCATTTTGGATTTTATATGGAGCTTGTCTAATCAATAAATTATTAAATTTTGAAAACAAATGTTTGTCCATATATATTTATCTATATGACTGTGCTTTGAAAATTATAAACAAAATGTATTATTTTTTAGATCGGAATTTTAGAAGCAAACATGTTTGTCCATATATATTTATCTATATGACTGTGCTTTGAAAATTATAAACAAAATGTATTAATTTTTTAGATCGGAATTTTAGAAGGAGGTTTGCATGGACGTGCTCATGCAATCCGGTTGAAGTATGAATCCAAATCAGCATAGAGTCCCAGCCAAGGCGTTACTTGTTTGGCCTAATATTCTTTTCCTTTCCTTTTAATTAATTTGGATTTTCCAGGGCTTCGACACCTGAGTAACTTGAGGGTATTGCATCTCCGTTCTAGTCACAGCCTCAACGAGAGCATCAATTCGTTACAAGGTAATTATGTTACTTTTTCCTTTATTTTAGATTAATAGCATACTTATGAATGATGATTCGTCAGATAATAATTTAATTATTTATCAATGAATTAAAAACGAGAATTGACTACCTTGTGATGTGTCCAAATAATTATAGAAGGGAATGACTGAATGCAGCCCGCCGGTCGCATGAGTTCTCTTTTATTTTCTAATTTTTTTTCAAATTAAAAACATTTATCATGTTTACCATATACATATTCTAACTTTTTTTAAAAAAAAAAAAAAAGATTCGGCATTTGGTGGAAATCGCTGGAAAATTCCTTAGTTTTAAAAATTGCAAAATGCTCTCCAATGTTTGCAAAAAATTGCAAATATATTCCCTTTGTTTTGGTTTTATGGACAAAAATTAAATTATTAATGAAATGATGAAATACTCCTATTATATATATATATATATAAATAGATATATTGTAGTAAAATTTATTACTTTCAACCGTTATTTTTATTGCAATTACTGTAAAAACCATTGCAAATATCCAATGAAATTACAAGAAAGTACTGTAAGGTATAATTTTTTATTATTTTAAAATATTCCTCGCATTAAAAGATTAATTTTGTATACATTTGGAAAAATTTCTTAATAAATAATTGATAAAGATATCCAATATGACCCAGATAATTTTGATACTTTAACACCTATTAACTAGTGATAACATATACGTATCTAGGGAATTGGTATGATGGCTAAACTTTTGACATTAGGAATACCTAATTCCTAGGGAATTGGTAGACCATATAAGGACCATAATGCCGCATGGATCATGGAAAAATGTAAACGTACAATAGACAACACAACTTGCCATGTTGCTTAATCATGTAATTACTGTTATGCATTTTACAAATGTCATCAACCAATCCGCAAAATAGCTTGATTAACCTCATAAAATCCACAACTCCCCATTAATTCATTGTATTGAATTCATATATCAAATTTTATCGTGTTTGAAAATGTGCATAAATAAAATATATTTATTTTTGAATTTCAAAAACCAAGGTTATTTTATTGATGTTTGAAATTCAAAATAAAATATAAAAAATGGAAAATTTTGATATTTGGAATAAATACATGTAAAATAATAGTTTTATGAAAAACTTTTTGAGAAGTATATATTTGCGCCATGCAACAGATTTACATAATCATGCCTTAGCAATGGCACTAAGTAGTGAGCAGCCAATTTTAATGGTTGAATATGCATGTATTTACTGCACAAAAGTAAATATATGTAGCCAGATTCATGTCCCAGAGTAATGGCTGTATTTAAGGATAATGACGTGTGAGTTAATTAAATATGAGGAAAAATCAAACCAAGGAAGCCATAGTTTCTGAATTAAATAATATTTTACCATAATCTAGACTAAATATATACTTTAAAGAGAAAATAAGGATAAATGGATTAATGTTTTTCATTGACGGGGGTGGCAACTATTTAGAAATAAATTATATTAAACTTTTTAGAATTTTTTAAGAAGGATTTTTTTAATTTTTAAAAAATGGGGTGCTCTATGTGGTTCTGCCATTGGATTATATAGGTTAATTATGCTATAAATTATTATAATAATTCAATGCACATATAAATAAATCTAAGCACATTTTTATGATTCCACTTCTATACCTTTAAAATATTATAGCTTCTTATATAGGTTAATGATGCTATAAATTATTGTAATAATTTAATGCATCAATAAATGAATATAAGTATTTTTATAATTTGTGCATGATTATATATATATATATATATTTAAGTAGCTAGGTATGACCCACCCAAATTCAAAAGATTTTTAATCTGATAATAAAATAAATGATGTTAAAGAATATAGGCTATTGAATTTTTATTTCATGGTCATGGCAGGCCAAAAGGATATATGTTTCATGAATTAAAATTCATGGACTCAGTTTTATAGAATTGTGACTCATAATTAGTAATTCAAAACACACAGGCTTGGAGATGTCAGTGTGCCATTTTCCTTTATGACTTTTTTTTTCAAAGTTGGATTCTCTTTTTTGTTTAACCCCGTTTAATAAAAAGTCTTTGGAAACTTGTATTATTTAAAAAAATTTCACCTTTAAGATAAATATAACCATTAATTTTTAAATTTTTTTATAGTATGTATAGTATATAAAATTTTTCAATAAATACTTTTATAAGGATAAAGAGGATAAATGGGTTGGCTCTAAAAAAGAACATCTCAAAGTAAAAGGAACAAGATTCTACGTCGACATCTCCACTTAATCTTTGTATTGAATCATTGCTCTTAGTTAATATTCTCAATATTTTGTTTAAATTGTACCTGAATCATTTCTAGAGTCTAGAAAATTAATAATTTCCCGCTTATTAATTTATTAAAGACATATAATAAATTGATGAAAAAAGTTTTTAAAAGTTTGTACTTAATAATTGAAATTCTAATCGTAATTTTAGAAATTAGAAAAGTATGTATTTACAATTTTACCTACATGTTGTAGATAACATCTGTTTCTACACTTCTTTTAGATACATAAAAAGCACACAAGCTCATAGCCAAAACTAGAAGTGATTATTAGATATGGGCACGCAAGCATTTGCGTTCAAAAATAAACTTTCTTTATGATCCTCACATGGTAAAGAAAACGCCACCTCAGCTTGTCTTGAGCGAACAGACCTCTTTTACTACTGTATTAAGGTGGGAACGAAATGTTCTCAACCTCAACCTCAACTTGCTGAGTGGACCTCTTTTACTAGAGTCCATCGCACTATCTATGGACCAGCATTTTGCAGCATTGAAAGTTTTATTTGTATCAACGAGAATGGCCCCAAAACCTGGGATGGATTGGTTTGATCTCCGCCTTCCGTCAGTATTGGATACTTTTTGAATTTGAAAAATTCGGGAGATATACATAGAACTACATGTGACCCTGCCACTATTAATATGCAAAACATTTTTATCGTAGTGTGTTCAAAGCTTTCATATAGCCTCAAATTTTTAATTTCTTGTTTGCTAATTCTCTTATTCTCATTATTCTAATTTGCAGGATTGTGTGAAATGCGGAATTTGAAAATATTGTATCTTTCTGGAACCGATATTAACGACGAACTCATTCCGTCATGTTGGATGACCAACTCATCTAATAAGTTAGAAGAATTAGTTTTAGATGGAAGTGGTCTTCGAAGCTTAGAAGGTAAGCTAACACCGGTACTGGTAAGTGGTTAGTTGGGTAATAAAATTATAGGGCAGAGCCACCATGAGCAACTCACGTGCCAAATTAGTCGTCACTAATCTAATATTCTTATTTATTTATTTAACTAATTTGGCTTTTAGAAACTTGCCCTAAGTTTTTATTCTGACTTTGTCTTTTGATCATTTTGGATTCATCTACCATTCAAAAAAGTATAACTCAAAGGTGTCGGATTTGTCTCCAGATAACAATCTAATGCACTTGGATTACATGCATGCGTCCGTCGACGTTTTAATTTTCTTATTTTAAAGTATTTTTCAAATCCAAATCATTTATCATGTTTCTTCATACTTATTTATTCATGATATATTATGCCTAAAAATCATTGTGATGAAAATATGACTATTAAATTTTGAAAACAAATGTTTATCCATATATATTTATCTATATCAATATGCTTTGAAAATTATAAACAAAAGGTACTATTTTTTAGATCGGAATTTTAGAAGGAGGTTTGCATGGACGTGCTCATGCAATCCGGTTGAAGTATGAATTCAAATCAGCGTAGAGTCCAAGCCAAGGCGTTACTTGTTGGGCCTAATATTCTTGTCCTTTCCTTTTAATTAATTTGGATTTTCCAGGGCTTCGACACCTGAGTAACTTGAGGGTATTGTATCTCCGTTCTAGTTACCGCCTCAACGAGAGCATCAATTCGTTACAAGGTAATTATGTTACTTTTTCCTTTATTTTAGATTAATAGCATACTTATGAATGATGATTCGTCATATAATAATTTAATATATTTATCAATGAATTAAAATGAGAATTACCTTGTGATCTGTCCAAATAATTATAGAAGGGAATGACTGAATGCAGCCGGCCGGTCGCATAAGTTCTTTTTTATTTTATAATTTTTTTCAAATTAAAAACATTTATCATGTTTACCATATACATATTCTACCTTTTTTAAAAAAAAAAATTAGGCATTGGGTCGAAATTGCTGGAAAATTCCTTAGTTTTAACAATTTGGAAATGCTCTACAATGTTTGCATAAAATTGCAAATATATTCCCTTTGTTTTGTTTTTATGGACAAAAATTAAATTTTTAATGAAATGATGTAGTGCTCCTATTATGTATAAATTAATAGATATATTGTAGTAAAATTTTTAATGGACAATAATTGATGACGACATTCAATATAACCCTTATATCTGATACTTCAATACCTATTAACCGATGGTAACAGGTATATATCTAAGGAATTGGTATGATGACTAAACTTTTGACATTACGAATACCAAATACACACAGTAGACCACATAGGGGCCATAATGCCACATGGATCACGGGAGCAAAATAGCTTGATTAACCTCATAGAATCCACAATTCCTATTAAAATCATACCAAATACACACGGTAGACCACATAGGGGCCATAATGCCACATGGATCACTGGAGCAAAGTAGTTTGATTTACCTCATAGAATCCACAACTCCCCATTAAAATCACACCAAATACACACGGTAGACCACATAGTGGCCATAATGCCACATGGATCACGGTAGCAAAATAGCTAGATTAACCTCATAGAATCCACAACTCCCCATTAAAATCACACCAAATACACACAGTAGACCACATAGGGGTAGACTACATAGGGGCCATAATGCCACATGGATCACTAGAGCAAAATAGCTTGATTAACCTCATAGAATCCATAATTCCTATTAAAATCACACCAAATACACACGGTAGACCACATAGGAGCCATAATGCCACATGGATCACGGGAGCAAAATAGCTTGATTAACCTCATAGAATCCACAACTCCCCATTAAAATCACATAAGACTTAACAATGAACTTGGTCTCGCAACAATGACAAAGCAGACCAATATGATACATAAAGAATGGACAAATAGAGACTACATAAACTACTAGAAAGAATGAAAAGGAGTCTATCCCATACCAATAAGAAGCTTTACAACAAGTTTCTCCTCCTTACTTCCTTATACTGTTTGTCCCTCCTTTCATAGAGAATCCTCTAAGTTCTCATCGGAGGAGGTGATCATACATTGTACATTCCATTTGGACATCTTTTCTAACAGTTTTACTTAGTTGTATTGAATTCATATATTGAAATTTATCATTTTTGAAATGCGCATAAATAAAATATATTTATTTTTGAATTTCAAAAAAAGGGTTATTTTAGTCATTTTAAATAACTAAAATACAATTGATGTTTGAAATTCAAAAGAAAATACAAAAAATGGTAAATTTTGATATGTGTAATAAAAACACTTAAAATAATAGTTTTATGAAAAAAAATTTAATAATTATATATTTGTGCCGTGCAACGGGATTTACATAATCATGCCTCACGAATGACACTAGGTAGCAAGCAACCAATTTTGATGGTTGAATATGCATGTGTTTGCTGCCCAACAGTAATTGTATGCAACCAGATTCGTGTCATAGAGTAATGGCTGTATTTAAGGATAATGATGTCTAAGTTAATTAAATACGAGGAAAAATCGAGCCAAGGAAGCTACAGTTTCTGAATTAAATAATATTTTACCATAATATAGACTGAATATATACCTTAAAGAGAAAATAAGGATAAATAGATCGACATTTTTCTTAGATGGGGGGACGTTAGGGTGGAAACTATTTAGAAATAAATTATGTTAAACTTTTTAGAATTTTTTAAGAAGGATTTTTTTAATTTTAAAAAAACAAAGGGCGCTCTATGTGGTTCCGCCATTGGATTATACAAGTTAATTATGCTATAAACTATTATAATAATTCAATGCACATATAAATAAATCTAAGCAAGTTTTTATAATTCAACTTCTATACCTTTAAAATATTATAGCTTCTTATATAGGTTAATGATGTTATAAATTATTGTAATAATTTAATTGATCAATAAATGAATATAAGTATTTTTATAATTTGTGCATGATTGTATATATTTTTAAGTAGCTAGATATGACCCACCCAAATTCAAAAGATTTTTAATCTCATAATAAAATAAATGATGTTAAAGAAAATAAGTTGTTGAATTTTTATTTCATGGTCATCATAGGCCAAAATGGATATATGTTTCGTGAATTAAAATTCATGTACTCACTTTCATAGAATTGTGACTAATAATTAGGAAGTCAAAACACACATGCATGGAGATTTCGATGCGCCTTTTTTCTTTATAACTTTTTTTTTCAAAGTCGGATTATTTTCATTTTCAATTTTTTTCAAATGTGAACAATTTATTTTAGTTCGAATTATTTTTTTATCTTGTCAGCAGAAATTACTATTATCGGAAATTTATATTTTGTAAAAATAATCATTTTTGAGAGTGAATATACAATTAAATTTTTTAAAATGTATAATATGTAGAGCGTACAAAAGTTTTAAACATGTGATTTTTGGAATCATAAATAAATACATTCGAACAAACATGATAATTTCGTTAGATTTAGAAAATATTTTAAAATAAAAATCGTAAGATGCCGCATGGAAATCTTGATGCAACCTTTGTATTAAATCATTGCCCTTAATGAATATACGCTACATTTTATCTGTAGTACATTTAAATCTTTCATATACTCCTGGAAGTTATTAATTTTCAGTTTACTAATTTTCTTATTCTCATGATTCTGATTTGCAGGATTATGTGAAATGCAGAATTTGAAAATATTGTATCTTTCTGAAAATGATATAGATGATGAACACATTCCGTCATGTTGGATGACCAACTCATCGAATAAGTTAGAAGAATTATATTTGGAAGGAAATCATCTTCGAAGTTTAGGTGGTGAGTTTTGCCTATACAACCCGTCTTGACGATTTAAAGTTAGAACCAATTTCATAACACTCTATCCGTTTTTTTCGACGTGATGATTGATTGAAAAATTCATTTCATTCATTATATTTTGCATCATTTGTTTAAATAAGATAGTAGATATCATCTAAATCAAATAATATATATGCTAAATTTGTTTAAAAATATATATTCATATCTAAAATTTGAAAATTGCTCTCATCCATCATCACATGGGAGAATGATCCCGTGCAGCACTTCAAGACGGCCATTTATTCAGTTGTTCTGGCCACCTTATTCAGTTTTTAAATTTTTGATAAACTTGTTAATTAAGATTTTAAATTATAAACAAGTTTTCCCATTTTCAAACATTACACATTTTCTAGTTCTATTTCTATCATTTATGGTAAATTTTCAAAGTTGGCTTACATGCAATCTTCTAAGTTTCTACAATATAGTCCCCGTTTCAGTGAAAATGTAATATTTTTCTCGTTTATATTAGTTTAAATTGTTTTCTTTTTTACTGGATTTTATGTTAAAATGAACGAAAAGCTCCATTGGCTTGCACAGTTGTGCCAGGTGACAATTTCTAAAAAGTCGGCTCTTTCTCATAATTAATATAGATAAATTGGTAATTGTTTATTAGCTAACTCATCGAAGTTGGAACATTTAAACTTAGATGTAACAGTCCTCAAAATCTAAATGATAATTAATTGATTATGTGTATTTATAGATTTAAACTTTGATAAGCAATTTTTTGTTTGTACCCTGTTTATAGAAACTGACAATTTATGAGAGCATAAGTTACTTAAGTATATAATAGAAGGATCCACATGACCAACTGGGAAAGTAGTATATCTCCATGGAAGTGGTCCACTTAGCAGCCTAAATTTTCGTAATTGGTTTTTTGAGAAAACCAGTCTTAATTATCTGTAGATCATGGTTACATAAGTTATTAATAGTCGTATCTTTTCAGCCCATTTAATTCATGACTACTGTCACAGGGTTTGCTCAAATGCGGAGTTTGAAGAAGTTAGATCTCTCGTATAATAGCCTCAACGCAAGCATTGATTCCTTGTCAGGTATATGACATATACTATTATTTCGAAGACATGACTGCATATGGATGTCCATGCAGTTTTTTCATTTAAAGTTTTTTCTAAATCTGAACAATTTATTTTATTTAAAACTATTTGTTTTAACTTGTTAGCAGAAATTAATATCATTGGAAATTATATTTTGTAAAAAATTAGCATCTTTTGAGAGTGAATATATAACTATTAATTTTTTATTGCAATGACATGACTGCATATAGATGTCCATGCAGTTTTTTCATTTAAATTCTTTTCTAAATCTGAATAATTTATTTTATTTAAAACTGTTTGTTTTATCTTGTTTGAAGAAATTAATATCATTGGAAATTATATTTTGTAAAAAGTTAGCATCTTTTGAGAGTGAATATATAACTATTAATTTTTAAAAAATAAATAACATGTATAGCATGTAAAAGTTTTAAACATGTGGTTTTCAGAATCATAATTAAATGCATATGAATAAACATGATAATTCATTTAGATTTGGAAAAATATTTTAAAATAAAAATAACAATATGTTTCATGGATATCTCAATGCAGCCTTTGCATTAAATCATTTTCCTTAATTAATATACACAATATTTTATTTGTAATGTATTTAAATCTTTCGCATACTCCTCAAAATTATTAATTTTTTACTTTGCTAATTTTCTTATTTTCATAACTCTAATTTGCAGGATTCAGTATACATGCTATATATAAGTTTACATGAGTTTTCATGAATATATAACCATACATGTTATATCTCATATATTAGTTTATACAATTGAAATTATGAACTCCAGTAACTAATACAACATTGTTCATTACGTTGTTCATTCTTCTCTTGATCATCATCTACTGTCTAAAGTAGAGTCTTGAATATCTATTTTAGTTCTAGTTTAATTCTCCCCATCCTCAAGTGTTTGAGCTTGAAAATCTAAAATACTTCATAAAATAATGGTGAGCAAAAATCTTAGTGAATAAACAAGGATTACATTAATTCTTAATTCATTCTCAAATGTCTTTACCATTCTTATAGAATTTTTCTATGGTAATGATACGAAAGTTAACGAATATCATGAGACTCTATCCATCTTTTCTACTTGATGAGTGATGGAAAATCAACTTCATTTAATATAATTTATATCATTTGTTTAGACAACAGACTAGGTTTTATTCAAATCAAAAATATGTATGTGCTACATTTGCTTAAAAATATATATTTATGTATAAATTTTAAAAACATACTTACATCCATCACAAAAGCGAATGATCCACCTAAGGTTGACCATTTTATTCATTTTCTATTTTTCTATAACCTTGTTAATTTAGTTACACTTAATTTGGAAACCATTTTCACCATTTTGGAGATATTTATATATTTTTTTTATTTTTAAACTCACAAGTAGGTTAGTCATTTTTAAGTTTTAGCAGCATGTAGTTGCTTTCAAATTTTGTAACCACAAAGCTTATATTTTTGAATGAAATATGAGGTTTAACTATAACTACATGTTTGTAGAGAGAAGTGATTCAATATAACTAGTTGCATAGAGTTGTTCATCAACCTCTTGGTTTTTTATTTCATAATATTTGTTTTCAAATCTAAACTATTCATTTTGCTTACCCATATTATTTATAATTACAAAAGTATATGCATTGAAGATCTTTACATACTATATATATCTTATTCGACAAATGAATAGTTGTATATTTACTCTTAAAAGATGCATAAATTTTGCAAAGCAAAAGTTTTGAATAAAATTATTTTTTGTAGCTGAATAAAAAAATTTGGTCAACAATATAAATGTTTTCAATTGAAAAAATTTGAAGACAAAAAAGGATTTCAATGGACGCTTTCATGCAATCCCTTATATATTGAATCGTCGTTCATGCAAAGAAAAATGATATCCATGCACTGATTTAACACAACAGTCACTTTTTAATTTCACGTTTTTCAAACGTAACGTGTATATGTTTTTGTCATATTTATTTTTTATAATTCAAAAAATCACACGTATTAAAGAATTTTTTGATGTATACGAACTATATACATATTACATTTTTGAAAAGATTCAAGATTTTGCAGCAAGCTAGTTTGGTTTAATTTAAAGGAACATTTCTTACTTTACATTTGCGTGAAATTGCAGTTATATTCCTTTTTTTGGTTATGATTTTATTGACTATAATTTATTTTTATGAAATGATGAAAATGCTCCAATAAATATAGTTCAGCAAAATTTATTATTTGCAATTATTATTTTCATTATTATTGTTATAATAATATATTTATCTATGATAGATATGCAAAGCACTTCATTTGTTCAATATGTATCAAAGTGAATGAATACATTTGTCAGGTTTCGCCTCATCTTAGTAACCAAATGCAATTTAACCCATGGATTAGTTTCAATATTATATGTATAACTAGGAACCCAAAAATCCAACTTGTAATGCCCCGAATCGTATGTTGAGACAACTATGCTATCTTAATATAGAATGCGATATTTAAGTAAAAGCTAACCGTGCCTATAAGCCCAACGTGAATATGGCCAATTTTTTTGTCATTATATGCAAGTTTACATGAGTTTTCGTGTACATACAACCATATATGTTAACTCTATGGCTTAGGATTATAAATTGAAGTTATGAACTTCGCTGACTAATAAACTTCAACAACTAATACAACATTATGTCTTCTCTTTATTAGTTTTTGCTACCTAAAGTAGAGTTTTAAAGCATCCCATAGCTCCGGTTACTCTTGTCGAGAATATCTTAGTTCTAGTTTAATTCTCACCATCCTCAAGTGTTCTAGCTTGTAGATCTCAAACACAGTGGTAACTTGAAATCTTATTAAATAAGTAATGATTACATTAATTTTTGAAATAATTGAATCTAACAAAAATTTTTATTCAAAAGTAAGTAATTAGAGTTCAAAAGTATTTAAGTAGGATGACCAACCCTAAAAGCATTCAAAAACATTCATTTCAAGACTCTAAAAAAAAAAAAAAAAAAAGACAAACATTCATTTCGAGATGCAATTTAAAGAAGATTATTTAGTAAGAAATCATTACTACAGTTCACATAATCTTTGAAACTTATATAATGCTTACTCTACCGTTTCTTGTTTAGTTTCCCTCTTTATCCTTCCATATATTATTTAGTAAGAAATCATTACTACAGTTCACATAATCTTTGAAACTTATATAATGCTTACTCTACCGTTTCTTGTTTAGTTTCCCTCTTTATCCTTCCATACATTGCATCAATATTTACATAAGTATGCTTCACCCATGAATGTTTCCGTTTCATTTTCCACCTGATTTGCATTATGTAAATCTAAACATAGTCTATACATATGTTGCATGTTGCAATAGTGGCTGCTACATACGTACTTCCCCTTTTCCACTTTATTTCTATGCACTTCCACCTTATTTGCATTTTGTTACATGAATCTAGCATGATAAGTTTCTCACATATATTTTCATTTCACAAAAATCATGGGCTATACAACCTGTCTGCCGCTGTACTCAATAAATTATGTAATTGATAGTCACAGTCTAATTTTCAGGCCGCATTAACACTTCGAAAGTTATATTTAGAATACTGAATTAATAAAACTCATAGTTGGCAATTAATATAAATGTATCGAATGACAAATCTGTATGCTTTTATGAATTAATTCCAGGATTTAGTTAATGAAAGGCGTTGTTTAACTTGAGACAAAAAAAATTTCTGCCACACGCACGTTATTTCACATTTTCACATGCAGTTGCACAATTTTCATAGTTTAAACATGAAAATCCTATATTTATCACATATAAGGAAAAATAATATGGTTTCACTACGAGAAAATCGTATATAAGTAAAAAAAATAAAATAAAATACAAGGTTTCGCTACAAGAAAATAAATGCATGTCAACATTTTTCAATATATATTAATTTATACTGTGATATCACTATAACCAAGTCCCTATAAGGCTGTCACCAAAGGCCTTAATGACAATTGATGGGCTACTTTTTGAAACATTTATTATATTATTGTCGTTAAAAGCTAAGTTTTGGAAATAATAATTATTTATGTCTCTCAGCAATATTTTTTGTGGCAAAAAAGATAAATGAAGCTAAAAGTACATTCCAAAAGGTTAATTTTATTGTGGTGTTTCTTCAAAAAAATTTCATAGATTATGTATATATGTTGCATGAACACTAACTATTTGTGAATTGTTTCTAGAATTGTAGAAACTACATTAAGTAGGATCTTTGTTACCATTTTCATCATTTTTATTAGAGTAATTTACAAATATACCTGCATAGTTTAACGATAATTAAAATATATATATATAGTTTTAGAAATTGTAAATAATCTCACATAATTTGACTATAATTATAAATGTACTCATGTCATCACAACATTGTCATAACTCCATTAAGGTACCATCTTTATGTGGGTATATTTGCAACTATATACAAATTATATGGGTATACTTGCAATTTCTAAAACCATGTAGTTATATTTGAAATTATGGTTAATCTATATAAGTATATTTGCAATTTTTTCTTTTTAAATATTTTTTAGCTATATATGTATTTTTTTGTATTTCAAAAAATAACAATTTCGAAAATTATTTATGTAATTTTTATGAGTGCAAATGCATACATATATTTAAAAATTATAAAAAATTTATAAGAATACCCATATAGTTTGACCATAACTACAAATATACTTACTACTTATTTTTTAAATTACAAGTATACCTACATAGCTTGCATATATTTAAAAATATACCTAAACTATGACAAAATTGCGATGATGTGGGCATATTTGCAATTATTGTCTAACTATATGAGGTTATTTGTAATTTTTATCCGCTAACTTATCGAAGTTACAAGATTTAAACTTTGATGGAAAAATCTTTTGAAGTGGTGATCAATTGATTATGTCTATCTATATAAAGGACCCATGTTGTCAAGTGGGAAATGAATATATATCTATGGAGGTGATCGACTTTGCGGCTAGAATTTTTGCAATTGGTTGCTTGACAAATGCATAGCCTTAATTATTGAGGCATAAATATTCACATCATAGGCGCATATCCTAACTAGTTAACTAACTAATCATTGTATCTTTTCATCCAATTTAATTCATGACTACTGTTACAGGATTTGCTCAAATGAACTGCAATAATATGTATCTTAGGCATACAAGAATATTTTCTATTTTTCTATTTCAGCTAATATTTTATACATATATATACAGGCTTACAGAAGTTGTCAAATCTTGAAGACTTGGATTTGAGTCACAACCAATTGACAGATAGAAACATTGGTTTGTGGATATCTAACCTCACATCCCTTGTGCATCTTGATTTATTCAACAACCATTTGAAAAATCCTAAGATATTGAAAGGTATGTGTCATTCATTTCCTTTCCAATAGCTTTTTCAATTAGTTATCTTTTCTGTTATTACTTGAAAATATATTTTTAATTGATCCTGTAATTAACTATATGTCATTACCAGGGCTGTGCTCTCTAAGGAATCTTCATGACTTGGATCTGTCTGCAAATGCAATAGAAGGACGAATCCCAACATGTTTCAAAGATATGCATTTTCTTCAAAGATTATACCTCAGTGATAACTTACTTAGCGGGGGAATTCCGCATTTCATATTCAGCAATCTAACAATGATGGAGACCATTGATGTTGGGGATAACCATTTGAGTGGTGTGATTCCATTCTTTATGTTCGCCAATCTCTCTAAGCTTTCTTATATTGATCTCTCCAACAATCCCCAAGCAAAAGTTGAAACTGAGTACCCACATTGGATTCCTACTTTTCAGCTATCCGAGTTACATTTAAAGAGATGCAATGTCAGCGGCAACATTCCCAGCTTCCTCTCATCTCAACATAATTTGAGATACTTGGAGTTAGATCATAGCTTCATCAATGGACCCATTCCTCCCTGGATATTGTATAATGTCTCATCTCCTATGGTCTTATCTTTGAGAGGCAACTTGTTAGAAGGACCATTTCCAAAGTCTTCTCAACTCATTTCATCCATGCTCGTAGAAATTGATATATCAGACAACCACATCTATGGTACACTTCCTATGAATATCGGGGTATTACTTCCTATGTTGTTTCACTTTAATGCATCAAAAAATGCTTTACAAGGAAAAATTCCGTCGTCATTGGGTGATTTATCAATGTTGAAGACACTGGATCTTTCTATAAATAACTTATCAGGAGAAATTTCATCAAGTTTAGTCAAGAACAAGACCTCATTAAGATATCTAGACTTGTCCAACAATCATTTTGAAGGTCAGATTTTTGCAGGGGACTTCATCAATGCTAGTCAATTACGTGTTTTGTTTCTTCACAACAATCATTTCAATGAAAGTCCCCCACAAAGTTTATCAAATAGTTATTTTCTAATGTTCTTAAATATTAGAAATAACAGTATAACAGGCCCTATCCCAAGTTGGCTTTCATTACTCCCTAATTTGGTATCCATTCTCTTTGGTGGTAACTACTTTACAGGGCACATACCATGGGATTTTTGTCGAATGGAAAGTTTGCATACCCTGGATCTATCAAATAACACCCTCTCAGGAAGTATACCATCTTGCTTAAATAATGTTTCTTCCTTGGTCAAGAATTCCTCAATGTCTGGACTTCTTGGTGAGATAACTTATGATGAGATTCCCTTATCTAGTGGGGGTCGTATGTATGATTTGAACGATGAAGACGTCGGGTTGAGAATGGATTTTTCTACGAAGGGAACAGTTTACACATATGAGGGCATTCCACTTTCCTTAATGACTGGATTAGATTTTGCTATGAATAGACTGACAGGTCATATTCCACCACAGTTTGGAGATTTGAAGGAGCTTCGCACATTGAACTTGTCCCACAATCATTTAACAGGTCTGATACCAGAATCATTCAAGTATTTGACAAATATTGAGAGCTTAGATCTATCTCATAACAAGCTCTCAGGTTCCATACCATTTCAGCTGGCTCAGCTTTACTTTCTCTCTAGTTTCTATATCACATTCAATAATTTGTCTGGAAAAATACCATCAGGAGGTCAATTTAACACATTTAATGTAAGCAGCTATACAGGAAATGTTGGACTTTGTGGGCCTCCTATTGAACAAAGTTGCTCGTCAACTAATCAACAACAATCATCCGACAAAAAAGAAGGGAATGATGAACCAGTGCTGGACATTATTAATAAGCCTGTAATTTTCTACTTGTGGGTGTTGTTCTCATATGCTTTTGGTTTTTCAAGTTTAGCTTTGGTTCTTATTTTCAATGCGAATTGGCGATGGAAGTATTTCAAAATTGTTGATGAATGTATTGAGTCGACTGTTAATAGAATAAGGAAGTTTTGGTATTGAGGAAATGACTCTAATCAATATGATGTCATACCATGACAGTTGAAATATGCTTCTATCTAATGTCAATAGTTGTATTGTAAAGATGGAATAAACTATTTTGCTTTCAGATCTAGGCTTTGAACTAAAGTTCAAAATTAAAAATGGATTTGATCTATGAAATTTCTTAAATTAATGAAGTATAGCCATGTCTCTATTAGTCAATCAAATTCGTCATTTATTTAACAGTTTATTACTCCATGATTGTCAAGCATGAAACTAGAAAGCAAACAATTCATTATCTGTGTGAAACTATTTTTTAGACTAGATATAAAAATATGGGTAGGCCGCATCAAATTTTGAAGTAACGTTATGAGTTTATTTTAAAATACGCCCCACTCATTATCTAATCGTGATGATTTTCATATCTTAGACAAATGGGTAGGATATGAAATGAAGCTAAAATGTCAATGCATAATTCTCTCTTTTAAAGAATTCTTGTCTCGTTTTAGTTGTTCCTTCCCATTTATTTTAGATAATCATTTAAAGATGGAGGGAGTGTGCACATGAATGAGGGTGTGCTCTATCAAGATAAAGGGGAGTGGGGCAGGCCATTGAAGCATAGCAACAGACTAGTAGTTTTCGATATGACAAATTGACATGGGATCTAGAACTAAATGATGGGAGAAAATATAGTTATGTCTTGATGTAGTTAAAAAAAATCTAAGATAAGTATATGGTCAGGTGTTCCACTCTCTGAGATATCATTTTATCTCCAAGATATTACTTGCCATGAATAAGAGGCAAGAGAAAAGGTAGACTATAGCTGGAGTAGATTATTAAAGTGTTTGGTGGATCTAATAGATTCAATCCATTTGCCTTTTAAAGATGGAAGAAAGAGCATGTAAAGAATAGTGACCTATTTGAGTGACTAAAGTCAAAAGCAATAAAAATAGCTATTGAAATGGCAGCTATGAAAAAGGGACATTAATAAATAGACTTGTTGAAGTAGAGGAAGAGAAAATAAGAAAAGTACCAAAGTGCTCTCTACCACCCATGTAGAAGTCCAAATGGGTCATTAAAGAGCATACAAATTTTAGAAAAAGGTGAAAGATGCTATTGCACAAAAGATTAAGTTTAGAGAAAAGATTTTCAAGAGAGACGTTGATGATGCATGTGCTAAGAGAGATGATTAAAAATTTTGATATCAAGGTTCTTGGGAGTCACTAGTATGGAGACAATAAAGAGAAAGAAGGTTCTTTTATCTAGTTTGTATACATGTTGAAAATAGCTAAAAACTTTTGTCTAATACATGAACTAGTGAAATGCTTTCGTTATAATACTAGTATAGATGGATCATGGTTGGTAATGAGTGTGCTCTAGAGTCCGTTTATCATTACTAGTAAAAATTCAGGATTTGGAGCTTGTTTGCCACTGTCCGGAGAAAATGGGGTTGTAGACTCAACTCCACAGCTAGGTCCAATTTGTCATTATTAGTTAGTTCTCTCTTATTACATAACTATGCTACTCCCACCTCCTAGAAATAGTAGCTTTTTTCCCTTTTCCTAGTTGCCCTCAGGAAAGCTCTTTCCAATGTCATCTTTTTGCTAATGAAAAATAGTTTATACAAGCTCTATCACTAGTTCATTCTCCCAAAGAGAGATAAGAAACTAAGGTAAATCGCTAAAGTAACTTATTTTTTTCTCCTCTTCATGTATAGAATTGCTTTAATTCTAATTATAATTGCTCGAGCCTAAAATTAGGGTATAAGCCTCGATTTCAGGTCCGCAATATTACACAACCAATTGCAATATTGGCATATTTTAAGTATTCATCTAGAAGGAAGTTGGAGGCAGTTAAAAATGTTTAATTATTTGAAAAAAATGTTAGTGACGATCATAACGGGGCCCACATTAAATTTTCTTTCTCTACATTTCAAATTCATTTTGATTTTACAGTGCAAATCCATAATCTAAAAGCACCGAAAAGAAAAGACAACAGTATATTTCTCAAGCACAACCAAGCAAAAAAAATTTATAAGAATATACCCACACAAAATCTAAATTCATTTACAAAGAAAAGTTGAAAATCTTTAGCATTATAAACAAGAAAGGTGGCCTCAAATACTTACATCTAGATGCATGCCTATAGCACATAAGAAGTAAAAGTGAATAGCTATTTTGTACTATAGAATGCTACAAAAGTCAATCAAAACCACCATACCATTAATCTTCCAGAAAGTTAAATATATATATATATAGGAATTAGGTTCTAATGCTTCTTAGATTGGATGCATTTGGATGTTACATAATGGTGGAATTAGGTTTGGAAATTAAATTGCAGGTTGCTAGCATTATGGTTTTAAGGCTGAAATGAGCATTAATATATAAAAGGGAAAATTGAATACAAATGAAAACTATACAAATTTATTACAAAGAAAGCAATCCACTTCTATTGATCTATATAGGGGAAGATGAATGGAACATTTCTAGTACCAAATTCTTCATAGAAAAATAATCTGGTTGCTTTTTAGAGAATATCAATGGGTTACCAAAGCAAGATTTGAGTCATTCATCAGTTCAACAGTCATATGCCTTTGATCTACAAATCATGGCCTACCTTATTACTTGATGTGCCATGCACGAGACATGATTCTATATAGTACTAATTATTGGCTTTGTTATAAGTAGTATAGAAGATCACATGTATATCACATGACTTTGACACACTCAAAAGTGGTAGAAAGTACAAAATAAAATTAAAAGTTTTGGTTAACCCCAAATCTCTTTCATAAGCCCACAAGGTAAGGCAAGGAAACTTTCTTGAAGTTTGTTTAACAAGTTATGATAAGCTGTCAAAATATATAAACATGAAATTGAATAGAAAAGGACTGTCTTTAGGTGACAGATACTATGATTTATCAATGAGAAGAATCAAAGCCATTATTTTGGAGTAGCGTAGTAAATTTTCATAAGATATCCTATGAACTTATTCTTAGTAGCTAGAAGGATGGTTGTAAGTGAATAAGTTGTAGTATATAAACCCTTGGCCTAAAGCCATAAAGGAATCTATATATAGGTTTGAACTAATTTTCCAATTCCAACAATAGAGAAGTAGGGAAAGCATATAGTTGATTCACAGAGTAATCCAGCTCATTAAAGAAATAGTGGACTTTCCTTTTAAGAATATCAGTGCTCACATTGTGGATCTTCAGCGTCATGTTTATCATCTCATATAACATAGAGTACTGAATCCCTATCTAAAGGAGGCAATCAAATCACTCCTATAATTGGCTCTATGTGCCATGTATGTGTTGCATCATCTCTATAGTATCGTAAGGCCTAGGCCTTATTAAAAAAATTACTGCTGCATGTGCCCATTCTTTAGTGCACATGCAGAACACTGAAAGCAAATAAAGGGGAGGAAAGGAGAGCTTGATCAGAAGCAGCGAAAAAATGAAAGAGAAGAAGAGAGCAAGGAAGGCAAAAAGGAGAAGCTCATCACTGTCACCATTGTTGATCGTCGGAGATAAGAGGATAGATGAGTTTTTGTGGGTTTCTTAAGTTTACACCTAAATCATGCTAAAATTACAAGGATTTTGTAGAAAGGCATTAGATAAATATGTATAGAGGTAAAATACATGGAATAGAGCAAGGGATTTAGTTATCCATGGATTCAAGAGTTGAAATGGCTAGAGTTTTAATTTTTACCCCCAAATATTGATAGCAAATTATGGAGCTTTTGATAAGTTCACGATAAGATGATATTTGGAGCCTAAATCATGTAAACGGAAGGCTAAAATCAATCCTAAGTTTGAAATTAAAGATTCAAGAGTGGTAGAATCGAATTTTCTTATCCTATGTCATGATATAATGCTTGTAAAATGCTATTAAGATTTATTAATTATAAATTAATATGTTTGATTCAATGTAGATAAAGAAAATTAAAATTTCTAACAACTCATGGAAATTGGGCAGACCTAAAAAATGTTGGTTAAGCATAGGTTTTTTGCTTCATCCATCCTAAAAATTATTTATTAATAAAATCTAAGCTATTAAAAATGTAGTGAAAAATTAGGAAGATATTATAACGACCATAGAATATGAGTATCAAATTATGCAAAATGTTAAATTAGCTAATTGACATAATGTAAGAATGATTTACATAAATTTTAAACATGTCTAATATATAAACTTAAGTTGAGGATTTAATAGATGGTGATAAGTTGAGTTAATGCCCTTAAATAACCTACTAAATTGGAGAGACAAGGTAAATGAAATTGTAACTAAAATAGAGGTCTGAACAAGAATGTTTTTCTCATCAAAGAGTCTTGATGACTCTCTTTGAAGAAGGAAAGCTAAAATTAGCTTTTGAATTAAGACATCTTCAGACATTAAATTTAGGATGCAATGCATTATGACGTAAGTAAATACTTAGTTTTATATTTGTTAATTTTGATAGGAAAAGAAAAAAAGAAAGTGGAAGAAGCAGCTTAAGATTTTAAGGTAAGTAAGTCTTTCAAATTCAACAAATTGTTGTGATAGGAAATTCTCTTTTGTCATTTACTTTAAGAAAGGATATTTGTCAACAAATATTCATGTTTTGCTTTTATATGCATTATTAGAAAATAGGTATAAATTGAGTCATTCTACATAAGCAATTTTTTGAAGTTTTACGTATACTATAAAGACATTTGGAAATGACCATTACCCTATTTTCATTATATACATATATGTGTGCCATTAAAACATGTTTTGAACTTGGTTTCTAAATACAAATCCTTTTTCTATGACAAGTCAAGCAAACTCCTTTCATGACATAAATGCATTGGATACATATGTGAATGGAACTCATGAATGAAAATGAATATATGGCATCACCAAGGTAGTAATTGGACAAGTAGTCTATCTTTGATGTTGCTTAGTTGGTGTGTCCAGTGCATGGGAGGATGATCACTTAATAACTGTCATCCACCAAAAAGAGAATATGTCATTGAATGATACATGTGTATGATTGCATTTTCATCCCCGTACATACAAGATATTTCCTTGAAGATTTTACGATTTTCTTTCTAACAATGTTTGCTTGCCGAGTTCTTTGAACTCATCATTTTGATTAATCAATCACGGATTTTTTTGGTATATTATGTAATTAGTTAAACCCTAGAAGTGCTAGATTTTTATATCAATGTTAGAAATGTGTCTTCTTATTATTGTTATAAATAGTATGAATATATATATTATGTACCGTGAGAAGGATGGTTGTCATGTTGATGTGAGGTGGGAATGTTATGCCTCTAGGTAGCAATGGAATGATTATAATTGTAAATGGGATAATATAGGATATATATTTTAATGTATTGGATTGTGAAAAAGGTGTATGTAAAATTTTTGAAATATCCCAGTTACAGTCAAAATGCTGCTAAAATTTTTATTAATATTAAAAAATTAGGCCTTTTTTGAAGGCTTATTAGTTCTTTTACTGAGAAGTGATGTATAAGCACATATTAAGCTAGGGACTTTACTTAAAAAAGATTCATGGTACGAGATGCTATGATATGTCCAATGTAATGGGATGTCATAAGTAAGGGTACTGCAAGCATACTTGTTCTTTCCAAAACCAACGTGTAGCAAGAAATCTAATTTTTCAAATTTGTGACTCTCCTTAGATGTGGAGTTGATCCTTTTTGTTTTTCTCTTGAGATCCTTGTCTAATTCCTCCTTATTGTGGCCAATGATAAAACAAATTAGAATGAGATGATCCCATTAATAGTCTTATATCTGAACTATTCATGAAAATCCAAAGCTTTAATTATTTGGAGTTTTTTTTCAGCTGATTATCACGTAGAACATGAGGATACCTTGAAAGAAGATATCTCAATTCCCACTGATCCAATCCAAAACTTTTCAAATAATCCAATGTCAATATCACAAACCCTCAAAATTAAAATTCAACACTTTGGGCAATGGAGGAGGACCATGCCTACATTTTCTTTCTTGCATCTGGTGATAAAAAAAATCAACTTTCTCCACAAAATCTCCTATGCATGTTCAAGCAAAATATTGCACATTCTTCCAATTAGCTACATTATTTTTCCACATTTGCAACATTGAACATATAGCACCTAAATCTTCCTACAGACCTCATAGCAAACATCCACATCACCCTTGAAGAAGCTCAGCAAGTTGAAATCAAAGATGATCTTTTCAAGTCATTCAACAACTCGGCAATCCCCACATCCTCCCTAGCAAGAACCAACGGGAATGCTACATAGATTCCAACCATAAAGAGCACATTAAAGTTCAAATCTTGAAGTCCAATCAACTAGCTTTTCAACGCGGTGAGATCCTGAGAGAAGATGGAAACTTCCTCCTTGTAAATCCAAGAGCGCTTATCCCATGGGAAGCCATAGTCGAAGAGGATGCATAGGGCAAGGATGAAGTTGGGTTAGCCTGAAAAGAATGAGTTGTTCAAGGGAAAAAGTCGAATTCATTGGTGGGGTTGTAATAGAGGAAGTGGTGGATAAAGAGAGTAATTTCAAGGGAGGAGTAATGGTAGATGGAGAAGAGGGCAGCCAGAGATGAAGGGGACTTGGAGCTGATGAAGTTGGCATTGGCGAAGGGCAAGCAGCAAATAGAGTAAAGGTAGTCAGTGATGACTCCATAGTTTGTGCAATGGCTAGATGGTGATAAGTGCTTTGCACACTATTGATGCACTGGAATAAGAGTTGTTGGTGGAAGAAATTCATTCCTTCTTCTTTTCTCTCTTTATCTGTCTCTTTTTCAAGGGTTTAGGACTTGGGGGTAGCAAATCCTATTGTCAGAGCATCTCGATAAGGGCTCCAATGGGCTCCAATCCGCCCTTGAGCCACTTGATGAATTTTTAAAAATTTCTATCTTAATCCTTAAGTTCTTTTAAAACTAGTCTAGACCAGATCATAAAACCAATTGAAAAGTCAACTGGGAGAAGATGTGGTTCAATTGGCAAATGGTTTTGTAATTTTCCTAAAAGCCATAAAAAGTGCATTGGACTACAAGTCAACTGCCAAGATCAATTAAACCTCCGTCTAGTTTTATCACATTAAACATAGTATTCAACAAAAGCAAGGATAATGGTGCATTCACCAACATCATGTCATTCCTCTTTCTTTATTGCATTTCAATGCTAGTATATGTAAAAATGGGTTGGGTAAACTATGAGTTATGACCACCGATAGGCCATAGTATATTTGTATACACATTTGATTATACATTTTTGAAAATATTTCAAAAAAAATTTTACTTCTCTTATTTTAAAAGTTTTTCATTTAAAAATATTATCTAATATAAAACACACCCTTAGAAAGAATGACATCTAATGAGAAATAGTTGCAACAAGACTTGGTTTAATTATTTACTGGTATATTATACTTATACACTGTTGGTTAAATTCTTATGCTACTTTTAGTTAGATTCATAGTATATTCTAACATGTTCTTGTAAAGCATAGGTCAGTTGGATTTTACTTTCAAATGGGTGACTTTAATATAGACATTTACCATCCAAGTAATCAAGTTATTTAGTATGTAAATTTAAAATTAAACGTTGAAAAAGAATATGAGGAAGAAAAGGAAAATTTCTTATTGAAGAGTAAGAGAAAATAAAAAATTAAAAATATATTTAAGCAAAAAAGATAGACACACAGGCATTTGACGATAGCTTAAAATTTTGTTATGTGCATAAGTCACATTTGCTTAAAAATAGGTACATTTAAGTGTAAATTTGGGAATGCTTAGTTCTATTTACATATATTTTGGATATAGTAATACTTTATAAAATCAATTTTTCATATAGTAATGACATGTTAGATGGTTTAGATGTTGAGAACACTACTTAAAACTTGACATTTAGCAATAAATTATTTTATTACGTTGATTTTATATGTTTGTAAATTGAACACATATACAGTGATATTAGATAAACGAAAAAATTTCCATAATAATATAAGTAATGCTAAACACAATTGATGAGTGAATTTTTTATCAATCATCTAGATGTTAAAATAAAGAGAGTTACATGAAGTATCCCCAATTTTTCATGTGTTAAGTAAAATTAGCTAATAAATATAGTGATTGGTTATAATTTTAGGATAATTTACATATATACCATATAGTTTGACGCTAATTCTAGATATACCTACGTAGCTTAACGAATTACATATAATTTCTATATAGTTTCATCAAATTGCGTACTACCCTCATATACTTTGTTGTTAGCTGTCATTGATACTTTACGAGATATTTTAGAAAATGACAAAATTTCCTTGTTGGTAATTTGCATATATATATATAGACATATTCAAGTGCAGCGCTACTACGGCGCTGAAATGGGGCCCACATGATGATAAAATTAAAATGTACTCCATCTATTATATTTTGAATAATATATTTTATTATCATATAAATTTTCATCTCAATCGGATATGTGCATGAACCCCATCTAAAAATGATACAAATTTAATGTAATAAAATAGTTTGATATAAATAACAACTTTAAAGTAGTTTTTTCAACATGTAAATTATTTGCTATAAAATTTATATATGGATAAATAATTGTATAAAGTTTCATTGCATTTTAATATGTGAGGGGCCCATTTATGCGCCAATATACCACTGTTCTGAAGTAGTTTTGTTGTACCAAAATAGCTCTCATATATATAACCACATAATTTGACGTTAATTGTAGATATGCCCATGTTATTTTACGAATTGCATATTACCTCACATAGTTTTACTAAAATTGTATATTACCTCCATGAGTACACTTTGCCGTTAGCTGTCATTGATATTTGCATGTTATTTTGAAAAAGATGAAAATGTCCTCATTGGTAATTTGCATATATATATCCACATAGTTTGATATTAATTGCAAATATACCCATGTAGTCTCATGAATTGTATATTATCCCCACATAATTTTACCAAAATTATGTTTTACCCCATGAGTGCACTTGTTGGTAACCGTCATTGATACTTTGCATAATATTCTAGAAAATGGTGAAAATATGATCATTAAAACTTTTATTAGAAGCAATCAGCAACAAACACATCTACCGCATGTGAGCATTTTGGTTAATCGGTATGAGAGTCTGAAAAAGTTTAGGCGGAAAGTGCAGATATTTTTTAATATTTTCGCAACTTTTTTGTAAATCAAAATGCATCTCTTGAAATTTCATAAGCATTTGGGAATCATATAATTTATAAAAAAAAATTCGCTAATGTTTAGAATGAGTTTTGACGCAATGTTGAAATTTCTGGAATGGATTTCAACCTTTGCTTCATTATAGCATATTGACCTAGCTTAATATATTTGGAATGGATTCTAGGATTACATCAAAAATCATCCTCTGTTTGAACAAAAAAATAATTTGTCAGGCGAAATTCTATGGGATGAAGTGAATGGACCTTGTGCTTGGATTGTTTGTTCTTGAACTTCAACTTTGCAATTTTTTTGGAGGTAATTTGCGCTGGCCATTTTGGAAAGTTATGATGCATGTTGAAAAAATGAGTTTTGTTGAAAAAAAATTCAAAAAACAAAAACAAATATACACAGACACAATTAAGACTTGAATGCCTCTAAGATAGCATGCATGTGAGGTTTTTTCGCTTAAAACAAGGAATTGAGAAGGTTGGACCTACTTATTGGCTTTGCGCTATTCCACCTTGTTTGTGCAAATCAAGACTTTTAACGGATGAAAAATGGATTAAAATGGCCCCAATATTGATGAATTTTAAAAACCAAAATAAATACATAAAAGAATTATAAAATGGTAAAAGTTGGTATATGAGTTAAATACACCAAGGAAAACATGGTTTTTTAATGTATAGATGTTTCACTTTAATTCTTGATATGTTCATTGACCCGTAGAAAAATATAACTAACCACGAAGATAACATAGAAAAAATGGGCGAATTAGATGCCTCAACTGCTTGTTGGTCCAAGCCCTCACTAGATGATAAGGATAGTCATCCCAACATCACCATTAATATCGTATCCACTCATTGACCCAAGTCTTTAATAGATGATAAGGATAGTCATCCCAATGCCACTATTTTATTTTTTAATTTCTGGGAATGATCATTTATTATGTCCATTTGCCATTATTCTAGGCATTGATTGCATGTAAAGCATACATTTTCGATTCGCAAAAATTTTCGATTCTCATAGAAGAAGTAAAATGCGACACAAGAAGATGGAGTAGAATCGATGTGGAATAAAATGACAACTAACATAAAAGAAGTAGGACAAAGTATTGTAGGTGTATATAAAAATCGTAGATCCTCACATAGAGAAACTTGGTGGTGGAATGAAGATGTTCAAAAAGCTATAAATGATAAACAAGAAAAGTTTAAAACATGGCAGGGAAATAAAAACGATACAAACTTACAACAATACAAACTATCAAAAAAAAAGCTACTAAAAAGATTATTAGTGATGCTAAACACAAAGCTTATGAGAACCTATATAACAGATTAGGAACTAGACAAGGTGAAAAGGATATTTTTAAGTTGGCTAAATTAAGAGAAAATAAGGGCAAAGATTTAACACATATTAGATGTATTAAAAGTGAGGACCAAAGAGTTCTCGTCAAAGATGATAATATTAAGGAAAGATGGAAAACTTATTTTTATAGTTTACTAAATGATACCCCACACGAACAATTAACATTAGATGTTAGTCTAAATAAGAAAGAAAATAGGAATATCAATTATTTCACAAAAATTCGAATATCTGAAGTAAAGGAAGCTTTAAGGAAAATGAAAATAGCAAAAGCTTTAGGCCCAGATAATATACCAATTGAGGCATGGAAGTACATGGGAGATGTAGGTGCAACATGGTTAACAATTTTTTTTAATAAGATTATAAAAACGAAGTTAATGCCAAGTGAATGGAGCAAAAGCATTATAGTTCCAATTTATAAAAATAAGGGAGATATTCAAAATTGTGCAAATTATCGTGGAATAAAATTAATGAGTCATACTATGAAATTATGGGAAAGAGTAATTGAACATAGACTAAGACGGAAAACTAATATATCTGAAAATCAATTTGGTTTTATGCCAGGAAGATCAACTATTGAAGCTATTTTCTTACTTAGACAACTATTTGAAAAGTATAGGGAGAAGAAAAAGAACTTATACATGATTTTTATTGATTTAGAAAAAGCTTATGATCGAGTACCAAGGAAGTTAATATGGCAAGTGATGAGAAAAAAAGAAATTAATGACAGATACATTGATATTATTAAAGATATGTATGAGGGGGCTGTTACAAATGTGAGAACCATTAGTGGAGATACTAATGTCTTCCCAGTTAAAATAGGTTTACATCAAGGCTCAACCTTGAGTCCTTACCTTTTTACCATAGTAATAGATGAAATTACTATACATCTCCAAGAAGAAGTACCTTGGTGTATGTTATTTGCAGATGACATTGTTCTAATAGATGAAACTAAAGAAGGACTAAATTTAAAATTGAATAGGTGGGTAGATGCTTTAGAATCTAATGGTTTTAGAATTAGTCGCACAAAAACTGAATATATGAAATGCAATTTTAATAATAGTGAGAACCCGGATGAGGAACCAATTAAGATTTTAGATCAAGCAGTAACAAGAACTAATCACTTTCGGTACTTAGGATCAATAGTTCAAGAGAACGGAGAAATCGAGAAAGATATAATACATAGAATTCAAGCAGGATGGAAGAAATGGAGAAGTGCGTCAGGAATTTTATGTGACCGTCGAGTCCCAGTCAAATTAAAAGGAAAATTTTATAAGACTGCGATTAGACCTGCTATGCTTTATGGGGCAGAATGTTGGGCAGTTAAAGAGCAACATATACAAAAAATGAGCGTAGCGGAAATAAGAATGTTAAGGTGGATGAGTGGTAAAACAAGAAAAGATAAAATTAGGAATGAAATAATTCGAGAAAACTTAAAAGTGAGACCAATTTATGATAAAATGAGAGAAAATAGATTAAGATGGTTTGGTCATGTTAAAAGGAGGCCTAAAGTCGCACCGGTTAGGAAAACAGAGTTTATCCAAGTAGAAGGTGGTAGGAGAATGAGAGGAAGACCCAAAAAAACATGGATGGAAGTAATTAAACAAGATTTAAAAAAATTACAAATTACTGAAAATTTAGTCTTAAATCGCCAAGAATGGCGTAACAGAATCCATGCAGCCGACCCCACATAGGTGGGAAATGGCTTATGATGATGATGATGATGATGATGATGATTTAAGTATGTTTCATTTTAGGATGTTGATTCTATACTATGCAACGTAAGTTAGTTCTATATGATGCATCTTTCGAATTTTTCAAAATGAAATTTTTTTGAAAAACTCATGTACCAGTATATGAGTAATTTTCAATAAAAGTTTATTTTATAAAGTTGAAAATTTGTATTAAGATAAGCTAAAATATTTTGTATAGATTCATCTAAGTGAGGTCCATGATCTTTATTACGATGCACTGTATATAAAATTAACATCCATTTGTTAGAAAAATTCTCATATATATATATGAATGAATTTTAACCCTAATTCCTAATATACTCATGTTGCTAACAGAATCAACAATTATTATTATATGTTGAATAAAATGATTACTTTACCCATGGAAAAATGTTAAAGTGTCTCTTAACTTCAAGATGCATGTAAGCATTGTGTATGATTCGACTGTCAGACGAAAGTTGGAGAGCCAAAATCTAAACTATCATAAAATAAAATTTAGAAAGTACAAAAAAAAAAACAGAAACAGAAACAATGAGCTTTCACCTCCCTCCTTCCAAAATGTAGTTGCCAAAGAAATTTTTTTTAATAATTTAGGATATGTTATATAGCAACAAGTGATAAGAAAATTGATTGTTTATAGCTACTGGTTACTACACTCAAAAAATAAAATTTTGATTCAGTAGGCAAAACATTATCGTAAGTAAAGAAATTTTTTCTTACACACAAAAACATCATCATAAGCAAAAAAAAAAAAAAAAAACTCCCGTTTATTTATTTTCTTTTCTCACAAGGATTTTGGTTGCTAATAAGAGTTGTCAAAATGGATTTTTCTAGATACTAAATAAATCTTGGTGTGTATGACATCTAAGACTCTTCATCACAATTTAATTATCATTTTATGCACTTCAATTTAAGGAAGAAATTCACTTTCCCTTCATTTCTTCTTGTTCTGTGGATATGTAGCAAGCACCTGTGAAAAATCCACCTTGAAACCTTATAGGAAAAAGAAGGTGCGTAACTCACGTGGACCTTCTTGAAATTTTCTTTCATCATGCTTCAAATTCTAGAGTAAGACTAAGATCCATATGAGCTCATTTACTGAGAAAAGACAAAAATCTTGAGCATTAATTACCACCAAACAAGCTCCATCAAAAAAAAACCACCAAAAGAGAAAGCCTTGAGTAAGTGCATTTAAAAAATAATTCATTGATCGTATGCAGTTTAGTTGGGAGAAGTGAAGGGAAATTCATCAATATATATCCACAATGACTGATCCGTTATTATTATTTTAATTAGAGGCGACAATCGTGGTAAGTCATTCATTAGACTAAGTTAAAAGAGCATACGCCTTACATTGATGGCTTAGAGTTTCATGCTCTATTGCTACTAGATGACTAATCACGCATGATACCTTATGCCCATATAGATTTCATCATCCAAGCCTTCCGTATAACCCCATAACCTTACAAGGATCATGATATATTCCACTTCTCTTCAATTAAGGATTGCTTGTATCCCAAGAACATAGCAAAATTAATGTTGGTCAATGCCCAATTTGTTTATATCTCAATTATTGAT
The DNA here is from genome assembly GCA_030490835.1 of Annona cherimola. Taxonomy (NCBI): domain Eukaryota; kingdom Viridiplantae; phylum Streptophyta; class Magnoliopsida; order Magnoliales; family Annonaceae; genus Annona; species Annona cherimola. The sequence continues at coordinate 52,465,399 of CM059976.1, forward strand.
TGCTAAGCAGGAGCTACGCGAAGCAACAATTTTTCTGCTCATTATGTTATACACATAAATATCCCTTCATTTTGGACAAAATTATGTGTATGCACAACTACTAGTTTTTCAATTAACGCTAGTAATTTTTATATACTTTCTAATAGATCGATTTGTCCAAAGTTCATTATATGGTTTATTAGTAGTCCTTGAAGTAACTGTTAAGTAATTCTAAAAATTATTAAAATAGCAAAAATTAAGAAGCACGGAAAGAAAATAGATGATACACCATGATCAGTCATCAACATGAACAAAAAGAGATAATTACTTAGTTAATGATTCAATACAATTGACGTGAAGATTTGTCTCTAAATCTTTTCCTATTCCACATGCAATATCTTCCATGCAATTTACAATATATTCATTGCCTGTCAATATCCAGTCTTCAAAATTTTAAATTTGTGTACATTTTCCATTGTTGATATGTTTCATTAACTTGTAGAATCTAATTAAATTCAATGTTTGGAAATATATAGATGGATTTAACATATGAAAGATTGATGACATATATAGGAAAGATTGATGACATATATATGAAAGATTGATGACATATATAGGAAAGATTGATGACATATATGTTTCATTCTCTTATGGACCAAGACTTGAGTGGATGGTAAGGAAAGTCATCCCAATGTTGCAATCCTATTTCTGAATTTTTGTGGACGATCCTTTTTTTCTATTGGGTCCATTTTCCATTACATATTGACTGTCATCACCTGTAAAACTCCATACATAGTATATGTATTCATAAATATTCTTAAACATAGGGCTATTTTGAGATTTTAATAAAATTAGGGACAAATTTGAAATTTTCAAAAAACGTTTAATATGCTAAATCCTTCCCAATCGTTCTAGCGGCTTTTGAGAAAAAAAAAAAAAAGGAAAAGAAAACGCAGTGGAAAACGACGGAAGAAGAGAAAATCGAAAGATAGAGAGGGGGGGAGAGAGAGAGGGAGGGAGAGGAGAGGAGAGGAGAAAATATTAGGGTTAGGGGATTTAGATATTTTTGAGTTGGATTTAAAGTTGGAGATTTTAGAAAAAGTAGATGGAAACCAAGTTAAGAAATTTATTTTCAATCTTTCTTTATTTTCTTGTTTACTGCATTTACTTAAAATATTGTGATGATATAGAAGAAATTTAGTATGAAATTAAGATGCTAGGGTTAGAAATTTTATACCCTAATAGGATAGAGGATAGAGATGTTTCCATAGAGACGAAATTTGAGTATGAAACCAAGATGGATAATTTTAAAATTTTATTTGATTGTGAAAGACAATAGTTATTTTAAAAATATGGAGGTGATGTCAGAGATGGGTATCTCCAAATAGATGTTTGGAATTTGAGAATGATGAAAATAGGACATTTGAGGATGAAATTAGAGAAAATTATTTTTGGAATATTATTTAAGAAATATTATTATTGTTCTATGTAGACTAAAGCGAAGAATATGATGAATCTTATAAAAACCAAAGTTGGAGAGATTAATCTTATAAAACCCAAAGTCGGAGATTTTTAAATTTTGCATAAGAGGTAAGTAAGATTTTTCTCATTTTATTTGGAGGTTTATGAATGTTAATGGATTTTATTTTCAGGCATGGATCTTTTGCAATGAATCAAATGTTTCGCTTGAAATTTTATGACAACTTTTTTCTTGAGATGTATGACTTTATTGGCTTTAATTATTTAATTGAGTTGAGGAGTATTAACATTTGTTTTGATTTAATGATGAATTTATAAGCTTTTTTAAAGTATGAGTAGATGGAGATATTTTAAAAATGAGCATATAAGCACAGGCGTCACATATGAGTGCATTATTTCATTTGAGCATGACATGTGATGATTTTCCGAGCAAGCGAGTGAATAAGAAGAGCTACAGTATACTACGGTATAGCCTTGTGAGATGTTTAATAATGACGAGTCTACCTGGCGCGCCAGGCAACACGGAGGTGATGTTGAGGATGAGCATTTACATTGCATAAGCATTTAAAGCATGACTGCTTGCATGAGCATAGTATGGATAAACATAAGAATTTTTGACATATTTAATATTTGAGTTATTTCATGGAAATACTATTCGTCTAGTTTAATATTTGAGTTTGACAACTACCCTACTTACTAAGTTTGTCTGGACTCTTGATTTCTTACGTTGATGTTTTTAGATGATAAAACTGAGATAAGAGCCCAACACAGGGTTAGTCCTCGACAGGAATGAGAAAAGATCCCGGTGGGTACTTCCTTAAAGAGGGAGTGACATCGCCCCAGTTTAAACAGTTTGTAATGTCTTCATTTATCATTCTCAATTAAATAGTTTCATTTTCTTTTCTTTAATTAGTTAATAGAATCCAAACCATGTGTAGGTACTTCCTTAAATTCCAAATATAATGTAATAAAAGAAAAAAGAGATATACTATATTTTTTGTCAGAGAGATGCTATGTTTACGTTATTGATGCTTAATTTTCCATTCTTATCCACTTATTGATCCAAGTTTTTACTGGATGACAAGGATGGTCATCCCCATGTCACCATTTTATTTTCTTAATTTCTATGAATCATTTTTATCGTGTCCACTTGCTAATATTCTAGTCATCGACTGCATGTAATATATACATTTTTCTACCTCATTTAACTGTTCCATCTAATTTAATTAATTAATAAAATTCAAACTACATATAGTTGCTTCCTTAATTCTAGTATAGGTTATTAGCAATGAAATTAATTTTGTTGCTAAATTTCATTACTATTATAAAATAAGGCTATCATCCATGTCTAATTAATTAGGTTGAATTGCATAAATCATTTTTATAATTATGGAGTGTTCGTTTGTACCCAAAACTTTTCCTACCAAAATTTCTAAATCTAAAATTCAGCATTGTAATAAATCAAATTTTCAATGAGATAAAAGTAGAAATCACTAGCATTCAAAACATACATGCTTCAAACGATGCCAAACATTTGAATCAATTCAAAGTAAGGTCCTACTTACCTCTTTTACTTTCAAATTATTCTTCCTCCGCCCGTTTATGTGCAAAATCTGACTCAAAACATATAACGCTAGTCAATAGCCATACTTTTTCCAATGCTTACTATGTGACAAATCCTAATCTCATAATAAGGACTTCTAAGTTCTTAGGGAAATCCAAAGTGGTAATATTTTCTAATCTTCCTTTGTAGTTATTTATATTTTAGTTCAGTTCATCATATTACAAAATCCTATCATATAAACACATAAATTCCAAAATCTTATAGTTTAACCAAATAACAACTTAATATTAAACAATAATTTAATAATATAATTTAAAAACAGTTTGATAATATAATTTAGTTGTATAAACAATAATTAATATTATTACCAAAACTAACAATGATTAATGTTAAACAAACAAACATGCAAACTTTTAAATGATGTACAACAATTATTATAAACCACTTTTTTGTGCATTATATTAATATAGATCCATCCACAAATACAAACCCACCAGTCCAATTAATATAAATCTAATCTATCTTAGAAAGAACCCACAAGCTTAAATTTCTGATTATAATGATTTTAATTGATATATAGTAATCTAGAAAGAGAATACGTAGAATGGATTCCACTAAATCTTTAACAATATTTAACTGGTCTCGATGTTTGTTTAAATGTGAAGTGATTCTAGCTTCTAGCTTGCAAGTCAACTTTGCATGACTATAATTTGAATTTTATATTTCAAATATTTTTAAGGTGTTATGAAATAAATTCTCTATCGATATTTCTTTTGTTAAAAAGAACCTTTGCAAGGGATCACTTAGCCTACATATGTATATATATTAATATAAATTCGTACCACTTTGAAAAGAAATATATATATATATAGTCGCCCATGCATGGTCCTGACGTCCCTGCATGGGGCCCCTTTCTTTTTATTTATTTATATATATACTTTAAAGAAAAACCAACGAACTATTCATTTTTTTCATACTAAGGTACCCCTATGTACACTCATTTGTGATTTATCATGTCCTGATAGTCCGGATCGACTGTCATCCATTTGTCATAATAAAATGCATCATATACTAAATAACCGAATGTTCCATATAGATGCTGATACGATATGTTATCATATTCGTAGGAATGTCAGGTCCATCCACATATATGTATAGATATATCTGGTGCATTAACACGTATATTTTCCAACTAGCATTTTTGCCTTATCCTCTACAATCCAAATTCTAATCTCATCCTTTCCCATATTATTTATTTCCTATAATTTAATTTTCATCTAAATCTCATTTGTGTATCGGTTTGAATTAATCTTACTCGTTCCATACCTCAATCATTTAAAATATTTAATCATCAATTCTGTTCATATCTCAATTTTAAAATTTAAACTTCAAATGTTCATTTGAATGACTACACATACCTGTTTATTTGGAGAAGGAAAATAAGAGCTAAGGCAGATCTCCTCAATTACTCTTCACCATGTCGCCAATTGGATGATGGGGCATTCTAATTTGAATAAAGGTTGAGTGCCAACTTCCCACTCTTTATATTCTCACGTATTCTATCCTACTTCAATTTCCATGAATGTTTTCCTTATTATTAGAAAATTTCAATAAAAGCAAAAGTTCTATATAATATCAATTCTTGTATCCTTTAATTGCCATGCTTTACAATCCATATAGTAATGATCATATCTTTTTTTTTATGTTCTTCCATACATCTAAATTAAGTGCGAGCCAACCCATTTAATTTAATGGAAATTGACGCCAACAGATATACACAGTTCATGTATATCATAAAGTTGTCTACTTCATTCTAAAGGCATGAAATTATAAGGCTAAAATCATCTCCATTTAACTCATGGTTCCCATCCAAATTGTTTATTTACATAAATAATTAATTGTGTAATTATTTAAACCAAGCTGATTTAACTTATTTTATAATTATTTAAATCATGCTAACTTATTTAATTACCTATTTTGGCCCATTTGAAAATTACAAGTTCGGCCATATTGGTCACTGCATTTTTGCTAATTCATTTAATAATTATAATAGTATACAATATATAATAGTTCATCATATTTATTAAATTAAATTTCTACTCCCATCGTTTCAAATTTTAATTTTTCATAAAATTTAATTTAAACAAATAATCATACTAATCTCACCTTTGCGTATGTATTTGTCTTAAATTTTCTCATTTCCTTTAACACTTGGTTTCGTAAATATATTCTTTTATATTTAGGTGGACACCCGGCCTAACTAGTGATTATCTCATTTTATTATTTTTATTTTCAGCATATATATAATACATATATACCTTGTATATATTTAATGCCATAATTTTAATTAATTTAATTAATTTTTTGTATAAAAATAAATAATTATTTAAATAGTATTAGTCTATTTATTTACTTATTCTCTTTCACAATTTTAATTAAAATTACAAAACCTTAACTTGCACTTCAATTAACATGCTAATAGTAACTTGCACTTCAATTTTGAATTTTTTGACAAACTCATGCGTCAACAGATGAGTTTTCAAAAACAAATTATTTTATGAAGTTGAAAATTTGTATTTAGATAAGCTAAAAATCTTTTAAATATTTATATAAATTCATGTAAGTGAGGACCATGATTTCTATTACATTGCATCATATAAAATTAACCTTCATTCTTTAAGGGAATTCTCATATATACCTACGATTTTTAACCCCAATTCCTATCTGCTAAATAAAATGTTTAAAGTGTTATCAAGAGCTCCACTTCCCTCCTTTTTCTACCGTTGCTAAACTTCAAGGTACATGTAAGCATCGTGCATCATTTGGCCATCAGACGAACTCTAGAAAGCCAAAATACAAACTAAGATAAAATAAAATTCAGAAGAGAAAAAAAAAACCGCCAAGGCTGTGCGAGCTTTCACCTGCCTCACCTCAAAATTTAGTTGCCAAAGAAAATTTTTGTTTTTAATAATTTGGGGCATATGTTATCTAGCAACAAGTGATAAGAAATTTGATTGTTAATAATTACTGATTTTTTACACTAACGCAATTAAATTTTGTTCTAGTTGGCAAAACATTATTGCCGGTAAAGAAATTTTTCTTGCGTACAAAAGATCATCATATGCAAAAAATTCTCTTTTATAATTTTCTATTCTAGTAAATATTTTGGTTGCTGATAAGGGTTGTCAAAAATAAATTTCCTAAATACTAAACAAATCGCATGGTCGCATGGTGGAGTCAACTTGATGTATGATTTAACTTTGTCATTTTCAAATTCTGTAGTCAAGGCTCACCCAAGTCGCGGTTGGAGTCGACTTCGTATTCCGACTTCACCTAAGTCGCAAGTGGAGTCAACTTCGGTTGCAACTTTGCCGTCTCAGAGTCCCGATTTCAGTGTTATCGATATTGGAGCCTTTGAAGTCAATCCTGGAGTCGACTTGGGTATCGACTTGATCTAAGTTGATGCCTAAGTCGATTTGGCATGCAACTTGACCTACTATCCTTTTGAGCTTTGATTATTTGAATCTTGTCATCACTTAGCAAACACGTTAGTACTTAAATGATTCTCAAATTGAGTTGTTAATCATCAAAATATGGATTATGCTTAATTTGCCTCAAGTTCCAACAGTAATAGACCTGTCCACTTGAATTGCATGAATCAAACCGGACAGATAGTATGCCGGTTAATTGTCCAACCAATCGGATTATAGCGCCAAATCTGAGCATGAGAATATCGAAGACAACTCATGTCTTTCAATTATATCATACAATATGACAATGTGACATCTTCCAATGCTTTTCAATGGTGGAAAAGATTCTCATAACTTTTCCATAGTCTCTGGTGACTTTGACCTTAGAGTAAATACGCTCACTATCTTAATTTCCACATCCTTTATTAAGCTTGACACCAAAAGTAAATACACGGAGTATCGGTTCATTTGCAAAAATAATCCTTAAAACTTTTTAGTTGTGCGAAAATAATCTTGTAAACAAATGGTCAAAAGATGGGGGTTTTTAATTGCCAACGACTGTCTTTTTCATCACATCCGACAAAAACCCATCATTATGATGTCTTCCTTAGCTCTTGTAAACTCATGAACTGCAGGAAAGTCACATCCGAAATGATCTTCATTCATTTTTATTTTTTTTTCCAAAATAGAATACTACCACTAATGTATAAGATGGTTACCAACTATCAAAATTGGTTTATGTGGATGGAGCAAGTGCCTTGCACATTTGAAAACTTAGGTCACGAATTTGAATGAAACATTCCTTAAACATTTGCGAAGGCATTGGCATTGGAGTTATGACGGGTTTCTGTAAGATATGATGTAAACCCTTATTATTTTAGTATTGATATGAAGGTAAGACACGTATATGTAATTAAGAAACACATAAAATATAATTATATGTAAAAGATATATTATTTTTGTGTTCAACATCTTCACTAAGGAAAAGCTTCACAATATAATAAAAAAAAATTTCGACTAACGATGTGTAGAATTGGAAATTGATAAAAATGAAAAGTTTTAATATATATATATATAATATATAATTTCCCCATCATACATAAGTTGGATGTTAACCAAGTGGTTCCCAAGCTTTGAAAGAATGAGATTCAAGCAGCATCCGATCTCCTATGTCTCAAATTTTTATTTATTTATTCATTTTATTACATTATTCATTTAATTAACAAGAGATTTATTATTTTAATTTATACAACCAAAAATAGGTTGAGCATTGATCACATGCAAGGTGGCATCAAGGTGGCATAATGTGGTCAACATATTAGCTTCTAGATAATTGGTATGTGACATGCTCTCAACCAAATTAATTAATTAAAAAGGACAAAAATCTGCTATAAAGTAGCAACACTATCAAGTTGAGATGGGAGCTAGAATAGGAGAGAGAGAGAGAGAGAGAGAGAGAGAGAGAGAGAGAGAGAAGAGGTAGAGGTGGGTTTTGATAAAGTTAATTTCATCCATTAATCATCATCATCCAGGTTAGTTGTTGTTTATTTTATGTCTTACATTTTAAATTAAGCAAAGATCAAGAGTAGAGATCAATTTGGACTATTGAATTTGGGAAAAGAATTTCATATTTGAAGAGAGAATGTTGATACCTATAGAAATCAAATCTGTTAAATCTGACGGAGGTTAATTTTAATCTATGAATAGTGGATTTTTTATGCTTGAGCATGACCATGATTAAGGCCTAGTAATTAAGTAATTGGTAAAAATTCTGCCCAAAATTGTGATCAAAGTGGGCCTAAATAGATCCTATATCGTTAGACAGTAAGAAGATAATCTCAGCCCTTTTAACTCCTAATTACATACATGATCTAGATGATCCAAACCATTGGATGTGTGTAAAAATTTCATTTTACATAGAGAAATAATATTACATCATGTATGTACACCTTGATGGATCATTAGATTTGGCCATTTACAACTCTATCTCCATAATTCTTGTATTAGTGGAAATTATAACCAGATTGATCTAAACCATTAAAGGCTTAGTTAAAAACATAATTTCTTACTCTAAACCATAGAGTCAAGATTAAATTAGTTATTTTCTATTATATATATGTTAAACCTATGATCAAGTGCTGCGATTAATGATTTAAGTTAACGGTTACAACAGGTTATATCTTACTTGACACCACCTTAAAATATTTATTATAGTGGAAATCAAAAATCCTAGAAATATAGCTCGGACAAGGTTGAACAATAGCCATGGTCAGGATCAGCTACACTAAATGATTTTTAATAATTTTTATACAATAAAATTGAGGCTAAAAATTTTATATGATATAAAATAGTCCTGAATATCACTCGGCGAAAATAAAATGAATTTTTGGATGATATAAATGTGGGTAATAATTAACATGATTTGGACTATCCTTAAACCCATACCCTTGTCCAGCCAAATAAAAATACATAAATAAATATAAATAATTAATATTTAGTGCTAAAAATATTTATTTTAATTAACTCACGTAGTTATTTATATATTGTACAAATTTCAGACTCAAATATCTTGATTTGATTGTAAACAAAAAATTAAGGGAACTCATTGTATCTGATTTCAGCAGGTATGATCAAATAGGGGAATAATTAGAACGAAATTTCAAAATAAAAAATTAATTATCAAAAGTAACATAATTAGTTGTAATATGCAATTATTAACTTAATTCATGAGAAAAATTCTCATAAATTATTTAGAGAATTTTAAGAATTTTATTGAACAAGACTATACTATTAACAATTAATATACTTAAAGAAAAGTTCATTTATACCCGTATTAAATTTAAGGTTGAATTAATTACTAATTGATAATCAAAGATATAAAAAGACATCTAATGATGGAGATTGATTATTTTGATAAGAAAATTATTATAGATAATTATGAAAATATAAACTTGGAAACTAAAGAACTAATATGTAGATTTTATGGAGTACTCAAATATAATTGTCTAATTACTTTTATTAATTTGGAAAGTGATAATTGATAGTATAAAGATGATGTTTAGAAAATATGTATTAATTAGATGAAACCTTCATGTTTTAGCACCACACTTTGAGCATTAGAGCAAATTGTCATACAAAGATTGGATATAATTTATACAAGGTAAGTAGAGCATTTTTCTTCTCTTTTGATTTTGTGTTGCAACATATGATTACAGGTAAAAGTCAAAAAGTGAGAATGGAAAAAAATTAGAGAAAGTAAGAAAGCAATGAGGCAATTATCAGAATAAAAGGAATAAGATTAAAATAAATATGGTAATTGTATGAAAGATGTTAAAAATGATTGAAATATGGAGGTAAGAATAGGAAAAACTAAGTATTAAGATAGATAAGATGTCAAATCATATCAAAAAGTGTGTAGAAAAAAGTTAGGAAATTTTTCCCCCTTCTACATTTTCCAAATAGACCCTTACATTTCCATGCACAGCGTAGTATTGAACACGAATATATAGTCATTTCTGCATGATTCACTGAAAGCCTAAATGTAGCACCAAGGATGAGAAAAAATGAGTACTGCCTAAGGATGCAATTCGGTCTGAGTACTCCCATTGGATGCCCTAAATAGTCGGTTTGGTTTCGGCTAAAAATTACCCACCTCAATTTGGGTAAAGTCAATCCCCAAGATTGGGCACTTGAAACCAACCTATGTTCCATATATTAATATAATATAACATATGGTAGACAACAAATCTTCTAGATAGCACACCCCCCTATTTGCATTTCAAATTTTCTTTTTTGTGTTCCCCTATTTGCGTTTTCCCTAGATCCTCCAACCCCAGCCATTGTTCCTACGGTCTTCCTGAATCTTTGTCTTTGTCAATCTTCTTCTTTTTCCCCTGCTTCATCATCATTGATCTGCTCATCTTTGTTTTCATTTTTCCCAAATTAAAGATAGTCACCGATGCTATAGGAATTGATAGGTGGTTAGGTTGTATGGAAGGAATAATGTATTTTGAATGAATTGTCTGGTGAACGTACACTGAATGACAAATGTGTAATGGATGATGAATGCAACATACATAGGTTGCCATTGAAAAGAAGAAAGCGCATTTCACACTATAAGGATTAGGTTGTTGCCCTAATTCATCGCTTAGCACAAAATGTGTATTCTTGAGTAAAGAGAGTAAAGAACATCTATAATTAACATTAGTTTGGGGCACCACATGGAATAACCAATAATAAGAAGAAAGAAAATACCTCCAACAAATTCAGGAACAAAAAGAAGAATATTCCAACTTGATACACGTGTAAGAAATTGGAACATGTGCAATATGAGTGGGAGGAAATTAAATCCGAAACAAAATTGACTATCCAAATGCATATCAAAATTAATTTGAGAGGAGGAACAGAAAATTGGACAAGAAGAGCAGCAATGCTTGATCAAGGATATCATGCTAAAACAATCAAGTGATGCTAAGAGTGATGCTAAGCAAGAATATCATGTAGCACAAGTGAAAGTGCTTTCCCTTGCTATGTCCTATAGAGCCAAGGAGCATGGCACCAAAGTCAACTTCATCGCAATCAATGATGATGAGGTAATTTCACAAACCGAAAATCCTGATTTTGAAGAGAGATTGCATTAATTATATGATGATTTCATTACTCTTAAGAAAAAACTTGTTGTAGGTAAAAGGATTTTTTTGTCCAAAAGGAAGCAAACACCCCAGAAAGTGCAAGGCTCATCCAAACCTTGGATCTAACGCACACATACGATGGTGTCTACCACCTAGCATTTAGATCACGGTTATAGGCATAAGGCACACTTAGGAATCATGGACCCTTAGGGCCTAGGTGTGAGGTGCATGAGTGAGGCACATGCCTGAGTGAAGCAAGGTGCGTATAATAAAAACGAACATGTTAGGGCCCAACTGGCTAGAGGGGCATAAAGTGTTGGTCTCAACCAAACCCAATTGACTCAACCCAATTTCTGATAAAGTTAGGTTAGGTTGCACAACCAAAGTTGAATCAGCCTTATTTTAAAAGTTGGTGCAGGTTAAGAGAGTTTGTCAACCTAACCCGATTTGTATGTTATATAAAGATAATATATTATAAAAAACAATCATGCAAGTTTTTATCAGATGAAATATTATTGTATTGTTGATACATAGAATCATAGGATGCAAAACATTAATTAAACGGATCATGATACAGTGCACTTGGGTGCACTTGGTTTCGATGCACCCTATGAAAACTCATTTATTTTTTTTGAAATTTTTAATATAATTGTTAATCTAGGTGTACTTAACATGTGCATCAATTTTTACCATTTTTAGAGATTTTTATATCATCATCATCATCATAAGCCATTTCCCACCTATGTGGGGTCGACTGCATAAATTCTGTTATGCCATTCTTGGCAATTTAAGACTAAATTTTCAATAATTTGTAACATTTTTAAATCTTGTTTAATTACTTTCATCCGTGTTTTTTTAGGTCTTCCTCTCATTCTCCTACCACCTTCTACTTGAACAGACTCTGTTTTCCTAACTGGTGCTACTTCAAGCCTCCTTTTAACATGACCAAACCATCTTAATCTATTTTTTCTCATTTTATCATAAATTGGTCTCACTTTTAAGTTTTCTCGAATTATTTCATTCCTAATTTTATCTTTTCTTATTTTACCACTCATCCACCTTAACATTCTCATTTCCGCTACGCTCATTTTTTGTATATGTTGCTCTTTAACTACCCAACATTCTGCCCCATAAAGCATAGCAGATCTAATCGCAGTCTTATAAAATTTTCTTTTTAATTTGACTGGAACTTGACGGTCACATAAAATTCCTGACGCACTTCTCCATTTCTTCCATCCTGCTTGAATTCTATGTATTATATCTTTCTCGATTTCCCCGTTCTCTTGAATTATTGATCCTAAGTACTAAAAGTGATTAGTTCTTGTTACTGCTTAATCTAAAATCTTAATTGGTTCCTCATCCAGGTTCTCATTATTATTAAAATTACATTTCATATATTCAGTTTTTGTGCGACTAATTCTAAACCATTAGATTCTAGAGCATCTACCCACCTATTCAATTTTAAATTTAGTCCTTTAGTTTCATCTATTAGAACAATGTCATCTGCAAATAACATACACCAAGGTACTTCTTCTTGGAGATGTCTATTAATTTCATCTATTACTAAGGTAAAAAGGTAAGGACTCAAGGCTAAGCCTTGATGTAAACCTATTTTAACTGAGAAGACATTAGTATCTCCACTAATAGTTTTCACATTTGTAACAGCCCCCTCATACATATCTTTAATAATATCAATGTATATGTCATTAATTCATTTTTTTCTCATCACTTGTCATATTAACTTTTTTGGTACTCGATTATAAACTTTTTCTAAATCAATAAAAATCATGTATAAGTTCTTTTTCTTCTCCCTATACTTTTCAAATAGTTGTCTAAGTAAGAAAATAGCTTCAATGGTTGATCTTTCTGATATAAAACCAAATTGATTTTCAGATATATTAGTTTCCCGTCTTAGTCTATGTTCAATTACTCTTTCCCATAATTTCATAGTATGACTCATCAATTTTATTCTACGATAATTTGCACAATTTTGAATATCTCCCTTATTTTTATAAATTGGAACTACAACGCTTTTCCTCCATTCACTTGGCATTAACTTCGTTTTTATAATCTTATTAAAAAAATTTGTTAACCATGTTGCACCTACATCTCCCATGTACTTCCATGCCTCAATTGGTATATTATCTGGGCCTAAAGCTTTTGCTATTTTCATTTTCCTTAAAGCTTCCTTTACTTCAGATATTCGAATTTTTGTGAAATAATTGATATTCCTATTTTCTTCCTTATTTAGACTAACATCTAATGTTAATTGTTCGTGTGGGGTATCATTTAGTAAACTATAAAAATAAGTTTTCCATCTTTCCTTAATATTATCATCTTTGACGAGAACTCTTTGGTCCTCACTTTTAATACATCTAATATGTGTTAAATCTTTAACCTTATTTTCTCTTAATTTAACCAACTTAAAAATATCCTTTTCACCTTGTCTAATTCCTAATCTGTCATATAGGTTCTCATAAGCTTTGTGTTTAGCATTACTAATAATCTTTTTAGTAGCTTTTTTTTATAGTTTGTATTATTGTAAGTTTGTATCATTTTTATTTTCCTGCCATGTTTTAAACTTTTCTTGTTTATTATTTATAGTTTTTTGAACATCTTCATTCCACCACCAAGTTTCTCTATGTGAGGATCTACGATTTTTATATACACCTACAATACTTTGTCTTACTTCTTTTATGTTAGTTGTCATTTTATCCCACATCGATTCTACTTCATCTTCTTATATGTCCCATTTTTAGAGATTTTTAGATATTTTTTATTTTTTAAAATCAGTGGGATTTTTATAATTCCACTGATTTTTAAAAATAAAAAATATTTTAAAATCTCCAAAAATAGTAAAAATTGATGCACATGTTAAATACACCAAGATTAACAATTGTATTAAAAAAATTTCAAAAAAATTAAAAAAGGGTGAAATGCACCCGGGTGCATTCAATTAGTTCCGTAATTAAACAACATTACTTAGCAATTGTGTTGCTATATAACTTATGAATTGGAAGGTATTTATGAATAAAGAAAAGCATTTTTTCATGAATATAAATTCTATATTTTAAGATTAACTTAATCAAATAAAGATCTCAAATATTATACATTTATTAATACAAAATCATACATACTAAAATGAAGGCAAGGACATAAGCATAAAAGTATCAAAAACTAAATTTTAATGCACAAATGTTACTTGTTATCATAACCCCTAAATTAAATTTTGTAGTTTAAATATTTTATTATTAAGCTTGACACATGAAAAGATATAGTAACTCTGAATAATCATGTCACTCATACCATTTTAAAATAGATTTTGCACATAGAATCTACAAAAAGAAATTCTCATACAAGTTTTATAATAAAATATATAAGCAACCAAGCTCTACATATTATATAAAGATTTTGAATCTACATTTTGACATAATATAAATAGAAGTTTACAACTCCTTCGTGATGTTAATGAAATAGTACAATTTTTTACAACAAAAAATCTAAAAAATTGAACTTATTTCCCATTTCCTTATTCCATTTTCTTTTTCTCTTTTTCCCTATTTCTCATTTCCTCTTCTTCCAACTATTGATGATCCTGATTTGTAATCCAAATCAAATTGATTTTTGTAGATTATTGATCGTCAAAAATAGTGAGGGAGAATCCATGTAGTTGATCCCACTTAGGTAGGAAATAGCTTACGATAATGACACAGGTTTTAACCAAAAAAAAAAAAAGTTGAATGTGGGGTTGGGTTAAGGTTTTACAAAATAAAAATAGAGTAGGATTAAGAAGACGGAATTCAATTATGTGTCTGGACCAAAGTCTAGATGACTTCATTTGCCCACCACACGAATTTTTATCCCTGTTCAATTGTGTGAAATTTGCGCTATGTTGTTGGATGGAAGGAGCTGAGCATTTTTGAAAAAAGCCCCTTGTAAAAATGAAAACACTCCACAAGCTCTCCTCTTGCTCCCCAATTTTGCCACCACTGCTCTTCATCGATTCTATTTGGTTGGACGACTATCATCATCTCCTGCACGACTTCCAGATATCTTTGTCTCTATTTATAATTTGCCTCTAAAAAACCCATCTCCATTATGTCAATAAAAATCTCCTTGCTCACACCCACTGTCCACTGCCATATATCATCCTCAATGCCAGCTAGTGAAGAACCCAACTTCAAATCGACCAACACTTACGAAATCGCATGCTGCCATTGTCCTTGTCATCTTCTCTAACCTCAGTAGCGAAGCCCAACAACTTCTATCTTCCGTTACTAGCCATCTTTTACCAATGGGAGTCCAAACATGAAATTCAACATTGCATCTGAGAAATGAAACATAACAAGGGCAATAGATGCCCACAATGAAAATTGGCAATTCACAGTACATCATCCATGAACCACATGATTCTTAAACCAAAACCCCCTTTTAACCACCCAAAAATAACATCCACTACAAAGATAAAAAAAAAAAAATTTAAATAGGGATTCGTGGAACATCATTTCCTTACCTACGTGGAAGATAATTAGAAAATTTTCCCAAAAAAAAAAATAATTTTGAAATTTCAATATGGACTAGAGGAGATGCATCAAGTGCCCCCATCTTTGAAGTCACCGGCCTAGTTGAAAGAAAAGACCATGGAACCAAGAGATCTCTAGTTCTCCACCGTCAAATTGGTGGGCCACAACCTTCCTCTTGCACTCTCGCCCTTCCTTGTCCTTCTCTCCACTCCTAAATTCCCATGTCTGCTACCATTCTTCTTCTCCCTATAATGCAGCCGCCACCACCACCCACCACGACCACAACATCAATGCTCCTAATCTCACCACCACCAACATCGTCCTCCCTCAAATCATCTTCGTCATCTTTCCAATATTCACGAGAGAGATGACAAGCATGGGTCTCAATCAGGCAATCATAAATACTTACCTGAAATTCCCCTTCTCTAAATCCTCTAGCAACCCATGCAATAGAAGCAACAATGCTAAGTCTCTCTACCACATCTGCTTCTACGATTACTATAATGGAGAGATGCTTGGAATGCTCCCCAATCGCAGCCACACCTTCCATCTTTTCTGCTTCGACACCTAGCTTCATATCAATGCTCGATTGCCGTGAAAACAGGGTGGCAACAAATGACTGGCTACAGACAACGGTAGCAAACAAATGGCAATAGGTTCACAAGGATCTGGTGACAACGTCGATGCAACAGAAAGGAAGATGAGCCTCTGATTTGGGAGGAAATGCGAGAGAGAAGCCGAGTGTCTGATTTGGGAAGAAGATGCGAGAGAGCGATTACAAAGAGGGATCTGGGGTCGGGATTTGCTTTTCTATAGTCACCCCATCACAAGGATGAATTTGAAATTTTATCCTCAAAAAATTTCTGATGATGCAAATCTGCCTTGCTCAATCTTACATGCACGTCGTGGACAAAGTCATCCAGACATCGGTCTGAACGGATATAATCGGATTCCTAAGAAGGCCCCAAACTAAGTCAACATGAACTGATTTATACCCCTAGCTAGCTATAACCAATCAAGGTACTGCTAGCTACAAATGGGGCCCACATGGTTCATAATTAAAAGCTTACCGATCATATAACTTGACATCATTTGTTTTACTATAGTACTAAATATCATACCAATCAAAGTGTTTATCATCCCAATCAAAGTATTGGATGGGCCATATTTGCTTAAAAATGTATATATATTCATATGTAAACTATGAAAAATGGTTAAACCCATTCAATGATGTGTTAGAATGTCATAGTACTTCTCTACGTAATTATTTATCCATAGAGAAAGGACGGTTTAGATAGTCTAGATGTTGAAAATACAACTTTAAAATTGAAATTTAAATAAATCATTTCATTATATTAATTTGCATCATTTTTAGATAGGGCCCATATAGGTCTAATTTGGATGAAACTTAGTGTACTATTCAAATAAATGATTCTAAATAGAATAGTTGAATTAGATTCTGATTTTATCATCAACATAGGGCTCATTTGCAATCAACTGTACACTAGCCTTTCTCTAATCATCATCATCAACATTATAAGTCTTTTCCCACCTAGGTGGGATCAGCTGCACGGATTCTGTTGTGCCATTCTTGGCAATTAGAGACTAAATTTTCAGTAATTTGTAATATTTTCAAATCTTGTTTAATTACTTCCATTCATATTATTTTTTGGGTTTTCCTCTCATTCTCCTAACATCTTCTACTTCCGACATCATTTCGCATACCGTTTAACATGATCAAACTATCGTAATATATTTCCCTCATTTTATCACATATTAGTCTCACTTTTAGATTTTCTCGTAGTATTTCATTCCTAATTTTATCTTTTTTGTTTTACTACTCATCTACCTTAACATTTTCATTCCGCTATGTTCATTTTATGTGTATATTGTTCTTTAACTACTCAACATTCTACCTCATAAAGCATAACAGGTCTAATCCTAATCTTATAAAAATTTTCTTTAATTTAATTGGGACTCGACGATCACATAAAATTCCTATCACACTTCACCAGTGCTTCTATCCTGCTTGAATTCTATGTATTATATTTTTTTCAATTTTTCCATTCTCTTGAACTATTGATCCTAAGTACCAAAAATGATTAGTTCTTGTTACTACTTGATCTAAAATCTTAATTGGTTCCTTATTCAAGTTCTCATTATTATTAAAATTGCGTTTCATATATTTAGTTTTTGTGCGACTAATTCTAAAATTATTAGATTCTAAGACATCTACCCACCTATTTAATTTCAAATTTAATCATTCTCTAGTTTCACCTATTAAAACAATGTCATCTGCAAATAACATGCACCAAGGTACTTATTCTTGTAGATGTCTAGTAACTTCATCTATTACTAAGGGTGTGTTTGGCAATTGCTAGAAAATGTTGAGTTAAAATTTTTCAATCTAAAACTTTTCATTCTTCACAACTATTATATTTTTTAATCATTTTTTTACATTTTCCTATACAACTATCCTACTTTTCAATCATTTCTACACAACTATCCACACAACTAACCTATCTATTTTAACTTTATCCTTTTTTCTACTCATCATTACCCATATCATATCACATCATTTGACAACTTTTACTCTCCAAAACTTTTCATCAAAAATTTTATTCATTACCAAACACACACTAAAGTAAAAATGTAAGGACTCAAGACTGAGTCTTGATGTAAACCTATTTTAACTGGAAAAAAATTAATATCTCCACTAATGGTCCTTACATTTGTTATAGCCCCCCTCATATACATCTTTAATAACATCAATGTATCTGTAGGAGTGCAACTTGGGTCGGGTTGAGCCCGAACCTGGCCCGTCAAACACGATTTTTAACGGTGTTGGAATTCGCTTTTTTACAACTTGAGCTCAAAGAACCCAAACCAAGTGAACCCGATTTGTGAATGTAATAGGGTTAGGGTTCGAGCGAACCCGAGCCCGATTTCTATTTTATATGTATTATAAAATATATTTTATATATAATATTTAAACAATATTTCTTTATATTTTAAGTATTTTATATTATTTATATTTATAAATACATGTTTGACATATTGTAATTATATTATAAATAAAGTATATTATTTTCATTCATATTTATCTTTTATTTCTATAATCTTCTTCATTTATCTTGTTTTTTATGTTAAATTTTTCCAAAGATATTCTTTATAGATGAATGATTTTATTAGCCCGAGCTAAGCAAATGCCCCACTTAGCCAACTTCAAAAAACTCATTTATAACAATTTTTTATTTTTCTTCAAACACTTGTTTATCTAAGTGTATTTAACGTATAAAACAAGTTTTATAATTTTTGGATATATGTATATACACAAAGGTTTAAAAATCTCAAAAAAATATATACGCACATCCAAAAATGGTAAAATTTAGTTTATATGTTAAATACACTTAGATAAACAAATGTATTAAGAGAAAAATAAAAAAAGTTATTGTAAATGAGTTTTTTGATGTGGACTAAGTGCGACATTTGCTTAGCTCAGGCTAATAGGATCACTCATCTTCTTTATATTATTATATTTTTTAAAAATATGTGGTTTAACCGTATATTATTATGTTTACTTGTATAATTTGTTATTATTGTATATTTATATAAAATTTTAAATCTATCACTCTTAAATAAAATGTAAATTTATCAACCTAAATTCCAACCCAAACCCGATTTTTAAAAATAGAGTTAGGGTTTATGTTTTACAAATAGGGTTAGGGTTAGGGTTAGGGTTAGGGTTAATGTTTTATAAATAGGATTAGAGTTGAGGTAAACCCGAGTTTCATGAGCCCATGTTGCACCCCTATGTATCTGTTATTAATTCATTTTTTCATCACTTGCCATATTAGCTTTCTCGATACTCGATCATATGCTTTTTCTAAATCAATAAAAATCATGTGTAAGATCTTTTTCTTCTCTACACTTCTCAAATAGTTGTCTAAGTAAGAAAATGACCTCAGTGGTTGATCTTCCTAATATAAAACCAAACTAATCTTCAAATACATTAGTTTTTCGTCCTAGTCTATGTTCAATTATTCTTTCTCATAACTTCATAGTATGACACATTAGTTTTATTCTCCGATGATTTGCACAATTTTGAATCTCTCTCTTATTTTTATAGACTAGGACTAAATTATTTTTTTCTCTATTCACTTGGCATTAACTTTATTTTTATAATCTTATTAACGAAATTTGTTAACCACGTTGCATCTACATCTCCCATGCACTTCCATGCCTCAATTAATGTATTATCAGGGCTTAAGGCTTTTCCTATTTTCATTTTTTTAGAACTTTCTTTACTTCAAATATTCGAATTTTTGGAAAATAACTGATATTCCTGTTTCTTCTCTATTTAAACTAATATCTAATGTTAAATATTTTGGCGGAGTATCATTTACTAGACTATAAAAATAAATTTTCCATCTTTTTTTAATTTCATCATCTTTAACTTGAAATTTTTGGTCTTCACTTTTAATACCTCTATTTTCTCTTAATTTAGCCAACTTAAATGTATCCTTTTCACCTTGTCTAGTTCCTCATATGTTATATAAGTTATCATAAGCTTTGTGTTTAGTGTTGCTAATAATCTTTTTAGCGATTTTTTTATAACTTGTATTGTTGTAAGTTTTTATCACTTTTGTTACTTTGCCATTTTTTAAACTTTTCTTGTTTATCATTTATAGCTTTTTGAACATCATCATTCCACCAGTAAGTTTCTTTAAGGATCTACAATTTTTATATATCCCTATAATACAAAGTTAAATAAATATAATAATATATGTACCTTACAAGGAAATATTTAATATGTCCCTACTCCCTAAATCATAGACATCATGAATAAAGACTAACTTTCACTAATCCAACATTCAGTAAAACAAAGGTGAAATCGAAGAAGAAAACTCTATTTAACTTTTAGAAATTTTATATTTTTAAGCAACTTAAATTAGGCATATGAGGCACATCTCAAGGCCAAGAGGTGCGTCTAAGTGAGCCTTGAGCCTAGGTGCACACCTAAGTGTGCTTTTAACAACTATGATTCAGACAACATTGAATGTCAAAACTTGAAAGTAGAAAGAAAAAAATTGAGAACTTAGACTTATGAGCAGCTGAAAACACAAAATACAGAGAATTCTTAAAGGTTGAAAAATGTGCATTAAGAAAAACCATAGTGGTTGTTCAAAGCACATGGTAGGGGAAACGAAGTTGTTCATGCCTCAATAGAAAAAGGCATGCACAGTTACCTATGGTGATAATGATAAACAAGAGTGATAAGCATCAACAAGTAGATCGATCACATTCTACTACTATTTCTAATGTTTTAACCGTCAATGGTCTCAAGAACAACACGTTTAATATAAGCTAATTTTGTGAAAATGATTACAATGTTGTGTTTGAATCTCATGCATGTAGTTTAGTTGATGGTAGTGGTAGGTATGAAAATGTATATATTATTGATTCATACGAAGTTAGGGCTGATTGTCTTGTTGTTTATGCATCTAGTTGAAAGAATGAACAATAAGGATTCAACCATATCATACATTTATGAAAAACCGAAAGAGCAATTGAGTCTCAAAAAAAATGAAAAAAAGAATTTGTACAACAAGGTTGCCCCAACTTCTATATAGACTTTGACAAACAAGAACAAGAAGCCTAGGTGGGAAATCATATCTATGCAATTGTTGATGACTATTCCAAATTTACATTGGCAATGTTCTTAGCCACCACGGATGAAGCATTTTCTTATTTTAAATTTGGGGAAGTTTCCTGTGTGCCTACAACATTGAACCATTATTCCTCTTATACAAACCACAATGGTTACAAAATTCCCCAGACACACACAACATTTCACTCCTAATTCCTCCAATGCCTTGCCTTCATGAAGAAAGCGCCTTGTTTCAGAATTCCAAAAATGCCCCCCACCATCTCCTCCCTCACCAACTGCTACTCATTGATGAAGAAGGCCCACCTCTTGGATGGATCAAACTCCTCTATCGAGGAGAACGGCGCAACAAATGAGAAGACCCGCCGCGCCCTCCAGCACTGGACATCACATTCCCATCTTTGTTCTCCGAGCATGGCACTTGCAGTAACAGTGACTTAACCGGGGGATTGACATTTAGGTTTAACGGCTGTTTGAGCCCCCATTTCGCCATCTGCTTGTATAATTTGGTGCTAAACGAGCATGATTCGAAGGATAAGAGAGATTAACAGTGGGGCATTTTTGGAATTTCAAAAAAAAGGCTTGTTGCATGACGATGTGGGAATCAAAGAAAATAGGAGTGAAATGTTGTGTCTGGAAAAATTTAAAAATGCTATGGGTATAAGAGGAATAATGGTCAAATGTTACACATACATGGGGAATTTTCCCATTTAAATTTTGTCAACCATGTATAAAAATGAGCGAAGTGCTAGGATTATTGCTACATGAGTGATCAAATAATAATAAGTGATCATGATGAAAAATTTAAAAGCCATAGATTCTTCACATATTATGAATTCAATGGCATATTTCATTCATTATCTGCACCTAAAACACCCCAACAAAATAAAATAGCTAAAAGGGAGAATAATACCCTACAAGATATGGAAAGGACCATGCTCGGTGAATATGAATTATCCATGCATTTTTTTGAATTGAGACAATGAACATGATAGATTTTATGGAAAAATTTTAATATATCATACTTCAAGGTCTTTAGTTGTAAAAGTTTCATACTTAACATTAGGAAAAGACAACGGGCGTGTTTGGTTGGAGGTAAAACTTTTGATGAAAAGTTTTTGGAGTAGAAGTTATCAAATCAATAGAAAGTGATGTGATATAATAGGAGTAATGATGAGGAGTAAAGAGAATAAAGTTAAAATAGATAGGTTAGTTGTATGGGTAGTTGTGTAGAAATGATTGAAAAGTAGGGTAGTTTGTATAGAAAAATGTGAAAAAATAATTAAAAAATAGAATAATTATGAAGAGTGAAAAGTTTTAGTTGACATTTTTTTGCCCTAAACAAACACACCCAACATCGGAAATTTAGAAATTTGCTATATGATCAAGTGAAGACATATTCTTTGATTATTTCATTGTGAGTAATGCATTTCAGGTATACAATAAGAGAACTAAGACATTGGGAGCTCTATTCATATGAAATATGATTAGACTATTAACGATTCAAGGAAAACATGTAATTCTTGATAATGATGCAGACTAATTAGTTAGTCAGCTGGAGCTAACTGAAATTACACATGAACAGAAGGTTCAAGGTGACGAACCAACAAAATCAAGAAGGTGGGGTAAATGAGGAAAGCAATGAATCCTTAGCTGGAGAGATTGGAAAATTCATAAATGCCCAACCTAAGTGCAAGTTGTAGGTGATATCTATGATAAAGTAACAACTAAATCATGATACAACCAAATGGGCGGTAGCTGACGAATCTAGATTGGAGACCGGGAACAAGGAAAGATTAGCAGCAAAAATACAGAACTCAAAATCAGGAACTGACTTTAATGAATCAAATGCTCCTATCAGCAAGATTACCAGCAAAAGTACATAACTCAAAAGTAGGAACTGACTTTAATGAATCAAATGTTCTTCTCGCTAGGATTGGAATTAGTATATTTTTAATGGAAAAATTGGAACGTTTTTAGCATCTACATCATTCATGAATTTCCAGTTATATCAAATGAATGTTAAGAATGTTTTTGTAAATGTCCGTTAATGAAAAAGTGTATGTTAAATAACTTCCTGCATTTGAGGATCCACTTGAGCTCAACCATGTATTTAAACTTATAAAGGTCTTGTAAGCCATAAAAGCTTGCTATGAAAGATTAATTAAGTTTCTATTAGGCATTTTCAGGGGTTGGGTGAGGTGGGGTGTTCCCTGAACCATTTTTATCCATCCAAAGAGTCAATAGCTAATGCAGACAGGCTGATATAATAAGTACAGACAAGATAATTACAACAGATATAGACAAATTCATACGGTCAATATCCGCCCATATTAGACTTTTTTTTTTCAAATTCATCTGAAACACCCTTCTATAGAGCATCGGGAGAGTTATAGCAGTATTGTATTCATATCGGCTAAAATTCAAAACCATGATGCAATTACCATCCCAACTAGCAGTTTGAAAGCTGAACATTTTAATTGATTTTTGCATCCATTCTGATAATAGAATTAATAATGAATCATTGCTTTAAGATCTCAAACCACCAAATTTTACCAATGCATTCCTGGTACAGCTTACTAATACTACTAAAAGTTACCCATCTAAAACAAAAAACAAGGCTTTTCTAATGAATTATTGTCAATACAATTTCTTCGATCAGGTAACTGGTACACAAGACAATGCAAAGCCACACAAATGTCACCAACCAACACCAAAAGAAAAGTCTGCCACTACTCTTATTCTACTGAATCAAAGTTCCGCTAGATAGCTAAACTAAGTAACAAATACAAATGGCTAGAATGTATCTGATACTGAACTGCAACTTTCAATATGACATTGTCAAGCAAGAGAAAATATGCATTGGTGTTTGATTAGAGTTGTTGAAAAAAATTTCTTTGCAGGAAAATTTTTCATGCATGTTCTTCCTTTTATTTTGAATCATTAGATTCTTTCAATGAAAAGAAGCACAAAAATTTCCTAAAAAGATAAACAAAGGAAAGAAATGAAACCAACCTTACAGAAGACAAAGTAAGGTACAGCAGAAACAGAATACTACTCAGAAATCTCGGGTTGTTCTTCTGCTTCAACCTGCAACGAAAGGAAACAAATATAAGTAGACCAAGCATTAGAGAATTAAGCTTCCACCAAATGTAAACAGAAAGTTCTGAAAAACTTGTACTTATCGGACAAGTTTCTATACAAAATAAAGGAATAAAGCAAATACATAGATGTGCTTAAGAAAATAAACCCCCATGGAAATTTTAGATAAGCCACAAAATAGCAGTTATCTGGATGAAAATATGTCAACTATTATGCCTATTAGTTTCCAGCGTTTTCTAGCCCACACATAATATTTTATCATTTTTAGGATGCAAGTAAAAAATTTTGCCACTTATTGGAGGTCAAAGCCACAATCAGTCAAGACGGAAATTCAACCAGGCCACAGAAAATCAGTTTGACACCCTGCACATTTAATTTGAGTGCAGAATCAGCAAGCTTTCTGTTATGAAACCACTTATATTTTCAATCAAATAAACTAATTTCAAGCTACCAGTATGTGCATGATCCATGCATTAGTCCTCGAGACATCAGGATGGTTTACATAAAAATCCTTTCAACTAACATTACCAACCAGCCAAAAGTTCTCTATTGGCAAAGTTCTACATATAAAACTTTTTTGTAAACAAAGAAAAAAAGAAAAAAAAATTCACAAACCAAGATCAACCAAATTATGTAAACAAAGATCAACTCAATTATGTATCTAATGAAGTCAAATTTTACCAGTTCAAATTATGCACGAACATCCGAGACACCAGTTCAACAAAAGCATCAGCGCACAACTACTAGTTACCCACACACAAGTGATGCAACTGCATCCTATGCTGCATTCAAATAATCTACAGGAGAATTTTTTTTTTTTTTTTGTAAGGAGGACCTGGAAACCACACAACTGCATATGCATTCAGCTCAAGTTAGCACATCCTTGTTGAAATAGAAATTAGCTTATTTACTTATTAGCTTCATTCTAGTTAAATTTACTTCCATTTTGAGGGTTCTAGATAGACCAAAAATGTATTGAAGGTTATAAGAATAACACACAAAATTAACAATACCATGTTAGATTTGTCAGTCATTTTTCTTCTTTGTCATAAATGAATGTGTTGCACTTCAATCATATGTTGCAAGTTTCTATGGCCCATTTTCCTTCGGTTATTGTTCTGTCGCTTTGTTAGTTCCACCTAAACACTTGCCAACGTGTTAGTGCAATATTATCTTTCCAGGCAGCCTAAGAGCATAAGCAATGAGAAAAATGAAAATGAAAATGAAAATTGGAGGAAATAAAACATGCACCAGATAAATTGGGAATAGAAAATCCAAGAAGCGTTTCATCTGATACCATGCAGCAAAAAGGAGGAAAAACTGAGCTGAATGCTACCAATACCAAATCAATGCACTACAAAATGGAAAGCAAATTCAATTACGAAAGGTAGGCCCTAACATGGGCTAAAAGAATCAGTCAGCACATACTTCATACTCTTTACGTTTCAAATAAGAGACAACGCTAGGAATCCTACATAAAACTTGATAAAAGCAAGCAAGAACACAAATTACATAGTTCTGATGGGCGCAATTCTCTGCTCTCCATCACCGATAAATAGCCAATTCGGACCAATCAAAGAAGGATTGCCAAAGAATTCAGATGCAATAACAGTAATAGTTTCATTTCGAACATGTAGAGATCCTTGAAACGATATGAAACCGTGACTGTCCGAGCGAGTTTCCTTCAGAAAAAAGAGAATATATTGGATTACATATTTCAAACAACCATAAAATATAGGAAACTTACCAAATACGTTTTAAAAACGTTTTTTTCCATTAAATCTTAGAAAAAGCAGGCAAAGAAATCAAAGCATTCACAAAATCTAACAAACAATCATAGCAAGTAAGAAACCCAAGAAATATGATTATTCATTAAGAGAGAAAGAAAGGTTTTGATATTCAGGGAAAGAAGGAGAAGGAGGGAAAATCGAACCCTGAAGAAAAGGGCGTGCGGAAAATCGGTGGAGAGATGGGCGAAGACTTGGTCCATCTGCTTCGAGGCCTCGCACCACTTGGCCCAGAAGTGAAGGATAACGGGGGCGCCTCCTCCCAGCACCACAGCAAGCTCCTCCTTCGATTTCAGATTTTTCACAGCGCCCGACATTCTTCTTCTTCGTCTGCTCTCTCTGAGTTGGAGGTTGTACAGGGAAATATTCAGGCAAAGTGGAACAACGAAAACCCTCTCAAGGAACCCGGCCTGCGCTGCGCTTGGATTTCTACCTTTAACGTTATAAGGGTATGTTTGGTTGGAGGTAAAACTTTTGATGAAAAGTTTTTGGAGTAGAAGTTATCAAATCAATAGAAAGAGATGTGATATAATAGGAGTAATGATGAGGAGTAAAGAGAATAAAGTTAAAATAGATAGGTTAGTTGTATGAGTAGTTGTGTAGAAATGATTGAAAAGTAGGGTAGTTTGTATAGAAAAATGTGAAAAAATAATTAAAAAATAGAATAATTATGGAGAATAAAAAGTTTTAGATTGAAAAATTTTAGGTGACACTTTTTTGCCCTAAACAAACACACCCTAAACAAGGAATTTACCTCAGGGTCCGGGGACGCGTAACAGAACACGACTGTTAACCTGTGTGGGGACTCACCAAGCGTGGTTCCAACTGGATTAACGTTGGATATTTTTCCTTGATGCTTGTCAACATTTACGTGCGTTTGATAGGTGAGGAAACTTTTAAATGAAATTTCTTTTATATAAAAATTTTTAAAATTGGAAAAAATAATATTATATACTATAAGTAACGAAAAGGAATAAATAGAATAAAGTTAAAATAGACAAATTAGTTATCAGAATAATTGTATAAAAATGATTGAACAGTAAAGTAATTTGTATAAGAAGAAATAAAAAATTAAAAATTAAATAATTAGGGGAGCAAAAATTTTCGATTGAAAAGTTTTAAATGAAAAGTTTTATTTAAAAACAAACACACTTAAACTTTTCAAATTAAAACGTTTTAATCTAAATTTTTATCCTCCACAACCTATCTATTTTTAATTATTGTTTTACTTCTCTATATATAACTATCTTACTTTTCAATCATTTTTACGTAACTACGCGTACATCTAATTTATCTATTTTAACTTTAGTTCATGTACTTTTCATCTTTACCTCTATTATATCACATTATTTTTCTGGCATTTTAAAAACTTTTACACTGAAAATTTTTTATCACAAATTTTATTAATTCCTAAATACACCTTTATGAAAAAAGTTAAAGATTTAAAAAAATAGATTTTTTTGTGATGAAAAAGTCGTGATTTTTCAGTAGCAAGTTGCCTTTGTTCCGTCCAAAATTGGCGTACAAAATATCAATGCCCATTCACAGAAATCTACTACCATAAGGAACAAAATCATGGTTCAAATAAGCTGCTTGGATTTTCTACTACAAATTACCGCTTAAAAAAATGCTTGGAGTTTCTTCTCCAAATTTGTCATCTGTAATCACGAACTCGAAAATCACCGATGGAAGTTCATGTGAGTTTATACTTAGCAATTTGAAAAAATTTTAAATTTTCAAAGTATATAAAATGTTGAAAGAGAGGATAAAATATTTTCTGATGTTTATTGACGACATTACACTTGTGACTGATGGATTCCATTTGAATGGATTTTGAAACCAAAATAAGGAGATCTCACTTGCTAAATTAAAGTAGTTATATTTTTGCATGTGTTAGATTTAGATAAAATGATTTATGTCAATTAAAAGTTTTTGGATGACCCTATGTCAATTAACATTGCATCAATAAAATGGTACATTTTCATTTATAATTTGATATCCATTTAATTTCAATATTCTTATTTGCATACAATAAAAGGATGTACACTGTAGTTTACAATTTAATTTCATACTTTCGTTTACATTTTTCATTATCATTATAAGAGTTAGTTAAAATAAACATACAAGCTAGTATGTTACATAGAAATGTTGGTCCCGAGTTGATGGCAACAACTCAAGAGGGGAAGAGTAAATTGAGTATTTTAAAATTTTTACTTAAATAGAAATTTTTTCCCTTTTTAATTCGATCCCCTTAATGAAACAAACAGAGAATATAGAGAGAAATAAAGCAATAAAAGCAGTTGAGTAAGTCACAGCAATAGACACAGTTTTTATAGTGGTTCAGGCAAATGACGCTTTCAGCAAGTTGAAGCAAAGTTCTTCACTTAAAGTTGGTGTAGATCACTTTAATGCTGCAGAGGGTGGAAAGTAAACTCTGTTGGAAACAATGTTTAAAACAAAACAAAATTGACTAAAGCATGAGTTTTGATGATTAAAAAAGTTAAATTTGAGTATAAAGTGATTACTAATGATTATGTTGAATGTTTTAAGGAATGGAAAAAGCCAAGTCGATTCCTAAGTCGACTTGGATTTCGACTTAGGATGAAGTCGATCCCAAAGTCGACTCCATATTCGACTTCAAAACAAACCTCACGGCCAAACTTGAAAATGGAAGGAAAGCAGGTGAAGTCGACTCCAGCATCGACTTGAGATGGCAAAATCACTCCAGAGTTGATTTTGGGGCAGAAAAATACCGAAGTCGCTGACGAAGTCTGTTGGGTCCCGAGTTAATGGCAATTACCCAAGAGGGGAGGGGTGAATTGAGTATTTAAAAATTTACAACTTAAATAGAACCTTTACCCCGGATTAATCTATTCCCCTTTATGAAGAAATAAAATGGAAAACAATGTAATGTTGAGAGCAGAAATGAAAATCAAGCAGATAAGATTTTTATAGTGGTTCGGGCAACCTCCCTACTCCACTCTTCCAAGCTCACACTCCTTGTGACTTGGATTCCACTATTGTATTCTTCAAATACAATAATAGTCACTGCTCTCTTCTAGATTCCAGCTCTAGGGGGCTTCAATAACTAGAGCCTCTTGCTCTCTTCTAGATTCTAGCTCTAGGGGGAATTAACAAATCTTAGCACAAGTAGGTGATGAGTCCCACTCCAATCACACACTACTTTGCTTTCACTTGATCTCAGCTACCCAAGCTAGATCAAGTTCAATACAACAAAAGAAACAATAAAAGAAACTACACTTTACAGTTGTGTAGAAGCAGTTTGGCGCAGGGAAGAACTTGTAGTAATGACTTTGAAGATTCAAAGGTTGAGCTCTTGCAGTTTGAAGCAAAGTTCTTCTTCTTTGGATGGCTTGATCTCTTTTGAGCTCTTGAATATAGGAGTTAAGCACACTTAATGATCCTCAGCTGCTTCCCTCGTCCATAATGAATGCCTTTTATAAATGTGGAGGGAATCCGAACGTTAGAAGGTTGGTGGCGCGCATTTAATGCGCCAACGTTCGAAAATTATCTGACCGTTGCGACCCAAGTCGCATGTGAAGTCGACTTCGGATGCGACTTTGCCCAAGTCGCAGATGGAGTCGACTTCGGCTGCGACTTCGCCTCTCTGTCGCAACTTCAAGTTCCAGTCAGGGTCGACTTGGGCATCGACTTGACCCAAGTCGCAGGTGGAGTCGACTTCGGGTGCGACTTCACCTTCTTCAAGTTCCGAGTTTGAGTCTTGAGTCGACTTTGGCTTCAGACTTCAACTCAAGTCGATCATAGAGTCGACTTGGGTTGCGACTTGACTCGATTTTTGCAAAATATCAGTCTTGATTTGCTTCAATCTTGCTTGGCTTTCTTCCTTTAGTCCTTTTGATTTTGGAATGGCTCCTCATACTTGTAAATCTTGTGATCTTGAAGAGCTTGATTTTGATTCTTCTTGAATTAGCTTGAATCTTGAGAATCTGAGGAGAGTTTGATCCTTGCATGATTGATTCATGCACTTTGCTTTGCATTGGACTCATTTGGTCTTCATGACTTGATTTCATCTTGAAGCATATTTGAATCTTTGTGTCTTGGACTTGATAAACTTGATTTGATCTTGAACTTGAGTCCTTGCTTTGAACTTTAAGAAACTCAAATTAATCTTGAGTATGGTCTTTGATCTTCATTTTTTATCCTTAAAATGAGCTTGAATCTCCATCCTTGAACTTTGAAGACCTCAAGTCGCACTTGTGGTCGACTTCGTCCGCGACTTCACCTAAGTCGCAACTGGAGTCGACTTCGTTTGCGACTTCGGCATTCTTCTGTCTCAAGTTCAGCTCTGGAGTGATTTTCCCGACTGAAGTCGATGCTGGAGTCGACTTCGTTTGTGACTTGACTTCCCAAGTCGCAGGTGGAGTCAACTTGGCCTGCGACTTCACTTGCTCTTCTCCCATTTTCAGTTCTGGACGGTTTTGGCTCTTTGAAGTCGATATGGGAGTCGACTTGGGGTACGACTTGGCCTCCCATGTTCTATCTTCTTCAAACGTATATACCTTAAACATTTTCACAAACATGTTAGTAGCCAAGACTTACTCAAATTGATTTGTTAATCATCAAAACATAGATTTAGATTGTTTTCCACATATTTCCAACAAAGTCGACTCCGGTTTGCGACTTGAGTGAAGTCGCAGACGAAGTCGACTCCAAGATTGACTTGAGGTCTTCGAAGTTCAAGACGCAGATTCAAGCTCATTCCAAGATCAACTTAAGTTCTCTCAAGACTAAATCAAAGGTGCAAGCTCATTATCAACTTGAGCTTCTCAAGTTAAAGGCAAAGCTTCAAGCGTATTTCAAGATGAAGAAAATTCAAGACATGAAGACTAGTATCAAAAGCAAGCAAGGTGCATGAATCAAAGGTAAATCAACCATACAAATTTTCAAGATCTCCAAGATTCACAAGGTATACAAAATGATTGAAAGAAAGAAGCTAAGCAAGCTAGAGAAAAATCAAACAAGGAACAAACTATTTTTAACACAAGAACTGGTCAAGTCGCAACCCAAGTCAACTCCAAGATCAACTTGAGGTCAAGTCTGAAACCAAGTCAACCTCGACTCAGACTTGGAAAATGCAGAACTAAAGTCGCACACGAAGTCGACTCCAGTTGCGACTTGGGAAGCCAAGTCGCAGACGAAGTCGACTCTGCCTGCGACTTGGGGAAGTAACGTTCGAATTTTTGAACGTTGGAACATTTATTGCGCACCAATCACTTCTATAACGTTCAAATCTTCTCCCTTTTATATATAGACACTCAAGCAAACGTGGAAACATACACTACATAGTTTAAAGAGAGGAAAGAAGTACAAAAAAGAGCTCCCATTTGCTTTTCTTCAAATTTGAGTGATCTATACACTTTCAAAGGAAGAACGAGCTTCAAGTTGCAAGTAGCTTCAACGATATACAACCGGTTGCTTCTACAAATTCTTCCTCAAACTGAAACTTGCCTACACAACTCAGTAAAGTGTAGATCTTTCTTATTTTCATTATTCATTGTTCTTAGTGCTTGGTTTGAGTTTATTGTAACAAACCAAGACGTTGCAAGTAGAGTTGTGATTAGAGTTGAACTCATCATCTACTTGTATCAATTGTATAAGCCCCTTAGAGCTAGAATCTTGAAGAGAGCATAGGCTCTGATTGTGTATGCCCCCTAGAGCTAGAATCTAGAAGAGAGCGGAGACTCTAAGTGTATTCGTGGAATACATAGTGGAACCCAAGTCACAACAGTGTATGAGCTTGGAAGAGTGGAGTAGGGAGAGGTTGCCTGAACCACTATAAATCTTGCCTACTGTTTTACTTTATTGCTTTCATCATTTCATTGCTCTCTATTTGTTTCAATCAAGGGGATTAAGCTTTCAAGGGGTTAAGTTTTAATTTACCGAAGAATTTTATAAGAACCCAATTCACCCCTCCCCTCTTGGGTTTTGCCATTAACTCGGGACCAACAAGTGGTATCAGAGCAGGTCTTTGAGCTTACCAAAGAGATCTTATTGACATGACATTCCAATCTACTTCAGTTCCCATATTTGCCTAAGGTCAATCCTTTACTAGGCCACCACTGTTTGATGGGAATACTTTTGGATATTGGAAGCTAAAAATGAAACAACTCATCATGGCTACCGATATGGACTCTTGGATTGCGATTCAAGATGGTGTGACCTTGCCCATTGATGAAAAAGCTTCCAAATGGACCGATGAGGAAGTAAGAATTGTGAAAAGCAATGCCAAAACTATGAATTCACTGTTTTATGCTCTCACAGCATCTGAATATGATAGAGTATCCTCTTGTCTAACCGCTAAAGAGATATGGGATACATTAACCTCCATCTATGAAGGAACTTCTCAAGTCCAAGGGACGAGAAGAAACATTTTGATTGGAGAATTAGAAAATTTTAGGATGTTAGAAACAAAAAATATTTCTAAAATGTTTGCTAGATTCTCAAAAATTACTAATGCATTGAAAGGTCTTGGAAAAACTATATCTGAATCTGAATAGGTTATGAAGATTTTAAGGGCTCTACTGGAATCTTGGACTCCAAAGATTACTGCGATAGAAGAAGCTAAGGACCTCAACACATTGAAGCTAGAAGACCTAATTAGTTCATTAATGTCACATGAGCTAATTAAGAAAAGAAATGAAGATCATCACAAAGGCAAAAGAGCAATTGCCTTGAAAGCCGCACAAGACTCAGACGATACGTCATCTTCACAAAATGACGATGAGATTGCCCTACTCACAAAATATTTCAGAAATTTTGTGAGGAAAGGCAGAAATTTCAAAAATTTCAAAGAAAGAAACTCCAAAGAGAAAAAGAAAGAAACAACTAAATGTTACCGATGCGGTGGTTCGGGATACATGCAAGTCCAATGTCCAACACCCGAAGAAAATAAGGCAAAGGAACAAAGAAAAGAACGAGGCGACAATAAAAGATTTCAAAGAAACAAAGGAAGAGACATGTACGCAAATGAAGAAGAATCTACAACGAATAGCTCCTTAAGTGAAGAATGCGAAGCAGATTGTGCAAGAATCTGTTGCATAGCAAACACCGACATATGCTTTGTAGCCACGGAAACTTTGGAGGATCAAGCCACTTCAATGGACTGCACGAGTAGTCAAGAGGTAACCTCTAAACAAAAATCGTTTTCAAATTTCTCTACAAATGAATGTCTTAAATGTGCTGAATTAGAGGAACTCCAACAAGCTTATGATTCATCATATGAAGAAATAAAGAAATTAGGAAACAAGTTTATAATTAAGAAAAGACAATGTGATGCAATAATAATTGTAAATGGTAAACTTGCTGAAAAATTAGACAAGTTAAAAGATGAAAGGAATACCTTAGAAAATGAATTAAAAAAACTTTAAAATGAGAATAAATCATTAAATGAATTTCTTGCCAAGTTCTCTAATCCAGGAGAAAATGTAAAACTGTTCTTGAAAATGACAACCCAAACTTGTAAAAAAGGACTTGGGTGTAATGCACTTGAACAAACTGAGACTAATGCTCCAAGAAATAATATCAAAACCATTTTTACTAAACCAAAGATAAATCGAATAGTTTGGACCAAAAGACCAAATAATGAACAAATTACCAAATGGCTCCCTATTTCTAGACTTTCGGGAGCTTATAACTTTTGCAACAAACTTGGACATAAGATCTATCAATGTAAACTAAGAAAACTGCAAAACCTAAGTGCTAAATTAGTTTGGATGCCAAAAAGCATTGATTTTATGGGATCAAAGATGGATCAACTCAAACTTCAAAGGTTAATTAACCCAAACGGACCCATAAAATGGGTACCAAAAGGATGAACTCTACTCAACTTGATTTTTGCAGGTTTGCCTTAAAGCTAAGGCCAATAATGTATAGTTTATGGATAGCGGTTGCTCAAGACACATGACAGAAGAAAAAGAATTATTTCACAAGATCAACCCATATAATGAAGGAACAGTAGCTTTTGGGAATAACAAAAAAGGTAAAATAAAAGGTAAAGGAAATGTCTATGGTATTTCAAATGCATGTATTGAAAATGTTTTATTTATTGAAGGACTCAAACACAACCTAATGAGTATTAGTCAACTATGTGATAAAGGATATAAAGTTGTATTTGAATCCTCTATATGTAATGTTATTGATGATGACGAGCGTATAATTTTCAGTGGCAAAAGATATGGAAATGTATATTTAGTTTACCTTGATGACTTAGAAGAAAAATATCTAATA
The DNA here is from genome assembly GCA_030490835.1 of Annona cherimola. Classification (NCBI taxonomy): domain Eukaryota; kingdom Viridiplantae; phylum Streptophyta; class Magnoliopsida; order Magnoliales; family Annonaceae; genus Annona; species Annona cherimola. The sequence goes on from CM059976.1 coordinate 52,499,870, forward strand.
GCCATAGAAATGATCCATGGAAATGACATGCAAGGCTTGGACATATAAATATGTCAAATATCAAAACCTTATGGAAAAAAAATTGGTACAAGGCTTACCAAAGCTCAAATATGACAAAGATAAGATTTGTAAAGCCTGCCAACTATCTAAACAACCGAAAATGTCATTTTCCACCAAACAGGAAATATCGACAACTAGGCCACTTGAATTACTACATATGAATCTTTATGGTCCGTCAGACATTTTAACTCTTGGTGGTAAAAAGTATATATATGTAATTGTAGATGACTTTTCTAGATTTACTTGGATCATACTCTTAGCTAGCAAAGATGAAGCATTTTCAATGTTTGTCTCGTTTTCAAATTTGGTGCAAAATGAAAAACAAAGCTCAATTATTTCCATTAGAAGTGACCATGGTGGTGAATTTGAAAATAGCCGATTCATAGAATTTTGCAATGAAAAGGGAATTCACCATACATTCTCTGCACCAAGAACTCCTCAACAAAATGGAGTCGTTGAAAGGAAAAACAGGACAATACAAGAAATGGCTAGAACCATGCTAAATGAGAGTAAACTATCCAAGACATTTTGGGGTGAAGCTGTAAGTACAGCTTGTCATGTATTGAACCGAGTTACTATTAGAGCTATATTGAAAAAGACCCTATATGAACTTTGAAATGGCAGAAAACTAAACATATCATATTTCCATACTTTTGGATGTATTTGTTATGTGCTAAATAATGGAAAAACAAATCTGAAAAAATTAGATGCCAAAAGCAATGAAGCTATTTTCTTGGGTTATTCATAAAATAGCAAAGCATATAGAATTTTCAACAAAAGACATCAAACAATAGAAGAGTCAATACATGTTGTCTTTGATGAATTTAACCAAACTCCGAGAAAGGATGATGAATTAAGCGATGCAGATGAAACAAAAGGAAAAGAATAACCAAAGGAAATCGAGCTCAAGCCAGAACACTCCATGGAGGAAGAGGTAAGTGAAGGTAATGATTCTTACAAACCTCCATAAGATTTAAAGTTTAAAAATGCCCATCTAATTAAGCAAGTCATTGAAAATGTGTATGAAGGAGTGAAAACTAGAAGATCAACGAAAAATATTTGTGGACAATATACTTTTGTGTCCAAGATCGAACCAACTACCATTGAATAAGCTCTCAATAATGAAAATTGGGTTATAGCAATGCAAGAAGAGCTAAACCAATTTGAAAGGAACAATGTATGACATTTAGTTCATAGACCAAATGGTCATACAATTATTGATACCAAATGGGTGTTTAGGAACAAGTTGGACGAAAGCGGACTTGTAATTAGAAATAAAGCCAGATTAGTAGCCAAAGGCTATTCCCAAGAAGAAGGAATTGACTTTGAAGAATCATATGCACCCGTGGCTAGATTAGAAGCCATACGTATTTTACTAGCATTTGCTTCTCATATGAATTTTAAATTGTTTCAAATGGATGTAAAAAGCGCATTTTTGAACGGATATTTGAATGAAGAAGTATATGTAAAACAACTCCCTGGATTTGAAGAAAAGGATCAATCAAAATATGTCTATAAATTGACCAAAGCGTTATATGGACTAAAACAAGCCTCAAGAGCTTGGTATGAAAGGTTAAATAGATTTTTGATTGATCATGAGTTTCAAAGAGGGAAAGTTGATACTACTTTGTTCATTAAATATAAAAGTAAAAATATTTTAATTGTACACATTTATGTAGATGATATAATATTTGGAGCTACTGATGAAACTTTATGCCAAGAATTTTCTAAGATCATGCAGAACGAATTTGAAATGAGCATGATGGGAGAATTAAATTTCTTTCTCGGACTACAAATTAAGCAGCAAAAGGAAGGGATATTCTTAAATCAGTCCAAATATATCAAAGAAATGCTCAAGAAATTTGGAATGCAAAATGGCAAATGGGCAAATACTCCAATGAATTCTACAATCAAGATCGACACGGATGAAAACGGTAAATGTATCGATCAAAAGCTTTATAGAAGCATGATAGGATCATTATTATATTTAACTGCTTCTAGACCAGATATTTTATTTAGTGTTTGTATGTGTTCTAGATTTCAAGCATGTCCTAAAGAATCACATCTATTGGCTGTAAAAAGAATTTTTAAATATTTGATAAATACTAATAATCTTAGACTATGGTATCCAAAGGAGTCAACATTTGACTTAATCGGTTATTTGGATGCGAATTTTGCCGGCTACAAAGTAGATAGAAAAAGTACTAGTGGAACTTGTCAATTTCTTGGAAATATGTTGGTTTCATGGTACTCAAGGAAACAAACCAGTGTTGCTCTATCTACTGCGGAAGCCGAATATATAGCCACCAGAAGCTGTTGTGCCCAACTTCTTTGGATGAAACAACAATTAAAAGATTATGGCATTGATTATTTCAATATTCCTATTAGATGTGATAATACAAGTGCTATATGTTTGACTAAAAATCCTGTACTGCATTCAAGAACCAAGCATATAGATGTAAGACATCACTTTATTAGAGAACATGTTGAGAATCATGATATTTGTTTAGAATATGTAAAAACTGAAGATCAAATTGCTGATATCTTTACCAAACCACTAGCGAAGGAATCATTTTATAAAATTAGAAATGATATGGGGATGATAGAGTTAAATTAAGGGAGATTATACAGGAAAATCAAATATGAAAAATCATAAGTCAAGTCGACTCCATGGGAGCCAAGTCGACTTCAGTGAAGTCGACTCCGCCTCTGAGGCGAAGTCGACTCCACTGGGTCAAAGTCGACTCCGCCCTAAGGCGAAGTCGACTCCAAAGGACCGAAGTCGACTTCGCCTAGGGCAAAGTCGACTCCACGCGCGACGGATCATCTTCCTCCTCACTTCTCTTTTTCTTCTTTCTTCCTCCTTTTCTTCGCCATTTTCCTGCCGTCCAGCAGTCTTCTCTCTTCCCGGCGATTTTCCTCTCTAAACTATCCGGCATTTCTCCGACAAGTCTCTCTCTCTCTCTCTCTCTCTCTCCTTCTCTGGCAGCCACCTTCTCCCTCTGCTTTCCAACATTTCTCTGGCAACTACCTCTTTTCAGTTCTTCTCTTCCTGTTTTCAGAAAACTCCGGCGATTCCTCTTTTCTCTCTGATTCTCCGACGACCGGCCGTTTCCTCTCCCTGTTTCCAGCAACTCCAGCATCTCTCCTCTCTTTTCTCTCACTGACTTCCTGTTTTCTCCTCCATCAGTCCTCTCTCTCCTCTCAAATCTCAACTGCCTAAATTTCTCAGTCGTCTTTCTTTCTCAACTTTTCTATCTATCTCTTAACTGCCTAAATTTCACTGCCTCCCTCTCTCAGCTTCTTTCTGAATTCCCAATTCAATGGCTCCAAAACCCAAACTTCCCAAACTAGCAGTCTCCAAACCTACGCAAAGACCCGTGCCTAGACCTTCAGGATCGAATACAGAGGAAGAAATTCCTAGGAGACAAAGAACTCCTGCAAAACGAGCCAGAGAAGAACCTTCAACTTCAACAAGTCAAAGGGTCAGATTTCAAACAACAACCCAATCTTCAGATCGAGCTCAGAGGTCAAAAAGTCAACCTCGAAGCTCAAACACTAGAAGAATTCTAATCACAAAAGGGCAAGTCCTGAAAATGCCCACAACTTACTTCATAACAGAGTTACAGCATAGTCGATTCTACAAGCATTTCTATGAAAGAAAGGTATTCATCCCAAAGATCATCGACTTTAAATTTCTCAATGATTATGAGTTCGATATAGAAGAACTACTGGATTATCAGGGATGGATAAGATTGCTAACGACAGATGAAAGAGTATATCCCAATCTGACAAGGTTATTCTATTATCTGTGGGATGATAACAAATTTTCAACCTTTGTCAAAGGCACAGAAATATTTTTGGGAATAATGGCTAACCCAGATCAAAAAGAAGCAATAAAGAGAATAGGAAGAATTCTCGAAGTTCCATTCAAAGAAGAGCCATTTCTCCGAGATCTTACATTGGAAAGAATGTATAATGAGCTGACAAGAAGCAACAAGTATCATCCAGGAACTAAGTTCCTACATTACATGGACCTCTCTCCACACCTGAGAGTCCTCAGACTGCTCATCGCCCACTGCATCTACCCAAAGAGCGGTGGAAGGAATTAGCTCAACTCGCAAGAGGCAGACATTCTATGGAAGCTAGTCAATAAAGTCAAGATCAGTCTACCAAGACTCTTCTTAGAAGCCTTGGCATCCCGAAAAGACAATCCTTGAGGCGTTTTACCCTACGGGACATGGATCACGAGGATCCTAGAGTATTATGAAGTGGACATTGACGGTGAACCCTTCGAAGTCCCAAAAAACCACAAATGCCATCAATAAAGCATTGCTCCAAAGAATGAAAATCAATTTGGAGCAGTTCAGAGATGAAAGGATTCGAGAAAAGACGGGTGAAGCAGCTCCAAAAGAAGCTAGACAAGCACAAACTGAGGGGGAGCAGCCTCCAGAGGCACCACCTGCTCCACCCCAGGAGATTCCTGAGGAGCCCGCATCTCCTATGACACATGGATCCTACTCTCCACAAGGATCTGCCATACCAGATCAGATGCCTCAACCTCCATCACAAGAGGTCACGTTACAGAGCATCCGAGATGAGATAGCTGCTCTTCGAGAAGAAATGAGTCACCAAGAGGATAAAATCACCAGCCTAGCCTCCGAGGTTCTCACAGCTATCAATGATATGCATTCCCGACAAGATCGTATCGATCGAGAAATGCGTACCATTAGATATCATCTCGCATCAGGGCGACACCAAAATCGGCCCATACCTGAACTTGATCCATTCGATTCTGGATCAGTTCATCGAGATCCGACTCCCGCTCCAGTCTCTTCATTTTATTCATCCGCTCATGTTCGTCCTATCAAACCCATTCAATCTTCATATCCCATTTCCCAATTTCAAGTCACCAAATCCTTGGTAATTGAACCGTTTTTGAAGGATTGACAAAAAGGGGGAGATAGAATAGAGTTTTTGAGAGTTTTTTGAGTACATAGCATAGGCTTTAGAGCATTTTGGGTCGGGTAGTTTGTATTTAGGTTTTATTTTTTTTGGTTTACATTGTAATCTGTAATATGAAATTTGATTTATGAAACTTATTTTATGTTTAAATATGCGTTTCATGCTTGCTATACTCTGTTTGAAAGTTATTATGATGATTTGTTTTGGGAAACTATATGATTGTGATTTTCTTGATAGGTACAAACTCAAATTAGTTTTGTCAATCATCAAAAAGGGGGAGATTGTTGGAAATAATGTTTAAAACAAAACAAAATTGACCAAAGCATGAGTTTTGATGATTAACAAAGTTAAATTTGAGTATAAAGTGATTACTAATGATTATGTTGAATGTTTTAAGGAATGGAAAAAGCCAAGTCGATTCCCAAGTCGACTTGGACTTCGATTTAGGGTGAAGTCGATCTCAAAGTCGACTCCATATTCGACTTCAAAACAAACCTCACGGCCAACCTTGAAAATGGAAGGAAAGCAGGTGAAAACGTAGGTCAAGTCGACTCCACTTGCGACTTGGGAAGCCAAGTCGCAAACGAAGTCGACTCCAGCATCGACTTGAGATAACAAAATCACTCCAGAGTTGATTTTGGGGCAGAAAAATACTGAAGTCGTTGAAGAAGTCGACCCCAAGATCGACTTGAGGTCTTCGAAGTTCAAGACGCAGATTCAAGCTCATTCCAAGATCAACTTAAGTTCTCTCAAGACCAAATCAAAGGTGCAAGCTCATTATCAACTTGAGTTTCTCAAGTTAAAGGCAAAGCTTCAAGCGTATTTTAAGACGAAGAAAATTCAAGACATGAAGACTAGTATCAAAAGCAAGCAAGGTGCATGAATCAAAGGTAAATCAACCATACAAGTTTTTAAGATCTCCAAGATTCACAAGGTATACAAAATGATTGAAAGAAAGAAGCTAAGCAAGCTAGAGAAAAATCAAACAAGGAACAAACTATTTTTAACACAAGAACTGGTCAAGTCGCAACCCAAGTCGACTCCAAGATCGACTTGAGGTCAAGTCTGAAACCAAGTCAACCTCGACTCAGACTTGGAAAATGCAGAACTAAAGTCGCACACGAAGTCGACTCCAGTTGCGACTTGGGAAGCCAAGTCGCAGACGAAGTCGACTCTGCCTGCGATTTGGGGAAGTAACGTTCGAATTTTTGAACGTTGGAACATTTATTGCGCGCCAACCACTTCTATAACGTTCAAATCTTCTCCCTTTTATATATAGACACTCAAGCAAATGTGGAAACATACACTACATAGTCTAAAGAGAGGAAAGAAGTGCAAAAAAGAGCTCCCATTTGCTTTTCTTCAAATTTGAGTGATCTATACACTTTCAAAGGAAGAACGAGCTTCAAGTTGCAAGTAGCTTCAATGATATACAACCGGTTGCTTCTACAAGTTCTTCCTCAAGCTGAAACTTGCCTACACAACTCAGTAAAGTGTAGATCTTTCTTATTTTCATTATTCATTGTTCTTAGTGCTTGGTTTGAGTTTGTTGTAACAAACCAAGACGTTGCAAGTAGAGTTGTGATTAGAGTTGAACTCATCATCTACTTGTATCAATTGTATAAGCCCCTTAGAGCTAGAATCTTGAAGAGAGCATAGGCTCTGATTGTGTATGCCCCCTAGAGCTAGAATCTAGAAGAGAGCGGAGACTCTAAGTGTATTCGCGGAATACATAGTGGAACCCAAGTCACAACGGTGTGTGAGCTTGAAAGAGTGGAGTAGGGAGAGGTTGCCCGAACCACTATAAATCTTGCCTACTATTTTACTTTATTGCTTTCATCATTTCATTGCTCTCTATTTGTTTCAATCAAGGGGATTAAGCTTTCAAGGGGTTAAGTTTTAATTTACCGAAGAATTTTATAAGAACCCAATTCACCCCTCTCCTCTTGGGTTTTGCCATTAACTCGGGACCAACAAAGTCAATGAATGCTTCTGTAACATCTAGCACGTCCTCTTGAATGCTCTTTTATAATTGTGGAGTAAATTCGAACATTTGGTGGTAGGTGGCACGTATTTAATGCGCCAACGTTCAAATATTTCTGAACGTTGCGAACCAAGTCGCATGTGGAGTTGACTTCGGATGCGACTTCACCAAGTCGCAGACTGGAGTCAACTTCGGTTGCGACTTCAGTCTTCAGCTTGACTTCAAGTCGGACGCTTGGGTCGACTTGAGGTTCAACTTCACTCAAGTTGCATTGCGGAGTCGACTTGAGAATGTGATTTCACCCAAGTCGCAGATGGAGTCGACTTCAACTGTGACTTCACCTGTCTCCAAGCCCATGTTTAACGCTGGAAGGATTTGATCTCCTGAAGTTGATTGTGGAGTCGACTTGGGTCTGGGACTTCACCTAAGTCGCAAGTAGAGTCGACTTCGGTTGCGACTTCATCTATTCTTGCGCCCAAATTTAGCATTGGAAAGTTTTTAGCATCTGAAGCCGATCTTGGGTATCAACTTCGCCTAAATTGATGGCTAAGTCGACTTGGGATGCGACTTGATCTGCTATGTTCCGAAACTTAAGTTTTATCCTTTAACAAAGTTTAGCAAACCACATTAGTGCTGGAAACAATTATTGAAATTGAATGAAAATACCCAAACCATATGTTTTGACGATTGAACAACACAATTTGAGTAAATCTAAGCTACTAATGTGCATTGTGCAAATGTTCAAAGCCGTAAAAGGATACATACAAAACAGAACAAGTCAAGTCGCAACTCAAGTCGACTCAGACATTGACTTAGGCAAAGTCGATCTCTCAAGTCGACTCCATCTTCGACTTCAAAGAACATCTTTCTTCCAGCGTTGATTTTGGAGAGCAGAAAAACTGAAGTCGCAGATGATGTCGACTCCACTTGCGACTTGGGTGAAGTCGCAGACGAAGTCGACTCTAGAATCGACTTGAAGCAACACCTTCCTTCCAGCGTTGAAATTGGGTAGCAAAACCTCTGAAGTCGCAATCGAAGTCGACTCCACATGCGACTTGGGTGAAGTCGCAGGCAAAGTCGACTCCAGCATCAACTTCAACTTGGTAGGGCAAATTTTCAAGTTCAAGTCGAAGAACCTACCAAGTTCAAGTCGAAGAACAAGTCGACTTCGAGATAGACTTGAGTCAAATAGAAGATGAAGACGACTCAAATTTCTCAACTTGAATATATGAAGACTAATCCAAGTTTTAAAGCAAGCAAGACACATGGATTCAATCATTCTAAATCAAAGTTGGATTTGTTCATACAAGATTCAAGTTTTTCAAGTTCTCTATACTTAAAGCTAAAGAAACTTTGTATAAATGAGTTCCAAGTATTGAAAGACAAAAGAAGAAGAAGAAGTTAAGCAAGCAAGAGACGCTTCAACAAAGATCAAATTGACTTGGCAAAAGAAAGTAGCCAAGTCGCACCCGAAGTCGACTCCAAGATCGACTTGAAGTCAAGTCTCAGACCAAGTTGACCTAGAGGATAAACTTGGAAACTAAAGAACAGCTGAAGTCACACACGAAGTCGACTCCAGCATGCGACTTGGGTGAAGTCGCACACGAAGTCGACTCCACCTGCTACTTGGAGACGTAACATTCGAATTTTTGAAAGTTGGAACATTTATTACGCGCCAACTAACTCTATAACATTCAAAATTCTCCCTCCTCAATATATAGACACTCAAGCAAACGTGGATACACACAAGATAGAGCTGAAAAAGAGGAAAGAAGTGCTACTAAGAGTTTTAATCCACTTTTCTCTACAGTTGAGTGATTTATACACTTTCAAAGGAAGAACAAGCTTCAAAGTTGTTGTTTGCTTCAACGCAATACGATTCGTTGCTTCTACAGATTCTTCCTCGAGCTGAAACTTGCTACACAAATCTATAAAGTGTAGATTTCTTCTATTTTGTCTTGTTATTTGATTTTGGTACTTGGTTTGAGTTTGGTGTTTCAAACCAAGATATAGCAAGTAGGGTTGTGATTGGAGTGTAACTCATCACCTACTTGTGTTGCTTGTTATACATGCCCCCTAGAGCTAGAATCTAGAAGAGAGTGGAGACTCTGGTTGTGTATGCCCCCTAGAGCTAGAATCTAGAAGAGAGTAGAGACACTAGTTGTATTCGTGGAATACATAGTGGAACCCAAGTCACAAGGGAGTGTGAGCTAGGAAGAGTGGAGTAGGGAAAGGTTGCCCGAACCATTATAAATCTTGTCTACTGTTTTTCATTTTCACTTTTATTATCTTATCGTTTTCCATTTGTTTCATTAAAGGGGCTTAAATTAAATCGGGGTAAAATCTTTAATTAAAGTTTTAAATTTTTTTAATACCCAATTCACCCCTCCCCTCTTGGGTAATTGCCATAAACTTGGGACCAACAATTAGTACCCAAAACATTCTAAAATTGAGTTGTTAATCATCAAAACATAAATTGTGCTTAATTTGCCTTCAATTCCAACAAGAAATACTAATATGCAAATTCTGGAATTCTACACCTTTTTATTGATTGGCTTATGTGTAAAAACTCTCGTTGTATAATTATCTTATCATTATAAAAATTATTTAATACACTTATGAATTTAATATGTTATATGGGAGTATTAGTGTGCTAATTGTAGAATTCTACACTATTATAATAAATGAATTCCAGCCAAACATGAATTTTTTTATAAATAGTAATTTCATAAGAAGTCAAATCATGTGAAAATATCTTGACCAATGTATTGAATTATCTTCGAAGATCAAAAATTCCGGTTGGTATGTGATGTTGTGTTCTTAATGGTTTATTATATGTCATCTATTGTTTTGTTCTCAAGTAGGTATTTCTACAAACAAATTTGAAAAATTGGCATCCCTTATAGGTTGGGACTATTACATGCAACATCTACTCCTACCTACGATACTTAAAAAAGATTTCAAAAAAATTAGGAAGTTCAAAAATTATACACCATCGAAAGGAGTGCAAATCTATGCCTAAGATTCATTCGCATAGTTATGTTATTCTTATAAAAATTAAAAATTATTTATAAGCGACTTACAAAATTAGTTTGTTTTATAGAAATATTATTATGCTAATTTTGAAAGTCTACACTATTTTAATGATTGATTGGACTTTGCATAGAAGATCTAGTTGCATAGTTATCTAAAAAATTGATTTAATCAAAATTATTAACTTGGTATGCTATATGGAAACATCATTTTTTTAAAAAAAATTTTATGCGACTATTAATCTAATTGTATTTAACATGTATATCAATTTTTATAAATTTTGAAAAATTTTAAATATTTTTTCAAATTTTTAAGACTCAGCAGCATTTTAAGGTACTTATTAGGCTTCGAAATTTTGAAAGAATAAGAGTTGTATAATGTAACAAGGGAACTAATAAGAGTAAAGAAAATAATGATAAAATAGACGTAATGTTGCGACCTTGGAAAAATGTAGATAATAATTGAAAAATGTAAATGACATTAAATGATATACTCCAGCAACAAAAGCCTACTTCCCAATGGCACAGAGAAGGCCTGTGATTCTAACTTTCCAAGTTTGACTCGTCAAACATGAGGACGATGACCATAAGCCATTTCCTTTATAAAAGGAGAGAAGGCTTCCAAGTCTCGAGAAAATATTGGATTTTGATTTGAAAGGGTAATTGAGTATCATTGATTATGAGGCTCCATTATGCAAACAATATATGCCTTTTCTTACTTAGCTGTGGCTTGTATTGTTGTGAAGGGTGTTGGGCTGAAGAAAGAAGGCTTCTTCTATAGATCAAAGACTCCATCCCAATGCCTATAAAGAACATTTATCCATTGTGGTCGTGGGTAGGTGAGAATTGCTGCAAATGATCCGCTGTGGGGGAGCCCAAACCATGGGAAGCCATCCCTGCAATTTTCTCATAGGAAGCCTGATATGCGCCGTTTATTTTTATTGAACGGTTTAGATGTGTTGGGGCATTTTTAGTGTGGAAAAAATTTTGAGGGGACAGCTGTAATCAGGCTCATTTCCACTTGCACTTGTGAGCTTTCCTCCTGTCTCTCTTTTTTCCTTTCCTACCACACCTTCTCTCTTCCTCCCGCACTGGTAGTTGCGAAGACAGAGGCGACGAGCAAATGACTATCAATATTTGGTGGGTTCCCTTCTCGTCAGAAATAGAAGAGTATGAGCAGTGGCGAACCATCGACATTGAGATCCATCGGCGTTGAGATATTGACAAAGGCAGTTGATGGGTTTTCTTCTCACTAGAAACAGAAGAAGCAAGCAGGGAGTCTTCAGCCAGTCGTAGAAGAACCATTGAAGTTGTGACACTAATTGACAATGAAGAAGAAAAGAAGCATTTGTGCTTTTCAGATTTGAGTGACTAGAGAATAAATCTGGTTTGACGAGTTAGGCATTTGGCGATGAGCTATCAGTCGGTTCTGATCGATAATCTAGCGGCCGACAGCCGGTGAGTTTTAAGGAAGGTGTGGCGACTGGCAGCTAGGGTTTGGTTGGGAAGTCTATAGAAGGCGATGCACTGAGTAGATATGTTGTGACAAATAGAAACTTTGTTTGAATTAGGGTAGATTTGTTTTGATCAGATCTAGTGATTCGGGTGTCCGATTTGGGTAATTCAAAAGTTATTTTCTATGTTTTCAGGTATCTTGAATCACGTGGATGGTTCAGAGCGGACAAATTCAGCTTACTAAATCGTGAATACAAATAATTATGTGGACATTTAAAATATATTTTAGTTTTAAAAGTAAATAAAAATAATATAATTATTATCAACATAAACCTAAATAAAAAATACTCATTTTTATTTTGTTAATCATTTATATTATGTTTCATAATAAGGATTAAAGTAGAAGTAAATCAAGTGAATTAAAATTATTATCTCCAACAACTAAAAAAAATAATTTTCTACCCTTTTGAAGATACTTAATTATAATCCAGTCCCAAAAAGTCATATATGTTTATTTTGTTCATTTAAATCTAAATTAGCTTAATCCAAAAAATTGATTATGTTTTTAATTTTTATCTTATATCAAATTAAATTATTTTCATTTTATTTTTATTATTTTTAGCTTCTGTTTTGATTCACATAAATTTTATAATAAAAAGTACATACACTATAATTTTTATTATTAAATAATTTAGATATTTTTATTTAAATGTAATTAAAAATAATTTATATATGTTTCTTTTTAAACAAAATTAACTTATGTATTGTTTAAAATTTTATTGCATTTAATTTAAATTAGTTATTATTTTAATTATAGATTTGTGTATTTATTTAGTTTAAAATAATTTAATTAAAAATCAAGGTTTGCATGGTTCAAAAATGAATTATTAAGTATATATCCTTTGTAAAATATATAAATTTATGAATATTTTAAAAATCTTAAAATTAAATGTTGTTAGATGCAGTTAAATCCTGTTAAATGCAGTGTTTTGAAAACCGGACCGAACCGGGCGGTCGGACCGTGAACCGGTCACGTCCCGGTTCGTCACTGTTACCGGTTCAACCGCGGTCCGACCACCGGTTCGGTCCGGTTGAACCGGAAAAAACCGGGAACCGGTCACAAAACCGGTTCAGTGACCGGTCCGGTTTTCAAAACATTGGTTAAATGTTGTTAGATTTAGATAAATTTTATTAAATCCTATTATATGGTTTTAAATTCTATAATTAAGATATAAATGACCTTATATGAGACTTAAGATCATCTTACAAGTGTTAAATTAAGATTAATTTATTAAGGATATGTTTAGCAATGGTTAAAAAGTGTCAAGTTAAAACTTTTTAATTTAAAACTTTTTATTCTCCATAACTATTATATTTTTAATTATTTTTTCACATTTTGCTATACAACTACCCTACTTTTCAATCATTTTTACACAACTACTCACGCAACTAACCTATTTATTTTAACTTTATCATCTTTACTAGTCATCATTACCCCTATCAGATTACATCATTTAACAACTTTTACTCTTCAAAATTTTTTATCAAAAGTTTTACTTATTCCCAAACACACCATAATATTAAAAATTAGATTCAGTTAGATACCGTTAGATGCTATTAGATTCAGTCAGATGCTGTTAGATATGGTTAGATTCTGTTAGATGTTGTTAAATACTATTAGATGCTATTAGATTCGGGTGGATTTCATTAAACCTTATTATTCTAAGTTTTTTATGTAATTATGATATAAATGACCTTATAAGGAGCTTAAGATCATATTACAGGTATTAAATTAAGATTAACTTAATAATATAAAAATAAGATTCCATTAGATGTCATTAGATGCTGTTAGATACTGCTAGATCTAGGTAGATTCTGTTAGATGTCATTAGATGTTGTTAAATGCTGTTAGATTTATATGGATTTTATTAGATCATATTATTTGGTTTTAAATTATGTAATTAAGATACACATGACCTTATAAGGGGCTTAAGATTATATTTCATGTGTTAAATTAAGATTAACTTATTAATATAAAAAATTAGATTCAGTTATATGTCGTTGGATGTTGTTAGATCTAATTAGATGCTGTTAGATATCGTTAGATGTTGTTGGATATTATTGGATTTAGGTGGATTTCATTAAATTTTATTATCTGAGTTTTAAATTATGTACTTGTTATATAAACGACCTTATAAGGGGCTTAGATTATATTACAGATATTAAATTAGGATTAACTTATTAATATAAAAAATTAGATTCCATTAGATACCGTTAGATGTTGTTAGATGCAATTAGTATTCATTAAATGCTATTAGATGTCGTTAGATGTTATTAAATACAGTTAAATTTAAGTAATTTTATTAAATCATACTAACTAAGTTTTAAGTTCCGTACTTTTGTATAAATGACCTTATAAGGAGTCTAGGATTATATTACAGGTGTTAAATTAAGATTAACTTATTAATATAAAAAATTAGATCCGGTTAGATATTATTAGATACTATTAGATGTTAATAGATGTCGTTAGATGCTATTAGATGTCGTTAGATGTTGTAAGATGTCGTTAGATGCTATTAGATTTTATTACACTCGAAAAATAAAAAATATTATTAAATTTTCAAAATTTCAGAAATAAATATTGAAATTGTTATATTTGAGAGTACCTTAAGGGTGTGTTTGTTTGGGGCCAAAACTTGTCAATTAAAACTTTTCAACCCAAAACTTTTCTCTCTTCATAACTACTCTATTTTTAATTATTTTTCATATTTTTTTTTATACAAACTACCCTACTTTTCAATCATTTCTACATAACTACCCATACAACTAACCTATCTATTTTAACTTTATTCTCTTTACTCCTCATCATTACCCCTATTATATCACATCATTTTCTATCAATTTGACAACTTCTACCTCTAAAACTTTTCATAAAAAATTTTACCTCCAACCAAACACACCCTAATTATATGAATTTTAAATAATATAACATAATTTCTTATATAAAATATATTTTTTAACTTTACCAATTGTAATGAAATCTTATTAAAAAATAATATTTTCTACACAAATATTTTTCAAAAATGTCAAATAATAAAAAATTATGTCTACATATGTTTTAGTAGTTGGTCTACCAAATAAATGGAAGAGATTGAGATTTTGTATATATATAATACAACTTTATCAAAAAACCAAATATACTTACATTTTCAAACAAATATACTTACACTATAAAGTTACCACAAGTCCTTTTTTCTTTTTTTTCTCATGGGAACATCTTCCTATGGGTGGCCCCTTGGCTGTGGGATGTAAGATGTCCTCAAATTTATCCCCGGATCATGATCACAATCATGTGGTGTTAAGAGCCCTAGTCATTGGAAGCTATTTCCGCGCTTTTTGCGCGGGAAGCCTGCTGCCCGCCGTTCAATTTCATGAGAGCCAACCTATGGGAAGTGCTCCTTGTGTCTTTCTTGTAGGAAGCCTATTACCGCTGTCCAAACATGCTAGATGGTTGAGATGAGAGTGGGCATTTTCAGAACATGAAAAAAATCAAAAGATACCTAGTCGTACTCAATGCCTTTTGATAGGGGCTCTTTGTGCACGAAAGGGTGCAAGGCAAATGGGTTGGAATTGGTCGGATAAATTGCTTGGAAAATCAGAGAGAACAGAGGGTCGTGCGATAGCTTGATTATCAAGAGACGGGAATGCTAGACTTGAATTTTCGGATATGTGATTGTGTATGTTTCTGCTATTTTTTTTAGATTCATGATTTTATAGTCAACATTTTTCATAACTGGATTCGAGGAGGACTGAATTGCTTGGAACGGCAGATAATCTGCTTTTGGAGGAGGTGCTCCTATGGTGGTTTGATGCCGTTGATTTTTACTAGAATTTTTTGAGAATTTTTGGGTTAATGTCTATGGGTCCTGACGAAAGAAATGGTTGGTAGATATTGCCGTTGCGCTTAGCTGGAAGTAGCCATGGGATGGTTGAATCCTGATCTCTTCTTAGATCGTGGCTACTTGCGGATGGCCGAAAATGAGGAAGATGGCAGGGGCATCCTTCTAATATTGTCACTCTATTAGGTGGTTCTAATTATCCTATTGACGTTGTTGGTGATGAGAATCTGAAAACCCAACAACAGTCATGCCTGCCTCTCATCATGCTGTGACGATAATAATGGAACACCGAGATGGTGCTTGGTGATCTAGCGATGTAGCTTCTAGTCATGCGCACCTAATCTGCTTTGGATGATCTTCACCTTTAAAAATACGTAAACAATCTTAAAATAACGTGATGGGTTCAAAAATGTTGTAGGCTGCAACGTAGCAACTTATGTATTATCGAGAATGGGAATGTTCTTATGGTTTTAATAGTAGATACTATATAATCTGATATATATATATATATATCTTTTATAATTTATTGTTATAATTCAAAACATGAAAAAAAAGGAATGTGACCATTGTCTCATCAAAAGCATATTTTTAAATAATTTTTAATGCAATAGTTAATATAAGTGTATCTAATTTATGAAAAAAAGTTTATTATTTTTGAAAATGTACATATTTATTAACCGTATTTAATTTATAAAAGAAGTTTTATCATTTTTGAAAATGTATATATATTAAATTTTGAAAATGACCAAATATCAAAGGAGAAAGATTTAAGCGGTGGTTACATATTTATAAAAAATTAGTTGTTTCACCCGGCTTGAAGCCGTTAGATGTCGTTAGATATTGTTAGATGTTATTAAATGCCATTAAATTAAGATGAATTTCATTAAATCCTATTATCTGGATTTAAAATTCTATAGTTAAGGTATAAATGACCTTATAAGAGGCTTAGAATCATATTACGGGTGTTAAATTAGGGTTAACTTATTAATATTAAAAGTTAGATTCGTTTAGATGTCGTTAGATGCTGTTCAATATCGTTAGATTCGGTTAAATGTAGTTAGATGCTGTTAGATGTAATTAGATGTTATTACATATCATCAGATTAAGGTGAATTTTATTAATCCTATTATTTAGGTTTAAATTTTGTAATTAAGGTATAAATAACCTTATAAGTGGCCGAGGATTATATTACATGTGTTAAATTGTGATTAACTTATTAATATCAAAAGTTAGATTCGGTTAGATATCGTTAGATGTTGTTAGATATCGTTAGATCCGGTTTGATGCTATTAGATACAATTAGATGTTGTTAAACGTCATTAGATTAAGGTTGATTTCATTAATCTTATTATCTGGGTTTTAAATTCTATAATTAATCTATAAATAATCTTATAAGGGGTTTAGAATCATATTACACGTATTAAATTAGGATTAACTTATAAATATTAAAAGTTAGATGATGTTAGATGTTTTTAAATCCCGTTAGATTTCGTTGAATGCTATTAGATGCTGTTGATGTTATTAGATTAACGTGAATTTTATTAAATCTTATTATCTAGGTTTTAAATTCTGTAATTAAGGTATAAATGACCTTACAAGGGGCTTAGAATCATATTACAGATGTTAAATTATGATTACCTTATTAATATCAAAAGTTAAATAATGTTAGATATAGTTAGATCCGGTTAGATACTGTTGATGTCGTTAGTTGCTGTTAGATATCATTAAATGCTACTAGATGCAGTTAAATACGGTTAGATGCCATTAGATTAAGGTGGATTCGATTAAATCATATTATATTGGTTTTAAATTCTATAATTAAGGTATACATAACCTTATAAGGGGCGTAGAATCATATTACTGGTGTTAAATTAGGATTAACTTATTAATATCAAAAGTTAGATACTGTTAAATGTTGTTAGATCCGGTTAGATGCTATTAGATGTCGTTAGATGCTGTTAAATTCTATTAGATTAAGGTGGATTTCATTAAATCCTATTATTTTGATTTTAAATTTTATAATTAAGGTATAAATAGTCTTATATAAGGGGCTTAGAATAATATTACAGGTGTTAAATTAGGATTAACTTATTAATATCAAAAGTTAGATTCGGTTAGATGTTGTTAGATACGATTAGATGTTATTAGATATAATTAGATAAGGTGAATTTCATTAAATCTTATTATCTGGGTTTGAAATTCTGTAATTAAATTATAAATGACATTATAAGGGGTTTAGAATCATATTACAGGTGTTAAATGAGAATTAACTTATTAATATCAAAAGTTAGATACTGTTAGATGTCGTTAAATCTAGTTAGATATTGTTGGAAGTCGTTAGATGCTGTTAGGTACAGTTAGATTATGTAATATCCGAAAAATAAAAAAATATTATTAAATTTTCAAATAATCAGAAATAAATATTGAAAATGTTATTTTTGTGAGTACCTTAATTACATGAACTTTAAATAATATATCATAATTCCTTATATAAAATATATTTTTCAACTTTATTAATTATAATGAAATCTTATTAAAAATAATTTTTTGTATACAAATATTTTTAAAAAATGTTAAATAATGAAAAAGTATGTCTATATATGTTTCAGTAGGTGATCCAGCAAATGAATGGAATAGATTGAGATTTTATATATATATAATAAATATTTTATCAAAAAACAAAACATAATTACATTTTTAAATAAATATACTTATGCAGTTCAAATTACCATAATACCTCTACTCTCTCTCTTTTTTTCCCCCTCATTCACGTGGGCTGCGCGCCCAATGTCATTCGACTTTTTGGGTTCGAAAGTTAGCTTTGGTACGTGAAATATTTTCTGAGGGTCGATTGGCTTTCTCTCGCACGCACTTAGGTCTTCTCCGTTTTCCCTTTTTCACCTTCTTTGGCCTAGCTCTCTTTCGTTTCCCTCCCTCACTGCCGTTCTTTCCTCCCACCCCTCTTTCCATCTCTTCTTGACCCCTCCCGCTCCCCTTCGTTGCCGGACCGCCTTTCTCCCTAGAATTCCTCTCTGCCTCTGCCTCTCAATTATTTACTGGCGACGGTAACAATTTCGTTTTCTCTATTTAGGTATTTTTCGCCACTTGCCCTCACCCCTACCCTCCTACCCCCTGTGGTATCAAACCCTCGTGGTGTACACGGCAGAGTTGAGGGCTCGATCGGATCAAAGTAAAGGGGTTGATTTTGCACCGATTTTATGACGATTCTTGCAAAGAGATAGAAGGGGGAAGATTCGTGAAGCATCTGTCGGAGAGGGGATGGATTTGAAGCGGGTAGTGATTGTGGATGACAACCCAAATGTGTGTGTTTTTCTGCCGAGGGATGCAGTTCGAGTGAGCCCGTTCATTAATGATCTCGGCAATCAAGAGCTTCAACAAGTGATGAAGTTTCTAAAGGCGAGAGATTATTTTAATGACATCCCTTCTAACTGTTGGGTCCCGAATAGATGGCACATTTGATGCAATTTTGAAAAGAAGAATAACTTGATTGAGAATAGCAAGGTTTGGAAGTTACCTCATCATTGCTTGTACATTTGGTTGAGGTGGATTGTTCTTCCAAAACTTAAGTCGTGTTTAAGCATAGCAAGTCCTCTTCTTGCTCGATTCCTGCCATGCAACATATTCTTGCACAGTTGGCTGCATCATTTTCGTCGGTTGAAGAGCTGCATGTTGATGAAGTCTCCTCGTTGACGAACATGCCTCTTCCTCTTGGCCTTTGGTATTTTCTTCTTTCATGACTCTCCTTTGGCCTTTCTTCTGGCGTAGGACAATGCAGGTTTTTATTTCAAAGCTATCTAGAGAATGAAGGAGCATGAATTGCAAAAGAAAGGGGGAGTTGAGCAAAATAGCAATGATAACTTTAATCAAAGGTAAGTGAAGGTATGTTGCTCTCCCAAAGAAACTAATAAAACAAGTGGTACCATAGTCAAAATAATTAATAAAGAAATTATTGCGCTTATTGATCATATGCTTGACTCAAAATGAAAGATTAGTATGAAAAGGGGGAGAAAGAGTGTAGTATGAACCTATCTTTTAAAGCCTCATTTGTACTACCTATTTTATATGTCCCATTGAACCTCATTGTGCTACCTTTTTGTATTGATTGACAAAAAGGGGGAGAGAGTATGGGAATATCTTAAAGAGAATAATATTGCATATAACTTAGGGGGAGAAGTATTTCCATGAAAAGAATATATATTATTACGCTTATTGATGAAAATCATGATCTTCATATATACACATTTGTGTTTCATTTGAGAAAGGAAGATATTTCAATTAAGTTTTGTCAATCATCAAAAAGGGGGAGATTGTTGAGATTATTGATCATGTGCTTATCGAATAGAATGGTTAATTTGATTTTGATGATTAACAAATAATTGAAATATCATTAAAAAGGATCTAACACATTTGTCTAAGTGTTCTCAGATGTTTTGTCTCAAATTATGTGTATAAAAATGAGAATGTGAAATAATTTAAGTTTCAAGAGTTTTAGTTCATGAATTGCAAGTTCAGCAAAGTGAAGTCTCAGCCCAAGTCGACTTCACTTGCGACTTGGGTGAAGTCCCAGACCCAAGTCGACTTCGCCTGCGACTTCGGACAGACAGCAAAGTGAAGTCTCATCCGAAGTCGACTTCGCCTGCGACTTGGGTGAAGTCCCAGACCCAAGTGGACTTCACCTGCAACTTCGAAGGCAAAATTCTGGACAGCAAGTTTTTACAAGGCGAAGTCGCATCCCAAGTCGACTTCACCCATCCGAAGTCGACTCCACTCATCCGAAGTCGACTCCACTTGCGACTTCAACATGTAACGGTCGAAAATCCGAACGTTGGAGCTCTAGATGCGCGTGAACCTCCACTCCAACGGCTAGAACCTTTTTCCCTCTATATATACCATTGAAGGATGAACGTGGAGAAAAGAGAGAAGGAGGAAAGAAAGAGAAAAACACAAGTTGAGCTTCCATCTTCAAATATTCAAGTGTGTTGAAGTCATTTGATTAACTATTGAAGTTCCAAGTGCTACAACTTCCAAGTGCGCTTTCAAGTTTATCATCTCTACATGACAAGGAGCTTCCGGTGCTTATCGAATACACATTGTAAAGTGTAAATTCTCTTTTGTTTATTTTGTTTTGTGTTATTGCCTTGAATCGGTATTGGAGACCGAATTCAAGAAGAAGCAAAACAGGGGGTTGGTTTGAGTTTGTCTCACTAACGGGTTTTGCTTGATTGGTTGGAGTTTGTCTCACCAATCGTTTGGACTTGGTTGGTTGGAGTTGGTCTCACCAACAAGTGATTGTTGTATATGCCCCCTAGAGCTAGAATCTAGAAGAGAGCGGGTGCTCTAGATTGTATTGAAAATACAATAGTGGAACCCAAGACACATCGGGTGTGTGCTTGGAAGAGTGGAGTAGGGAAGGTTGCCCGAACCACTATATATCGTTGTCTCTTGTTTGGTTTGATTGTTTACATTTTTATATTCCATTTGCACCCTCTCATTCTATCTCATATCACGTTTCATCAAGGGGATTGAAATTATAAGGGGTTAAGTTTTAATTTACCAAAGGATTTTTCAAGAACCCAATTCACCCCTCTCCTCTTGGGTTTTGCCATAAACTCGGGGCCAACACTAACGACCAGGTACGGGTGCGACTGTGGGCGCGTTGAAGGATGTGGCCCAACTGCGGAAGCCGGTGCCATCGTTGCCGTAGAAGAAAACTCCGGGCTCTGCTGGGAGATACCATGGCGTTGCTCTTGCAGCTAAGTAACAGTGTTTCTTCCCTCTCGCTTCCTTTTCTCATACTTAATTTTGGTTCTTTTTCGAAGCTATCAAAAGAAGTAATTAAACCAGAGAAAGCAAAGTTTTTGTTTCTTCGGTCTCTGTCTTCCTTCTTTTATCATTTTTTTCTTTGTACTGTGGAGTGAATTTGCAGTTGCAGATGAAATGAAGTGGAAATTCGAAATAAGTTTGGTTGCTTCTGGGTTTTGATTTTATGTTTCGGTGGATTTTTTCTTATTTATTT
Organism: Annona cherimola; assembly: GCA_030490835.1. Classification (NCBI taxonomy): domain Eukaryota; kingdom Viridiplantae; phylum Streptophyta; class Magnoliopsida; order Magnoliales; family Annonaceae; genus Annona; species Annona cherimola. The sequence goes on from CM059976.1 coordinate 52,521,302, forward strand.
TGCCATATGTGAAAAGGAAGAGAAAAATCTTCTTGTTTAGACGGTTTTTATTCCCATCCGTTCATTCTTGTGAGATTTGGTTGGTCTTCGATTTGTTTGATTTCTTGAATAGAAATAGTTATTTGTTAGATCTAGGACATAGCTTTGGCACCGTAACAGCTTGTCAAGGAATTTTCACTTCTGGGCTTTATTTCCTGGTTTTGCTTCAGCTTTTTAAAGTTTGAAGCTGAAAATAGAGGGAGGAAACTGAGATGATTTTTGTCAACCGGTACCTTCTGTTGTAGGACTTATATTAGGCATGGCGTTTGTAATTTTGATTTATTATCACTCTATGTGCTTGTTATTGGGAATTTCGATGGATACATGATGAAGATCTTACATGAATTTTGCAGGTTGTTGATATGCTTGTTGTTTCTTTTCGTCTTACATTTTTGTTTGTACTCCAATCTGGTCTTGCTGATCCAGTTCGTGGTTTCAATTGCTGTTCTATTTTTCCTTATGAATTTTATTTTGTATGTTGTTGCCTAATGAAGAATCATTTTATTTTAATTTTTGAGTCGCCATGTAGGCATGGTTACTGAATTTACCTCTTATCTGTAGGAAGTTCTTATTTTTCTTGAAATTTCTGTTATCTTTGTCTAGTTTTGTTCTCAACAAGGAGAATGAAGGGATTAATTTTTTTGTTCTTTTTCCTGGAACAGTGCATGGTTGTTGGGTGGCCTTGAGTCCGCTCATTCAGAAAGAACACGATGGCAATAAACCCATTAAAGAATAGTGATGATGCAGAGGGAAAGTTAGGGAGTTGGGTGCCTGTATGTGAAAGTGAATATGGATGGGGCTCCATATCTAAGGAAAGTGGACCTCAGAACCTACTCCAACTACACAGAACTCTCTTCTGCACATGAGAAGATGTTCAGCTGCTTTACCATAGGTGAGCCCCGCTTTGTTTTCTTTTTTCCTTTATTCTTTCTTTTTTAAAAAAAAAACAAAATATGAAGTTTTAATCCCATGCGCTTAAAGAGATCTTTTCATGGAAGCGATGTTGAATTTTGCATTATTAGGTATATGCCAACGGGTTCTATGCTTTATCTGATCATATCGTCATCATTTATATGTACATAAGGCATCACGAATTTCCTTTATTTAGCTCAGATATGGTATTATTTTTGTTTTTGGCAATAATACCCTCATGGGCATTAGCTCATCATGCTACTATTGGATCATCCCTTGTGAATTATTCAAGAAATTTAGGGAGTGTAAAAGTGCCTATTTTCTTCCAATGCTACACTTGCCTATCTCTAAATATCATATTTTTTTATCATTATTTATGTTTTTGAATCACTATTATTCGTCTTCCTGTCAAAAACTTCAAACTGGATGCATTGCGGAGAATTCTTTATATGGGGTGGGCCAGTTTGTTATCTTCTTGTGTTTCGATCCCATGCAGTGCGAAGAGCAGTGGAGAAGTGCAAGAACCGATTACATGATCTTTGTTGAAGTCTTGAGTAAAGCGAAATGTTATATATGGACCCATTCTTAGCTGAAAGGATTAGAAGGGGGTTTGTATTACAAAGGAAGGTCCCTTTCTCAAACTGAAGGCGTAGAAAGGGTTTTAAGTTGGGACTGTTTTGTATTTCCTGTTTCTATATTTTTACGGGCTTGCTGTTATTACAAAGACAAAAACTTGTTCTAGGTAAGGCTTGTAGAGATCATCATCATCATCATCCTCTTTTAGATTGTGTCTATGTTTTCTGTTTGTCTGTCGTGCAGTTCGTATATGTAAATGTTTGGTTTGCTGTATTGCAAATGGTCGTCTGTTTCTCGTGTTTCTTTGTTGAAGATGATGGATACAGATCCTTTTTTTATGGGGAGGAATTTCCTCGTCGAATGATAACTAATGTTCTATATTCTTGTGATTTTTAATGGATTGGATTTTCTTCCTTATTTTGGCATGATATATTGAATTTTAATTATATTGGATGCATGCAGTCCCTGATTGATATGAAGCTAAACATCCTCTTCTAAGCTAAGAACCAAAATTGTATCTGGCCTCTCCTGCGGAGTGGTTAGTGACAAGGGTTAAACGGTGACCTTAATCTGTTCCTGAGAATGATACATGATATGAGCATGGTGCAATAAGTCTCATTTATGGAAGGTGCAAGCCTCGAGGTGTGGCAAAAATTGCCGCTAAAAATTAACATTTGGGTTTTAAAGTTCTTCAAAAATTTGGGGTTGAAGCTGTGGCAATTGTTGTTAATTCAATGGGTTTCGTCTCAAATTGAAATATGATTTTATTTTGATATTTGTATTATTGTGAAATGATTAAAACATACATATAATTTTTTTTAAAAAAATAAGATAGCCGGGTGTTAACTTTTTTATTCTAATCTTTCATTTTTCATTCTCTTCTAACGCAAACACATCTTGAACCCCCCAATTATCCAAGTGCACTCTACTAACATTTCCAAAAAAAATGTTATTATATGTTAGTAATAGAAAAAGTTGAAGGAAAAAGTATATAGAAAATAAAAAAAATACCTATTACATTTTTTAAATAAAAAATTATTTTTAACATGCAAACTGCTAAAAGTAAAGTGAGAAAAGAAAAACAGGGTAAAGTAAGAAAGTGGTGGAGAAAAGACAAGTGGAGATAAGTGGGAAATGAGAAAGGGGTAGAGGACAAGCAGGAAGCGGGTTGCGGTGTACGTAAACTCGTTCGTTTTTTTTATTAAAAACCGTCCGACCGGTCGAATCCGGTTCGACCGCATATTCATGTTCCACCGCCGGTTTGTCTGTTTGGACGGTTTTATATAAATAAACCGAACTGAAAGGTATTGAACTGGAAACCGGCCGGTCCAGTCTAGTTCTTACAACACTGGTATTTGGTTGGAAATAAAATTTTTTGATTAAAAGTTCTTCAAATAAAAGTTGTCAAATTGATAGAAAGGGGTAATGATGAGATATAAAAAAAATAAAGTTAAAATAAATAAATTAGTTGTATGGGTAGTTGTGTGGAATTAAAAAGTATAGTTGTTTGTATAGAAAAATGTGAAAAAATAATTAAAAATAAGAGAGTTATGGAAAGTGAAAAATTTTAAATTGAAAAGTTTTAGTTAACATTTTTTGTGTCCAACCGAACCCAACCTAAAAATATATAATTGAGTTGTTCATGCAATACAATCCAACGACTTAGATGGCCAGATCTAAAAAAATCTGAATGACCACAGATGGGCTTTTCATGGTTGCTGCTGCCTAGAATTGAAAGACATTAATATATCTAGAAAAATCTATCTACTAAGTTATCTTTTTACTCTAATTTGTTGACTTTCAAGGACGGGCATGGGGATGGGTTCCCCTTGGTAGACGATAACCATGAACGACCCTTGGAGGAGAAGAATAGATTTTCTGGTGGTCTAGTGGATTGCCTAAATTCGTGCACATGTAGATTGTTATTTGCAATATAAAGCATTCAAAATATTTTTACAAAAATTCCTCAATAATGTAATAGACTATCCAAATTATGTAAATATATTTTTTGAAAAAATATAAATGTCACTAGTTATTGCATCAAAATGTCAATTTCAATGTAATTTTTCTTAAAATAAAATAAAAAATGATATAAAGATAACTACAAAATGGTGTAATTTTTTTTATAAAGTTTCTATTTAATATGAATATTTTATTAAAGTAATGATTGTATATTGATGGAATTTGATTTAAATTAATGATTATTTTTATTTAAAATTATTATTTTAATTTTAATTATAACTAAAGATAAAAATTAACATTGACATAAACTTTATTTAAATTTAAATTTTATTTAATTTAAATGAATTCTTATTTGTATAAACATTTATTATTTTTTAGCTTGCATTTTTATTTTCATAAATTTTGTAATAAAAGAGCATGGGCAATATAAGTTCTATTAATAAAAAATTTAAATATTTTTCATTTAAATTTAATGTGATTAAATTTAGATATTTATTTACATTATATTTAGATACGGTTAGATGCAGTTATATGCAATTAGATATAGTTAGATGAGATTAGATGCTTTTAGACGGGGTTAGATGTAGTTAGATTTAGGCAAATTTTATTAAATCATATTATTTGAGTTTTAATTTTGGATATTAAGGTATAGATTACCTAAAAAGGTGCTTATGATCATATTAAAGGTGTTAAACTAAGGTTAATTTATTAATATAAAAATTAGATCTTATTAGATGTGATTAGATGCGATTAGATGTAGTTAGATATGATTAGATGTAGTCAGATCTAGTTAGACATAGTTAGTTGTAGTTAGATTTAAATAGATTTTATTAAATCATATTATCTAAGTTTTAATTGCAGATATTAAGGTATAAACAACCTAATTATGAGCCTATAATCGTACTATAAGTGTTAAATTAGGATTAACTTATTAATATAAAAAATTAGATTTAATTAAATGTGACTAGATGCGGATAGACATAGTTAGATGAGGTTAGATGCAGTTACATGCAGTTAAGCATAGTTTGTTTGCAGTTAGATTTAAGTAGATTTTATTAAATAATATTATTTGAGTTTTAATTTTAGATATTAAGGTTTAAATGACCTAATTAGGAGCCTATAATCATATTATAGGTGTTAAATTAGGATTAACTTATTAATATAAAAATTAGATCCAATTAGATGCGATTAGATGTTATTAGATATGATTAGATGGGGTTAGATACAGTTACAAGCAATTGGACGTGGTTAGATATGATTACATTTAAATAGATTTTATTAAATAATATTATCTGAGTTTTAATTTTAGATATCAAGGTTTAAATGACCTAACTAGGAGCCTATAATCATATTATAGATATTAAATTAAGATTAACTTATTAAGCTAAAAATTAGATCCAATTAGATGCGATTAGATACAGTCAGATACTGTTAGTTGTTATTGAATGTAGTTAGACACAGTTAGATACAGTTACATACGGTTAGACGTTGTTAGATGCGGTTAAACTTAAGTAGATTTTATTAAATCTTGTTATCTAAATTTTAATTTCGAATATTAAGGTATAAATGACCTAATTAAGAGCCTAGAATCACATTGTACGTGTTAAATTAAGATTAATTTTTTAATATAAAAATTAGATGCGGTTAGTGTAGATAGATGTGATTAGACACGGTTAGATGTAGTTAAATTTAAGTGAATTTTATTAAATCATATTATCTAAGTTTTAATTTTGAATATTAGGGTATAAATGACCAAATTAGGAGATTATATCATATTACAAGTGTTCAATTAGGATTAACTTATTCATATAAAAAATTAGATACAGTTAGATGCTGTTAGATAGAGTTAGATATGGATAGGTTAGGTGTTATTAAATTTAATTACAACCATTAAACTCTGTCAATTAAACTTTAATATGTACCGAGGGCAAAAACGACATTATAAAGAGTACAAAATCAAATCACGAGTGTTAAATCATAATTAACATATATAAAATGAAAGTTAGAAGTGGTTAGATGCAATTAGATTTGGTCAGATGCCGTTAGATGCAGTTAGATACGGTTAGATGTGATTAAATTCGGTTAAATCTGGTTAGAAGTAGTTAGATGCGGTTAGATGTGAAAAATAAAAAAATATTATTTAATTTTCAAAAATTCAAAAATAAATATTGAAATTGTTATCTTTGAGAGTACCTTATTTATAGGAAATTTAAATAATGTAACATAATTTCTATTAGAAAATATATTTTTGACTTTACTAATTTTAATGAAATCTTAGTAACAAAATAATATTTTCTACAAAAATATTTTTACAAAATTTCAAATAATGAGAAAATATATTTATATATTTTAGTAGTTAATCCACCAAATGAATGGATTAGATTTTATATACATTTATTTTATGGAAAGGACAACTTCTATCCCTCCAACCTCTAAATATGAAAGGTATCAAAGGTAAAAGGGATAAAGCAGTCATGATATATTGTTGCTAAAAAATTATCTGTATAAAGTTTTTCCTGAAGAAAGTATAGTGGGTTAGAGCACCATACTTGTTCAGACAAAAGATTAAATAAGACAAAAGATTAAATAAAACAAAATCAGCAAGAAGATGAGCATCAGAGTTTCCCAATCTCATGACATGGTGGAATGAGATGGATTGGGCTTGTGAGGAAAATAACCGTATGTGTGAAATAATCGTCCCCACCGGAGCATGAATAGACTGCTCATTAACTAAAAAATCGGTAAGAATTAAAGAATTTGATTCCATCTGCAGTTGTTGAAGTTGTATTTCTAAAGCCCATGTCACCCCCAACCACATGGTCGTATCTTCCATTCTTAATGATTCCAAAATTCCAACTTGAGTCCATCCTTTGGCGGCACTAAAGAAACCCCGTGAATCTCTAATGACCGCAACAAACCCCGTACAATTTTTGTGGAGGTTCCTTCTTCCATCAACGTTAAACTTGAATTTTCCCTCATCTGGCTTGGTCCATATAGGAACGAGAGGTTTATCAATTAAATTTGATCCTCTGAGGTCTAACACCCTTCAATACTGATCTTGAAAGTTGATGCACTATTCTTTGACATCCAAAAGCACGGGTTGAATACCTTCTTCCCCAAGTTGATTTCTCAAAAACCACACACACCAAAAAAGAGAAGAAAGAGAACAAACTCATCAGTGTTTTATGTGGCGATGAACGCTCGAAAGATGCCCGAGATTGATATCCATTCATCCGTGAGGAGATAGTTACCAATGATGTTATGACATTTTGACTAGATTAATTCATAGGCAACAAAAAGATGGAATATGTGTTCCTCTGCTTTTCTAAAAAAAAGGCATAAAGTGTGCACCAGGATTCCATGTAGCAGAAAATTTAGAAAGGTGGGTAGGGCATCCTTAAATAGTTGCCAGCAGAAAATAGGACTTTGCTTGGGAGCTTGATGTTCTAAATGAACTTGTAAATTTCCTGATCAAGAACATGTCTAGTTACCCGACTCTCCAATGGGTGGTCAGATATTTTTCTCAAAAGTTTATATGTAGATCTTACATAATATTGTCCGTTAGGTTCAAGCTCCCAGAAATAGTAATTGTCTTCTGCTTTATTTGGAAGCAGATTAGAGTAAATGATCTGTCGCCCTTATTCACCCAATGCTTGTAATAAAAAGGTGTCCTTCCATTGGCCAGTTTGCTTACTGGGGAAGAAACTGACCATTACATCATTGGGGATGTGAACAGGTAACGCGTTAGCCTTATGAAGGGGGCTAGGACGCCACTTATCACTAAAAAAGCCACCTGTTTCCCGGTACCAATGCACCAGCAGTACCCACTGAGAAACACATTTTTGGCTTTAAGAATGCTTTTCCATGTGAAAGCGTCTGTTGCCTTCTCCGTGCAGGTCCATAGATTTCCATTGTTGAAGTATCTAGCCTTAAGAGTGGTATAACAGAGAGAATCAGTCTTTAAGGCAAGTCTCCGCACCTGTTTAGCAAGAAGGGCATAGTTGAAAGTGATAAAATCTCGAAAGCCTAGTCCCCCTGCAACCTTAGTATTGCACATATCTTTCCATGCTACCCAGCTCATCTTTAGTGTTTCATCCTTCTCGCCCCCCAAAATCTACTAAGCATGCATTCAATTTCATTGCAAAAACTTTTGGAGATGAGGAAAATACTCATAGAATATGTAAGAATAGCCTGTGCTACAACTTTATCTCCTTACCTCCCCACGAAAGTAGCCGACCTTTCTAGCCTTGAATTTTTCACCAAATTCAATCATTTAGATCTTTAAACATATTCTTTTTTGATCTCCCTAGCCAAGCAGGAAGCCTCAAATAGGAATGGATTTCCTGACTAGAGGAGCCAATCACACTCTTAATGGAATTCCTTTTGAGTTAGCTGCTGTTGGAACTGAAGAACAGTGCAGTCTTGTTTATGTTAAGGGCCTGTCCAGAGCACTCGTTGTATTGCTTAAGGATGTAAATCAAATGCCTTGCATGAATGTCAGTTGCCTCGGTAAAAAATGATGACAATATCAGCAAAGAAAAATGGGAATGAGTAGGTCCTTGAGGACTTAGGTTCATGCCCTATAACATTTGTTAATGTTGTGCTTGAGAAATAAAGAGTGAAATGTTGGAAAATAAGGCAAATTAAGCATAATACATGTTTTGATGATTAACAACTCAATTTGAGAAGTATTAAGTACTAATGAAGTTACTAAGTATTTCCAAGGTCAAAGTTCAAAGATAGCAGGTTAAGTTGCAACCCCAAGTCGATTCAACCTTCGACTTAAGTCAAGTCCACACCCAAGTTGACTCCAGGAACGACTTTAGATGATAAAAAATTGACAAAGGTGAAATTAGGACTTGGAGATAGGTGAAGTCGCAACCGAAGTCGACTCTGCATGCGACTTAAGTGAAGTCGCAACCCCAAGTCAACTCCATCTGCGACTTGGGTGAGCCTCAGCTGTAGACTTCGAAAAACGTCAGAGTTAGGTCGCATTTCAAGTCGACTTCGTTATGTGACTTAGGTGAAGTCGCATCTCAGGTCAATCCAAGTATGCGACTTGGATGAAGTTGAACTCCCAGTCAACCCAGACCTACGACTTGGGTACAAAGCAACCTTATAATAATTCAGAGACTCTTTTGAGATAGAAATCAAAATCAAGAAGAAACGACAATCATGATTCAAGACCACAAAGGAGGATCTTTGTTTGAGAAATTGATGTATTACACAACTCAAGCTTCATAATACATATCAGAGACATCCAATGAATATCCAAGTGCTTAAGAAGGAACGAAAAGATGGCTATACACATCATGTAGATCACTTGCAAAGATTTGAAGTTCAAACAAGAGATATGGCTGGTGAAGTCGCACCTGAAGTCGACTCCACCTGCGACTTGGGTCAAGTCCGAGACCAAGTCGACCTGAGCATGGATCTTGAATTGGAAGCTGAAGGCCAAAGTCGCTCATGAAGTCGACTCCAGTCTGCAACTTGGGTGAAATCGCACCCGAAGTCGACTTCACCCTACGACTTGAACGAAGTCGCATAACAAGTCGACTCCAAATGCGACTTGGCTCGCAACGGTTGGAAAATTTTGAACGTTGGCGCATTAAATGTATGCCGCCTACCACCAAACATTCAAATTTATCTCTTATTATTTAAGGAGCTTCGAGTGAATGTAAATATGGTTGGAAAAATATTGAATGAGCTCACCTTCCACTCTCTCTAGCAATTATGTGATCTACAAGAAATTTCAAGAAGAAATCTTCGCTTAAATTGTTGAAAGCTGTCTTGTTGCATCCACAACTGCTTCTACAAGTTCTTCTGCGTGCTCAAATCTGCCTACGCAATCTGTAACGTGTAGATCTTTTGTTATTTGTTTACTTGATTTTCCCATTTAATTTGGTGTTGGAGACTAACACCAAGTGAAGGAAAATAGCGAGTGATTGAAGTGGAGCTCGTCACCACTTGTATTGAGATTGTATAAGCCCCCATGGAGCTAAAATCTAGAAGAGAGCGGGTGCTCTAAGCTGTATTGATAATACAATAGTAAAATTCAAGCCATAACAGGTGTGTGCTTGGAATAGTGGAGTAGAGAAGGTTGCCTGAACTACTATATATCACTGTCTCTTTACGTGGGTTGATTGCTTGTGTTTTACATTCCTACTGCACCCTCTTATTCTAACTCACTAGACGTTTCATCGAGGGGATTAAGCAAAGAATTTTTAATTACCTAATTCACCCCTCCCCTTTTGGGTATCGCTATAAACTCATGACCAACATAAAAGACCTTTCGCATAGATGAGAAAGAGGTATGGAGAAAGTGGGTCACCCTGTTGCAATCCCCTTTAGATGAAAAAATAACCTATTTTGTGCCCATTGACAAGAATTTGATAGTAGACAGATTGCAAATAACTCATGATCCAGTTTATCCATATTGTGCCAAAGTTCATAGTGACTATCATGTTACTCAAAAAGTCTCATTCCACATGGTCGTAGGCCTTGGACATATCCAACTCTATCGCCGACTCTCTCTCATTACCCTTCCTCCTCCATCGAAGAGAGTAAATTACATCATAGGCAATCAACATATTATCCATGATTAAATAGCCAGGAATAAAAGCACTTTATTGAGGAGAAATGACTTCATGGAGGCAACTCTTCAATCTATTCGCCAAGACCTTTGCCAGTATTTTATAGGCTACATTGCATAAACTGATGGGGCGAAAATTAGAGAGTATTTTCGTGCTAGCCTTCTTTGGGATTAGAACAATATTGGTATAGTCGAGAGCATGAAGTTGTTGACAGTGTTGTGGAGGGGTTTGAGCTTCCATGAAAGATTTACACACCATCAAGACAACATGACAGACTGTGTTCTAGTGTGTTTGGTAAAAGCCAGTAGGCATACCATAAGGGCTAGGAGCTTTCAATGGATTCATGAATTTTACTACTTTTAGGACTTCGTCCATGGATAGAGGTTGAGTAAGATTCGCCTGAGATGGACTAGATATTTGTCGTGTAACTAAACATGTTATCCTTTGGAGATTTGATAGACCCAAGCTGAAAAAAACATCTCTGAAGTGCGAGAGGGTGAGATCAAGCATTTTCTATTGATTAGTTATCTGAGTTCTACCTCTATCAATGAGGGCCTCAATAGTTGCGTCGTCTTCTGTTAGATGTCATTCTATGAAAAAAGGAGGTGTTTCTATCTCCTTGTTGGAGCCAGTGAACCTTGGCATTTTACTTCCATAACAACTATTCATTCTCCAAAGAAAGTAAATCTATTGCTGAACTCTCTTAATGACTTCGTCTCTTTGGTCAAATGGAGTCTGAGAGTTCAAATGATGTAACTCCCTTTGTTTCTCGGTTATGACCCTGCTAAGACGACCCCTTTTGTCTCTATTCCATTTAGAAAGCTCTGAACTGCATTTCTGGAGTTTTCTCAATAGAGTTTCACATGCCAAGGATCCCACCCGATTATTTGTGGCCCATATATGATCAATAATATTGTCTCCATCTTTGTCTTTGGCCCAGAATAGTTCATACTTAAAATCTCGCTTTGATATTTTCTTATCCTGCATGACATTTAGAACCAGTTGAATGGGGTAGTGATTGGACAAGGCAGTAAAGAGATGATAGACCTTTGCGAATAGGAAGGGGGTTAACCATTGTGGAGAAACCAACCAACGGTTTAATCTTGCCTCCACCCTATGCCTCCCTCTTCTATTGTTGCGCCAGGTCATGGGAGGGCTAAAAAAGCCCAAATCTAATAGATTGCATGTGTCTATCACGTTCCTACAAAGATCCATTTAATGTTTAGGTCTAGCCTTGCAACTTCTATATTCTGAAGGCCCCACAACCTCATTGAAGTCTCCCATAATGAGCCATGGTGCATCGGATTGTGTGTGGAGCTGAGAAATGAGGTTCCAGCTCTCCATTCTTCTTTGGACCTCATGATGACCGTAAAAACCCATGAATCTCCATCCTGGCATATCGGCATCAATATGGTGGTTTGAATAGCTCCTGATTTTCACCCTAAAATCCTCATTCCAAAGAAGGCTTAAGCCTCCTCTCATATCATCCGGATCCACTGCCAAGGTCTCATAGAAGAAGACCACATTGGGAGCTTTTTTCTTGACCAAGTCAAGGAGGCATCGAATTGCACGTGAGTTCCCAAATCCGTGACAATTCCGAGTAAGGAGAACTATTTATTTAGAGTGGGGCTGAGGTTTGCCCGCAGCCTCAATCTAAAAAGCTATAAGTGTTTTGCATCTCTTTAGTTGTATCACTATTGGAGTTCCTTGCCCTCCCGGCTCCTCAATGAGAGGTCTTTTAATTGGGGTAGTTGTAGTGTGATGTGTAGAGTGTGTTCTCCCTATTGGTGTTACTGACCCCCTTGCCCTACCACTTCCATTGTCTTTTTGGTAGTTAGTCCTGTCCTTTGGGTTCAACATTGGGTGGGTGAAACTCCATTAGCTATTGGGGTTCATTTGTAAGCAGCATATGCCCTTGATTTTCAAATTCCCATCCCTGTTGGAGCTCATGCATAGACTCTTTCTCCTTTACTGAAATCATTTGTTTAACTACGGCCTGCTGGGGGCATGAAAAAGTGACTCCTAACTGATGTGGATTCATGTTGAGGTTAGCGCATTTCCTTTGCTAAGAGCCTATGAGGACAGGCCCTTTGGATAGCTAAAACTATGGTTTTGGCATAACCTAGTGATTGGTGAGGTTCAATTATAGAGGATGGAATTATAGTAGTTAGTCGACTTGGGACCACACTCTCCATAGGCATTGTAATGCCAATTGTCTCTATCTGAGACACAGCTTCAATGGTCTGCACTTTTGACAGGATAGGCAGTGCATCATGAGTGTGATCCATGGAAGATGAGCCTATTGTTACCAATTGGAAAGGAGGAGTAGGCACGTCATCATTTACCACATACAACCGAGGAGGACCTTGTCTCAATTTCCCCCTTTCCATCATCAAACCCATCATTTTGAAACCAACCCTCAACTGGTTACCATAAGGAAGATCCTCTTCTTTCACATTGGCTAGTAGATCTGGGTTGTCCATGCACTCCTTAAAAGTATGTCCAATCCGATCGCATACATAGCAACATGTGGGAAGTTTTTCATATTGGAATGTAAGCCACCGCTTATCTAGATTATTAATTTGGATGAAAAACCCCCTCCAAAGAGGCTTCTTAAGATCTAAAATTATTTTGACTCTCATGAGGTATTCAATTGGCTCTACTTGAAGGCACTGTTTGAAGGAAGCTTCAACCATTTCTCCTAGAGTCATTTTGTTAAGCAGGTATGGGCATTGCTTATTCGAATCCACAGGGGCGATCAGACCATCACCACCTCCTCAAAAGTAATCGGGTTTAACAACTCTTGCATAACCACTAGCCGTCTATTGAACATCTATGGCCTACCATTCAGCACTAAGAGTGTGTTTGGGGATGGATAAAACTTTTGATGAAAAGTTTTAGAGAGTAAAAGTTGTCAAATGATGTGATATGATAGAGGTAATGATGCGGAGTAAAGAAGATAAAGTTAAAATAAATAGGTTAGTTTTGTTGGTAGTTGTATAGAAATGATTGAAAAGTAAGATAATTGTATAGGAAAATGTAAAAAAATAATTAAAAAATATAGTAATTATGGAGAGTGAAAAATTTTAGATTGAAAATTTTTAACTTGACATTTCTTTACATTGCCAAACACACCCTAAGGCGCTATCTTCTATTGACTTAAAATACAGCAGAAATAAATTGTCCTCCATCTGCATAATAAGCACGTTCTCTTTTGTTTTCCAAACCTTTCTCATGGAGGCTTTAAAAACTTCTTGATTGTAGTGTTTGCAGGTCCATAGCGAGCAAATTGCAGCGGGTTTCTTACCTGGAACAATCTTTTGGCATGTCATGCCACTGTCTAGCATCAAGGTCTGTATTTCCTCTCCAAGCAAATCTACTGCCATCACCGACCTATTTTTTGTTGGAGATCCTCCCCTTTTTTACTCGAGAAACCTATCTGTTTGCCCTGGCCTTGCTTGCGAATACACGCCCAGCAGAATCATGAGCAGGGAAGAGATTTATCTAGTTGTCTATCGCTAAACGGATAAAGGGAATAAAATGACAATTCTAAACAATGTAAATAATAAAATTTAATTTTATATATATTTAATACACATTTGATAAAAACAAACATATTCACATTTTTACCAAAATGCCCTTGCTTTCTATTTTTTCTCCCAAACAGCTTCCCATGAGTCGGGCCTCATAGTGTTAGTAAATCTGAGACTATCATCATATTGGTTCTCAGAGGAAGTTGGAACTTGGTATTCGAAGAAAGCCAACCCATAGGAAGTGCACCCCGCGTCTTTTCTTGCAGGAAGCCCATCATCCACCGTTCATTTTCGTTCGATGGTCTGGATTTTAAGGGGCAGTTTTGGTATTTGAAAAATACTGCAAGGTCTGGATTTTTTGCAATTTTCGTTCGACAGGCATCTCTCGCACACGCGGCTCCGCTCCCACACCCCTCATCTTCCTTTTTCTTTCTACCTCGTCTATGCCCTAGCTCGGTTCTCTCTTGCCCTGCTGTTTCCCCAGCTCTCCCATCACAGATTCACTGTGCCTTGTTGCAACACCTCTCGATTTTTCATCATCTCTTTATCGTCGCTGCACCATTTTTACGATTCTCCCTCTTTCTCCCCGCTGCATCGTTATCTTCCATCTCTTCGGCTCTCCCTCTTTCTCCTTCCTTTGCTATCGCCAACCCATGAAAAAACCTTCCCATGAGAAAAATGCGAGAAGCCAGACGACGTGGATGCTTGTGGTTGTTTTCAGCATTTGAAAATTTTGAAGGGGCTATCAATTTTGGAAACCCATCAATGATGTCTGCAATTTTTTTAGCTAAATCAAGAAGGGAAAAATACACTAGCTCTATTGACATGGGAGAGAAAAACCAGTGGTTGAAGAAGATGGGTTTGTGCAACCATGAAGGACTTCGGGAGAAGGAAGATAGAGCATTGGAGTTCAGTACCCCAGGGATGCACTCTATTTTGGCGCACATGCAGCCCATTTGCAAAATGGACTATTAAAATAATTTTACAATTCTGCCCCAATTATTCTAATAACCTAGTAATTCCTCCCCAACTTATTTAACTAAAATTTTTAGCAGAAAATTGTATTTTTCACAAAATTACACAAAAAACGCTTGTTAAATGCAATTTTCATAATTTCATTGTGAAAAAATAGAAATTCATATAAAAGTATGTACCTATTGAACTAATTTTTATAATTTAATATTTTTTCATAATTTTTTTTGATAAAAGGATATACTCTATCTCTACACCCTTTCGATTTGAAAGGGAGTAGGGGTTGAGAAATCCAAGCAATTCATTGCCAAAAAATTATCTGTATAAATTTTCCCAATAACAGCTTGGGGTGGGGTACCCCACCAAGACATATGGTTCGAGGGAGATACCAAGACCAATTCGGCAAGGGAGTGCGCCACTATATTTCCCTGTCGTAATACATGATGTACTGAAAAAAACTCATTCCTAATGAGGATCGATCTGATTTCATCAATTATAAAACCCACCGGGGAGGAGAGAGGTTCCTCGTTGGACAGATAGTTGCAAAGCATTAGAGAGTCGGTCTCAAAAAGCGCATATCTGATGTTAAGCTAAGTAGCCCATTTGATTCCCAGAAGAAAGGCGGTCGCTTCAATAAGTAATGGCTCCCTCGCACCTGACCGCCTCCATCCACTAGCTGCAATAAATGACCCCTGGAATCTCTTATCACGGCCTCGCATCTGAATCCATCCCTTTCCCCGAGACTCCGTGCATCAGTGTTTATCTTGACAAATCCGGTGGGCGGTTTGAACCATCTGGTTACCATGGCTCTACCCAATGACCCCGATTGAACCAGCATCTTTGCCGTGCAGTGTTGATTAAGGTACTCCGCGCACCAGGCCAAGGTTTCCGATATTCTCGGTCGAGATCCCTCCTCTCTGAGCTTGTTCCGCAGAAATCAGATCCTCCAACAGCACAAAATGAAGAAGGCCAGGTCGTCACGCCTCCTCTCACGCACACAAGTTTCCAAGATTTCCTGTACTGTTATCCCATGAGAATCCACCCTCGCAGCTGATAAGTCTAAAAATTTTCAGGTAATTCCATGTTAAATTCGCACAATTAAATATTAAAATGTTAATTAAATGCATGTTTTAAGTGAAATTCCATAAAAATCATATTTTTGATAAAATATCTAATTTTGCTATAAAATGGGTCATTTTGCAAAATTCTTAAAAATATAAAATTGTAACTCAATCTCCTAGAAAATTTTAATGTCGAAATGTATATTAGCTTATTAATATAATTTGGAAAAATTTATAAAATCATTTAATTGGAAAAATCATAACTATATAACTATAGTTATAAAAAAAATACGGGAAATAAAGTAGACTATCATATTTAGATGAATTAAAATTAAGATGATAATATCAAAATTATTTATCAACGAATTAATATTTAAATTCGTACTTAAAATACATTGCAGTAACACCGGATTTTCATGCACCACCGGAGCACCTGTTATGGTGCTCCATCTTCCCCAAATCGATTTCCATGGCTGCCTTTTCCTTCTCCCCATCTGTTTGAAGCAGCACAACAAACCTTTAACGAGCTGCCCACGAAATCGTTCCAAACAGAACTAGACTTGCCACACCACAAGAGTTTGGATGCCATCAACCGATTGCCTTGCAAATTTCCGACAATGGGCTTTTCTCCAGCGGCTGCAGCAGACCCATCTTTCAGCA
Organism: Annona cherimola; assembly: GCA_030490835.1. Lineage (NCBI taxonomy): Eukaryota > Viridiplantae > Streptophyta > Magnoliopsida > Magnoliales > Annonaceae > Annona > Annona cherimola. The sequence continues at coordinate 52,537,610 of CM059976.1, forward strand.
AAAATTTGCTTTCCTTATTGACCCAGCCAAGGTGTCAATGAACAATCAGCTATCAAGCAGTTTGCAATTGATGCCGCCAAATCAGAAACTCATTTCGCCATCTCTCAATACCGAGCAACCCCCTATTTTCCTTCCATCAACAAACTGAAACACAGACATGGCTACCACTTTTCTTACTCCAATTCAAAGCAGCCATCACCCACCCTGAACCCTCTGCAACCAGCCTTGATTTCAGCAAGCATCCCGTTCCTTCTCCAATCGGCAATTGCAAATCGCTCCAAATTAGAAAATACAGATTGCAGCCACCAATTTCGGCAGCAGAACCGAATGTATCGCAGCCCCTCCAATCGAGCAGCGGCAGCCATGATTCTGTTTCACCTCCAAGCCATTTGCCAAAATCCAAGTTGAATTTCAATCGGCTAGGGACTTGGGTCATATAAACCCATTCATCATCGCCCATCTGCTCTCCACCTCCATCAATACCGACAACAATAATTTTCAGCAACTACCGGCAGCCCGTCTTCTTTAAACCAAGCCATTTCCACAAAAACCCTAAAAAGGCTTCCTCAACCGCTCTCCTCTCCTGTACTCTCCCCCTCCCTGTGTGCTTCCCTATTTCTGGAATTCGTCTGCTTCGTTTCTCTTTTGCTTTCTACGAAACAGGCCATCAATCCTTTTAAACCCTCCCACCAAATTCACACTTCTCTCGCCGCTCCTAGTACCGATTTCTACATCAGTAACATTCGAAGGAAGAAGACTGCGGAAAAAGAAAAAGAACGAAGAGGCAGAGAGACGGAGAGAGTGAAAGACGGAATTATCCCTCCTCCTCATTTCAGTTCCAGTTATCTGATTACGGTCAATATCCGTTCTCCTGTTTTCAATATCTGGCTACGCTGCTACCCCCCCTTTTCTATCAATCAAGCAGGAGTCATATCCCCAAATAAATAAAAAAACAACAGGAAGGAGAAGAAGAGGAGGCCGAGAACTCTCAAGTAATGAACTGAGAACTGCCGCATCTTTCAGGTTCATTAATTGCCTCAGAATCTCATCGTTGATGGATGCGCCACTTCCCCTCCAAGAAAACATGAATTCTCCTAACATGGCAAACGCCGGTGCAGTCGCCATGGCTGCTTACTCAGCCTCCGCTACAGCTCCCAGCCGCTACGAATCACAGAAGCGCAGCGACTGAAACATCTTCGGCGATGCCCACGTCCTCGAATTCCTTCGCTACCTTGACCAATTCGACAAGACGAAAGTCAACACCCAGCTCTGCCCCTTCTTCAGATTCCACTCAACAACCGCTGTCCTGCAAATCGATAGCACCCATCAATTTTAAAATCCAGCCCAACTCCGAATCAATGGCAGTGAATGCCGGGAACAACAAAATAGCCTCAATTTGCAACTAGTCAGAAAATTGTCCCTCCATCAGCACTCGGCCAGCAAGCTACGCAACTACTAAATTCAAACAAATTACGGGAGCTGCGCTGCAACTTCCATCGATGAAGTTTCACAAGGAAGGTTGCTGAGGTAGAGACAATGGGCAGCAATCCCACATCGGATTCAAGTTCGGTCATTGGGTCCCCCCACACATCTATAAAAGGGACCCTCCACTCATCCCAAGACAAGACTCCTCCCATCACTTGAAGTGGGACCCATCTAGGTGAGACCTTTGCCAAGCGGAAAAAATTTCAAAGGCTTGTATTGCTTCTCAAAAAGAGTAATTTTTCTTCAAGCAAGAAATGGGGTAATAAATTTTTATTTTCTCTTTAAATGCTTTGTAGCTGCAATATTTAGCATAGATTTACTGTTTTATGCATTGTAATCTTTTTAAGTTTAATGCAATTTTCATTCCTGTTTTCTTAAATTAAATTTTGCTTCTGTAGTCTTTTAATTACTGTCCTAATTTAGGTTTAATTAATTGCAATTTCTCCTCTTCTTTCCCAGTTCTTTCTCTCTCTTATCTATTTGCCTTCTCTCTCTTCTTTCTTTCTTGTTCTTCTTTCTAATTCTCCTCTCTTCTTTCTCTAATTTATTTTTCTTTCTCTATTTCTAATTTCTTTTATTTTCTCTTCTGTTCTAATGTCTCCTTCTCTCTCTTCTTTCTTCTCTCTCTAATTTCTTCTCTTTTCTCTTTAATTTCTTTTTCTAATTTCTTTCTTTCTATTCTCTTCTCTATACCCTCTTTCATTTTCCTCTTTTATTTTTTCCTTAAAATAATTCAAAATTATATAGCCTCTCTGTGGATTCGACCCGACTCATCATTATTCTACACTATCACCCGTATAGTGGTAGCTTTAATGCGTTTCGGTAAATTTTAATTAAACTGGTGATCACAGTGCTCTTAACGACAAGCACGTGGTGCGCATCAAGTTTTTGGCGCCGTTGCCGGGGAGGCATGAAATTTTGAATTATCTTCTTTAAATTTTCTTTAATTAAATCTCATCTTGTGTTGCTTTATGTTAACTACTATGCTGTTTGTGCTTTCCTATTAATCATCATCAGTTTATTTATCTGTTTTCTTTACGTTAAATTTTTTTTTTTACACATGTTATTAATTGCTAATTGCGTCTAATTGCGATACATGGGTGTATTGACTAACTCGCATCATTTAAAAATTCTAAAAACTCGCATCATCTAAAAGCTTTAACATTTGCATCTCCCTTCTATAACCCCCATGTCTACACCTTTTCATATTTTTCCTCATTTCTGATCTTGAACCCCTTTTCTACACCGTTTACATTTTACTTTTGCACGTTTAATTTCTGTCATTAACTCGCATTATATCTAACTAGCTAACCCGCTAACTCGTATTTCATATCTGGTTGCGCATTTACACATTTATTCTGAAAAAAAAACTCATATCTCATACTTATTATTGTTATTATTTTTCTCTTGGTGCATGCATATTTTATTTTCTCATTCAGTTCATATTTTGAGCTTGTCTTACCCTTTTTAGATCCATTTAGCAGCTTAACATAGCACGCTAAAAATATATATATATATAATTAAAATATAAAATTAAAAATTTAATGGTATATGCATGGTAGGAGATCGTTAAATCCTGATTTGATAGAGCCAAATCTTGAAATTGAAAGATTCCTACATCAACTAAGAAAATCACAAAAATATATAATGGACCAAAATCCAATGTCAGAAATTAATAATCCTGAACCCGATCCTCCTAAACAAATGAAAGAATATTTCATTCCAACCAAGTATAATCCCTCTTCTTGCATTCAACTACCACAAACGCAAGCCAATCAATATGAAATCAAACCAGGAACCATCCAAATGCTTCCATCTTTTTATGGAAATACTAACGAAGATCCTTATAGGCATTTGGATGAATTTTTAGAAATCTGCTCTACAGTAAAAATACAAGGTTTTTCTGACGACCCTCTCAAATTAAGGCTTTTTCCATTTTCCCTTAAAGATAAGGCTAAATATTGGTTGGGTACGCTAAGTAGACCTATTACTACTTGGAATACGATGCAGCAAGAATTCCTAAAAAAATTCTATCCTATAGGCCGAACCAATACCATGAGAAGAGCAATTACCCAATTTTCTCAAACACCTGGGGAGCAAATCCATGAATCCTGGGAAAGATTAAAAAATTATTAAGAAAATGTCCGCATCACGGATTATCTAAATGGCAAATTGTCCAAGTTTTTTATGAAGGATTAGCCGATCATTATAAACAAATGGTAGATGCATCATGTGGAGGAGCATTTATGAGTAAAAGTGAAGATGAAGCATATGATTTATTTGAAATGCTTAGTGAAAATTCCATAAATCATGCTTCATTATCATCATATGAAAAGAATATGGGCTCATCTGAAAAGGCAGGATTATATGAAGTTAAAAATTACATGGAACCTAGTTCAAGAATAGATATAAATTTTATTGCACAAAAATTAGAAAAATTAGAAAAGATGGATGAGTTAACCCAAAAAGTAAATCAAATGTGGAATAATCAACCCCCACCTTGTCCATATCCTAATTTTCAATCACCTCAAGAAATTTGTTCCTTGTGTTCAAGCCCAACACATGCTATAAGTGAATGCCCTACTGCAGCTCAACTCCCACCTTTCATCCAAGAGCAAGTGCAGGCAGCTCAAGGATTTTCCAAACCAAATAATGATCCATACTCCAATACCTATAATCCGGGTTGGAGAAATCATCCTAATTTTTCTTGGAAAAATCAAACTCAATAACAAGTTACAAATCCTTCTACTTCACATTTTTCCAAACCTTCAAATTATTACCAAAATCAACAACCGCAACCTAACTTTCAAACTAATGCGTACTCAAAAGGACCGCAAATTGAGTCGCAAGCCAATTATTCATCAAGCTACCAACCCCCTTCGCCAGCTAATGATGTTAATGAAAAATTTGTAGAATTAAAACAATTTTTCCAACAATCTATATCTAAGTTGGAAAGTCATATGGGTCAATCGATATCGAACTTAGAAAACCAGATAGGTCAGATAGCTGAAGCAAGTAGAAAAAGAGAGGTAGGACATCTACCTAGTCAACCAATACCGAATCCAAGAAATTACCCTCAAGGTTTTCAAAATGAACCAGGTATTCTAAAAACCCCACAATTTGAAAATGCAAGAGCGATCTCTACGTTAAGAAGTGGTAAAATTTTAGAAGACCCATATAAATTTAAAGTTATTAATGAAAATTCTAGTCAAACAGAACAAAAAGAAATTTTAGAAAATGACGAAGAACTAATAGAAATCAAGTTGGGGGAAGAGGATAAAGGGAAAGAAACAATAGAGGAAGACCCCAATCAATATCAACCTGTAGCCCCCTTTCCGAGTGCCTTAAAAGCTAAATCTGCTAATAAACAAAAGATTGCACAAAACGAGGAAATGATGGAATTGTTTAAACAAGTTAACATTAACATTCCTCTTATTGACGCTATCAAACATGTTCCAGCCTATGCAAAATTCTTGAAAGACCTTTGCACTCAAAAGAGAGAACCTCGATCAGCTCCTCAAAAGATCATGCTCCCAGCAGAGGCGAGTGCAGCAATTTTGGACAAACTTCCTCAAAAGTTAAAAGATCCTGGTACTCCACTTATTTCTTGTGACATAGGCGGAATAACATTTGATAAAGCACTTTTAGACCTTGGGGCTAGTATTTATCTCTTACCCACTTCTGTTTATGAAAAAATTAATATGGGAGAGTTAAAACCTACTTCAGTCATTCTACAACTTGCAGACAGATCAGTAAAAAGCCCACGAGGACTTATTGAAGATGTTATAATAAAAATTAATGATTGTTATTTTCCAGTGGATTTTCTTATTCTAGACATGACCTCAAATTCAGAGCTAAACAATGCACCCATCATTTTAGGGCGCCCATTCTTAGCCACTGCAAAAGCTAATATTAATTGTGAAACTGGTGTAATGGACATCTCATTTGGGGGTGAAAAATTCAAAATTGATATTTTTAAAGCTTCTAAGTACCCAAACGGTGATGAAAGGTGTCTGACGGTTGACATTATCAATGATTTGTCAAGCTTCACGCTCGATTTTGAACATGATTCCATAAATGAGATAAATGCTATAAATGAATGCCCTCAGCCCTTTAACAATTGGAATACTGTTGAACCATTACCAATTTTGCAATCTCAGCCCTCACCTCCATCTACTGAGTTACCACCACAACTTGAGCTTAAATCTCTACCAAACTCTCTTAAATATGCATTTTTGGGTCCTAATCAAACACTACCAGTAGTAATAGCCTCAAATCTAACTACAACTCAAGAAAAACAACTTGTTGATATTCTTAGAATGCATAAGAGTGCTATAGGTTGGTCAGTGGATGATTTAAAAGGAACAAGCCCATCTATTTTTATGCATCACATATACTTAGAGGAAAATGCTAAACCAAGTAGAGAAATGCAAAGAAGGCTAAACCCTATTATGAAGGAGGTAGTGAAGAAAGAAGTTGTCAAATGGCTTGACGCAGGAATCATTTATCCAATCTCTGATAGTATATGGGTAAGCCCAACTCAAGTCGTACCAAAGAAATCTGGACTCACGGTAATAACCAATGAAAAAGGTGAAGCAGTACCTACTAGATTGACCACAGGATGGAGAGTTTGTATTGATTATAGAAAATTAAATGCTATGACTAAGAAAGATCATTTTCCACTCCCATTCATTGATCAAATCCAAGAAAAATTAGCAGGTCAAAAATATTTTTGCTTCCTAGATGGATATTCGGGATACAATCAGGTCGCCATTTATCCAGAAGATCAAGAAAAGCCCACCTTTACTTGCCCATACGGCACATTTGCATTTAGGAGAATGCCGTTCGGGCTATGTAATGCAACAGCAACCTTTCAACGGTGTATGATGGCAATCTTCTCAGATATGGTAGGGGAATTTCTTGAAATTTTTATGGATGATTTTTCACTTTTTGGGGAGTCATTTGACGTTTGTTTGGAAAATTTAGAAAAAGTACTAAAAAGATGTATAGAAAAGAATTTGGTATTGAGTTGGGAAAAGAGCCATTTTATGGTTAATGAAGGAATAGTCCTTGGCCATATAGTCTCAGAACGAGGGATAGAAGTAGATAAAGCTAAAATTGATTTAATTTCTAATCTACCTCCTCCAACCTCAGTGAGACAGGTTCGATCATTCCTAGGTCATGCTGGTTTCTATCGCCGATTTATTCAAGATTTTTCTAAAATCTCTAGACCATTAACAAGTTTATTATGTAAAGATTCTCCATTCAATCTAGATGAATCGTGCTTAAAGGCATTTGAGCTACTAAAAGAAGCATTAACTAAAGCTCCAATTCTTCAATCCCCTGATTGGTCCCTCCCATTTGAAATTATGTGTGATGCCTCTGATTTTGCTGTTGGGGCTATTTTAGGGCAAAGGGTAAACAAGAAGCCCGTTGTAATTTACTATGCAAGTCATACACTTACTGATGCCCAAATCAACTATACCACTACAGAAAAAGAACTGCTTGCAGTAGTATTTGCCCTTGAGAAATTTCGTTCTTATTTACTAGGAGCCAAAGTTATCATCTACTCAGATCAGTCAGCGTTGAAATATCTGTTGTCTAAAAAAGAGGCAAAACCAAGACTCATTAGATGGATTCTCCTACTACAGGAATTTGATCTTGAAATTCGAGATAAAAAAGGTTCTGAAAATGTAGTTGCGGATCATCTTTCTCGAATTATTACACCAAAGAGTACATCTATAAATGAATCTTTCCCAGATGAGCATCTTTTAGCCATTACTCAAATAGCGCCTCCATGGTTTGCACACATTGTCAATTATAAAGCAGTAGGACAGATTCCAAAAGATTGGACAAAGCAAGAAAGAGATAGATTCTTTGCTCAAGATAAATATTATATTTGGGAAGATCCGAAACTTTTTAAAATTTGTTCTGACAATATTATTCGCAGATGTGTTCCAGAAAATGAGCAACAAAGTGTTTTGAATTTTTGTCACAATCTTGAATGTGGAGGACACTTTTCAGGAAAGAAAACGGCAGCTAAGGTATTGCAATGCGGTTTTTATTGGCCGACTCTTTTCAAAGATGCCTACAATTTTCGCCAATCTTGCATTAAATGTCAAGCAATAGGAAATATTACAAAAAGAAATATGATGCCTTTGAACCCTATTCTTGTCGTTGAAATATTTGATGTATGGGGAATAGATTTTATGGGACCATTTCCACCATCATATGGATATGAGTACATCTTAGTGGCAGTAGACTATGTATCTAAATGGATTGAGGCTGCTGCAACTAGGACTAATGATCACAAGGTAGTTTTAAAATTCATTCAAAAAAATATTTTTTCTCGATTTGGCTTTCCTAGGGCTATTATTAGCGATGGAGGAACACACTTTACCAACTATCAGTTTAGAACCCTGCTAAAGAAATATGGAATCACCCATAGAATAGCCACAGCTTATCATCCTCAGACCAGTGGTCAAGTAGAGGTTTCTAATAGGGAAATTAAAAATATATTGCAAAAGACTGTTAGGCCCGATCGTAAAGATTGGTCAGATAGATTAGATGATGCATTATGGGCCTATAGAACAGCATTTAAAACTCCTATTGGAATGTCTCCTTTCAGGTTAGTATATGGAAAAGCTTGTCATCTTCCTGTGGAGTTAGAGCACAAGGCTTACTGGGCTATTAAGCAATATAATTTGGATTTAAATACTGCAGGATCACATCAAAAATTGCAATTAAATGAGTTAGAAGAATTACGCAAAGAAGCGTATGAAAATTCTCAAATCTATAAAAGCAAAATGAAAACATTTCATGACAAACATATATCCAGAAAAACTTTTGAACTCAATCAAAAAGTATGGCTATTTAATTCAAAATTACGTCTATTTCCTGAAAAATTAAGATCTCGTTGGGATGGACCTTTCATTGTGGATAAAGTATTCCCTTATGGTGCTGTAAAAATTCGTGACCCGAAGAATGGAAATATTTTCACAGTGAATGGTCAACGACTTAAGCCATATATTGAGGACATTTCAAATGATAAGATTATTGAAAAGGTTGGACTGATTGACCCTCATTGAACTAAACTTCATAATGTCCGGCTGAAGACGTTAAACTTAGCGCTGATTGGGAGGCAACCCAATATTTCCCATATATGTTTGTTTCTTTTTGTAGGAAAAGAACATTTTGCAGGAGAATACTGTTGCATTATTCAATTACACAATGACACCCCAGGTTGTCTCCTTCCCTGCTATCTTATTTTCATAAAATATATCAATATGTAAGATGGGGGGTCTGGTTTGTTTAACTTGATAAACATATAAATATATATGTATATAAATTTTTTTTTCTAATATATATATACATAAATATATATATAAATTTTATATATATATATAAAGATATTAAAACAATAATAATAATAATACTAAGAAAAATTAAAAATATATAGGAAGATAAATCAAATTGTACTTGCAATTCTTGGTAGTAAGTGAAGAAGAAAATTGTAATTAGTTATATTTGTAAAAAAATATTTTCATGGTGTTTTTAAAATTTTTAGCACTGATTGTACTTACACGCCAATGAACTTTGTGGGCATCATGATAATATAATTTTTCTCTCTCATCCAAACAAGTAACATTTAATACCATTGCAATTGATAGTTGTTAGTAAAAAAAAAATTATTATAAATTCCCAGATACCCTGAAATATGGTGAGGGGAGAAAAAAAAAATTTCCCCAGATACCCTGAAATATGGTGAGGGGAGAATAGAAAAAAAATAATAAAAAAACAACGAAAAAAAAGGAAAACCCCAGATATCCTGAAATACGGTGAGGGGAAAATATAAAAAAAAAGGAAAAGAAAAAGAGGAAAATATATATGAGAAAAAGATATTTATTAACTGTCACTATCATAATTTTGATATGAATGCTGCTTAACTTGGATAAGCTGAAAATAACTTATTTATCAAATGCCCATTTGTTCATACACATACGCACGTGCTATAATCTTTTATATGCATAATGAAAAATATTTTACACATATACACTAAAGAAATTTACTTCTAAAGCTTACTATCATTATTAGCAATGCACCTATATTTTTATAAAAATTAGTAGTACACTATGATTCTTTTTTTTTAAAAAAAATAATTATTATACATTAAACTATTTCCATTGCTAAGGGACTAGCAATGTTTAAGTTGGGGGGTGTGATAAGTCTAAAAATTTTCAGGTAATTCCATGTTAAATTCGCACAATTAAATATTAAAATGTTAATTAAATGCATGTTTTAAGTGAAATTCCATAAAAATCATATTTTTGATAAAATATCTAGTTTTGCTATAAAATGGGTCATTTTGCAAAATTCTTAAAAATATAAAATTGTAACTCAATCTCCTAGAAAATTTTAATGTTGAAATGTATATTAGCTTATTAATATAATTTGGAAAAATTTATAAAATCATTTAATTGGAAAAATCATAACTATATAACTATAGTTATAAAAAAAATACAGGAAATAAAGTAGACTATCATATTTAGATGAATTAAAATTAAGATGATAATATCAAAATTATTTATCAACGAATTAATATTTAAATTCGTACTTAAAATACATTGCAGGAACACCGAATTTTCATGCACCACCGGAGCACCTGTTATGGTGCTCCATCTTCCCCAAATCGATTTCCATGGCTGCCTTTTCCTTCTCCCCATCTGTTTGAAGCAGCACAACAAACCTTTAACGAGCTGCCCACGAAATCGTTCCAAACAGAACTAGACTTGCCACACCACAAGAGTTTGGATGCCATCAACCGATTGCCTTGCAAATTTCCGACAATGGGCTTTTCTCCAGCGGCTGCAGCAGACCCATCTTTCAGCAAAAATTTGCTTTCCTTATTGACCCAGCCAAGGTGTCAATGAACAATCAGCTATCAAGCAGTCTGCAATTGATGCCGCCAAATCAGAAACTCATTTCGCCATCTCTCAATACCGAGCAACCCCCTATTTTCCTTCCATCAACAAACTGAAACACAGACATGGCTACCACTTTTCTTACTCCAATTCAAAGCAGCCATCACCCACCCTGAACCCTCTGCAACCAGCCTTGATTTCAGCAAGCATCCCGTTCCTTCTCCAATCGGCAATTGCAAATCGCTCCAAATTAGAAAATACAGATTGCAGCCACCAATTTCGGCAGCAGAACCAAATGTATCGCAGTCCCTCCAATCGAGCAGCGGCAGCCATGATTCTGTTTCACCTCCAAGCCATTTGCCAAAATCCAAGTTGAATTTCAATCGGCTAGGGACTTGGGTCATATAAACCCATTCATCATCGCCCATCTGCTCTCCACCTCCATCAATACCGACAACAATAATTTTCAGCAACTACCGGCAGCCCGTCTTCTTTAAACCAAGCCATTTCCACAAAAACCCTAAAAAGGCTTCCTCAACCGCTCTCCTCTCCTGTACTCTCCCCCTCCCTGTGTGCTTCCCTATTTCTGGAATTCGTCTGCTTCGTTTCTCTTTTGCTTTCTACGAAACAGGCCATCAATCCTTTTAAACCCTCCCACCAAATTCACACTTCTCTCGCCGCTCCTAGTACCGATTTCTACATCAGTAACATTCGAAGGAAGAAGACTGCGGAAAAAGAAAAAGAACGAAGAGGCAGAGAGACGGAGAGAGTGAAAGACGAAATTATCCCTCCTCCTCATTTCAGTTCCAGTTATCTGATTACGGTCAATATCCGTTCTCCTGTTTTCAATATCTGGCTACGCTGCTACCCCCCCCTTTTCTATCAATCAAGCAGGAGTCATATCCCCAAATAAAAAAAAAACAACAGGAAGGAGAAGAAGAGGAGGCCGAGAACTCTCAAGTAATGAACTGAGAACTGCCGCATCTTTCAGGTTCATTAATTGCCTCAGAATCTCGTCGTTGATGGATGCGCCACTTCCCCTCCAAGAAAACATGAATTCTCCTAACATGGCAAACGCCGGTGCCGTCGCCATGGCTGCTTACTCAGCCTCCGCTACAGCTCCCAGCCGCTACGAATCACAGAAGCGCAGCGACTGAAAATCTTCGGCTATGCCCACGTCCTCGAATTGCTTCGCTACCTTGACCAATTCGACAAGACGAAAGTCAACACCCAGCTCTGCCCCTTCTTCAGATTCCACTCAACAACCGCTGTCCTGCAAATCGATAGCAACCATCAATTTTAAAATCCAGCCCAACTCCGAATCAATGGTAGTGAATGCCGGGAACAACAAAATAGCCTCAATTTGCAACTAGTCAGAAAATTGTCCCTCCATCAGCACTAGGCCAGCAAGCTACGCAACTACTAAATTCAAACAAATTACGGGAGCTGCGCTGCAACTTCCATCGATGAAGTTTCACAAGGAAGGTTGCTGAGGTAGAGACAATGGGCAGCAATCCCACATCGGATTCAAGTTCGGTCATTGGGTCCCCCCACACATCTATAAAAGGGACCCTCCACTCATCCCAAGACAAGACTCCTCCCATCACTTGAAGTGAGACCCATCTAGGTGGGACCTTTGCCAAGCGGGAAAAATTTCAAAGGCTTGTATTGCTTCTCAAAAAGAGTAATTTTTCTTCAAGCAAGAAATGGGGTAATAAATTTTTATTTTCTCTTTAAATGCTTTGTAGCTGCAATATTTAGCATAGATTTACTGTTTTATGCATTGTAATCTTTTTAAGTTTAATGCAATTTTCATTCCTGTTTTCTTAAATTAAATTTTGCTTCTGTAGTCTTTTAATTACTGTCCTAATTTAGGTTTAATTAATTGCAATTTCTCCTCTTCTTTCCCAGTTCTTTCTCTCTCTTATCTATTTGCCTTCTCTCTCTTCTTTCTTTCTTGTTCTTCTTTCTAATTCTCCTCTCTTCTTTCTCTAATTTATTTTTCTTTCTCTATTTCTAACTTCTTTTATTTTCTCTTCTGTTCTAATGTCTCCTTCTCTCTCTAATTTCTTCTTTTTTCTCTTTAATTTCTTTTTCTAATTTCTTTCTTTCTATTCTCTTCTCTATACCCTCTTTCATTTTCCTCTTTTATTTTTTCCTTAAAATAATTCAAAATTATATAGCCTCTCTGTGGATTCGACCTGACTCATCATTATTCTACACTATCACCCGTATAGTGGTAGCTTTAATGCGTTTCGGTAAATTTTAATTAAACCGGTGATCACAGTGCTCTTAACGACAAGCACGTGGTGCGCATCAAGTTTTTGGCACCGTTGCCGGGGAGGCATGAAATTTTGAATTATCTTCTTTAAATTTTCTTTAATTAAATCTCATCTTGTGTTGCTTTATGTTAACTACTATGCTGTTTGTGCTTTCCTATTAATCATCATTAGTTTATTTATCTGTTTTCTTTACGTTAAAAAAAAAATAAAAATTTACACATGTTATTAATTGCTAATTGCGTCTAATTGAGATACATGGGTGTGATTGATTAACTCGCATCATCATTCTAAAAAATCATATTTTTAATAGAATCTTTAATTTTGCTATAAAATGGGACATTTTGCAAATATTTCCGAAAATATAAAATTATGACTCAATCCCCTAGAAAATTTTAATGTTGAAATATATATTAGCATATTAATATAATTTGGGCAAAATTTTAAAACCATCTAATTGAAAAATCATACATACAATTATAAATACAATCTAAAATATGGTTATGTTGGTCCCGAGTTAATGGCAAAATCCAAGAGGGGAGGGATGAATTGGGTTCTTATAAAATTCTTTGGTAAATTAAAAACTTAACCCCTTAAAAGCTTAATCCCCTTGATTGAAACAAATAGAGAGCAATAAGATAATGAAAGCAATAAAGTAAAACAGTAGGCAAGATTTATAGTGGTTCGGGCAACCTTTCCCTACTCCACTCTTCCAAGCTCACACATCGTTGTGACTTGGGTTCCACTATGTATTCCGCGAATACACTTAGTATCTCCGCTCTCTTCTAGATTCTAGCTTTAGGAGGCATATACAATCAGAGCCTATGCTCTCTTCTAGATTCTAGCTCTAGGGGGCTTATACAATTGACACAAGTAGATGATGAGTTACACTCCAATCACAACTCTACTTGCAACATCTTGGTTTGTTACACCAAACTCAAACCAAGCACCAAGAACAAACAATAATATGAATATAAGGAAGATCTACACTTTACTGAGTTGTGTAGGCAAGTTTCAGCTTGAGGAAGAATTTGTAGAAGCAACCGGTTGTGTTTCGTTGAAGCTACTTGCAACTTTGAAGCTCGTTCTTCCTTTGAAAGTGTATAGATCACTCAAGTTTAGAGAAAAGCAAATAGAAGCTCTTTCTTGCACTTCTTTCCTCTCTTTAGACTCTGTATTATATGTTTCCACATTTGCTTGAGTGTCTATTTATAGAGGAGGAAAGATTTTGAACGTTATACAAGTGGTTGGCGCGCAATAAATGTTCCAACATTCAAAAATTCGAACGTTACTTCCCCAAGTCGCAGGTGGAGTCGACTTCGTCTGCGACTTCACCCAAGTCGCATGCTGGAGTCGACTTCGTGTGCGACTTCGACAGCTCTACAGTTTCCAAGTCTGAGTTCTAGGTCGACTTGGTTTCAGACTTGACCTCAAGTCGATCTTGGAGTCGACTTGGGGTGCGACTTGACCAGTCCTTGTGCCAAATCAGTTTGATCCTTGTTTGATTTTCCTCTAGCTTGCTTAGTTTCTTTCCTTTAATTATTTTCATTCTGGATTGTCTTTGCATCTTGTGAATCTTGAAGAGCTTGAAAATTTGTATGCACCTTGCTTGCTTAGTTTCGTATTAGTCTTCATCTTGAAAATGAGCTTGAACCTGTGTCTTGAACTTTGAAAACCTCAAGTCGATTTTGGGGTCGACTTCGTCTGCGACTTCATCCAAGTCGCAAACCGGAGTCGACTTTGACTGTGACTTCGGAATGTTCTGTCCCAAAATCAACTCTGGAAGGAACTGTGTATCTCCAAGTCGATGCTGGAGTCGACTTCGTCTGCGACTTGGCTTCCAAGTCGCAGGTGGAGTCGACTTGGCCAGCGACTTCAGCTGCTCTCCTTCTAATTTCAAATCTGGCCATAAGATTTCATTTGAGGTTGAAGGTGGAATCGACTTTGGGATCGACTTCACCCTAAGTCGAAGTCCAAGTCGACCTGGGAATCGACTTGGCTGATTTCATTCCTTAAGACATTCAACATAATCATTAGTAATCACTTTATACTCAAATTTGACTTTGTTAATCATCAAAACTCATGCTTTGGTTAATTTTATTTTGTTTTAAACTTTGTTTCCAACAGGTTATACAGTAAACTTTTATGACAATAAAATTTCATAAAATAAATTCAAAAGGGGCTCAAAAGAAAATTAAAAGTCTATGCGGGGTTATGAAAATTATTTTAATAGAAATCAAATATTTAAATGCACGTTTTTATTTTCTACATAAGTACAGATGGTCGGAGCGCCATATTTTGGTGCTCCATCATCCCCAAAATTGACAATGGAAAGCTGGAATTGGAGGTTTGTCCAAATCGCCGATTCAGAACGCCTCTCTCTCTCTCTCCCCTTTCCTTCTCCGGTGAACCAAAGCAACCTTCTTCTCCGACCAGCAGCACTTCATCACAGCAGAAAAATCCAGCCAGCTCGCCTTAATTCCTATCACTGTCTTCGACAAGGACCCATATCCCCTGCATCACCAAAATGGCAGCAGCACAAATGATTCTCTAAGCCACCAAATTCGCAAGCTGCGATTTCGCAAGCCACCCATCTTCGGCCCCGTCTCTACAAGCTCTTCATTGCAGCGGTTCCAAATTCCAGCCACCAAAAATGGAACCGAACGGCAGCCATGGCATCCCTTTCTCCAAATCCGTCTGAAGCAGCAGCAAACCACCGAAGACAGCCATGGTTACCGTTTTCTTTATCTCCATCAAGCAAGAGCTGCTCGTGCCCTTTTAATTTCAGCAATTACCGGCAGAAACCAATGCCCATTCTCTGTTTCACCACTGGCAGCCGCAAATCGTCCAAGCAGCATCTGAAATTGACAAAAGCTCCGAGAACCCGTAGCCATGGAAGCCCCGTCTCCCTACTAAATGCTCACCGATCATTGGATCTCCTTGCTCAGTGCTTCCCCTTCTGAATTTCAACCACCTGTTTTTCCTGCTTGCGATTTCTTGCCAACAGTGTTCACTGATCATCACGAATGGCAACATCTAACCGAGCAAGCCATCAATTTCTAGCTGCGTCCATTAAACCCGGCACTCCAGAAATCCACAAACCACCGGCATCATCAAGCAAGTAGAAGCAACAAGACCAAACGGACTTGCCTTCCATATGCTTCAGATGCACCAAGTTCCAGCCCTCTACATCGCCCCTATTTCAAATCCTCTCTTCAGCACCGATCAAACCATCTTCCAGTAGCCATGGCAGCAAAACTTGCTAGCTCCAATCACCCCTTTCAGCGATGACAAAGAAGTAGCAGCTGCTGCACTTGTTTCAGCAAGCTTCTGGTCTTCTCTCCGATTGTAGCACACACCAAACTAGCGTCCCCATCAGCAACTCCAGCTCGATTATCAATTTGATGACCACAGGATGTTGCTCGTCTCCCCGTTCCAAACTCAAAATAGCCATGGCTGCCATTCATCTTAACAACAATCCAACCAATGTCCTAGCTGTTGCAGCCACCATTAACGATTTCCCCAAACTGCCACTTTTTCGGCAATCCATTGCATCCATTGCATCCATTGCAGCCCAACATCAACCTCACACGAATGTAGAAAAGTGGAGAAACAACGAAGGCAGCTACAGTAGCTGCTAGAATGGGAATCCCACATCTATTCCTAGAACTTCCGAAGGGGGTGCTCCACAACTATAAAAGGAGGGTCCCACTTGCCTTGAAAAAAAGACACACAACACACTCTCCCATCACTTGAAGTGGGGCCCATTTAGGTGGGACCTTTGCTAAGTGGCAAATGCTCCAAGGGCTTGGATTGCTTCTCAAAAAGAGTGATCTTCGAGTAGGAATTGGGATAAATAAATTTTCTTTTAATTACAGTTTTTCTTTAATACTTTGTAGTTGCTAATTTTAGATTTGTAATGTTTAGCATAGATTTACTGCTTTATGCGTTGTAATTTTCAAATTAAGTTTAATGCAATTTTCATTCCTGTTCTCGTAGATTAAATTTTACTTCTGTTGTCTTTTAATTACTGTCCTAGTTTAGGTTTAATTTTAGTTAATTACAATTTCTCCTCTCCTTTCTCTGTCTCTTTCTCTCTCTTCTTTTTCTGCTTTCTCTCTCTTCTTTCTCTCTCTTTCTAATTCTCTTTTCTTCTCTCTCTAATTTCTTCTCCTTTATTTATAATTTCTTTCTTTCTCTTCTCTACACCCTCTCTCTCTTTTCTCTTTTATTTTTGCTTAAAATAATTCAAAATTATATAGCATCTCTATGGATTTGACTCGACTCACCGTTATTCTACACTATCACCCGTATAGCGGTAGCTTTAATGTGTTTCGATTAATTTTAATTAAACTAGTGATCACAGTGCTCTTAACGACAAGCACTTGGTACGCATCACTTACATTTTGATTTGATTTGATTTAAATTATTTAATATTTTTAATTTTAAATTTATATATTTATTTAGTTTTAAAATTATTTAAAGATTTGTGTAGTTCTGAAATTTCTATTCAATATTGTTATCTTATATATTTAAATTATAATTTAGGACATCTAATTGGACCATTCTTAAAAGGTCATATAAATTTATTTTATATAAACCACTATTTTCTTAATTAAACATTTAAAATTACTTAATTATTAAATTAGTACCAAAAAGTCATATATTTATATTATTAAATGTTAATTATAGTTATATATAATTTAAATAAATATAATTTATACAATTTTATTTTTAAAAGTCAATGTAATAATTATAGTTTAATATATTTATTTAAATCTTATTTTATTCAATTTAAATAAGTTAATAATTTTAATTATAAATTTATATATTTATTTAGTTATAAAATTATTAAAAGGATTGTGTAGTTTGGAAATCAATTATTAAAATATTTATAAAACGTCACAAATTAGGTAAAATATTTATAAAATATCAAAAATTAGATGTTGTTAGATGCGGTTAGATGCGGTTAGATACGGTTAGATGCGGTTAGATGCTGTTAGATTAAGTTGAATTCGATTAAATCGTATTATCTGGGTTTCAAATTCCGTAATTAAGGTATAAATGACCTTATATGGGGCCTATGATCATATTACAAGTGTTAAATTAGGATTAACATATTAATTTCAAAAATTAGATGCGGTTAGATGTGATTAGATGTGGTTAGATAAGGTGGATTTGATTAAATCGTATTATCTGGGTTTTAAATTCCGTAATTAAGATATAAATGACCTTATAAGGGGCCTATGACCATATTACAGGTGTTAAATTAGAATTAACATATTAATTTAAAACATTAAATGCGGTTAGATGAGGTTAGATGCGATTAGATGCGGTTAGATGCACTTAGATGTGGTTAGATGCAGTTAGATTATGGTGATTTCATTAAATCATATTATATGAGTTTTAAGTTTCGTAATTAAGGTATAAATGACATTATAAGGGACTTAAGATCATATTACAGGTGTTAATTAGGAATAACTTATTAATTTCAAAAATTAGATGTTGTTAGATGCTGTTAGATGCTGTTAGATGCGGTTAGATTCTATTATATTCAGAAAATCAAAAAATATTCAAAAATTTTCAAAAAATCATTTTAAATAATTATTTTTCTATATAGAAATATTAATTTGCTTGAAAACTTTATAATATAGTATTTTGAAATATGATTTTAAATAATCTCATGCATTTGAATCTACTATGAATTCTATATCGATCTAATGATAATAGCTTTTAGCGACATTCATGGAAAAGGTATTTCTTCCTGACTTAGATTTTTAAAAAAATTAAAGAAAAAATCCAATAAGGAAAAGTTCTAAGAACATTGTAATTTCATATAATAATCTCGACACTGTATGTGAAAGGCACGAGAAAATTTTGTACAAGAAAGTAAAAATAATAACTAAAGATATTGAAAATAGAGACCGATTTCCGTGTAAACATTTGCACTTTGGCCGAATGTGCAATTCTCATATCTACTGTTGATTTTAAACATGCGGCTGAGATTGCTAGGGGCAAAATGGGAATGGTAGTTATGTATACACGCATGTATGCGTCCAATAGTGGATGAGCGGAGAAGAAGAGTTGAAGCAGTGATTTCGGACAGAAAACAAAACCAACTCTATTGATCTCACAACAGGAGGAGGAGATCATAGACATCTTGGAAGATTGAAAGATGTTGGTCACTGTGAGAAGTAGACAGTACAGAAGGTCCTTGTTGTCGTTGAGGAGAGGGTAAAAATGCTCTTCCTCTTCCACTTCTATTTTCCATTTCAGTCTTGGAAGATCTCATCCATGCCTAGCAATTTTTTTAGGGTTTAGTTTTGAGATGGTTATCTTTAATTTCACGAAAATCGTTTAGAAATTTCCATTTCTTTTTGCATTTATATCGATTCTAATTTCATCTAGCAGATGCGGCATTAAAGCAAGATATTATTTTCCATACATTAGATTGACAAAGGGTTGGGTTTTTCTTTAATGACATCAGCATTGGGTTTTGTTCTTCGATGGCAACAACAACGGGGTTTGTTCTTTGATGACGTCAACAACATAAAAGGATTAGGCTTCATTAAATTTTGGGGAATTTGGGCTAGGGAAGATCCAATACAGAAAATTTAGCATTTTTCTCCCATATTTTTTTGCCCTCAGAGTCTGATGCTTAGAAATGAATGCCACGCAAAGCAAGGAATGGCAGGAAAAAGGTTTCGCCAAAACAATCAATCATTGAGAAAAATATGAGGCTAGTTTATCAAAAAAAGAAGAAGATCGGATGCTATATATATATATAATAAAGATATGAGACTTGAATGCAAAAACCTTTGCTTAAAATTAATGTTAATTTCATTATTTTTTGATTTTTTGATAGCTTTCCGTGCTTGCTAATTAAGGAAAAAATGTAATTAAGAAATTCTACTTGCCTACGTATGCATGGTGCAACTCCTTAAAACTTCCATGTACATGCATAAATTTCATCAATTTGTAATTCCTTGATTTCTTCTCTTCCAGCACTTAGCGAGAATCATGAGTACATGGTTGTTCCGTTATTCCATTCCACTAATCTCTATTTTAAATTTTGGGGGAAGATGAGTTTCGACGGAAGATGGCTTTCGACACCACCTTTCTTGAATGGTGTTGTGTTTTGATGGTGGATGGAGAAGACGGATTTTGTGAGAGGAATTGGGGAAAATCGGCAAAGAATATGGAAAAAATGTGTTTAGAAAATTTGTAAGGGAATTTATGCCTAATCCAATTAAGTGTACATTTCTAAAGCTCAACTTCTAAATCTAAAATTTGGGAATGCTTTGCTATTGGTTCTCACTCAAACATATATATTTTTTTGTTGTTGGAATCATGATCTATTTGAGAGAATTGGAAATGTGTTTATCTATACTGTGGCCTTTGTGACCCAATGGTTGAATATGAAGGGGAAGATGGATTTTATATGAAATATGAATAGGTGCATGGTAATGATGAATATTGATAGATTTTTTTCTTGCTATTTTGGTCCATTTGTTGGTTCTAATTTGGAAAATCTGATTGAATGACTGCCATTGTTCCAAATCTAGCACTACCTATTGAGGAGATTGAAATTTAAGTTGCTAAATAAGGATTTGAGTGTGAGGATTGAAAAATCTGGTTGAAGGATGGTTGGGCCAAATGCTAATGGTTATTTGGTTTTGTGTTGCTGAACTATGAGCTCTTCATTAATGTTCTATTCACTTGCAATCTTTGGAATTTCTAAATTTTTCTTATTTTTGGCATGGTTGTTAAAATGTTTTTAAACTATTGAAATGTCTCATGTGTTACAGTTAAAATACAACTAGTTCTGCTCATTATACACCTGGCTATGCGAAATTTTAGTAATTAGAATATGTTTAAAAGAAATGGAAGCATGAGACATTGAGAATGGCTACTTAGTAAATGGTTGTAGAGAGTGACTTGCTAAGAACGTATTAGGTTGTTAGCTCATGAATATTTCTTTTGTGCTTATAGACTTTTTAATCACTTACTTGTATGCAGTTTTCAGATCAACTAACTAAACAACAAAATGGGATGTAAAGGAGCTAGTACCTTTCTTGGTTGCCCATTAAAAGTTCAATTCCCAGTCTGTTCATTCCATTTATTTGAGCTATGATTCAGATTTAATCACTTACCTTTGTGCAGTTTTCAGATTAACTAACTAAACAACAAAACGAGATGTAAAGAAGCTAGTACCTTTCTTGGTTGCCCATCAAAAGTTCATATTCCCAGAGTCTGTTCATTTCATTTATTTGAGCTATGATTCAAATATGTTCCAAATATTATTGATTGCACATGGATGTATGATTTGTTTGGGTTTTATTTATGGACATGAGTAATTGAAGATCTCTGAAAGGTTATTTGATTCGATATATTCGTAGGCAATTATTTTCTTCAATTGAAGTCATATGTAATAGGTATTTCCAATATGGCTGAAATGAAACATTTATTGGAGTTATTTTCAGAGAGTAATTTCATTCCATTCATTCATAGGTAGTTATTTTGGCCAAATGGTTCTACCAAGTTCTAATTTGTAAAAATCTTTTTTGAGATTAGATAAATAGCAACAAACAAGGTCTCTAAGGAAAGTCATTAATTAAATCTTATATAGATTTTTAAAAAATTCTTAAAAAATCAATTCATTACTTGAAATCAAATATAAATAAATTATAAAGCTAAGCAAGATGACACCCAAAAAAGACAAAAACCTTTTCAAAATATAAAAAAATGGAAGCGTCAAGAAAATTTTTTTGGATAAAAAAATAGAGAAATTTTAAGGCAAAGTAAAACTATGAGATCCTATTTGAGAGAGCATCTGAAAACAAAACGATGGACATGCTCTAGGCTAGCTAATGGAGGCTTATTGCTTGATGGGCAAATAGGAAGATGGGATGTAAGAAAAAGTAATTCAATTTTCTGCCAACCCATGTACCCTTATTGCTGCCTTGAGAAGATAGGAAATTTTCATAATTTAAGATTAACACCGTAAGAAGTTTTGTCATAGAATTTTTACTTAGTGCTAATGATATATGGAGTCAAATGGAATTTTGTTAGAAATGAATTTAATGCTGATTATTAGGCACATAGTAATTTTGAGTTCATTCTTGTTAAACCTAGTATTAATATGTCATACATAATTTTTCAAAAACTTGAAAAGCCTTATTACTTTAAAATTTTTAACCATGCTTGTGTAGACTTATATAAAATTTTTAAAATATTTTGTCTTAATCAAATGAATTTTTGCGACTTGTATAAGCCTATTAAAGAGGGGACACGATCACCTGCTTCGGGAGCAAGAAGCGTTCGCTGCTCCAGGGAGCGTATACTATTGATTTTTAAAAATAAAAAATAAATATCTAAAATACTTTTAAAATGGTAAAAACTTATACACATGTTAAATACACTTGGATTAACAGTTTTATAAAAAAAAAAAATTAAAAAAAAATTAAAAAATGCTCCTGGGAGCAGCGAATGTTGCCTGCTCTTGGGAGCAGGTGATCATGTCCCATTAAAGTGGGGCCATATATGTATAAGAAAAATTAAAACATAATAGGAGTGACTAGATAAGTAGTTGATGGTTGTATTATACACTTCACCACATTGACTCTTCTTAATTAATATGTTTATTACATGTATTTTATAAAATGTACTTACAACTTTACCAAACTTTTTGTGAAATTTAAAATAAATTATCATTATTAAATTATTTTATAATAAATAATATTAAATTATTTGTAAAATAAGCTTTATTATTATTAAAAATAAACTATAGGTTTAATCTATGAAATATTGAATTTAGTAAATGCAGCTAATTTTTTAAGTAGACTTTTGGTTTATGTAGACTTTTGGTTTATGTAGCCTCTCTTTGGCAACTAGATGAGCAAACACAATCATTTTTTTGGCAATGAGAAATAGTAATAATAAATTTAGTTTCTAAATAATAATAAAAATTTAAGCTTCAAATGTATTCAAAAATTAGCTTCTAAATAGCAATAATTTTGGGACTGACCATGTTAAAAGAATTAAAATATTTCTAACATAACTGATTAACATTACCAGTGAAATATTATTCTCACGTAGATATTGCAATTAAAGAATATTCTCAATTGATTTCACTTTGTTTTAGAAATAACATTAATTAAATTTTGTTTGGGAAATAATAATTATATTAAAAGAAAAATTTTTTTAGTAAAAGATTTGATATCGGAAAAAATAGTGTGGTAGAATAGTAATGATTGAAATATATAATAATTATATAAAAATTATGAAGAAATGATTGAAAATAAAGTAACTGTATGAAAAAAAAGGTTATTAAATCACGTGGTAAATGACATGAAGTGTAGAACAAAATTTCTGCAGATACCTTTTTTGGAACTTGATAATTTCAATGTTGTCCTTGTTAAAAAATAAAATTAATTGACCGATATAATTCAAATAACCTGTGAAATAATATTTTCATATGGATATTACATTATTTTCTTCTCTGTTATAATTATTTTCGGATCGATCATCTAGGCTACTCAATAAAATTTATGTAATTAATTTTTTTGGTGCTTAAACATTTTGATACCACCTGTATTAAAAAATAATTACATGTGTTTTATAAAATCTACTTTTAACTTTACCAAAATTCTTTGTGAAATTTTAAAATAAATTATCACTATTGAATTATTTTTTGACAAATAATATTGAATTATTTATAAAATAAGCTTTATAATTATTAAAAATAAACTATAAGAGTTTAATCTACAAAATTATATTGTATAGTAAAATAAGCTTTATAATTATTAAAAATAACCAATAAGAATTTAATTTACAAAATTATAGCATAGAAAGCTTATTTTATAATTATTTTGTAGCACTTTAGGCGTTAAAATTATTTCTAGGTTTCCAATATGGGGTGAAAAAAATAAACACAAAATCACATCATTAGCAATGTTCAATGTTTAAAATTTTTGCCACCAATCATATATTAAAATAAGGTGCATACCACCTAATTCTATGGAATTGATAAGCTCATTATATGTGTTTATTAAAAACAATTTATATTGCTTAATAATTTTGAAACTAACAATGAAAAATACTTGTGGGATGGGTAATTAAAATTACTTGTTAATTAACTTTTGCTTACGTATTATGGGATTTTTATATCAAAATTATTTTTAATCTACCACACAAGATGAGGAAAATAAGCGCAAAATACACTTCATTAATGGTGTTCAATACTTAAATTATGGGTCACTGGCTATATTTATAAAAAAAAGTGCACATAAGTTCATTTTTCTAAATTAATTGGCTTATTATATGTATTTATTATAAAAAAATATAGAGCATAATTTTTATTTTGTGCCTATTTAATAAATCAAAATGTAAATAAAAATATTGATTAAGATCGTGACCAGAAAATACAATACAAAATCATTTATTGAAAATTTAATAGGCTTCTGAAACGTGTCATTTAATATTTTTAAAATTAGTTGCTAGGTAATACATTCAATACAGATTATATGATTATTCTGTAAAATTCATTCAATCAATTCATTAGAATTTAGAGAATCCATAAAAATCATAAAAGATGTAAATGTGAGGAGGCCGGTTTCCTTGCAAACATTTGCGGGTTGGGTTGAACGTGAACCATCTGTTTAAAACTTGGGCTGAGATTTGCAAGGAAAAATTGAAATGGGTGTTTTGCTTAGGCACGTGTAGATGTTGATTGTTGGCTTTCTAAAGAAGCTTCCTAGCGAAGCCATGGTCTTATGTCGAGAGGAAGACATGGAGGGCAGAGAACAAAAAAGGGTGAGAAAAGAAAGGGGACGACATAGCAAGTCAGGTAGGAGGTTGTCAATTGTCGATGGGCAAACCCAACAGTTGCTCACGCCTGTAACCATTGCAGCTATCGCAGGGGAAGAGAAGAAGCTAGGAAAGCTGTGGATTCAGTAGCTCTTCCTTCTAAAATCATCGTTGCTCTGCATCTGTTTTGGGGACCCTCATTTTTTCGTTTTGGTAAGGCATAAACATATAATCTTGTCTATTTTAATGAGTTTGACAGCCATGTAATATTGAGAATTTTGTTTCTGTTTGTGAATAAACAAGTGTGAAATAAGCTGAACTTTATTGGCCCAGAAAAACATTGCTAGATTTTTTTTTTGTTTTGGTTTTAGATTATCTCTGATTTGAATGAGTTGATTTATCTCTGTTGGTTTTGATGTAACTTTTAGCATGGTCATGGGCTTCAACGGGCTTGTGAGAAATTGTTGAATTTTGTGGTACGCTGTTGTTTTTAAGGATTACTCCAATGTACGTTTTTGCGTCAATTGATTACTTAGGTATTATTTTTCTACTCTTACAAACTTATTTTTCTACTCTTACATTTGTAATTGAAAGCATGTGAACTCTAGACCAAGTTTTTCGTTTGTTCTTATGAATGATGTTTTAGATTTTGGTGCTAGAAGTTGCAGATGCAAGAACATTAAATCCCAAGGTACAGAACAAGTTAAAAAGTGGTAGAACTAGTCTTCTTATGCTCAAATAAAAAAACTTACAGATCCTTGATTTGTTGTACAAAAATGGATTAAAAAAAATTACATGTCCAATGTTGCAACTTGAGTAGGTAAGATTGTGACATATTCAAATATACCAACACATATATGAGGTCATGACGAATTTTTCTTGTCATGAGGACAATTAGTTAATTAATATAAGGATTGATTATCTTTCACAACAAAAAATTTAGAGAGTCAGAACTAAATATGAAAGAGTTTTCATGTGAATAAAAGTCAAAAGTAAAGATAATCAATTTTTTATGAAGGATCATCAATGCTATTAAAATCACGTTTTATGTGAAGAAAGGGCAAAGATAGAGATAACCGATATTATAAAAATGACACTGACAATCAAACCAGTCAATAAAGTGGTTGAACTATATATTATTTTATTATTATACTATAATACTTTATTGTTATTATTAAATCATATATAAGTAGTTGTGCCATTTTTTTTGAAATATGAAGTAATCTAGTATAAGTTTTTTTTTTTATAGAAAGTTGGCATAAGTTTTTAGTGTAAAATATAATCTTATATCCATGTATGTACAAATTTTTAGAAGGAACCTTCAAATACCATTAAAACATTAAATGGTAATAGATGTGTCCACTATACTTGGATTGCATGAATCGAATTGGATAGACCGGTTATGAGAATATTGGAGATAACTCATGACTTTCTACCATTAAAAAAAACTCATGTAACATATGACCTCTTTTATTGCTTTTCAATGATGCCAAAAATTCTCACCACCTTTCCATATTCTTGGGAGACCATGACTCCAAAAGTAAATGCACAGAATATCTAGTTATTTTATTAATTTACCAAATTAGAATTTATTGTCATCTCAGTTGAGGGATTAAAAATGCATTAACTTCAAAGTTATAGAGTGTAAAATGTAAATAAGCAAACTATGAGATTTAAAATGCAAATATGAAAAATTAGCTAGTTTAAAATACCAAAAATCATAAATTAAATCTAGAGGTGGGCCATTTTGACGATCGAATACAAATACAACTAGC
Source organism: Annona cherimola (assembly GCA_030490835.1). Classification (NCBI taxonomy): domain Eukaryota; kingdom Viridiplantae; phylum Streptophyta; class Magnoliopsida; order Magnoliales; family Annonaceae; genus Annona; species Annona cherimola. The sequence continues at coordinate 52,563,878 of CM059976.1, forward strand.
TATATTGATTAACATCATTCGTTTTGTCATATTATTAGGATAATTTTCAAATATGCTAACATAGTTTGACCATAATTACAAATACACCCATGTAGTTTCAAAAATATAAATAATCACGCATAGTTTAATCATAATTGCAAATATACTTACACCATTATGATATCACCACTTCACTATCACGGATGGGTATATTTATAAGGACCAGTGTTATTAAAACCGGACCGGACCGGCCGGTCCGACCGGGAACCGGTCCCGCGTCCGGTTCGATCCAATACGGTTCGGTTCAATAACCAGAAACCGTCCGAACCGGTGAACCGGCGGTCGAACCGTATTTACCGGTTCAACCGGGTTCGACCGGTCGGTCAATAACCAAAAATGGGAACGCCTGCCTGGCCTGATGCCCTCTTCTTCTTCCCCGTTTCAAAACCCTAGCGCTGCCTCGCGCCCGCGCCCACGCCCTCCTGCCTCGGCCCAGTCCTCGTCGGTCGCCCTCATTGCCGGCGCCGACGCCCTCTTCTTCTTCCTCTTCGCCGTATGCATCCATAGCACCGCCGCCAGCAGGATCCCGCGTCCCGCCACTCCCGCATCCGGCGCCAGCAGGATCCCGCGCATTCGTCGTCTTCCTCGCCGTCTGCCTGCCTGTGCAGTCCGCCTGCCCACACATTCCGCCGGCCCTCGTCTTCCTCGCTGGGCAACGCTGCCGTCCACGCACGCCCCTACCTGCGTTGTCCGCCGTCTGCCTTCATCTTCCTCTTTTCGTCGTCGGGCACGCGCTACCTGCCGCCTGCGCCGTCCGTCTCTGGTCGTCCGTCGCCGTCTGCCTCGCCGTCGCCGTCTGCCTCTGCCACAGTCACCGTCTGCCTCGCCGTCCGTCTCTGCCTGCGTACGGTACTACTCATGCGTTAATTAGATATTCAAATTTCAAATTTAGAATTTTAAATTGTAACATATTTTAAAATGTTTAGTATTCTTAGTTTTAAAAAATTAAAAATCAAAAATAAAAATAAAAATATAAAATACCAAATATATTTTAAAAATACCAGATTTTAGTTTTACAACATGAAAATAATCAAATATATTTTAGTTAAATAATTTTATGAAAATAACCTAAGTACATAATTACATATTGCAATCCTAGCTCAAGGTGTAAATTTAATAATATTGCTAACAAATTAACAAATTAACTATAGTTAATAAAATATTATAATTAATTAAATGATATCGCATCTTGCGTAAATAACTAAATATGCAACCACTATTTCAATTAACTGTATGGTTGATGCACTCTTGTATGATTTGAGGAAAGAAGGTCAAATGACAAATGATAAATATGAATAGTTGATTATAAGGAATATGTAGTTAATTTTTTAAAACTCGTTATTAATTTTTTTCCTGCATATTTTGTTCTTATATTGTGGTCCTTAAAATCCAACATATATATTTAAGATTTATAAAAATATAAGTTTATCAATATATTTAATTATTTATTTAAAATTTTAAAAAAATAATATTTATTACATCATAAATATGTCATGCTGACGTCACCGGTTCGAACCGGTTTGATTAACCGGTCGAACCGGTTCGAACCAGACCAGTTCCTTTACCGGTTCAATCACCGGTTCGGTTCTGACAACATTGATAAGGACATGTAGAGTGTGTGGGTATCTTTGCAAAAACTAAATATATTCACTTAATTTCTCAAACTTCAAATATACCCATATAGATTGCATGTCGTTTCGAATATACTCATAGCTTTATAGTGCAATGACGATATCATAATAATGTAATTATATTTGCAATTATGGTTAAACTATATAAATATATTTGTAAATTATTCATATATTAAAAACAACTTTATTGCTCGTGCTAGCTTAAAAATTGGTATAATCACATATAAATTATAATAAACGCATTAATTCATTCAAAGATATACTAAAATATAATAATAATACTTATATTAAACCATTTAGCCACAAAGGAATGATGTTTTAATGTTTAGATATTAAAAGCAAAGATTTAAAATTGATATATCAAGTACGTGATATATTAATTTTACAATTTTTTAAATTAGGGTATAGTGTCACGCCGACTAGGTCAACCATCACTACTATAGTTTAGGATCGATAATAATAGGAGAACATATACAGATGCAACAGTATAACTCATAATGTAATATAAAATATATTATAGATCACCATAAACTAGGTGTCTCACTGGATTTAAACCAAATTAATTCAAATGATTAAATCCATAAGATGCATAATTCGTGTCCTTACTACATTGCTTTTAAAAACCAAATTAATAATTTTTAAATCTAAATTTATCAAGTTCTCGCTTCATTTGGTACACCAACTCCCTTTTTACTCTCCACCCACATGTCTGTTATCTAAAAAAATGATAAAATATAATAAGTCCGGGCAAACTCAATAAGTAGAGCATATAGATATAAACCAATAAAACTTAACTAAATATTTGCTTAGGATCACTTCTCTTTAATTCTGCTAAAGAGGAATGCGTATTCAAAGTTGATCTAGATCATGTTAAAATTTTCCCTATATTTATATTATTTGAAATTTTATTTTATATTTCTTGATTCATATTCATAATGTCATTTATGTTATATAGAAGTTTTAACTCCCAATTCCTACTATAAAAATTATAAAAAATTATTAAAAATAGCTATTTCTGACAGTTGTTTATCCTATTGAGCCCGACCTTCTAGGATTTTTAATTTACAAACTATAGAACATTTTAATACAAAATTTTGATCATTATTACTGATTATATCATGAGTTCTTAAAAAAATTATGCTAAAAATAATTCATTTACCATCTCTTATATTTTTCTTTTTGTTTCCAGATTTACCACATGGTTTATACAAGTTAACTTATAAGCTATTATAATTGACAATCTAAACCACTAGTCGCAGACTTAATTATAGATATGACATATATATCTTGTCACATCACTTATCTAGTGTAGATCTGATGGTCTGGATCATTAAAATACTTCTTGTATTAAATTTTCAATGATTTCGATCAATTGACTAATAATATATCTACTATAGTTATGATATTGAAAATCCTCAAATCTAACATCCATCAGGATATCTACACATAATCTAACATCATATTTTTATATTAAAAATTAAAATTTATGCACATCTAATTTTTTGGATCATCTAGCTTTTGTATTTAATTATGAGATGATTTATTTAATCTAATTCACTTGATATCAAGATCCTACCAGTAAATCGCATACATCATATTAGATCTATCTCCTCCTATTAAGTCTAAGCACTAGTAAACTTGTCACTAACCTTTTTTAAGGGAATCAATGACAAAGGTTGCATTGAATCACTTGATCAAAGTTGTTCTCTATGCTTCTCTTCTCTCTTATTCTCTCTCATTCTTCCTCTTTCTTAGTTACTCATTTCTGTGTCTCTCGTCTCCCCTTTTAAACTTAATAGTATGTATTGTGATAGATTTTTGTATTCATTATTTAATTTATTAATTAATTAATTTATTTTTGTTAAAAGTATGTTACATGCCGACCAAACTTTTGACTTTTACTAATTCAACTTGCCACCTTGCAACCTTAATTAATGTTCATGTAATAGATAATTTGAAATTTTTATTTATATATATTTTTTGAAAATTAAAAAAAATTAATCATGTGTTAGTTAATGAAAATAATAAAATAAATAAAATGTTTTAAAATTTTAAGCCAAGGTGATTCAAACCTTTGTATGATGGTTTCAAGCCACTTGACTTTGTCATTTGGGTACCGATATACATTTGTGATGGTGTGGATTTAAATATTACATATGTTAAAATTTCATTTAGTGCAAATTGCACATACAAAAATAGATAGTGTTTATGTGCATATATATAATTATATTTTGAGGTTCCGTAACCACATGTTACGAGTATTATATAAACAACATAGGGCTATGCATATCTTTTATTTAGATGGAATTGGATTTTCTAGCTAAATAAATGATTAATACAACAAGCAGAGTGGATTTCACATCATCATGGTGAGCGGATACATGTAAGTGAATTCTAGCTTCACTTAGGTGGACATAATAATAACAATAATAATGATAATAATAATTGGTATGAAAGGTGCTAATTAATGCAAAAGTTTCAAAATTTAAATTATTTTTCATTTTAACTATGTCGGTCATCCATCTAAGAAACAATTGAAAAATGGCGCAAGATGATACTGATAAGACGGCATGAGAAAGCATGTATCTCTCTCTTTAATGTTTTTTTGCATTAATTCAAAATAATGCATGTATCTTTCCAGCTAAGTCATCCGCTCTCTCTCATCTTAGTCTCCAACTATTTCATTTCTTTTTAAAAGATGACATTAAAAAAGTTAAAAATTATTGCAAATTTTTTTTAAAAAAGTGGAAAAAATGATATAAAAGATTGGAGAATGATTAGGAGTAAAGGATAGTTGTATGGAAAAATACAAAAGATACTCAAAAAGTAGAATGATTATATGAAGAAATGTGTTAAAATGATTAAAAGGTAGGGTACTTTTTGAAAAAAATGAGTGAAAAATCTTTAAAAGATTTTTTTTAACAAAGTTTGGTGTTAAAGCAATGTTGTAAGATCTGGACCGGACCGGCCGGTCTGATCGATTCGACTAGGAACTGGTCCAGTTTCCAGTTCGAATGTATGCGGTTTGGTTCAGATCCATAAAACCGATCAAACCGATCAAACCGTCGAATCGGGATGAACGGTCGAACCGATTCCGCCTAGTGAAAAATAAAAAAGACCCACTACTTTGATTACTCGCTTCCCCTTTCAATGAATCGCGGTTCGCAGCCCTAAACCCTACCTCTCCTCACCGGCCATTCGTGGATAATTGATCCATCGTCGGCGAAACTGTCACGGAAGCAACACTGCAACAGCAGCCCCCGTCCCTGCCACTCGCTCGTCCCTATTGCTCGCTGCCTTTTGCTTCTTCTCCTCTGATCGCTCCATTCCCGTCCTTGGCTCCCTGCTACTCCGTTCGCCGGCGAAATTGTGCTCCATTTTGCTCCTTCTGCATTCTGTTTCTAAAGATTTTCTCGCCTTGTTCGACGACCACCTGCTTGCGCAATGTGAGATGGACACCGGGTGTCGGGCTCGGGACGCTTGGGGCTATGGAGGCAATAGATTTCAAGGCCAACCATGGCTGGAGCTGATAAACAACCTCTCCACTCTCACATATCTCATTGCGGCAAATGGGTTGATGTTAGCTTGGGAAAACTCTGCAAGCTTAAAAAATTAGGCCTGTCTTTCGATCGGTGAACAGACACCCCAACTAAACTCCAAAAAGAATTTTTTCTGTAGTGTTGTAGATTTATTGCCAAATTGGAGTTGCTGCATTCTCTGCTGTTGTCCATCATGGATGTAGCTTTCCCAAGTCTCCGAAACAAAGATATCAAAATTCCTCCATTGGAGCCTTTGATGCGCCTCGTCAATTTGTGCAAGCTGTCACTTCATGGGCCATTAAAGAAACTGTCTGATTCACCTGATCATTTTCCAGTCAACCTCCAGAAGCTTAGCCTGGAGTACTGCGATCTAGGCTAAGAAGGTTTCAAGGCATCGAGCAAACCGCGCACACATGGGGAAGTGTCAAATACGAGCAGTGAAGACCAATATATTTTCGATGTTGTGAACTTGATTACAACCTTCACTGAACAGGTTCAGCTAAATTGAAGGTAGTGCATATTAGATTCGATGCGCACACATGAAGCGTGTGGATTTTGTAGCTGTCATCTGGCAAAAATCATGGCGACAAGTTGGTAAAAACATGGCATGCTAACAATAGAGACATGGCTAGAGAATCCTAAAGACAAGGCGTCTCTTATAATATCAAATTATCAATGATTCAATTATGCTATTAAACAATCCTATAATATCAATTATGTCATTAAATAATCCTAAAATCTTACGTAATTATAAAAAAAATCTCTACAGAATTGAGGGTTATTGACTCCCATATCTTCAAAATTTTAAGAAATTTTGAGCCTTAAAAAATACTTCATATAATCAATCCATTCTAATTAATTATACAAAAATAATATGCAACTCATGTAATTAATATCACTCTCATAATTAATTGTATAGCACAAAATTCTTCACATAATTAATGTAGCAAACAAAAATTATAATATAATTAATAAATTATTATAATTATATTTTAGGTGAATTTCTTAGTACCTAGGACTATTTATGTGTAATCTGAAAATTTATTTTTAATATTTTATTTATTTCATAAAATCTGAGTGCCCCTTAAATGTCGTTAGATGTCGTTAGATGTTGTTAGATGTCGTTAGATGTCTTTAGACGCTGTTAGATTAAGGTGGATTTCATTAAATCGTATTATCTGGGTTTTAAGTTCTATAATTAAGGTATAAATGACCTTATAAGGAGCTGAGGATCATATTACAAGTGTTAAATTAGGATTTACTTATTAATATCAAAAGTTAAATGCTGTTAGATGTTGTTAGATCTAATTAGATGCCGTTAGATGTTGTTAAATATCGTTAAATATTGTTAGAAGCTGTTAGATAAGGTAGATTTCATTAAATCCTATTATCTGAGTTTCAAATTCTATAATTAAGGTATAAATGACCTTACGAAGGGCTCAAAATCATATTACAGGTGTTAAATTAGAATTAAATTATCAATATATTTACTTAAAATTTAAAAATAATTTAATATTTATGACATCATAAATATGTCATGCTGACATCACCGGTTGAACCGGTTCGAACAGACCAGTTCCTTTAGGTAGGTTGTCCACTGACTCCTGACTCCTCTACTGCATGTCATTCATAATATTACAAATTATTAGAAATTATGCCTTTTTACGATGGGGAGGCATTTTTCGTAAATACCCTCTCATTAGGGGGGACAACTGAATGACACCACCTGCGTTAAAGAAGGGGTCGAACCTAAGACCCTCTCTATGAGAGGCGTTGTCCCATACCAACCAATCCAGCGCCGGTTGGCGTTCTCTCTCTTTTCTCCATTTTGGAAAGTAATCATGCATTGTCTAAATACCATGATATATAATATAAATGGCTACAAAAATATTATTTTTAGCAATGAATTCCATTCATGCTAAAAGTTAGAATTTTGTTTGCAAAAATGAAAATTCCATTGACAGTTTGCTGCTATAAATCAGTTGGAATGAATTTTGGAAAATGAATAAGTTGCAGCGAGCTGAGGATCTAACCTAGGTTATTATTAGCAACGAGGCCATTTATATTATATACCATCCATGTGTAATTAACTTGTTGCTCGATTTCGTTATTACTGTAAACTAAGGCCATCATCCATGTGTAATTAATTAGCCTGAATTGTATAAATCATAAATCATAATAGATCTGTCCACGTGAACTACATGAGTCCAATTTATTATCAAACCAATTAGACCATAGCGTCAGATACGGTTATGAGAACATTGACGACAACTCGTGTTAACGGTGAGGCTAGGGGCAATATATGGGCTGAGATCAAGGGCTAACATTAAGCCCAAAGATCGCTGGAGCCTAGAGCCTTAAGGAGTTAAGGACCGGCGGCGGAAAGAAGACGCTGAGAACCTTAGTGGTGAGCACATGCGAGGACAGCTGGATGCCGCGCATTGACAGATTTAAATGGAGGAATAGCAGAGGAGAAAGGCGATGATCATTTTGCGCAGAGTTTTCTTCTAGCTTTGTAAATCTTTGTGAGTGGGTAGTTTCGTTTCTATTTTTCTTGAATTGTTCTGCCAATTTCCTTGTAAGTAGATATTATAATTCATCATTGTGAAATAGAATACATCAGATTTGATTTCTTGGAAACGATTCTATTAAGAGGTATCAAAGCTGCTCGACCCTCGGATCAACATGGGAAGAATGCAAGAAGAAAGATTCGTCCGTGTGGAGCAAGACAACGCTAAAAGGGTGGCTGAATTTGAGTATAGGTTTGAGGATCTGGAAGGACCGTTGAAACAGGTGATGGATGAGGCACAGAGCGGAGAAAAACAAATGCAGGGAATGAGTGGGGATATCCGATCCTTGAGCCAGCAGGTAACAGGTCTCCAGACTAGTATACAGGAGGCCCTGTCACAAATCCGCATCAGTAGGAGACAGGCCACTCTGCTACATGCGGGTGCGCCGAGGAATGCAGAAGGTTTGCTAAAGCGGATCTGGTCGACGTCAATACGAAATTACCCAAGATCCAGCAAACCGGCGCATTGGATGAATACATTTACGGTAATGTAAAAAATGTACTATTAAAATTTTTTAATCTAAAACTTTTTACTCTTCATAAATACCATATTTTTTAATTATTTTTTTACATTTTCCTATACAACTATCATATTTTTAATCATTTCTACACAACTACCCACACAACTAATATATTTATTTTAACTTTATTTTCTTTACTCCTCATCGTTATTCATATCATATAATATCATTTAAAAACTTTTACTTTTCAAAACTTTTTATAAAAAGTTTTATATTCCCAAACACACTGTTTGAAAAGCTGCACAATATGACATACGGATGGTCCCTTAAAATCTACGTGACATTTTCGTCGACGGGTTAAGGAGCGACCTGATGGCAGAATTGGTGGTAGCTAAGCCACAATCCACAGCTCAAGCTATTGAAATGGCCAGGCAAACTAAATTCAAGAAGAATCAAATGAGAGCTTGATACTCAAAGGGTGGTAAAGAACGACCACCAGCATTGTTGCAAGCAAGTTGGGTGGGTTAAGAACAGTAACCGGACACAATCCGAGGCAAAGAAATGGCAACAACTGATAAAGAGAGTGGACCCCGTAAGCTCACTGTTAAGCAGATCCAAGAGAGGAAAAACAAGGGCTTGTGACTCTAAAAAATTCTCCCGAGGCCACAGTGGCCAAGCCAAACAATATGCATAATAGTGCAGGAGTCGGACAGTTCAGATGAAGAAGGTGAAAGGCCCAACAATGATGAGGAGCCAAAGCTGCTTGAAATTTTTGTGCAGGCACTATCAGGTACATCCAACTCTAACATACTTAGAGTATGAGGACAAATTAACAAGCATGATGTCATTATAATGCTTGACAGCGACAGATCGGACATTTTTATTAACACCAAATTGGCAACTAAGTTGAAGCTAGTGACAACTCCATTAAAAGGATTTTTGGTGAAAACCGCTAATGGCTTTTGGTTGGGATGCAATGGCATTTGCAAAAAGGTCACCATTACTAAGCAAGATTACAGTTTGACAATTGATTTGGCTCGAATTATGAGATTCACAGTGGTCAACCAAACATACCAATTGCAAGGAATTATACCAAGAACAGTGACACAGATGGAGCTCATACGCAGAGTGGGGCCAAGAGAAGGGCAGTTATTCCTATTGCAAGAACCCAAAAATAAACTAAAGCTGGCTGGGGCAACTGGCAAGTAGGTCGAACATTTACACCAGCTTAAAGCACTCTTAGGTAAATTCAAGCAAGTCTTCAACATGCCATCGGGACTTCCACTAGCGAGAGAGCTAGCGCATCGGATTCAGCTGATACTCGGAGCTCCACCTACTACAGTCAGGCCTTACTGCTACCCCATTGCCAAAAAATAGAGATTAAGAACCAGATACATGCTCTCTTGTCCAAGGGCTTGATATAGCATAGTTCCGGCCCATTTTCTACTCCTATTCTACTAGTTAAAAAAAGATAATTCATGGCGAATGTTTGTGGATTATCAGGCTCTCAATAACATTACGGTGAAAGACAAATCCCTTTTCTGATAATTGAGGAATTGTTGGATGAACTCACAGGAGCTAAGCTATTTTCTAAGCTAAACTTAAAGTCGGGGTACCACCTGATTCGCATGTATCCTAAGGATTCAATCAAAACAACATTTGTAACACATTAGGGCCAATATGAACTCTCAGTAATGTCGTTTGGGATATCTAACGCCCCTGCCACTTTCCAAGCTCTAATGAACAGGGTGTTCTAGCCTTTCCTTTGAGGGCGTATTCTTGTATTCTTTGATAATATATTAATATACAACATTTCCTAGGAGCAACATCTAAATCGTTTGGAATAAGTACTAAATATACTCCACCAACATGCTCTGTATGCTAACAGAGATAAGTGTGCTTTTGCCCAAACAATGGTGGAGTACTTGGGGCATATGATAACTGGCCAAGGTGTGCAAGATTGCTGCCATTGCTGCATAGCCACCACCGTCATCCATCAAGCAATTACGGGCCTTTTTAGGCTTAATGGGATACTATAAAAAGTTCATAAAAGGGCATGTCATGCTAGCAGCCCCGCTTATTACTTTGCTAAGGAAATCGACGTTTGTGTGGAATGATATAGCCAGTGCAGCATTTTGGCTCTTGAACAGGCTACATTGTTCCCGCTAGTGCTGACTCTACCAGATTTTTCACTACATTTGTGATAGAGTGTGATGCTTCAGCAACTAGTTGGTGTTGTTTTAATGCAATAGGTTCATCCAGTAGCCTACTTTAGTAAGGTGATTCCCTTGCAAGAACACGGTCATTCAACCTATGAACAGGAGGTGATGGCCTTGGTTTTAGCTGTTAAAAAATGGCAGCCTTATCTCATTAGTCATCAGTTTGTTGTTTGCGTAGATCACAACAGCCTCAATTTTCTTTTAGATCAAAGGGATTTAACCCCATTTCAGCAGAAGTAGATTATAAAGCTGCTCGGTACAACTTCAAAATTGAGCATAAATTGGGCATCCATAATCAAGCAGTGGATGCACTATCTCGGCAAGGAGAATTCAACCTTGGCAGTTACTTCTAGTGTATTTCCATTAGCAGCCAACATCACTGAACAGTGCCACACGGATCCGGAGCTAGCCAAACTAAAACTGTAACGCCCCATTACCTAGGCATCTTCAATGACTAGTCGGTGGGTGCCACATGATCTAAGAAGAATTCGGCTGCATCTTCCCTTACATACAAGGGGGTGGTATAGTATACAAAACCTATTGTCCATAAATGTCACAATTTCATTCTAAAATATAAACACGTAGTTTTACATCCACATATTCACATGCTCATACTATAAAGGCATCCAAAAAGAAAGAAAATCATCATAATCAATTATTACTCTACAAAACAACCCAAATTACCTTACACATATGTAAATTGTAAATCAAGTTCAAAAATATCCAACTACAATATGTTCTTCATAGTCGGGTCAAATTAGGTAAATGTTTACACTATCTAGTGTCAAAAAGAAGCATAAAGCTCAAAATAGCTAAAATCACAAAGCCTAATCTATTGAGTTTGGTCTCTACGATTATGTCCTCCGCCAATCTCATCTCTAGTCTCTTCTCCTGGCCTGTGATCTAAAAGCAAAATAACAAATGATGTGAGTCTAAACAGACTCAGTAAGTAGATAACAGTTAACATGAAAATAGAAGTAGATGAAACTCATGATACACATTTCATGACAATAATGCAGTATGTTAACTCCTAAATGACCATCTAAGATGTGAAATCAATACCCATGCTAAGAAAAACATGTATATAGTCGTATGTCTTCAATGGGACATGCAAAATCCCCTCCACTGTCGATTTAGGGCCATAAGCAATCTTTTTTTTATGTCAATCAAAGGCAATGAACAATCCTATGCACCTATGCAACTCATTCATATTTACAATTATATAACAAATTTACATGAGATAACATACCCATGATAATACTCATGCACAAAACTACCAAGCTACTGTCACTTATCTGGGATGATGCATCATCCCATACAAACAAAATGAATATCATAAATCACACATGTAACATCATTAAAATCAACAAACATACATTTTGATTTAGCACATCACTGTTACAAAAGCAATCCGTTGAACACCTAAAAGACATCAGAGGTAGGTCTTTAGGTCTCCAAACCAATTAACACACCCAAGCCATATCACGTTTTGATGTTGTGAAAGCTACAAAGATGTCATCTATTCCACCATGCTACCTAGAAATATCTAATTTTCCATGTCTAACCCTAGCTCATCTGAATTGCAAAATACCCTAACTATGAAATTTCTTAAACGAAACCCACTCCTACCTGTCTTATAAAATATTTAAGAAGAGACTCCATCATAACTCGAGAAAACGGAACATCTACTTATCTCAATCGTGATTTTCCCCACAAATAATGGCCCTAAACTCGGATTTTCAAGATTTCAAGCTTCCTTGAGATAAATCGATGATCTTCAAAGAAGTTTGGAAGAGCTTTTGGCATGTTCAAGGGCTAGATCAAAATCAAGAAGAAAGGGAAAAGCAAAGTAGAAGCTGAGGGTGAGAAGGGAAGAAGAGGGAAAGAAGGGTGGTATGAAAATGAAGCCCTAGCGAGCCAACTCTCATTCTAACTAGGCCCTTGTGGAGAGGGATCAGGCTGAGCCCAAGCATGGGTCAAACCTAAACACAATTTAAGTCGAACCCTTTACCTATTCTGCAAGGTAGAATATAGTCATAATGCCCCAAACAGTACATCAATCATACACCTCTAAATTAATACTCAATAAATCATATCGTAAACAAGTTACGTAGCTACAGAAACATGTCAATGGCATAACTCATACTTGTGTTTAACATGATCATGAACGGTGTCTCATACAACCCAACATATCAAAATATTATTTATTCCTAGCACCATATTTATAAATTACATCATGGCCAAGAATGAATTGTAATAATAATAATATAAAAATACCTAGTCCTCACAAAAACATAAGGTCCACCAACATTTAGAGGATTTCCCACACTTTTCCATAAAGGATGATCTACTTCATCGCGATAACAGGTTGGTCCTTCCTCCTCACAACACTTTATTGTAGAAATTCCACAACACTTCCATAATTCCTTAGTTGGTGGACATGCCGGAGTGTTGAAAACACTGTATTGCATTAGAGGTCATTTTGTTGGGGCACGGACTTTGAATTTGAGAAGAAAAAAATTTAAGAAAAGTGGAAATTATACAAATCAAAATAGGTTACTCTTCCAGGCATATTATAATTGTCACTTTCCTTAAGATAATATTTGCACCCTCACAGCTGTTTAGAGTTATAGCAATTTGCCCCCATGATACAAAAAGAGTACCTAATCTAGAATGAAAACGGTCTCCCTTCTAGATTCCAAACACTTGATAACAAAATGGTAGACTTAGAATGGTATTTGATAACAAAGAGAAAATTTGCAAGGCTTCGTTTGAGAACTCAAGAGAATAAGGGAATGCAAAGAGGATGCAAGTCAGGTTCTTGCAAGTGATGATTATAAAATGAGGAGGCAGGTACCCATATATATAGTTGTGCCATGTAACATTTTAAATAAAATTTTAAATAAAAAAATGTAAACGGTTGAAAAGGTATCAGCGTTAAATAGAAAACAATGAAATGGGTAGAAACAGGTAGAAACGGGCATAAAACATGTGAACGTTATTTTATTTAGAAAATTCCAACACATTTTTATTGGTCCAAAATGAAAAATGATGTCCAACAACATGTCTGATGCTGTTATGACAATTGTCTTGGTAAGATAGGTGCACAAAAACTAGCAGGCTTGTTACAACCCCTGCCAATTTTCGAAAATATCTGGTTTGACGTTTCCTTAGATTTTGTGGAGGGATTTCTGTCATCACAGGGCATGACAGTTATCTTCATGGTGGTTGATCGCTTGTCCAAATATGGCCATTTCATCTCTCTCTCTCTCTCATCCCTATACAACTACCATTGTCGTAAAAATTTTTTTACAGGAAGTGATTCAACTCCATGGCTTTCTAGCAACCATTGTGTCGGACTGTGATCATATCTTTCTCAGTGCATTTTGGAAGGAATTTTTCAACTCCATCAGACTAGCCTCAAATATAGCATGACATATCATCTGCAAACCGACAATCAAACTGAGGTGCTTAATCGTACCCTCGAGTTATACTTACATTGAGGTGCTTAATCGTACCCTCGAGTTATACTTACATTGCTTCGTGATGCATAAACCAACCCACTAGGTTGCCTTTCTACCTTAGGTGGAATAATGGTATAATTCCTCCTACCATAGTGCTATCAAGATGACACCTTTTCGAGCAGTCTATGGTCGAGATGCTCCTTCAATCTGCCCATCTGAGGAGCAATCATAAGCCATTGCTAGTGTCGATAGGTTATTACAAGAGCACGATCAAACATTGCAGCATTTAAAAATAGCCATAGAACATGCATAGGTCCACATGAAGCAGTAGGTAGATGAGCACTGTTTAGCCATTACTTTTGACATTGACAATATGGTATATTTGAAGCTTCATCCATTTCAACAACACTTGCTCAGGCCAGGCATGTTTCACAAGCTCTCCTCTCATTTTATGCCCCCTTTAAGATCATTGGCAAGGTGGGTTCGATGGCATATAAGCTATTGTTACCACTAGATTCCAATCTCCACCCTATTTTCCATGTTTCACTCCTCCATCACTATGAGAATGATGCACCATTAGCCATCGAGATACCACCTATAGATGTGGAGAATCATCCTACTATTCGGCCTGCCATATTACTTGATTCTCATCAAATCCTTCGGGGGACAAACCGACAAAGCCACAAACGGAAGTGCTAGTCTAGTGGCAAGATTTACAGTCATGTGATAATTCCCGGGAGGATGTGGACTGCCTGCATGACATTTTTCTTGATTCCACCAAGTCCCTTCTCAAGCTGGTGGGAGTGTAGAGCGAGCAGGAGAGCGAGCCCGAGCAACGGGGTGAGGGGCAACAATATGGACTAAGATCAAGGGCTAACATTAGGCCCAGAGATCATTGGAGTCCAGAGCCTTAAGGAGCTAAAGACCTCGGCGGAAGCAAGACGCTAAGAGCCTTAGTGGGGAGCACGTGCGAGAAGGACAGATGGATCCCATGCACCGACAGATTTGAATGGAGGAATAGCAGAGGAAAAAGCAGTGATGATTTTGTGTCGAGTTTTCTTCTAGCTTTGTAGATCTTTGTGAGTGGGTAGTTGCAGTTCCTATTTTTTTGAATTGTTCTGCTAATTTCCTTGAAAGTAGATATTCGATGTATTTGAAAATGGATAAAACTTTTGATAAAAAATTTTGGAGAGTAAAAATTGTCAAATAATGTAATATAATAGGGGTAATGATGATGAGTAAAGATAATAAAGTTAAAATAGATAGGTTAGTTATGTAGATAGTTGTGTAAAAATGATTAAAAAGTAGGGTAATTGTATTGGAAAATAAGAAAAATTGATTAAAAAATATGTTAATTGTGGATAGTGAAAAGTTTTAGATTAAAAAGTTTTAACTTGGTATTTTCTACTCATTGCCAAACACACCCATTGTAATTCATCATTGTGGAATAGAATACATCATATTTGATTTATTAGAAACAATTCTATCAACTCATGTTTTTGAATCACATATCATATGATATGACACCTTTAAATACTTTCCAATAGTGCAAAAGATTATCACTACCTTTCTATGATCTCTTATAGCCTTAACCCGAAAAGTAAACACGCTCACTATTTTCAAAATTCTATTGTGACATTGACCCTGAAAATAAATACATAAAATATAGGTCATTTGAAAAAATAACCTTCTAAGTTTGAGTAATTGAAATTTTGATCACATAATTTGAATATTTACAAAAATAATCCTTAGAAGTTTTTAGTTGTGCAAAAATACCCTGTAAACAAATGATTAAAAATGGAAGAATTTAGTCACCAAAGATTATTTAGCAAAACATTAATGTCCACCACTAGAATGGTGACAATGCCAATCGCCTCATTAGATTGCCCATTCAACTCATAAATGTCAAGAATCGTTGCCATCAATGGAGATCCATTCTGTTGTAATGTTGGGAAACAACCCCTTTGCTACCATAATTCTTCTCATCAATCTCACAAAAACCATCGCTACATTGTCTTCCTTAGCTCTTGTGAACTGGATTATTGTCAACAACCTCTAGTCATTTTCTATTTAGTTCATTAAGAGACACCAAATATATATTTTCATGTCTTTTTTCATTAAAGACTATGTGGTCACTATAAAAAAATGTTGCATATAGATGATTCAAACACAATTTTATAACTTTTATCACACAATTGACTAATATTCATTAGATTGTATTTGAGTCCTTTAACAAATAGCACTTCCTCTATGCATGCATTCGAATTGCTATAAATATTACCCTTACCACTTATTTTACTATTTTCATTGTTGCCAAATGCAAAAGTTCCACCATTATAAGGTTTGAATTCATGGAACAAAGCTTTGTCCCCTGTCATGTGTCTTAAATAGCCACTGTCCACAAATTAAGTATTGTTAGCTTTTGCTCTGAGACAAACTTGCAAAAATAATCATGTAAAGTTCATCTCTTTGGTACTCATTTTAATAGTCTATTTGAGCTAATAAGCATTTGGAATCTATGTTGTTCTAATTTAGAAGGCACGAATCCAATATCTTTGGTACCTAAACCAATTTAGCTCCTTGGTTGTTCAATTTCTTAGTTTTTTACTGATATATTTTATGACCAAACTTATACAAAAGTTGCATACCCCATAAATTCTTTGAAGTAGAATACATGCACAACTTGGTTTCCAAATTGGTCTTCTCATCCAAACAACTCTAGTTGTTTTTGTTTTGCACTGAGATGCAGTTATCTTAGCTTGGAGTTTAACTCATTTTGAAGTATTTGATTTACTGCATTCTTCTTGTTAAAATGTGGAATACCCAAGTCATCTTTTTCTAGTTTGGCCAGTCATACTTAGGAACATTTTAATACTTTCTCCTGGGTTAGAGAAATTTGCTAATGATTCATTCAATGCTTCATTTTCTTTATTTAGCCTTTCAAATTCAGCTGTTAAGACTTTGGTTTCATTTACTAGGCACTTAACTCTTTGAGATAGTTTTCTATTGATAATAATAGTTGAGTCACATTGTTTTTTCTTTAATTTATATTTATTACCTAGTTTCGAGGTCTCATTATATAATGAATCATAGACTTGTTGTAATTCTTCTAATTCAGCACATTTGAGATAATCATGAGTGGAGGAATAAATGGATTTGGAAATAGAAAGATCATATTTGAGTACCTCCCACTACTTGTGCAGTCAATTGTAGCAGTTAAGTCATCTACTAGTTCAATTGCTATGAGGCTATCTAGTGTGTTTTCTTCCTCAATTCTTGCTACACAACATATCCTAACACAGTTTGCAGCTTCGTATTTTTCATTTGATGAGTTGTTTATTATAGATGAGTCCTCATTTAAATACACTCCTCTACCTTTAGGCTTTGAAAACTTTTTAGAACTACTCCTTTCTCTCTTCTCTTACTTTTCTTTAGACCTATTTTCTTCAGGTGTAGGATACTGAGTTTGCATATGTCCTCATTTAGTTATTTCTTTCTTCTTTTCTCTCTTACTTTTCTCCTTGAATCCTTTGGAGTCAAAGTTCTTTCCTTTTCTCACAAATTTTTTAAATTTTCTTGTGATAAGTGCAATCTCTTCATCTTCATTTTGGGAAGAAGAGGTGAATTTATCTGAGCTTTGCATGGGTTTTAATGTAATGGTTCTCTTTCCTCAGTGATGTTCTTCATTCTTTTTCTTTATCAGCTCATGAGATATGAGTGAGCTGATAAGATCTTCCAGCTTTAGTGTGTTTAGGTCCTTTGCTTATTCAATATCAGTGACCTTGGGGTCTAAGATTCAAGTAGAGCTCTCAAAATCTTCATAACCTATTCAGACTCAAATATTTCTTTTCTTAAGCCTTTTAATGTATTAGTAATTTTTAAAATCTAGCAATTATTTCAGAGATATTTTCAGTGTCAAACATTTTAAAACCTTCTAATCCTCCAATCAAGATGTTTCTTCTCATCCCTTGAACATGAGAAGTACTTTCATATATTGAGGTTACAGTATCCCAAATCTCATTGGCAGTAAAGAAAGAAAAACTCTATCATATTCTGTAGCGGTTAAGGCACAAAATAGTAGATTCATTGCATTGGTGTTACTCTTTACTAATTTTACCTCTTCTTCAGTCCATTTAGAGGCCTTTTCGCTTTTAAGTAGAGTAACTTCATCTTGGATAGCTATCCAAGAGTCCGAGTCAGTTGTCATAATGAGCTATTTCATTCTCAACTTTCATTAACCGAAGTTACTGCCGTCAAATAGAGGTGGGCTTATGAAATATTGGCTCCCGGCAAAGCAAAAGTAGAAGTTGATTAGGATGTCATTTAATAGATCTTTTTGATATCAACTCAAAGACTTGCTCCGATACTACTTGTTGGTCTTGAGTTTGTAACAAAACTCAAGAGATGAGGGGTAAATTGGGTTTTTTAAATTCTTTCAGTGTATTAATCTTAACCTCTTGTGAATTTAGTCCCCTTGAATGAAAGTGTGGAGAATAGAAGTGAAAGCAGAGCAATAATACCATACACACAAGATTATAGTGATTCAGAACAATGCTTCCTACTCCACTCTTTTAAGATTACACTTTTATGTCTTGAGTTCCACTATATTAATAAGATTACAATTGGAGCTCTTGCTCACTTCTAGATTCTAACTCTATGGGGCCTTTACAAATATCACACAAGTAGGTGGTGAGTCGTACTCCAACCACACATTACTTGTCTTTACTTGGCCTCGGCCTCCAACACCAAACCAAGTAGAATCACAGAAGAATGAATAAAAGAAAGATTCTATAGTTTACGGATTATGCAGAGAAAGTTTGAGCATAGAGAAGAATGTGTAAAGCTTGAGGTTGATGGAAGATTTCAGCCCTTGCAAATCAATAGCATAGTTCTTATTGTAGAGCACGTAAAGGATCACTTGAATGCTTGTAAGTTGGAAGATGGAACTTAATCAATGTTCTAGCTAGCCCTCTTCAATTCATTTGGCAAGTCTTAAATAATATAGGAATAAATTCGAACGTTATGAAGCAGGTGACGCGTGTTGAATGCGCCAACATTCGAATTTTTTCGACCGTTATAATGCAAGTTGCAGCTGGAGTCAACCTCGAGTGCGACTTTGATCGGGCCTTTCTAACTTCTTAAGTTCTCCTCCCATATATGCTTATGGAATTTCATCTAAAGCTAACTTAGTCTTCGACTTGACCCAAGTCACATGTGAAGTCAACTTTGGTACAACTTCACACGTTCAACTTCCAATTAGATAGTTTATGCAACCTTTAAGTCGATTTTGCTGTGGAAATTTGCCTAAGTCATTAGTGGAGTCAACTTGGCTATACGACTTCACTTCTCGCTGGAAATTTAAAATTCTGCAACTAGTGCTTCTTTGCTTTCGTTCTTCCAAGTCTTTGCTTTGAGTTGACTTCGGCTTGAACTTCATCTAAGTCACATGACAGAGTCGATTTAGATGTGCGACTTGACATCTAGTACTTTGGTAGTTGAAATATTATTTCTCTTCATAACAAGTCGGAATCTTGAGTCAACTTTGCCTTCGACTTGACTAAAGTCGCAAGGTGGAGTTGACTTGGCTATTGACTTTGCACGTTTAACTTTCAGTCAGATGGTTTATGCGATCCCTTGAGTCAACTTGCCTATAGACTTCACAGAAGTCTCAAGTGAGATCAACTTGGAATTGCGATGTGACCTATCTACAACTCAAAGCTTTCATTCCTTCATCCTAAGTCGCAGTTTGAGGTTAACTTGGGTACAGACGTGACTCAAGTTGTATGGTTGAATCAACTTGACTTTAAGACTTGGTGTACAATGCTTAATCAATTGAAATTTTCATCTTTAAAATACTTCATCAAATGTGTTAGTAACTTTTATCACTTAAAATTGAGTGATTAATCATCAAAATATGAGTTGCTTTTAGTTTTCTAGTTGAGTTCACAACATGTTGATGAGAAGTAAAGAAAACAAAGTTAAAATAGATAAGTTAATTTTATGGTTAGTTGTGGAAAATGATTGAAAAGTAGGACTGTTGTATAAGAAGACTAGAAAAAAAATTAAATAATAGAATAATTGTGAAGAGGGGTAAGTTTTAGTTGAAAAATTCTAATGCTAACCAAACACATCCTTAATAACAAAATTTGTAAAATTTTATTGCAAATTTTGTTACAATTTGACTATCACGTTTCATCTCAAAGAATAAAAAGTTCCGTCTATGCTACCATGCTACAATAACCATTTTATTGTCTAATGAAAGTTGCAACCATTTCATTTCTGAAAGAGAAATGTGAGGCAACAATGGAAAAATTGTTCTTTTATTTTTGTTTTTGAAAATAATTTTTTTTAATGTAGTAACATCAGTAAATATTAAATTTTAATCATAATAATATGATGTCTATTCGAAAAAG
Organism: Annona cherimola; assembly: GCA_030490835.1. Classification (NCBI taxonomy): domain Eukaryota; kingdom Viridiplantae; phylum Streptophyta; class Magnoliopsida; order Magnoliales; family Annonaceae; genus Annona; species Annona cherimola. Next base: position 52,584,213 of record CM059976.1, read on the forward strand.
TATAAGGAAAAAACTAAAAGTATTGTGATTAAAACCTTCTGTGATTGATCTATTGTGATAGTAACATGACGATCTAATTTTATATATTTAAGGCCTAGTTTAGCAATCGAGAAAAAGAAAAATAAAAAATTTTTCATTACTTTCTTCACTTGCATGTTATTTTTCATTTTATCTATCTAACAACATTATTTTGCTGATTATTATCAATATTTTCAATTATTATGTCATATTTTGGATAGAACTATTTTATTTATTTTATACTTCTAATAGTTATTCTTGCCATATTTAGTAGTGTTAACTAATCAGGTTGGATGGGTCAGAACTCAATCTTAATCCCAACCCATTTAAAATATCACAGCTCTAATCTATTTAGTAACTCATTTAAAAACATCAACTCTAATCCATTTAATAAAGGGGTTGGAGGGTTGTTAATGGGTTGTATTGCAAACGACTTAAAGACCTAGACTTCGGTAGATGATGATCTTGCAAGGAGAGATGAGACAGTATTTTTAGTGCAGGGGAAATGAAAATAAAGCAGTAATAGGAAAATAGAATTAGGGCAGCAATGAAAAAATAAAAATTAAGTGATTGGTGTAAGACTTAACAAGGAAAAATAACCAAGGAATTTTCATTTATTTATATAACTTTAATGGGTTAAACGAGTTGAATGTGTTAAATGGGTTGAACGGATTATATGGGTTATTAAACGAATTGATGGATTATAAAATCTCAACCTTAATCCACTTATTTAATTAAATAGTTGAATAAGTTGATAGATCATAACTCATTTACTCAAAAATCTCAACTCAAACAAGCAGGTTAATGAGTTGACCGTAACCATTAAAATCCCTAGTCATATCACATCAATTTCCCATTTCTCAAAAATATTTCTTAAATATTTCTATTTTTCCGTATTATCAAATACTTTAAGCTGGGAGGGGAAATTTTTGAAAAAAATAAGAATAATATAATAAAATGGGGAAACTATTAGGAGTAAAGTAAATAATGATAAAATAGATATAATTTTGCATCTCGGTAAAAAACTTAAATGCTAGTTGAAAATTGTAAAGTTATTAATAAATTAAAAGTTTAGAATGTCAAATCACATTAATTGTTATACTCGAACAGCATAAGCCCACTTCCCACTGGCACAAACAAGGCCTGCAAATATGCCTTCTCAATTCGTTGAAAGACATTCTATGAATCTTATTATCATTTTAATAAAATCATAATTTTGATTAAATAAACTATTGTATTTAACTTTTTAATCAAAAATTTTGTCATTAGAGATGTAAAATTAAAATATCAAATATAATGCAAAATACTTTTATGATATTCTTTTCAGAATCAGTTAAGGAAATTAAATATTTTAAAATTCATGAGAGATGATTAATTAAGCATTTATTTCTCAAAACTATAAGACAAAAATGGGTAAGTCTAACCCAACTCAAAAAGGAGGCTGAAACATTGATTTACAAATTTTTTAGATGGGACCATGCATATCTTTGGTTTAGATGAAATTGGATTTTCTAGATAAATAAATGATTTATCCAACGTGGAGAGTGGATTCACATCATCATGGTGGACAAATCCACGTAAGTGAAACCTAGCTTCATACTCAACTGGACTAATAATATTGACAGCTATTACAACAACAATAATAATGATAATTTGTATAAAAGATGACTATTTAATGCAAACCTTTCAAAATTTAAACCCTTTTAATTGCACCTAAACAAGCATTTTACTTAATGCATGGTTAAATTAATTTTCGTTTTAACCATTTCAGTGACATTCTCAAGCCGTTTAAGAAACTACTGAAAAATGGAGTTGCATGATATTGTTACAGGATGATGTAGATGATAGAAGAAAGCATATATCTCTCTTTAATGTTTTTTTCATTTAAATTAGAGTCATGCTTGCATGTTTTTAGTTAAGTTTTTCTCTCTATCCCTTTATTATTACTATTATTTTTTTTGGTGTGTGTGTGTGTGTGTGTGTTTGGGGGGGGGGTGTGGAGCATGGGTATCAGTCTCTTTAATTTCTTTTTAAAAATATTTAAAATGGATAACTTCTCCGCTACGTATCGATATGTACTAAAGATGTTTTCTCCCTTTTGAACCTTCTGTGAAGTAATCATAGGTTGTCTAAATACCATGGTATATAATATAAATGACATTATAAGAAAAACAAGAATATTAATCTGTAGCAATAAATCCCATTCATGCTAAAAGTGAGGATTTGTTTGCAAAAATATATAATTACGTTGACAACTGACATTTTGTTGCTATAAATCTAATGGAATGAATTGTGAAAAATAGACAGCTACAGCAAGGTGACGATCTAACCTAGGTTATTAGCAATGAAATTAAATTTCTTTACTGTTGTAAAATAAGGCCTATCTTCCATAAGTGTAGACATTCAAATTTTAATTTTTTTGCAAGATATTATGAAACCCCTTTTTTTTAACACTTCGTTGATTAAGTCAATGCCTTAGTGCAACAGTTGTCACAAGCTACCAAGGTACCTGATAACTGATAATACCCAAGATTGATAGTAATGGGAAGTATAATCGTAGGTGCCAAAGTAAAGCAAACTTCTTAGGAAGATGATCAACTTAGGTCAACCTAAGTAACGCCTTACTTAGGCCAACCTAAAAAGCATATTCATAGGTATTTTTTCGATTTTCTTTTTACACACATGTTAAGCTAGGTATATTGAATCTATAAATCAAGTTTTATCATTTTGGATATTTTTAAGTATTTTTAAAATACAGTGGTATTGTTGTAATTTTTAATCCTTTCAAAATTACAACAAAGTCATCATGTTTAAAAATCTTTAAAAAATGCTTTAAAATATCATAAAATAGTAAAACTTGGATTAGGCTTCAGTAACCTCCTGGACTCATTCAGGAATGTTCATTCATATCTTAAAAAGGGATTAGGCGCAGTCATTAGTGAATTATTTAGGGAAATCCATAATTTCCCAACATGAATATTGGGACACTAATGATATGGTTTTGACTTTTTAGCATTTGAGTGATATTTTAAATGTCTCAACGCATTTTCCACTTAATCTTTTTTTTTTTACTTTTTTTTTGGAGTGCTTTGTCTACTTTTTGAACCTGGCTATTGCTGTCTTTCCTTAACAGTAGGGGTGGGAATTGAGGTGGGTCGGGGTGTGCCAAACCCTGACCCTACCTTTCAAAAATCTGGTTTGACCCTTATTTTTATCAGCGTCAGGACAAGATCGGTTTGACCCTTACTTTTTTTTTACTATGTCTCGGGACAAAATTCGGGTCGGTATCGAGACGACGGGTCAGGTAAAAACTATAGGTCAAGTAAGAAATTTTTAAGAATTTATAAACATATCAAGTATCAAGTACCGGGTCGGGCTCTCTACAAATATGAAATCCCCACAAAATCCTCAAATTATCCTTCCCCCCACTTCCCTTCTCCACCTCTTTCGTCTTCTCTACTTTGTCAACCCACAGCCCTGCTTTCTTTCCCTCTTTCATCTTAGCCCCAACCCCCACCACCACTAAGCACATCCCCTCCATAGACTTCAACAACACTGATGGTGCCCTCCAACAACAAACTCAGATTCTCTCGGTTGAATTTGGGGTCTCGAGATCCAATTAGCAGGATGCATACCACGACTATGCCTGCATCAACGTCAATTTGCGTCGCGTCAGAGGAACCCTAAACGCCGGCTACATGGATCCCTTCTCAAGCAGCTTTCGGGGGCTCACTTTAAATAATAGAGGAAAATACCAGGCTTGGATTGAATACGCTGATTCCCAGCTCACTGTCACTGTAGCTAGCGTTGGAAAACTCAACAAGCCCTTGCTTTCTGTTGATATGGATGCATCCCAACTTGTCACTAATGAAAAATATGCTGGGTTTTTTATGGACACGGAAATCTACGATAGAGTTGGGGTTTTGGCCTTGAGCTTTAGCAATTCGAATTTTTCGATGCATGAGGCGTTGACCGCGTCTAATCTACTATCTTTCTCTGAAGCCTACACATCGAATTCCAAGCATGGGAGATTCATTGTAGGGATTTCAGCAGCTGCGACTGTTTTGTTTAGCATAAGTGTAGCGGCGCTTGCGCCTTTCGTACAGAGGAAGGCAAAGAGAATAATAGGTTAGGTCAGCGGGTCAACGGGTATAAGTGGGTTGAGATTCGATAGGTCTGCCCCGACCCGCATTTTGTTGAAATTTTTGAACCCTTGACCTGCCTCACCCTGGTATAAACTAAGATCGGGGCGGGGCGGGTCCCGTGACCCGCCTCGATTCCCACCCCTACTTAACAGCTTTTCCTTTTTCTTGGGTGTCTAATTTGAGATGTTTGAATGCAGATGTGGATTGCAAAAGCGGAATATGATGAGTTTGGGCCTTCGATTGTTCATAGGAAGTGCTGCTAATCACAAGAGATTTGGATAATTGTCAGTGAATGCAGCAAGCTTTGTTAGTTGTTCTTTCTTTTCTTGGTTGTGTCCCTTTCATTTTTATTGTTTGCGAATGACCTCGAGTTTCCAAAGTCCCTAGAAGCCCTTTTTCCCATTATTGTTTCCTGTAAGAAAGGTTATGGAACATTGTAATCTTTTAAAGGCAGCCTATCGATATTGCTCTGGTTTGGGTTTTAGTGGAATTTTCCTTTTTGTCCCTTGTCATCCCTAGATTTCTAATGGAAAGAATCAATAAGAAAATCTGTTCCATTAGAAATGCTCTCTAATTTCCTTGCTCAAAAGCTGAAAGTTTCTTTTTTCTTTTTATATATTATCATCTATGAGATAGCTAAGTTGATTTTTTTTATAGGTGTGTTTGGAAATTGATAGAACTTCTAAATAAAAAGTTTTTGATGTAGGGTGTATTTGGGAAAAAATTTTGGTGTAAAAGTTTAATGTGATATGATGATGTAATGATTAAGAGTAAAAATGCTCCGAGCCCTAACTAACTCATTAAAGGTCAATAGTATTGTGGACTAGTTGCACATATCAATCACTCAAATCACAAGAGCCAGATAAGGTAAGTGTAAACTAATGTCACCCAGGCTATCACACCCCAATGCCCTATCGGAATGTGCCATCAGTCATTATCGATGGTCTAAACCACTCTACAAAATCTACATCAATGACCATGGTTTATGAATATGCTATATTCAAAGTAAAACATATCAATGCCATAATAAATGATGCTAGTGTATAAAATGCTAAAAACAAAATCACAACTGATTGTCAAATTCATATATATCCAAAATATATGGTGGCACCCAAAATACACATGCGTACGACTATATATTATAATATGAAATAAAAAAGAGAGAAAAAGCTTACTTACCTCATATAAACTATATTTGATTCTTGTATTATAATTTGCTCTAATGTTCAAAATGTTGCACTGAAAAATAAAAATTTTATTTACTTAATATCTAAACATCATCTTTATATCATCTTTATATCTAAACATCATCTTTATATCGTTATTGTTATAATTCAAAACATGCAAAAAAAGGAATGTGACCATTGGCTCCTCAAAAGCATTTTTTTAAAATAATTTTTAATGCAATAGTTAATATAAGTGTATCTAATTTAAAAAAAATTTATTATTTTTGAAAATGTACATATATTTATTAACTGTATTTAATTTATAAAAGAAGTTTTATCATTTTTGAAAATGTATATATATTAAATTTTGAAAATGACCAAATATCAAAGGAGAAAGATATAAGTGTTGTTTACATATTTATAAAAAATTAGTTGTTTCACCCAGCCACATGAGATTAACATACTTTTTTTTTGTTGGAAGAGAAAAGTTTAAATTGGATACTTTTGAAAGAAAGATGTAAAAAGCTTATCATCATGGTGGACATTATTGAATTTTGTGTAATTGAAATTTTTTTGTATTTTCTTGAAAACTTTTGAAAATATTCAAGACATAAAAAGGTTACCATCACAATGGATACTTTAATATCAAGATGGAGTTTTTGGAAAATTTCAACATTTTGCAATCAAACTATTTTGTTGAAAATTGATGGAACATTTCTTTGTTTTACAAAAATTATAGAATACCTTTCAACATTTGCATAAAATTACAATTATATTCTTTTGTTTATGATTTTATAGACTATGCTTAATATTTAGTTTTTTAATAATGTATTAACTTAGTTAGAATTATAGTCAGAAGATAAAACATTAATCTTCGATAGTGCATTAAATATAAATTTAATACCATTAACTATTTTTGGATCATGCATATAAAAGCTAATTAGCATAAAAGTCCCAAAAATCCATATATACTTATTTAGTTTATTTAAATCTAAATTATAGTTTAATCATTATTAAAATAGAAATAAAAAGTCATACATATATATATATTATTAAATCTAAATTATAGTATATATGAAATGCATTTTTTGTATTTTCAAAAAATATATAATAACTTAATTTTAAACACTTAGTTTGTAGCATTTAATTTAAGAAATTGACATCCTTACCACTTGGGACGTTAAGGCCTTGAAGAGAGAGAATTAAAACTTTTTTCTGGACATTAAGTGAGGTCAATTACTAAGATATATTACAGTAGAATATTCAGTGAAACATAGACTAATGCAATCGACTAACCACTTGAAGCAATTGTAAGAATGGGGGAAAACAATTACACTAGAAAATGTCGCATATATTCTTTTCGAGCATGTAGTAGAGACTTATAAATGAGTCCTCCCAATCATCTATGCAAATATAAAGATAAATAATATAAAATTTATTCAATTAAAATTATATATTAATTTATTTTTATTTTATATCAATTCATACATTAATTTTAATTTTATTAATTTCAGATTAAAATAGCTAACATAAGATGAGTGAAAATGTTATAATGAAAATGCATATGTCATTATTCTTAAACCAATCCCACAAAGTGATATTTATTTATATTATTAAATATAAATTTCAATTATATATATTTTTAAAAAGTCATATATATACTAATTATTACAATTTCATATATTTATATAAATTTTTATTTTATTTTATTTAAATTAATTATTATTTTTAATTATACCTTTATTTTATTTAGTTTAAAAATATTAATTTCAAATTAATATGTATTGTAATAATTGAATAAATATCCATAAATTTTGTTACAAACTTACTATTTAACAAAATGTTTGTTAAATTCAGAATTTTATGTTCACTTAAATTAATGCAAATTAATCTTTATTTTATTTAAATTTTATTAATGTAAAACTAAAATGAGCAACATAAGATAAGTAACCATACATGTTACTTATTTGTTGAAACCCACTTCCAATAAAATTAAATATTTATCTATTTATTTATATTAAAAATAAAAATAGTAATTTATAATTTATTTTTAAGATGATAAAATTTAATAATTAATATATTTTATTTTTTCGTAATTAAAGTATAATATAAGGGGCTTAAGATTATATTACAAGTGTTATTAGATTCAGTTAGAAAGCGTAAGATGTCGTTAGATGTTATTAGATGCCATTAAATTAAGATGAATTTCATTAAATCTTATTATCTGAATTTTAAATTCTATAATTAAGGTATAAATGATCTTATAAGGGCTTAGAATCATATTACAGGTGTTAAATTAGGATTAATTTATTAATATTAAAAGTTAGATATCGTTAGAAGCTGTTAGATGTCGTTAGATGCTGTTAGATATAATTAGATATTGTTACATATCATTAGATTAAGGTGAATTTTATTAATCTTATTATCTGGGTTTTAAAATTTGTAATTAATGTATAAATAACCTTATAAGTGGCTGAAGATCATATTACATGTGTTAAATGTTGGACCCGAGTTAATGGCAATTACCCAAGAGGAGAGGGGTGAATTGGGTATTTAAAAATTTATAACTTAAATAGAAACTTTACCCCGGATTAATCTATTCCCCTTTATGAAGAAATGAAATGGAAAGCAATGTAATGTTGCGAGCAGAAATGTAAATCAAGCAGACAAGATTTTTATAGTAGTTCGGGCAACCTCCCTACTCCACTCTTCCAAGCTCACACTCCTTGTGACTTGGGTTTCACTATTGTATTCCTCAAATATAATAAGAGTCGCTGCTCTCTTCTAGATTCCAGCTCTAGGGGGCTTCAACAACCAGAGCCTCTTGCTCTCTTCTAGATTCCAGCTCTAGGGGGCATTAACAAATCTCAGCACAAGTAGGTGATGAGTTCCACTCCAATCACACACTACTTTGCTTTCACTTGATCTTAGTTCCTCAAACTAAATCAAGTTCGATACAAACAAAATGAAATAACAAAAGAATCTACACTTTACAGATGTGTAGTAGCAATTTGGCGCAGAGAAGAACTCGTAGTATTGGCCTTGAAGATTCAGAAGTTGAGCTCTAGCAGTTTGAAGCAAAGTTCTTCTTCTTTGGATTGGCTTGATCTCTTAAATGCTCTTGAAGATAGGAGTTATGCACACTTAATGATTCTCAGCTGCTGCCCTTGTCCACAATGAATGTCTTTTATAATTGTGGAGGGAATCCGAACGTTTGAAGGTAGGTGGCGCGCATTTAATGCGCCAACGTTCGAATATTTTCCGACCGTTGCGACCCAAGTCGCAGACGGAGTCGACTTCGGGTGCGACTTCGTCTTTCCGTAGAGTCTTCAAGTTCCAGGTTGGGTCGACTTGGGTATCGACTTGACCCAAGTCGCAGGTGGAGTCGACTTCGGTGTGCGACTTCACCTCGGTAGGAAGTTTTGATGAACTTGAAAACTTGGAATGCTTTAGTTTGCTTGGTTCCTTCATGCCTTTTGTTGTTCTCTTGCATTTTTTTTTCATTTCTTCTTGGATCATTGTGTCTTCTCTTTACCTTGCTTTCATTTGCTCCAAGTTTCGCAAGCCTTGAATCCATGATATTTGAATCATGTAATCTTGAACAATCTTCTTGGTTGAGTTTATGCATCTTGTTTGAACTTGGATTGGTCTTCAAATGTTTATATCTTGAATTTCTTTATCTGGAAATATGCTTGAAGCTTTGTCTTGGACTTGAGAGATTTAAGTTGATCTTGCACCTTTGATTTGGTTTTGAGAACACTCAAGTTGACTCTTGGAATGAGCTTGAAACTGCAACTTTGAACTTTGAAAAACGTTAAGTCGAACTTGGGGTCGACTTCGTCTTTGACTTTACCCAAGTCGCAACTGGAGTCGACTTCGTTTGCGACTTCGGCATTCTTCTGTCCCAAATTCAGCTTTGGAGTGATTTTCCCATCTAAAGTCGATGTTGGAATCGACTTCGTTTGCGACTTGATTTCCCAAGTCGCAAGTGGAGTCGACTTGGCTTGCAACTTCACCTGCTCTTCTTCTAATTTCATCTCTGGAGTGTTTTGGCTCTTTGAAGTCGATCTTGGAGTCGACTTGGAGAACGACTTGGCCTTCCATGATCTATTTTCTTCAAATGTATGTCCCTTAAACACTTCCACCAACATGTTAGTAGCCAAGGCTTACTCAAATTGATTTGTTAATCATCAAAACATAGATTTAGCTTATTTTCCTCATATTTCCAACAATCTCTCCCTTTTTGATGATTGACAAAACCGATTTGAGTGTATACCTTTCAAGTGCTTAAAAACTTGCTAAGTTTGCATTTTTTGACATGTTATCATATCATACTTATGCTAGTTGAAATCATTCAACAAATATTTAACACAATCATAAAGACTTATATCAAATCCTATTCTTCTCCTCCTTAGGACTCATTTCATGTCATACTTATGCTAGTTGAAAATATTCAACAAATATTTAACACAATCATAAAGACTTATATCAAATCCTACTCTTCTCCTCTTTTGGACTCATTTGAACTCAAATCCTACTCTTCTCCCCCGTTTTGTCAATATATCAAAAATTTAGAGGGTAAAGAAAGAGAGAGGTGGGTTTGCTCCCCCTAAACAGGTGCTCCCCCTCAGTTTGTGCTAGTTTAATTCAATCATTCCCATGTCATTTCTAATCTTATAAAATGCTTCTTTTGCTAGAGGTTTTGTGAATATGTCTGCAACTTGATCTTCTGTTCTTACATATACCAAACATATGCCATGATTTTCTACATGTTCTCTAATAAAATGGTGTCTAAGGTATATATGTTTGGTCCTAGAATGCAATACCGGATTTTTGGTTAGACATATGGCACTAGTATTATCACATCTAATGGGTATATCTTTAAAATCCATGCCATAGTCCCTAAGTTGCTGTTTCATCCAAAGTAATTGGGCACAAAGCTCCCGGCAGCAATGTATTCGGCTTCCGCCGTAGATAGAGGAACACTAGTTTATTTTCTTGAAAACCACGAAACTAACATGCTTCCAAGAAATTGACATGTTCCACTAGTGCTTTTTCTATCTACTTTGTAACCGGCAAAATCCGCATCCGAGTAGCCGATTAGATCAAAATTAGAGCCCTTTAGATACCAAAGTCCTAAATTGGTAGTGTCTACTAAGTATCTGAAAATTCTTTTCACAGCTACCAAGTGTGATTCTTTTGGACATGATTGAAATCTAGAGCACATACACACACTAAACAATATATCAGGCCTAGAAGCAGTTAAATATAATAAAGATCCTATCATGCTTCTATACAATTTCAAATCAACTATTTTTCCTTTCTCATCTTTGTCGATTTTGATTGTTGAGCTCATAGGCGTGTTTGCTCTTTTGCTATTCTCCATGCCAAACTTCTTCAGCATTTCTTTGATATACTTAGACTGATTAATGAAGATTCCTTCATTTAGTTGCTTGATTTGTAGTCCAAGGAAGAAATTCAGCTCTCCCATCATGCTCATCTCAAATTCTTTCGGCATAAGCTCAGAAAATTCTTGACAAAGAGTCTCATTAGTAGCACCAAAAATGATATCATCAACATAAATTTGAATGATCAATATATCCTTTTCTTTATACTTGATAAACAAAGTGGTGTCTACCTTTCCTTTTTGAAAATCATGATCAATCAGAAATTTGCTTAATCTATCATACCAAGCCCTTGGAGCTTGTTTTAATCCATATAATGTTTTGGTTAACTTGTACACAAATTTAGATTGATCTTTTTCCTCAAATCCAGATGGTTGTTCTACATACACCTCTTCATTTATATATCCATTCAAAAATGCACTTTTAACATCCATTTAAAACAATTTAAAGTTCATGTGAGATGCAAAAGCTAGTAAGATGCGAATTGCTTCCAATCTAGCAACCGGGGCATAGGATTCCTCAAAATCTATTTATTCTTCTTGCGAGTATCCTTTTGCCACAAGTCTAGCTTTGTTTTTTACTACAAGTTCACTTTCATCTAATTTGTTCCTAAAGACCCACTTGGTGCCAATAACAGTACAATCGTTTGGTCTAGGAACAAGGTGTCAAACTTGGTTTCTTTCAAATTGATTTAGCTCTTCTTGCATTGCTATAATCCAGTTTTTATCATCAAGAGCTTGATCAATATTGTATGGTTCAATCTTAGATACAAAAACATATTGTCCACAAATATTTTGCTTTGATCTTCTAATTTTCACTCCTTCATATATATTTTCAATGACTTGCTCAATTGGATGGGCATTTTTGAACTTTAAATCAGTTGGAGGTTTGTAAGAATCATTACCTTCACTTACCTCTTCCTCCATGAGATTTTCTGGCTTGAGCTCGATTTCCTTTGGTTGTTCTTTTCCTTTTGTCTCACCTGTATCACTTAATTCATCATCCTTTCTAGGAGTTTGGTTAAACTCATCAAAGACAACATGTATGGACTCTTCTACAACTTGGTTTCGTTTATTGAATACTCTATATGCTTTGCTATTTGATGAGTAGCCAAGGAATATTGCCTCATCACTTTTAGCATCTAGTTTTCCCAAGTTGGTTTTTCCATTGTTTAAAACATAGCATGTGCATCCAAAAGCATGAAAATGAGAGACATTTGGTTTCCTTCCTTTCCATAGCTCATATGGGGTCTTTTTCAAGATTGCTCTAATGGTAACTCGATTCAAAACATGACAAGCTGTACTTACAGCTTCACCCCAAAATTTCTTGAATAATTTGCTCTCATTTCGCATTGTTCTAGCCATTTCTTGTATAGTTCTGTTTTTCCTTTCAACTACTCCATTTTGTTGTGGAGTTCTTAGTGCAGAAAATGTGTGATGAATTCCTTTTTCATTACAAAATTCTATGAATCGTTTGTTTTCAAATTCACCACCATGATCACTTCTTATAGTTACAATAGTACTTTGTTTTTCATTTTGCACCAAATTTACAAAAGTTGCAAACATAGAGAAGACTTCATCTTTGCTAGCTAAGAGAATTATCTATGTAAATCTTGAAAAATCATCAACAATTACAAACACATATCTTTTTCCACCAATGGTTAAAATATCTAATGGCCCGTATAGATCCATGTGTAGCAATTCAAGTGGTCTAGTGGTGGAGATTTCCTTTTTGGTAGAGAAAGGCATCTTAGGTTGTTTAGATAATTGACATGCCTTGCAAATTTTGTCTTTGTCATATTTCAACTTTGGCAAGCCTTCTACCAAACTCTTCTTCCATTGGGTCTTTATATTTCCCATGTTTATATGTCCAAGCCTTTTATGCCAAACCCATGGATCATTATCAATGGCCATTAGACATTGACCATCTAGTTCATCAAGTGAAACTAAATATACATTTTCATGTATTTTTCCACTAAACATGATATGTTCTCCATCAAATACATTACATATAGATGATTCAAACACAACCTTGTATCCTTTGTCACATAATTGACTAATGCTCATTAGATTGTGCTTGAGTCCTTCAACAAACAAAACATCTTCCATGCATGCATTTGAGATACTATATATGTTTCCTTTACCTTTAATTTTACCTTTCTCATTATTACCAAAGGCAACCGTTCCATCGTTGCAAGGCTTAAGCTTATGAAATAAACTTCTTTCTCCGGTCATATGCCTTGAACAACCGCTGTCCATGAACCATATGTTGTTTGCCTTTGCCTTAAAACATATCTGAAAAATAAACAAGCAAATCTTATCTCTTTGGTACCCATTTTATGGGTACATTTGGGTTAGTAATCTGATTCAATCTTTGTTGCTCCAACTTAGAAAGCCCAAATCTTGTGTTCCTTGGAACCCAAACTAATTTTGCACCATGGTCATACAGTTTCTTAAAGTTATATTTATAGGCTTTTATGACCCATTTTGTTGCAGAAATTGCAAGCCATTGGTAGTCTAGGAGTAGGCCTCCAAGTATACAATGGTTCTAGCGTTGGCCTTTTAGTTCACATAACATTTTTCCTTTTTGGCTTGTGTATTGGTGCAATTTTGGTTTGATATTTCCCAAGTATTGGCACATTTGATTTGCCACTTTCTTTTTGCTCAAATGTATAGTATCCAAGACCTCTTTTGTTTGTTTGAGAGGTCATGTTCAGAAATATTTTTACATTTTCTCCTGGATTAGAGAACTTAGCTAATGATTCATTTAAGGATTCGTTCTCCTTTTTCAATTTCTCTACTTCTTTCAACAATGATTCATTTTCCTCTTTCAGTTTTGTTGATCTTTCAGCTAGTTTTTCATTTACAATAATAACGGAGTTACATTGTTGTCTTTTCAATGACAACTTGTTTCCTAGCTTTTTGATTTCTTCATATAATGAATCATATGCAAGTTGTAGTTTTTCTAATTCAGCACATTTGAGGCATTCTTGAAAAGAAGAATAACTAGATTGAGAATGGCAAAGTTTGGAAGTTACCTCTTCATTTTCTGTGTACTTTGTTGAAGTGGTTTGTTCTTCCAAAACTTCTGTTGTGTTTAAACACAACAGATCTTCTTCTTGCTCAATCCGCGCCATGCAGCATATTCTTGCACAATTTGCTGCCTCAAATTCGTCGGTTGAGGAGCTACTTGTAGATGAAGTTTCTTCATTCACGTACATTCCTCTTCCCTTTGGCCTTTGGTATTTTCTGCTTTCATGTCCTTCCTTCCTCTCTTGATACTCTTTTGATTTCTCTTCTGGCGTAGGACATTGAGCTTGCATGTGTCCTATTCCGCCGCATTTGTAGCACTTCGTTGGCTCCTTCTTCTTCTCTCTTCGTGTTCTTCCTTTGAAGTCCTTGAAGTTCTTTTCTTTTCTCACAAATTTTCGGAATTTGCGAGTGAGAAGTGCAATATCTTCATTTTCATTATGAGAAGAGGAGGTAGTCTCTTCTGAGTCGTGTGCCGCTTTTAACGCAATGGCTTTCTTCCCTTTGTGATTGTCTTCGTTTCTTCTTTTAATTAGCTCATGTGACATTAATGAGCTAATTAGATCTTCCAGCTTTAGTGTATTTAGATCGTTGGCTTCTTCAATTGCCGTAATCTTTGGAGTCCAAGATTCCGGTAGAGCTCTTAGTATCTTCATGACCTGTTCAGATTCAGAAATAGCTCTTCCAAGACCTTTCAATGCGTTAGTAATTTTAGAAAATCTTGCAAACATCTCAGAAATGTTTTCTGTTTCTAACATTCTAAAGTTTTCCAACTCCCCTATCAGAATATTTCTCCTTGTCCCTTGGACTTGAGAAGTTCCTTCATAAATAGATGTTAAAGTATCCCATATTTCTTTAGCGGTTAGGCAAGAGGATACTCTATCATATTTAGAAGCCGTAAGAGCACAAAATAAAGAGTTCATAGCCTTAGCATTGCTTTTGACGGTTCTTACTTCCTCTTCGATCCATTTGGAAGCTCTTTCATCAATTGGCAAGGTTACACCATCTTGGATTGCAATCCAAGAGTCCATATCGGTAGCCATAATGAGTTGCTTCATACGAAGCTTCCAATAACCGAAATTGTTCCCATCAAATAATGGTGGCCTAGTGAATGATTGGCCCTCAGCAAAAGCGGGAATGGAAGTAGATTGGGATGCCATGATAATAGGATCTCTTCGATTTAACTCAAAAACCTGCTCTGATACCACTTGTTGGTCCCGAGTTAATGGCAATTACCCAAGAGGGGAGGGGTGAATTGGGTATTTAAAAATTTATAACTTAAATAGAAACTTTACCCCGGATTAATCTATTCCCCTTTATGAAGAAATGAAATGGAAAACAATGTAATGTTGAGAGCAAAAATGTAAATCAAGCAGACAAGATTTTTATAGTGGTTCGGGCAACCTCCCTACTCCACTCTTCCAAGCTCACACTCCTTGTGACTTGGGTTTCACTATTGTATTCCTCAAATACAATAAGAGCCACTGCTCTCTTCTAGATTCCAGCTCTAGGGGGCTTCAACAACCAGAGCCTCTTGCTCTCTTCTAGATTCCAGCTCTAGGGGGCTTCAACAACCAGAGCCTCTTGCTCTCTTCTAGATTTCAGCTCTAGGGGGCATTAACAAATCTCAGCACAAGTAGGTGATGAGTTCCACTCCAATCACACACTACTTTACTTTCACTTGATCTTGGTTCCTCAAACTAAATCAAGTTCGATACAAACAAAATGAAATAACAAAAGAATCTACACTTTACAGATGTGTAGTAGCAATTTGGCGCAGAGAAGAACTCGTAGTATTGGCCTTGAAGATTCAGAAGTTGAGCTCTAGCAGTTTGAAGCAAAGTTCTTCTTCTTTGGATTGGCTTGATCTCTTAAATGCTCTTGAAGATAGGAGTTATGCACACTTAATGATTCTCAGCTGCTTCCCTCGTCCACAATGAATGCCTTTTATAATTATGGAGGGAATCCGAACGTTTGAAGGTAGGTGGCGCGCATTTAATGCGCCAACGTTCGAATATTTTCTGACCGTTGCGACCCAAGTCGCAGGCGGAGTCGACTTCGGGTGCGACTTCGCCCAAGTCGCAGATGGAGTCGACTTCGGGTGCGACTTCGCCTTTCCGTAGAGTCTTCAAGTTCCAGGTTGGGTCGACTTGGGTATCGACTTGACCCAAGTCGCAGGTGGAGTCGACTTTGGTGTGCGACTTCACCTCGGCAGGAAGTTTTGATGAACTTGAAAACTTGGAATGCTTTAGTTTGCTTGGTTCCTTCATGCCTTTTGTTGTTCTCTTGCATTTTTTTTTCATTTCTTCTTGGATCATTGTGTCTTCTCTTTAACTTGCTTTCATTTGCTCCAAGTTTCGCAAGCCTTGAATCCATTATATTTGAATCATGTAATCTTGAACAATCTTCTTGGTTGAGTTTATGCATCTTGTTTGAACTTGGATTGGTCTTCAAATGTTTATATCTTGAATTTATTTATCTGGAAATATGCTTGAAGCTTTGTCTTGGACTTGAGAGATTTAAGTTGATCTTGCACCTTTGATTTGGTTTTGAGAACACTCAAGTTGACTCTTGGAATGAGCTTGAAACTGCAATTTTGAACTTTGAAAAACGTTAAGTCGAACTTGGGGTCGACTTCGTCTTCGACTTTACCCAAGTCGCAACTGGAGTCGACTTCGTTTGCGACTTCGGCATTCTTCTGTCCCAAATTCAGCTCTAGAGTGATTTTCCCGTCTGAAGTCGATGTTGGAGTCGACTTCGTTTGCGACTTGGCTTCCCAAGTCGCAAGTGGAGTCGACTTGCTTGCGACTACACCTGCTCTTCTTCTAATTTCATCTCTAGAGTGTTTTGGCTCTTTGAAGTCGATCTTGGAGTCGAATTGGAGAACGACTTGGCCTTCCATGCTCTATTTTCTTCAAATGTATGTCCCTTAAACACTTCCACAAACATGTTAGTAGCCAAGGCTTACTCAAATTGATTTGTTAATCTTCAAAACATAGATTTAGCTTATTTTCCTCATATTTCCAACATTAAATTATGATTAACTTATTAATATTAAAAGTTAGATTCGATTAGATGCTGTTAGATACAATTAGATATTTTTAGACGTCATTAGATTAAGGTTGATTTCATTAAAGCCTATTATTTGGGTTTCAAATTCTGTAATTAATCTATAAATGCCTTATAAGGGTTTAGAATCATATTACATGTGTTAAATTAGGATTAACTTGTAAATATTAAAAGTTAGATGATGTTAGTTGTCGTTAAATTCTGTTAGATACTGTTAGATGTCATTAGATTAACGTGAATTTCATTAAATCTTACTATCTAAATTTTAAATTCTGTAATTAAGGCATAAATGACCTTATAAGGGGTTTAGAATCATATTACAGATGCTAAATTTTGATTAACTTATTAATATCAAAAGTTAGATACTGTTAGATATTGTTAGATCCAGTTAGATGCTATTGATATCGTTAGATGCTGTTAGATGTCATTAGATGCTACTAGATGCAGTTAGATACAGTTAGATGTCATTAGATTAAGGTGGATCCCATTAAATCCTATTATATTAGTTTTAAATTCTATAATTAAGGTATACATGACCTTAGAAGGGGCTTAGAATCATATTACATGTGTTAAATTAGGAATTACTTATTAATATCAAAAGTTAGATGCTGTTAAATGTGGTTGGATTCGGTTAGATGTTGTTAAATGTCGTTAAATGCTGTTAAATTTCATTAGATTAAGGTAGATTTCATTAAATCCTATTATCTTAGTTTTAAATTTTGTAATTAAGGTATAAATGACCTTATAAGGGGCTTAGAATCATATTACAAGTGTTAAATTAGGATTAACTTGTTAATATCAAAAGTTAGATTCGGTTAGATGTTATTAGATGTTGTTAGATCCGGTTAGATGTTGTTAGATATCGTTAGATGTTGTTAGATATGATTAGATGCTGTTAGATGCAATTAGATAAGATGAATTTCATTAAATCTTATTATCTGAGTTTGAAATTCTGTAATTAAGTTATAAATGACCTTATAAGGGGCTTAGAATCATATTACATGTGTTAAATTAGGATTAAATTATTAATATCAAAATTTAGATGCTGTTAGATGTTGTTAAATCTAGTTAGATTATGTAATATCAGAAAAATAAAAAAATATTATTAAATTTTTAAAAATCAGAAATAAATATTAAAATTGTTATTTTTGAGAGTGCCTTAATTACATGAACTTTGAATAATATAACATAACTCCTTATATAAAATATATTTTTCAACTTTATTAATTATAATGAAATCTTATTAAAAAATAATTTTTTGTATACAAATATTTTTAAAAAATGTCAAATAATGAAAAATTATGTCTATATATGTTTCAGTAGTTGATCCAACAAATAAATGGAATAGATTGAGATTTGTATATATATATAATACAAATTTTATCAAAAAAACAAAACATAATTATATTTTTAAATAAATATACTTCTACACTCAGAGTACCGGAATACATCCCCTCTGTCTCTCTCTCTCTCCTTTTTTTTCCCTCGTTCCCACGGGCTGTGGGCCCAATTTCATTCGACTTTTTGGATTCGAAAGGTAGTTTTGGTACATGAAATATTTTACTGAGGGTCGATTGGCATTCTCCCACACGCACTTGGGTTTCCTTTTTTCACCTTCTTTGCCCTAGTTCTCTTCATCTCCCTCCATCACTGCCGTTCTCTCCTCCCACCCCTCTTTCGATCTCTCCTTGACCCCTTCCGCTCCCCTTCGTTGCCGGACCGCCTTTCTCCCTAGAATCCCTCTCCGCCTCTGCCTCTCCATTATTTGCTGGCGACGGTAACAATTTCGTTTTCTCTATTTAGGTATTTTCCGCCACTTGCCCTCACCCCTACCCTCCTACCCCCGTGCTATCAAACCCTCGTGGTGTACACGGCAGAGTTGAGGGCTCGATCGGATCAACCTAAAGGGGTCGATTTTGCACCGATTTTATGACGATTCTTGAAAAGAGATAGAAGGGGGAAGATTCGTGAAGCATCTGTTGGAGTGGGGATGGATTTGTAGTGGGCGGTGATTGTGGATGACAACCCAAATGCGTATGTTTTTTTGCCGAGGGATGCAGTTCGAGTGAGCCCGTTCATCAATGATCTCGGCAATCAAGAGCTTCAACAAGTGATGAAGTTTCTAAAGGTCAGAGATTGTTTTGATGACATCCCATCTAACGACCAGGTACGGGTGCGACTGTGGGCGCGTTGAAGGATGTGGCCCAGCTGCAGAAGCCGATGCCATCGTTGCCGGAGAAGAAAACTCTGGCCTCTGCTGGGAGATACCATGGCGTTGTTCTTGCAGCAAAGTAACAGTTTTTCTTCCCTCTTGCTTCCTTTTCTCATACTTAATTTTGGTTCTTTTTCGAAGCTGTCAAAAGAAGGAATTAAACCAGAGAAAGCAAAGTTTTTGTTTCTTCGGTCTCTGTCTTCCTTCTTTTATCATTTTTTCTTTGTACTGTGGAGTGAATTTGCAGATGAAATGAAGTGGACATTCGAAATAAGTTTGGTTGCTTCTGGGTTTTGATTTTATGTGTCGGTGGATTTTTTCTTATTCATTTTACCATATGTGAAAAGGAAGAGAAAAATCTTCTTGTTCAGACGGTTTTTATTCCCATCTGTTCATTCTTGTGAGATTTGGTTGGACTTCGATTTGTTTGATTTCTTGAATAGAAATAGTTGTTTGTTAGATCTAGGACATAGCTTTGGCACCGTAACAGCTTGTCGAGGAATTTTCACTTCTGAGCTTTATTTCCTGGTTTTGCTTCAGCTTTTTAAAATCTGAAGCTGAAAATAGAGAGAGGAAATTGAGATGATTTTTGCCGACGGGTACCTTCTGTTGTAGCACTTATATTAGGCATGGTGTTTGTAATTTTGATTTATTGTCACTCTATGTGCTTGTTATTGGCAATTTCGATGGATAAATGATGAAGATCTTACATGAATTCTGCAAGTTGTTGATATGCTTGTTGTTTCTTTTCGTCTTACATTTTTGTTTGTACTCCAATCTGGTCTTGCTGATCCAGTTCGTGGTTTCAATTGCTGTTCTATTTTTCCTTATGAATTTTATTTTGTATGTTGTTGCCTGATGAAGATTCTATTTTATTTATTTATTTATTTTTGAGTCACCATGTAGGCATGGTTACTGAATTTACCTCTTATCAGTAGGAAGTTCTTATTTTTCTTGAAATTTCTGTTATCTTTTTCTGGTTTTGCTCTCAACAAAGAGAATGAAGGGATTAATTTTTTTTCTTTTTCCTGGAATAGTGCATAGGTTGTTGGGTGGCGTTGAGTCCGCTCATTCAGAAAGAACACGATGGCAACAAACCCAGCAAAGAATAGTGATGATGCAGAGGGAAAGTTAGGGAGTTGGGTGCCTGTATGTGAAAGTGAATATGGATGGGGCTCCATATCTGAGGAAAGTGGACCTCAGAACCTACTCCAACTACACAGACGTCTCTTCTGCACTTCAGAAGATGTTCAGCTACTTTACCATAGGTGAGCCCCCCTTTGTTTTCTTTTTTCCTTTATACTTTCTTTTTTTTAAAAAAAAAAACAAAATATGAAGTTTTAATCCCATGCGCTTAAAGAGATCTTTTCATGGAAGATGCTGAATTTTGCATTATTAGGTATATGCCAACAGGTTCTGTGCTTTATCTAATCATATCGTCATCATTTATATGTACAAAAGGCATCACGAATTTCCTTTATTTAGCTCAGATGTGGTATTATTTTTGTTTTTGCCAATAATACCCTCATGGGCATTAGCTCATCATGCTACTATTGGATCATCCCTTGTGAATTATTCAAAAAATTTAGGGAGTGTAAAAGTGCCTATTTTCTTCCAGTGCTATACTTGCCTATCTCTAAATATCATATATATATATTTTATCATTATTTATGTTTTTGAATCACTGTTATTCGTCTTCCTGTCAAAAACTTCAAACTGGATGCATTGGGAGAACTCTTTATATGGGGTGGACCAGTTTTTTATCTTCGTGTTTTGATCCCATGCAGTGCGAAGGGCAGTGGAGAAGAGCAAGAACTGACTAGCAATCTGCTCATGATCTTTGTTGAAGTCTTGAGTAAAGCGGAATGTTATATATGGACCCATTCTTAGCTGAAAGGATTAGAAGGGGGTTTGTATTAAAAAGGAAGGCCCCTTTTCAAACTGAAGGTGTAGAAAGGGTTTTAAGTTGGGACTGTTTTGTATTTCCTGTTTCTATATTTTTACGGGCTTGCTGTTATTACAAAGGCAAAAACTTGTTCTAGGTAAGGCTTGTAGAGACATCATCATCATCATCCTCCTCATTTGGATTGTGTCTATGTTTTCTGTTTGTCTGTCGTGCAGTTCGTATATGTAAATGCTTGTTTTGCTGTATTGCAAATGGTCGTCTGTTTCTCGTGTTTCTTTGTTGAAGATGATGGATAAAGATCCTTTTTTTATGGGGAGAAATTTCCTCGTCGAATGATAACTAATGTTCTATAATCTTGGGATTTGTAATGGATTGGATTTTCTTCCTTATTTTGGCACGATGTATTGAATTTCAATTATATTGGATGCATCCAGTCCCTGATTGATGTGAAGCTAAACATCCTCTTCTAAGCTAAGAACTAAAATTGCATCTGGCCTCTCCTATGAAGTGGTTAGTGACAAGGGCTAAATGGTGACCTTAATCAGTTCCAGAGATTGATACATAATATGTGCATGGTGCTATAAGTCTCATTTGTGGAAGGTGCGAGCCTCGAGGTGAGAAAATTCAAGAAATTATTCTATCCCGTCCAAAAATTCCGCTGAAAATTAACATTTGGGTTTTAAAGTTCTTCGAAAAGTTGGGGTTGAAGGTGTGGCAATTATTATTAATTCAATGGGTTTCGTCTCAAATTGAAATATGATTTTATTTTTATATTTGTATTAATTAAAATTCACCCATCTACCAAACAAAAACAAATTTGTTTTGTTAGTGTTGAATCGGGATTTTTTAAGGGTGTGCTTAATAGTGTGTGAAAAATGTGAAGTTAAAATTTTTCAATCTAAAATTTTCATTCTCTATAATTATTTTATTTTTAATTATTTTTTCACATTTTTATATAACTATTCTAGTTTTTAAATAATTTTTCCACAACTACCAGTACAACTAATATATTTTAACTTTATTTTCTTTATTCTTTATCATTATTTTTATTATACCACATCAATTGATTAAAAAGTTTTACACTGAGGGTGTATTTGGTTGGAAATAAAATTTTTTGATCAAAAGTTTTCTGGGTAAAAATTGTCAAGTTGATAGCAAATGATGTGATATGATATGGGTAATGATGATGTATAAAAAAATAAATTTAATAAATAGATTCCTTGTATGAGTAGTTGTATGAAAATGATTAAAAATATGGATGTTTGTATAGGAAAATATGAAAAAATAATTAAAAAAATAGTTATGGAAAATGAAAAATTTTAGATTGCAAAGTTTTAGTTGTCATTTTTTGTGTCCAACCGAACCCATCGTAAAAATATATAATTGAGTTGTTTATTCTATACAATCCAACGACTCAGACGTCCGGATCTGAAAAAATCTCTGTTGCTATAGATGGGCTTTTCATGGTTGTTGTTGCCCTGAATTAAAGGAGATGAATATATCTAGAAAAATATGCTTATTGAGTTTTCTTTTGGCTTTTATTTGCTGACTTTAAAGGAAGGGCATCAGCGATGGGTTCCCCTTGGTAGACGATAGCCATGAACGACCTTTGGAGGAGAAGAATAAATTTTCTAGTGATCCAGCGGATTGCCTAAATTCATGCACATATAGGTCGTTATTTGCAATATGGAGCATTCAAAATATTTTTACAAAAATTCCTCAATAATGTAATATTTAGGTACAGTGAAGGCACAAGATAAGGAGTTCCTTAACTTGGCCTTACATTTTACTACTTTAATTTCCTCTTCGGTTCACTCGAAAGCTTTCTCTCCTTTAAGTAATGTAATAGTATCTTGGATAGCAATTCAAGAATCCATATCTGTAGCCAGGATAAGTTATTTTATTTTCAACTTCCAGTAACCGAAGTTACTACTGTCAAATAGAGATGACTTAGTAAAAGATTGACCCTCAGCAAAGATAAGGGTGCAAATTAATCAGGATGTCATTTAAATAAGATGTCTTTGATATAAACTCAAAGACATGCGCTGATACTATTTGTTGGTCTTAACTTTATAGCAAACCAAAGATGAGAGGGGTAAATTGAGTTCTTTAAAATTCTTTTGGTGTATTAGATGTAATCTCTTGTGAACTAAGTCCCCTTGAATAAGAAACATGGAGAACAAAATGGCAAATAGAGCAAAGATATCAACACAAGAAATTATAGTCGTTCGGGACAACCCTCCCTACTCTATTCTTTCAAAACCACACTAATGTATCTTGGGTTCCACTAAGTTAATGCGATTACACCAAGAGCCCTTGTTTTTTTCTTGATTCCAGTTCTAGGAGGCATTTATAATATACTCACAAGTTGCTGATGAGTTATACTCAAACCACACGCTACTTACCTTTACTTGGACTAGATCTCCAATATCAAACCAAGTGGAATCATGAATTCAATGAATATAAAAGAAAATCTACGATTTATAAATGCGTAGAGACATTTTGAGCACTGAGAAGAACGTACAGGATGAGTTGATGAAAGATCGCTTCAATACTCAGAATGAAAGCCACAATTCTTCTTGTAGATCTCTTTAATAAACACTTGAATGAATGTAAATAGAATGGTAGATGCTTAATCAATGCTCTAGCTAACTTTCTCCCTTCCATTTGACATGTATTAAATAGCAGATGAGTAATTTTGAACATTTGGTGGTAGTTAGTACACATTCAATGCACTAACGTTCAAATTTTTTTGATAGTTGCGATCTAAGTCAAACTTGAAGTTGACTTCATCCAAGTTGCAAACTGAAGTCAACTTGGGTTGCGACTTCTGTCGTCTGCTCTTCAGCTTCAAATTCCACTTGGGGTCGACTTGGTCTCAGACTTGACCCAAGTTACAAGTGTAGTCAACTTAGGTTGCCACTTCACTCTCCACTTAGCTCTTTGGAACTTTTGTACTTCATAATCTCAATCCCTTAGCTTACATATCCTTGTTTCTTTATATTGTGGCAGTAAATCCCTTCATTTTTCATGTAGACCTTAGTATTTCTCAAACATTGAACTTAGTTGTGTCTTATTTGAAGCTTCTTAGATAGGTTCGTGTCTTAGACTTTAAATATGTTGGAATAATGTTGCTTGACCCATTTATGTCACCCTTAAACTTGAAACGTCTTGGTTTTAGACTTCTTGTACCAAAGTTGGACGCTGGGGTCAACTTAGTCTGCAACTTCCTCAAGTCGCGTGTCTAAGTCAACTTCATTTGCAACTTTACCTTAGTAGCATGTCGGAATCGACTTGGGTTGCTACTTGACTTCATAGACTTAGCTTTGGTCCTCTGAAGATACCCCAAGTCGCTGACAGAGTCAAGCTGGGTTGTAACTTGACCCAAGTCGCATGCGAAGTCGACTTCGGGTGCGACTTCATTTGCTCATGCTTCTACCATTTAAGCTTTGTCCAAAACTTGGCCTTTGAAATCGATACCGAAGTCGACTTAGGTATCGACTTCACCTAAGGCTATGCCCGAGTCAACTTGGCTTGTGGCTTAACCTGTCATGCATTGAATCTTGAAATCTCTAAGCCTTAAATCATCTCAAAACACTTGTTAGTTCCTTAAAACTTCTCAAATTGTATTGTTAATCATCAAAATATAGATTTTGCTTGATTTACTTATTCATTTGGAACAAATTCAACTTCGTAATGGATATTTGCTTCTTGGGAGCTGCTTCAACCTGTATTTTCTTATGTTTACAATTTATAGCAACTCCCTATCGACTTAACCATTCCCTACCTAATATTACATCAAACTCTGTCACGAGAAATAAGATTATATCTATTTCTAAAATTATTGAACCTATCTTAATAGAATATGATTTGTAGATTTGATTAATGCTTGCCAACCTATACACAGGGGATTCTATATGAATATTACTATTTATTTCTTCTATTGGTAGTCCATAATTGGTTGCGTATTGGCATGCAATAAATGATTGCATAGCAGCATAATCAAATAATACTACTGAAAACTTTTAAAAATATAAACAATACCTGTAACCACTTTTTCTTCTTATTCTTGTGACTCAATGTGAGTCAATGCAAGTACTTGCAAAGATTTATAGAAGTACTTGGTCGACTAGAAGTTGCAGTTATTTTTTGTTGTGCTGGTCTTCCTTGTCTTTTGCTCTCTGTGTTTTATTTTGACAATTTAGGGTAGATTGCAAAGAAAGTACTTTATCACCTTTGTCTTAGTAGTCTCACAATCCTTTACCACATGACCGGCTTGACCACATTTAAAGCATTTATTCGAACCTTTTAAACATTCTCCATGGTGACATTTATAATACATCTTACAAACAGAAGATGTTCTTATTTTGGAATTTGATTTTATTTTTCTATAATTACTCTCTTATTTTTCACTGTACGGACATAATTTTCTTTTATGTTAGGAAAATTTTTTTCCTTTGTTGCAATTCATAGGTCCTCAATTCCTTTGCCTTTAAAGCTCTTGCCCTTTTCAAGCTTGAAGTATAATCCTTTATCAAGAAATGGACAAGGCCTTCTTACAAATGTAGTCTTAGTTCTTGTTGAAATCTCTAAACCTTATTCTCAGGCATATTAGCAATCTAAGGTACACATCTTACTAAATCATTAAACTTGATTGCATATTTAGTAACTGTCATTCTGCCTAAATAAAGTCGCTCAAATTTGATAATTTTTCAACTTCAAAGACTAGTTGGGGGATATTTTTATTAAATTCTTCCACAAAAGTCCGCCAAGTCACTTCTTTAGATTCTGGCGTAGTGGCTAATAAAGTTTTTCACCATTCATTTGCATCACCAATTAGTAAATGGGTGGCACACATAACTTTTTGATTTTCATTACAAGGTGAAATTTGAAATAATTTTTTATCTCCATTATCCACTACTTGACTTGATCAGGATCTAGATCACCTAAAAATTTGGAGGTTGTTGTACTAAAAAGGCATTAATAGCCTTCTCATTTACTTTTAATATATCCTCCTAAATTTCTATTGGCCTTAGTTAAGGGTTGAGAACTAATGTCTGGGCAAACCTTCCTCCTTCATTCTTTTCTTATTGATTTTGTTGAGTTCTTTCCCACAAAATTTGAATTATTTTTGCCATTTGGGTTGCTAATTCCTGAGTCCTTGCATTGCAGCTGCCTGTTCTTGTTGATCATATGCTTGCTTTAAGAAAGACTAATTTGATTTTGATGATTAACAAATAATTGAAATATCATTAAAAAGGTTCTAATATATTTGTGTAAGTGTGCTTAGATATTTTGTCTCTAATGTGTATGAAAATGAAAATGTGAAATAATTTAAGTTTCAAGAGCTTAAGTTCATGAATAAAAAGTTCAGCAAAGTGAAGTCTCAGCCTAAATCGACTTCACTTGCGACTTAGGTGAAGTCTCATAGCCAAGTCGACTTCGCCTGCAACTTCAGACAGACAGCAAAGCGAAGTCTCAACCAAAGTCGACTTCACTTGCGACTTGGGTGAAGTCTTAACCCAAGTGGACTTCACCTGCAACTTTGAAGGCAAAATTCTGGACAGCAAGTAGACAACAAGTTTTAACAAGATGAAGTCGCATCCCAAGTCGAATTCATCCATCCGAAGTCGACTTTATTTGCTGTTGGTCCCGAGTTGATGGCTAAACCCAAGAGGGGAGGGGTGAATTGGGTTCTTTAAAATTTCTTTGGTAAACTTAAAAATCTTAACCCCTTGAAAAAGTTAATCCCCTTTTTAAGCGAATGGAGAGCAAATAAGATAAAGCAGTAAAAATAAGTAGAACACAAGATTTATAGTGGTTCGGGCAAACCTTCCCTACTCCACTCTTCCAAGCTCACACTCCGTTGTGACTTGGATTCCACTATGTATTCCAAGAATACACTTAGAGTCACCGCTCTCTTCTAGATTCAAAGCTCTAGGGGGCATACACAACTAGAGCCACTTGCTCTCTTCTAGATTCAAAGCTCTAGGGGGCATATACACTCACTTGCACAAGTAGGTGATGAGTCTCACTCCAATCACACCCTACTTTGCTTACACTTGATCTTAGCTACTCAAGCTAAATCAAGATTTATACAACCAAATAAAGAAATGAATAAAAACTACACTTTACAGATTTGTGTAGGCAGTTTTGAGCTCGAGGAAGAAATCAGAAATAGCTTGAATGATGATTGTTGAAGCAACTTGCAGTTTGAAGCTCTTTCTTCCTTTGAAACACTCAAATATGGAGAAAAGATATTTGAAAGTCTTTCTTGCACTTCTTTTCTTTCTTTGATCTTTAGAGTAGTGTCTCTTGTCTCTTCTCACGTTCATTTGAATGTCCTTTTATAGATTGAGGAAAATATGAACGTTGTAGAAGTGGTTGGCGTGCAATAAATGAACTCCAACGTTCAAAAATTTGACCGTTATTCTCCAAGTCTAAGATGAAGTCGACTTGGCCTGCGACTTGGCTTCCAAGTCGCACATGGAGTCGACTTGGCCTGCGACTTGGGTTCTTCAGAAACTCAAGTCTGAGACTTGGGTCGACTTGGCTTTCAGACTTCAACTCAAGTCGATCCTGAAGTCGACTTGGGTTGCGACTTGGCTTGGTCTATTGCAGAAACGCCTTGATCTTCTTGAAAATGTCTTGAATCTTGCAAACCATTTGAAAGATTTGAGTCCTTGCACAATATATGTATGTTCCTTGCTTTGCTTTGGACTCACTTGGTCTTCATGACTTGGTTTTTACTCCATTTGGAAGCTAGCTTGAAGATTTGCTTTGAGCTTGATAGACTTGATTTGAACTTGAACTTGGATTCTTGCTTTGATCTTAAGTCACTTTAAGAATAGTCTTTAAAGCTCATTTGTATGTGAGAAACTTCAAATGGATGTCTTGGATATGCTTGAATCTTCATCTTGGACTTCAAAACTTCTCAAGTCGAAGTTGGAGTCGACCTGGTTTGCGACTTCGCCCAAGTCGCACTTGGAGTCGACTTCGTCTGCGACTTCGCATCTTCGGGAGCCAGATTTCAACGCTGGACATTTTTGTGCACTTCGAAGTCGATGCTGGAGTCGACTTCGTATGCGACTTGACTACCCAAGTCGCATGTGGAGTCGACTTGGCTTGCGACTTCACTCGTCAGAATTCCATTTTCAACTTTGTCCAGTTTTGGCTTGTTTGAAGTCGTTAGTGGAGTCGACTTCACTATCGACTTCACTCCCAAGTCGAAGTTCAAGTCGACTCGAAGATCGACTTGACTTCTCTGCTTTCCTTAAACACTTGGCAAACATATTAGTCATATATATATATACTCAAATTAGTTCTTGTTAATCATCAAAACTCAATCCTTGGCCAATTTGTTTTATTTTGAACATTGTTTCCAACATTTGCGACTTCCGCTCGTAATGGTTGAAAATTCAAACGTTGGAGCTCTAGATGCACGTGAACCTCCACTCCAAACGGCTAAATCATTTTTCCTCTATACATACTATTGATGTATGAACGTGAAGAGAAGAGAGAAGGAGGAAAGAAAGAAAAAAACACAAGATGAGCTCGCACCTTCAATTATTCTAAAGTGTTGAAGTCTTTTTGAACAACTATTGAAGCTTTAAGTGCTACTACTTCCGAGCGTGCTTACAAGATTATCATCACCACATAACAAGGAGCTTCTGAAGCTTATCGAATACACGTTGAAAAGTGTAAATTTTCTTTTATCTATTTGTTTTGTATTGTTGCCTTGAATCGGTATTGGAGACCGAATTCAAGAAGAAGCAAAATAGAAAGTTGGGTTGAGTTTGTCTCACTAACCTGTTTTGCTTGATTGGTTTGAATTTGTCTCACCAATAGATTGGACTTGGTTGGTTGGAGTTGGTCTCACAAACAAGTAATTATTGTATATGCCCCCTAGAGCTAGAATCAAGAAGAGAGCGGATGCTCTAGATTGTATTGAAAATACAATAGTGGAACCCAAGACACAATGGGTGTACGCTTGGAAGAGTGGAGTAGGGAAGGTTGCCCGAACCACTATATATTATTGTCTCTTATGTGGATTGATTGTTTACATTTTTATATTTCATTTGCACCCTCTCATTCTATCTCATATCACGTTTCCTCAAGGGGATTGAAATTATAATGGGTTAAGTATTAATTTACTAAAGAATTTTTCAAGGACCCAATTTACCCCTCTCCTCTTGAATTTGCCATAAACTCGGGATCAATAAGTGGTATCAGAGCAGACCTCTATCTTACTTGAGGTGATCTCTTCTATATATATATATGACAGCCTACTTAACTTCTGTACCTACATTTGCCGAAGGCCAATCATTTTTTAAGCCACCTCTATTTGATGACAATAATTTTATTTATTGAAAGTTGAGGATGAAACAACTCATTATGACAATTAATATGAATTCTTGGATAGCCATAGAAGATGACATTACATTACCAAAAGGGGACAAGGCATCCACTTGGACAAAAAAAGAAACTATATCCGTCCAAAG
The DNA here is from genome assembly GCA_030490835.1 of Annona cherimola. Lineage (NCBI taxonomy): Eukaryota > Viridiplantae > Streptophyta > Magnoliopsida > Magnoliales > Annonaceae > Annona > Annona cherimola. The sequence goes on from CM059976.1 coordinate 52,613,664, forward strand.
TAATGCTAAAGCTATGAACTTCTTATTTTGTGTATTGATTGCCGCAGAATTTGATAGAGTTTCTTCATGCACAACGGCTAAAGAGATATGGGATAAATTAGTGCATATATATGAGGGTTCCTCTCCAGTAAAGGAAACTAAAAGGAATATCCTTGTTGGTAATTTTGAAAAACTTCAAATGTTAGATGGTGAATCTATTTCAGAAATGTACGCTAGATTTTCTAAAATTACTAACGCTCTTAAAGGCCTAGAAAAGCAAATTTCTGAAAGTGAGCAGATTATGAAGATACTTAGAGCATTACCAAACTCGTGGAATCAAAAGGTCACAACTATCAAGGAGGCAAAGGACTTAAACAAGTTCAAAGTAGATAACTTAATTAGCTCACTCATGTCTCATGAGCTCATCAAAAATAAAAAAGAAGAATCTTGCAGAAGTAAAAAGTTTATTGCATTCAAAAGTATGAAAGAGAGCTCAAGCGAATCCATATCAAGCTCATACTTCAATATAAAGAGAAATAAATATTGCAACTCACACAAGAAAATGAAAGATAGAAGAAAAGAATTTCTAAAATGTTATAAATGTAGTGGTGTTGGACATATACAAATCGAACGCACCACACTGGATGAATTGGAAATTGAAAATAAATGAATTTTTTCAAAGAGAAAGGCTAGAAGAATGCTTACAAAGGAATATACTACCTCAAACTCTAGCACTTCATCAAGTGAAGGAGAAGATGAAACAAATTGGGCAAGCGTTTATTGCACGACCATTGTAGAAGTTGAAAAGGAAACTTGCCAAAAATCCAGAGAGAAAAATAATGATACAAGAAAAATCCAACTGTCAACATTAGATGCATCCATGGATATCGAGGTAAGCTCATTACATTTCATCTTCTAATGTTTGTTCTAGATGTGATGAGTTGAATGATTTACAACAAACTTATGACTCATTATTTGATGAATTTAAAAGCCTTAGTATCAAATATGCTCAAAAGAAAAAACAATTCAATACAACCGCTATTGCCAATGGAATGTTAGTGGAGAAGAATGGATTCTTGCAAAATGATATAAATGTCTTGAAGAATGAAATAGAGGCATTGAGAAGGAGAACCAAATTTTGAAAGATTCATTGGCTAAGTACTCCAACTCGGGAGAAAATATGCAGAAATTTTTGAGAATGACCACTGAAGTTGATAAGAGAGGTCTTGGATATGTAAATCACATTAATGTCAAACTAAATAAAACAAATGCTTCTATTTGGATTAAGGCTTCTAGTACATCAAATGTGAGGAGACAAATTTCTCATGTTAAGAAGCTTGTTGATAAATCATGGGAAAAAATGCCTACTTGGCAAACAAAGAGCTATCATGGTACTCCAACCTATGCTAGAATTACTTGCTATTATTGCAATAAGTTTGAACACAAAATATATCAGTGGAAGGCAAGAAAAATGACTTACAATGGAGTTAAATTGGTTTGAATTCCAAAGAGACATATCCAAGGCGGAACCAAGTCTTCTTGAGTTCTTAGGCTTTATAGTACTAATATTCATGGACCCATAACACGGGTACCAAAAGGAAAGAAGATACAACTTTTGTGATGCAGGTTTTATTTCAAACAAGTGTAAAACCATCTAGAGGATGACGAAGCATAAATTGCAAAAGAAAGGGGGAGTTGAGCAAAATAGTGATAACTCTCATCAAAAGTAGGTGTGGTATGTTGCTCTCATAGCCCCTTCTATATAAAGGTATTAGTAAATAAATTATGTCACGTAGTCATATTGTAGATCATATGCTTGTATCTCAAAATGAATGATTTGAATAACAAAAGAAATATTTAATAAAAGGCTTTATATGCACAAAAATTATGCCCCATTTGTATTACCTTTTATATTAATTGACAAAAAGGGGAAGAGAATAGTATGAAATATCTTAAGAAGGGAATAATATTGCATATAACTTAGGGGAAAAACTATTTCCATGAATAATGGGAGAACACAACTATTTCCATGAATAGTAGGAGAGCACATCTATATGAAAAAGTATTTCGAAATTAATGCAAATACCATTTTCAATTTTATGCTTATTGATGAGAATCATGATATTCATGTTGACATATCTGTGATTTATTTGAAAAAGGAAGATATTTCAATTAAGTTTTGTCAATCGTCAAAAAGGGAGAAATTGTTGATCATATGTTTGCTTTAAGAAAGACTAATTTAATTTTGATGATTAACAGATAATTGAAATATCATTAAAAAGGTTCTAATGTATTTATGTAAGTGTGCTTAGTTATTTTGTCTCTAATTATGTGTATGAAAATGAAAATGTGAAATAATTTAAGTTTCAAGAGCTTAAGTTCATGAATAGAAAGTTCAACGAAGTAAAGTCTCAGCCCAAGTCGACTTCACTTGCGACTTGGGTGAAGTCTCATAGCCAAGTCAACTTCACCTGCAACTTCAAATAGACAGCAAAGTGAAGTCTCAACCTAAGTCGACTTCACTTGCGATTTGGGTGAAGTCTCAACCCAAGTGGACTTCGCCTGTAACTTCGAAGGAAAAATTTTGGACAGCAAGTTTTAACAAGACGAAGTCGTATCCCAAGTCGACTTCATCCATCTAAAGTCGACTCCACTCATCCGAAGTCGACTTCACTTGCAACTTCAGCTCGTAACGGTTGAAAATTCGAACATTGAAGCTCTAGATGCACATGAACCTCCACTCCAAATGGCTAAATCATTTTTTCTCTATACATACCATTGATGTATGAACGTGAAGAGAAGAGAGAAGGAGAAAAGAAAGAGAAAAACACAAGATGAGCTTACACCTTCCATTATTCTAAAGTGTTGAAGTCTTTTTGAACAACTATTGAAGCTTCAAGTGCTACTATTTCCAAACGCACTTACAAGATTATCATCACCACATGACAAGGAGCTTCCGGAGCTTATCGAATACACGTTGCAAAGTGTAAATTCTCTTTTATCTATTTGTTTTGTATTGTTACCTTGAATCGGTGTTGGAGACCGAATTCAAGAAGAAGCAAAATAGGGAGTTGGGTTGAGTTTGTCTCACTAACAGGTTTTGCTTGATCGGTTTGAGTTAGGGATGCAACTCGGTCCGGGTACCCTCGGGTAGAGGTGGAACCTACCTTTATCCATTTTTTAAAAACTTCTACTCTACCCTATTTTAGACTGGGTTGATCCGGAGCGTACTCTATCCTATTTTCTTAAGAGGGGTCAGTTCCGGATTGGTTTCAAATTAGTTTCATTAATAATATAAAAGAATATTTTGAAATGGACCTCCAATTGAGGCAGGTGAATCATTTTGATGTTCTGTAATTCACAGTTAAAGTCTCATAGAATTGGTCGGGATCCACCTGTCACCTAATTTTGATGTATAACCTGCTCAAGTCATGCAATCACACTTGCTCAACAGCTATAATATAAATTCTATGTATGAGCGGATGCATTGAATTGCAGGATGCATTACAAAGGTGGGATACCTACCTTGCCTACATGTAAGTTCTTTACAATACAGAACATGGAGGACCGAGATTGTGTATGGACACATGCACCATGTATGCATAATGTTAAAAACTTGATATGCATTTTCGCCTGACTTCATAGAGAAGCTACCGCCTAAAGGCTTATAGGTGCCTGTGTGATTCTTTTCTTATTTCTTTTTCTGATTCTTCCTCACACAAAAGAAAACAAAGGCAAACAAGACAACAATAGCTACTCCAGCCAGAGTGGCGGTGTGGTAATGGGATTAAGAGGCCACTGGGCAACGGGTTTCTCGGGAGGAGGCAGCCAAAACTGCTAGAGATGGACCCCGTCATACATTTTAGGAGAAACTGAAGGCATCGAAAAAAGTGTCCAAGTGCTAGGTCTAGATGAGCTTACCGACGGCAATGGATGCGCTGGAAGCGGCTGTGATGGCCGCGACGATGGGGAGCTTGTCTTCCTCGATCTTCGATCTTATCGTCGAAGGAATGGAGGAGTCGGAAGAGGAAGGAAGAGAATGACAACATGTGCTCGATCACTCGAACTACTAGCCATCGACGATCGAACGAAGGGAGGATAGCGGCGGTGTGTGCTCGATTTCAACGGCATCTCGACGACAGCATCTCGACGTCGGCAATTGTGACTGCTGTCATCTGTCAAAGGGCAAGAAGGGCCGATGGGTGATTGAGAGAATGTGAGAGAGATTGAGGGAGAGAGAGAGAGAGCTCGATAGAGATCGAGATAGAGAGAAATTGAGAGAGGGAGAGAGACAGAGAGAGATTGAGATTCGAAAGAGAGAGAGAGAAATAGAGAGATCAAGATCGAGAGAGAGAAAGAGAGGGAGAGAGAGATTGAGCGAGAGGTTTGGTCTATTTGGAAAGGGGATTAGGGCTAGGGCAGCAGCTAAATATCATATATCTATAGATATTATATGCAATCCGGGTCAGTTACAGGTACCCAGCACTTGGAATCGACCCTACCCAAATTTCTATGAGTATTTCATAACCAGAACCGAACCGACCCTATTTAGGGTACCCATTGGGTCGACCCGTGGGTACCTGGATCGACTTGCACCTCTAGTTTGAATTTGTCTCACCAATAGATTGGACTTGGTTGGTTGGAGTTGGTCTCACCAACAAGCGATTATTGTATATGCTCCATAGAGCTAGAATCTAGAAGAGAGCGGGTACTCTAGATTGTATTGAAAATACAATAGTGGAACTCAAGACACAACGGATGTGTACTTGGAAGAGTGGAGTAGGGAAGGTTGCTCAAATCACTATATGTTGTTGTCTCTTATGTGGAGTAGGGACCAACAGTTCTTTCATTAGCCTAGCTTGTCAAGGACTCTGAACGACAATTTCATTTTCAATAATTATATCAATGTTCACATTATCTTTTCATTGCGGGTTCTCTAATTAGGTTGCTCTCCTTCCACTTATTGCTTAGATATGTTATTAAGCTTCCCTATTTCGTGTTGACTTACAGCTTCTTCATTTAAAACTGTCTTTCCTTTATTTAGCCTAATTCTTGCTCATGCATTAGGCATGATGTTATCTAACTATATAAAAATTATGTTAGCATAATTTCTTATCATATTAAAATAACCATAACATACACAATTGTTTATAACAAACACAAGTATCTGTAATATTTTTTTTTGCATACCTTCTAGTACAAGTGTGAACAAGTTTAGATGTACAACTAGAAAGCATATTACTATCAACACATGATACACACATACAACATATATCTCACTTACATATATATATATATATATATCATCCAAAAATCCAAAAGAACTTCTATTAGTTTCATCTATTTTTAATGTGCTTTGCGATGCCTATGTCTACTTTGCCTGTTGTCATAGAGGGGGTTCCTCTAACACTTGTTGCCCAAGCACTCAGGCCTCCTCTCTTTAACTAACAAATTCTCTCTTTTCTCTCTGTTATAGTTTGGACTACCTCATAGCAAAAACGGACACTCACGATCTAGCTGAATGGGAGGAGGTACTTGGTCCCAAAATATGGCTAATTCTCAATCACTAATCATCAGTGACAAGGAGAGGAAGTGCAGTAGATTTGCTAAAAGGGGGTGGTGTAGTGTAACCTCACGATGAGAGGCTCTACTAGTGGAACCTTGATGACTCAGTCCTGTTTGGGAGAGTTGATGGTTCTGGCTATCAATATTTTCCAATCTAATAGGTGGTGAAGGGTTAGAGTTGAGATATTCTTTAGGAATTAGAAGTCTAAATCGTGCATCACTCTGAAAAGCCCACAACCTATTTAGATTTTCTTCCATCTTTGCCTTTTCTCCATCTCTGCCATTTCCCTTTTCACCATTTTTGGGTCCATAATTGTCTTTCCTTTATGTGCCATCTATACTTTAAAAATATAATAAATTATCTCTAACTTAGAAAATAGCAATAGCAATGCATCATAATTTACAAAATTTAGAGGACAATACATAATATCTAAATGTTATAAGTTCATATATGTTTTATGCCTATTTATCAACCTTTGCTCTGATATCACTTTCTATGGTGCCCTGAGCTTGAAGCACCTTACCTTACTCCAGAATCATTTAGTTGGTAATTATGAGCACGATTGTGGCCCTATTCACTTGGTGAAATTTTTAATTTAATATGATTTTAATTTACAAGCAATCACACACGTGTAATTAAAATCACATAATATTTTCAAACCATTAAAATATATTTGCATCATTAGTTCTTTGCACTCTGTTCTTATATAATATTGAATCATTATAGTGTATTAAAACATACATAGTACATGACAATAGCATAACCTCAAGAATCTCTAAACTAAGACATCTTTCTGGAACTTTACTTGTCTAAGGTTGGAAAAAAAACTATGAGTACTAGACTTAGTGAGCAAACATTTTCATTCAAGCAAACAATTTCGATTCAAAATTTAACATTTCATAGTAAATGCATATGCAAATGTATATTCCACATTCATGCTATATTCCTTCATTGGATGACACACTAGCTAGGTGATCATCAACATGTCTACTCCTTATTTTAGGAAGTGCCTACTGGCCTTTGGGCCTATATTAGTAAGTTGGTCACATTAAATGAGGACTTTGGTCTACTTATACCTCTAAAATGGGCATCTACTTTTGTGCACTATGCATCATAGAAATGCTAACATGAATTTTAAGAAATAATAACATTCATTATTCTACATCATTTTTAACTTGAGAAAATTTTGCATAATCATCTTTAAAAATTGGTGAGTACATTGTCTAAATCATATTATGAGGATAGTCATCCTTAAATAAATTTAAAAAATATTACAATAAAAGAATTTGAAATACATTCTAATATTTTAAAAATAAATAATTTTAAATGCGTCGCTTACTTACCTTGAGGTATTATCTTGTCTCTTCGACTTTCTCTTTTCCTTTGCTTAAACCAGTGAAATGAACTATTCTATACATTTACATTATATATATATATATTTATAATTATATGTATATTCTTTTTATATTTATTTTTCTTAATATGGTTGTTGAAAAATTTTAGCAAATATTTTAGGCTATGTAATTCTTATAAGATTTTTAAAGTCAATACTTGAATTAAAAAAGAAAGAGCTATAAATATTAAAGGGTAGTGTATAACAATTTTTTCCTTAGCCACAATAATATAGATCCCTGCATAAATTGACTTATTGGAAAAGAAGGAGAGAAAAATACGTAAAATACTATTATCTAGATGTTGTGAATGCTAGAAATCAGATGTTATAGGTAATATATTAATGCAGAAAATGTTATAACATACTGAAACGTCAACTATGCACAAGGAGAAAAAAAAAATTTCACTTGTTTCGTTGTCCGGCTTCTTCTCCTTTCTTCTCCTTCACTTGCTGTTAATCTTTTCATCACACTATCTACTATTTATCCCTTCTTTACGATGGTTACTACTGTCCTCCTTCCAAATTAATGCAAGTTAGATGTCTCATGCAACTAACTGGTAGTCAAACTTACACACTAATGCACTTTTTAATGAAAACTACGACTCTACATATGCTTATCCTTATTTTATTTTATTTGAATATAATAGAGGCATCAACCTATCTATCCGGCTATGTCAATTGCTTCTGGCTGTTAATTATTTTATGCTTTTAAAATTATACAAAGATGTTCTCTTTAATCTAAACCATCTATATTTTAAATAATAGGGATTTTCCCAAATATACCCATTACGTTTAACCATATTTACAAATATGCCCACTACGTATCAGAAATCTCAAATATACCTACTACGTTTTGCCAAAATCCCAAATAAGCCTACGCCGTCAGTGACCGTTACGTTAAGTGACGGAACCGTTACACAGTGGCTAATAATTTTTCAGAAATACCCAGATTACCCTTGGTGTCTGTGCTGTTGTATTTTTTATATTTTTTTCCGTTAGTTTCAAAAATGATAATTTTTTCCTTCTGTCTATGCTATTGTATTTTTGGTATTTTTTCTAGTTTGTTTCAAAAATGATAATTAGAGAAAGGATGCATTTCGTTCTTGTTATAACCCATATGCATTTTGTCCCCTTTCATCACCTATGTACGGGCGAATGGCAGGAGAATATATGGGTTATAATAAGAACGAAATGCATCCTTTCTGCAATTATCATTTTTGAAATTAACTGGAAAAAAATACCAAACATACAATAGCATAGACTGAAGGAAAAAATTATCATTTTTGAAACTAACGGAAAAAAAATATAAAAAATACAACAGCACAGACACCAGGGGTAATCTGGGCATTTCTGAAAAATTATTAGCCACTGTGTAACGGTTCCGTCACTTAACGTAACGGTCACTGACGGCGTGGGCTTATTTGGGATTTTGGCAAAACGTAGTAGGTATATTTGGGATTTCTGATACGTAGTGGGCATATTTGTAAATATGGTTAAACGTAATGGGTATATTTGGGAAAATTCCTATTATTTACGCCAGGGGTAATCTGGGCATTTCTGAAAAATTATTAGCCACCGTGTAACGGTTCCGTCACTTAACGTAACGGTCACTGACGGCGTGGGCTTATTTGGGATTTTGGCAAAACGTAGTAGGTATATTTGGAATTTCTGATACGTAGTGGGCATATTTGTAAATATGGTTAAACGTAATGGGTATATTTGGGAAAAATCCTAAATAATATAAATTTAATGGTTCGTTTCAAATTTCATGTCAAAAAAATTAGAATTGGTTAAGATATAAGCATTTGAAGTTAACCAATGCACAATTTTTGTGCCATAGTCCATCCACAATATAGAATATGTGAAAATAAACTTACTCATGAAATTTCATGCATAATGGCCTTATATACGTTAAGATATTAATTTAATAAATAATTAACTAAATTTAAAGGAAAATGGATGGGAAGCTCCTAAACGTGCATGCTATGCATAGGTTTGACTTCATGCACCTTTTTTGATGCAAACTAAATAAATTAATTTAAGCACTTTATTAAATTATTTTCTCTAATCTAATCCATCTAGATTAAAAAGTACATAATTTGACACTATTCAATTAATTTTCATGTCAATCAAAATTGTATATTTTAAGATCTTCGGGAAATAGTCTAGCTAAATATAAGCCACTAATTGGGACCGCTAATTTGCCCAAAATGTTCTATTTATTTTTATTTTTCTAAATGGTCCATGAATTTAAACAATTTCATTTATTATAATTTAGAGTTTTGAAATTCCTTCTTGAAAAATTTATAGAAATTTATTTTTATATCTTACCTTTATAAAATTGTAATTGACCCCCTTTTCTCATAAATTTCAAATTTAACTTTATAAATTCCATTTAGGTCCTTGTTGTGTTTACTCTCTTCAAGTTTTCTATTCAAATTTTCTTTTCTAAATTTGCAATCTAATCCCAATTTTTAAATTGCAAATTAATCTCTTTATAAACATACGTTTTTCTATAACTTTACATATATTTTGTACAAACTTAAGGGTATAAATTGCATTAACTTAGACTAATTTTATACTAAGCCTCAAATGGTATTGATTTCATATAACCACATGAGCCTCAGATTGAACTTGCTTGTCTTTCTTTTCATTCAGTCTAGATTTTTCTTTGGTGTGAAGATTGAGAGGAAGATCATATAATCTAACAAGACTTCATCTATTTCAAATTCTTGTGGTGGTTATTCCAATTAGGTGGAAATTTTGGAATAATAATATCTACAATAATGGACTCATCTATTTTACTACACTCAGACTTAAGTTGATTAGCAATATGCTGGATTTCAAAAACTTGATTAGGGATCAACTTATCGTCAATTATAGTATACTCAAGGAAATCATTAACAAGGAATTTCTTGATGCTTGCATCATCTATATTGTACTTGTGCTGAAGTGAGTTCCATATTTCTTTAGTTGTGTCCACCTTTTGATACACGTTGAAGAGAGAGTCTGATAGGGATTCGACGATGCGGCCCTTCCAGATTTAGTTGTCCATCTCTTATTTTATTCTTGTGCATTGTTGTTGTAGTGTCTCATTTGCGGTTTCTTTAGGCTTCAGGGTGGTGAGACCGTAAACAACTCCAAGATAGGTTAGGAAGAAATAAAATTATTGCTACTATCTATTAAAATTGTTACAAACATAGGCGTCTAAGTTTGGGACATTAGGTTTAGTAAGAGGAATGGTGAATTGAGGGGCCTTTTTAGGATAATGAAAGAAAGATTCTTTTTCTTGGGATACTAAGGTGGGATTGGCTTTTTAACATCTAAAGGATGCTTTAAGTTCTTTGCCCATGCTACAATTTTTAGATGTTGGGATAGGTACTTGGAAAATAAAAATAAAAATTAGGGAAAATGAGATTTCTACTCCAGGCGTGTTATAAACATCAATTTCCTTAAGGCAAAATTTACACCTCCACAGTTATTTAGGGTTGTAGAAATTTACCCTCAGGATACAAAGAGTAAACTTAATCTAGAATGGAAACAACATCCCTTTTAGATTTCAAATACTTGATAATAGAATACTAGACTTTGAATGGAATTAAAAACAAAGAGCAAAAAATTCACAAGCAAAGGAGAAAATGCCAGTGAGATTAGTTTGTATTTCCTTGCAAAAGAGAGACGCCTATTTATAGCCTCAGGCAAACCATTCAAAACAATGATTTTCAAACATTTCAAAATAATGTAACAGCGTTACATGACATGAATTCAACGTTTCAAATATGTTAAAAAAGAGGCGGGTTCAAATGCAAACGTTTGCACTTTTGCATAAAATGCAAATGGGGGCAAAAAGGTAATTTCATAGCATGAGAGTAGAAATGTGGAAAAACCGTGAGTAGGGGTAGGTGAATTAAAGTATAACACTTTGAGGTGCATGCATTTTTATGATTATTCACATGATTTTAATAAATTACTATAGATGATGAGTGATCCCCAACGTTAAATTGAATGATATTCGTTCCAAATTATAATCTGTAATGTAGGACTGAAATTATAAGATTAAGAATAGTTTTATTTAAAGAAATAAATTTGAACGACTGATATAATTCAGCTTGTTTGACCGTTGATATAGATTTTACAGATTTTACGGCTTTTACAGTTTTTATGAAATTTATGGGAATGATGTGTTCCACTGATAATGTTGTATTCATTTTTCCAATGAAATAAATTTTACAGGTTATTCGAGTTTCACGGATATAGCGCATATGAAATTTATAAATTTTATAAATTTTACGAGTTTTATAGACTAAATTATTTTGATACATATTCGTTTGATACGATAAACCAGTTGTACAGTTTTAACAGCTAAAATAGAATTCATGACATTTCATTTTCACCAATTAGATGGACAACACAGATTTTACAAGAATTATGCAAAATCGTAAACTAATATTTACATGATTTATGAATTTTATAGAGTAATCGTAAACAGATGTACTGATATGATGGATTTGATGGATTTTATAGATTGTTCATAAAATTTATATGAAATATATTATCTGTAAATGTAATACGAAAATATACTAAAATATAAATATAGATTCTTATTAAAATATAAACAAATCCAATAATTGGATATTTTACGTAATTAATATATATTAATAAGTCACTAATAAATATTTATGCTTTTATTTATTGGAAAGGCAGTAATTATACGTATACTTTTATATGTTTATTTATGCGTAATTAATATACTTTTATTTATCCGTAAATGTATAAATTATATGTTTATATAATAAACAAGTATATTAATCATGGTCAACATAAAACTTATCCCCTAACTCATTATGCACATTTTTTTAACCTCATATTTTGACCAAAAAATGAACAAATCCTGTAATGCTTGTGTGTATTTTTATTATTTCTCATAAAGAGAAATTTAATTTATAATAGGTGGTATCAGAAAGTAAATAAATGACCGTTGCCACCTTTATTATGTCTCATACCATTAAACATATAATTTGAAATGATACATTAATTTGTCATCTCATACCATTAAACTTAGAATAAAATGACACAAATTTGAAATGATTTATTTTTTGTGTAAATCATATAAAATTTACAACTGCATAAAAGTAAATAAAAATGTTGTTAAATGCTAAATTAATTTTTTAGACCCAAAAATAATGTATGCAATTATTTCGTAGTTCAATCTAGATTGAAACATATATTGTCATAATTATTTTGGAGTTTATGCTATGAAAATCTACTAACATACATTAGTATTTAGATAATAGATTATATGCATCAGTAATAGTTATGATGAATAATTTATTATAGTAATACAGAAAAAATTTTAACATCATTCTCCACATAATTGGTTTGAGTTTTATATATTTAAATATATGATATAAATGTTCTTCACGTATTTAATGTAAATTTTACAGTTTTAATTTTGATATACAATTGTTCTTCTTGAAATTAATCTAATATTTAAATTCCCAAAGTTGTGTAGAATAATTTTTCATCTAAAAATTTGAAATTTTAAATTTTAAATTCTAAATTTATTATACCATATAATGATTTGAAAAATCATATCTTCAAATGAATGAAGTGAACTTCTATCTATACTTATTTAAAAATGAAGAATATAAATTTCTTTTATAGTTGTGCTTCACATTTGTATTTTAAGAATTTTATATATAAATTTATTTTAGAAAAATTGTAATGATGAGTTTGATTGTTTATGTTGTATGTAACAATAACAAAATGTATTATTTAATTTTAGATTTATTAATAAAATTAAGACAAATCGTTTAATCCAAGCAATTAATTGATTTGAAATGTTTAAATTAATGAATGGCCATGATTTAATTGCTTAAAACCATATGCTGTTTTATAATTTATAAAATTTATAATATTATGATTGATGACATATATTTAATATAAATATTTATAATTAAAAAATAAGAATATGTATAGCCTAAGGGTAGCCGCACGTGTGTACGTGCGGACTACTTTAAGGCTATACTTGGCTTTTTGGAAAGCACGAACAGAGAGCGGATTCGGGAGAAGAGGAGAAAAAAAAAGAAAGAGAAGAAGAAGAAGAGGAGAAGAGGAGAAGAGGAAGGAGAAGAGAAGAAGGGAGAAGAAGGGAGAAGAAGAGGAGTCGGTCGGCCGGCGTTGCCTCCGGCGTTGCTGCGTCGCTCGTCCCGTCACCGGCCAGAGGTAAGCTGTTGGGTTTTTTTGATAATTTGTAGAAATCTTTCCCAAATCATGTTCCAAGCATAGGGCTTTTGCTAGATTCATATAGATTTATATGTATAGATATGAAATGGTGAAAATGGAGGAGAAAATTCGTATCTGTAGCTACGGGGACTTGGGGATTTGAAATTTCTTCCTAATATAGGTAGGAATCATGGGGATTTTCACAGATTCATGTAGATCTTCATTTTAGGAGTGAAATAATGCATATGAAATGTGAAAATTGAATCCTATGTATGAATTTGAAACTGCTAGAGTTGAAAATTTTAAAATTTCTACTCCAAATATCTGTATAGGCTATTTAATTGGTCTTTGGATATATTAGATACATAAATTATATGTATAATCTTGGGTAGAAATGTAAATTCAAAATTTTCATCACATCTTAAATATAGGAAAGACATAAAAAATGTGACCTACACTCAGTGGTTTTGTATTATCTGTTATATGGGGTAATTTATAAATAAATTTGAACCCATTAGAATATGGAAATCGGTAGTAAAAAAAAATGAGGATGGATGGGTATATTAGAAATTAATGATAGTAGTGATTATATATGAAATTAACCATTTAATTAAATGTATGCGTTCAAAAAAATTATAATGCATGAATTGAATGTTAGGTACCATTAGCATCACCAATTGCATGGGAAGAATAGGATGGAAATCGGTGATAATGACTTATTCGAAGTAGTGTACGTGGGATTTTTTTGCAAATGTGGAATTCTCGACATCACTTCTCTTCATTTATACTGGCAGGAGTGGTTTCATGATTTAATTTGCATTTACTGTTACAAAAGCGGGAGTAATGCTAACAAGTAATTAATGAGTGGGTTGGCTGTCTTTGCATCTTGCAATTTTCACACCTGTGCATTACATGCCTCATATTTTTACTATTGTGAACGCTTACCCATAATTTGGATTTTCATGCATACTATCAAGTTGCCCGTGTTGCTTGTACTACAAAATCTCTTCCTTTCCGTCCACGGGAGCATGAGAATACTGGATAGTACGATCGAGAAAAGTCTCGCTTGTTGTTTTCCTATCTGACAGGTCCTGGTAACATCGCTAGAAGACTAGCTAGATTATGTAGCAAGTGCGATAAGGTTGGGGCATTTAAGCATCACCTTCACATGTGTAGAGCTGACATTAAAGTTAAAAAATGAAACGTGAAGACATCCGCCTACTTGAAGAAGAAGTGTCATGTATTCAGCAGACAGTCCAGGTAAACACATCCATGACGGATTACTTCATTGCACATAAGCACATTTTCTCATAAGCACTAGCTACAAGGAAAGTAAAGATGGAACTTGACTTTACTTTGAAGATTTCATGTTGGGTATTTTACCTATTTGATTAGTTATTGAGTTATAATTACTAACGATTTTTTGATTGCATGTGTTGTGCATTATAAATTCGTAACCTCAATATAACAAAATGAAATTCGAATTATAAGTGAAAATGGTAGAAAGAACAAGCACTGCGATTATAGATTGAATGTATTAATTATTGTTAAGCATTTTACTACGTCTAGGGTGTGTTTGCTTAGAGCCAAGACTGCAACGAGGACTTCTCATTCGAAAACCTTTCACTATCCATACGTTCTTGTGATTTTAATACATTCTCTACATTTTAATAAATGTCTCTCCCAATTTGGTATACAAACTAGATGACACTTCAATCATCCCTACATAATTACCCACACAATTATGATAGAAGATTTAAACCTTGTTCCCTTTACACATTATCATTATCCTTATTTTATCCCATCATTTTCTATCAATTTCAGAAACTTCTACCCTCGAAAGCCTTTTAATTGAAATTTTTACCTATAATCAAATACACCCGAACTATGGTACTTAGTTTATGGAAAGAATAAGCATATTGAGAATGCCATATCATATTCATCGTATTGATATATTACGATTTCAAATGAACCAGGTACAACAAGCTAAGTTCGAGGAAAGCATTAGAAGGGATGCGGCAGCCAGAAGAGAATTAAATGTACTGTGGGCCAGCTTATAAAATCAGTTCTTTTTGTTCCCGAATATATTGTCTTTCCCATGGAACCGAGACTAATATGTCAAATATTGTCTTTGTAACAGCAATTATTCAAATTAGCTCGTGTTCAAATCCAGAAGCTAAGCAATTGGATGAGTTGCACACATAAGAGTAGTGTTGATTTAAGGACTCCGCATAGGGAATCAATACCTTCTTACGACATCCCCCAAATATGGCCCGGATCAAGTAGCAAATTAACTCCCGCATGGAAGAACTCGCCTAGTGAAGGTCACTCTCCGTTGGTGTTGACATCGTCGGGTCGTGATAAAGATTACCTTGCAGACATTCGGAGAATTCTTGATAGGGTATGTGTTCTCAAACTTCACTGCTCCATTAATATTATTAGATTCCCTATTCATGGCATTGAATTTAGTATATGATATGTACAGAAAATAGATGCGGAATCCTGTATCCATAGAAAACCTATGAGAATACTTGTACGTTGTCCGACGGTAGAGGAGTCCATAATCGAGCAATGGGCTCTCACAACCGGTGCTGGCCCCGACGACGAAAAGCTGTTTGAGTGTGGATTCGTGATAGTGACAAGAGCGGAAATGCGTACAATTGAAACCCCATTTATCCATCCAGATGTGAGTTACGTGAGTGATATACTCTTATTTCTCTGCATAACACATTCTCAAAAATAACCTAACACATCCTTTGAACATTAGCTACTTGATGCGTACATGTTGGTCTTGAATTATCGGGAAAGAGAATTTGACCATCCTGGACGGAGGCACTACTTTAACACATCTCTTGCAGTGAGTATCGTGGGCAGCTTTGTATTTTTTATTAATGTGGTATGTATGCTGGATTACATATGTAACTTCAAATTTCCAGAGGTTGTATTTTTCAGGATTCAAGGAGCACTTGGAGCCGGAATTCTTAGTATCCCTTCATGGCTATCACCTCCTTGATTGTTCATGGGTTAGTAGCCGTAGCTTATATCGACTTTCCATGGGTAATAATAGCCTAGCCACCTTATCTAGTTTTGATGAGATTTCATGTCATACTTATGTAGTTATTTATACCTATTTCGTGTGATGATGATCATTGGGTTGCAATGGCCTACGACATGCGCTGTGCTGAGGCGCATTTCATAGATCCGTGCGCTAATGGAACGACAGATCGCTTCAAGGCGGTATACGGACCTACGGTCAGAACTTGTTGATTTATTTCGCCATAGTTTATTGTAATGGTAAATGTAGCACTATATATGAGATTCTTTTTGTTTTTTGTGACCCACTATATCTCTCAGGGGGATATGCTAAGGAAATTAAAATTTATGTACAATGATCATCGCGACCCATGGTTCTTTAAAAAGGTTCGTGTCACGGGAACCAATTGTGCCCCTAGGTGAGTATGTTGTCATTCACTGGTTGTGTTACATTGAAGATAATGCTAGTTACTTACACATTTCTTCTTAATTGTCGTCCACAATTGTGCATATTTCAATTATGCAGGTGTGATTGTCATAGTCTAATTCTTATGCTCATGGAGAGGTATACAGGCGAGTATTCCGTGACTCTCGATCCGGTGAGCAAACATGTACAATTTTCCGATATCATCCTTGTTATTTCTTAAATCAGTGATATTTTAATGTCTCCTGCTTGTCTCCAGCGTATGGCTCCTAACTTTCGGCATCACATTGCGAAGACAGTTTTAACTGACAAATTCAACATGCACGCAACATCCATAAAGGCAGCTACTAATAGTTGGTCTCGAGGAGGTGTTGTGTAGACAGTGTATACACGTCTTAGAGGTCCTTTGATGAAGAAATGTATGATATTTGCAAAAGTTTTTTTTGTACCAACACGTGTCAAGTGAAGCTGTTTTAATCTGTCAATCTAATTTCTTGCTACAGCTCTGTACATAACATCTGTATGACTCTAACTATTTTTTGAGGCTTGTATTTATTCACCATCTGTGAGGTAATGGTATTTTCAATGCATATACACTTACATGCGCTTTTTGATGCTATGTTATTTTCATGATGGATGGACAACATGATACCCATGTGACTTGATTCCAACTACACAATCACCTTCATGAGTCACCAAATATTATGGGAAGAAAAAATGAATTGTATCAAGGGGGAAAGATAATGGTGGTTGAGGGGATGGGAATGAGCATGTATCTCTTTAAGGAACAAGTATAGCTCTATGAACCTCATCAACTACAAATGTAGAGTATTTAATATAAAAAAGATTACTTCATGCTAAACATTATTTATTTATTTTGATTTTATACATCTAATCTATCTAAATTATCATGAGTAAATGAATAAATGATTCTAAAAAATATTACTATAATATAATAAATATAAAAATACATTTATGTATTTATTACAATGCATACGTAAGTAAATATATTTTATAGTCAATATCACTCGTGCACATATTTACTTTTGATAAATATTTATCTTGTAGCAAATTTAATAATGTCAAACTTAATTTAAATGAAGCAGCATACAAATGTTAAAAGTTGAGAGTGAATGTATTAAGAGACATGATCTCATATGTTAGATCGTACGGTACTCTTTTCCTTTATTTATCAATTTTTTTTCTACATATGTATTAGTTATAGGGTGTGTTTGGATTTAACGAAAACTTTGTGACGTTTTTAATAGCTTGAAAAAGTTGTGATTGTCATGTGCAAAACCGAGATAAAATTCCCGTGGCATTTTTTCGGCCACAAAAAATAATATATTAAAGATAAAAGCTACCCTTTTAGTTGAACGGTCAGCAAAATAGTTGCATTGGAATCCGAAATTGCAGCTTGAATGACAGGTTTTTTCGGATGCTGAAAAGTTTTATCCAAAGCAACGAGTTTCACGGAATACCAAACAGACCCATATTCAACCTATACTTTAAGTAGTGTCATTCAGAATTTTATTGTTAGAAATTAACAAAAGTGTTACAGTCTTTAACCAAAAAAAATATTTAAATGTCAGCAGCTATTACAAAACGTGATTTATCCATTAAATGCACCTGAATCTGTATGTTTATTAAAAAAATTAAAGAAAATTAGGTGAGGAGGGGTGTCCCACGAACAAACGCATGGGGAGTCCCACATAGCTAGAGATTTATTCATTTATAAGAAACTGCAAACAAATTCAGAAAGATAATGTCCATTCTTGTACTGCGCATCAAACATATTTCATTACCTCACCTTCCATAAGAGCACATATTATAAAAAAAAGCACGTCCGGGATCAAGTGTACAGTATATGATACATAGTGATTGGGAATGTCATGCATGCCACAACGTATTTAAGTTTGCTTAACAAGATGAAGGGTAACATCTGAACATTCAAATCCGGATGTGAACATTGTCATGTATAAAATTAGCTATTAATCCTTGACGACCTCCGTCTGTTGTTCCGATATGCCATTTGCATGACTTGGTTTCTTACTTTGTTATGTGGGCTATCTAGCATTCTTGCGCTAATCACTCGCCGCGTCGAATCAATATCTGCCTGCATTGATTAAAAGAGCAAAAAAAAGTCATAAAGTTAGCGATTGCTGCATGAAAAGATCAGTTGAAAGTAGAAATATCTGTCCCATCCTTTGTGCCAACCTACGGATGTTTTACCTTATTTTCCTTGCTTTGTTGGCAACACGATCGACCAACATACGTCGAGAATGGTTTGTTTCAATCTTGCATATCAACATACGACAAAAGTCTATCTTACCTGAGTATAACGTAGCGTTCCTGGTCCATTAAAATATGACACGTTGCACATGCAGAATACGCCACAGTCAAAGCTGCGATAATAGATATATGAATGTCATATAATTTATGAGTTATAGAGTCTTAGACAGTATTCAAATATTTATTGTAATCAACGTACTACTAAGAAAATAGATTGACGAAGGTGACTTATGGATTTAGAGAAACACTTCTATGTATATATGGAATGTGCAACAACTTTTCCCAAGCTGCAAAAACGCGAATGACACTATCGTATAGTACTCACGAGTTAGCCTGTAATGGTAGATCAACAGTGGATGCCCTCTCATATAATGAAAAATCTTCTGTATGCCCAATGCTTGTGAACAAACCAGTCAAAGCAGATACCTATCATAATATAAGAAAGATTCATATGCATTATACGGCTTATATTATGACTATTGAGAAATTAAAAGAAAACCAAGTATATCAGCAGTTGGAAGTTGATACAAGTCGTGGGGCGACAAAAGCGTCACGTTCGCCCGATGAAAGCTTTAACGAGTCCATGTAATATATACACTTTCGTTTCATGTCAACTGCATATGCAATCCAATGATCTTCGTGGCAAATTGGGATGAGGACCTAAGTAGAAAAATTTTGTATAAATGAAAAAACTTAAACATTACATGTCATCAGCAATGGCAAAAAGGATTAAGTGTTCTTAAATTGAAAGATATACTAACCCAGTTAGCAGTTGGGAGATGCAAAGTGTTCACTTCGTCTTTTAATATGCCGATTGGAACGTCATCCTCTCGAAGCATGTATCTCTACAAAATAGAGGCATTATTCATTACCTTGAATGATATTGAGTCAGTGATATGTTGACAATGCATGAGAATGTACGAATAGACAGACTACGGATAAATTTGATATACCGCAAATCTAGAGTCCATATAATATCGACCCGGAAGACTAGCTCTTTTCTCTGCCTGTTGACGCATTAGGAGGCTGGTGTATGCGTCGAAGACCTCCAAGAACCAAAAACAATGCAGTCTCAAAATCATATAATTGAGCCTTAAGCACCCAATTCAGAAGGATGTCGTAAAAAGAATATAGTCAATTAAAAATAAATATATAAATTACTTACATGAGTGGACACCTTTTGCGAAGGTGCCAAACTACGGAAGGTACTATGAGAAACATTAAATGCACCCATGGAAAAGACAGATTCACTGATAAAGGAATAACGTATGTAAGAATGTATACACTGATAATATAAGACATGAGAAAAAAAGATAGGAATGCAACATGAGCGTTAGCTTAAACCTGTCTTCCTCGCCCAAATCGAATGCAAAATTGACAAGCCTGTTCTCAGTGTCGGTTAAATTCCGTATCCATGGGGCAGAGCAATCTGTCTCTTTGGTAACAAGCTGCGGACATATATTGGAGTAATTAAATGAAACATACAGCACTCATAGCTGACACTGCTAAAGAGAAAACTATTTAGCAACAAAATATAGAGGATGACACAAAAGAAACCATGATATCACATATTTATGAATGTAGATTTCGAAGTACTAAAGAATGACTGAACCTGGTTCCCTACGCCGTTGGGATCCTCTGTTATACGTGACCGCTTGCGTCCACCGATCGAGGTGTAGGGACTGGTCACCTGGCCGGACTTCTTCTTCGCTCGATGCCCACGACCTAATGGCTGCAGCTGACTACGTTCAGGCTCAGCTATCCCCGGGCTTTTGTTATCCTCCTCAACCATTATAACCTCTGGCGCCTTTAAGTGGGCAGCACAGGTTGCGTCCTTCGCGTCGGACATACTGTGCAACTGCTCCTTGTTCTCCTTAGGTTGAGATGTAGAAGGCTCCCCAGCTCCCGAGTACACACTAGATGGCGCACATGGAGTATCCTTTGTTCCAGAGCCTTGTATGACAGTCTGCTCTGCTCCGATTGAGTCATCCTGCATTAACATATATGGAATGAGAAATTTTTTTGCAATAATGTAGACACTATATCCCATCTTTAGAATATAGATTTTATACCTGTCGTGATCGAACTGGATATAACATCATGAGTGCTGCCCACGACCGGTCCATTCTCTCAAATAATTCTTTCAGTGTCTATCAGGAAATTCAATGTGTTAATTATTCATCTATATATATATATTAACCTTACTTATATGCATGAATATGACAAACCAATGCTACACGCAACATGGATAACAGTGAGACGACATCTATCGCCACCCACTTTTATAGCAGTACGAGTGGTGTCACCACCTAGATCAGCAACATCTGCAGAGGCCTGTGTCTTCTGTCCATTCCAAAGTAGATAGGAAACTAATTAGAAAGATGACCCATAATAATGGCTATTTGCATGGTAATGACAAGTTGTCAACTAGGTTCATACCATAACAACGCTTGATAACTCATCCACCTTAGCACTTAACCGCTTCATGTCTGTCTCCAGCTCGACTTTGCACGACGCCTCTGGCGTAGTAGTCTTGGCGTCGAAACTACCTGTTTTCTCCCAAGTGCATGCATCCTCGTAGAGAGTAGGCCAATCATAATCGAGGTACTCATCTTCTTTCGATGGAGCTTCATTTTTTACTCCTTCGTTGATAAATAAAGACCATTTAGTGACCTTCGCATCACCTGTAGTACCCCTTGATTGGTGAATAGTGTGCCGACCCAGTGATGGACAACTAGGTCGCTCGTCACCGGTTGACTCACCTATCGATTGGAAATGAACGGCATCTACAGTTTCACATTGCTTATGATCCTCGCCTTCCAACGGGTCTGATCCCTCATCAACTACTGGTGCTTTCCCTTTGAAAACGTCTCTCCGAGGCATGGTAGAATCCACGAGTTGGTGAAGCTGTGCATCTGTAACATTCAACACTATTTCGGCATTCACCTATTAAAGTATTACATTTCAACTTGTCAATATCTGTATTTGAGGGAATATGCATTCGGTAAGGATATTAACATGGAATAAGTTCGATGCGTGTTAAAATCACATACCTGAGCATTCTCGTAACCTATGGACCTCAATTTTTCGTCCATCTCAAAGGTTTGTTCATCATCCCAAAACTTAATTAGAGGTAGGGCCACCTGCGTCCCAGCTGGTGACATGATCTCATGAGCAGCATGCGCAAAGAACCATACCTGTAATATAGCCCCACACATGCATACAATCAGCTTGACGATGCAAAAAGTGATATTTTCAACTTAGGGATTTAACATCCTATATGCACCAACCTGTAAGAGCGCAACACAACATCCAACAGTTTGCTTGCTTTTCTTAATGTAGGACTTAAGCGCCTTGTTCATGATATCTAGTACATGGCGACCCCAAGCAAACCTGTGAATGCCAGATGGATCTATGACATGATGTAAATAAAAATCTCGAGTTCGGCCATTCGA
Organism: Annona cherimola; assembly: GCA_030490835.1. Lineage (NCBI taxonomy): Eukaryota > Viridiplantae > Streptophyta > Magnoliopsida > Magnoliales > Annonaceae > Annona > Annona cherimola. Next base: position 52,636,031 of record CM059976.1, read on the forward strand.
AATGGGGCATAAAAATATGCCGAGCACCCACAGCGTAAATGCCTGTCGAAATTCATCATCGCATCGACCCTCTCGTATTACAGGAAGGAAGCGATTGACATGCAGTACGGTTGTCCTCTTTGTCAATTCATATTTATCACGAAGAGCTTGAACACTCGTACGGGATTTGAGAGGCTCCACTGATTCGCCGCGGGTAGAGAGTCCTAGAATTAGCTCCACATCACGGTCCGTCACGGAGAAGACACCATTGTTGAACTTGAACATGCATGTGTGGATATCATATTTCTCCACGAGCCATCGAATAAGCTGGGGGCAATACTTACTGCACTCCAAGGACAGAAGACCTCCAAATCCGAGAGTTTTCACAACAGCACGTTGATCTTCTGAAAGCTCATGTATTATAGTATGCATCGCTTTCAAGCTACACGATGACTCTAGTCTTTTCTCCCTAGGCTTAGGTGGGGTCCCACCATCTCCTTCCATATGGAACCTGATCCGACTCCTACCTGCGCAAAATATAAAAAAATGAGACTATAGTGAAGATATCAAGTTGTTGACAAACACAACGCTATGGAAGATAGTACAGTAATATAGCATGTGACTTGACCCTCCCTTACCTGAGTAAGTTATTTAGGCAAATTAATAACTGATGTCATGATGCCAGCAATTGTGTAACAGTATCCATGAAGAAATCAGCTTGTCAATGATTATCAAGAGTTCACGTTTACCTACTTACTTGCATAATATTGTTGAAAATATATTTCACCCAACCAAAAAACAACATTCAAAAGAAAAAGTACTTAAATTGATACAAAGGTGTGATCATTCATTCATTCATGTTTTTTTTTCTTCAGACGACGTTGCATGGTGCTCCCATCCGGTCGGCCTTTTCCTAGCCCAAGAGGAGGGTTCTTGAGGTCTTCACTCGAATAGTCTCCATCCATATCCATGGCATCTTCTGCACCTTTTCTAGGAGTAATAACAGGATTACCATCATACACCTTAATCATATGTTGAACCTCATTCAATAATTGTTCTGCCCGATGATAAGCATAGTGAGGAATATGACGTTTACCCACTACTAGCATATGAATGTGACGAAAACATGCCATGAGTCGATCCTCGACCACAGTCGCACTATGTGGTTGCAATTTGGGTAACAAAATGCCCCTTCTAGGGTCTCTACACATACGTTGCAAAATGAAGCTCGGAGGTATCTCTTGCATATGGAGTGTTCGCATCAAAGCGAATAGATGTCGACAAACAATTCCAGTTGACTCCCACATCAAACACGTGCATGTCCCAAAGTTGTGTAGAATATTGAACTCAATTATGCGTCGTTCACGTTGTTTGCTCGGATTATTCACTTCATAAATGATGTTATCCTCATCCGCCCCGAGCTTCGTTATATTGTATGCACTACTTTCCCACATCTGAATTTGTGTGTCTCTATAAAATTCACAAGTGTATTGTTCGAAAATGCTCTTTTCCATAGCCATGGATGTCTTAGGCACAAGTGGGCATTCGCGGGTTCTTTTATCTGCCAACACCTCATCTTGACGACGTCTGGTCAAAAGTTTGTCGAAATGTTTCACAAAGTCGAGCAAACAAGTGTGTCGAGTTATATATCCATCCAGAATTGCATGAAAGGCCTCGCTTCTTTGATTAGTGCACATGCCCATGAATCGAGTACTTCTCTGGAATACAGGAACCCACTTTTCTCGTATGTCATACAAGGAGGATAACCAGCTATTGCTTTGTAGATCATATGATTGAAGGAATCGCGGCCAACGCACTTCAAATTCATCTATGCTACCTATCTGGTATATTAGGTGCTCGAATTCATCTTTCAATTTGGAATGTTCATTGTAGACACATCCTAACTTTTCAGGAATCTTCCGTAAGATATGCCACAAACAGAATTTATGGACTGCTTCAGGAAAGACAACCGCAATTGCTTGGGTAATGGCCGCGTCTTAATCTGTGATGATGGCCACCGGACTTGCCCCTCCGACTGCAGCCTTGAATTGATTAAATAACCACGTAAATGATTCGAAACACTCATCGCTCATGAGTGCACAACCGAAAACAGTGGTTTGTTTATGATGATTAATTCCGACGAAGGGTGCGAACGGCATCTTGTACCGGTTCGTTTTGTACGTTGTATCAAAGCAAAGGACATCGCTGAATACTTTAAAATCAAGTCTACATCTTCCATCAGCCCAGAAGATGTGCGTTAGTTGACCCTTCTCATTCCTCATATCCGAAACAAACAAACTAGGATCTGCATTTTGCTTTGCCTGTAAATAGTCGAACATGCATTGTGCATCACGTTCAATGATTCCTTTGCGGGACCGACACATGTAGTTCTTGACGTCTCCACGAGTGAAGTTGTTCCCCACACCACGCCGGCCGATGGCAGAAGCCAAGTCATATGCTTTAGAAGGACCAATGCCAACTGTCCTACAGTCATCCAAGAGACGATGGGTGTCACGATCGACCTTTCTGTGTGATCTAAGATACAAACATTCCTCCGCGGCCGCTAGAGGATGACTGTGTTGATCGATAAACCGGACGACCGTCCAGGACCCTTCCCTCTTACGCAACACAACCATCTCCGCCACACATCCTACTCGATTTGATTGGCGTCGTTTGCCTGCTTTATTCACTGACGGATCGTTGCAGTCGTTGCGGTGAGCACTTCTAGAATAACCCTCCCTAGAACATACATATCGTCTCCAAACCACATCACCAGTAGAAGATCGAATACGTCGCTGACCCTTGCGGATGCTAAACCCCATTTGTTTGCCATAGTCATTGTAGTATTCCCATGCCCGGTCTTCACATTCAAATTCTTGGCCAACACAGGGTTTGATGGTCTTGGCTTCATTTTGGCCACGTCCTTCATGTCCAACACCCAAACCGTTCTGTGGTCCACATGTTTCCATTTGATCGTCGAATGAGCTTCCTTTATATTGAGATGTTGTGAATTATATGAAGCTAGTCCCAATCAACAAAATACATACGTTAAGACAATGGTTGTGAGTACTTAAAAATATTTAAATTCCGCCATCAATATTGTTTACTAGAACCCAAAAGTTGAACATATTCAAGGGATATGTGAATGTTGATGTTAATATATATTTAGCTCATCTATCCCTTAAACCCAGTTACAAAAGACACAAGTAAAATGAGGATGAAACCTAGTTTTCACATGATTATAAGGGAAATGATCATACTAAATGCAACGGACGTGTAGGATGACTTAAAATCTGTTGTGGACGGACAAGTTACTTACATTTCGGCTATTCTAAATTTTGGCAACATCATCACATTCGGCAAGGACTCGTGGCAAATTGTAAGAACAGTAAAGGGTCATTGATAATTACCTACTAAGTCTGGATTTTTGGAAGAAGGCTCTACTTTCTTCCACCCAATACGTGCACTCCTTTTCTTGTAATCTAAATTGGAATAACATTTTCAAACAAGCATGTCAAGATAGGTCTCAAAACTAGGTCAAATCTATGTACAAACTAAACTTTAAACTTCTGAACCATTTTTATACATTGTTTTCAGAGTATATGAATTAGAATATCTAGAAAAGTATATAGGATAATATCCCAAAGTTTCAAGTCATTTGGAACTTGTTTATGAAAATTTGATGTTCAACTGACTATTACTATTATAGAAGGTAAATGGAATTTTCGATAGAATCACTATGGAATGATACAAAAATGAGGATAGCAAATGGAATTATGCATATAGAGATGTTTAAGATGACAGTTTAGAAGTTCTAATTGATGCATTACAATTTGGATAGAAACTCAATAGTTGGAGTCATAGGACTGAAGGGACTATAAGTTATTTTAACTTCAACTTGCAATATGAAAATAGTAAAGTACATAACATGAAAATAACAACTTTAGGTCCTATCATCAGTATAAGACAGCTGATCACCCCTTGTTGGGTCCATTATCCTCTAAACTCTTACAATCGCTTATTACATCAAACATCATCAACGAGAGTAGACAGAAATTCCAATACCACAATTTCAAATTTCAGTACAATTTAATATATATATATATATGAAACACTTGAAAATGTTAAAAACCTTTAACATAAAGTATGGGAGCATGCCTTTCCTGCCTTATCAGAGTTGTGGAAGATGTTAAAGTGAATCAAAAGGGGGAAATCCACAACAATCCTGCCAGCAGAAAATCAATTTAGCTGAAATAATGTAGAAATTTCATTAAACATGTCATATACAAGGGAACTCAAAAACCAATTCTTTACTTGAAACCAATTCTAATGAACCAAAAAAGTAATATTGTAATACCTATCAACTAGCAGTAACTGTGAGGAATCCAGTTACCGAGCTTGTTTAAAGTTGTGTTAACATAGGCAAGTGAGCACCATCCCTACCACACATCTTCTATAACCATTAGACACATTCCAATACGCAGAATTGTACAAAGCCAAGAGCATCATAGGCAGATTTATCATAACAAGTGTATGATAGTCAAAGCTAACTGTGAGACAGTTCACCAGTCTTCAAAATGAATAGGTTTACAATTAGGAGCTTAAAAATTCAGCAATAGAAAACCAGATCACTAGTAGCATTTGGCCCAACCATCCGTCTATAAAATTCTTGAATCCACACGATTAACACCTTATCTAGCAACTTAATTATGAAACTCTTCAATAGGTAAGTAGCTCGGTCATTTATGACGATATCAACTGTTCCATCGGATTTTATAAATGAGAACTGACAACTTCATACAAGCAACAAGAACAAAATTATGTCCATATGAATCATAACATGCACCCATTCATATTCAATGGGGAATGTAACTCCCCATGATATTCACCCGTCGGTCCAAAATCATAGAAAAATACAATCCAAATACCATATGAACAAACCATAATTCCAACAGCAATTACATTTAGCAAGATGCAATGGCAAAACAGCCAAAAATATCAAATTTCAATGTTGAACTTTGCAAATGTCTGCATGTGGCAAACGAACACACAATAGCACAAAAATTTGAGGTTTATAAAAATCTAGAGCATAACTAATCAGTACGCATGAATGAACTTTGATGAATTTTTTCAAATCAATTGCAACACGATGTCCGCATATTTTCAACCGAAACCAGTATTTATTTAATTTCCTCATGTCTTGCATACAATAATGAAATCACACAATATGAATATTCATTTACCGTGTCTTAATTTTATATTAAGGACTATGGTCTCACTATTACTACCGCCCTTCTAATCATTACAATATTTTACTTGAAAAGGTGATGTAACTTTCTTACAATAAGTTATTCATTTGGATGAAAATGAAGTTGAAATTTTGACATAAGGTGGACCAACCTTCCTATCATCCTTATTAATGAAGGGCCTCGTTGTAATAGTTTGATTTATTCATTTTAGCATTGGGGCTATTCGCTCTGGACTAGTTCGGGTCAAAAAGTCTCTCTTATTTATACTTTTTGTGTAACTGTAGTACATTCGTTAATATTTCTTATAGCGTACCTTTATGTATGATTCCCCTTATGAATGGCAAAAAAAGTCATACAGATTCAGTCAAATAGCATAAATAGTCTCTTAGAGGAGACAATATATAAGAATAATAAAAAATATATTTATTACCTCAAGAATATCAAAATGTGGGATGAATGGCAGATTTGTTCACCCAGCAATAGATTCCCTTCCTGCACCAAAAAAAAGTCATATGTTTAGCATCTCATCAAATTAGGCACTAGTCCGCATTAACAAATATGTTTTTAGTGACACCTGAAGGAAAGAGAGAGAAAGAGAGAGGAATTCTTGAAATTGACAAATGACTATGAAAGACAAAAGGAAGCAAGGAGTGCACGAAGTTGTCTGTCACGTGAATAGGTGAACTAACAATGTTCAACATTGTTGAAGTACCAAAGTTGAATACCATCGAAATTATAGCAACTTTCAATGAAAAATTATGAAGAGTTAACAACATAGTCTAATGTAGTAGCATTAAGATCTTCAAGTTGGTTTCCTGAAAATTATAACAAAAATTTGATTCTCACTGAACATAAAAGGGCTACTGATGCTCAGTTAAATAGAACATATCAATTCTTCAGATGTGCTATAAAATTAATTTATTTAATATATTAATAAAACATCATAATTGTGGCAAGTTATTTAAGCATAGAATGATATGTCAAAGTGAAGAAAGTAAAGAAAAATATGAGTTTTAAGGTTTCATAACCAAAAGCCATGGAAATAGGTAAGTTTTAGAAGCAACAACGTTTATGGATTGTTTGTTGAACTAAAGGAAAACCCAAAATATATGAAATTTAGATCCGCATGACAGATAAATGCGTATATTATAGATGTATGTCCTCTAAATTAATGATGATAAATTTTGCCAACTTGATGGGAAATCCCTAATTTGGGCTGCAAATGACCTGCCCAAAGTGCATTTTAATACAAAAATTTCCAATTTTAGAATTGAGCAACATGATTCGATGGCCGGTGACATCCCAAAAATCTGCACACCTGCATAATTATTTCATAACACATAGCCCTTGAATTCTAGTTAATAGATTTACAACTACAGCTTCATCCAGAAAGATCCCAATTTCAAGTGAAACAGAAACAGCTCTTTAGCGCAAAAGTTTTTCTCTAAATACATTAAATTCATTATTCTGAAAAAATATATGGTATCTATAATTGAACATAAATTTAAGCCAAAAGAATGGTATGAAGTCTTCATGCCTCAATTTAATGGAGGCATTTCTCTAGTTTAGAAAGCACATGAAGGGATTGAAGTTCTATGGAGCTTTATCCAAAAATATTTTCACATAATGAAGCAAGAAAAAGACACAATCAAATGAATTTTCTTGTTGTCAGAGCTATAATAGAACACAATAATGGGAAACTGAAGTTAAATACATCCCCCTGTAAATTAGAAAATAACTCATTAAAAAGGACAACTATAATAACTTCCCAACTACCAAGTGGTGTTCATTCAATTTAAACTATTATACTACTTTTAAATTTGATGTTTTATCAAAAAAAAATGATGCAGAACAATACTAGAATAAGCGTTTCTGAGAGGTACTAAGGCAATGCAATTGGTAGTTGTCAACATGATTACTAATGTTTATGAGCAAAGTTAAATCATAACAATATTTCATTATTCTCATGCTTTTGTGACGACTGAAAATTTTCAGCCTTTGGGAATGATATCGCTTTAAATTTGGTGCATTAGAGTCTAACACAAGAGATTACTATTCGGGGACATGGAAAATTAGAATTATCTCATGACAGATTTTTCTGTTGCCGATAATATTTTCAGCGCAGTCTTATGACTAACTAACACAACATTGACAAATCAAAATCACTATAAATAAATAAATAAAAGGGTAATATGTTGATCGATGCATTTGTATCCACGAGTTGATTATGATAACATCAGTTTTTTAAATGAAAATAAATGAGAAGTCCAAGAACAAAAATATCGCAAGCTTTGCACCATGCTTTTTTATTCTACTTTCTTGGTACGAATGACTAAGCTTTCAATATCTCATCACTTTACTTTCTCTTATCTTTTAAAAGTAAAAAATAGAAGCACTAACTTGCTAAAGAGGATATGTATCATCATCCATTCAAAAAATGTAAAGCCCCTAGTACAAAATTTCCTTCCAAAAATTCTTTTCAGAAAACAATTTACCCATCAAGACTGCTAAATTGCAATTATAAATAGTTTACCAGTAGACCAGAGTAAAACAAGGGAAGGTATGTAGACTAAAAACATCCAAGACAGCCCTAGCCGTCACTACTACTAAAATGTAATTATAAGTAGTTTACCAATAGACCAGAGTAACACAGGAGAAAGTACATGGATTAAACTTTGCCTAAGTTAAAATTTTGTTTGGACTAACCAATAACCTTTAATTCTCAAGTCATTCTAAGAAGACTATGGATGCTATAGTCAAATATCCAGTCCTCATAATACAACAATGACCTTAACAACCAACTCCACTTATTCAGAATTGCTAGATCTAAATTAATGGGTTCATTGATAAATAAAAATGCTTGCTAACCCAATCACTGGATAAATTTGTACAGATAAATAAGTTTCTAACCACCTGTCCAACTTGTCTATTCATCAATAATGGTATTCAATGATATATCTATAGAGGAAAATAAATTAGGATGAGATATTAGCACTAAGAGAATCAAGAAAAGGAAAAAATGTCATGGAGAATTAGGCAATGAAAGGGACAAAGGAATTTAATGATTTTCAATACAGACAGCAGGTAGTGGAAGATATTATTCTTGCACCCATAGCAACTGTAAGATCCTTATCTAAGTTTCAAAAGAAATTTCCACTTTTGCCACGAGATGCTACCATCCCCATTTTTACCATTAGAGATTCCAAGTAAGTTTCTTAGTTATGCAAAGGGAAGAGTTTAGGAAGCCTTTGCACTCCAAAACGGGTTCCCATAGGTTTTGATGAAACTCCTTTTACTCAAGCAGGTTTTTCATTTTCCATTTTGGTTGGTTTAAAAAATCCTAATAGTGATGTAAATTGTAAAGAAAGCTGCATTCCATTTCAACAAACTATCCAAGTTCCATTTGCACATGTGAATACACGTACATCCACCAAGAAAATCCCATTTCAGCAGTAAATGTACCGAATTTAACATTTCATCTTATGATAATCTAAATTGAGCATCAACTATTCAATTATCCATGTGTGAGCATTTAACATTTCTCTTAACAGAATTTTACTCTATACACAACAGTGAAATCATGTTTGTAATACACTGCTAATACGACATCAAAACACAGATACCATCATGGAAATAATTCAATCAAATATAATGAACATAAGTTTCTGATCTCTTCATTCACAGATTCCAGGCATCTCATATGAGAATAAAAAAAAATTTACATTACTCTGCATAATCCAATGAATCTTTACTGCAATAGCCTCACCCATCCAAGCATTCCCTATAAATCACATTATTTGCACAAATTCAAACTAAAACTACAAAAGATTACTTTCAAAAGAATTTTACTTCAATCATGAGTGGACAATTTCAGAATTTTTTCATGAAAACATGAACAAGATAAGACATCAAGCAGACTTGTCATTTTAATATTGTAAAAGAAAAAAAATCAGCAACACACAAAATTCAAACAAATCTGAAATAGAGTAATTGCATCCATGATTAGATGTGATCATTTTATTTTTATATGTATGAACCCTCTCGATTGAGAATGAAAAGCTAACCATTAAAAACGGATCCAAACAGGCACTAACAAGCCAAATTAAAATGGAAATAAGAATGCAAACCATCTGCAATTCATTCAAAGCTTAGGGTCAAATACAGGATGCTGCCATTGAAAAGTATATCATCAATCTGAGCTACGGTCATAGAGATTATAAAGCAGAGACCAAAAATCAAATGAGATAAAATTCCACGATCAAAACGAATTTGGAGAAATCAATTCAATTATCCATAAATGATGGGAAACCAAACAGCAACCTCAAAGTCATCAATCTCAAGCAATCAAAAAGGTTCTGTCATTTATTCAAGACCAACGAAGGCAAACTTATTGCATGTTAATTTATTAAAAACCAAAAATAAAAATAAACCCTACGGAACCACATAATTCCCACATATTTAAAAAACATAGAAACTAAACAAATGTGTTAAAAAAATATAACATACAGAGCAAGCAATATGTAGCTGGTTTCCTTGTTCTATGCATAAATTCCTATAATTAAATTGAAAACCTACTAAAATCATGGTAAGAGGGCTATATCAGATAAAAAGGAGTTTCGAACCAACCAGCACTCAAAGATATGAAACGGAATAGCAGTACCAGTAAAAAAAAAAAACTTTTCATGTATATATATACGCACATATGTATAACTACCTAGTAACAAAACAAGAACAACATCACCCTAAGAAATAATCAAAAATATGAGAACCATCGGACCACATGTTAATGATAACGTACAAAACTCAAAATCGAAAATGGATAAACGAACCCCATTACGGCAAGGATGCTTTCAGAATCTCCTCTTCCCAATTTTTCTTCTTCGATCTCCCTCTCCCTCTTCTGCTATCCTCCTGTCGGTCACTATCTCTCCTGTCTAAACACGCAAATCGAAGGAAAATGCACAAAGTCCCTTTCAATCGAAATTCTTTACCTGCGAAATGAAGGAAATTGGGGGAAAAAATCTAACGTTTCCGACCTCATCTTCGTCGACAGCAAGATTTGGCGCCCCTTCCTACGTTCTCCTCTTCTTCGGCGACAGTGCGATGGCGACCGGCAATGACGGCAACGGCGGAAGCGATGGCAACCGGCAGTGACGGCAACAGCGGAAGCGATGGAGACAGCGGAGACAGTCGGCGCTTCTTCCTTTCAGCAAATCCTCTTCTCTGATCACCCTCTGCGATCTCTCCTTCTCTCTACTGAAGGAGGAAGCGACGGCGATCGTGACGGTGACGGTGACGGCGACGGCTGGAACAGGGACCGGGGAAGCTTCCTCTCCTATGCCAGCAACTCCTCTTCTGCGATCTGTCCGTCCTCTCTCTCCTGTCGACACAAGTGCGTAAATGGGAAAGCTACTCAATTCCTGCATTTCCTACACGCAAGTACACATGCGAAAGGTAATTTTCGACTTCCGATTTTACCCTACCGAATCTCAGCCGCCCATCTTAAATCAACGGCAGATGTGGCATTTGCACTTTAAGCAAACGTGAAAACGTTTGCAGAGAAACCGGACTCGTTAAAAAAACCGTTTGCATGCGGCCACGTGTTATAAAAAATTCTAAATGATTTTATTGATGAAAATTTCTATTTCAAGGTGTGTACTATTAAATATGACGCCTTAGGAGGAGGGGCTGAGGCTATGGCGAGGTACAAAATCCTGTGTCTAGGATTACATATCTAGATGTCATGTTTGTAATATGGCTAACTAAGATATTGGACGTGCGTCAATTGTTTCATGGTGGGAAGCTGAAGCAGGAAGTTCACATTCGTTGGTGTCGGCTTTTATCTTGTGACAACACATGGGAGGAAGCTTCCTTGTTTTATCGTCCTTTTCCTTCTTTTCAACTACCAGAGGTAGTCGTTCCTCGGGATGGGGGGATGATAATATCCTTAATCCTAATGGTCCTGATCCTAGTGGCACATCGTCTATTGTAGCGAATGGGGATGACTTTTCTTGAACAGCTACAGTTGTGATAGGATCTAAAGTTGGAATCCTATTCCAGAATTGTTTGGACTTGTAAACAGTGGGCCTAGATTACAGGCTGGGGCTGATGCCTCCCATGGTCTAAAAATAAGAGGAGGATGTTCATTTATGGGGAGTCGAAAAATGTTGTTATGAGCTTTTTATTTATTTATTTCCATTTTCATTTCTTTTCTATTTTCTCCAAACATATAGGATATTATACAGTTCATTGAGGCGCTTTGCTTCCAGAATTTTAATTCCTGCTTCCTATCTTCAGTAAAATTCGTTACCAAATAGCTTATTTCTTTGATTCCCATCATTGGCATTAGAGAGAGGCTATAAATTGCATTTCCATCGAGAGAATGTTGAATTTTAAGCAGCTCAAGGAAAAGCTTATGCGATTAGGGCAGCAGGAGGAGGAAATTTTTGCCCGATTCGATGCTCATGTGAAGAAGTCGAAATCTGAAAAATCGATATTGTTGCAATCATGCAATCGGCATGCTAAGGACATAGCATAGAAATTCAATTTCTTTGAGAGATTGATGTGTATGTTGCTTCAACGGCAGGCTGACAGAGCACTTCGTAGTTCGGACTTAACGAAGGGAATGGATAATAACTTCCACCTGGGAATGGCGTGAATGGCTGACAACCACCATTTGGAAAATGAGATGCATTTAATCAGCATTATTCAGTAGGACGATCAGGATCTGAGAATAACCTGGAACATGGGAAAATTGAGTTTCCTATCTTTACTCATGGGGATATAGAGACTAAGTATAATTGCTTAGATAGAGAGGAAGATCATATCTCTGCTGCGATTGTGGCATAGCCAAACCTTGACCCCATTGTTAAGAATGAAGCACGAAAGCCGGAGGAAGAAAAGCCAGTCGAAGTAAGAAGGAAAAGTTAAGAAGCTACCAGGCGCCATCGGAAGAAATTGGAGTATCGATTTTGTCGGTTTTGACATCCAAGTCGTTCTTGAGGACAAGAGCTCTCGTATGGATGTCAAGTGATTTACTGAGTATTGATGGCAAGAATGGTTGGACACAAAAACCATTTGCATGGGAACAACAAGATGTCACCACTCATATTAGTATTTGAAGCAATGCAAAAGTAATTGGACTTTCTGCATAGCCACGTAATCCATACATACGGATCTAATGATGTCAATAGAGACCAGGACATGATCGTCCATTTGCAATCAGTTCATAATGTGAACCGCCAAAAGAGTGGCAGTCATCTTGAGCAGATATGGGATCTTGGAGGTTAGGTTTTTTCCATGGCTTGTTTGAGCAGTTTGCGTGCACAATAGCTTAGAACACACATTTGGGACCCAAGAATACTAATGTTCGAATTTGCTGTCTCAATGTGCCATTGATGCTAATGCTCTTGAACTCTTCTGCTTGCTAATGATGACTTGCTACTTTGTCGTGGCTTTGGCATGACATCCGTTAAGGTGCCGAATAATCACCTTCGGTCGAAGAACATGCAAGTCTTGGATTTGAAAGCGAATTTATTGGATCCACAGATGAGGGAGGACCTAATGCAATTTTATATTGTTTCGTTGAAGGGCATGGGTACTCTGTTGGTCAATGGGAAGTTGCCAATAGCGTGAGAGTTAACTTCAGTGGAAGTGATCTTGCAGAATGTCGTCTCCTGAATGTTTAGGAAATTGCTCAAGTTTGTTATCTGCTTCCAGATTGTTTGGGATTTATCGGAAGTATCATTAGGTTAGTTAGAAACAAAAGTTAGTTATTTTCAATTAATATGGGATCCAGATTGTTTGTCTAATGTGGATTCTATAATGGAAGAGCAGTTATTTGTAGAATTGAAATTTAATTTGCTGCGAGCTTAAAACAGGATCAGGCAAGGTATATATAAGAATCATTTGGATATGTGTTTTGAAGTTGAGGATATGTCTGACCATAAACCACATCTTTCGAAGCAGTTGTTATTGCATTTTAAATATTTTCTGTTGATGAGAATCTTCAATTGGAGGTTCAGCCAGCAATTAGCTACCAAATGGATGACAAGGGGCTATGCTTTGTTTTGAAGTTTTGGAAAATTGGAATGGTTTTCCTGCCTACTGCCATAGCCAATCATGCTATTATGTGTGGTTTCGAGAAACATGTGGCAGCTCTTATGCATTTGTAGGGACTGCTTTCTTTTGATGATTCATTGGTGGATTCATTGGGATTTTGCAATTCTTTTGCTGTTAATGACTTGGTAGGCCAAGTCATTGCTCAAGTCAGTGGAATGATAGGATCCAAAGTAGGAATCATATTCTAGAGTTGTTTAGGCTTTTAAATGATGGGCCTAGATTGCAGCCTGGGGCCGATGACTACCATGCCCTATAAATAAGAGGAGGATGTTCATTTTTGGGGCGTCAAAAAATGCTATTATGATTTTTGTCTCCGTTTTATTTTCTTGTTCATTTCTTTTCTATTTTATCCATGCATAAATGATATTACATAGTTCCTTGATCTCCAATAAAAATTGTAATTCCTGCTTTCGATCTCCATTAAAAATTATTCCCAAACAGTTTAGCTCTTTAATTCCCATCATCAATACCAAACAGAAATGAACATCATCCTCTTATTTTATTGGCCATGGCAGTCATCAGCCCCAGGCTGCAATCTAGACCAATGATTTATAAGTCCCAAACAACTCTGCAATAGGATCTCTACTTCGGATCCTATCATGTTGAGACTATAGGAGACAGTTCATCTACAACAGAGGAGGTGGGCACGATCAAACAGAAGGAAACGTAAACGAGCTTGGGCTGTATGGGCTTAGGCCCGCAGATCCCTCAATGTCCAGTTTGTTATCGTGACCTGTAATAGTAACATGAACTTCATGAGATGGACAGCTGGAATAGGGTTGCGTGGCTGCTGATCAGATTAGTCAATGGCTGGCATAGTATAAATAGGCATTGCTGCCTAAATTTTAAGAGAAGAAGACCTACTTGTTAGTCTTTCCTATTGCATTTTCCTTTCCCAATTTTCATTGTACATAATAGCGGGAATTTCTTCACTTCTATTAATAAAAATTGATTGAAATTTCCATCTCCATTAGCTAATAGCCTATCATAATTTCATATTCACAAAACAAACTCATATTAACTAAAATTTACTAATTACATAGCAGCATGAAACATGTGCTTGGTTCATGCTACAAGATGGATGAAATTACGAAATTCTGAAAGCAAACATAAGTAACTAACACTTGACTGTTCGGAATTGATGTTTCATGTAAATGTTTAAATCTAATATCTTAAGTCCCAAATTCCTTGTAAATTGATATTTTATATTTTTCAATCTACAACTCATGCACTTGCAGAGAGACTGAGAACAGTACATGAGGCCCTTAGCACAGTTTATCGCTTTAATAAATTGGAAGAGTATTTGGAGGAGTATGAGAGCTTGACAAACAATGCTCATGGATGGAAAGAGAAGGTACTAGTTGGAACTTTTATTGCAAGCCTTAAAGAGGAGTTAGGCTTCGAGCTGAGAATGATTTGGCTAGTTGCATTGGCTGAAGCGAGTACATGGGCTAAAAGGTTTAATAATAAATAATGAGGAATAAAACCTGTGGTTGGCCTAATATAAGGCCAGTAGATGTAAAGAAGATGTCATGGGAGTAGCTGCAACAATGTTGCAAGAAAGGCCTGTGTTGTACTTGTGATGAAAAGTTCACAAAGGGTCATGTTTGCCCAAATAAGCAACTATGTACTACAACAAGAATAGCTACACAAGAATAGTAAGACAATTCTTTTTAAGAAGCAGGAGGTGATGATACAAAGGGGGAGTAAGAAAAAATGGTTGGTCCAAAGCTGTGTTGCATCTCTTTGCAAGCATTGGCAGGGAGGGATGTATATCAACTCTTAAAGGTAAAAAGGGTCCATCCAAGGGGGGTCGGTGTTGATGGAGGTCATTATCATGGTTGACTGTGGAAGTACCCACAATTTTGTCCACCAAAAGCTTGTTGGACAAATGGGGTTGACTACTCAACATACTAGCAAACTTAAAGTAATGAAAGGAGATGACACACACTGGGTAGGATAGGGCATTTGTTGGCATGTGGAAGTGATGGTAGAGGGAGTAGCCACTTAGTGGGTTTATTTATATTAGCGCTTGGAGGTGCCGATGTTGTTCTTGGGATGGCATGGTTGAGAAGTTTGGGAGTGATCACATCCGAATGGGTCAATCGAGTTATGAGTTTCACTTTGAATGGAGTTATGTACCAATTAAAAAGGTTGAAATCTACATAAATTCAATTAGCATCCTGCCAACAATTAGGAAAAATGTAAGTATAAGCTTGTCAAATGTTTATGTTGCAGGGGTGAGGATACCTTGCAACTGATAGGAAATGAGCAGAGTGATAGAATAGCATAGCTAGATCAACTTTTGAGTTAATATGAAGCGGTGTTTGCTGATCCTGAAGGTTAATGGTGCCACCAATGCATAAAATTAATCACCGCATTGAGTTTCTTCCAAATGCTCCTCCTGCATCAATTCGACCTTACAGATATCCTCATCATCATAAATATGAAATTGAATTTCAAGTAAATGAACTACTGCTAAAGAAGTGGATACAGCTAAGTGTTAGTCCATTTTCAGCCCTGGTATTGTTAGTTAAGAAAAAAGATAATTCCTGGAGAATGGGTGTCCATTATAGGATTTTGATTGAGATTACCGTTAAAGATAAGTTTCCTATTCTTGTTATTGATGAGCTTCTTGATGACATTGCAAGAGCCTCAGTTTTCTCTAAATTTGATTGACACTAAGGCTATCACTAAATTTGAATGCATCCTGATGATATACATAAGACTCTGCTTTGCACACGTCAAGGCTAGTATGAGTATCTCGACATGCCATTCGGATTGTCCAATGGACCCACTACCTTTCAAAGTCTTATGAAGAACGTCTTTGGGTCATTTCTCAGAAGGTTTATCCTAGTTTTTTATGACATACTTGTTTATAGTTCATCATGGTAATCTCATCTTAAACATATTCAAGTTGCACTATCTTGTCTGTAATAAAATCAAATTCTACCAAATCGTAAGAAGTGTGAATTTGGTCATTCAAAGATAGGATATTTAGGCCATTTCATTTCTACACATAGAGGTATATCCGGACAAGCTTCGTTGCATTGCTCGAGCACAAAGATTGGAGAATTCGTAGTTGGGACCTCCTCATTATAACCTAAAGAATGGCTCGCTTTATGACAAGGGTACCCTCAGACAATAACTTTCTACCACAGGTGCTTGAACAATTCCATGCTTCGGTACTAGGAGGTCATGTTGGGATTTTCAAGACATTTAAACACGTCAACAAACATTTTGACTGGCCTGGCATGCGTGATCAAATTAAAAAATGGTGGCAACTTGTGACACACGTAACTGTGTCAAGTACTCCATTATGTGACCAATAGGTCTTTTATAGCCCATTCCTTTGCCTAATTGTTTATGGGAAGAAATCACAATAGAGTTCATTGAGGGACTTTCATAGTCCAAGGGAAAATCGGTCATCTAGGTTAGGGTAGACGAGTTTTCTAAATACGCTCATTTCTTGACTTTAGGTCATCCCTACTCCACCCGTGCAATAGCAAAAGTCTTCATTGCTGATGTTATCAATTTACATGGCTTGCCGAAATCAATATTTTTTCTTATCATGATTCCATTTTTCTTTGTCATTTCTTTGGGACCCTTTTTAAGGAGCAAGGAGTGAAGCTAAAAATTGCGTAGCTTACCACCCACAATCCAAAGGACAAATGAAGGTCACCAATCACATGCTTGAGAGCATATCTTTGTTGTTTCACCTTGCAGCATCCTCGGCATCGGCTTGACATTCTCCCAAGTCTGATTATTGTTATAATTCCTCTTATCACACAACCACAAGTATGTCTCCTTTTAAAACCTTATATGGTTATAATCCTCCTACAATTCTTGTGTATGAAGTAGGGTCGACTAACACAACTGATGTGGATGAGTGGTTGATTACTCATGGTCATGCCATCCATTTGTTGTGAGACAATTTGAACCAAGCTCAAAATAGGATGAAAAAATGGCTGATAAACATCAGTGGGAGTTAGAATATCAACCCAAGAGGTGGGTATATCTCAAGTTGCAGCCTTTTCAGTAAGTATCGGCCAGACCGCAACATACCCATAAGCTCTCTCCTCGATTTAAGGGTCGTTCAAAGTGTTGGAGCAGTAGCATATAAATTGGATCTACCAGTAGGATGCCAAATTGATCACGCCTTCCAGGTTTCATTATTGAAACTATCTTAGTATTCATTCGATAATGGCTACACTTCCACTCACTAGTTGTTTTGATGGACTCACTATGGAACCGAAGAAGGTGCTTCATACACGGTAAGTGTTTCAAGGCTTTGATACTATTACAGAACTGTAAATTCATTGGAAGGGTCTAGCACGATTTGATGATACATAGGAGGATAAAAAATAATTTCATTCTCTGTTTCCTCATTTAAACCTAGAGGACTAGGCTGGTTCTAACCTTGATAGAAATGATACAGGTGAAGAACAAGCTAGAGTGGATGTGCATCAAGTAAGGACTGAGGCAGAGCAGCAGCAAAAGCAAGCTGAGGAGCTAGTTGAACACAGGGAAATCCAACAACGTGAACTTAGGCCGCATGATCAACTTAAGCCACGAGAGAGGCTCGACTTGCGATAGTTAGGGGAGCTAGCAACACTTGCCAGGTTGTAGTACATGAGTTAGTTAAAGAGTGATTTTGTCGTGTGCTTAAGTGCTTTTCGATCAATAAGAATTGAATTTTGGATGTGAATTTGTCCAGCAGAAGCAAATTCATATCAAACATGTAATGTAACACCATCGGCATATTTGACACCCAATTCATAGCTTAGATGGGATGAGAATAAGATGAGAATGTGGAATAAAAAAAAATGTTGTAATATAATCAGTTTTTGGGAAATGGGAGATTCCACTTGATCCTAATTTGAGGATCATCTCATCCTAGATGCGAACAAAATGCATGGAGCCTAAACAAATCAATCTAGAGATGATGGAACGTACATTAAAGATCAGACCAATTTGTGCTCTCCTTGAATGTGTTCTACTGTAAATATCAATTTATTAGAATAACAAATTACATCCATGAGTTGATTGATCTAGCTAAAAAAATTACAACTTCTCGATAAATTGAAACAAGACTGGATCTAGGTACTAACCGCAAAGAATAGAATAAAGGTAAGACTACAACAAGAGGACCGCTATCACTAACTGCATCAACGAAAGAGAAAAAAGAGATTTCATTTATTTTTGTCTTAATCTCAATTATATATAAGATTTCAGTTGCTACTTCAATGGGCTCATACAACTTATGAAAGATACGGGTAAAATCAATACCATGAAATTAGATACAAGATGCCATTTCTATGTAACTGATTATATAGAAGTGGAACTTGGCCCACCCCTTGATAATGAAATTAGAATTCACTCTGCCCACTGCATTCTATACAATTGAGGGTAGATAATGAAATATTATTGATCATAAAATGGCTAAAAAAAGCTCTAAAGAAGACCTATACGTGAAAATGTCCATAAGCCTTCCTCTTCAAGGAATCTTTCCTATGAACTAATGTTGAAAGGAAATGTGACTTGCAAAAAAGTGTTGTGACTAGCAAAAAGACAATGTTGAAAGGAATCTCTCCAGTGAACTAATTATAAGACAAGTACCTAGCAATTCAAGAAATTTTTATATATCTTAATCCATCTCCAATTTTATGCAGGTTAGAATTTTAGCTAACTAGAGTATACATACAAAACCTAAAAGCTGGTAGATTTACCAATATTCCATGGAATGTTCCTCATCAAACTATTGTTTCTGACATCAATAAAATGGTGGATATGCAAATTAGATTGGATTGCGTGATAAAGAACAAAGAAAGTTCACTTCAACTGGAAAGACTGAGCACTTATAAGCGTCACAAGCTAGTCAATTGGCATATTCCCCACTACAAAAATCAATATCCCCATTCAATGAAACAAAGTAATAATAGGAAAGGAAGAATAAAAGAAAAAACAATCCTACGGCAAACAAATTCACAAACGATGTTGTAATTTTTCTTATAAAAATACTAATTTTATTGAACGTGTTTAACCATTGACGAAAAAAAGAAAAAGAAAGGATCCACATATTGCTTATCTTATTACCACTTTGAAAAAAGAAATAAATCTAAAATAGGGTGGTTTTGACACCAGTGCATTGAATCAAGGATTCTAGTCCTTCCTCAAATCACGAAACATGGCTCATAAGATATAATCACCATTCTCCATACAATCCAATTGGTCTAGCCCATCGATAGCCAAAAATGCAGAAACCTTCATATGGTCCCTATGCTACAAAAAAACTCTTTGGTAAATTATGGAGAGATCCTTATGATGAAAATAAGCTCAATTACCTAACAGCAGGAAAATCAATGGGAAGTCATGCAAAAGCATGATGTTGATCAAAATTGATTCAATTTATTTGCAAATATTTTAACAACTCATGTTTATCCCTCTCAAAATATAAATGCTCAAAGGGTTGGATAGAAGAATATTACAATTATCAATATCAAGATTGATGACAACACCGATTGTAGCCTCTTACCATCATTTATTGGATCATCTCCTAGTAATGCATCTACTCTTTAAATATCACTGTCTTGTGCTTCAGACACGCATGGCTTCATTCATCATACCGTTTGAATGAAGTCCTTGATTAGATAAAGGCCTTTCAACAGTAGTTCTTAGAAATTCAGTTGTGAAAAAACAAAAATGATAGCGACGTCATCCCTTCATTATATAAAGAATAATGTGACATAAAACCCAAGCACATTAAAGGCATTCAAAAACTTAAATTTTCACTTAATATTAGATGGGATTATCTAAACACAAGATAAGAGTGTTAACAAATCGGATGGGACAAATTGGAGTCTAATCCTAATCCTAACCCATTTAAAATTTCCCAACTCTAATATGTGTATTAATCCTTTTAAAAAACCTCAACCCTAACCCATTTATAACTTATTTAATACATGGATTGACAGGTTGTTAGTGAGTTTTATAGCAAACGACCTGAAGGTCTAGACTTATGAGAGGCAAGAGGGTATTTTTAGCATAGGGAAAATGAAAATAAGCAGTTACGAGAAAATGGAATTAGGAAAATGGTGAAAAAATAAAAATTAGGTGGTGGAAGAAAGACTTAATGAGAAAAATGATTAAGGGGTTCATATTTATATATATGTATAATTTTAGAGGGTTAAATGAGTTAAATGGGATGAACATGATAAATGAGTTAAACAGTTTAAATAGCTTAAATGAGTTACTGAATGGATTAACGAGTTATAAAATCTTAATCCTAATTTGTTTATTTAATTAAATGGTTAAATGAGTTGGTAGATTGTAATCCATTTATTCAAAAATTTTATCATAAACTCATTTATAAACGGGTTGGACGAGCAGATTGACAAGTTAGTCATGACCATTAACACCCTACAAGATATAGATGTTAAGAATATAACATAACATGCAAGAATGTGTTCTATTGCAACCCTATACAATAGGGCATACAGGCTATACAATAAACGAAGTGTTTGTTGTTTATGTAATTGCTTGGATAAGTATTTGAAGAAAATGGATAACAATGTTAAGTATGCGTAGTACTGTTTGATACCCCATAATTCAAGTGCCAAAATTAAAAAGAACAACATTCTAACATAGAAATGAAAATCCAACCCAAACAAACAACTAGGAGTCAATTTTAGGCAAGTTTCTATCCCATGATAATACTTTCCTCAAGATGAAATGATTTCATCACATCAATATGGAGGATTGATAAACATATATAACAAATCATTTTCACTAACTATAACCAAAATAATTTAGCCACAGGATGATATCTATTTTGCAAATAGATACATGAATCATGCTATGAATTTAAAATTTTTACTTATTGATTTATTTATTTAGCACAAGAATAGGAGAGGAATCAAAACCTTTAGATGATTGGCTAAATCGATACAATTTTGCTACTTCGAAACATCAAAACTAGGATCACCCAAGAAATTTATAAGGCTGGAATTTGACGTACAGGATTCTTGGTGTACTTTATCTAAAAATCAAGATTTATCACTTTTGAAATGTGTAATTTTTTAATGACATCTAACAGTGTCAAATAACATCTAACAAGATCTAATAGCATCGAACAGATTTTAACAGCATCTAATGGAGTCTAGCAAAATCTAACTTTTTTAATTAATATGATAATCATAATTTGTGGCGCCCCAGCCCGAGCGACACATCCTTACCTCAGGACCTATCGATTGGTAAACGTGATTAGGATTGTTGCCCTGTCACACGGCGGGATTTATCGGATGTTTAGCCTGTTAATCGTGGTCATACATAATTCATAAGACACTTCATATTCTCATAAATTCAATTTCATACATTTCTAAGTCATTTTGAAACATTCATTTCATACAACCATATTGTTTAGTGACATTTCATCTTTTGCCACAATCATATGTCACTACAGGTGTAAAAATAGTCATCCATACAAACTCACGAATAGTTTACATCTATTCAACATAAAACATTTCATATAATTTACAATCATTTCATGAAATTTTCATAAACATAATTTCCTCTTTGGATTTCTTATGCCGGTGCTAGCTCCTTCGCTATATCCTGTCCATCACCTGTCTTTGGGTTTGGAAAACGAAAACGTGAGTCGAAACTCAATAAGCAAGCATTTTGCATTTTCAGGCAATTCATTTCAGGCAATATTTTTCATTTCAAATCATCTTGGAAAGCATCTTATACCTTATCCAAAGGTATATCTTGAAAACATAAAATCTCGTACCCATCACGGGTCTCATATGCATAATGCCATATGAAAACATGAACATGATCATCATCTCCCTTAGGATGGAGGCTAGCCAGGCAATCATCCGTCACGTAACTCTCATTTCAGAGAGGGCGCCGCCGGCCATCGGCCTATTACAAGCGACTTGGTCACACCAAGGGGGGACAACCGGTCCGCTTATACCCTTCCTGTGGACCTCATATCCTGTGCACATGAACTTTTCATAAATCCATCTTTTACATGCTAGCATGATTTTCAATCATAAACATGAAATCACATCATTTTCCATAACAGTTATAAAGAACATTTCATAATCATTGCATTTGAAATAAACATCATTTTAAACATCATTTAGCAAAGGGATGGCCATCCTTAAACCCATTAGAACAATTTCATCAAACAAGTTAGAATATAAATACATTTATGGAAGCACTTTGGAAAAGCAAAAATCATTTAGAAAATTTGCTTGCTTACCTGAACCTCTTAGCTTTCCTTTGCCACTTTCTCTTTGCCCTTGCCTACATAAAAATGATATGAATTTTTCATACATTTTCTTTTATCATATTTTGCTTAGTTTTCCAACCCATTCCATAAACACACATTTATTTGACTTCATAAGTCATCATACACATATATGGCTTAATTTGCATATATTAGCACCGTTTTCACACATTTGGCTATCACACATCATAGCCTATACATATAACATGCACATAACCCTAAAATTAGGGTATTCATTCCAATATCATAAAAATTCATTCCATATGCATCATTCATAGCTTTATTAAGCTTACTTTGCAATTTTTCCTATTTTTTTCCAAAAATACACATACGGGTGTTTCTTCTACGTACATAGCATTGCCTTAACTTCATAATTCAAATCCAAAAGTTTGGATTAATAATATATCATTTCAAACAGATCCATAAACATGGAATTCCTCTCATTTTCATGCATTTGTGCATAAAACTATTTTTTATAAGTCATTCATCACCCGTTTACCGTTATTCTTTCATATAAGCTCGTTTAACACTTAAACATAATGCATTTCTTAAAATTTCTTAACTCAGAAATTTATCCTATTTTCCAGCGGGTTAATTACCCTTTAATACCACCTTTCTTAGGGTATTTTCATAGGGTTTAAAATCCATTCTTCATAGGTTCCCATAACAGTAAGTTTGGAACCCACTTTCCACCCGTTTAACGTGTCTTTTGACACATAACCTTAGGTCATTATATAAATCCGAAATTTCAGCATATAATCTCACTTATCTTGATCAATATTTAATGATTTATCACATAAATCAATTTGGATCAGTTATACATAGGTTTCATATTTCTTTTTGATTTCTTTCTCAAACTAACCACATATGCTGAAATCAGGCGTGCTGAAATCTTAAAATATTGAATTAATATTAAATAAAGTATTTTTTATCTGAAATTTCTACCATAACTTAATAACTTCATAAATTAACTTTAAAAAAAGTTTCAGCACGAAATATTAACATTACATATTTATTTGGGGATTTTTACCTTGCTGAACAGTAAACTCCATTTCCAGTCAGCCTGAATCACGTAATTTATGGAGTCTATTTATACCCATCAAAACCCAATTTTTAAATTTTTATTGTGATCCCCAATATGTCTTGTATATCCTTTAAAATTTTCAGCCCAAAAATACTTGTATAAAAATTATTAAAAATCATTTTCTACAGCTGATCCTGTAACCCGTTTTACCCTGTTTGGGCTAATATTCACGGATTTTTAAGTTGTAACATACTTATCATTTTAAGATGAAAATTAGGTCGTTCCTTTATCATACAAAAAATATTGTTCTCAAAAATTTTCATGCAAAAATTCATCCATTTACTGTTCCGACCATAATTTACTTTTCAGCATCATATACTTACTTGGATTTGTAGTAAATCAACTTCTAATCTTTTGAGATGATTTCTCCTTCAAAATCCCCTTCTTTTCTCCTTGGTTTCTTCCTCCTTTTTGCTGGAATTTTTGGACACAAGCTGCTGGTTCCCTTTGGTCGTTTTCAGCACTTGGAGAATTTTCCACTTCTTCAATTCTTTCTTACGTGCAATGCTAGATATGTTGCTGGAATTTCCAGCAGTGGGGCCCACATTTTACTGCAATTCCACATTCATTCAATACTCCTCTATCTACTTTATGAGGTGGAGTAATAGGGGCCAAGTAAAATAGTAACTTTTACATTTTTACAAATTACAAAATCTGCATCAAGACACGTTAAATCTGTCCAGAAATTGCACGTCACTTGCTGCTGATTTTCCAGCAGTTTTTTAATTTTTAAAAATTACCAAATTATGGGTAATTCATGCTACTAATTACCTTTTAATTCCTCCATGAATTTGGCATTATAAAAAATTATTAAAACAGCTGAAATAGCCATTTTTCTACACCTCATTTCACTCCCACTGCAATCTACGGTTCAGTAGTGTATATGCCCCTTGTTGCATTTTTTTTTTAATTGTTGAAACCCTTCATTATTGGTTGCATAATTCATGCACATTTATCCCAGCAACATATGATATTTTTAAAAATAAAAAAAAACTCAAATGGGGCAGCCCTCTTGGCCTTGGTCGTCCATGCCATTGCCACCTAGGCTAGGCTTCCATAGCTCTATGATTTTGAGCATTAATTGGGTTAGATAATTCATGGAATTTTGCAAATTATTTAAATGCATAAATCCCATCCAAAATCCCTGCAATGGACACCTCACCCTACCTTTTGTCTCATGTACTCAAGTATGGTACTCCTTCATAAATGCTTTGGTGCTTTTGAGGTGCATGGGTTAAACTTGCTTACCTTTTTCATCGCAGGCACTTTCCCAATATTTCATGCATAATCCAATCCATTCAAATTAATTATCTCACCATTTCATTCAACCGTTTCAAATTTCAACTCAATCCGAGTTTTCTAGCTCCCGATATAGTTGTTTAAAGTTGACGGTTGAAATGAATTTAGACTTAAAAATTCATAATTCTCATTTCATCTAGAATTTTCATAATCTTTTTATTCCATAATACCAAGATTAATATTAACAATTTTTGTTCCAAATTTCACTTGAATCCGCCTTCTAGGCGTTGAGTTACGAATTTTCCAATATTTTCCTTCACACTTAACAATTTCCATCTTTATTTCCATAATTCATTTTAAATCATGGAAAATGATTTTTCATGCCATAATTGCACATTTAAATCACAATAATTCATTCTTAACCTATAGCCTCATTTAGGCTCAAAATCATTAATCACATCATTAATGTTAACCCATAACCCTAATTACCATAATTAGTAAAAATCATGAAATTCCTTCATAATTAATCATCAAATACATGTACAATGTATACATATGACCTACTTGGGTTAGGGTTTCACATAATTTGACCCCGATAATAATATTTCTAATCTTCTTATAAGATCATTTATACCTTAAATAAATAAATTAAAAATTATTTAATTGGATTTAAGAAATTCATCTAAATCTAATAGCGTCTATATCTAATGATATCTAATAGCATCTAACGATATCTAATAACATCTAACAATAGAATCTAATGACATTTAATTTTTATAATTGATATGATAATCCTAATTTAACATCAATAATATTTTCCTCGGCTGCTTATAAGCTCATATTTACCTTAAATACATTAATTAAAGCTTACTTAATAGAATTAAATAAAATTCATCTAAATCTAATAATATCTAATAGCATCTAACGACATCTAATAGCGTTGAACGACATTGAATAGTGTCAAACAACATCTAACATCTAACATTGTCTAACAATTTCTGATAGCATCTAACAGAATCTAACAATATTTAATTTTTAAAATTAATATGTTAATCATAATTTATCACCAGAAATATATTCCTAGGCTTCTTATAAAGTTATTTATATATTAAATATATTAATTAAAACTTATTTAATAGGATTTGATCAAATTTATCTAAATTTAATAGCATCTAATAATACCTAATAGAGTTTAATGACATCTAACAATATCTAACAACATATGACAATATCTAATAGTATCTAATATTCCTATAATTTATGTAAATTCAATAAATTATTGATTTAAATTAATTCATGTTTGCATTACATGTTTTATTTTTAATTTCTTTTCAATCATAAATATCTAAAATATTATAACAATAAAATTTATATTGCTCAAGTTATGTTGCTATTAATTTGTGGATTAAGTCTACATAAAAATTTTTAAGAAAAAATTATGTCGGTTAAAAATATTAAGTTAAATAAAAGTAAACATTTACTTAAATTTAGATAAGTACAAATTTGTTTTTGAATATTTTAACTTGAAATAAATAATTATTTTAAATTCAATTTAAATGTTTAATTCGTAACATTAATTTAATATATAGTACACATCATGAAATTTATCAAATAAAATGTTGCAACTTATTTATTATATACGTGTTTAAAAATATTTTCGAAAATAATCTACATAAGTTTGTATACTTCACAAAATATATATACTTAATGATTCACAAGAGAACTATACAAACAGCTTGGGACTAAGCATCAGAAGCAAACGATGAAATTTTCAGTAAATATGCTTGAAATAATTTTTTTCACACTAATATAATATGAAAATATTGTAAATGCAGTCACTATATTATAAGCCTAAGATGTTGTCAAAAAAGACTTTGGCTTGCATAAAAAATTGAAATTAAAAAGATAATAAATTAGAGTGATGAAGAAATAAAAAACATGGGATAAGTATCATTAAATGCCAGTATTTTCTGCTACATAGAATTTGAATTGATGTTAATACCTATACTTTGTATTATTATATTATTGAGAATATTGGAAAAAAATAATAATTTTGGAGTAAATAAAAATAATTATTTTGATTAACTTAGTATGGCATGTACCTAACACAGATGTTTGAAAGATTCCAAGTACACATGGTTGGTTTCATGTCAGCTCCTCTTAAACTCAACTTTAAAAAAAGCAAAGTCTCATACTATAGGATTGATGCATTTGCTAAAAATCTGTCAAATGTTAGTTGCACTTATTAAAGTTTTGGTTCTGTACAACATCATTAGTTGGCTCTAGTTTCTTCTAGGATGCTAATAAAACGGATAAATTACTCATAAAGTGGTTATATTTGTATATTTCCAAAAGATATTATACATGGTCAATCAAACAGAAAATAAATATATAATACATCATCCATCAAACAAAAAAATGTGTATACATGGTACATCAAACAAAATGTATCGAACTTTTCTTTAGCAAGGTACATATTTCCCATGTTGTAGTTGCTTAGAACTATTTTTCCCTTTCGAAAAGGTTACTGAAAAAAAAACACTAATATTCTTTTCTAGTTAAATGGTCGTTAGTTTTTTTATAGTAGATAAAATTTCTTTCTACATCAGTCTCGACTTGAAGCAAATGATCTATGTCTGAGCCCTTGGAACCCTCTCAGTATAGGGTTGGAAATAGTAAGCTTTCTAATCAGGCAAATAGTGGGACAAAAATTTGAAATCTTGCAAAACACTTACAAAATTTCAACTGATACCAAACAAATTAGAAGAAGAAGAATGCCTACTTAAATTCAAAATTTAGACAAGCTTAGTCCAAACTGTACACAAACTAGATTTAATTAAAACTAGAATAATGAATTGTGTAATCTACTTGTTCTAATAAAATTTAGTCTGCAAAGTTTCTGAAACTTTTCGAGTCCAGTTAGAGGGTAAAAGTTTGTGCTTTTTTGTTGAAAAGGGGAAAATGCTGTGATCCGAACTCCGATCCCATGAATTTCATTGATGATCAACTAGAATTACAACGATTCAAGGGAATCAGATCCTTCTTACAAGAGGATCTTAGTGATCTCTACCTAAACTAGTATTGACAAGCTACCTAAGGATGCTAACATAATACCAATCAGCCCCCTCTCCCTCACATCTCGCTCTATTTATATAGGATGAGTAGCACAGGCCCAACAACCTAATAGCCTAAGCCCAAGCCAGTCTACCATAGGCCCAATAACCCTATCATTCCACGCCCATTAAAATCTACCTCACCATAAGGGGGAAGAATCAAAATTATTTGCAATGGCGAGGTGAAGAGACAACCAGGCCCAAAGATAGAAAAAAAATGCTCAAATAGCGAGATGAACCATCCAATATCCAACTTGAATGGACCAAACCCACCTTAGCTCTACCTTATAGCTCCAATTTGTATAACTAAATGCTGAAAAGAACAGGTACTCAAACAGCAGAAGCAAACTGATTTCAGTAGCCAAACTCGGTTAGGATGTAGAAAAAGACACTGTTATTTGTTATAGACTTGTAGTCTAAACTGAGGTGTATCAGGCCATGGATGACAACCCAATATCGAAATATAACCAGCAACAACTGCCAAAACATCTCTAATGAAGAACAAGGCAGATAAGCCTTCATTCCATTTAAGTCTCCTAGGTCCAAAAACCAACAGATTCCAGCACAGATAGCCACAATAGCTGTCACCCCTCCTGGGTCCTACACACATGGACGATTGCCCCTAACTAACCCTATAAATAGCCACCTAGATCACATGTAGCCTGTAAGCTGCAACACCTATTCTCCCGAAAAGATGGCTAAGTGCTCAAATAAACACTCCACATCCACCCCTGCGGATATTCTTCCCAGTTGCAGTGGCCATGCTCTCTTTGGCATAATGACAAGTACCTCAAAGGGTGTGAAGGAATTGATGGCAAATTACAAGTCCTAACGCCTGTGAACCCATCCTGAACATCACTAGAGCCGACGATTAGCCATCCTTCAACAAAGCTAATAATGAGTTTGTCGCCCTCTTCTGCTGTCGTACATCCCCATCTTTCCTGATCCTCCTCTCCCATGCTAATTTCTCTCCATCTTGATCTAATTATGCCACAATGGTATTGGCATTGTGCATGGGGACGGTGATAGGATCGATTACCTCTGTAACAACGTCCAATGCCTCTATCGGCGCCAACGCCGACCTGATTTAGTGAGGACCGTCACCATCTCTCTTTCTTAGACCCACCTTTGTTCGGACAATTGGCAATTTCCCTAAAAAGGCATGCTCACCTATGTCTGTCATACCAACCACTGTTATTGGACTCCATGGCTCTGTTGCTCTTGTCCAGCCTGGCAGGGTGTTGCATTCTGTCATGCTTGGCTCAACAATCAGATCATTCATAGCGAAAGCAATGATTCCTTCCTTCATTGGGGCTAGCGAATCACGACTAAGTCCAATTTGCATCTGATCACAGAAACTTGGAAGTCTTCATGCAATCACTCCAACATTCATTGCATATTGATGAATGCATCACGAATGCTCTCAAGCGCTATCATTCTTAAGAACGTACGTGGCTACCATGGCTACTGCCTTTCCTCCAAAGTTGATCAGGATCTCGTGTCCCGCATCTTAACTACTTATTGAAATTCAAATCCACTTGACATGGATCGTCCAGAGCTTTGATCCCTTTGTTGCGATCTGAACTTGGATCCTATGAATTCCATTTTCGTTGAACTAGAATTACAAGGATTCAAGCCAATCAGATCCTTCTTACGAAAGGATCTTGTGATTTCTACCTAAACTACTGCTGACAAGCTACCTAAGGATGCTAGCAGAATACCAATCAGCACCCTATCCCTCACATCTCTGTCTATTTATACAAGACGAGTAGCATAAGCCTAACAACCTAATAGCCTAAGCCCAAGCCTGCCTAGAATAGGCTTAATGACCCTATCATTAAATGATATACTGGACTCAAAAAGGATGTTTTAATCAGTCATGCCAGGGTTCCCCTCCGCATAGCAACTTCTGCCTATGGAAATCATTCAAGTGAAAGATTTAGAAAACACACACAAACCCAATTTATAACAATAAAAAATATAAAAGACTGGTTTCTTTTATTTCTTTTTAGTTAGTTTATCAGATAATCATAAGGTACTATGGTGTTACAAACCTGCAGTTGCCTTTGAAAGACAGTTTGGATCCTTGATCTTGATAACCATCCATGACTGCACAAACTTATCCCATGCCTCATTGTAAGCTTCAAGGTTTTTGTCTACAAATTCCAGTTGCAACATGAGGCATGAAATGAGTAAAGAGCTCCAACAAGCGAGCAATAAATTTGCATTTTGCAAATCTACATTGATCAAACACCATGCAATATGAGATGAAGATGCTTCAGTTGCTTCTCTATGGTCAAACTTGTGGATCAACTATTTGACAACTTCATTTGGTAAGGGTTTGAAGCCAAGCATCCAACCCTCAAACAAAATGACCTACAAAAGCTAGAGCAAAACCAAAAGTCTTAGAATGAACACTCAAAACCAAAAATATGTTGGCCTCCCATTACATTGATAACTGAGGATGAAAACCAAAAATGCTCTTATGCACATTCATCTAAGAAACACCATCTATATTTATAATAACATTCAAATTGAAATTAGTACATTGAAATGTAAGTTACATAAGGAGAAATTTTACATTCAAAACAAATGTTCAAAGTAGCACAGGCATTAATATATTAAGAGCCTACTTGGCTAACATCTTATTTTCTAGCTGGCACATCCTTACAAGTTCAACAAAGACTTGCAACAAAATACACCTAAAAAAGTTGACACTCCTAACATCTATCTTCAGATTTTTAATAATCATAAAGTACAATTGCGCGACATATTTAGATAGTAATTGTTATAATAGAGGCCAACATCAATTATGCACATTTAAAACTCAACATGGATATCAAGAAGCAAACTTTTCAAATGTGAAAAGAGTCTTAGAGAGTACACATAATGCCCATTTTTGACCTACCCGGGAATGATCTACTATGCTCCATTTTCAGTACAAATGGGTATGGCTAACTCTATTCTTAGATCTCATATTTCCCATTTTCTTTGCTCATAATTGTATAGCTTTCACTCATATTTTTGCCATAGATGTAAGAAGCCTGGGCACTACATTTATTATTACTCAACTAATGATGATCCTAACTATGATATCCAATAGAAACGACTTACATTAAATTCAATAAAGAAATATGGACCTTAGCCTCTTCCTAATTTCAAAATGCATGAACCCAACCACCAAGTAGTGTACTGGGGAACTCATTTAAAAAAAATCATAATTATGGCTGTTAATAGTAACAAAATTTTTGATTGCCATTTGCATGGAAATGTCGCTTGTATACTTATTGATAATTTTAACAGTTCTTGCGTTTGCATAGAACCATGGCTTATAGTCATTAGCAACAATTTTTAAGAAAATTACAATTTTTGAGCTACTTTTTTAGATATTAGGAAAAATTTTGTTGATTTTTACATCAAGCAATATTGTTGACAATAATTGAGGATTTAAAAAAACATAATAGATCGAAAACACATTCAAAATAATAGATGCAATCAAATTACTTATATTAATGCAAACAACTTAATAATAGCTGCAGCTCCTTGAAGTAGGCTGTTTAAAGTAGATAAGGATTTTCTAAAGACTTGTAATACCTCACTAATAAAGTCGACAATCGCTACTAAAGTACTAGATTGATGATAATGGAAGAACATATACAGGTGCAATACACAATTCTTTAGATCACCATGGACTAGCTATTTCACTAAATTCAAAAACTAGATCCAAATAATTAAATCCATAGAATATATACTTCATATCCTTGCTATATTTCTCTTGCAAATAAAAAATAAATAATTCAAAATCTAGATTCATGAAGTCCTAGCCTCATCTTATGCAAGTTTGGCTTGATCTGATGAATCCAAATTCATCAATGAGTGGCCCATTCCTAAGTATCAAAATTCTCCATCATTGAATTTGAACTAAGCACAATCAGATTTAATAAATCTGATGTTTATGGGCCACAAACTACATCTTTCAATTCTGAAAGTTTTCTCCTAATTTCGATGACCCAGATGGATCTCTACCCTTGATCTTGACTTAATTTAGAAAGTAAGACATAAAATAAATAATGACCTGGATAATGATGATCAATGATTGAGATTAACTTTATCAAAGCCCATCTCTGCCTTCTATTTCTCTCTATCTCTCTCTCTCTGTACTCTTGAATCTATCATTCTTCTTATTCTAGATCTTATCTGAATGTGGGTTGTTGCTGCTTTATACCATATTTTAATTTAGGTATTTATTTATTTTGGTTGAGAACATGCCATGTACTAAATATCTAGAAGCTAATATGTTGACTACACGTTGCCGACTTGCTGCCACCTTACTACCACCTTGCATCTAATCAATGCTCAGCCCATAAATTAAAGTTTCTAGTTATATAAATTAAAATAATTAATCTCTTGTTAATTAAATAAATAATAAAATAATATAAAGTAAATGAAATTTTGAGACATAGAAGATTTGATGCTCTCATTTTTCCAAGCCTCCGGTTTCTACCTCTTAGTTAAAATCCAACTTATATATATGGAGGAACTACATATTATATATATATATATTAAAATTTTCGTTTACAACAATTTCAAACTGCACGCATTGCTAATTATTTTTTAATATAATTCTATTTTGAAGCTTTTCCTCAATGCTACTATATCTGAAAATTCTACTGTAACATAGTAATTATAATAGAATAAACAACGCTCATTATATATAAAATTTCTATAAACTATATGCATGTTGTCCTTCTTTCATCTATGCTTTTTTTTTAATCAATTATTGATCATAATTTTTCAATTTAACCCCAATGGTTTCCCTTCTCGTTGGGAATATTTCTAGAACGAAGGCAATAAATAATAAGACCCGATCCACTGTACTTGGGTGCAAATTTTTTTTTATAAAATTGCTAATCTAGTTATATTTAACATGTGTATCAATTTTACCATTTTTGGAGACTTTTCAATTTTTTAATTTTTTCAAATTTGCGGCATTTTCATAATTTATGAATTACAAAAATGCAACTAATTTAAAAAATAAAATATCTAAAAGTCTTTAAAAATAGTAAAAATTGATACACATATTAAATATATAAAGATTAATAATTGTATAAAAATTTTTCAAAAAATTCTAAAAAATAAGTGAAATGCACCAAGGTAAACTGATGCTGAATGCACACAGGTGCATTTAGTCATCACCAATACATAATTTTATTCCATAAAATCTCATCGGCAGGGCTATGTTTGCATCCTTAACTTATAATTGCAATTTCCTTTTACCAACATCGAAAGTGGTAGCTTCCAAGATCTCACCAACTATGATAAACGCAGATAAACAGAACACTTGTGACTCCAACTCCATGAAGTTCTTGAAGGAGTTTCCAACACATCAGAAAGATTTTTAAGATGCATTTATAAAGTAAACATATTAAAATAAAAAAATCTCATAAGACATAATCTATTAGAAACATTTGTAAAGACCCATACCTGACACTTAAAAGAAATTTAAATCTGTCATAGAAAGTATTAGTGTTGAATCACAAACAAAAGAAAAGATAATTACTTTATTAAGTGCCAAAACAAATTTTAGGAGCTCTTAGTTATGAAAAAAAACCATTCACCTACCATTGTGAAAAGGCAAAACATTTAGTTTTGGAGCCCCTTATCATAGACACTTTTAGCCGTGTACTGCAGAACCGTTAAAGTATTTAATATCATATATGGCTTAAGTGCTAATGTAGGCCTGCTTGCACATCTAAAGGAAATAATCACAATTATCCTAACAAATTAATAGATAATAATTCACCTGAACCTCTGCATCACTCCTCTCGACCTCAAGGTAAATTCTAGATCCTTGAAATACTCTCCTCTTCTTCAAATTATACTTGGAATTACATTATGAAACTGACCTTCCAAAATCAATAACCAAAACCTTTCAGCCTGAAAGCAAATGAGGCAAGTGATGCACAACAAGTGAAAAAAGAACTAAAAAAAATCACATATAGAGGCAAACTTGAAAGCAAATGAGTCCCTAAACCAGCCATTCTCAATAAAATTTTCTTGAGAAATATAATCCAATTTACGTCCTCCCAAATACCTTGGACTGGAGGAAAATGGCAATTTGGTTGCCTTGGGAAATTCATCCTATAAACAAAATATGTAAAAGGACAAAAAAGAATACAAATGGAAGTATAAAAAACAAAATAATTGCTAAATTTATCAATCACATCAAGCATCATTTTTTCTATGTTTTGTGAAAAAACTAATGATTAGCACCATGACAATCCCATTGAGATTTGATTTTCAACATTAGTTGTTAATAGATCAAATATATTCATTAACAAGAATTAATAGCTTACCGAAAATATTAATGCGTGAGAGTCACTTAACTAACTTTGTTAATTCTTTGTAATCACTTTGAAGAATCTTCCTATGGATGATTTTCTTGAGATCAATGAGTCTTGGAGGAGTTGTTGTGAATCTAATTGAAGTCGCTTTCCTAAAATTTCTTGTTAGGAGGAGGTGCAGAGAAAAACCTAGGTAGAAAGAGGGGGAGAGAGAAAGGTGGAGGAGAGATGATGTGACGCCCCAGACTGAGCGTCACAACCTTACCTTGGGATCTATCGACTAGTAAATGTGATCAGGATTATTGCTCTGTCATATTGCAAGTTTTAATGGATATTTATCCAATTAAATATGGTTCCTTTGGAATTTATTTTCTTCCATTTTTCCATCTCATGCATGTTTAGTTCATTTTCACTCAACATTTTTGTAACTAAACATGATATTCATGATATTTTTCAAACTTTCTCATAAATCAGATGTCACTGCATATATCATTCATAGATGTCAACATAAAACATCAAATTATTTTACAACCATCCAACTTAAGTTTTTCATAAACATGAAAACTTATAATGTTTTTTTCCATTTCTTCAATGTCAGCTCTTGCTCCTTTGCCAGGTCTTTCCTTTCACCTATCTATGGGTTTGGGAAATGAAAACGTGAGTCGAAACTCAATAAGCAAGCTATATATTTTATAGGCACTTCATTTTGAAGGCAATATTGTTTAAAAGCATTTCATTCCATTCGGTAGGAGACACTTAGCAAGTGATCAACTACCTGTGGAGCAAAAATCTTTTCGTAAACCATTCTTGGAAACCTTTCATAAACCATTCATGAAAATCATTTATGTAAACCATTCATAAATCTTAATTTTTGGACATTTCATAAATATTGAATGTGCAAATGCATCATGACATTATCCTTCATATGAGGGTACGCTAGCACAGGGAATATTTTTCCATGACATGATCCTTTCCATCCTTAGCGCCGGACCTTCCAACTTGGCAAAGTCAATGGGGACTCTTTTCCACTTACTACCTCGACTACTCTACTTGATGTCTTTCAGTTACCTCGACATTATGTACTCCTTACACATGGAACTTATCATTCTCATGAAGAGAATTCTTTACGCCATCCCTTTTAAATATTATTTCAATAAAACATCGTTTCAAATCCATACACATTACTTTTCATGAATAATTGTGAAACAGTAAGCAATTCATTATCATACTTGAAGTAATACTTCATAACAAATTGAGATAAAGGAATTGCCATCCTTAAATACCTTGTAATGAAAACTAAAATCATTTAGAAAACTGCTTGCTTACCTGTCTTATGTTAGCTTTCCGAATCTACCTTTTCTTTGCTTTTGCCTACATGAGAATGATATAACAGTCATATATTTCTGTTGCTTGCATTCAACTTAGTTTTCCAACCCATTTTCATTAACATACATTATCCATTTGGCTTTTCAAGTCGAATTGCACATATAGCACATACTTGTTGATAAGTGGAAATTAATAACATATTTTTGTGGACATTTTATACCAATTTGATGGGTAATTAATTGAAATTAATATGAAATTTAGTTTAAAATGTGGTTTTGTAACTTTTGGGCATTAAATATTAATGTCAAGCAAATTAAATATTTTTAATAATCTTTTGGCTTGAAATTACATTTTATTTGTTGCCATGAAATTAAATGGGTTTGAAATTATTTTATAATAATAACCCACTAATGATTTTGACTAATTAATGATTTAAATATTTTTTCTTTATGCAAGAAAACAAATTACACTAAGTGGGTCTCACAAGATCAAATCATGCAAAAATCCAAGCCATCCAATTCTATCATTGGTCATCTAGAAAAATACCATCTTAGCAGGCCGTGCATTAATTCCATTTGATCTAGGCCATCCATTTCATCACCGGCCAATCAAAGCATTTGTCAGCCGTCCAAACCATCACCTTCTTCAAGCCATCCAAATCTAGCAGCAAAAAAAATTTCAAATGCCATCAGCCCATCGAGATTTTTTTAAAATATCAAAACACATCAACATTTCACATGAATTGATGATTCAAAGCAATGCCTATTCACCTGAACATGTTGCCCATTTATGGCCCACCAAATGAAAGCAAAGCAGCAACCCATTGCCATTCACGTAAATTCCATGCCTATTTATAATTCAGTAAATGCAGCTGCACAATTTTTATTGAGATGGACCCTAAGCAATAGCCGTCCAATGCAGCACCCATTAAAATGCAGCAAAAATTCACATGAATTCCATTGATGGACCCATGCTACCCATTAAATTGCTAGCAGAAATTAGCAGCAATTTATCATTAGTGGACCCCACAAATAAGCACCGTTTAAGAAGCAATTTATCACCAGATGGACCCACAAATCATTCTCGTGACTAGCAAGCAATTGCCCATGCTGTGGACCCCACCAAGATTAGCATTTATCAGCCATCCATTCACCGCCTAAGCTAAGCTCCACCATCCCAAATCATAACCAGTAACAAATTAAAACCATCCAGCAGTTGTACACCAAACTGGCCATCTGATCAAGACCATCCATTGCATCTAAAAAATCAGC
The DNA here is from genome assembly GCA_030490835.1 of Annona cherimola. Lineage (NCBI taxonomy): Eukaryota > Viridiplantae > Streptophyta > Magnoliopsida > Magnoliales > Annonaceae > Annona > Annona cherimola. The sequence continues at coordinate 52,673,049 of CM059976.1, forward strand.
CGTCCACCTTATTCTGAATGATATCCATGCTGCTTATTAATTTTCAAGAGCATAAAACGTGACCAGCTACCTATTTCCCATTAACGTGATCAGCAGAGCATGGGCCATAAAATATCAACCAGCACTTAAGCCCAATGCATCTACATCAATCGCCCATTTCTTTTATTTAACTTCAATTAATTCAGCCGCCCACACATGCTACCCATTAAAATTCATCCATAGCATTCACGTGAATTTCCAGCAGCATTCATGTAAGTTCACGTGATGAGCAAACACATGGATGACTATAAAAAAGGAGAATTTGTCAGGCAGCAGGTGTTCTTTTTGGGGGAGTAGAGAAAATTCTAGTTAGAAATTCCAGGGGGGACCCAGAGCAGAAAATTCCAACGAGCAGCAAAAAGAAGATTTCCATCAGTTGGTTCCGAATCAGAGAGCTCCAGAGCAGAGAAAATTCAGGGCAAAAATTTGAAGAGAAAAAGAGAAAGAGCAAGGAGGTGGAGAGCACAGGAAAAAGATGGACTAGCAAGTTGCGTGGAGCAGCCGACACACCATCGGGGCTTCAAACTAATAAGCTTTTCTATCTTTTTCCTTTTTAATTTTAATTGTCTTGTTTAACGTGGATTGTAATTTTAATTTTATTTTGAATTTAAACATGCTTGGCTAAACCCTAAATCAAGGGTTTCTGATGTAACATGTGTACAATGTAGTGTGGTAGGGGTTTTTAATTTATTTATAATGGATATTGTTGTTAATTTAATATCTTGTGATTTAATGCTTGCTTGATGTGAAGGCGTGTACTTTGGCAATGATTTTCATATATTAGGTGATAGAATCGAGAGGTGGAAATATAATATATGATAATCAATATATTAAACCTGGAAATCTAAGACCATGAGAATAGACATGATGACCTTGAGGAATCCCATGAACAAACCATAGAACTTAATGGATTCTTGATGAGGTATAATTTAGTCTATAAAATCATATGATTTTGCATGTAAAAAAAAAAAGAAGAAGAAGAAAATGGAGACAAGTGCGGCGGAGTTCGATGGCGCAGCGGCGGTTTGAAGTTGCGTCGAGTCCATCGAATGCAAATGCCTGCAATCCTCCACTGGGTGCTTCTGCCGCGAGTTTTCCACTTGCTGATTTCAGAGGCTCTTGCTTTGCGAGCAGCAAAAACCCGGGCAATCCTCTCCATCTCAGCGTCTCTCCTGGAGATGCCAGCCTTGCTATCAATCCTTTAGGCGCATTTTATGATCAGCAGCTCGAGCCCATCAATGAAAAGCCGCAGATTTTCAACACCCAGCAGCTAGCGGTTCGCTTGAATTCCGCGTCTGCAGCTGGACCAAAGCTCGTCGGTGATCCGCAGCATCTTGCCGGAGCAACCGCTCGGTGGTGCGGCCGCTTCGGATGCCAAGGACGGGAGAGAACCTTGAGCGAAAAAAAAAACGACGAGAACGGGGAATGAGAGCCGTTGACTTGAAGAAGGATTTGAACGAGGGTGAGCCAGGGAGGAGGTTCATGGCTGCAGCCATCTCCATGGCAGAATCAGCGAATGCAGCAGATCGAAGGGAGGCGGACGGCAGAGCCCATGGAAGTTCGATGCCCTAACTACGTTTCTCATTAATCACCGGCGTTTCAGAGATTTCTATCTCAGCAGATCGTCGAAATCAATCCCTCCCGCGGTGGAATTTGTCCGCACACGAGCCATCATCGGTGAATTTGGAGCTGTCTGTCGATCGGACGGCAGGGGACTCTGCTACGCGTCTGAGCGCTCCGGCTTCTTCAGCTGCGAGTAGGCGCCTCGCTCTCGATGGTTTAGCCGCAAACTCGGATGATTCTGAGTCGGGGACTCGAGAGTTGAATCCGCGAGTGTTTAGTTGTGAACTTGAGAGAAACGGACTGCGGCGAAAGTCGGCAGCTTTTACTGTCGCCGGACTCATTTCGGAAGGTGTGGCTGCTGGTCGTTGGGGATACGAGGGCAGTTATATCACATCTTACTTTGTAGACTCCATCCACTCAGGGTTCGCTAGAAGGAATCGATGTCTTTCAAGAGTATTATCCAGGACATGAAAGGCAAGATTGGTAGCATTTCGAGGAAAAGATTTGATGTGAAGATTGGGTATGGATTGAGGTCGACGTCACAGTGAGCGGTGCAAGATATTTCGGCCCCGCCGGACGATGCCTTCAAGCAGAGCTGCTGGGCAAACATGCCTCCGAAGCTGCTCAGGGATGTGCTGATGAGGTTAGAAGCTGCAGAGAGCTCATGGCCGCTGAGGAAGGATGTGGTTGCATGCTCCGGGGTCTGCAGGAGTTGGCGGAAAATCCCGAGGGAGATCGTGAAGACGCCTGAGATGTCGGGGAAGTTGACTTTTCCGATCTCTTTGAAACAGCCTGTGCCGAGGGATTCACTTCTCCAGTGTTTTATAAAAAGAAATAGAAACGCGCAAACTTACCATCTTTATCTGGGACTCACTCAAGCACTTACTGATAATGGCAAATTCCTGTTTGCTGCACTTGCACCAGGCGGAAGGTCGAGAAGGAAAAGACCCAGCTGAGAAACTCGACGTGAGCCGTTGCTGACTTCTCAAGAGGAGCATCCAAAGGCTTCGGCGCCATTAAACAGAATAAATGAGGAAATGAGAAAGCTACCCATCATAGCGCATCTGCAGCACATCGCTGATGGCTAAAGCGGCAGTTGGTTCCCTCGCCCCGGCTCTCTACTCTCTCGGTGTTCAATGGCAGCGGCGGCTCCAAGAACGACAAAGACCTCCGCGCCGGCGTCGCCCTTTGTGCTCGCGCTGCTTTTCTCGGCCACGTCGATGCACTCCGAGAGCTCGGTCACTGCCTCCAGGACGGGTACGGCATCCGACAGAACATCGCAGAGGACTGCCGGTTCCTTGTCCAGGCCAACGCCCGCGAGCTCGCCTCAGTTCTGTCGTCGTCCGCGCAGCCACTGACGTGGCACCACCACCACCATCAGAGCCAGGGTCAGAGCCTCCATCACCGGCATGCCATCGGGTCAGGACACCCCTTGCTGAGCGATTTCAGCTGAAACGTGCCGCCGCTGGAAGCGCACCCGGCTAGCCGGGTTTTAGTGGAAATGGTATGAAATCTATCGAGTTGGGTTGAAGTTGCGGACGCTTGTGCGTACGGGGACAGTTGGATACGGATGACGCGTGTTTGAAATGGTTTGGGGTGATTCGAACGGCTAGGGGGAGAAGCAGACATGGCGCCCGGCAATGGCGGTGGCTGGCTCTCGTTCTCCGTCTCGCTACTTGAAATGCTGCCTACTTGCCACCAGTCCCAGCTGTGGCCGGGGAAGGCGATGATGCTGTACGGATCCTCTTATCCCCACTTATCATCAACATCTTCCTCTTAGAAACGCTTCTCCGACGCCTTCCGTGGAGATCAATGGCTGACTGCCGGAGCTTCTATCCCTTGCAAGGAAGGAAATGCAGCAGAAACCGACCACCCACTGCCGAAGGTGGAAGATTTTCTGGCCAACCATATCCCTTCCATGGCCCAGTATCCCCGTACTATAGCCGACACTGCAGCTGCAGCTACAAGTGAGCCGTTGCTGTGCTCCATGTACGGTCGGACGTGATGATGATTACTGCAGCTGCGAGGACGGAGGTCAGCTTCGCCGAGTTCCCGGCTGGCTCTAGTTCGGAGGGCGACGACTCTACGTCAGCGACCGAAAACAGACCACAGGGACACAGTTTCTCAGCTGCTCTCCCGAGTCCGGAACCGAGCCGGCATTCTCCGATGCTGCCCGTGGTTTAACTTTGGTTGCATCTCAGGCGTTTGAGAAAACCAGCGAGGTTGCGCTCAAGAAGGTGGCAGCCGATGGGTCTATAGCAGAGAAGACGGTGTAGACGAGGACGAAGGTCATGCCGCCGAAGGCCCAGGCGATGCTGAGGAGGCCGACGCCGTCCTTGGACTTGATGACCGATTCGTCGAGGCCCGACGTCGTCACATACCAGATGTAGTGGATGAAGCTTTGTCCCTCGTCGCGATCTTCGTGATGGACGGTATTGATTTGACTTGGGAGGGCCCGCGCGCCTGCAGCCCGGCGACGCCAGTAGCGCCTGATGACGGCGTGGATCTTGATTGATGGGGAAGGAAGAGAAGGGAAAACTGCTCCAATCTCCTTGTTGGGCCGTGCGGAAAGAAAAAACACCTCCGAGAGATTCCTCCCATCTCTGTTTGTGAGGGGAGATTGTGGAGGTACAAGGCGGCCACACTATGAGATCGACGGGAAGAAAAGACCGGCACAGCAAGGTCTGCACTGCCAAAGGCCCCAGAGACCGCCGCATCCGCCTCTCCGCGCACACTGCTACGATGTTCAGGACTGCCTCGGCTTCGACCGCCCCAACAAGGCCGTCGACGGCTAATCAAGGCCGTCAAAGCCGCCATCGACGAGCTCGCCGAGCTCCCCGCCAATGTGGATACTCCCCGACTGGTGGGATGAATTGACACACGGGTTAAGTATATTTTCTCCTTTAAAAATAAAAATAAATATATGTGTGTTTTCTGCAAAAATATATCAAAATATACATATATATTCAAAGGCATCCAAAAATTATTGTTTTGATTTCTAAAATTATATAGATGACCCGCGGGTATCCAAAAATTAAGATCTTGATTTCTAAGATTATATAAATGCCCCGTGGGCCTCCAAAAATGAATATCTTGTCCCGCGAGCCTTCAAAAAAAATATATATATATGTATTTGCCCCACGGGCCCCAAAAAATATATATATTTTTAGACTTTTAAAAATATATATATTATAAAAAAAAAGAGAATTTTCATATACTTTTGCCTGAGTAGATACTCCCCAAACTGTGGGTTAAGTTGATACGCAGGGCTAAGTACCTTTCTATTATATATATACATATATATATATATCAAAAAAAAAATGATGACCTCTTCACTCAATCCGAGCCTTAATGTCCAAGCATGCCCTCCTGGGCCCAAAACCCTTCAAAAAGCCTTAATAGGCTCAAAACTCTCTAAAAAGCCCAAGATGGCTCAAAACTCTTTAAAAAGCCCATGATGGCCCAAAACTTCCCAAAAAGCCCATGATGGCTCAAAACCTCTTTAAAAAGCCCAAGATGGCTCAAAACTCTTCAAAAAAGCCCAAGATGACCCAAAACCCTCCAAAAAGCCCAAGATGGATCAAAACTTTGCAAAAAGCCCAAGATGGCTCAAAACTCTCCAAAAAGCCCAAGATGGTCCAAAAATCCCCCAACAAGCCCAGTTGGGCTCAAACCTTTTTAAATGGTCAAAGTTGACCTAAAAATACTTTTAAACCCGGTTAAATCCATTTCTTGGTAAAACCACCTAATTATTCAATCCAGAGGCTGAAAGCGGGAGACGCTAGTTTCTTGTACAAGTACAGAAGCTGAAAGCGGGACATGCTGGTCTGCTGTGTAAATCCAGAGGCTGAAAGTGGGACACGCTGGTCTGCTGTGTAAATTCAGAAGCTAAGAGCGCACTTAGTTTGCTGTGTAGGGTCACTAGTGTAGCCGACGGGCCCCTCACTAGTTCCCAAACCGAGTCATCGCTGGTCGACGGGCTAAGCGTAAACTCACATTTAAGACATGGCGCGTGGCGTCATGTACCTCACATTTAAGTTATGGCGCGTGGCGTCATATACCTCATATTTAACTCATGGCGCGTGGCGTCATATACCTCACATTCGAGTCACAGCGCGGGGCGAAGTGTACTCATTTATCTTTATATTTTTGTTAGACACGATTTTTCGTGCACTTGTAAAGACGTAGAAGGATCTTCTACGCACTTCATTATTATTAAGCATTTTTTTATGGACCATTGTATTAAGCTCTTTTAATCAAGGGTGTTCTCGTTAGAGATGTAAAATCAGAATGTGGAACACAATGCAAAATATTTCTATGATATATTTTTCAGACTCGGTTAAAGAATTAGATGCTTTAAAATTTTGCTTGGAAAAATTAAGCATTTATTCGCAAAGCCGCGGAAAAATAATTTCACATTCAACCCAAATGAATGAACTCTGAATTTATTTTCTTCCCACGAGGCCGGAACAATTCTAATTAACTTAATCCCATGAGAAGAGGTGGTTAAGAAAATTAGGGTACGCCTTGTAGGTTTCGAGAGAAGGTGCAAGGATAAATTAGGGTTTGTTCTCCTTTAACAAATAATATACAGGTTAAATTATTATACTACTATCCGTTGCAAAAGACGCATGTGAAATCCTAGACCCTAGGTTCTTGCACTCTCATTTTCTCTACTCATTCTAATTTGTAATTTTCTCTTCCCATTTTGTTTATTTCCTTTCGCTTTTATTTACTGTATTTTTCCCCACTTTTCTATTTTATTTTATATATTATCTCTATATCCGATGCGAAAGCATTTAAAAGCAAAATTTTATAGTCCCGAATTCCCTGTGGATCGATAATTTATATACTACAATTTACGATCCGTGCACTTGCAGTGAGATTGCGAACACTTGTGCATTACATGAGTTATTACACATCATATTTAATCCCATAAGTAGGTTAATCATTCAATCACTTAATAATCATTCAATAATCATCATTTAATGTATTATTACCTTCCTTATACAATTTTCCGCTTATTTTTCAAAAATTTTACACACTAGTGCTCATTTTAAGCACACGTTGTTGCCTTAAGTCTCATTAATTAATTCCAAAATTTGAGATTAACATCATACATCTAAACAGCAGTATATTTAGAAAATTTATCATATTTTTCATGCATTTTGGCACAAAATCCATTAACGTAAGTCATTTACCACTTATGCATGTTCATCCTTTCACATATACCCATTTCACAACACATATATGATGTATTTCATAAAATTTTTCAATTCAGAAACTTAGTCCCAAATTCAGCATGATTAACATCCTTAATTAACATTTTATTTAGGATATTTTTATGGAATTTTAATCCACTAATCATAGGATTCCAGAACAGCAACTTTGGAACCCGTTTTTCACACTTTTCAATGTATCTTTCAGTACTTAACCCTAAACAGTTTTATAATTTCAAATTTTTAGCAATTAATCCAACTATTTCTAACCCAAATCCAGGGTATTAACACATATTTGAATCTCATAATTAAATGGTTTCCATACAGCAACTTACTCACCCGTTTCGGGTATCGTTTTCACCTAATTTGGACATCTTTTCATAAAATTCATAAAAATCAGATTTGGGACTTATCTTCTCAAATCCTTTTAGGCGTCAAAAGTAACCTAATCCTTGGGTATTTTTCCATACATAACTTTCATAAATCATTTAATCTCATTTCCATATCATTTTTAACATAAAAAATGGAAAAATCGGGTCATATATGCAATCCTAAGTTCCATACCTTATAAAATCAGCAGCTTATTCATAAATCATCATATGCCTTACATTAAATCAGGATTTATATCCGAATCATGATTCTCAACTCATGCAGCAACATTTCATATAGATTCAAGAGGGTTCAAGTGGTGATTTTCTCCAAAAATCACATCTTAGCACCCATTCATGCCTTGAATGCTTGCTTTCATTTATGCTATTTAATTTTCATTAAATACCCAAGTTAAGGGTATCATAATATTTTCTTTAAGAGGTCTTTTATGAATTTAAATCATGGTTCAAAACCAAGAAGAAAATTTGAAAATTGGAAGACTTAAACTCAACGGGTACTTACCCTATTTGGTTGAATCTTTGCCCCGAGCTTCCCGAGCTCGCTACCAAGCTTTTCCTTCCCTTTTTCCTTCTCCTCTCCCTTCTCTTTTCTCTATCTTTTTCTCTCCTCCTTGCTGGGTTTGGACGTGCACAGCAGCTGGTCCTTGGAGAAATTTTCTCCCCTCCCGCTTTTCCTCTCTCTTTCCTTTCTCTCTTGTTATGGACGTCCACTTGGGTTTGTTGCTGGAATTTTTCAGCAATTATGTTCCCTTTTTTATACCATTTGAATTCATCATAAATGTGCACTTATCCCTTCACTTGGCTAATTTTTACCCAAGTAAAATTGGGTAATTATCTTGAAGAAAAATCACCAAAATCAATCATTAAATGGACATGTTGCTATCCACACATGGAACGTCCGCCTTGTTGCCACTTTTAGCATTTTTTGGCTGATATTTCCAGCCCATTTAATCCCTTATTAACTATGCTAGATGTTAGGCTAATGTGGACATTTTAGAATTTTAAAAAAAAAAATCAAAAAATCTGATTTTTGGGTGCTAATCCACCCATCTCTTGCCACACTTGCTATGCTAGTTTGAGCACTTTCTTTAGCTCATTAATTCCAGCAGCATAGTGAATGAATTTCTACACATATTTTACCATAAAATAACTACATTTCAACTACATTTGACACCTATTTGGTCCATTAAAAATTACATTTAATTCATGCACCCTTTTGCCTTAAATGTATGGTACTCTTGGGTGTAAAAGTCAACTGCATACACCTTTTTCTAGTTAGACATTTTTTCAACATAATTTGCTTAATCTAATCCTTTCAAAATGTTAATCTCATAATTTTATTCAATTGTTTCAAATTTCATCTCAATCTGATTTTTCTAGCTCAAGTTATAATCATTTGAAGTTAACAGTTGAATTTGAAATATGATCAATTAATTGTCTCACTAACTTCATCAAGGATTTTTATAATCTAATAATCCCATAAGATCAAGCCCATCATCATCTACTTTCCTTTCAAATTTCACTTGAATCCGCCTTGCAAGCGTTGAATTATGAATTTTCTAGTATTTTTCCGCTTAACTTGATAATTAGCCTTTAAATTCTTATAAATCAAACCATATACTTTAAGATAATTACTCATAATATATTGATAAATTTCAATCACCATCAAGTTACTTTAATCTCATTGTCTCATATCAGCTTATAACGATTACTTGAATCATTATTTCTAATCCTTAGCCCTAATTGCAATAACTTAACAAAATCACAAAATCATCAAACTTCAATTAAATCACATATAACTCACATGTATATGTCTAATGCATACAATTGAGTCCTACTTAGGTTGGGATTTCATAGATGACAAGAGTGGTTGAAGGACAGATCAGTAGGAGAGAGGTGAAAGAAGAAGCGGGTGTGAGAAAAACTGGAGAAAGAGGGGGAGACAGAGCGTTGCCGATGAAGAAGCGAAGAGAAAGAGAGGTGGAGGACAGATGGTAAGACGGGTGGAAGGAGAGATTGCCGAGCATGATATAGGCTAGGGCAAAGAAGGGGGAGAAAGGAAGGGAGAGGAAGGGGGGCATAAATTGGGTAGTGCAAGCGAGAGCCGGCATAATGGAAATCCTCTCAATTTTTGTGAGTACGAAAGTTCCCTTGTGAATCCACAAGTCCAATGGAAATAAACAGCGGATGGTGCGCTTCCATTGAGAAAATCATGGGAGGTGCTTTTTATAAATTGGGATCCACAAAAACCAGCAATATACTATAGGAAAAGGTTTAACTCTAGTAGTCTATCCATTATTAAAGGATGGGAGAATCATGTAGCCTTTATCAAATGATCCTAATATAAGGCAATCAATGAAAACTGAAAAGAAGGTATAACATAGAAGGTCCAATTAAGCATTTCATCGACAATTGAGCTTCTAATACAAAAGAAGGCCACAAGAATGCAATCCACTAATTTCAAGCTGACCATCTAATAAAATGTTCCATTGATCAATATTTTTTCATCTAACAATCTATAATAAAGTAGAACCATCTATCCCCGTCAATATTGGAAGCCAACTTGAAGTTTACACATGCACCTGAAACAATTTCCTTAGGCTATTAGACTTATTCTAGAGAGCTTCCAATGAGTAGTATGTAGGTTTTCAAAGAACACCCATGATCTATCGTGGAGATGATAGACTGAATGATGCTAAGATAAACAGACATTGTAGAGAAGTTGAATTGAAGCATCGTATTTAAGGCCTAAGGATGTAGATCTTGTCTAACAATTGTTGGGAAACCTTATTAATTAAAACCATCATCATCCCAAGATCCTCCATGTCAAATTGCTAAGAAAGCTAAACCATAAATGAAAGCATATCTGAATCCATAGGAAAGAATGTTGTTTATTGATCTTGTCATTTATGGTCTTCAAAGTTAGTGCCCTAGGATTTTTCGAAAAAGATGGTTCACTCTTTTCTAACAATGTGATGTTAGAAGAGAAACCCTTGTGCATAACATAGGGGACCACAACCATTTAATTAGAGCAATTATATTTCTTATTTCTAATTTAGCCTATCATAAAAATAGAAATTAAAAATTATGCAATAGAGTTTCTATGCATAGGAGACCTATACTATATTAGATGATTTAGGCTCATGAAACCTTACAAGATTACTTTAAGAATTGGGTCACTCTTTATAATAGTATATACATAATTATTATATATATATATGTCCAAAATTCAACAATCTCTCACTTGAAAACTATATATATTTTTTATAATCATATATTTAACTTATGAGCTTAACCATTTTTCTATCATGACCAAAAACATCTTTAAATAATCTCATCTATTAGTTATGTCAACATAGGATAAGGTGGTCTTCATCACATTCATCATAAATAGACCCATCCATGATCATGTATATCCAATATAACCAAATGACATAGATCATGTATGGATATGTAGCATGAAAATTGTATGCAATATAATCTAACATACCTATTACCAATTAGTTCAACTTCATTTTAGTGAGATCAAACCAGAACTAAAATACTGGATAATCAAAATACCAAATACTTTATTTCTGCAAAAAATATACATAATTATAGTAAAGTGTCCAAACTAAAAAATCACAAAAATACAAACTTCCTTAAACCAGCATATCATTGAATAATACAATACTCATATAGTAGTATGCATATGACAACTGTGGGTGTTATCCCTTAATAAATAAATCTGTAACTTTGGAGATTAATCCAATATGCTTTATCTTTCTGAATCCTTTCTTTAATAATGAGAAACTTCATTGAGCTCCGATCATTGTTAGAAGACTACTTCATAAAATAACTTAAATGGCCTTTCTATACTATTTGTATTTCACAGCCCTATAACAAAAATGGCTTAGTCATATTCCATAATTAGATGCACTATAACATACTATAGATTCTGCTTTCATGGTGGAAGAAGCTATGAGTGTCGACTTACCACTCTTCTCCAATAAGCAAATAGATGTAGCTTGAAATAGATCTAAAATTGTAATAGCATCCAACAAAGTCAAAATCTAAATACTGAATGATCTCTACCTTATTTGACTTCTTATATATAAACACGTAGTCTTTTATTTTCTAAAGATGCCTTAAAATCAATTTTTCTACGTTTTAATGATCCACTTTCAAATTACTTAGATATTTGTCTAACATTCCAACAATGTACACAATATTTAGATGCATACAAACCTAAGAATACAAAACTTGAGCATAAATCAAGTTTTCCATTACCTAAGCGGGGAAATTTTTGTGTTTTCTTAAATTCAAAATCATTCTTAGAGCAGTGATTGAACTATACTCGTCTTCCTTACCAATTTGGTGTCTCCTAGTCTACAATCCTGCGTGCCAAATTTCTTATGTACTTTATTAATGTAAGCATTTTGTGATAATTTAAGAATATGTTAAGAGCAATCTTGATGCATCTAAATCCTTATAAAAAAGATACATCTTCAAGATCCTTCATCTAAATTTTTTTGATAGAAATATCTTGATTTCATAAAATAAATCTCTATTGGTATTGGCAAACAGTACGTCATCAACATAAAAAACTAAAACGATGTGCTTACTACCACTAAATTTATGATTACTCCTACGGAACCTGTGGTATATATAGGCATCAACAAAATTTATCTCAAAATCAAATACGATTAAAATTTGATAAAATTTGTAATACCATTAACAAAAAGCTTGCTTAAGCCTGCAAATTGATTTTTTGAGTAATTATTGAGAAATATTATCCTTAAATTTATCTAATATATCTAAGGTCAAAATCCGGTACTAGAGCTATTATTATATGGAAAGAAACTTTTAATGAAACCAAAGAAAAATCTCTTTGTAATCAATGCCTTCCTTTGGAATAAATTTTATTGTGAAAACACAAGTCTTATGCCTTTCCATATCACCCTTTCAAATCTCTCTTAGTTCTAAATATCCATTTATCACCAATGAGTTTCATACCTTCATGTAATAGGACATGTTAACAAATCATCATTGTCTTTTATGGACTTAATCTCTTATTTATAACATTAATTCATTTTTGAGAGTTTGTACTTTGTGATGTTTAGTGCAAGTTTATGGAATTACCTTCCACCAATCCAATCTCATCTTGATATTTTGGAGAAATTTGATATAATCATCAGAAATCGCATTTCTCCTTTCTCTAGTAGACTCTTTAATGCCATCCATTGTTAAGGGAGTTGAGCTTGATAATTAAGAATAACTAGTTTACCATGACTAAAGAGACTTTAAACAATATCTTGTAGTCTCTAACTTTATCTCCCTTTCAAGCTCAATATTTTTAAAGAATTAGTATTTTTGATCTCAAAAATTTTAGAAGTGGAAACCCTGAAATTGTTCAACATACCCAACAATATTCAAATTCAAAAGAGACTAAACTGACTATTTTCAAATGAAATGTCTCTTAACTCTCTACGTCATTAACAAACAGAGGATAAACAGGAAGCAAGAAAATAAACCCCATGTCTAGCTATAAAAGAAGTTGCCTTTTCTCTTTTCTTTTGAAAATGCTAATTATTGTTCCATAAAAAAATCAACTACAACATAAGTACTTCCAAATGGGGAAAAAAAGGAAGTCACACCAAAAAAGTTAAAGGTATTTTTATTTGCCTTTTCTTTTGATTTGAGACAATGCATAAACCAGTCACAAAAAACCTCTATAATTCTTCTCATGTGGGTGTCATCCTACTTCTTGTCACTCCTCGCTAGGCATAAAAAGAGTATGCAGAAATGATGTGGTAGTAGGCAATGAGAATCAGCATATTAGTGAAGATGCAGATAGTGGAGGCATCGAAGAGGAGGGAATCAATTGGGTATGAGGGGTGAGAGGAGGAAGCATTTTCATTTTGAAGGAACATGAAAGAGGGTTGTAGAGAGATTGGAAGAAGAAGAAGAAGATGCTGATGGTGGTGAAAGCTACAAGGAAAGGATAATCTTAGAAGATCAATGAATACTAAGCTAGCGCTTACAAACAAAGGATAAGGAGGCGAATTGGAATTAGAAGGAAGGCAATGAAAGATTTTGAGGAGCTCACTGCAGTGAAAAGGATCAACATAATCCATATCATCCTCCCTCTCTCAATCCTTATCCCTTCTTCTTTTCTCTCAATTGGGATTCATTTCTTGATTATGAGTTAGGTGTGGGTGATTTTGGGGATTAAGAGAGGACGAAAGTGGGGTTAGAAGGCAAAGGATGTGAAGGGGTATTTCATAGGAAGAAAGCTATGAGGGAAGAAGAGGAAGAGCGAGGCACAAGTGTCATGTGCTCCTTCAAGATTCTTAATGGCTTGTAATTTTTTATTTTGCATTTTAGTACTATCACACAAAAGCCACAATGTCGATCCAACAACGCTAAGAAATATTGCCTCATCTAATGATTTAGGACGGTTTTGAAGCAAAAAAGGCGAATTTTCATATTCTACAACAAATTGGGTGTGAAATTGCAAATTTTCAACAACTTTGGAGTACATAATAGTGGTCCAAACTGTAAAATAAAAAAATTCATCAATGCAAGCCATATAAAATTAAAGTGCCACAAGTCAAATATGATCTTCCAGAAAGGTACAAATGGCTTGTTATTAGCCAAAATAATTAATTAAAAACAGAAATTAGATAAATGAGGTGGTTGCTTACTTATTCCTTTTGCTGGAAAATCACTACAACTTATGAATAAGGGGTGTGACCCATCTTTGACAGAAATGGAGAGTAGAGAGTAGAGAGTTCCATCAAGTAATCTCAGCAATTAATAATCAAAATCTAGGTTAGTAGTTGTTCATTTTCACATTTATTTATTTCAACAAGGATCAAGGGTGAAGATCAATCTACACCATGAAAATTGGGAGATAAATTTCAGATTTGAGTGATGTAGCTTATGGCCCAACATCAGATTTATTTTGATGCTCGGTGATGGATCATTATGAAAGGCTATTATTTGAGGAAAATTTTGTCTAAACTTGTGATCAAAGTGGGCCCAAATAGGTTATATACCAATAGATAACATGTGAATGATCTCAATCATTCAATCTATGATTTCATACATAATTTGGATGATTCAAACCATTATACATGTGTAATATTTAAATTTACATAAAAAATTATGTAATTTGGGCATTGGAAAATCTATCTCAATAATTTCTATATTAATGATCCAAACCATTAGATTTAAGCATTTGCAAATCTATCTCAATATGGAAAGTGTAATCAGTTGATCTAGACTGTTAAAGATCTAATTAAAACTGTATTTTCATGATCTAAATCATTGGCTTATACTAAATAATTTATTTTCTATGATATATGTGTTACAGATATGATTGGAATTGTAATTAGTGGATTAAATTAATCATTACAATGGTTTATAAGTTACCTTATTTAACCTATGTAATAAATCTAGAATTGAAAAGAAAAATACAAAAGAAATAATAAAAGAATGAGTTTTAGTATAATGATTTTACCGAGGATTGTTTATATTATCATTAAGGAATGACCAAATTTTCATATTAAAATTATGTAGTATCTTGTAACTTACAAATCCTAGATGGTCAATCTAAACCGGGTAGAACGACTATCAAAACTAGCTATATCAAATGATTTTTACAATTTCTATACAAAGAATGGTGATCCAAAAATTTTATATAATATAAAATACATGCTATATAAAATACATGTTGAATATCACTCGAAAAAAATAAAAATAAATTTTTGAATGATAAAAATATGGGTAATAATTAACGTGAGTAACCATCCCTACATTCATACCCATGTCCAACAGAACAAAAATATATAAATAAATATAAATAAATAATATTTATGTTAAACATATTTATTTTGGTTAGTTCATGTAGTTATTGATATATTATAGAAATTTTAGATTTAGACTCCATGATTTTGATTATAAACAAAAATCTAGAGAGATCAGTGAGCCTAATTTCACCAAATATGGGCAAATTGAGGAATAATCGAAACGAAAATTTAAAATAAAATAATAATTATCCAAATTGATATGGTTAGTTAAAATCTATGATTGTTGAGCTAATTCATGTGAAAAATTTTCATAAAATATTTGAAAATTATTGAAAATTAAATTAGATGCAAATAGACTGCTGAAAGTTAATGTGATCAAGGGAGGGGCTGTCCATGGTCAGATTAAGTTTTGGAGCTTAAATGATTATTAATTATTAATTAATAATATGAGAATGGCGTCTAGTAGTTAAAATTGAATATTTGTAAAATAGGATTGAATACGATGCAGAAAATACAATGTAGAAGAGTAATTTGACAATTTTGTGAAATGAGTTTCGACTCAAATTAATTATTTTATTAACTTGGAGCAAGTAACATTTTTAACTTAATGAAAATTATTATAAATGATAATTTTGGAATAATTTAATTTATATAAGGAACCACATATTAGTTCAATTATAAAGCTATGATACACAGAGGTATCTATATATCTTAGGATGAGATATCATACCAGATCATTATTAAAAGAGTTAATTTGAGTTAAAATATTAATGAAAAAAGTCTTCTTTTCCAGTGCGGTTTTTTGAGCTTGTAATGAATATGGTGCAAAAATGAATTCGAGATTTACACAAGGTAAGTAGTGCTCTTTTCTTCTTCTTAGATTTTGTATTGCAATGTATGGTCCAAAGTATGGATGTTTTGGATACCTTTGTTCTATAATTTTGAGTGAATAAATATTTTTTATTATGATGATTTATTGTGAAATCGAGTTTGACAATTTATTCATGTTAGTATTATGCATTATGATAATGGCAAATGTTGCTTAGTATGCTAGCATATTCATGAGTCATGTCTATAATTGTAGATTTATGAAATATTATTGTTGGACTATCAGTGACGACCATTGGCACACCCTAACTGTGAATCAAGACATGATAACCTGGGTGACATTGGTTCAAACCAACTTATCTTACCAGTATAGATTTGGGGGCTTTGTTTGGCCCTCGTGATTTGAATAATGTACATTGTGACCCGGTCCGAAGGACTGGTGGCCATCAATGTACGTAATGGTTGAGGCCATCAAGTTTTAATTGATTTATGTTTAAATGCTCTACTTATTGAGTTTGCCCATATTTTGTTAATTTTTTAGATAATAGAATGTTAGTAAATGATTCTGGCTTCAACCATTATGTTGATGGTCACCAGTCCCACAGATCGAGTCATTTATTCAAATCACAAGGGTTAGACAAATTCGGTTTGCAACCCATCAAATCTCTACTGGTCAGACAAGTAGGTCTGAATCAATGTCACCCAAGCTATCGCATCCTAATCCTCGGTCAGGACATGCTAACAGTCGTCACTGATAGTCCAAGAACAAAATGTCCCAATTCCACAACTACAATCATGGCTCATGAATATGCCAGCATCCCAAGCAATACATGCCAATGCCGTAATGCATAATGCTAGCGTGTATAAATTGTCAAACTCGGCATCAAAATAAATCATCATAACTGATAATATTTATTCACTCAAAAATTATAACACAATGACATCCAAAACATCCATGCCCGTGATTATACATTACAATACAACAATACAACAATACAAACTCAAAAAGAGAAGAAAAGAGCTAAACTTACCTTGTGTAAATCTCTCATCCATTCTTGTAATGTATTTCGTTATAATTCCCAACTTACCTTGCTGAAAATAACACTTTTCTTTCATTAATATTTTAACCCAAATTAACTCTTTTAATCATGATTTAGCATGACATCTTATCCTATGATATATGAATACCTCCACATATCTTAAACTTTTATACTTTGGTCAACATGTGGTTTCCTGTATAAATTAAATTATTCCAAAATTATCATTTATAATGAATTTCATTAATTCTAAAACATTACTTGCATTGAGTTAGTAAAATAATTAATTTAAGTCGGAGCTCACTTCACCTAATTCCTCATTTAACTTTTGATTTGTACTTTCTACATTGTATTCAACCATGTCTGATGAATATTCAATTTTAACTACTAATATCATGATCATATTATTAATTATTAATTATTAATTATTTAAGCTCTAGAACTTAATATGATCAGAGGTAGGTCTTCCTTGATCATACTAACTTTCGACAGTTTATTTTCATATAATTTAATTTTCAATATTTGTCAAATATGTTATGAAAACTTTCCATATGAATCAACTCAATAATCATATATTTTAACTAACCATATAGATTTGGATAATTATTAGTTAAGTTTCAAATTTCATTTTGACTATTCCTCGATTTGTCCATATTTGCTGAAATCTGACACACTGATTTCTCTAAATAGTGAATTATAATTAATTTAAAATATTTAAGTCTGAAATTTCTATCATAAATCAATAAATACATGTATTAAAAAAATAAATATTTTTAGTACAAAATATTAAGTATTTATATTTATTTATGTATTTTTCTTCCACTGGACAAGGTTACAAGTTTAGAGGTGGTCCACATCACATTAATTATTACTTATTACACATATTGATAACATCAAAAAATTAATTTTTATTTTTGGCTATGATAATATGAATATACTCTAGATCATATAAATTTGTTAGATCAAAATTTCTTGTATAAAAATTATGAAAAATCAATTAGTGCAGTTGATCTTGATAGCCATTCTACCCTGTTTAGGCTGAACTTCCAACATTTTTAATTTACAAATTATAAATCGTTTTATGATGAAACTTTTGTCATTCCTTAATAATAAAACCATAATATCTCACACGCATGCTAAAAATCATTTATTTACTATTTCTTTTGTATTTTCATTTCCCTTCCAGATGTACTACATGGGTTATATAATGTAGCTTATAAAATATTGTAATTATTGATCTAATCCACTAATGACTGCTCTGATCATGTTTGTAACATAGATATCATAAAAAATAAATTATCTAGTCTTAATCCAATGATCTAGATCATGAATATATATTTTGATTAAATTTTAATAGTCTAGATCAAATTATCACCATTTTTACTAATATAGAAATTATTGAGGCAGAATTGCAAATGCTCAAATCTAATCATCCATCAAGGTATCCACACATGATCTAATTTCATATCTTTATATAAAACTAAAGTTTACACACATGTAACGGTTTGGATCATCCAGATTATACACAGAAGCATAGATTCAATGCTTGAGATTATTCCCTTCCTGTCCAATGGTATATGATCTTTTTGGGCCCGGTTTAATCACAATTTTGGGGAAAACTTACCCCAAATAACAGCCTTCGATTATGGCCATTGTTGGAAACAATGTTCAAAACAAAACAAAATTGACCAAAGCATGAGTTTTGATGATTAACAAAGACTAATTTGAGTATATCAAGTATACTAATGAGTTTGCTAAATGTTTTAAGGAACTGAAATAGTCAAGTCGATCCCCAAGTCGACTTGGACTTCGACTTAGGGTGAAGTCGATTCCAAAGTCGACTCCATTATCAACTTGAAACAGAACTTCAAAGGCAAAATCAAAACTGGAAGAATAGCAGGTGAAGTCGCAGACTAAGTTGACTCCACTTGCGACTTGGGAAGCCAAGTCGCAAACGAAGTCGACCTCACTATCGACTTCAGTCGAGAAAAACTGTCCAGGCCTGATTTTGGGACACAAAGCTACCCAAGTCGCAGGCCAAGTCGACTCCAGATGCGACTTGGGTGAAGTCGCAGACAAGGTCGACTCCACCTTCGACTTGAAAAGTTCAGACTTGAAAGATGCATTCCCAAGCTCATTCCAAGAATCTATTTGGACTTTCTCAAATCCAAGTAATATACAAAGTCCATTTTTAAGAGTGTTCTTGAGATTCAAGGTAAAGATTCAAGTTCAAGTTCAAATCAAGTCTATCAAGTCCAAGGCAAATTTTCAAGCTTGTTTCCAAATGAAGATATATTCAAGATATGAAGATCAAATGACTCCAAAGCAAGCAAGGTGCATGAATATATCATGCAAAGACTCAAGCTCTCCTAAGTTCTACAAGGTTCAAGCAAATCCAAGATGGATTAAGGTCAAGCTCTTCATAAATCACAAAATCTACAAGTATGAGGAGCCACTTGACAATTAAAAGGACTAAAGGAAGAAAGCCAAGCAAGCTAGAAGCAAAATCAAATGAGGATCAAGGCATTATTGGCGAAGACCAAGTCAAGTCGCAACCCAAGTCGACTCTAGGATCGACTTGAGTTAAAGTCTGAGGCCAAGTCGACCCAAGTCTCAGACTTGGAAATCTGAAGAACCCAAGTCGCAGGCCAGGTCGACTCCATGTGCGACTTGGAAGCCAAGTCGCAGGCCAAGTCGACTTCATCTTAGACTTGGAAAATAACGTTCAAATTTTTTGAACGTTGGAGAGCATTTAATGCGCGCCAACCACCTTCTAACGTTCGGATTCCCTCCACAATTATAAAAGGGAGTTATTGTGGACGAGGGAAGTAGCTGAAAAATATTAAGTGTGCTTAACTCCTATATCCAAGAGCTTCAAAGAAATCAAGCCATTCAAAGAAGAAGAACTCTGCTTCAAACTGCTAGAACTCAATCTCTGAATCTTCAAAGCCCATGCTACAAGTTCTTCTCTGCGCCAAATTGTTTCTACACATTTGTAAAGTGTAGACTTCTTTTATTATTTCTTTATGTGTATTGAACTTGATTTAGTTTGAGGAACTAAGATCAAGTGAAAGCAAAGTAGTGTGTGATTGGAGTGGAACTCATCACCTACTTGTGCTGAGATTTGTTGAGGCCCCCTAGAGCTGGAATCTAGAAGAGAGCAGTGACTCTAATTGTATTGAGAGAATACAATAGTGGAACCCAAGTCACAAGGAGTGTGAGCTTGGAAGAGTGGAGTAGGGAGGTTGCCCGAAACACTATAAAAATCCTGTGTGCTTGATTTATATTTCTGCTCTCTACATTATATTGTCTTCCATTTTGTTTCTTCATTAAGGGGACTAGATTAATCCGGGGTTAAGTTTCTGTTTAAGTCATAAATTTTTAAATACCCAATTCACCCCTCCCCTCTTGGGTTTTTCCATAACTCGGGACCAACAGCCATGTTCAAGCATAAAAAATGTCCACTTCATAAATTCAATTTTTCCTCTATTAGATTTAACAAATCTAATTTTTAAGAACATCAACTTCCTTACTTTAAATCTGAAATTTTTCTCCAAAATCCAATGGTCTAGATTGATCTCTATCCTTGATCTTGTCTTAATTTAGAAAGTAAGACATAAAATATATAAAAATATCTTGGATGATGAAGATTGATGGCTGAGATCACTTGATTAAGGCCCTATCTCCTCTCTCTCTCTACTTGATCAGAAATGGTCCAGCTCTACTTACTTATTAACTCCATAAATTCCTAGCAGCTGGCCACCTCAACCATCCACCTCAATATGTTAATTTTTATTTTAATTAATTATTTAATTTTTTTAGCCAAATACAAGCCATACGCCTCTTTTCTAGAAAATAAGGTTTGACTTTTGATATTGCAACTCCACATGGCTTGTGCATTGCTAGAAATTTTTTATTTTACAGTTTACACCCCTTTCTTGTTATTTATTTTACCATTTGTAATCATGGTAAGTCATGCATAATTAGAGTCGACAATCACGTTAAGTCATTCATTAGACTCAGTTAAATGAGCATACGCCTTATATTTATGTCTTAGATCTGCATGCTCTATTGTTATTAGATGACTAATTATGCATGCTACCTTATGACCATATAGATTTCATCATTCAAGCCTTCCATATACCCCCTTCCATATACCCCCATAACCGTAAAAGGATCATGATATATTCAACTTTCTCTTCAATTAAGGATTGCTCATATCCCAATAGCATAACCAAATTAATATTCTTGGTCAATGCTTAATTTGCTTATAGCGCAATTAGTGATTTCCAAGCAAGAGCTAAGTGAGGCAACAAGTTTCCTACTCATTATATTATACGTATAAATATTCCTTCATTTTTCTATACAAAATTATGTGCATATGCACCTTTCAATGTTTCAATTAACCCTGAAATTCTTTTATAGTTTCTAATAGATCTATGTGACCAAAGTTCACCATATGATTTATTAATAGCCCTTGAAGTAACTATTAGGTAATTTTGAAAATACTCAAAATAGCCTAAAATTGAGAAGCATGGAAAGAAAATAGATGATACACCATGATCAGCCATCAATATGAATAGAAAGAGATAGTTACTTAGTCAATGATTCAATATAGCCAACGTGAAGATTTGTCTCTAAATCTTTTCCTATTCCATACACAATATTTTCCATATAATCTACAATGTATCCGCTCCTCAACAATATTCAATCTTCAAAATTTTACGCGTCTATATTTTCCATTCTTAATATGTTTCATTAACCAATATAATCTAATTAAATTCAATATTTTGAAATATATAGATGGATCTAGGTAGCATAGAAAAGATTGATGACATATATGTTTCGTTATCTTATGGACCAAGACCTCATTGGATGTGGTAAGAAAAGTCATCCTAATGTCGCAATCTTATTTCTTAAGTTCTGTGGTGATCTTTTTTCTCTTAGGTCCATTTTCCATTACATATTCACTGTCACCACTGCAAGTTCAAACTTTTTGTATTGTCTTCATTTTCCATTTTCAACTAAATAGATTTCATTTTCTTTTGTTTAATTGGTTAATAGAATCCAAATTATGTGTAGGTTCTTCTTTGAATTCCAAATACAATGTAATAAAATAAAAAGAGATATATTATATTTTTTGTTTGAGAGATATTCTATGTTTAGTTTATTCCTGCTTCATTTCCATTGTTATCCACTTATTGATCCATGTCTTCACTGGATGACGAGGATAGTCATCCCCATGTCACCATCTTATTTTCTTAATTTCTGTGAATCATTTTTATCGTGTCCACTTAATAATATTCTAGTCATTGACTCCATGTAATATATACGTTTTCTATTTTCATTTAAATGTTCCATCAAATTTAATTAATTAATAGAATCCAAACTACATGTGGTTGCTTCATTAATTCTACCCTATGTTATTCGCAATGAAATTAATGTTGTTGCTAAATTTCGTTATTCTTGTAAAATAAGGCATCATCCTTGTCTAATTAATTAGGTTGAATTGCATAAATCATTTTTGCACTTATTGAGTATTTGTTTGTACATAAAAATTTTCAAATATAAACTTTTTAATCTTTACACTTATCTTTTTTTAATTATTTCTTTACATTTTTTTATACTACTAACTCTACTTTTCAATCATTTCCACACTATTACATGTAAAACTAGCCTATCTATTTAACTTTATTTCCTATACTTCTCATTACTACCCTTATTATGTCTACCATCTTTTATTTTAAAAACTTTTATATTAAAAAATTTTCATCAAAAGTTTTGTCTCCTCCCAAACACACTCTTAAACAATTAAATTTTGACATTTATGGGATATATTGTCTTAAGGGGAAATTTTTTTTCCGTACTCATGAAAGAAAGAAAATAGATGATACATCGTGAGTAACCGTAAACAATGATAGTTACCTGGGCAATGGTTCTGTACAACTGATGTGAAGATGTCCTTTTACATTTTTATTTTAAACTTTTTTCCACATCTATACCATTTATTTTGATCAACAATATTTATTTATATGCCAAAAAAATTGTAATTAAAATCCAGAATTATTTATGAGCATATATCGCTTAATATCCACGTAAGCATCCAAATTCTACGGAAATACAAGTGAAATGACACAGTAAAAACGGTAACTTGTCCGAGACTTAGATTTTTGGAATAATATATGGTCGTTCTCGAATGACAGTCACTATCTCACTAATCAATTTTGTTTTAAGTCTTTTCTTATTCTATACAATATTTTCCATACATTTTAAAAAATATTCGTTGACCGTCAACATCTTATCTTTAAACCATTTTGTAATGTCTCTATTTTCCATTCTCATTTAAATATGAGGTATGATCTTGTTATCCTGGTATAAACTAAGCAATGGTTTGCTTAACCCGTACTAATAACTTGTTTTTATTTGTTTGTTGTTTTTTATGTAAACTAGTTAATCTAGATTTATTTAATGTAAAAATTAAGGTTTACCATTTTTTATTTTGAAGACATGTATATTTTTTGGATTTTTAAACATAGGTAGATTTTAGTCATATATCTATATCAAAAATTATAAAACTTGGTTTGTATATTAATAAGCATGTGAAAAAAAGCCAAAAAATTTTAAATAAAATTTTTAGCCTAGGCTAAGTAATCGAGATAAAATGATCATGCCTCTTTGAATACGTTTCATTTCCCTTTATTATTTAGTTAATGGAATCCAAACTACGTTTAGTTGCTTTCTTGAATTCCAAATATAATGTAATAAAAGAAAAAAAAGAATATAGAATATTTAATATACCAACATGATTATATCTGAAGACTTTTTTTTATTAAGTATTTAGCGTACATAATAAGTTTTCCATTTTAAGATACATATGTATATATATATATATATTTGATTTCTAAAAGTAAGGTTTTTAAGGGATGAAAATGACTTAAATGCCCCCAAAATTGATGATTTTTAAAAGTTAAAAATAAATATATTAAAAGTTGGAAAATTTTGAAATTTGGTATGTAAGTTAAATACACCTAGGAAAACATATTTATGAAAGAAATCAAAACATTATTTAAAAACACATGCCATTTTGGGTAATATGCATGTCATCATGATTTTTAAATATATAAATGTTTCATTTTTCCATTCTTGATATATTTATGTCAAATAATATAATTGGAGTATGATTATATACATCATGATGTATTATCGAATAAAATACAACATTTATTTATTTTTATAATTGGATATTTTTTAATTTTTCTTCATAAAACATGTTTGTCTGAGTGTATTCAATTTATATACAAAAGTTTTCCTTTTTGTAATACTTTTACATATTTATTTTTGATTTTTTAAAAATTAGCAAGTTCGGGGGAAACTAAATCATTTTTCACCACCTTAAGAACTTGATTTTTTTTAAAAAATAAAATATATGTAAAACTGCATTACTCTGGCTTGCTTCACGACCATTTTGAAGTGGGCTTAACGTAGATTTTACCCTCTTATGTACATAAGGAGAGTGCATCAATTCATGTTACTGGCCAGCGCGCCAACACGACTGTAAAATAGCAAAACTTTTTATATATATTGAATACACTTGAATAAACATGTTTATTAAGAAAAAAATTAAAAAATATAACTAATCATAAAAATAAATCAATGTTGTGTTTTAGCCTAAAATACATCACAACTCCAATGTATTTTTTTATGGCATAACTTCAATATAATTAACTACAAAGATAATGTAGAAAAATGGACAAAATAGATGCCTCATTTACTTATTTGCCATGTTTGATAATATGCATGTCATCGTGGTTTTTTAAATATATAGATGTACTTTTCCATTCTTGTAATTGGAATATGATTATATACAACATGATATATTTTAAGCTAAAATATAACATTTATTTATTTTTACAGTTACTTATATTTCTTGATTTTTTTTTTCTTCATAAACATAAACATGTTTATTTAAGTGCGGGCAGTTTATACCACCCTACGGATGCTCGGTTGGCCACAACGTCGAAGATAAGTTGTTCAAGCAGCCTCGTGCGAGGCACGAATGCCCGTGGCTTTGGTGGAGCAGTTGTCTTCATTTTATGACGTGGGCGTACTAAGGACAGTCATCCCAAAGCCACTGTCTTATTTTTTAATTTCTGCAAATGATCTTTTATTTTTCCATTTTCCAATATTCTAGATTTTGACTGCATGGAAAGGATACATTTTCGATTCTCATTTAAGTATATTTCATTTTAGGATGTAGTACTATACGATGCAACTTAAGGTAGTTAATTTACAGTCCACTAAATCTATACATAAATATTTTCAAAATTATTGGGCTCATGCAAATGCATCTTTTGAATTTTTTAAAACGAAAAAAAAGTATTTTACAAAGTTGAATAATTGTATTTAGATAGGCTAAAAATCTTTAAAATATTTTACAAACTCACGCCTACTTCAATTTTTCTTTCATCACACTTCAAACTCTAAAATAAGATTGAGATCCACTCTAGCTCACTTAAAAATAAAAATTACACAACATTAATTAAGACTAAAAAGGAAAGCCTCAAGTGAGTGCATCTGCGGCGTAATTCATTGGGTTGAATATGGGGTATGGATGGGAGAAGATGAATGGAAAAATATTAATATACATCCAGAATCTTCGAAGGCGAAACTTTGGCAACATTTGGTACTGATTTTTTTGGTGAGATTATGAAATAGGATTGAGAATGGAAAATAGAATACTTTTAGATTTATATGAGTGATATAAAATGATAGTTACAGAGTTGGAATAAATAGAGTTGTTGTAGGATAATTATAAAGAAAAATGATTGAAATATAAAGGCAAAATTGAAAAAAATAGAGTTATTAAATGAATAAATGATTAATGGAGAACTGGAGAAGATGAGACATTTTCCACCCCCTCCCACCCGTCCCCACCACACCCTCATCGTTTACCAAACGTGCCTTGCGGCTGCCGGTGTCATTCATCAATTGAATGAGCATATGCCTTGTAGCTAAAACTCAAGGTCTGCATGTCCTTGTACCTACAAAACTAGATGCTACCTTGTCCGTATGTAGATCTCATCATCCGAGCCCTCCGTGCATCTTTATAACCAAAAGAAACGTGATATTATTGATACATGCAACTGTCTATTCAAATAAGGTTTGGGATAATTTACAAATATACCAGGATAATTTGATCATAGTTGCAAACATATCCACATAATTTTAAAAATTGTAAATAACCCCTACATAGTTTGATCCTAATTGGGAATATAACTGCACTATCACATGCTCACAACATATGTAGATTTACAAATATATACAAACTATATGGGTATGTTTGTAAAAACTAAACATAAACGCTTAGTTTTCAAAATTGCAAAATACCTATACAGTTTATATAAATTTACAAATACATCCATGCCATAACATGTAGCAATGATGCCTTCATGGAATAAGTATATTTGCAATTATGGTCAAATTATGTAGGTATTATTTGCAATTTTTGAAATTATGAGGATATGTTTGCAATTAAAATCAAATTATGTGAGTATATTTACAAATTACCCTAAAGTTTGTTGACATTCATTTAGCATAGCCATTTTTTTTAGGTTAGCATAGCCAAATTAATGTCGGTCAATGCTACATACTTAATTTGTTTATAGAATAATCATTGATTGCCTAGGAAAAGCTAAGTGCGGCAACAAATTTCCTCCTCATAATGTGTAACATATAAACACCCCTTCAATTTTGCGTCAAAAATTATGTATATCCCCATATTTTGCATCAGCGATTATCATTATCTGCTAAATAAAATGTTTAAAGTGTTGTCGGGATCTCCGCCTTCATCCTTTTTCAGCTATCACTAAACTTCAAGGTATATGTGAGCATCATTTGGCCATCAGACAAACTTTAGCAAGCTAAAATTCAAACTAAGATAAAATAAAATTCAGAAGAGCGAAAAAAAAAATAAAACACCAAAGCAATGAGCTTTCACGTGCCTCATCTCAAAATTTAGTTACCAAAGAAATTTTTTGTTTTAAATAATTTGGGGAATATGTTATCTATCAACAAGTGATAAGAAATTTGATTGTTACTAGTTTCTACGCTTACGCAATTAATTTTTGTTCTAGCTGGCAAAATATTATTGCCGGTTAAAAAAATTTTCTTGCATAGAAAAAGATCATCATATGCAAAAAATTCTCATCTATAATTTTCTTTTCTAGTAGATATTTTTTAAATGTATTTCTAGTAAATATTTGGTTCCTGACAAGGGTTGTATAAAATGGATTTTCTAAATACTAAACAAATCTTGGTATGTATAACATTTAAGACTCTTTGCCACAATTTGATTAACACTTTATGTACTTCAATTTAAGGAAATTCACTTTCCCTTCATTTCTTCATGTTCTTTGGATATGTAACAGGCATCGGAGAAAGATCCAACTGGAAGCCTTATGGAAATAAGAAGGTAAGTAACTCACTGTGTGCTTACTTGAATTTTTTTTTCCATTATACTTCAAACTCTAAAGTAAGACCACGATCTACATGAGCTCATTTATAGAGAAAAGTTACAAATCTCAAGCATTAATTACCACTTAAAGAGAAAGCCTCAAGTAAAAGTAATTTATCAGATTTTATGAGGGCTAGATAGGAAAAGTGGAGGGAAAATCATCAAGCAAATCACTATTATTGTTTTAATTAGAGGGGGCAATCATGGTAAAATAAAATTCAATTTTTAAATATTTAAGGGGATTTATACTAGTTTCAAAAAAAATTTCATGTTGATCAGCCCATGGCCAGAGTAAGATTTGAGTCATTCATTAGGTTTAGTTAAATGAGCATACGCCTTGTACCTAAGACTTAGGAACTGCATGCCTTATTGTTACTGGATGATTAGTTATGCATACTATTTTATGCTCATGCACATCTCATCATCCTCATTCCATATATTCTCATAATCTTACAAGAATCATGATATATTCAACTTGCTGTTCAATTAAGGATTGCTCATATCCCAATAGAACAATCAAATTAATGTCGATCAATGAAGAAGGTAATTTATTTATTTATAGCTCAATCAATGATTGACAACCATGAGCTAAGTGAGGCAGCAAGTTCCCTACTCATTATGTTATAGAATAAATATCTTTTCTTTTTTCTGTCCAAAATTATTTGTATACCCCCGCTAAATTTTCAATTAACCCTAGAAATTCCTAGATAATTTTCTAATTGATCTATATGAGCAAAGTTCTCTTATTAATAGCCCTTGAAGTAAGAATTAGTTAATTCTAAAAATACTCTAAATAGCCTAAAATTAATAAGCATGGAAAGAAAATAGTTGATACACCATAATCAGCCACCAACATGCACCAAAAGAAACGATTACTTAAGCAATGATTTAAAAAAGTTGACGCGAAGTTTCGTCTCTAAATCTTCTCTTATTCTACATGTAATATTTTCCATGCATTACAATATATTCATTGATTGTCAACATCCAATCTTCAAAATTTTAAATTTGTTTACATTTTTCGTTCTTGATGTGTTTCATTAACTGGTAGAATCTAATTAAATTCAATATTTTGAAATATGCAGATGGATCTAGTGTGTGAATGTAACGTAGAAAAAATTGATGGCATATTTAGATGTTTCATTCTCTTATAGACCAAGTTTTAATTCAGTTGATGGTAAGGAAAGTCATCCCAATGTTGCAATCTTATTTCTTAATTTCTATGGATGATCATTTTGTTTTTTTCCCTCTTGGGTCCATTTTAGATTACATATTGACTGTCACCATCCCAAGTTTAATTGCCAACGACTGTTGGTCAAACCATTCACATCGACCACCAAAGTGGTGACGATGTCGGTCACAGCATTGGATTGCCCATTCGATTATTAAATTTCAAGAGCGGCTGTCGGCAATGGAGATCCATTCCATTGCAATTCTAGCGAACATGCCCCTTGCTATCATAGTTCTTCTTCATCACATCCAACAAAAACCCATCATTATGATGTCTTCCTTAGCTCTTGTAAACCCATTAACTGCAGGAAAGTCACATTCAAAATTATCTTCATTCGTCTTTTCATTTTATCCCAAATAGAATACTACCACTAATGCATATGATGGTTACCAGCTATCAGAATCGGTTTATATGGATGGAGCAGGCGCCTCGCACATTTGAAAACTTGGTCACAAATTTGAATGAAACATTCCTTGCACATTTGCGAAGGCCTGTTGGAATTGGTAGTTGGTCTTCACTGGCGTTGGAGTTAAGGAAGACGCAATAGTGAAGGGTTTCTCTCAGATATGATGAAAAAGAACTTTTGACATTTGACTGTCAGATGGGAATCCAAGGCAGCACCATTACTATGGTTGAGGCAAACGGCTATGAGACAGTAGCCATACCTTCCCATGGTGAAGATGACGCTTTGGTATCATTTTAGGGCATCTTTATCCATTCAAAAATATAAACGACCATTTTTTGATAGTTTGTTGTCAGGATTGTTTTGTCACAACTTCAAAACTTCAAAGATTATTTTTTTAATATTTAAAATATGGGATTAGGCAAATTTAGAAGGTTAGTTTTGCAAATAATTCCAAAATATCTTATTCAGGAATGCAGGGCCTCTTGCTATTCCAAATGGAATAATAGGCGCCCACTGTGTTCTACGCGCCTGCTTTAGTGCCCCACACCTCCCCTCTATTTTGCCCACGTAGCCCTCTCACACCCCTAAATTCCCCTCTATTTGGCCTATCCACCCTATATGCATGGCATATGGGAATAGTGTGCATTCTAATTTGCTTCATTTATAGAGCATGGCTTTAAGCCATTAACTACTAGTAATCGATTTGTTTTTTTTACCAGGCCACCCATCTTTCATGATCATTTATGCGATGAGAAGTGTGCTTTAGGGGAGGAAAATGAGGGTACTGTCTCTAACTAACTTTTAACCCTGAAGCTCTCTATCCTAACTAGGCTATATACACTCATGGTAACCACTTGATCATCCGACCATTTCTGCTGTTTCAATTTTAGAGCTCCAAATTTTTATTTCACAAATTGAAAATGAGATTGCATGAGAAAGTGAAAAACTCATATTGTAGTGGCAGGTAGATGCAAAATTGTATTAAAATATGATAAATATAAGTAATAGTATGAACAATAAAGTTACTATATATATGTGGGTTTGGAAAATGATAGCTTATATGTAGAAATGAAAAAAAATTCAAATGAACAAATCTTAGTAGTCTAACAAGATCTTAATGTTTTGGGGAAAATAAATAAATTAGACATCCATCATTAAAAAGTTCATTCAGGAGACTAACAAGCAAATTAATATGTTGCAATAATATTTTAGCAATAGTTAGTTTTGAGATTAAAATCTTTTGCAATTCACTTATTGTGATAGTAATGTCACAATCTAAATTTATATATTTAAGGCCTATTTTAGCAATTGAGGAAAAGACAAATAAGAAACTTTTCATTACTTTCTTCACTTATGTTATTTTCATCTTACCTATCTAAGAATGTTACTCTTTTCTAATTATATCAATATTTTCGATCATTATTTCACATTTTTCATATACCTGTTTCATTTATTTTATACTTATTTTCTTTACTCCTAGTAATTACTCATATCATATTACATTAGTTTTTCGCTGTGTCTATTTTTCCTCAAGTGTACAGATCGCACAAGTAACATAGATAGAAGAGTAGAGTTATCGTTCTCGTAAAGACTTGAGCGCTAAATATTCACTAATTAATAAATATACAAAATTAGAATTTAATTAAATGAACAAAAACTAAGATGTGTAAAGTGAAAGATAAAAGAGAAAAGAGAAAATTGAGAAAAATAAGTTGGTAAAAATATGGGAAACTCTTACCGATTGATGAATCTAGAGTTCCAACTTCACTTGCTTATCTCCATGATTTTATTATATTTTCTTAATTTATTTTACTAATATGGATTATTAGTCTAGGGTAATATTATTTATACTCTTCTTTCGATGTTGGCATAAATCTAACCCATTAATTTTAACTTTCCATGCAAATCATAAGAATTTAAAATACAAGCAGCATTAATCACATCCCTAATATTAGCTGCACATGGCTAATAGATATTTCTATTCATATAAATGAACCTCACACATCCCACAAGATAATCTTATCTCAAGAATATGCATAGATCACGTGTTATTTAACATTTAGTCTAATTTTATGTTATCTCTGTTGGTCCCGAGTTGATGGCTAAACCCAAGAGGGGAGGGGTGAATTGGGTTCAAAAAATTCTTTGATAAATCAAAAATCTTAACCCCTTGAAAAATTAATCCCCTTTTAAAAGCAAATGGAGAGCAATTAAGATAAAACAGTAAAAAAAAATAGAACACAAGATTTATAGTGGTTCGGGCAAACCTTCCCTACTCCACTCTTCCAAGCTCACACTTCGTTGTGACTTGGGTTCCACTATGTATTCCTCGAATACACTTAGAGTCACGCTCTCTTCTAGATTCCAACTTTAGGGGGTATATACAACTAGAGCCACTTGCTCTCTTCTAGATTCTAGGCGATGAGTCTCACTCCAATCACACCCTACTTTGCATACACTTGATCTTAGCTACCCAAGCTAAATCAAGCTCAATACAACAAGACTTTGAAATAAACAAAACTACACTTTACAGAGATGTGTAGGCAGGTTGAGCTCGAGGAAGAAGATCAGAAGCAGTTTGGATGATTCTCGTTGAAGTAGCTTGCAATTTGAAGCTTTCTTCTTCCTTCTCAAGTATATGGACCACTCAAAAATGGAGAAAAGCAAATGGGATTCCTTTCTTGCACTTCTTTTCTCTCTTTAGACTTTGTAGAGTATATAGTAGTGTCTTGTGTTGTGTATCTCTTTTATTCACATTCATTTGAATGTCCTTTTATAGATGGAGAAGGATTTGAACGTTGTAGAGGTGGTTGGCGCGCAATAAATGAACTTCAACGTTCAAAAATTCGAACGTTATACCCAAGTCGAAGGTGAAGTCGACTTGGAATGCGACTTGGCTACTCAAGTCGCATCTGGAGTCGACTTCGTCTGCGACTCCAGTTCTTTCAGATTTCCAAGTCTGAGTCTTGGTCGACTTGGCTTCAGACTTCGACTCAAGTCGAACCTGAAGTCGACTTGGTTTGCGACTTGGCTCGGGATTTGCTGAGACTGCTTTGCTCTTCGTTTAGTCTGCTTTTATCATTCTTGGCTTTCTTTCTTTGAATTAATTTCATTCTGAAATGATTCTTTATGCTTGTATATCTTGTTGATCCTGAAGATCTTGATCTTTCTTGAACCTTGTGAGTTATTTGATTGCTTGAGTCTAGCTTGGTTGAATCATGCGCCTTGCTTTGTATTTGACTTTATTTGATCTTTAAGACTTGATGGACTTGATTTGAAGCATACTTGCATCTTTTAAACTTGATAGACTTTATTTGAAGTAGAACATGCATCTTTACTTTGAACTTGATTCATTTGATCTTTATCTTGAATCCTTGGACTTGATAGCCTTGATTTGATCTCCATCTTGAATCCATGCTTTGAACTTGGAGTGAAAGAGTCCTTTGAATGGCTTGAAACTGCATCTTTGAAGTCTGAACTTCTCAAGTCGCGGATGGAGTCGACCTTGTCTGCGACTTCACCCAAGTCGCACCTGGAGTCGACTTGGCCTGCGACTTGGGCAGCTTTGTGCCCCAAAATCAACTCTGGACAGTTTTTCACGTTTAAAGTCGATAGCGAGGTCGACTTGGTTTGCGACTTGGCTACCCAAGTCGCATGTGGAGTCGACTTGACCTGCGACTTCACCTGCAAGTTGATATTACCTTTGAGGTTCTATCTCAAGTCGATAGTTGAGTCGACTTTGGAATCGACTTCACCCTAAGTCGAAGTCTAAGTCGACTTGGGGATCGACTTGGCAATTTCAGTTCCTTAACATATTGAGCAAACTCATTAGTCCTTCAAATATTCTCAAGTTAGTCTTTGTTAATCATCAAAATTCAATCTTTAGTCAATTTTGTTTTGTTTTGAAACATTGTTTCCAACAATCTCTTTCAAACATCACACGAAATTTGCAAATCAATTTACAAGGTGACTAATCTCATAGAAGTATTAAGAATAAGTTAAATAAATAATCCAATAGTGAAATATAAAATCAAAGGAAAACTATAATTTAATCATAGTTCAAAAACAAGATCCATTGCGATCCTACAATGAGGTTTTTAGTTACACATAATTACATTGAACAGAAGACTAAAGTAAAAATAAAAATTAATATCCATCTCAGAAAAAAAGAAAATCAAAATTAAAGGGACGAAAAGTCTACTACTTTACCCTAGTCTCCGCTTCCACACTTGAAGTTTCCAGCCCGTTGCACATCTCCACCCTCTCTTTCTCTCCTTGAAATTGTGTCTTTAAAAGTTTCGCCACCTCTCTTATTTATAAGAGCAGAATACTCTTCTTCCTTGACCAATTGCATGCGTAATTCATAACTGTGCAATGTAGATTTCTGCTGGCATATGATGCGCAAGTTGCACAGTTCAGATGGTTCCGCACCTCAATTGCAAGGCTAAGATGCCTGCTGCAGAAACGAACTTGTTGTTTGTTGCAATTAGAAAGTTTACAGCTAGAAGGTATTGCCTTTCTTGCCAAGTAATAAATTTGGATCTTCTGAAATTAGCAATATTTTGATGTATGACTTCGGTAGATCCGTACAGAGCGTGATGGCCAGCCCAATATTAACAATTTCTGATAGAAAAATTAGTTGCTGAATTTCGGCTTTAAATGCCTGACGTCCAATGCACGGATTAGTAAATAGCATGCCTTGTGTTGAACAACCAGCTTTAATGGCTGAAATTTTTGGTGTTTATTTCAGCTTTGGACGGCTGAAATTTCTGGTGAAAAAAATTGAACGGCTACAATGATGGATGGCCTTGATGATTGCATTGATTTCAACTGGACCCAACGCTGGAATTTGCTAATCTGCATAAAAGAATTTAAAATTATAAATTTATCAAGTTAATAAACTGACAGTCAATTTATAAAAATTATTTCAAGCCCAATTATGTCAATAATTATTCAAATAACTCGAAATTAATATTTAATGTCCGAATGTTTCCAAAACATATTTTGAAACAAATATCACATTAAAATTAATTAATTACACACCCATTTGGCTCAAAATATGCACAAAATATTTTATTAATTGGCAACTATCACCTAAAATTTTTTTCCACTTTTTTCTTATTATCAAATACTCTAAGCGAGAAGGGAAAATTTTTGAGAGCCTAGTTGTATGCACCCTGGGTGCACCTAGACTTAGTTTACCAGCACATTCCACCATGTTGGATGACGAACTCATCTCATAAGTTGGAAGAATTGATTTAACTGTAAATTATTTTCGAAGTTTAGATGGTGAGTTATACTTACAATCTGTGCTTTACAATATCTATTACTATTTAACTAAGTAATAAAAATGATAGGGGTCTGCTGCCATAAGCAAATTTAATTTTCCAAATTAATCTTCTCAACTCTAGTGTTCTCACTTTTTTTATTTAATTAATTTGATCTCTATAAACTTATTAGAACTTTTTATTCTGAGTTTGTCTTTTTGTTTGTTTGTATTTGATGTAGAGTTTATGCAATTAGTAATTTTATTCATTTAAAAGTTGTTGGATCTATCCACCATTTTGAAAAGTACGGACTAATAATTATTGGATTTATCAATGGTAATGACCAACAGTTAGAAGCAATTTAATGAGATTCTATTCATTTTTCACTTGATGATTGATTGAAAATTCACTCTATCGATTATAATTTTCTTAAATATTTAAAACCACATTTTCTTAAATATTTAAAGTTGAATATTGCTCTCGCTAAATGCTGAACCCAAACGAATCAGGAGACAGTTCAAAACTCGCACCACAGATAATAATTATTAAATTCTACAAATTAAACTAGGCCATCAACCATTTCGATTACTGGAAGAATTGCCCGGGTTTCAAAGTCACGCCACTAAGTTAGTTAATGGCGTGGAAGTAATGTTAATGACGTTTTACATTAATGATAATAATAATTGACAGCACAGTGGAGGCGGAGGCGAAGAATGACAGAGATTGATCCTGGACGTGCCAGGTTCTGAATATTGTCACCGGGGCGTATCAGCCACCTCCAAAATGTTACGACAAGAGCATGTTGGACCGTAGCGGACCGAATATTTTTTAACAAAAAAATATAATAAATTTTTAAAATGAGAAATGTAAGAATATATAATTAGTTTACATTTTGACTGTGTATAGTATGATTTATCGGTCCATTTTCTCTTCTAAGTAGATGTTTACGGAACATGTGTAACGTAATTTTTATATTCAATATTACAACTAGAAATAAAAATATCAGGTTGTAATTAAATAATAAATGTGAAGAGGAATTTGAAATAATAAATTCTTCTACAAAATTTAAACCTACCTAATTTGTCGTCCTTTCGTTTGAGCTCTTTCTCCTAATTTCCATTTAACATTGATAATATTATTTTCTTGACCTTTGCCCATTTAAAATTTTTAATTTAGTCTTCACATAAACGTAGTATATAGAGAATTTAAAAAATTAAGTATTAATGAAATCTAAAATGAAATAGCAATATTTAAGAAAATGTGGTTTTGAATATTTAAATATTTTCTTAATTTTCTTAAATATGAAAAGTTGAATTCGTTGGTGAGGTTGTAATAGAGGAAGTGGTGGATAAAGAGAGTAATGTCTAGGGAGAAGAAATGCAGATGGAGAAGAGGGTTACTAGACAGGAAGGGGATTTGGTACTAATGAAGTTGGCATTGGTAGTGGGCAAGTAGCAAATAGAGTAGAGGTAGTCAATGACAACTCCATAGTTTGCGCAAAGGCTAGATAGTGATAGGTGCTTAGCACACCATTGATGCACTAGAATAAGAGCTACTGGCAAAAGAAATTCATTCCTTCTTCTCTTTCCTCTTTATCTAGCTCTTTTCCAAGGGTTTAGGGACTTGGGAGGAGCAAATCCTAATGTTAGGCCATCTTGACGAGGGTTCCAATGGGCTCCAATCAGCCCTCGAGTTACTTGATGCAATTTTGAAATTTCTATCTTATTCCTTAAGTGCTTTTAAAACTATTCTGGACCGGATCATAAAACCAATTGAAAAGTCAATCGGGAGAAACTGTAGTTCAGTTGACAAATGGTTTTGTAATTTTTCTAAAAGCCATAAAAGTTCATTGATCTACAAGTCAATTGCCAAGATCAATTAAACATACATCTAGTTTTATCACATTAAACATAGTATTCAACAAAAGCAAGGATAATAATGCATTCACCAACATCACATCATTTCTTTTTCTTCATTGCATTTTAATGCCAATATATGTAAATAGGGTTCTAGTAAACTATGAGTTATGACCACCGACAGGCCATAGTATATTTGCACACACTTTTGATTTTACATTTTTGTAAATATTTCAAAAAACTTTTTACTTCTCTTATTTCAAAAATTTTTCATTTAAAAATATTATCAAATATAAAGCACACCCTTAGAAAGAAATTACATCTAATGAGAAATAGTTGCAACAAGACTTGATTTTATTATTCATTGGTATATTATACTTATACACTGTTGGTAAAATTCTTATGCTATTTTTAGTTAGATTCATAGTATACCCTAACATGTTCTTGTAAAGCATAGGTCAGTTGGGTTTTACTTTCAAATAGGAGACTTTAATATAGACATTTGCCATCCAAGTAATCAAGTTATTTAGTATGTAAATTTAAAATTAAACATTGGAAAAGAACATAAGAGGAAGAAAAGGAAAATTCCTTATTGAAGAGCAAGAGAAACTAAAAAATTAGAAATATATTTATGCCAAAAAGATTAACATACAGGCATAATCCATATTGACGATAGCATATATGAAACTTTACTCTTGTATAGCATAAAGAATATTCAATTGATTCTGTTTGAATATTGGTGGAGAATCTACGTTACTCTAGTTGCAGATACAGATAATTATTTTTGCCTCATCCTGTTTAAAGAGTTTTTTTTTTTATTATTACACTCCAAACTAGGTTGATCATTGATCGATACCCTTGCATAGCCTACTCAAGTTTCACCTCTAAATTGATAATAACGTTTCCTGGCAGGTGTTACAAAATTCCAAATATATTAAATTATATATTTATCTAGTGGTACTGTTTCAGCACTTTTCGGAACAATCCATTCCACAATCATTGAATATTATTCCTTCTACCAAGATTCAAAAGTAGATCAAAAGACATTATATATTGTTCAACCTTTATATTTCTAAAAAAATAACCTTGATGAAAAGACTTGAATACAATAATCCATCATTAAAAGTAAAATAATGACAAAATGTTTGGAAGCTTAGTACATGACTTTATAGATGCACAAAAATTAACTTTGCATAACAAAATGAGATACATGATAATTTGATTGAGATGACTAGCAAATAATGCATAATAATAATACAACGTGACTAATTAATAGGTACATGATAGCAAGAAGACATGACAAAGAAAATGTGAATATAGATGATAATATATAACATATGGATAACATTTTTATATGTCGGGGTGTGTCGAGGACCCCCTTTTGGCATTCTTGTATGTTACGCTAACTAAAAGTCCTTGTGAGTTAATATTTTAGCCCATTATTTTACAATAAACTTGGTGGGTTGGAATCATTAAGAAGCCTGTCGGGTACACAAATTACCCCCTAAAGACGACATGTTCCGTTAAAATTTTTGGATTTATCTTAAATTTTCACAATTCTATTCCCTTGGTAGATTCCAGAGGCATCACTTTTTTTTTATTTTTTTACTCTCACATAGCAATTGGCTAAAGGTTTCACTTATTTTTCATTTCAAATCAAGTGCACAATTAGGAATACTAGATATTTCTATATATGATATTTAGAAAGAATTAAAACTGAGTTTTGAAGCCTTTATTTTATAGTAAGGAAGTAACTTGATTTAGGACTCTTCCAAAATTATTTGAATGTGTGTGAATTTTTCTAATTCATATTTATTTTAAATTATGTTATAAATATTCTAATTTTAATATACAAATTAGAAATGGTTAAGTTGTTAGTTAAGCTTTAAAATTTTATTTTTAAATTTATTTGGAAAATCCCAAGATCAAAATGTTTTTCTCAGATTGCTTATAATAAAATTCGAATATAAATGTGTGTTTATGAATAAAAGTTGCAAATCTAATCTTTATAATTAACATCATTTGTTTAGTTATAAGACTAAGTTTCATTCAAATCCATTATGTGCATAGACCACATTTACTTAAAAATAAATGCATAAATTAGGGAATGCTTAGATCTATTCACATATGTATTAGATATAGTAACACTTTACAAAGTCAATTATCTATATAGCAATGATTTTTTAGATGGTAATTTACACACGCGCACATATATATATCTACATAGTTTGATGCTATTGCAGATATGCATATTAGTTTCATGACTTGTATACTACCCTCATATAATTTCACCTAATTTGCTTATTACCCCATGAGTGCACTTTGCTATTAGCTGCTATCGATATTTTGCCTCATATTTGGAAAAGGGTGAAAATATCCTTGTTAAAATCTATATTAGAAGCAATCTGCAACAAACACATCTACTGCAGAGGATTTTGGTTAATCAGAAGGAGAGTTTGGAAAGTTTAGGTGGAAAGTGCAAATATTTTCTAACACTTTTGAAATGTTTTTGGAAATCAAAATGCATCTCTTGAAATTTCATAGCATTTGGGAATCATATACTTTATTAAAAATCATCTAATTCTTGGAATGAGTTTTGATGAAATGTTAAAATTTCTGGAATGAGTACCTTTGTTTCAAAAATACCCTCAGTTTGAATAAAAAAAACTATCAGGCGAAATTACTATGAGATGAATTGAATAGGCCTTGTGCTTGAATTTTTTTTTTTTTTTTGAATTGTTTGCTCTTGAACTCACAACTTTGCAATTTTTTTAGAGGTAATTTCTACTAGCCATTTTGGAAAGTTAAGATGCATGTTGAAAAAATGAGTTCTATTGAAAAAAAAGAAATTCAAAAAACAAAAAACACTGCACACACATACACAATTAACACTTGAATGCCTCTAAGATAGCATGCATGTGAGGTTTTTTTTTTGCTTGAAACCAGGAATTGAGAAGGTTGGATTTACTTACTGGTTTCGCACAATACCACCTTGTTTGTGCAGATCAGGTTTTAGCACTCAACTCATGAAAAATCTACTTTTGGCAGAAAAGAAACTCTTTTTTTTTTAAAAAAAAAAAATTGCTCTTGTTTGTTCTCTAATTTGAGGGAGGATGTTTAGATTATTCCTACATGAAAAAATAAAGTCCGCTTATGTATTTATGCTAGAAGGTTAGAAAGATAAGATTTTATAGGAAAAGGGGTTGAAAAACCAATAGTTTCACTTGTCCCAAACTCTCGAATTTGATGTTGTTTAAGAAATTACAAGTATTAGTAGAATTTATATAGCATAAACAACTCAAATATGCCCTCAAAGGAAAACACAAAGCTTATTTAACATGTTAAAATGGAGACCAAAACTTACCAGCAAGGGGAAGAAGTTGCATGACGTGCTGGGGAACTTTTGCAAAGAACCCATAACTTTAACATTTTGCAAAAAACCCTAATTTTTATAAAGTTGCATGCTAATAAGGAAAGAAAATGTTAATTGATAAACCATATATTTTAAAATGGAAATAAATGAACTCTAATTGAGAAAAATTGCAAAAAGCCCTTTCCAATCATAGCTTTTATTTTCAGCAGCGCCTCATTTTATTGGAAATTGGAGAGAACTCTTAACTAGTTAGAAATTTTTGATGAGAAACTCTTAGGGATGAAGACTACCAAAAATTTTTGTCAACTACATATATGACTAATCAATCTGTTTAACTATATTTTCTTTACTCTTCATCATTACAAATATCATATCATATCATTTTCATCTTATCTAAAAAAAATTACAACAAAACTTTTTCATTTAAAATTTTTATCACTTCTTGAGCACATCTATAATATAAAATGGCGTGATATAAAATACATTACAAGAATATTACTCTTTAGCAATCGATTCCATTCATTTTAAAAGTTAGAATTTGTTTGCAAAATATATAATTCCGTTGACAATTGACAGATTGCTACGATTCTTTTTGGGAACGAATTTCTGAACAATAAACAG
Organism: Annona cherimola; assembly: GCA_030490835.1. Taxonomy (NCBI): domain Eukaryota; kingdom Viridiplantae; phylum Streptophyta; class Magnoliopsida; order Magnoliales; family Annonaceae; genus Annona; species Annona cherimola. The sequence goes on from CM059976.1 coordinate 52,713,181, forward strand.
GTTGCAGCGAGCTGACGATCCAGCCTAGGCTATTAGCAACGAAATTAATTTTGCTAAGTTTTGTTACCGTTGTAAAATAAGGCCTATCATCCATGTCTAATGGGAAAAGTTTTTGCGTGGAATTTTCGTTAATGTTTTTCCTTCGAAATCTAAAAAAAAAAAAAAAAATTTAAAATAAAAATTGAATCTTTTGTACCGAATCCAATGTTCCCCTTCTTGATATCATCGATCACGAATAGAATCTTTCTGTTAGCTGCTGAAAAAAAGATGATGGTAAAACCGTAAGTGTAGGCTTTTTAAAAAAAATTATTTTTCCTTTCTTTCGGATGATTTTATGAAACCCTTACTTCTATATAAATATCTTAAATATCTCAGCTCACCTTCTTAATCACGTCAAGTTGTAAAGCGCCTCAGGGATCTAAAAAGGGGTAGAAAGAGTATGCTGCTGAGGCGGATACCATAAGTCGAAAGCGCCACAGGAACTTAGTGCAGCTCGTTGCCTGTGCCACGAACACGGAGAATTCCTCCTTATCCACCATGCACAACAAAACCGAACGCACCCGGATGCTATGCTCTCTTAGCGAATGAGGGTTTCTCAAAAATCAAATAATTTACTAACGTTACATTACCTTCCATCTAATGGCAACCGTTACTGTGGGTGGCTATACGTAATTTTGATGAAATTACGTGGGAGTAATATATGATTCGTAAAATTTCAGTAAAATTATATAGGTATATATGCATGTTACACTATTCTATTTTATATTTATTCTGAATTATGTTACAAATATTCTAATTTTAATATATAAATTATAAACGGCTATTAGTTAAATCTTATTTTCAGTATATTTGGAAAATCCAAAGATTCGAATCTTTCTCTCAAATTGCTTATAATAAAATTTCGATATTATTACATATCTAAATAGATAAAAGATGTAATTTGTAATTCTTAATTCTTAATTCAATTATTAAAAGATCGGTGGAAATTCTACAATAAAAAGTTAAAATTATATCAGTTGATTGAGAAATTTTAGAGAATTTCAACAGTTCATTGATATATCGAAACAACTTCAACCCATCATCTTCCCACCCCCCTCCCCCTCAAACCAATGGCTACACTAGATCTCCAACTTTGTTCAAGCATATAAGGATGGTCCCCAACCCATGGGAAGGGCTTCCCACGATTCTCTCATGGAAAGCCTAATCCTTACCATCTATTTTTGTTAGACAATTTGGATTACATTAGCCATTTTGGAATTGAAAAATTAGTGAATAAGGCATTGATTAGCAGATACTTACACTCGCACTTCCTCTCTGTCTTTCTTTCCTGGGTCAGTAGCTTCTCTGTGAAATTGTTACCGATTAGTTGGCACTATTGAAGATTTGCTGCTGTTACCGACGACATTCCATTGTAGCAATGAAGTTGGTGGGTTCGAAGAACGGTAGTAATTTTTTTTTAAATCTAGGATATTGGGGGACAAATTTGGTTCGATGAGTTGTTCACTAGAGTTAAGAAGTCGACGCAAGTCATTAGCCAGTTCTAATCATCAATCTAGTAGTCGATAGATTTTGAGACAGCTATGGCATTTACAATTTGGAATCATGTAGAAAGTGATGGCCAGTTATGATCATCAATCCAGCAGCTGATGGATTTTGAGACAGCTATGTTGTCTAGGGTTTGGAATCATGTAGAAAATGATGCACCATGTGTATTCTATTGTGATGGACAAAAGTTTGGCTTGAATTTGGCACAGTTTGTTTATTCAGATCTGATAATTCTGGTGCCCAATTTAGGTAATTCAAGAGTCATTTTTTATGTTTTGAGGCACCCTCAACCATGTGGATTGTTCAGATTGTGCAAATTCAGCTTATTAAATTGTAAATAAAAATTAAATATTCTTAAAATGACTTAAATACCCCTGTATTTAAAAATCCAAAATAAATATATATACATATTCAAAAATGGTAAACTTGATTTATGGATTAAATATAACTAGATTAACATATTTATAAAAATATTTTAAAAAAAAATTCAAAAAATATATTTTTTGACCGGTCGGAAATCACCAGATTTCCGACCGATCGTAAAAGTTCATTTGGCTAAGATGTTGTCACATCTGCTTAGATGCTATTAGATTTGATTAGATGCTACTAGATGTCGTTAAATGTTCTTAGATGTCATTAGATTTAGGTTAATTTTTTTTAAATCCTATTATTTAAGTTTTAATTTTTACAGTTAATGTATAAATGACCTTTAAGGAGCCTATGATCATATTACATGTGTTAAATTGAACTTAATTTAATAAAATAAAAAATTAGATCTGGTTAGATGTCATTGGATTTAGTTAGATACTATTAGATCTGGTCAGCTATTGTTAGATGTAGATAAATTTCATCAAATCCTATTATCTACGTTTTAGTTTTTATAATTATAGTATAAATAACCTTATAAGAGGCCTAAGATTATATTACAAGAGTTAAATGTAAACCTTCTATTTTAAATTTAGAAGAAAATTTATATTTTTGCAAATATGTGTACATAATAAATATTTTTTTAAAATTTTTTATATGATAATACATGTCTTAAATATTTGAATTTTACTATTAATATGTAGAATATGTTCAAGTATGTCATTAGTATTAATTTGGGAAGGTTTTGAAGCAAAGAACAGTATTTTGATATTTTACAATACATCTGGAGTGGAATTGCAAATTTCAGCAACTTAAAGTGTGTCAAATAAATAACAAGAAAGGGGTGTGAATTGTAAAATGAAAAAATTCCAGCAATATAGGCCATGTGGAATTCAAATGGCGCGAGTCAAATGTGATCATCTAGAAAGGGAGCAAATGACTTCTTAATAACCAAAATAATTAAATAATTAATTAAAAATAAAAATTACATAAATGAGGTGACTGTTTATCTATTCCTTTGCTGGAAAATCTCTGAAACTTATAAACAAGGGGTGTGGCCCATGTTTGTTAAGAATGGAGAGTAGAAAAAGGAGATGGTGCCTTGATCATGTGATCCCAACCATCAATCATCATTATCAAGGTTAGTTATCAATTATTTTATGTCTTTCTTTCTAAATTCAATAAGGAACAAGGGTAGAAATCAATTTGGACTGTTGAATTGGGAGAAAAATTTTAGATTTGAAGGAAAGGAATTGATGTTCATAGAAATCAAATTTGTTAAAGCTAATGGAGGTCAAATTGAATCTATGAATTAAGAGTTTTTGATACTTGAACATGTCCATTATTAGGGGCTGTTATTTAGGGAGGTGGGCCCAAATAGATCATTTACTGTTGAAGAGCAATAAGATGATCTCAACTCTTCAACCCATGCTTCCATACATAATCTGGATGATCCAAATCATTAGATGTGTGTAAAATTTAGTTTTACATATAGAAATGACATTCGATCATGTTTGGACACCTTGATGGATAATTAGATTTGCAAATTTGCAAATTTTTTCAATAATTTTTGAAATCATGGAAAGTGTAACAAGTTGATCTAAACCATTAAAAGTTTAATTAAAAATACAATCTCATGGTCTAAATAGCTAGATCAAGACTAAATAAATTATTGTCTATGACTTGTATGTTAAACCTGTGGTCAAGAATGTCATTAGTGAGTTAAATTAACAATTATAACTGTTTATAACTTAACTTACACTAGCTCTGCGGTAAATCTGGAATGTAAAAGAAAATATAAAAGAAATAATAAATGATTGATTTTTAGTATGAAATTTCACTAATATCTCATGACATTATAATTAAGGAACATCATAATTTCATCTTAAAATGTTAAGCCGATTGTAAATTAAAAATCCAAGAAAATCCACCTGAATAGGGTAGAAGGCTGTCAGGATCAGCTGCACCAATTGATTTTTAATAATTTTTATACAAGGGAATTGAGACAGAACATTTGTATGATTTAAAATACATATTGAATATCACTCCTTGAAAATAAAAATTAATATTTGGATGATATAAATATAAGTGATAATTAACATGATTTAAACCATCCTGAAACTCATACCCTTGTTCAGCAGAGTAAAAATATATAAATAAATATAAATAATTAATATTTTTTACAAATTTTTTAGTTACTTAATGTAGCTTTTAATGTATGACAAAAATTTCAGACTTTAAAAAATTTGTTCTAATTATAAATATCAATTACGAGAAATCAATGTGTCTGATTTCAGTGAATATGGATAGATTGATAAATAATCAAAACAAAATTTGAAACTTAAATAATAATTATCCAAATTAATATGGTTAGTTAAAATATGTAATTATTGAGTTAATTTATGTGGAAAATTATTATTAAAGATTTGATAAATATTGAAAATTAAATTGGATATAATTTGACTGCCAAAAGTTAATGTGGTCAATGGAGGGACCGCCTATGATTATATTTAAGTTTTGGAGATCAAATGATTCTTACCTAGTAATTAATAATATGAGAATGATTTTTAGTAGCTAAAATTGAATATTTATGAGATATGATTGAATATGATGCAGAAAACACAAATTGAAAGATAAAGGAGTAATTTGGTAATTTTTGAAGCGAGCTCCAACTTAAATTGATTTTATTAACTTGGAGTGAGTAATATTTTAGAATTAAAAAAATTTATTATAAATGATAATTTTGGAATGATATCATTTATGCAAGTAACCTATGTCGATTAAAGTATAAAAGTTAAGATACATAGAGGTATCCAAACATCTTAGGATGGAATATCATGGGAGATCATTATTAAAAAAGTTAATTTAAGTTAAAATATTAATGAAAGAAAAGTATTATTTTTCGGTGCTATGATTTGAACGTTATAGTAAAATATGGTATAAGAATGGATTCAAGATCTACAAAAGATAGGAAGAGCTCTTTTCTTTTCTTTCCGATTTTGTGTTGTACTATACGGTTACGAGCATGGATGTTCTGGATGCCTTTTTTTAAAATTTTTAGTTAATGAATATTATTGGTTGTGATGATTTATTATGATGCCGAGTTTGACTTTTTAGTCATCTTAGCATTATGCATTATGGCATTGGCATGTTGGTACTGACATATTCATGAGCTATGGCAATAGATGTGGATTTATGAAGTGCTGTTGGACCATCGATGATGATCATTGGCATATCTTGATCAGGGATCAAGATGTGATAGCCTGGGTGACATATCTCAGGTCTACTTGTCTGATTGGTGGGCTACAGACCTGATTTTTCTAGCCCTTGTGAGTTAGTGTGAAACTCGTAATCCTAAAATAGTATATGTAAACCTAGGATTGTAAACCCGTACTAATTTTTATAATAAATAAAAATTTATGAAATATGTTATATTGATAAATGTGTATTAGAGGTTAAAATAATGCAATTAAGAATGTGATGCACATGAATAGTGCACGTGAATAGTAAACGTGCAAAGTAATTGTGAATTAAGACATGTGATTAAGAGTTAATCACTTGATTAACCTAATCACAAAAAGTCAAAAAGGAGAATTAATCACTACAAGACAAAATATCAACTCTTTTGGATATTCTAATCCAAATTTGGATTTTTGTGGAAAAATAGAAAAAAATTCATAAATTGCAATCCGGGCGTCGGAATTCGATGAAATTTTTTATGGATGGTTAAAAATACATGATAAACATATTGGATGGTTTAAGATGTGATGAAAATCACTAATTAATGGCCAAGATGAAGTGGAAAATAGATGTTCAAAAAGTAACTTAACTTTTAATTAATTCCACTTTTGACTTTTTAAATACAATAAATAATTAAAAAATAAAAAATTAATTAAAAGGCAGCTGATGCAGGGGCTGGAGCAGGCTAGGGTGGCTGGAGGTTTGACTATGATCAATGGTCCATGATCATCATCATCTTTAATCAACGGCTAGGATTTATTTAGCCTAAATTAAATAATTTTAAAAATTAAAAAAATAGGTTAAAAATAGGGCTGCAATAGGGTTGCTGGAGCAGGCCTAGGGTTTTCAGCACATGGCTCAAAGCATTTTTCAAAATTAAAAAGAAATACCAATTTATAATTAAATACCTTAAAACTAGGGGGTAAATTCTAAATTCCTGAAAAGTTCAACCCTATAAATAGGGTAGCAGGGGGAGAACGTCCAAGGCATCCAAAACCACTCCATTTGAGCATTTTTCACCTCCTACCACGTTTTAGCCTTGAAGAATAGAAGGTTGGAGAGAGAAAGTGTGAGAAAAATAGGCGTATCTCCACTTCGAGTAAGTGATTTCTACCCAAATTTTTTTTAGATTTTAAGTAGGGTAAAAACATTCTTAGATAATTTCTAATCATGAGAAAATAAGTATAGCTATAATGCTTAATTGTAATTATGCCAAAACATCAAAAATTTAGAGCAAAGATGGAGCATTCGGGAAGATAGCATATGATATGTGAAAATAATGCTCCAAAATCGATAAATGATGATTTGGGATGTATGATTATGATAAATATAATGTTGAAATGATGATATATTAATTTCATGATTTTTAGAATTAAGGATTATGCTTAAGTGAATTTATATTGATTTTTAGTATATGGAGAAAATGATTTTTTTGGCCAAGTAAATGATGATAAAATCAAAATGGATGAAATTTTCTATGATATACTAGGCATAAGGTATGTCATGATATTTTTTATTTTTTGAAAAAATGTCAATTTTTGGAACCCATGAACAGTAACCACGTCTCTGTGAACAGTAACCACGGATGAACAGTGATATGCTACAGTAAACAGCGTATTTTTGGAGAAAATTTTAGATTTATTTTTATATTTTATGAGGATAAATGGATTGAATTTTTTAAGGATTTATGGATAAAAATCCATATAAGAAAATGATGATCACGTATTTTTAAGGATAACCTCTATAAAAAAAATTATGGTAGAAAATAAGGCCATAAATAAATATAAAATATGCTTGATAAAGTATGTATATCCTTTTCACTTGTATAGGAAAAGGAAAGGAAATGATAAAGGAGTCGGATTAAAGCAAAGCAAAGGTAAGGAAGCAAACATTTTTGAAAATGATTTTTATATGTTTTTTATTGCAACCATGAAATATGTTGGAATTGCTTTATTATAAGCAAATCCATATGGAAGTAAGGAGAAATGTTAAGTTATGTGGAAACTGCTTTATCATAAGCAAATACTTATCAAAATAAGGAAAAATGTAGAAATGGTTACATTATAATGGAAAAAGAAAATTCTGATTTCAAAATAATATTTGGTTTTATCAAATGAATTTAAAATGATTTGTTAAAATATTTTGAAGCGGATTTAAGGAAGGCCAACCGATAATCGATTTAAATGAAGATTTTTTAAGGTAATGACCAAAGGATCATACAAGCTTACCTTCATATAAAAGTAACTCATGTGTCATGTGGACAAGGAATATGATACCATATAAAAAAAATGAAATTAATTATGCATTGGTATATCCTTTGTTCATGAAAAACCCAAAAATGGGAAGAAAAGCATTTGCAAAATCTTTTGTCTTTAGATATTAAAATGTTTTTGAAATTATTTTACCGCTCAAAATTTATTTAGCAAAATTTTGAAATTACTATTTCTCAAATATTTCCTTCAAATATTTTAAATGATTTAGAAATGTGTTATTTAAATGTTTTCAAAATTATTTAAGGTTGGTCATCCTTACAAAATATTTTATTAACTTGTTAACTTGGGCTATGCCAAGTTTTCAAGTTAGAAAAGGAAATACAGGCCGAGGTCTGTACTATTTTGAAATGACATGCTAGCATCAAGTTTTAAAAAGAAAAAGTCACAGACTAGGGTCTGTGGAATTTTATAAAAAGCATGCTAGCATATGAATATGGAGAAAGAAATGTGCACATGAGCTATGTACTAGGTCTACTGTAGAGGATATGCAGATCGAACGCAGTTGCAAGATGGGCCCCCTCTACATAGGCCAAGTCGCTTCAAAAGGCGAAATGCCGGCGGCGCCCTCCCTGAAATAGGAGAAGAATACGGATAACTGCTTAGCTCGCGAGTTATCAAATGAAATGGTTTCTCTCCTAAGTAGGAAAGGGTGATCACTTGGTAAGTGTCACCTACCAGACGGACAGAAACATCATGTATGTTGCATATGCTTGTTTTGAAAAGGTTTTATGAAAAATGTTTTAAGGACATGAGAATGTCCTTGGAAAAAGTAAATTTTATGAAAACGTTTTTATGATTATGAAAAAGAGGTCTATATGTTAAGTTTGCAAGCATATGTTTTATGAAAGATTTTATGAAAAGGTTTCCACTGGTTGATAGTAGATCACTTGATAAGTGTCTACTATTGAACGGGAGAAATGCATTTAAATGAAAAAACGCTTGCTTACTGAGTTTCGACTCACGTTTTGCTTTTCAAACCATAGACAGGTACAGCACTGGTCAAGAAGAAAAGGAAAAAGAAGGTATGAAGAAAATTTTATGATATGTTGATCCATATATGGTATGACATGAACATATGATAAGGAGTTTTCAAATTATGTATAAAATGTTTAGGTTAAAATAACCTGTATTGTACAAAAACAAGTATGAATGTTATCAATGATAATTGAGATTTGATGATAAGTATGTGTCTTTATGTGATGAAAGAAAAAGAAGAAAAAAAAATTTTACCCGCCGCGTGATCAGGGCAACAATCCTGATTCACACTTACCAATCGACAAGATCTTGGAGTAAGGACAAATGTGACTCCTCGGTTCGGGGCGCCACAGTTAGTTAATGTTTATCTTGTGATTTCGTTAATATTTATTATGACCCAGTCTGTGGGACTAGTGGTCCTCAACATGATGACTAAGGCCAGAGTCGTTTAAGTAATATGGTGCGATGTAGCTGCAATTGTATTTTGAGCATGGTAGGGTATCAGTTACACCTCCGGTTTGAATAAAGGTATTTCCCGATTTACCCGTATTGTGCAAGGTTAGGCACTTGTATTGGGATGCAGTGATGGCAACCTATGTTGTGCAGTTGGTTGAATTATCGACAAAGTACTGAAACTCCCTACTAGATTTGAGACCTTATTGGATGGATTGGAGAAATGACATTCGTATAGTGCATTGATGTATGCTTTGGAATTAACATATATTGCATACGGATTTAAATTTGATTTGGATTTATGATTTAATTTATATTTTTTCAACTCTTATGCATATTATTTACTCAAGTTTTGTCAGTTTACATTTATATGCTTTATTTATTGAGTTTTCTTGGACTCATAATATTTTGTTAACTTTTTTTAGATAATAGGTATGAGGGTGAAAACCAACATCGGGTTGGTGTACTAGATAAGACTAAGACTTGATGAATCGAGATCTAGAGTTATCTATTTTTTTGTTTATAAAGAGTGATTAGTGGATATGTGAAGTGTGTAATTCATAAATCTAATCGTTCAAATCTAATTTAATTTGAATTTAGTGAAATATTTGGTTTATGATAACCTAATGAATTTTGTTATTGCACTTATGTATGTTCTCCCATTATCATCAATCCTGTACTTTTGTAATAACTATTGACTTTATCAATGAGGCATTACATTAAATTATGATTAACTTATTAATATAAAAAATGAGATCCTATTAGATGCCATTAGATTTAGTTAAGTATCGTTAGACCTGGTTAAATATTGTTAGATCCAGTTAAATGTTGTTAGATTTAGATGTATTTTACTAAATCCTATTATCCAAGTTTTAATTGTCATAATTAAGGTATAAATGACCTTACAAGCTGCTTAAGATCATAATACAAGTATTAGATTAGGATTAACTCACTAATACCAAAAGTTTGATCTGGTTAGATGGTGTTATATTTGGTAAGATATTGTTAGATCTGATTAGATGTCATTAAATTTAGTTTTAATTTTATAATTAAGGTATAAATGACCCCACAAGGAGTCTTGGATCATATTATAGGTGTTAAATTTGGATTAACTTATTAATATAAAAAATTATACCTAGTTAAATGCAATAAGATCTCATTAATTGCTTTTAGATCTGAGTATATGTCATTAAACGATGTTAGTAGCGTTAAATGTTATTAAATTTAGATGATTTCATTAAATCTTATTATCTGAGTTTTAGTTTCTACAATTAAAGTATAAATAATCTTATAATGGCCTAGGATCATATTATAGGTGCTAAATTATGATTAACTTATTAACATTAAAATTTATATCCGGTTAAATGCTATCAGATCCGATTAGATTATATTATATTTGAAAAAACTAATAATAAATTTTCAAAAATTAAAAAATAAATATTGAAATTTTATCCTTTAGAGTACCTTATTTATATAAACTTTAAATAATATAATATAATTTCTTATATAAAATATATTTTTGAATTTTACTAATTAGAATAAAATCTTATTAAAAATAATATTTTCGAAACAAATATTTTTTAAAAAATATCAAATAATGAAAAAATATGTGCACATATGTTTTAGTGGTTGATCCATTAAATAAATGAAATAGATTGAGATTTTATATACATATAATTCAAATTTTATCAAAAAATATACTTACAATTTCAAATATATGTGCTCATGCTATAAAATTGCAACAATATCCCTACTTTCTTTTTTTCTCATGGGAATTGTGGCGCCCCAAACCGAGACGTCATTTCCTTACCTCAAGACCTTATTGATTAGTAAATGTGAATCAGGATTGTTGCCCTAATCACGCAGCGGGTTCTTAATTGGAGCTCGTCTAAATTTATTTTTCCCAATTCATTCCTTTTACTTATCATCATTCATTTCATTCCTCACTACATCTTTCACAAGAACCATTACACTTGTAATAAAATTTCATAATTCTTTCATAGTATTCATCATGCTTTTCTACAATAACATTTACATTTTATACGTACATCCATACAAGCATTGGATCACATATAAGTTCACACATACCTCAAAATACCTTGGATCTCTAACTAGGCAATCACATTCCATTCCTTATAGCCCACATGGCTACCATCACGTGCCTTTCCTTTATTGCTTAAATTTGCATCCTTTTGAGTTTCCTGGTACTTGTATAAGGTTTGGAAAAACAAAATGTGAGTGACAACTTAGTAAGCAAACATTTTGTCATTAGGGCAAGACTTCCTTGAAAATCTTTTTCATAAACATCTTGAACACCTTTTTCTTGAGGATATTTATATGTCCCAAAACATTATCATGAAATTTTTTGTTTATGAGGACAATTCTATGTCCTTAAACATTTTCATAAAATATTCATGCTTAAAATCACTTACAAGCCACGTCTGAGCTTGTTAAAGCAAAACTTACATATATTTACCCTTTATAATTAATTCCTTTTTATCTGGAGTGAACATTTCCAATATTCAAAGACCTTTACATAAAACCATCTTTTGTCAATGGACGTTTTATGTCCAAAATATTTTTCTCATAAATCCTTTGGCAAAGAAGGACATTCTCATGTCCTAAAACATCATTTACATAAGCCTTCTCGGCAGAGGACATTTTTACACCTAAAAATATTTTTCATCATAAAATCCTTTAGCCAAGAGACATTTAATGTCTCAAAATATTTTTTACATAGCTTCCTTTGGCAATGGACATTCATATTTTCTAAAACATCTTTCATTAAAACACTTTGGCATTGGACATTCTCATGTCCATAAACACTTTTCATTTAGGCTCTTTAATAATGGACATTCTTATGTCTAAAAATAATTTTGACATAAATCCTTTTCATAATCCCCGTCTTGGGGCTTGTTATAACAAACAAGGCATATAAGATACATAAAACATTTCCATAAATGCATTTGCATAAAAATATCTCCTTTCATTCCTGTTATTTATGCTTTTGTGTAAAACACCCTATTTCTAGGGTAATCATTTCATAAATATTCCTTTAGGATAACTTTCATAAAAACATACTTTCATGTCCCAATCTTTGAGCTTTTCAAAAGCAAAACATAAGCAAATGCATTTCTCTCCATCCAGTAGTGACACTTAGCAACTGATCATGCTACATTTTGGAAGAGAATCCTTAACAGCATGCTAGCCAGGTGGCTGTTCATTTATCCTGCTCCCATCTCAGGGAGGGCACCGGTGGCACTTCTGTCATCCCTTAACGACTTGGCCATATATAGAGTGGGCCTCGGTCTGTTGGAAATATGTGAAAAATAAGCTAAATCTATGTTTTGATGATTAACAAAATCAATTTGAGTAAGTCTTGACTACTAACATGTCTATGGAAATGTCTAAGGCATATACGTTTGAAGAAAACAGAGCATGAAAGGCCAAGTCGTTCCCCAATTCAACTCCAACATCGACTTCAGACGGAAAAATTTGTCCAGAGTTGAAAATGGGAGAAGAACAGGTGAAGTCGCAGGCCAAGTCGACTCCACTTGCGACTTGGGAAGCCAAGTCGCAAACGAAGTCGACTCCAGTATCGACTTCAGACGACAAAATCACTCCAGAGTTGATTTTGGGCAGAAAAATACCGAAGTCGCAGATGAAGTCGACTCCGGTTTGCAACTTGGGTGAAGTCGCAGACAAAGTCGACTCCAACATCGACTTGAGGTATTCAAAGTTCAAGGCTCGGTTTTCAAGCTCATCTCAAGATCAACTGGAGTTTTCTCAAGACCAAATCAAGGGTACAAGATCATTATCAAACTGAGTTTCTCAAGTCCAAGACACAGCTTCAAACATATTAGATGAAGAAACTCAAGTCATGATGACTTGCATCGAAAGCAAGAAGGGTGAATCATAGGCAAGTTCTTCAAGATTCATATGTGAAACCATTCCAGAAAGAAAATGATCAAAAGTAAGAAACCAAGCAAGCTAAAAAGGAGACAATGATTTAAAAAGAAATTAAGGAACAAAGCATTTTACGATTTCAAGTTCATCAAGCCACTTGAGGAAGTGAAGTCGCAAGCCAAGTCGACTCTAGACTGCGACTTGGGTGAAGTCGCAAAGCAAAGTCGACTTCATGATCGACTTCAAGTGGTCAAAACCTTCCAGCGTTGAAATTGAAGTCGCACCCGAAGTCGACTCCATCTGTGACTTGGGCGAAGTCGCACCCGAAGTCGACTCCACCTGCGACTTGGGTCACAACGGTCGGATATAATTCGAACGTTAGAGCATTAAATGCGCGTCACCTACCCTCAAACGTTCGGATTCCCTCCACAATTATAAAAGGCATTCATTGTGAACGAGGAAAGTAGCTGAAAAACATTAAGTGTGCTTAACTCCCATCTTCAAGAACATTAAAGAGATCAAGCCAATCAAAAGAAGAAGAACTTCGCTTCAAACTGCAAGAGCTCAACTTCTGAATCTTCAAAGCCAACACTACGAGTTCTTCTCTGCGCCAAACTGCTTCTACACAACTGTAAAGTGTAGATTCTTTTATTATTTCACTTGTTTGTATTAAACTTGATTTAGTTTGAGGAACTAAGATCAAGTGGAAGCAGAGTAGTGTGTGATTGGAGTGGAACTCATCACTTACTTGTGCTGTGATTTGCTTATGCCCCCTAGAGCTGGAATCTAGAAGAGAGCAGTGGCTCTAATTGTATTGGAAGAATACAATAGTGGAACTCAAGTCACAAGGAGTGTGAGCTTGGAAGAGTGGAGTAGGGAGGTTGCCCGAACCACTATAAAAATCTTGTCTGCTTGATTTATATTTCTGCTCTCTACATCACATTGCTTTCCATTTCGTTTGTTCATTCAAGGAGAATTAAACTTGCAAAGGGTTAAGTTTTTTTTTAAGTTACCAAAGAAATTTTTTAAGAACCCAATTCACCCCTCCCCTCTTGGGTTTTGTCATAAACACGGGACCAACAAGTGGTATCAAAGCAGGTCTTTTAGCTTACCAAAGAGATCTTATTGACATGGCATCCCAAACTACTTCTATTCCCACATTTGCCGAAGGCCAATCATTTACTAGGCCACCACTGTTTGATGGGAACAATTTCGGCTATTGGAAGCTTCGTATGAAGCAACTCATTATGGCTACCGACATGAATTCTTAGATTGCAATCCAAGATGGTGTAACCTTGCCTATCGATGAAAGAGCTTCCAAATGGACCGATGAGGAAGTAAAAATTGTGAAAAGCAATGCCAAAGCCACGAATTCACTGTTTTGTGCTCTAACGGCATCGGAATATGATAGAGTATCCTCTTGTTTAACCGCCAAAGAGATATGAGATACATTAACCTCCATCTATGAAGGAACTTCTCAAGTCCAAGGGACGAGAAGAAACATTTTGATTGGAGAATTAGAAAATTTTAGAATGTTAGAAACAGAAAATATTTCTAAAATGTTTGCTAGATTCTCAAAAATTACTAATGCTTTGAAAGGTCTTAGAAAGGCTATATCTGAATCTGAACAGGTTATGAAGATTTTAAGGGCTCTACCGGAATCCTGGACTCCAAAGATTACTGCGATAGAAGAAGCTAAGGACCTCAACACATTGAAGCTAGAAGACCTAATTAGCTCATTAATGTCACATGAGCTAATTAACAAAAGAAATGAAGATAATCACAAAGGAAAAAGAGCAATTGCCTTAAAATCCGCACAAGAATCAGACGATACTTCATCTTCACAAAATGACGATGAGATTGCCCTACTCACAAAACGATTCAGAAAATTTGTGAGGAAAGGCAGAAATTTCTGAAATTTTAAAGAAAGAAGCTCCAAAGAGAAAAACAAAGAAACAACAAAATGTTACCGATGCGGCAGTTCGGGACACATGCAAGCCCAATGTCCAACACCCGAAGAAAACAAGGCAAAGGAACAAAGAAAAGAACAAGGCGACATCAAAAGATTTCAAAGAAACAAAGGAAGATGCATGTACGTAAATGAAGAAGAATCTACAACAAATAGCTCCTCAAGTGAAGAATGCGAAGCGGACTGTGCAAGAATCTGTTGCATAGCAAACACCGACATATGCTTTGCAGCCACGAAAACCTTGGAGGATCAAGCCACTTCAACGGACTGCACTAGTAGTCAAGAGGTAACCTCCAAACAGAAATCCTTTTCAAATTTCTCTACAAATGAATATCTTAAATGTACTGAATTAGAGGAACTCCAACAAGCTTATGATTCACTATATGAAGAAATAGAGAAATTAGGAAACAAATTTACAATTAAGAAAAGACAATGTGATACAGTAATAATTATAAATGGTAAACTTGCTGAAAAATTAGACAAGTTAAAAAATGAAAAGAATACCTTAGAAAATGAGTTAGAAAAACTTAAAAACAAGAATAAATCATTAAATGAATCCCTTGCCAAGTTCTCTAATCCAGGAGAATGTGAAAATGTTCTTAAAAATGACAACTCAAATAAAGGACTTGGATACAATACATTTGAACAATCAAAGTATAATATTCCAAGAAATAATATCAAACCCATTTATACTAAACCAAAGATAAAACAAGTAATTTGGACCAAAAGACCAACAAATGAACAAATTACCAAATGGCTCCCTATTTCTAGACTTTCGAGAGCTTGTAATTTTTGTAACAAGCTTGGACATAAGATCTATCAATGTAAACTAAGAAAACTGCAAAACCTAGGTGCTAAATTGGTTTGGATGCCAAAATGCATTGGTTATGTGGGATCAAAGATGGATCAACTCAAACTTCAAAGGTTAACTAACCCAAACAGACCCATAAAATGGGTACCAAAAGGATGAGTTCTACTCAACTCAATTTTTGCAGGTTTGTCTTAAAGCTAAGGCCAATAATGTATGGTTTATGGATAGCGGCTGCTCAAGACATATGACAGGAGAAAAAGGATTATTTCATAAGATCAACTCATGTGATGAAGGAACAGTAGCTTTTGGAAATAACAAAAAAGGTAAAATAAAATGTAAAGGAAACGTCTATGGCATTTCAAATGCATGTATTAAAAATGTTCTATTTGTTGAAGGACTCAAACACAATCTAATGAGTATTAGTCAATTGTGTGATAAAGGATATAAAGTTGTATTTGAATCCTCTATATGCAACGTTATTGATAATGACGAGTGCATAATGTTTAGTGGCAAAAGACATGGAAATGTATATTTGGTTTGCCTTAATGACTTAGAAGGAAAATGTCTAATAGCCATAGAAAATGATCCATGGAAATGGCATGTAAGGCTTGGACATATAAATATGTCAAATATCAAAACCTTATGGAAAAAGAATTTGGTACAAGGCTTACCAAAACTCAAATATGACAAAGATAAGATTTGTAATGCCTGCCAACTATCTAAACAACCGAAAATGCCATTTTCCACCAAACAGAAAATCTAAACAACTAGACCACTTGAATTACTATATATGGATCTTTATGGGCCATTAGACATTTTAACTCTTAGTGGGAAAAAGTATATATATGTAATTGTGGATGACTTTTCTAGATTTACTTGGATCATACTCTTAGCTAGCAAAGATGAAGCATTTTCAATGTTTGTCTCGTTTTCAAATTTGGTGCAAAATGAAAAACAAAGTTCAATTATCTCCATTAGAAGTGACCATGGTGGTGAATTTGAAAATAGCCGATTCATAGAATTTTGCAATGAGAAGGGAATTCATCATACATTCTCTGCACCAAGAACTCCTCAACAAAATGGAGTTGTTGAAAGGAAAAACCGGATAATACAAGAAATGGCTAGAACTATGCTAAATGAGAGTAAACTATCCAAGAGATTTTGGGGTGAAGCTGTAAGTACAGTCTGTCATGTATTAAACCGAGTTACCATTAGAGCTATATTAAAAAAGACCCCATATGAACTTTGGAAGGGCAGAAAATCAAACATATCATATTTCCATACCTTTGGATGTATTTGCTATGTGCTAAATAATGGAAAAATAAATTTGGGAAAATTAGATGCCAAAAGCGATGAAGCTATTTTCTTGGGTTATTCATCAAATAGCAAAGCATATAAAATTTTCAACAAAAGACATCAAACTATAAAAGAGTCAATACATGTTGTCTTTGATGAATTTAACCAAACTCCGAGAAAGGAGGATGAATTAAGTGATGCAGATGAAACAAAAAGAAAAGAACAACCAAAGAAAGTCGAGCTCAAGCCAGAAAAGTTGATGGAGGAAGAGGTAAGTGAAGGTAATAATTCTTACAAACCTTTAACTGATTTAAAGTTCAAAAGTGCCCATCCAATTGAGCAAGTCATTGGAAATGTGTATGAAGGAGTAAAAACTAGAAGATTAAAACAAAACATTTGTGGACAATATGCTTTCGTATCAAAGATCGAACCAACTACCATTGAACAAGCTCTCAATAATGAAAACTGGGTCATTGCAATGCAAGAAGAGCTAAACCAATTCGAAAGGAATAATGTATGACATTTAGTTCCTAGACCAAATGGTCATACAATTATTGGTACCAAATGGGTGTTTAGGAACAAATTAGACGAAAGCGGACTTGTAATTAGGAATAAGGCCAGATTAGTAGCCAAAGGGTGTTCCTAAGAAGAAGGAATTGACTTTGAAGAATCATATGCACCCGTGGCTAGATTAGAAGTCATACATATTTTACTAGCATTTGCTTCTCATATGAATTTCAAATTGTTTCAAATGGATGTGAAAAGCGCATTTCTGAACGGATATTTGAATGAAGAAGTATATGTTGAACAACCACCAGGATTTGAGGAAAAGGATCAATCAAAATATGTTTATAAATTGACCAAAGCATTATATGGACTAAAACAAGCTCCAAGAGGTTGGAATGAAAGGTTAAACAGATTTTTGATCGATCATGAGTTTCAAAGAGGGAAAGTTGATACTACTTTGTTCATTAAATATAAAAGTAAAAATATTTTAATTGTACAAATCTATGTAGATGATATAATATTTGGAGCTATTGATGAAACTTTATGCCAAGAATTTTCTAAGATCATGCAGAGCGAATTTGAAATGAGCATGATGGGAGAATTAAATTTCTTTCTTGGACTACAAATCAAGCAGCAAACGGAAGGGATATTCTTAAATTTGTCCAAATATATCAAAGAAATGCTCAAGAAATTTGGAATGCAAAATGGTAAAGGAGCAAATACACCAATGAGTTCTACGATCAAGATCGACACAGACGAAAACGGTAAATGTATCGATTAAAAGCTCTATAGAAGCATGATAAGATCATTATTATATTTAACTGCTTCTAGACCAGACATTTTTTTTAGTGTCTGCCTGTGTTCAAGATTTCAAGCATGTCCTAAAGAATCACATCTATTGGCTGTAAAGAGAATTTTTAAATATTTAATAAATACTACTAATCTTGGACTTTGGTATCCAAAGGGGTCAATGTTTGATTTAATTGGCTATTCGGATGCGGATTTTGCTAGTTACAAAGTAGATAGAAAAAGTACTAGTGGAACCTGTCAATTTCTTGGAAATATATTGGTTTCATGGCACTCAAGGAAACAAAACAGTGTTGCCCTATCTACTGCGGAAGCCGAATATATAGCCGCCGGAAGCTGTTGTGCCCAACTACTTTGGGTGAAACAATAATTGAAAGATTATGGCATTGATTATTTCAATATTCCTATTAGATGTGATAATACAAGTGCTATATATTTGACTAAGAATCCTGTATTGCATTCAAGAACCAAGCATATAGATGTAAGACATCACTTTATTAGAGAACGTGTTGAGAATCATGATATTTGTTTAGAATATGTGAAAACTGAAAATCAAATTGCTGATATCTTTACCAAACCACTAGCAAAGGAATCATTTTATAAAATTAGAAATGATATGAGGATGATAGAATTAAACTACGAAGAATTACACAAGAAAATCTGATCTAAACGAAGCCAAGTCGATGAGTGAGGGTGAGCTATTTCATTAATGAAGGTCAACGGTTATAGAATAAGGATCGTGTTGTGGTAGCGGTGGGGGAGGAGGGATGATAAAAAATCAATCTTGTTCATCTACCCCATAATGATCAGGAGGACTGTATGTATTGGCAACACAAATTGAACGACAATTATTCTGTTAATTCAGCCTACAAGACTTTATGTCGTGCAGTGGATGATCTTTCCAATTCTCGCATTTTCAATGCTATCTGGAGGACTAAGTTGCCTAGCAAAAGTGCTCATTTTTAGGTAGAGGCTGTTCAAGGATGTCCTCCCAACCATGCATAATCTGTTGCATAGGGGCATCATGGTAGATGTTTTTTGTCTTTTTTGCAAGAAGGAGATCAAGGACGCCAACCATCTTTTCTCGGGGTGCTCACACACTAGGGGCTGTTGGAAATATGTGAAAAATAAGTTAAATCTATGTTTTGATGATTAACAAAATCAATTTGAGTAAGTATTGGCTATTAACATGTCTATGGAAATATTTAAGGCATATACATTTGAAGAAAATAGAGCATGAAAGGCCAAGTCGTTCCCCAAGTCGACTCCAACATCAACTTCAAAATAGTAAAATCATTTCAGAGTTGAAAATGAGAGAAGAGCAAGTGAAGTCGCAGGCCAAGTCGACTCCACTTGCGACTTGAGAAGCCAAGTCACAAACGAAGTCGACTCCAGCATCGACTTCAGACGGCCAAAACTGTCCAGAGTTGAAAATGGAAGAAGAGCAAGTGAAGTCGCAGGCCAAGTCGACTCCACTTGCGACTTGGGAAGCCAAGTCGCAAACGAAGTCGACTCCGACATCGACTTCAGATGACAAAATCAGTCCAGAGTTGATTTTGAGGTAGAAAATACTGAAGTCGCAGACGAAGTCGACTCCGGTTTGCGACTTCGGTGAAGTCGCAGACGAAGTCGACACCAACATCGACTTGAGGTATTCAAAGTTCAAGGCTCGGTTTTCAAGTTCATTTCAAGATTAACTTGAGTTTTCTCAAGACCAAATCAAAGGCGCAAGCTCATTATCAACTTAAGTCCAAGACAAAGCTTCAAGCATATTTCAAGATGAAGTTCAAAATATGAAGACCAATATCAAAGGAAAGCAAGGTGTATGAATCAAAAGAAAAAATATCCATACAAGCATATCAAGTCTCACAAGGTCTATAGAGTATTATTGAAGGAAAGAAACTAAGCAAGCTAAAGGAATTCAAACAAAGAACAAGCTATTTTCAGTACAAGAACTGGTCAAGTCGCAACCCAAGTCGACTCCAAGATCGACTTGAGTTCAAGTCGGAAACCAAGTCGACCCAGACTCAGACTTGAAAATGTAGAAGTGAAGTCGCACACGAAGTCGACTCCACTTGCGACTTGGGAAGCCAAGTCGCAGACGAAGTCGACTCCACCTGCGACTTGGGGAAGTAACGATCGAATTTTTGAACGTTGGAACATTTATTGCGCGCCAACCACTTCCATAACGTTCAAATCTTCCCCATTCTATAAATAGACACTCAAGCAAACGAAAATATATACACTACATTGTCTAAGGAGAGAAAAGAAGTGCAAACAAGAGCTTTGATTTGCTTCTCTCCAAATTTGAGTGATCTAAACATATTCAAAGGAAGAAAGAGCGTCAAGTTGCAAGTAGCCTCAACGACATTCATTCGGTTGCTTCTTCAAGTTCTTCCTCAAGCTTAAAATTGCCTACACAACTTTGTAAAGTGTAGATTCTCCTTATTTTCATTATTTCTTGTTATTGGTCTTGGTTTGGGATTGTTGTAACAAATCAAGACATTGCAAGTAGAGTTGTGATTGGAGTTGAACTCATCACCTACTTGTATCAAGTGTATAAGCCCCCTAGAGCTAGAATCTAGAAGAGAGCATAAGCTCTGATTGTGTATGCCCCCTAGAGCTAGAATCTAGAAGAGATCGGAGACTCTAAGTGTATTCACGGAATACATAGTGGAACCCAAGTCACAACGGTGTGTGAGCTTGGAAGAGTGGAGTAGGGAGAGGTTGCCCGAACCACTATAAAACCTTGTCTACTATTTTACTTGCTTTTCTTATTTCATTGCTCTCTATTTGTTTAAATCAAGGGGATTAATCTTTCAAGGGGTTAAGTTTTAATTTACCGAAGAATTTTATAAGAACCCAATTCACCCCTCCCCTCTTGGGTTTTGCCATTAACTCGGGACCAACAGGGGCATCTATAAAAAAGCAGCAAGGACGTCCACACCATGGGTCACGGTTCAAGATATTTTGAGAATCCTAGTTCTGAAACATGGATCTAATGATCTAGCTTTATTCATTTTGTACTGCTGACGGGTGTGGCATATGCGAAATATGCTCAAGGAGGAAGGCGTTCAACCAGTTTTCTCCAATATCATGGGTTGGTGCAGGAATTTCCTTGATCAACAGAAGAGGGCAAAGCTCCTCATCCTAGATGGTATTTTGGACAGGCTACTGGAGGTTAGATGGACCAAGCCACCCGCAGGGGCCTTCAAGATTAATGTCGATGCTCGTAAACATGGTGATCACCAGACCATTGGCTTTGTAGATGTTATCCATGATTCAAGGGGTTTCTTCATCACAACCAAGGTATGGAGGAGGAAAGGTACTTTGGAACCGCTCATTATGGAAGTAATAACGTTTCTTCTCGAAGTCAAATGGGCACTTCAACTAAAGCTGTATCAGGTTCTCTTTGAAACAGATTCTCTTCTTCTATACAACTATCTGATAAAGGACAATCACATTCTCTCACTAGTTGGGTTTATAGTTGAGGAGATCAAATCCCTCTTATCATCCACAACTCACATTTCGGTCCACCATGTGTTGAGGAAGGGTAATGTCATCGCTCACTCTTTGGTAGATTTTGTATCTATTTCTTTTGTGGATCATTTGGTCTGGTGGGGTAACCCCCCAACCCATTCTTGGGAAAATTTGTACAGATAATTTTTTGGCAATAAATTACACGAATCTCTTTATCCCTCCTTCCCCTAACATGGTTAGGGAGTTGGGATAGAGTATTTCCATTCATCAAAAAAAAATAATTGATTGCCAAGCAAGAGCTAATGAGGCAATAAATTTCATCATGTGTAACCTATGCATATCCCTTCAGTTTTTTGTCCAAACTTATGTATATATATAGTTGCCAATTTTTCAAAAAATTACAAATTAACCTTTAAAATTCCTATATAATTTATGCTCGACCTATGCGACCAAAGTACATCATATTGTTTATTAAAAGGCCTTGAAGTAGCGATTAGGTAATTTTGGAAATACTCAAAACAACCTAAATTTAAAAAGCAAGGGGGAAATAAAAAGAAAATAGATGATGCATCATGAACAACCATTAATAGGCACAACAAGAGAGAATTAATTTATCCACGTAATGATTCAATGCAGACGGCTTGACGATGTCCATGCACCCCTTTTTTATTTTTAAACTTTTTTCCCTAAGATTATAATATTTATGATACTTGTTTATTTATTTTTGGGCTTAGTTCTATGTAACCCTTTTCATTTTTAAAATCTTGATAGATGATAAAAAATTTACTTTATCTATTGTATTTAACATCATTTATATTATCATAAAGAACTTCTTATTTTATTTAGTATCATTGTATATGAGCTCCATCTATAAAAATATAAAATTAACATAATAAATAATTGGTCCCGGCTCAGTTCACCCATTTTTATTTTTTTGAAATTTTTTATACAAATTTTAATCTAAGTATATTTAACATGTATATTATTTTTACCATTTTTGGAAACTTTTAAATTTTTTGATTTTTTAAAATCAGTGATATTTTTGTAATTCAAAAATTATGGCAATGCCACTGATTTTAAAAAACTAAAAATATGTAACAGTCTCAAAAAATGGTAAAAATTGATAGATATGTTAAATATACCAAGATTAACAGTAGTATAAAAAAAATTCAAAAAATATATAATAAAATAGGTTTTTGCACCCGGGTGTGCTGGATCAAGACTCATAAATAATTTAATAACATTTAAATAGTATTTTCAACATGTGAACCTTTTTTTTAATTTACAATATCTAAATCATTTAAAATATCATCACTATATGAACAAATGAATGTACAAAGTATTACTTCTAAGACATATGTTAATGAGTCTAAATATTTTCCCTAATTTACACATAAATATATAAATCTTTGAGCAAATGTAGCACATGAAAATATTAGATTTAAATGAAACTTAGTCTCCTGTATAAACATGTGATGTTAATACAATATACAAATTGGATTTTAAATTAATTAAAATTCATAATTAATTATGAGCATATGTCGTCATTCTTGATTGGCAGTCACCATCTCATTAATCAGTTTTGCTTTTGAATCCTTTTCTATTCTACACAGTATTAATTTCCATGCATCTTACAAAATATTCGTTGACTGTCAACATCCTATTTTTAGAATTTTTAATTTCTGTTTACATTTCACATTCTTGATATGTTTCGTTGAACAGTACAATCTAATTAAATTCAATGTTTGAAAATATATAGATGGATATAGCATGAAAGAGAACGAAGAAAGAATGGATGTCATATCGAGAGAGATAGAGATGTGTCATTCGCTTATTTAGCAAGTCTTCACTGGATGACAAGGTAAGTCGTCCCAATGTCACTATTTTATTTATTAATTTCTATGGAAGATCTTTTCTCTCATGTCCATTTTCTATTCTATATATTGACCGGCACCGCCCTATTTACGAAGTCTCCAACAGATGACAGGGAAACGCTTCTCAATCTCAGCGTCTTATTTCTTAATTTCGGTAAATGACCTTTTGTGGCATCCATTTTTCAATAGTCTAGATATTTACTTCATGTAAAGTATACATTTTTGTTTCTCATTTAAATAAGTTTCATCTTACTTAGGAAAATCCTCATACATATAGACATACAGACACCAATTTTAACCCTAATTCCTATTATACCATGCATTTTTAATTTCAATTTCAAGTTCTTGGAAATGTTATTTTCCCCCGCAGTGGCATGGTTTCAGAAATGAGCTTGTTTCCATGCTTGCAGAATTTTCACAGCTGCCAAGACATGGGCCATTCGTGGAATAGTTAACGTGGTGCGAGTGAAGGCGCTGGTTATTCTTAAAGAAGTCCAACACATGGAGATTGAAATTGAATCTGATTTTCTTGTGCTTATAAACCTACTGAACTCAAATGGAGGTTCAACTTCATATGTTCCTGGAGCTGTCGGGAAAATAAAAATTATGGTTAAAAATTCAGAACTAGCTATGAACATATAACCCGGCATATCCATGTAAGATTCGAAATTCTACGGACATACAAGTTGTAACAAAATAAGAACTGTAACTTGGCCGTGACTCGGATTTCGGAATAATATGTCGTCATTCTTGATTGACGGTCACCATCTCATTAATCAGTTTTGCTTTTGAATCCTTTTCTATTCTACACAGTATTAATTTCAATGCATCTTACAAAATATTCGTTGACTGTCAACATCCTATCTTTAGAATTTTTAATTTCTGTTTACATTTCACATTCTTGATATGTTTCATTGAACAGTACAATCTAATTAAATTCAATGTTTGAAAATATATAGATGGATATAGCATGAAAGAGAACGTAGAAAAAATGGATGTCATATAGTGAGAGAGATAGAGATGTGTCATTCGCTTATTTAGCAAGTCTTCACTGGATGACAACGAAAGTCATCCCAATGTCACTATTTTATTTCTTAATTTCTGGGGAAGGTCTTTTCTCTTATGTCCATTTTCCATTCTATATATTGACCGGCACCGCCCCATTTACGAAGAAGTCTTCACCAGATGACAAGGATACGCTTCTCAATCTCAGCCTCTTATTTCTTAACTTCGGTGAATGACCTTTTATCGCATCCACCAAACGTGTTGTTCTATTCTTTAAACTTGTTGTTAGGGAAGGTAATAGGGTCGCCCATTATTTGGCTGAATTTGCAGTTTGATGTGGTCATGAAAATCTTTATAATGATCTCAAATATTTGGAGGAATAAATTGGCTTATGCCTTCTAGGCACTCAGTCAACCCTTCTTGGGATGTCTAAGGCTAAGAAGGTTGTGAGCTTATTATTTATTTTCAAAAAAAAAGAAAAAAACCCCTCAATTTATAAGGTTTCCAGGTACTATAATATTAACTTAATTGTAATGGTTGCATGTATTTAGCAAGAAAATGAAGCACAAATTACTGCTATTCTTTGTTAAAATCTAAACTTGTCTGTCTGAATAGAGTAGAATACGAGCCTATTTAATTAGTAACTTAGAGCTCATCTCAATCAAGTAAATCAAACAGGCCATGCCTATGAATTCTTTTTTTCTTTTCTTTTTTTTTTTTTTAAAAAAAATTGCATCCTATGAATCTTTAAGACGTCTCTAAATTGTGGGTGTGAGATGCAGGACTCATCAGAATACAATAAAAAATCTGTACTTTTGAAAATATACTACTTATATAGGTAAATGATTTATAAGCTTTGTGATATTCCCAATTTATACAGGATTGGTTGGAGTAACTTCCATAATTTACATGGTTTTATACTTCTTAAATTGCATAGCTTGTACAGGCATTTCATCAAACCGGTTTTAAGGACAGTAATTACGAAAATTTTGGATAAGAAATCAAGTTATATGTTAAGCACAATCTTGGACCTGTAGCGGGCATCATTAGGATTTCTTTCTCAAATATGATGGCTTTTGAGGGTGCATTGATCAGTTCAAAAGGATGCTAGAAGAAATAGCAAGGATTACATCTGAATATACGTTGCTTGATTTCAGTGCATTTATTTTGGTCCTTTCTCTACTGATATATTTGATTGTGTTACCCATTATTTTCCATGTACAAGTATGAGAACAACATAGAAGAGCTGTTGGTGAATTCATTTGGGAAAAAACACATAAAAAGAAGCTACTTGAGGAAAGTCGGATGGAGATTTCTAACTTTACTATGATAAAGTTACTTTATTTATGACATTTATTCTATGATATGAATATAAATTATATCTTAATTTAAACGTGGACTTATAAGTGGTCGTCATTTGTGGACAGGGCTATGGTTTACCAAACAGGCAAACACTTGTAGAGAGAGCCAAACATATCAAACCTACAATGGACATATTGCTAATCATTTGAATGAACAAGGCGTTTGGCAATACTTGTCTAAAAACATATATCTACTATTTGTATTGTATAGTAAGACAAGTCTCTAAATGATGATACATTTCTATGCAATTCATGTTGAGCATGTAAACACGGGAATTGTCTTTATGATTTGGTTATTAATATTATTATGTAATAGATGTATGCCTTTTAAAGGAAATTTTTGGTTCTTTCAACAGACGTCTGCAAATTATTTTTCTATTATTTGATATCATGTTACATTTAGCAACCAAAATGTTGTTGTAAAAGTAAATGGAAACCATAGAACAAGGAGGAAATCGTTGAATGCAAATGCAAATGCAAATGCAAATTATTAGCAACGAATTCATCCATTTTCTCATTGGTTGCAACAAAAAATTGGTTGAAAATGACTTTCACAGCCAGTCACTAGAGTAGACATCACTCCTTTTAATTACAATTTGCAACAAAAATATTTGACATGATTGTCTAGTAATTGCAACAAATTTTTAAATTGGTTGCTATTTACTTTTAGCCAGAAGCTTTGCGTAACAATCGTGCAACTAACTATTTTTGGTTGCTAATATGTATTAGCAATGAAAAGTGCTTCAAGGCAACTAGAAACCTCCATTCCTATTTAACATTTTTGTGTTAGTGATGGATTAACACTAATGGAAGCAACATGACTTCAATTTTGATGAAACTATATATTATAGATGCAATTTTCTAAAAAGCAGTGACATACTTGCAATTTTGATAAAACTATATAGGTATGGATGCAAAAATCCTTAAAGGAAATTTTAGTTTCATATAGTAACAAATAATAAAAAATTTATTTTCATAGTTATTATTTTTTATAATTAGGCAATTAAATTTTGATGTATTTAGGAAACATTATCACAAGTAAAGAAAATTTTCCTTGCTTATGAAATCATGAAAAAAGATTTTTTTCCTATATATGAAAACATTATCATAACAAGAACATTTTCCTTGTACGTACATTTTTCTTTTCTAATAAAGAATTTGGTGGCTAATAATGGTTGCCCGAATAGGATTTTCTAGATACTGAACAAATCTTGGTATGTGTGATATTTGAGAGTCCTTACCACACTTTTATTAGCACTTAAACACTTATGAAATAAAAAAATCACTCTCCTCTTTCTTTTTCCATGTTTTTTTGTATAGAGAGAGGTAGATGTTCCTTAGTAGTTACATGCACCATAAGTTATAATGCATTTTGCTTAAAATAGGCCCTATATGCATATAAATATATTAATAATTTATACAATCATTTATCCATACATAAATTATATCTTAGATAATTTACGTGTTGAAAAAATAACTTTAAAATTGGTATTTACATAAAATTATTTAATTACATTGATTTTGTACCATTTTTAGAGTGGCCCATACACATTTTCAATTAGGATGATAATTGTTATGCTAATAAAAGAAAAATTTTAAGTCCGATGGGTGAAGTAGATGCATATTTTATGATCATATGAGACCTATTTTGAGCAAAATTTATTGTAAGTTATGGCACATTTATATGCATTGGAATATTTTCCATATATATATATATGGAAATTATTCAAGCACAATTATACACCCTAAGATGGGCCCAACATGTATTAAAATTAACATTTACCCCACCCATTTATTTAGAATTATTTATTTTACTGGCATACTAATTTTCATCCAAATCTCATATGAGAATATGCTCCATCTTAAAATGCTATAAAATCAACATAATAAAATTGTTCGACATAAATATTAGTTTGAAAGTAGTATTTTCAATATCTAAATTATCTAAGTATGTTATTCATATGGATAAATAACTGTATAAAGTATTTTTAACATTTTAATATATGGAGGCCCATTTTGCAGTAGACTATAAGGAGGTGAAGTATCTTACGATGGACCTACTTCAAATTTTCTTTCATCTCACTTCTAAAATAGGACTAAGATTCACACTAGCTCATTTACAAATAAAAATTACAAAACGATAATTGCGACCCTAGAAGAAAGCCTAAGTGCATTTACAACGTAACTCATTGGGTTATATGAGGTATGGATGGGAGAATATGAATGGAAATCATTAATATATATCCAGGGTGTGTTTGGGAAGTTGTAAAACTTTTGATGAAAAGTTTTGTATATAAAAGTTGTCAAATCGATAGAAAATAATGTGATATTATAGGGGTAATGATAAGAAATAAAGAGAATAAATTTAAAATAAATAGGTTAGTTGTATTGGTAGTTGTGTAGAAATAATTGAAAAGTAGGGTTGTTGTATAGAAATATGTGTAAAAAATAATTAAAAAAGAGTAGTTATGGAAAGTGAAATGTTTTAAATTGAAAAGTTTTAATTTGACAATTTTTTAAATTGCCAAACAAACCCCCTGAATCCTAAAAAACGAATCATAATTGATGGTCAGTTGTTGCCAGTGTCATTCGTCATCAATTGATGGAGAATATGCCTGCATCTCTTGTACATACCAAACTAGTCGTACATTATTTTTTTATTTTTTTGTTTTTTATGAAAAGTCCTACACTACCTTGTTTCCATATACATCTCATCATTTAAGCTCTTTATATACCCTTGTAACCATAAGAGAAACATGGTATTATTGATATATGCAACTTTCTATTCAATTAAGATTTGGGGAACATAAAAATATACCCACATAGTTTGATTATAGTTGTAAATATATTCCCATAGTTTCAAAAATTACAAATAACCAACATAGTTTGATTATAATTGCGAATATACCCGTACCATCGCATCCTCACAACAAAAGTATATTTTCAAATACATACAAATTATATGGATATATTTACAAGAATTAAATATAAACACTTAGTTTTCAAAACACATACATACTTACATAGTTTACATATATTTACAAATATATCTATGCTATAACGACGCAGTATGGTGCTATAATGCTATAAGTATATTTATAATTATGATCAAATTATATGCATATTATTTATAATTTTTGAAATTATGCACATATTTTTTACGTGAATATATTTACAAAGTATCCTTAAATTTGTTGATATTCAAATCGCACAGCCAAATTAATATTGGTCAATGCAAAAAGGTAGTTAATTTGTTTATAGTGTAATCATTGATTGCCAAGTGGAAGCTAAGTGAGGCAACAAATTTCCTACACGTTATGTGTAACATGTAAGATCCCTTCGATTTTTTGCCCAACATTATGTATATACACCTACCAGATTTTCAAAAAAATTACAAATTAACCGTTGAAATTCTTTATAATAGGCTAATATGACCAAAGTACATCATATTTTTTTATTAAAAGTCCTTGAAGTCGCCCTAGGTAATTTTGGAAGTACTCAAAATAACCTACAATTACTAAGCAAGGAGAAAATAAAAAGAAAATAGATGTTATGTCATGATCAACGATCAATAGAGATAAACCTAGGCAATGATTCTATACAGCCGGCATGAAGAGGTGCTCGTGCACTTTTTATTTTAAACTTTTGTTTATCCGAATCTATGCTATTTGTTTTGGTCAACACTATTTATTTTATATGCCGGTAAAAATTATGATTAAAAATTCAGAATTAGTTATGAACATATAACCCGGCATATCATTGTAATATTCGAAATTCTACGGACTTATAGGTTGTAATAAAATAAGAACTGTAGCTAGGCCGAAACCTTGATTTTGGAATAGTACGCCGTCGTTCTCAATTGACAATCATCATCTCACAAACCAGTTTTGCTTTAAGTTTTTTCCTATTCTAAACAATATTTTCCATGCATTTTGCAAAATATTCGTTGAACGTCAGCATCCTGTATTTAAAATTGTTAATTCTGTCATATGGACTGTCACCACTCGATCTTTAGACCTTTCTTATTAAATTATGAGGTATGATGGTATTTAGTCTAGGCTAAAAATTAGCTAATGGTTCGCTTAACCCACACTAATAAATATTTGTTAATTATTTTTTATTTTTCTGTAAATTCCTAATCTAAATTAAGTTAACGTTTTCGAAGAATGGTAAAAATTTGGCTTGGGATAAAAAGATCATGCCTTTTTAAATATATTTTATTTCCCTTTATTTGGTTAGTTGGTAGAATCCAAACTTCATATAATTGCTTTCTTGAATTCCAAACATAATCTGACAAAAGAAAAAAGTGATACAGTGTATACAATATACCAACATGAATATATGGGATGATTTTTTCTAATTAAGTATTTATTCTACATACCAAGTTTTGCCATTTTATCAACCGAGCAATACTTTATTTCACATGTGACCATGTGAAATAAATTAGTTGCCTTGCTGTGTGAGTGGGTTCAAATATCCACTAGTGGGATTTTCGTCTTGAATATAATGTGGGAGCAATAATGTCCTCTATTGATATTTGGAAGCTTGTTGTCTTTCGAGTTACTATTTGGGAACTTGTAAGCTCCCTTTGGAAAAAAATTGTACGAATTTTCTCAGAGCTGTGAATGTAATATGAGTTGAGATATAATGAAAATATACAGAAATAAAAAAATATTTTATCACTTTAAGATACATATGCATTTGATTTCTAAAAATAAGGCTTTTTTACTGGTAAAAATAATTCTTTCAAGGAATGAAAAAAAAACTTAAAATGGCCCAAAAATCGACGATTTTTAAAATCAAAATAAACATATAAAATAATTATTAATTGGTAAAAGTTGGTATATGAGTGAAATATACCAAGGAAAACATGATTTTTTAATATATAGATATTCACTTTACATTCTTGATTTGTTCATTAACCTATAGAAAAATATCATTAACTACAAACATAACGTAGAAAAAATGGGTGAAATAGATGTCTTATCCACTTATTGGTCGAAGCCCTCACTAGAAGATAAGGATAGTCATCCCAACATCACCGTTAATATCATATCCACTCATTGACCCAAGTCTTCAATAGATGATAAGGATAGTCATCCCCATGTCACTGTTTTATTTTTTAGTTTCTGGGAATGATCTTTTATCACATCCATTTTCCAATATTGTAGATACTGACTGCATGTAAAGCATACATTTTCGATTCTCATTTAAATATGTTTCATTTTAGGATCTTGATTCTAGGCAATGCAACAATAAGATAGTTAACTTATGGTCTACTGAATCTATACAAATATTTTCTAAATTATTCGGTTCATGAAAGATGCATCTTTTAAATTTTTCAGAATGAAAATCTTTTGAAAAACTCATGTGCCAGTATATGAGTAATTTTCAATAAAAGTTTATTCTATAAAGTTGAAAAAATTGTGCTTAGATAAGCTAATTTTATATAGATTCATCTAAATAAGATCCATGTCCTTTATTACAGTGCATTATATAAAATTAACATTCACTCTTTAGAAAAATTCTCATATATATATACATATATATCTATATATACATATATATATATATACACGCACGTGTACGCTCGCGGCGAATTTTAAGACTAATTTCTAATATATTAATACAGTTAGCAGCATCAGCAATTATCATTATTTGCTAAATAAAATGATTGCATTAACCGTGGCAAAGTATTAAATTGTCACTTAACTTCAAGATGCACGTAAGCATCGTGTATCATTCAACCGTAGAACAAAATTTAGAGAGGCAAAATCTAAACTACGGTAAAATAAAATTCAGAAAGGAAAAAAATAAAAAACAAAAACAAAAGCAACGAGCTTTCACCTCCCTCCCCTAAAATGCAGTCGCTAAAGAAATTTTTTTTCAAAAAATTTGGGACATGTTATTTAGCAGAAAGTGATAAGAAATTTGATTGTTGATAGTTATGGCTCTCTAACCTACGATAAAATAAAATTCAGAAAGGACAAAAAAAGAAAAAAAGAAAACAGAAAGCATTCACCTCCCTCCCCCCAAAAAGCAGTTGCTAAAGAATTTTTGTTAATAATTTGGGACATGTTATATAGCAACAACTGATAAGAATTTGATTGTTAATAGTTACGGGATTTTATACTTAGGCAATGAAATTTTAATTTAGTAGGCAGAGCATTATTGTAAGTAAAGAAATTTTTTCTTGCATACAAAAACATCATCATAAGCAAAAAAATTCCCGTCTATTAGATAAATTTTTTTTTTATTGATACTGTACAACATAACATTGGATATTACAAATCATTCTCATTCATAAGGAAGACAATAAGCTCATGTTAATCCCTCAGGAAGACACTAAGCTCCCGTCCATTCATAGGCTAGGCACCATGCTCCCATTATTCAGGGAGATCAACTGCTCCCAAGATTTTTTTCCTGGCCAAAAAACCCATTGAGAGGGTTCGATTCCACACACAATAGCAGCAACACTTATTATCACTGTAGTGGCTATTGCGCTGTAGGCACGTTGGCTTCTATTCGGTAATTATGAAAATACTCAAAATAGGCTAAAATTAAGAGGCATGGGAAGAAAATAGATGATACGCCATGATCAGCCATCGACATAAAGAGAAAGAGATAATTACTTAGGCGATGGTTCAATATAGCCGATTTAAAATTTTGTCTCTAAATCTTTCCTATTCGACACGTTTCTACATTTTCCATTCTTGACATATTTCATTAACTAGTAGAATCTAATTAAATTCAATGTTTGGAAATACATAGGTGGATCTGGATGTGAAAGGTAGCGTATAAAAGATTGATGACATATATGTTTCATTCTCTTATGGACCAAGACTTCACTAGATGGCAAGGAAAGTCATCCAGATGTCGCAATCTTATTTCTTAAAGTCTATGGATGATCTTTTTTCTCCTAGGTCCATTTTCCATTACATATTGACTGTCACCACCCCAAGTTTAAACCTTTTGTGTTGTCTTCATTTTTCATTCTCAATTAAATATATTTCATTTTCTTTTGTTTAGTTAGTTTATAGAATCCAAACCACGTGTAGGTGCTTTCTTAAATTCCAAATATAATGTAATAAAAGAAAAAGAGATATACTATATCTGATGTTTGAGGGATATGCTATATTTAATTTATTGATGCTTCATTTTCGATTCTTATCCACTTATTGATTTAAGTCTTCACTGGATGACCCATGTCACCCTCTTATTTTCTTAATTTTTGTGAATCATTTTCACCGTGTCCACTTACTAATGTTCTAGCCATTGACTACATGTAATATATACATTTCCTATTCTCATTTAATTGTTCCATCTAATTTAATTTATTAATAGAATCTAAATACATGTAGTTGCTTCATTATTTCTAGCCTAGGTTATTAGCAATGAAGTTAATTTTACTGTTGTAAAATAAGGCAATCATCCATGCCTAATTAATGAGGTTGAATTGCATAAATCATTTTTATGCTTACGGAGTGTTTATTTGTGCCCAAAACCCTTCAAACCAAAACTTCTCAATCTAAAAATTTTTAATCTTTACACTTATCCTATTTTCTAATTATTTCTTCACATTTTTCTATATAACTAACCCTACCTTTCAATCATTTCTACTTTACCACATATACAACTAACCTATCTATTTAACCTCATTTTATTTGCTTCTCATTTTTAATCTTATTATATCGCATCATTTTTTATTTTAAAAAATTTTATATCAAAAACCTTTCATCAAAAGTTTTATTCCCTATCAAACTATCTTGAACAATTGAACTTTGACATTTCGGGGAAAAATTATTTTAAGGAAAAAATTTTCCTTACTCATGAAAGAAAGAAAGAACTTTTCTTGTATACGAGAACATGATCATAAGAAAAGAAATTTTTCCCTATAAATGACGTTTGTTTCTAATGAAGATTTTCGTTGCTAATAATGATTGCTAGCAAAAATTTTCTTGATACTAAACAATTCTTAGTACGTATGGCATCTGCTACTCTTTGTCACATTTAGTTAGCACTTTAAGCACTTATGAAATGAAGAAATTAATTCTCTTCTTTCTTTCTTCATTTTCTTTGCATATATAGTAGGGGAAAAGATCAAACTTGAAGCTTACACGAATAAGAAGGTAAAGTAATGGGCTTACTTCGATTTTTTTTTCATCACACTTCAAACTCTAAAAATAAGACTAAGATGCACACCAGTTCATTTACAAAAAAAAAAAAAAAAAGCCAACAGTAATTACAAAAAAAAAAAAGAAATTATGCCAGTAAAAATTATGGTTAAAAATTCATAACTAGCTATGAACATTTAACCCGGCATATCCATGTAAGATTCGAAATTCTACGGACATATAAGTTGTAACAAAATAAGAACTATGACTGGCCGAAACCTGGATTTTGGAATAATACGTCGTCGTTTCTCAATTGACAGTCATCATCTCACAAATCAGTTTTGCTTTAAGTCTTTTCCTATCCTAAACAATATTTTCCATTCGTTTTACAAAATATTCGTTGAAAGTCAACATCCTATCTTTAAAATTTTTAATTTCTGTCATTTGGACTGTCACCACTCGATCTTTCAACCTTTCTGATTAAATTATGAGGCATGATGGTATTAGTCTAGGCTAAAAATTAGGCCATCGTTTGCTTGACCCACATTAATAAATATTTGTTAATTATTTTTATTTTCTGTAAACTGTTAATCTAAATTAAGTTTTAACTTTTTTGAAGAATGGTAAAAAAATTTCTTGGAATAAAAAGATCATGCTTGTGATAAAAAGATGATGTTTGTAACGCCCCACCGACAAAGTCAACGTTTGCTACAAAAGTACAAGATCAATGATAATGGGAGAACATACACAGGTGCCATAACGTAATTCCTTAAACTACCATGAAGTAGGTATCTCATTAATTTTAAATTTATTATCGACCTACACGACCGAAGTACATCATATTGTTTATTAAAAGCCCTTGAAGTAGCGATTAGGTAATTCTGGAAATACTCAAAACAACCTAAATCTAATTAGCAAGGGGGAAATAAAAAAAAAAACAGACGATGCATCATGAACAACCATCAACATGCATGACAAGCGAGAATTAATTTACCCACGTAATGATTCAATGCAGCCGGCCTGAAGATGTCCATGCACCTCTTTTTATTTTTAAACTTTTTCCCCAAGTTTATAATATTTACGTTGGTTAACACTATTTGTTTATTTATTTTCGGGTTTGGTTCTATGTATAACCTATTTCATTTTTAAAATCATGATGGATGATAAAAAAATTTACTTTATCTATTATATTTTGCAACATTTATATTATCATAAAGACCTTTTCATTTTATTTAGCACCATTGTATATGGGCTTCGTCTATAAAAATGTAAAATCAACATCATAAATAATCGGTCCCCACTAAATGCACCTGGCTGCATTTTCCTATTTTTTATTTTTTGAAATTTTTTTATACAACTGTCAATCTATGTAAATTTAATATGTGCAACAATTTTTACCATTTTTGAAAAATTTTAGATTTTTTGATTTTGTAAAATCAGTGGCATTTTTTAATTCATAATTTATGATAATGCCACTAATGTTAAAAAAATCTAAAAGTCTCAAAAAATAATAAAAATTGATATATATGTTAAATACATTTACATTAATAATAGTAAAAAATTTTAAAAAATATAAAAAATAGATTTTTGCACCCGTGTGTATATTGGTTCAGGACTCATAACTAATTTCATACTAAAAAGTAATATTCAAGTAGTATTTTCAACATGTGAACCTTTTTTAATTTACAACATCTAAACCATTTAAAATATTATTACTACATAGATAAATGATTGTACAAAATATTATTTCTAATACATATGTGAATGGATCTAAATATTTTTTCTAATTTACAAATAAATATATACATCTTTGAGCAAATGTAGCCCATAAATATATTTGATTTAAATGAAACTTAGTCTCCTATATAAACAAGTGATGTTAAACATAATATATAGATTGGATTTTAAATTAATTAGTAAGATCTAAAAAATTGAGGTGGTTACATGACTCCTTTTCTACACAAGACGCGGAGCCCATCTATTTCATATGTCAGCAAAAATTATAATTAAAATTCAAAATTAATTATGAGCATATATTCTCGCATATCTAGGTAAGCTTCCAAATTCTGCCTGTCCGTACCCTTGAGAAATTTAAATATTCTACTAAAGATTATATAGGTATTAACAAAATAAGAACTGTAACTTGGCCGTGACTTGGATTTCGGAATAATATGTCGTCATTCTTGATTGGCAGTCACCATCTCATTAATCAGTTTCGCTTTTGAATCCTTTTCTGTTCTACACAGTATTAATTTCCATGCATCTTACAAAATATTCTTTGACTGCCAACATCATCTCTTTAGAATTTTAATTTCTGTTTACATTTCACATTCTTGATATGTTTCATTAAACAGTACAATCTAAATAAATTCAATGTTTGGAAATACATAGATGTTTATAGCATGAAAGACAACGTAGAAAAAATGGATGTCATATAGAGAGAGAGGTAGAGATGTATCATTCGCTTATTTAGCAAGTCTTCACTGGATGAAAACGAAAGTCATCCCAATGTCACTATTTTATGTCTTAATTTCTGTGGAAGATCTTTTCACTTTTGTCCATTTTCTATTCTATATATTGACCGGCACTGCCCCATTTACGAAGTCTTCACCAGATGACAAGGATACGCTTCTCAATCTCAAAATCTTATTTCTTAATTTCGATAAATGATCTTTTAAGGCATCCATTTTTCAATATTCTAGATATTTACTGCATGTAAAGTATACATTTTTGTTTCTCATTTAAATAAGCTTCATCTTACTTAGGAAAATCCTCATACATATGGACATACAGACACCAATTTTAACCCTAATTCCTATTATGCCATGCATTTTTAATTTCAATTTCAAGTGCTTGGAAATCTCGTCATCTGAGCCTTTCATATACGCTTATAAATATAAAAGAAACATGACATTATTGATACTTTCAAATTTCTATTCAATTAAGATTTGGGGTAACAAATAAATATACCCACAAAGTTTGATCATAGTTGTAAACATATGCACATAATTTCAAGAATTGAAAATAACCAACACATGGTTTAATTATAATTGCTAATATAACTATACTGTCACATGCTCACAACAAATGTATATTTACAAATATATACAAATTATATGGGTATATTTACAAAAATTAAATATAAACACTTGGTTTTCAAAATGCAAACATACCTACATAGTTTACATATATTTACAAATATATCTATGCTATAGCTACCCAGTATGGTGCTATGATAGTATGTGTATATTTACAATTATGATCAAATTATATGAGTATTATTTGCAATTTTTGAAACTATTTACATTTATGATCAAACTATATGAGTATTATTTGCAATTTTTGAAACTATTTACATATATTTTATGTGAATGTATTTGCAAATTATCC
This sequence comes from Annona cherimola, assembly GCA_030490835.1. Taxonomy (NCBI): domain Eukaryota; kingdom Viridiplantae; phylum Streptophyta; class Magnoliopsida; order Magnoliales; family Annonaceae; genus Annona; species Annona cherimola. Next base: position 52,750,553 of record CM059976.1, read on the forward strand.
TTAAATTTGTTGATATTCTAATGGCATAGCCAAATTAATGTTGGTCAATGCAAAAGGTAGTTAATTTGTTTATAGGGTAATTAGTGATTGCCAAGTGGAAGCTGAGTGAGTCAACAAATTTCCTACATATTATGTGTAACATATAAAGATCCCTTCAATTTTTTGTCCAACATTATGTATATAGAATTACCAGATTTTCAAAAATTACAAATTAATCTTTGAAATTCTTTATAACAAGCTAATATTACCAAAGTACATCATATTGTTTTTTAAAAGCCCTTGAAGTCGCTCTAGGTAATGTCGGAAATACTCAAAATAACCTACAATTAATAAGCAAGGGGAAAATAAAAAGAAAATAGATGCTATGTCATGATCAACGATCAACAGAGATAATTACCTAGGCAATGATTCTATACAGCCGGCATGAAGATGTCCTTCTGCACTTTAGTTATGAACACTATACCATTTATTTTATCAAAATCTATACCATTGATTTTGGTCAACACTATTTAGTTATCAAAATCTATACCATTGGTTTTGGTCAACGCTATTTATTTTATATGTCAGTAAAAGTTATGATTAAAAATTCAGAATTAGTTATGAGGCATGATGGTATTAATCTAGGCTAAAAATTAGGTAATGATTTGCTTAACCCACACTAATAAATATTTGTTAATTATTTTTATTTTTCAATAAATTCTTAATCTAAATTAAGTTTTAACATTTTTAAAGAACTTTAAAGATTTAGTTTGGGATAAAAAGATCATGCCTCTTTAAATTTGTTTCATTTCCCTTTGTTTAGTTAGTTGGTAGAATTTAAACTACATGTATTTGCTTTCTTGAATTCCAAACATAAAGTGATAAAAGAAAAAAAGAGATAGTATATTCAACATACCAACATGATTATATGGGATGACTTTTTCTAATTAAATATTTAACCTACAGACTAAATTTTACTATTTTACTAATCGAGTAATACTAGGATGGTCACAACATGTCAAATAAAGTAGTTGTCTTGCTGTGTGCGTGAGTTCGAATCTCCATTAGTGGGATCTCGACCCAGATATAATTTGGGAGCAGTAGTCGCAATAGTCTCCTCCACTACTATTTAGGAGCTTCTCGTCTTTTCTTTTCATATTTGGAAAAATTATAAGAATTGTTTAAGAGCTTTGAATATAATATGAATCGAGATATGATGTAAATATATGGCAAATAAAATTCGTTATCATTTTAAGATACATATATATTTGATTTCTAAAAATAAGGCTTTTTTATTGCTAGAAATAATTCTTTTAAGGGATGATAAATGACTTAAAATGGCCCAAAAAATTGATGATTTTTAAAAACCAAAATATATAAAAGATTTATAAAATAGTAAAAGTTGGTATATGAGTTAAATACACCAAGTAAAAAAATGGTTTCTTAATATATAGATGTTTCACTTTCCATTCTTGATATGTTCATTAACCCCGTAGAAGAATATAATTAACTACAAAGATAATGTACAAAAAATCGACAAAATAGATGTGTCATCCGCTTGTTGGTCCAAGCCCTCACGAGATGATAATCATTCCAATCTCACCCCCAATGTTTTATCCACTCATTGACCCAAGTGTTCAATAGATGATAAAGATGGTCATCCCAATGTCAGCATCATATTTTTTTAATTTCAGTGAATGATCTTTTTTCATGTCCATTTTCCAATATTTTAGACATTGACTGCATGTAAAGCATACATTTTCGATTCTTATTTAAGTATGTTTCATTTTAGGATGTTGATTGTATACCATGCAAGGTAAGTTAGTTAACTTACGGTCCACTGAATCTATACAAATATTTTCTAAATTATTCGGCTCATGAAAGATGCATCTTTTGAATTTTTCAAAATGAAATTTTTTTGAAAAACTCATGTGCCAGTATATGAGTAATTTTGAATTAAAGTTTATTTTGTGAAGTTGAAAAATTGTGCTTAGATAAGCTAAAAAATTTTATATAGATTCATCTAAGTGAGGCCCATGATCTTTATTACGATGCATTGTATATAAAATTAATATCCATTTTCAGAAAAATTCTCATACATACATATATATATATATATCAATGAATTTTAACCCTAATTCCTAATATACTCATGCTGCTAGTAGCATCAACAATTATCATTACCTGTTGAATAAAATGATAAGAAAATTGATTGTTTATTGCGACTGGTTATTATGCTTTGGCAATGAAATTTTGATTTAGTAGGCGAAACATTATCGTAAGTAAAGAAATTTTTTCTTACACACAAAAACATCATCATAAGCCAAAAAAAAACTCCCATTTATTCATTTTCTTTTATCATAAGGATTTTGCTTGCTAATAAGAATTTTCAAAAATAGATTTTTTCTAGATACTAAATAAATCTTGGTGTGTATGACATCTAAGACTCTTTATAACAATTTAATTATATTTTACGCACTTCAATTCAATGAAGAAATTCACTTTCCCTTCATTTCTTTTTCTTCTTTGGAGAAAAATTCACCTTAAAGCCTTATAGGAATAAGAAGGTAAGTAAATCACAGTTCTTGAAACTTTTTTCATGATACTACAATTCTAAAGTAAGACTAAGATCCGCATGAGCTCATTTTCTGAGAAAAGTTACAAATCTGGAGCATTAATTACCACCAAAAGAGCTCCATCAAAAAAAAATACCATCAAGAGAGAAAGCCTGAGTACGTGCATTTACAAAATAATTCATTGGATTGCACAGAGTCAAGTTGGGAGAAGCAAAGGAAAAATCATCAATATATATCCACAATGAGCGGATCGTATTATTATTATTTAATTAGAGACGACAACCATGGTAAGTTATTCATTAGACTTAGTTAAATGAGCATACGCATTATATTTATGGCTTAGATCTACATAGTTAATTGTTACTAGATGATAAATCATGCATGCTACCTTATGTCCATGTAGATTTCATCGTCCAAGCCTTCCTCATAACCTTAAAAGTATCATGATATATTAAACTTGCTCTTCAATTAAAGATTGCTTATATCTGAATAGCATGACCAAATTAATATTGTTGGTCAATGCTTAATTTGTTTATAACTCAATCATTGATTTCCAAGCAAGAGCTAAGTGAGGCAACAACTTTCCTACTCATTATGTTACACATAAAAATATTCCTTCATTTTTCTGGACAAAATTATGTGTATATGCAACTTCAATGTTTCAATTGACCCTAGAAATTCTTATATATTTTCTTATAGATCTATGTGACCTAAATTCATCATATGGTTTATTAATAGCCCTTGAAGTAACTATTAGGTAATTCTGAAAATACTCAAAATAGCAGAAAATTTAGAAGCATGGAAAGAAACTAGATGATACACCATGATTAGCCATCAACATGGACGAAAAGAAATAGTTACTTAGTCGATGATTCAGTATAGCCAACGTGAAGATTTGTCTCTAAATCGTTTCCTATTCCACACGCAATATTTTCCATGCAATTTACAATATATTTGTTGCTCATCAATATCCGATCTTCAAAATTTTACATTTGTTTATATTTTTCATTCTTGATATGTTTTATTTACCAGTAGAATCTAATTAAATTCAATGTTTGGAAATATATAGATGGATCTAGCACATGAAAGGTAGTGTAGAAAAGATTGATGACATATACGTTTCTTTCTCTTATGAACCCAGACCTCACTAGATGTGGTAAGAAAAGTCATCCTAACGTGGCAATCTTATTTCTTAAATTCTATGGGTGTTTTTTTAAAAAAATCTTAGGTCCATTTTCAATTAGATACTCATTGTCACCACCTCAAGTTCAAAGCTTCTGTAATGTCTTCATTTTACATTCTCAATTAAATATGTTTTTTTTTTTTTTTTGCTTAATTAGTTAATAGAGTGTAGGTGCTTCCTTGAATTCTAAATATAATGTAATAAAATAGAAAGAGATATACTATGATTTTTGTTAGAGAGATATCCTATTAGAGAGATATCCTATGTTTAATTTATTAATGCTACATTTTCCATTCTTATCAACTTATTGATCCATGTCTTCACTGGATGACAAGGATAGTCATTCCCATGTCATTGTCTAATTTTCTTAATTTCTTTGAATCATTTTTATCGTGAACGCTTACTAATATTCTAGTCATTGACTACATGTAATATATGCATTTTCTATTCTCATTTAGATATTCTAACAAAATTAATTAATTAATAGAGTCCAAACTACATGCGATTGCTTCATTAAGTCTAGCATAGATTATTAGCAATGAAATTAATTTTGTTGCTAAATTTCATCACTATTGTAAAATAGGGTCATCATCCACGTCTAATTAATTAGGTTGAATGGCAGAAATCATTGTTATATTATGAAGTGTTTGTTTGTATTCAAAATTTTTCAGAACAAAACTTTTTAATCTAAAGCTTTTTAATCTAAAGCTTTTTAATCTTCACACTTAGCCTTTTTTAATTATTTCTTCATATTTTTCTATGCAACTAACCCTACTTTTCAATCATTGTTGCACTATTACATATACAATTAACCTATTTATTTAACTTTATTTCCTATACTTCTCATTATTACCCCCATTATATCTATTATTTTTTATTTTAAAAACTTTTATATCAAAAATTTTTCATCCAAAGTTTTATCTCCTCGCAAACACACTCTTAAAAAATTAAATTTTCACATTTTTGGGAAATATTATCTTAGGGAAAAAAATTTTTACTACTCATGAAAGAAAGAAAAAATGTTTTCTTGTGTACGAGAACATCATCGTAAGAAAGGAAATTTTTCCCTATATATGATTTTCTTTTTCTAATAAAGATTTTGGTTGCTAATAATGATTGCTAGAAAAAATTTTCTAGATACTAAACAAATCTTAGTATGAAAGGCATCTAAGACGCTTTCATTAGCTCTTAAGCACTTACGAAAATGAAGAAATGCACTTTCTTCTTCCTTTCTTCATATTCTTTGCGTGTATGGCAGACGGGAAAGAAAATAGACGATACATCGTGATTAACCGTAAACAGTAATAGTTACCTAGGCAATGATTCTATACAGCTGGCGTGAAGATGTTTATTGCATATGCCAGGAAAAATTGTAATTAAAATTCAGAATTATTTATGAGCATATATTCCTTCATATCCACGTAAGCTTCCAAATTCTACGGACATGTAGGTAATAACAAAATAAAACTTGTAACCTGTCCGAGACCTAGATTTATTTAATGTATAAATTAAGATTTACCATTTTATAATTTGAAGATATGTATATTTTTTGAATTTCTAAACATAGGTATATTTTAGTCATATATGCATATCTCAAAAAATTATGAAACTTGGTTTGTATATTAAATACACTTATATTAATAAGCATGTGAAAAAAGCCAAAAAATTTAAATAAAATTTTCAGCCTAAACTAAGTAGGCCATTATTTAGCCAGGGATCAAAAGATCATGCCTCTTTAAATATGTTTCATTTCCCTTTATTTACTTAGTTAATGGAATCCAAACTACATGTAGTTGCTTTCTTGAGTTCCAAATATAATGTAACAAAAGAAAAAAAATATATAGAATATTTAATATACTAATATTATTATATCCGAAGACTTTTTTTTTAAGTATTTAGCACACATAATAAATTTTTCCATTTTAAGATACATATATATATATATATTTGATTTCTAAAAGTAAGGTTTTTAAGGGATAAAAATGACTTAAATGCCCAAAAATTGATGATTTTTAAAAGTTAAAAATAAATATATTAAAAGTTGGAAAATTCCGAAACTTGGTACGTGAGATAAATATACCTAGGTGTGCGTGTCATCGTGGTCTTTTAATATATAAATGTTTAACTTTTGCGTTCTTGATATATTCATCAGCTCATCAAATAATATAATTGAAGTATGATTATATACATCATGATATATTTTACACTAAAATACAACATTTATTTCTTTTTACAAATGGATATAATTTTTAATTTTTCTTCATAAACACGGTTATCTAAAGTGTATTCAATTTATATACAAAAAATTTCTTTTTAAAATACTTTTATATATTTATTTTTGATTTTTTTTAAAATCATCAAGTTCAAGGCATTTAAATCATTTTGCACCCCCTTAAGAACTTGATTTTTTAAAAAAAAATTTTTACATAAAACTGTGTTACTCTGGCTAGCTTTGTGATGATTTTGAAGTAGGCTTAACATCGACTTTGCCTCCTTATGTACATAAGATCAGAGTCTTTTAGTTCGCGTTGCTGCCAAGCACGCCATCACGACTTTCGTAAAATAGCAAAACTTTTTTTTATGTAGATTGAATACACTTGAATAAACATGTTTATCAAGAAAAAAATAAAAAAAATAAAACTAATCATAAAAATAAACGAATGTCATGTTTTAGCCTAAAATACATCACGACTTCAATATAATTTTTTTTTTGATGACGACTTCAATATAATTAACTACAAAGATAATGTAGATAAATGGACAAAATAGATGTGCCATTCGCTTATTGGCCATGTTTGATAATATGCATGTCATTGTGGTTTTTTAATATATACATGTAGTTTTCCATTCTTGATATATTCATTAATCCTTGGAATAATATAATTAGAATATGATTATATACATCATGATATATTTTAGGCTAAAATACAGTATTTATTTATTTTTACAGTTAGTTATATTTTTTGATTTTTTTCTTCGTAAACATGCTTGCTTAAGTGTATGCAATCTACACCAATCGTTGAAGATAAGTTCTTCAAGCAGCATCGTGTGAGACTCGAATGCCGTGCCTTTGGTGGAGCAGTTGTCTCCATTTCATATGATATGGGAATACTTAATCTCCGGTGTGCGCAGTGGGAGCTATGATCTCCCGGATAAAATGATGTAAAGAGAAATGGAGGCTTTATTGTAATATGAGTTAAAAATGAGATGAAATATAATACCAATAAAAGAAGTGCACGCAATATATGTAAAGTTTCGCTATTTTACAGTATTTTTACGTGTTTATTTTTTAAAAATCATCAAGTTCAAGGGCATTTAAATTATTTTGCGCCCCTTAGAAATTAAAATTTAAAAAATAAATATGCAAAGGTACTATAAAATAGTAAAACTGTGTATGTAAATTGAATACACTTAGGTAAACATGTTTATGAAGAAAAATAAAAAATATAATTAATTATAAATTATGAATGAAGGTTGTATTTGAGCCTAAAATGTATCATGACTCTAATATAATTAACTACAAATATAATGTAGAAAAAAATGACGAAATAGATGACTCCAAGTCCTCACCAGATGATAAGGATAGTCATCCTAACATGACCGTGAATATCGTATTCGCTTATTAACCCAACTCTTCCTAACTTGCATGTATGCTTCCAAATTCTACGGACATATTGATAGTAACAAAATAAGATCTGTATCTTGTCCGAGACCTACGTTTTGGAATAATACGTTCTCGTGCTCCATTGACAGTCACCATCTCATTAATCAGTTTTTCTCTAAGTCTTTTCCTATTCTACGTAATATTTTCCAAGCATCTTACAAAATATTTGTTGACCGTCAACATCCTATCTTTAATATTTTTATTTTCTGTCTACATATTCCATTCTTGATATGTTTCGCTAATCACTACAATCTAATTAAATTCAATAGATTGACTATCATCACCCCATCTTTGAACCTTTTGTAATGTTTCCATGCATGATTCTGTTCGTCTAGACTAAAAATAAGTAATTGTTTGCTTTACCCATACTAATAAATTCTTTTTTAATTCTTTTTTTTTCTATAAACTTTTTAGTCTAGATTTCTGATAGAAAAATTAGTTGCTGAATTTCCGTTTTAAATGCCTGACGTTTAATGCACGGACTAGTAAATAGCATGCCTAGTTTTGAATGGCCAGCTTTAATGGCTGAAATTTTTGGTGAAAAAAATTGAATACATTCAAGTATACCATTAGTATCAATTTAGGAATGTTTCAAAGCAAAAAAGGCATATTTTGATATTTTACAACAAATCGGGTGTGAAATTGCAAATTTTCAACCACTTTGGAGTATATAATAGTGGTCCAAACTGTAAAATAAAAAAAATTCAGCAATGCAGGCCATGTAAAGTTAAAATGTGACAAGTCAAATTTGATCTTTTATAAAGGTGCAAATGGCTTGTTATTAACCAAAATAATTAATTAAAAATCGAAATTAGATAAATAAGATGGCTGCTTACTTATTCCTTTTGCTGTAAAATCTCTACAACTTATAAATAAGGGGTGTGACCCATCTTTGATGGAAATGGAGAGTAGAGAGTAGAAAGTTCCATCAAGTAATCTTAACTACTAATAATCAACATCTAGGTTAGTAGTTGTTTATTTTCATATTTATTTATTTCAACAAGGATCAAGAGTGAAGATCAGTCTACACCATTGAATTTGGGAGATAAATTCCGGATTTGAGTGATGCAGCTTATGGCCCGTAAACATCAGATTTATCAAACCTAATTGTGCTTAGTTTAAATTTAATTATGGAAAATTTTGATGCTTGGTGATGGATCATGATTAGAGGCTATTATTTGAGGAAAATTTTGTATAAAATTGTGATCAAAGTGGACCTAAATAGATTATATACCAATGGAAAGCATGCGAATGATCTTAACCATTCAATCTATGATTTCATATGTATTCTAGATTATCCAAACCATTTGATATGTGTAATATTTAAATTTACATAAAAAATGATGTTACATCATGTGTAGACAACTTGAAAGATGATTAGATTTGAGCATTTGAGAATCTATCTCAGTAATTTCTATATTAATGGAAAGTGCAACCATTTGATCTTGACTGTTAAAGATCTAATTAAAACTATACTTTCATGATCTAAATCATTGGCTTGTACTAAATAAGTTATTTTCTATTATATACATGTTACAAATATGATTAGAATTGTAATTAAGGGATTAGATTAACATATACAATGGTTTACAAGTTACCTTATATAACCTACATAGTAAATCTAGAACTGAAAAGAAAAATACAAAAGAAATAATAAAAGAATGAGTTTTAGTATAATAATTTTACTGAGAACTTTTTATATTATCGTTAAGAAATTACCAAATTTTCATATGACAAATGTGAAGTATATTGTAAATTACAAATCTTAGAAGATCAATCCGAACAGGGTAAAATGACTGTCAAAACCAACGATATTAAATGATTTTTATAATTTCTTTACAAAGAATTTTGATCCAAAAATTTTATATAATATCGAATACATGTTACATAAAATACATGCTGAATATCACACGATAAAAATAAAAATAAATTTTTGAATGATAAAAATATGTATAATAATTAACGTGATTTGAACCATCCCTACATTCATACCCCTGTCCAGCAGAACAAAAATACATAAATAAATATTAATAATTAATATTTTGTGCTAAATATATTTATTTTGGTTAATTCATATGGTTATTGATATATGATAAAAATTTTAGATTTAAACTCCATGATTTTGATTATAAACAAAAATCTAGAGAGATTAGTGAGTCTAATTTCAGCAAATATGGGCAAATTGAGGAATAATCAAAAAAATTTAAAATAAAATAATAATTATCCAAATTGATATGGTTAGTTAAAAGATATGATTACTGAGTTAATTTATGTGAAAAAATTTCATAAAATATTTGAAGAACATTAAAAATTCAGGTGGATGCAAATAGACTGCTAAAAGTTAATGTGATCAAAGGAGTCGTTCATGGTTATATTAAGTTTTGGAGTTTAAAGGATTATTAATTAGTAACTAATAATATGAGAATGACGTTTAGTAGTTAAAATTGAATATTTGTGGAATAGGATTGAATACGATGCAAAAAATACAATGTAGAAGAGTCATTTGGCAATTTTTAAAAATGAGTTTCAACTCAAATTAATTATTATTTTTCTATCCAAAAAATTGTGTATATACGCTAGCCAATGTTTCAATGAACCCTAGAAATTCTTATATAATTTCTAACAAATCTATATGACCAAAGTTCATCATATTGTTTATTAATAGTCCTTGAATTAACTATTAGGTAATTCAGAAAATACTCAAAATAGCCTAAAATTAATAAGCAGTGGAAGAAAATAGATGACACGCCATGATCAGCCACCAACATACACAAAAAGAGAAAATTAGTAAGGCAATGATTCATTGCAGCCCATGTGAAGATCTATCTCTAAATCTTTTCTTATTCTACACACAATATTTTCCCTGCAATTTACAATATATTCGTTGATTGTCAACATCCAATCTTCAAAATTTTAAACTTGTTAACATTTTCCATTTTTACTTGTTTAATTAACTGGTAGGATCTAATTGAATTCAATGTTGGGGAATATCTAGATGGATCTAGTAGATGAAAAGTAAAAAAATTGATGACTCATATATAATTTCATTTTCTTACAAACCAAGTCTTCGCTAGATGGTAAGGAAAGTCATCCTAATGTGACAATCTTATTTCCTAATTTTTGTGGATGATCTTTTTTTACTTGTATCCATACTCCATTAATATATATTGACTATCACCACCCCATCTTTAAACCTTTTGTAATGTCTTCAATTTCCATTCTCAAATCAAATAGATTTCATTTTCCTTTATTTAATTAGTTAATAGAATCCAAACTACATGTTTATGCTTCATTGAATTCCAAATATAATGTGATAAAAGCAAAAAGATATATAATATATTTTTGATTGAGAGACATACTATGTTTAATATATAGATGTTTCATTTTCCGTTCTCATTCACTTATTAATCCAAGTCTTCACTGGATGATACGGATAATCATTCCCGTGTCACCATGTAATTTCTTAATTTTTGTGAATCATCTTTCGTGCGTCGTGTCCATTTTTTGAAGTATTATACCATAGGTTAGAAATTAATTTTCGTTACTATTGTAAAATGAGCCCATCTTCCATGTCCAATTAATTTGGTTGAATTGCATAAATCATTAAATTGTAATAAACTTGTCCACTCGAGTTGCATAAGTCAAACTGGACAAATACTAGGCCATTTAATTATCCAACCAATTGCCAAACGAGCGGCGCTCATTTGGTCGCCGGGTGCGGAACAAGCTTTCGTTCCCACCCGGCACGTGTTCGAATCTCATGGGGATTTCGAACCAAATTTATGGGGGGCAGGTGTGTGGTCCTCCTTGTTTGGTTGGGAGATGGTGGTCTCCCCCGTTGATATTTGGGAGCTTGTTGTCTCCCTTTGGAAACATTGTTAGAATTATCCTAAAACTTTGAATGTAATATAAGTTGAGATATGTTTTAAATATACTCCATCAAAAAAAAAATTATCCAACCAATTGGACTATAGCGTCAAATCTGGGTACGAGAATACTGAAAATAACTCATGCGTTTCAATTATATATCATACGATATGACAATGTGACATCTTTCAATGGAGCAAAAGATTCTCGCTACCTTTCCATAGTCTTTGGTGACTTTGACCCCCAAAAGTAAATATGCTCACTATATTTCCACATCCTTTGTTGACCTTGACCCCAAAGCATTAAGGCAAAAGATTCCCACTACCTGTACAATATCTCTGGTGACTGATCCCCAAAGGAAATACGTTCACTATCTTTCCGCATCCTTTATTGACCTTGACTCCAAAAGCAAATACACGGATTCAGATCATTTGCAAAAATAACCTTTATAAGTTTGCCTAATCGAAATTTTTATTTTATAATTTGAATATTTATAAAAATAATCCCTAAAACTTTTTCCTTGTGCGAGAACAACTTTGTGTAAAAAGATGGTTAAAATGGAGGCTTTTAATCACCAACGCATGTTAGTTGAACCATTCACATTGACCATCAAAATGGTGACGGAATTCATTTATAGAGCATGGCTTTAAGCCATTAACTACTAGTAACTGAATTTTTTTTTTAACATGCCACACATCTCAGTTTTTGCTTCATTTACATGTTATTTTAATCTTATCTATCTAACAATGTTACCCTTTTCTAATTATTATCAATGTTTTCGATTATTATTTCACATTTTTCATACAACTATTTCATTTATTTTTTACTTATTTTCTTTACTCCTAAAAATTACTTTTATCATATCACATCAATTTTCCATTGTTGTCTATTTTTCCGCAAGTGTACGGATCTGATGAGTAATATAGATAGAAGAGTAGAGTTATTGTTCTCACAAAGACTTGAGTGTTAAATATTCACTAATTACTAAAAACAGAAAATTAGAATTAATTAAATGAATAAAAACTAAGATGTGTAAAGTGAAAGATAAAAGATGAAAAAGAAAATTGAGAAAAGATAAGTTGGTATAACTAAACGGGAAACTCTTGCCGATTGATGAAAATAGGTTTACAACTTCACTTGCTTATCTCCATGATTTTTATTATATTTTCTTGATTTATTTTACTAATATGGATTATTAGTCTAGGGTAATATTATTTATATTCTTCTTTTGATGGCCGCATAAATCCAACCCATCAATTTTAACTTTCAAAGTAAATCATAAGAATTTAAAATACAAGCAACATTAATCACATCCCTAATATTAACTACACATGACTAAAAAATATTTCTATTCATATTAGTGAATCTTACACATCCTATCAAATAATCTCACCTCAAAAATATTTTTTTCATTCATGGGTGGCGGGTCAAGCCTCAAGGTAAAGTAACATGCATTCGTGCATTTTTTTTTTCTCCTTAACGCTTCTTTGAAGGGCTCTATTGCCTTAAAGATCCAACTTATCCATTATATTTATTAGAAATTTTTCGTTAGGATATGTAAGAAAGGAACCATATGGATAATCCAACCATATATTTATATCTTATTCCATTATAAATTGAAAATCTTAAAGAGAGAGGAAGTTACTGGTAATTATTTGTTTGCAGGATTATGTGGAATGAAGAATTTGAAAAAATTGGTTATTTATGATAGCAACCTGTACGATGAAGGCATGTGGTGTTTGCTCACCAATTCATCCAAGTTGGAAATGTTAGATCTATACGGCACCAATATTGGGAACATAGATGGTAAGCGATGCGCTCTACAGTTCTAAATTGGTTGTCCTGTACTCTTAGAATATGCAAATATGTATTAAATATATTTAGTCTTGTCTTTGTGAGTTTGGATTTGTATCTCGAGTAACAAACTCAAGGTGAGAGCATCAATCAATTCGTCAGCCGAATACGGAACTTAGTGATGAGGACAATTTTTGGATTGCGTGTGCTTTAATCCATTTTTAAAATTTTAAAATTTTTTTATACAACTATTAATATAAGTGTATTTAACATGTATATTAAAAGTAAATATCTAAAAATCTTCAAAAATGATGAACTTTATATACATGTTAAATACACTTAAATTAACGTATAAATTTTTTAAAAAAAAACTAATAAAAAGGAGTTACAGAAGTGAGTGACTGAATGCAACCCACAGGTCGCATGAGTTCTTTTTTATTTTATAATTTTTTTCAAATTCAAAACATTTATCAAGCTTACCATATACATATTCTCCCTTTTTTAAAAAAAAAAATTAGGCATTTGGTCGAAATTAATGGAATATTCGTTAGTTTTAAAAATTGCAAAATGCTCTACAATGTTTGCATAAATTTGCAAATATATTCCCTTCGTTTTGGTTTTACAGACAAAAATTAAATTTTTAATGAAATGATGAAATACTCCTATTATATATATATATAAATTAAGAGATATATATTGTAGTAAAATTTATTACTTTCAACCGTTTTTTTTTATTACAATTATTATAAAAACCGTTGCAAATATTAAATACACAAAAAATAATAATAACTAAGGACAAATATTTTTCTATCAAAAAAAAAAAGACAAATATTTTAATACTATTAATGATTAATTCGATATGTTAATCTATAGCAGAAAAGGGAAAAATACAAGAAGATACCATAAGGCATAATTTTTTATTATTTTAAAATATTCCTCGCATTAAAAGATTAATTTTGTATACGTCTGGAAAATTTTCTTAATAAATAATTGATAACAATATTCAATACAAGCCCACTATCTGATAATCTAACGCTATAACCTCTCAACCTCAACGTGCTGAATGGACCTCTTTTACTATAGTCCATCGCACTATCTATGGACCAGCATTTCGCAGCATTGAAAGTTTCATTTGTATCAACGAGAATGGCCCCAAAACCTGGGCTGGATTCGTTTGATCTCCGCCTTCCGTCAGCATTGAACTTTAACCTGCTAGCTTATGGTTTTTATCCATCATGGTATAAGTTCCAGTAATCGATGGCACATTCATGAACATCAACAAAACTTGAAGAAAAAATTTCCACTACATAGAATATATTTCTGAAGGTATTTTTTTCGACTTTCAAAATTTATGTACGCGGCTTGGAGGATGATTTTTGAAAATTTGTTGTTGTACCGATTGCCTTTTCCAATGAATTCAAGAAGAAAGGGATTTTTCCCTAATATACTTACTGTTTCTAACTTTAATTCCAAATATACTTAAAAAATTTCCAAAATGACATAAGAACATACTTGCATTTTATGCAAACTATATTTTTTTCAATTTTTACAAATTTAGAAATATAGATGTAATATTAGCCAAATCTTGTAAAAATGTCTACAAATTTACCTAAAATAAATGATGTTAAAAAATATAGCTAGTTGAATTTCTATTTCATTAGCATATAGTACGTCACAACACACGGCTGCACAGAGATGTCCATGCAGCCCTTTGATTTTTTATTTAAAACTTTTTTCAAATGTGAAGAACCATTTATTGTATTTAACATCATTTATTTTTATCATGTTACCAAAAATCACAATCATTTGAAACTAATATTTTGCAAAAAAAAAAAAAAAAAGTTTATTTCACTACTGACTATAACTATTGACTTTTTCAAAAATCCATAATATCTAGTGTAAAAAGTTTTCAATTCATGCGATTAGATTTGAAAAAATATTTTAAAAAAATTACAAAATGCTACATAGGACTCCATGCGGTCATTGCATTGAATACTTGCCATCAATTAATGGGTGTGTTTGTTAACAATAAAAAGTTGTCAAGTTAAAATTTTTCAATCTAAAACTTTTCACTCTCCACCACTACCTATTTTTTAATCATTTTTTCACATTTTTCTATACAACTACCATACTTTTTAATCATTTCCACACAACTACCAATACAACAAACCTATATATTTCAACTTTATCCTATTTATTCATCATCATTACCCCTATCATATCACATCATTTGACAACTTTTTATCACTACAACTTTTCATCAAAAGTTTTATCTATTCCCAAACACACCCATATGTAGCGATGGAGTCAGGATCTTTGGTAGCAAAAGGGCAAATACAAATTATTTGAGGGGAGGCGGTCATACAAAAATAAACTGTATTTTTAAAGTTATTAAAAATTTAAGGTTTTCTGAATTTTCAAAAATGTAAAGGGTATTTTTGAATTTTCAAATATTCAGGAGACACTATTAATATGCAGAACATTTTATCTGGGTCTATTTAAAGCTTTCATATACCCTCAAAATTTTAATTTCTTGTTTGCTAATTCTCTTATTCTTATTATTCTGATTTGCATGATTGTGTAAAATGCGAAATTTTAAAATACTGGATCTTTCTGGAACTGATGTAAATGATGAACTCTGTCCATCATGTTGGAGGACCAACTCATCTAATAAGTTAGAAGAATTATATTTATTTGGAAGTGGTCTTTTAGAAAGTTGGCTTACATGCAATCTTCTAGGTTTTTACAGTATAGTCCCCATTTCAGTGCAAATGTAATATGTTTCTTATATTACATGGGTTTAAATTGTTTACTTTTTTACTGAGGATTTTATGTTAAAATAAACGAAAACTCCTTTGGCTTGCAAGGTTGTGCCAAATGACAATTTCTAAAATGTCGGTTCTTTCTTATAATTAATAATCTAGATGGTAGATAAATTGGTCATTGTTTGTTTGCTAACTTGTCGAAGTTGGAAATTTTAAACTTAGATGTAACAATCCTCAAAATTTAAATGTAATTAATTGATTATGTATATTTATAGATTCAGACTTTGATAAGCAATTTTTTGTTTGTACCCTATTTATAGAAACTGACAATTTATGAGAAAATAAGTTACTTAAGTATATAATAGAAGGACCCACATGACTAAGTGGGATAGTGGTCCACTAGCGGCCTAAGTTTGAGAAAAACAATCTTAATTATCAACATGAGGCACAAGATTCGTAGATCACAGGCACATAAGTTACTAATCATTTGATCTTTTCAGCCCAGGGTTTGCTCAAATGCGGAGCTTGAAGAAGTTAACTCTCTAGGATAATAGCCTCAACGCAAGCATTATTTCATTTTATGACGACTTTAACTCCCAAAGTATATGATGACTTTAACTCCCACTACCTTTCCATAGTCTATGATGACTTTTAACTCCCAGAGCAAATACACTCCCTATCTTTCCACATCTTTTATTGACCTTGACCCCAAAGCATTGAGGCAGAAGATTCCTACTACCTTTAAAAAAATCTCCGGTGACTTTGACCCCCCAAAGCAAATACGCTTACTATCTTTCTGCATCCTTTATTGACCTTGACTCCAAAAGTAAATACACGGATTATCAGTTCATTTGCAAAAATAACCTTTATAAGTTTGCCTAATTGAAATTTTGATTTTGTGATTTGAATATTTGCAAAAATAATCCCTAAAACTTTTTCCTTGTGCGAGAACAACCTTGTGTAAAAAGATGGTTAAAATGGAGGCTTTTAATCACCAACTACTATTAGTCGAACCATTCACATTGACCATCAAAATGGTGACCGAATTCATTTATAGAGCATGACTTTAAGCCGTTAAATACTAGTAACTGAAATTTTTTTTTTAACCAGGCCACCCATCTCATTTTTTCCTTCACTAACATGTTATTTTCATCTTATCTATCTAACAATGTTACTTTTTTTAATTATTATCAATATTTTCAATCATTATTTCACATTTTTCATACAACTATTTCATTTATTTTATACTTATTTTCTTTACTCCTGAAAATTACTCTTATCATATCACATCAGTTTTCCACTATTGTCTATTTTTCTGCAAGTGTACGGATCTGAGGAGTAATATAAATAGAAGAGTAGAGTTATTGTTCTTACAAAGACTTGAGTACTAAATATTCACTAATTACTAAAAACAGAAAACTCTAATTTAATTAAATGAATAAAAACTAAGA
Organism: Annona cherimola; assembly: GCA_030490835.1. Lineage (NCBI taxonomy): Eukaryota > Viridiplantae > Streptophyta > Magnoliopsida > Magnoliales > Annonaceae > Annona > Annona cherimola. The sequence continues at coordinate 52,767,832 of CM059976.1, forward strand.
TGTGTAAAGTGAAAGATAAAAGATGAAAGAGAAAATTGAGAAAAGATAAGTTGGTATAAATAGGAGTAAACTAAATGGGAAACTCTTATCGATTGATGAATCTAAGGTTGCAACTTCACTTGTTTATCCCCATGATTTTTATTATATTTTCTTGATTTATTTTACTAATATGGATTATTCGACTAGGGTAATATTATTTATATTCTTCTTTTGATGGCCGCATAAATCCAACCCGTTAATTTTAACTTTCAATGTAAATCATAAGAATTTAAAATACAAGCAACATTAATCACATTCCTAATATTAACTACACATGACTAATAGATATTTCTATTCATATTAGTGAACTTCACACATCTTACGAAATAATCTCATCTCAAGAATATGCATAGATCATATACTATTTAACCTTTAATCTAATTTTATATTATCTCTTCAATCGTCACGCGAAATTCCTATTGCTACTATCATAGAAGTAGAATAAGTTAAATAAATAATTCAATATTAAAAATATAAAATCAAAGGAAAAATATAATTTAATCATAGTTCAAAAACAAGATCCAGTGCAATCCTAGAATAAGGTTTTTAGCCACACATAATTACATTAATCACAAGGCTAAAATAAAAATAAAAATTAATATCCATCTCAAATAAACATAAAATCAAAATTAAAGGGAAGAAAAATCTACTTCTTTGGACTAATCTCTGCTTCCACACTTGAAGTTTCCACCTCGTTGCACATCTTCACCCTGTCTCTTCTTGAAATTGTGTTTTCAAAAAACTTCACCACCTCTCTTAATTATAAGAGCAGAATACTCTTCTTGCTACACCAATTGCATGCGTAATTCATGACTGTGCAGCGTAGATTTCTGCTGGCATATGATGCACAAGTTGAACAGCTCAGATGATTTCGCACCTCAATTGCAAGGTTGAGATGCGTGCAAATGTTTGATTTCAAGTGAACCCCACGGCTGGAATTTGCTAATCTTCATAAAAGAATTTAAAATTATATTGTATCAAGTTAATAAATTGGTGGTCAATTTATAAAAATTATTTCAAGCCCAATTATTTCAACAATTATTCAAATAACTTCAAATTAATATTGAATGTCCAAATGTTACCAAAACATATTTTAAAACAAATTTCACATTAAAATCAATCATTACACACCAATTTGATTCAAAATATGCATAAAATATTTTATTAATTAGCAACTATTACATAATTTTCAAAATATGTCTTAAATTTTTTTCCACTTTTTTCTTTCATTAAATACTCTAAGGGAGAAGGGGAAAATTTCGAGAGCCCAGTTGCATGCACCCAAGATGCACTTAGACTTGGTATACCCGAGTGTAAATATACATTTTTGAACTTTTTTTTACAATTTTTTTTACACAATTATTAATCTAAGTATATTTAATATTTGTATTCTCATAAAAAAACATGTGTATCAATTTTTATAAATTTTGAAGATTTTCATATGCTTTTTCAAAATTTTGAAACTCTCTAGCATTTTAGAGTGACTATTAGGCTCTGAAATTTTTGAAAGAATAAGAGTAATATAATGTAATATGGTAACTATTAAGAGTAAAGAAAATAATGATAAAATCGACATTGCGCCTTTGGAAAAATGCAGATAATAATTGAAAAATGTAAATGACGTTAAATGATACACTCCAGCAGAAAAAGGAGAGAAGGGCTGTAAGTCTACCTTCCCAAGTTTGACTCGTCAAACATGACGAACGATGACCATAAGTCATGTACTCTATAAAAGGAGAGAAGGCTTCCAAGTCTAGAGAAAAGAATCGGATTTTGATTTGAAAGGGTGACTGAGTATCATCGATCATGAGGTTTTATTACACAAACAATATATGCCTTTTCTTACTTATATGTGGTTTGTACTGCAGTGAAGGTTGTTGGGATAAAGAAAGAAGACTTCTTCTACAGATAAAAGACTCCGTTCCAGGGTATGCAAAGAACATATTTCCATTGGGGTCGTGGGTGGGCGAGAATTGCTGTGAATGGCCCGCTGTCGAATGCAAGACGTCCTCAAATTCGTCCTCGCATCATGATCATGGTCATGTCGTCTCAATAGATCTGATACATTGGTACTACTGGTCGTTGGAAGTGGAAACTTGGTATCCCAATGGCAGCCTCTTTGCTGAATTCGAGCACATGGAATCCGTGTCCCTAGGTTTCATCGGTGGGTGGCAGGTGAAGCCTCAAGGTAATGTAACATGCATTCGTGTAATTATTTTTTTTCTCCTTAACACTTCTTTGAAGGGCTCTGTTGCCTTAATGATAACTCATCCATTATATTTATATTTATTAGAAGTTTTTCGTTAGGATGTGTTTTAAAGGAACCATATGGAAAATCCAACCATATATTTATATCTTATTCCATTATAAATTGAAAATCTTAAAGAGAGGGGAAGTTACTGGTCACTATTTGTTTGCAGGATTATGTGGAATGAAGAATTTGAAAAACTTGACTATTTATGATAGCAACCTGTACGATGAGGGCACGAGGTGTTTGCTCACAAATTCATCCAAGTTGGAAAAGTTAGATCTAATCGACACCAATATTCGGAACTTAGATGGTAAGTGATGCTCTCTACAGTTCTAAATTGGTTGTCCTATACTCTTAGAATATGCAAATATTTATTAAAAATATTTAGCCTTGTCTTTGCGAGTTTGGATTTGTATCTCGAGTAACAAACTCAAGGAGAGAGCATCAATCAATTCGTCAGCCGACTGCGGAACTTAGTGATGAGGACAATTTTTTGGATTGTGCTTTAATGGGATTGGTTTGGAATGGAATGGAATGGCCCCAAAACCTGTCGTGGATTGGTTTGATCTCCGCCTTCCGTCAGTATTGGGTTTTATCCAGCGTTTGAAAACCAGAGTAGATGAGCATCATCATGAACATCCACAAAATTTGAAATAATTCCAAATATATTTATAAAGTTTTCAAAATAAGATAAGGACGTACTTGCATTATTATGCAAATTATATATTTTTTCAATTTTTACAAATTTAGAAATATTGCTGTAATATTATTCAAATCTTATAAACGTTTCCGCAAAATCTCCTTAAAATAAATAAATGATGTTAAACAAAATAGCTAGATGAAATTTTATTTCATTATCATAGTACGCCGCAACATAGAGATTACATGAATTGAAATTTATGAAACCAATTCCACAAATTAGATCTTGTAATTATTCAATACAAACGGCTACATCGAGATGTTCATACAGCCATTTGATTTTTTATTAATTTTTTTTTTTTTGAAAGTGAACCATTTATTTTCTTTAACATAGTCTGTTTTTATCATGTTATCAAAAATCAGAATCATTTGAAACTAATATTTTGCAAAAAAAAATAGTATATTTCACATATGAATATAACTGTTAATTTGTTTCAAAAATATATAATATATAGGGTATGCTTAGCAAACACTAGGGGTGCAACTCAGGTCGGTTCAGTACGGGTAGTAGTCTACCCTACCCATACCCTATTTGTAAAAAGCCTACCCTACCCTACCCATTTATCGATTCGGTTCTTAGTATACCCTACCCTACCCATTACCTATAGGGTCGGTTCCGGTTTCGGTTCCAAATCGGTTCCTTTAATACTCAAATAAAATATTTTTTAAAAATTTCTATGTTATTATAAATAATGTAAAATAATACTCATTTACATTTTAAAATCATAAGTACATATATTATTGTTTATATTATTATATAAAAATATGAAGTATAGACCATCATGACTCAATCATTAAGACTAATAATATATTATAATCATAAGTCACAAACGTATTTATAAGAGTCTTTTGGAAGTCAATGGTGTATTTATAAATTCATTTATGGTGCGTTTGGTTGGAAGTAAAACTTTTTAATGAAAACTTTTTAGAATAAAAGTTGTCGAGTTGATAGAAAATAATGTGATATGATATGAGTAATAATGAGGTGTAAAGAGAATAAAGTTAAAATAGATAGAGTAGTTGTATGGGTATTTGTGTGGAAATGATTGAAAAGTAGGATTGTTTATATAGGAAAATGTGAAAAATAATTAAAAAATAAGGTAGTTTTGGGGAGTGAAAAGTTTTTGATTGAAAAGTTTTCATTGACATGTTTTGTGTGTAACCAAACACACCCTTAAATTTATACTTCACTTGGTATAAAATTCATTTAAATTTGAATTTTGTTAAAATATGTGTACACATAAGAAGTCGAAGATAAAGCATAATACATAGTATATAATATATATTATACATATATAATTATGCACCTAATTAATTACCCATATGAGTACCTATGCGGGTCGGTTCCGGGTACCCAACGTATCTACCCTACCCGTATCCTACTTGAGGAGGCGGGTAATAATTTGTACCATATCCATAGCTATGAGTAATATTTTCTACCTTACCATACCCAAATTAGGGTCGGGTTGGTGGGTACCCATGGGTACCCTACCCAAGTTGCACCCCTAGCAAACATAAAACTTTTCAAACTAAAATTTTTCACCACTACTCTATTTTTAATTATTTTTATATCTTCCCATATAACTACCTTACTTTTTAATTATTTGTACACAACTATCCACACAAATAACCTATCATTTTTTGCCAATTCAAAATTTTTTTCGCAAATACTTTTCATACAAAAGTTTTATTACTTCCCAAACACTCTCATAGTGTAAAAGTTCTCAATTCACGAGATTAGTTTTAAAAACTATGTTAAAATAAAAATAATAAATTGTTTCAAAGAACTCCATGTGGCCTTTGCATTGAATCATTGCCATTAATTAATATGTAGTAAAGGAGTTAGGATCTTTGGTAGCGAAGTTGGAAATAAAAATTATTTAAGGGGAGGCAATCTCACAAAAATGAAATTTATTTTTAAAGTTAAAAAAAATTCATGGTTTTCAGAATTTTCAGATACGTAATGGATACTTTTTGAATTTTAAAAAATTTGGGAGACACACATAGAACTCCATGTGACCCTGCCACTATTAGTATGCAAAACATTTTATCTCAATGTATTTCATACAGCCTTAAATTTTTAAAAGTAGAAGTGATTATTAGATATGGGCACGCAAGCATTTGCGTTCAAAAATAAACTTTCTTTATGATCCTCACGTGGTAAAGAAAACGCCACCTCAGCTTGTCTTGAGCAAACAGACCTCTTTTACTATTGTATTAAGGTTGGAAAGAAAACGCCACTTCAACTTGCTGAGTGGACGTCTTTTACTAGAGTCCATCGCACTATCTATGGACCAGCATTTTGCAGCATTGAAAGTTTCATTTGTATCAACGAGAATGGCCCCAAAACCTGGGATGGATTGGTTTGGTCTCCGCCTTCCGTCAGTATTGGATACTTTTTGAATTTGAGAAATTCGGGAGATATACATAGAACTACATGTGACCCTGCCACTATTAATATGCAAAACATATTTATCGTAGTGTGTTCAAAGCTTTCATATAGCCTCAAATTTTTAATTTCTTGTTTGCTAATTCTCTTATTCTCATTATTCTAATTTGCAGGATTGTGTGAAATGCGGAATTTGAAAATATTGTATCTTTCTGGAACCGATATTAACGACGAACTCATTCCGTCATGTTGGATGACCAACTCATCTAATAAGTTAGAAGAATTATATTTATATGAAAGTGGTCTTCGAAGCTTAGAAGGTAAGCTAACACCGGTACTGGTAAGTGGTTAGTTGGGTAATAAAATTATAGGGCAGAGCCACCATGAGCAAATCACGTGCCAAATTAGTCGTCACTAATCTAATATTCTTATTTTTTTTTATTTAACTAATTTGGCTTTTAGAGACTTGTCCTAAGTTTTTATTCTGACTTTGTCTTTTGATCATTTTGGATTCATCTACCATTCAAAAAAGTATAACTCAAAGGTGTCGGATTTGTCTCCAGATAACAATCTAATGCACTTGGATTACATGCATGCGTCCGTCGACGTTTTAATTTTCTTATTTTAAAGTATTTTTCAAATCCAAATCATTTATCATGTTTCTTCATACTTATTTATTCATGATATATTGTACCTGAATCATTTCTAGAGTCTAGAAAATTAATAATTTCCCGCTTATTAATTTATGAAAGACATATAATAAATTGATGAAAAAAGTTTTTAAAAGTTTATATTTAATAATTGAAATTCTAATCATAATTTTAGAAATTAGAAAAGTATGTATTTACAATTTTACCTACATGTTGTAGATAACATCTTTTTCAACACTTCTTTTAGACACATAAAAAGCACACAAGCTCATAGCCAAAACTAGAAGTGATTATTAGATAAGGGCACGCAAGCATTTGCGTTCAAAAATAAACTTTCTTTATGATCCTCACGTGGTAAAGAAAACGCCACCTCAGCTTGTCTTGAGCGAACAGACCTCTTTTACTATTGTATTTTTTTTTTTGATTGGTCTTTTACTATTGTATTAAGGTTGGAAAGAAAACGCCACTTCAACTTGCTGAGTGGACCTCTTTTACTAGAGTCCATCGCACTATCTATGGACCAGCATTTTGCAGCATTGAAAGTTTCATTTGTATCAACGAGAATGGCCCCAAAACCTGTGATGGATTGGTTTGATCTCCGCCTTCCGTCAGTATTGGATACTTTTTGAATTTGAGAAATTCGGGAGATATACATAGAACTACATGTGACCCTGCCACTATTAATATGCAAAACATTTTATCGTAGTGTGTTCAAAGCTTTCATATAGCCTCAAATTTTTAATTTCTTGTTTGCTAATTCTCTTATTCTCATTATTCTGATTTGCAGGATTGTGTGAAATGCGGAATTTGAAAATATTGTATCTTTATGGAAACGATATTAACGACGAATTCATTCCATGGATTACCAACTCATCTAAGTTAGAAGAATTATATTCAGATGGAAGTGGTCTTCGAAGCTTAGAAGGTAAGCTAACACCGGTACCGGTAAGTGGTTAGTTGGGTAATAACATTATAGGGCAGAGCCACCATGAGCAAATCACGTGCCAAATTAGTCGTCACTAATCTAATATTCTTATTTTTTATTTAACTAATTTGGCTTTTAGAGACTTGTCCTAAGTTTTTATTCTGACTTTGTCTTTTGATCATTTTGGATTCATCTACCATTCAAAAAAGTATAACTCAAAGGTGTCGGATTTGTCTCCAGATAACAATCTAATGCACTTGGATTACATGCATGCGTCCGTCGACGTTTTAATTTTCTTATTTTAAAGTATTTTTCAAATCCAAATCATTTATCATGTTTCTTCATACTTATTTATTCATGATATATTATGCCTAAAAATCATTGTGATGAAAATATGACTATTAAATTTTGAAAACAAATGTTTATCCATATATATTTATCTATATCAATATGCTTTGAAAATTATAAACAAAAGGTACTATTTTTTAGATCGGAATTTTAGAAGGAGGTTTGCATGGACGTGCTCATGCAATCCGGTTGAAGTATGAATCCAAATCAGCATAGAGTCAAAGCCAAGGCGTTACTTGTTTGGCCTAATATTCTTTTCCTTTCCTTTTAATTAATTTGGATTTTCCAGGGCTTCGACACCTGAGTAACTTGAGGGTATTGCATCTCCGTTCTAGTTACAGCCTCAACGAGAGCATCAATTCGTTACAAGGTAATTATGTTACTTTTTCCTTTATTTTAGATTAATAGCATACTTATGAATGATGATTCGTCAGATAATAATTTAATATATTTATCAATGAATTAAAAACGAGAATTGACTGCCTTGTGTTGTGATGTGTCCAAATAATTATAGAAGGAAGTGACTGAATGCAGTCGGCTGGTCGCACGAGTTCTTTATTATTTTATATTTTTTTTTCAAATTAAAAACATTTATCATGTTTACCATATACATATTCTACCTTTTTTTAAAAAAAAAAAAAAAAAGATTCGGCATTTGGTCGAAATTGCTGGAAAATTCCTTAGTTTTAAAAATTGCAAAATGCTCTCCAATGTTTGCAAAAAATTGCAAATATATTCCCTTTGTTTTGGTTTTATGGACAAAAATTAAATTATTAATGAAACGATGTACTCCTCTTATGTATAAATTAATAGATATATATTATAGTAAATTTATTACTTTTAACCGTTATTTTTATTACAAATACTATAAAAACCGTTGCCATTATTATGAAAACCGTTGCAAATATTAAATGAAAATACAAGAAAGTACCGTAAGGTACAATTTTTATTATTTTAAAATAGTCCTCGCATTAAAAGATTAATTTTGTATACATTTGGAATTTTTTTTTAATAAATAATTGATAATGATATTCAATATAACCCCAATATAATATGTACATATCTAAGGAATTGGTATGGTGGCTAAACTTTTGACATTAGGAATACCTAATTCATACGGTAGACCATACAAGGGCCATAATGCCGCATGGATCATGGAAAAGTGTAAATGTAAAGTAGACAACACAACTTGGCATGTTGCTTAATCACGTAATTACTGTTATGCCTTTCACAAACGTCATCAATCAATCTGCAAATATTCTTGTCCTTTCCTTTTAATTAATTTGGATTTTCCAGGGCTTACACACCTGAGTAACTTGAGGGCATTGTATCTCATAGATATCAGCTTCAACGAGAGCATCAATTCGTTACAAGGTAATTATGTTACTTTTTCCTTTATTTTAGATTAATAGCATACTTATGAATGATGATTCGTCAGATAATAATTTAATATATTTATCAATGAATTAAAAACGAGAATCGACTGCCTTGTGATGTGTCCAAATAATTATAGAAGGAAGTGACTGAATGCAGCCGGCCGGTCGCATGAGTTCTTAATTATTTTATAATTTTTTTTCAAATTAAAAACATTTATCATGTTTACCATATACATATTCTACCTTTTTTTTAAAAAAAAAAGATTAGGCATTTGGTCGAGAAAATTCCATAGTTTTAAAAATTGCACAATGCTCTACAATGTTTGCATAAAATTGCAAATATATTCCCTTTGTTTTGGTTTTATGGACAAAAATTAAATTTTTAATGAAACGATGAAGTACTCCTATTATGTATAAATTAATAGATATATATTGTAGTAAAATTTATTACTTTTAACCGTTATTTTTGTTACAAATACTATAAAAATTGTTGCAAATATTAAATCCAAAATATAATAATAAGCTAGAAGAAATATTTTAATACTATTAATTATTAATTCTATAGCAGAAAGGAAAAATACAAGAAAATACCTTAAGGCATAATTTTTTATTATTTTAAAATATTCCTCGCATTAAAAGATTAATTTTGTATACATTTGGAAAAATTTATTAATAAATAATTGATGACGATATTCAATATAACCCCGATATCTGATACTTTAACACCCATTAACCGATGGTAACAGGTGCATATCTAAGGAATTGGTATGAATACTAAACTTTTGACATTACGAATACCAAATACACACGGTAGACCACATAGGGGCCATAATGCCACATGGATCACGGGAGCAAAATAGCTCGATTAACCTCATAGAATCCACAACTCCCAATTAAATCACACCAAATACACACGGTAGATCACATAAGGGTCATAATGCCACATGGATCATAGGAGCAAAATAGCTTGATTAACCTCATAGAATCGACAACTCCCCATTAAAATCACACCAAATACACGCGATAGACCACATAGGGGTCATAATGTCACATGGATCACAGGAGCAAAATAGCTTGATTAACCTCATAGAATCCACAACTCCCCATTAAAATCACACCAAATACACACGGTAGACCACATACCACACGGATCACGGGAGCAAAATAGCTTGATTAACCTCATAGAATCCACAACTCCCCATTAAAATCACGTAAGAGTTAACAATGAACTTGGTCTCACGACAATGACAAAGCAGACCAATATGATACATAACGAATGGACAAATAGAGACTACATAAACTACTAGAAACAATGAAAAGGAGTCTATTCCCATACCAATAAGAAGCTTTACAACAAGCTTCTTCTCCTTACTTCCTTGTATTGTTTGTCCCTCCTTTCATAGAGAATCCTCTAAGTTCTCATCGAATGAGGTGATCATACATTGTACATTCCATTTGGACATCTTTTTCTAGCAGTTTTATTTAGTTGTATTGAATTCATATATTAAAATTTAACATTTTTGAAATGCGCATAAATAAAATATATTTATTTTTGAATTTCAAAAAAAGGGTTATTTTAGTCATTTTAAATGACTAGAATACAATTGATGTTTGAAATTCAAAAGAAAATACAAAAAATAGTAAATTTTGATATGTGTAATAAAAACACTTAAAATAATAGTTTTATGAATTTTTTTTAATAATTATATATTTGTCCCGTGCAACAGGATTTACATAATCATGCCTCACGAATGGCACTTAAGTAGCAAGCAGCCAATTTTGATTGTTGAATATGCGTGTATTTGCTGCCCAAAATTAATTGTATGCAGCCAGATTCATGTCACAGAGTAATGGCTGTATTTAAGGATAATGATGTCTAAGTTAATTAAATATGAGGAAAAATCGAGCCAAGGAAGCCACAGTTTCAGAATTAAATAATATTTTACCAGAATATGGACTGAATACATACCTTAAAGAGAAAATAAGGATAAATAGATCGGCGTTTTTCTTAGACGGGGGGACATTAGGGTGGCAACTATTTAGCAATAAATTATATTAAACTTTTTAGAATTTTTTAAGAAGAATATTTTTAATTTTAAAAAAACAAAGGGCACTCTATGTGGTTCCGTCATTGGATTATATAGGTTAATTATGCTATAAATTATTATAATAATTCTATGCACATATAAATAAATCGAAGCAACTTTTTATAACTCAACTTCTATACCTTTAAAATATTATAACTTCTTATATAGGTTAATGATTTATAAATTATTGTAATAATTTAACTCAACAATAAATGAATACAAGTATTTTTGTAATTAGTGCATGATTATATATATTTTTAAGTAGCTAGATATGACCCACCCAAATTCAAAAGATTTTTAATCTCATAATAAAATAAATGATGTTAAAGAATATAAGCTGTTGAATTTTTATTTCATGGTCATCACAGGCCAAAATGGATATATGTTTCATGAATTAAAATTCATGGACTCACTTTCATATAATTATGACTCATAATTAGTAATTCAAAACACATATGCATGGAGATTTCGATGCGCCTTTTTTCTTTATAACTTTTTTTTCAAAGTTGGATTATTTTCATTTTCAATTTTTTTTTTCAAATGTGAACAATTTATTTTATTTCGAATTATTTTTTTATCTTGTTAGCAGAAATTACTGTTATCGGAAAATTTATATTTTGTAAAAATAAGCATTTTTTGAGAGTGAATATACAATTAAATTTTTTAAAATGTATAATATGTAGAGCGCACAAAAGTTTTAAACATGTGATTTTTGGAATCATAAATAAATACATACGAACAAACATGATAATTTCGTTAGATTTAGAAAATATTTTAAAATAAAAATCATAAGATGCCGCATGGAAATCTTGATGCAACCTTTGTATTCAATCGTTGCCCTTAATTAATATACGCTACATTTTATCTGTAGTACATTTAAATCTTTCATATACTCCTGGAAGTTATTAATTTTCAGTTTACTAATTTTCTTATTCTCATGATTCTGATTTGCAGGATTATGTGAAATGCAGAATTTCGTTAGATTTAGAAAACATTTTAAAATAAAAATAATAAGACGCGGCACGGAAATCTTGATGCAACCTTTGTATTAAATCATTGCCCTTGATTACTATACGCTACATTTTATCTGTAGTACATTTAAATCTTTCATATACTCCTGGAAGTTATTAATTTTCAGTTTACTAATTTTCTTATTCTCATGATTCTGATTTGCAGGATTATGTGAAATGCAGAATTTGAAAATATTGGATCTTTCTGGAAATGATATAGATGATGAACACATTCCGTCATGTTGGATGACCAACTCATCGAATAAATTAGAAGAATTATATTTACAAGGAAATCATCTTCGAAGTTTAGATGGTGAGTTTTGCCTATACAACCCGTGTTGACGATTTAAAGTTAGAACCAATTTCATAACGCTCTATCCGTTTTTTCCACGTGATGATTGATTAAAAAATTCATTTTATTCATTTTATTTTACATCATTTGTTTAAATAAGATAATAGATATCATCTAAAAGAATATATATGCTACATTTGTTTTAAAATATATTCATATCCAGATTTTGAAAATTGCTCACATCCATCATATCACGTGCAGCACTTCAAGACGGCCGTTTATTCAGTTTTTCTGGCCACCTTTTCAGTTTTTAAATTTTTAATAAACTTGTTAATTAAGATTTTAAACTATAAACAAGTTTTACGATTTTCAAACATTACACATTTTCTAGTTCTATTTCTATCATTTATGGTAAATTTTCAAAGTTGGCTTACATGCAATCTTCTAAGTTTCTACAATATAGTCCCCGTTTCAGTGAAAATGTAATATTTTTCTCGTTTTACATTGGTTTAAATTGTTTCCTTTTTTACTGGATTTTATGTTAAAATAAACGAAAAGCTCCATTGGCTTGCACGGTTGTGCCAGGTGACAATTTCTAAAAGGTCGGCTCTTTCTCATAATTAATAATCTAGATGGTAGATAAATTGGTAATTGTTTGTTAGCTAACTTATCGAAGTTGGAAAATTTAAACTTAGATGTAACAATCCTCAAAATCTAAATGATAATTAATTGATTATGTGTATTTATAGATTTAAACTTTGATAAGCAATTTTTTGTTTGTACCCTGTTTATAGAAACTGACAATTTATGAGAGCATAAGTTACTTAAGTATATAATAGAAGGATCCACATGACCAACTGGGAAAGTAGTATATCTCCATGGAAATGGTCCACTTAGCAGCCTAAATTTTCGTAATTGGTTTTTTGAGAAAACCAGTCTTAATTATCTGTAGATCATGGTCACATAAGTTATTAATAGTCAGATCTTTTCAGCCCATTTAATTCATGACTACTGTCGCAGGGTTTGCTCAAATGCGGAGTTTGAAGACGTTAAGTCTCGGGGATAATAGCCTCAACGCAAGCATTGATTCCTTGTCAGGTATATGACATATACTATTATTTCCAAATCTGAACAATTTATTTTATTTAAAACTATTTGTTTTAACTTGTTAGCAGAAATTAATATCATTGGAAATTATATTTTGTAAAAAATTAGCATCTTTTGAGAGTGAATATATAACTATTAATTTTTTATTGCAAAGACATGACTGCATATAGATGTCCATGCAGTTTTTTCATTAATTTTTTTTTCTAAATCTGAATAATTTATTTATTTAAAACTGTTTGTTTTATCTTGTTTGAAGAAACTGATATCATTGGAAATTATATTTTGTAAAAAATTAGCATCTTTTGAGCGTGAATATATAGCTATTTATTTTTAACAAAATAAATAACATGTAAAGCATGTAAAAGTTTTAAACATGTGGTTTTCAGAATCATAATTAAATGCATATGAATAAAAATGATAATTCATTTAGATTTGGAAAAATATTTTAAAGTAAAAATAACAATATGTTTCACGGATATCTCCATGCAGCCTTTGCATTAAATCATTTTCCTTAATTAATATACACCCTATTTTATTTGTAATGTATTTAAATCTTTCGCATACTCCTCAAAATTATTAATTTTTTACTTTGCTAATTTTCTTATTCTCATAACTCTAATTTGCAGGATTCTGTATACATGCTATATATAAGTTTACATGAGTTTTCATGAATATATAACCATACATGTTATATCTCATATATTAGTTTATACAATTGAAATTATGAACTCCAGTAACTAATACAACATTGTTCATTACGTTGTTCATTCTTCTCGTGATCATCATCTACTGTCTAAAGTAGAGTCTTGAATATCTATCTTAGTTCTAGTTTAATTCTCCCCATCCTCAAGTGTTTGAACTTGCAAATCTAAAATACTTTATAAAATAATGGTGAGCAAAAATCTTAGTGAATAAACAAGGATTACATTAATTCTTAATTCATTCTCAAATGTCTTTACCATTCTTATAGAATTTTTCTATGGTAATGATACGAAAATTATAACGAATTTCATGAGACTCTATCCATCTTTTCTACTTGATGACTGATGGAAAATCAACTCCATTTAATATAATTTATATCATTTGTTTAGATAACAGACTAGGTTTTGTTCAAATCAAAAATGTGTATGTGCTACATTTGCTTAAAAATATGTATTCATGTATAAATTTTAAAAACATACTTACATCCATCACAAAAGCTAATGATCCACCTAAGGTTGACCATTTTATTCATTTTCTATTTTTCTATAACCCTGTTAATTTAGTTACACTTAATTTGTAAACCATTTTTACCATTTTGGAGATATTAATATATTTTTTTTATTTTAAACTCACAAGTAGGTTAGTCATTTTTAAGTTTTAATAGCATGTAGTCGCTTTCAAATTTTGTAACTACAAAGCATATGAAATATGAGGTTTAACTATAATTACGTGTTTGTAGAGAGAAGTGATTCAATATAACTAGTTGCATAAAGTTGTTCATCAACCTCTTGGTTTTTTATTTTATAATATTTATTTTCAAATCTAAACTATTTATTTTGTTTACCCATATTATTTATAATTATAAAAGTATATGCATTGAAGATCTTTACATACTATATATATCTTATTCGACAAATGAATAGTTGTATATTTACTCTTAAAAGATGCATAAATTTTGCAAAGCAAAAGTTTTGAATAAAATTTTTTTTTGCAGCTAAATAAAAAAAAATTTGGTCAACGGTATAAATGTTTTAAATTGAAAAAATTTTAAGACAAAAAAGGATTTCGTGGGCGCTTTCATGCAATCCCTTATACATTGAATCGCCGTTCATGCAAAGAAAAATGATATCCATGCACTGATTTAACACAACAGTCCCTTTTTAATTTCACGTTCTTCAAACGTAACATGTATATGTTTTTGTCATATTTATTTTTTATAATTCAAAAAATCACACGTATTAAAGAATTTTTTGATGTATACGAACTAGTTTGGTTTTTGCAGCAAGCTAGTTTGGTTTAATTTACAGGAACATTTCTTAGTTTACATTTGCATGAAATTGCAGTTATATTCCTTTTTTTGGTTATGATTTATTTTTATGAAATGATGAAAATGCTCCAATAAATATAGTTCAGCAAAATTTATTATTTGCAATTATTATTTTCATTATTATTGTTATAAAAATCCAACCAAGTAATAAATATATTACAAAATAATACTATCTATAAAGAAATATTTTAATAATATGAATAATAATAATAATAATAATATATTTATCTATGATAGATATGCAAAGCACTTCATTTGTTCAATATGTACTAAAGTGAATGAATACATTTGTCATGTTTGGCCTCATCTTAGTAACCAAATGCAATTTAACCCATGGATTAGTTTCAATATTATATGTATAACTAGTAACCCAAAAATCCAACTTGTAATGCCCCGAATGGTATGTTGAGGCAACTATGCTATCTTAATATAGGATGCGATATTTAGGTAAAAGCTAACCGTGCCTATAAGCCCAATGTGAAATGGCCGATTTTTTTAATCATTATATACAAGTTTACATGAGTTTTCGTGTACATATGACCATATATGTTAAGTTTGTGGCGTTGGCTTATACAATTGAAATTATGAACTTCACTTACTTATAAACTTCAATGACTAATACAACATTATGTCTTCTCTTTATTAGTTTCTGCTACCTAAAGTAGAGTTTTAAAGCGTCCCATAGCTCTGGTTACTCTTGTCGAGAATATCTTAGTTCTAGGTTAATTCTCACCATCCTCAAGCATTCTAGCTTGTAGATCTCAAACACAGTGGTAACTCGAAATCTTATTAAATAAGTAATAATTACATTAATTTTTGAAATAATTGAATCTAACAAAATTTTTTATTTAAAAGTAAGTAATTAGAGTTCAAAAGTATTTAAGTAGGATGGCCAACCCTAAAAGCATTCAAAAACATTCATTTCAAGACTCTCATAAAAACAAAAACAAAAAAACAAAAAAAAAAAGACAAACATTCATTTCGAGATTCAATTTAAAGAAGATTAAAAAAAAAAAAGACAAACATTCATTTCGAGATTCAATTTAAAGAAGATTATTTAGTAAGAAATCATTACTACAGTTCACATAATCTTTGAAACTTATATAATGCTTACTCTACCGTTTCTTGTTTAGTTTCCCTCTTTATCCTTCCATACATTGCATCAATATTTACATAAGTATGCTTCACCCATGAATGTTTCCGTTTCATTTTCCACCTGATTTGCATTATGTAAATCTAAACATAGTCTATACATATGTTGCATGTTGCAATAGTGGCTGCTACATACGTACTTCCCCTTTTCCACTTTATTTCTATGCACTTCCACCTTATTTGCATTTTGTTACATGAATCTAGCATGATAAGTTTCTCACATATATTTTCATTTCACAAAAATCATGGGCTATACAACCTGTCTGCCGCTGTACTCAATAAATTATGTAATTGATAGTCACAGTCTAATTTTCAGGCCGCATTAACACTTCGAAAGTTATATTTAGAATACTGAATTAATAAAACTCATAGTTGGCAATTAATATAAATGTATCGAATGACAAATCTGTATGCTTTTATGAATTAATTCCAGGATTTAGTTAATGAAAGGCGTTGTTTAACTTGAGACAAAAAAAATTTCTGCCACACGCACGTTATTTCACATTTTCACATGCAGTTGCACAATTTTCATAGTTTAAACATGAAAATCCTATATTTATCACATATAAGGAAAAATAATATGGTTTCACTACGAGAAAATCGTATATAAGTAAAAAAAATAAAATAAAATACAAGGTTTCGCTACAAGAAAATAAATGCATGTCAACATTTTTCAATATATATTAATTTATACTGTGATATCACTATAACCAAGTCCCTATAAGGCTGTCACTAAAGGCCTTAATGACAATTGAAGGGCTACTTTTTGCAACATTTAGTATATTATTGTCGTTAAAAGCTATGTTTTAGAAATAATAATTATTTATGTCTCTCAGCAATATTTTTTGTGGCAAAAAAGATAAATGAAGCTAAAAGTACATTCCAAAAGGTTAATTTTATTGTGGTGTTTCTTCAAAAAAATTTCATAGATTATGTATATATGTTGCATGAACACTAACTATTTGTGAAGTGTTTCTAGAATTGTAGAAACTACATTAAGTAGGATCTTTGTTATCATTTTCATCATTTTTATTAGAGTAATTTACAAATATACCTGCATAGTTTAACCATAATTAAAAATATATATATAATTTTAGAAATTGTAAATAATCTCACATAATTTGACTATAATTATAAATGTACTCATGTCGTCACAACATCGTCATAACTCCATTAAGGTACCATTTTTATGTGGGTATATTTACAAATATATACAAATTATATGGGTATACTTGCAATTTCTAAAACCATGTAGTTATATTTGATATTATGGTTAATCTATATAAGTATATTTACACTTTGTTCTTTTTAAATATTTTTTAGCTATATATGTATTTTTTTGTATTTCAAAAATTAACAATTTCGAAAATTATTTATGTAATTTTTAAGAGTGCAAATGCATACATATATTTAAAAATTATAAAAAATTTATAAGAATACCCACATAGTTTAACCATAACTACAAATATACTTATTACTTATTTTTTAAATTACAAGTATACCTACATAGCTTGCATATATTTAAAAATATACCTAAACTATGACAAAATTGCGATGATGTGGGCATATTTTCAATTATTGTCTAACTATATGAGGTTATTTGTAATTTTTATCCGCTAACTTATCGAAGTTAGAAGATTTAAACTTTGATGGAACAATCGTTTGAAGTGGTGATCAATTGATTATGTCCATCTATATAAAGGACCCATGTTGTCAAGTGGGAATTTAATATATATCTATGGCGGTGGTCGACTTTGCGGCTAGAATTTTTGCGATTGGTTGCTTGACAAATGCATAGCCTTAATTATTAAGGCATAGATATTCACATCATAGGCGCATATCCTAACTAGTTAACTAACTAATCATTGTATCTTTTCATCCAATTTAATTCATGACTACTGTTACAGGATTTGCTCAAATGAACTGCAATAATATGTATCTTGGGCATACAAGAATATTTTCTATTTTTCTATTTCAGCTAATATTTCATACATATATATACAGGCTTACAGAAGTTGTCAAATCTTGAAGACTTGGATTTGAGTCACAACCAATTGACAGATAGAAACATTGGTCTGTGGATATCTAACCTCACATCCCTTGTGCATCTTAATTTATTCGACAACCATTTGAAAAATCCTAAGATGTTAAAAGGTATGTGTCATTCATTTCCTTTCCAACAGCTTTTTCAATTAGTTATCTTTTCTGTTATTACTTGAAAATATATTTTTAATTGATCCTGTAATTAACTATATGTCATTACCAGGGCTGTGCTCTCTAAGGAATCTTCATGACTTGGGTCTGTCTGCAAATGCAATAGAAGGACGAATCCCAACATGTTTCAAAGATATGCATTTTCTTCAAGGATTATACCTCAGTGATAACTTACTTAGCGGGGGAATTCCGCATTTCATATTCAGTAATCTAACAATGATGGAGACCATTGATGTTGGGTATAACCATTTGAGCGGTGTGATTCCATTCTTTATGTTCGCCAATCTCTCTAAGCTTTCTTATATTGATCTCTCCAACAATCCCCAAGCAAAAGTTGAAACTGAGTACCCACATTGGATTCCTACTTTTCAACTATCAGAGTTACATTTAAAGAGATGCAATGTCAGCGGCAACATTCCCAGCTTCCTCTCATCTCAACATAATTTGATATACTTGGAGTTAGATGATAGCTTCATTAATGGACCCATTCCTCCCTGGATATTGTATAATGTCTCATCTCCTATGGTCTTATCTTTGAGAGGCAACTTGTTAGAAGGACCATTTCCAAAGTCTTCTCAACTCATTTCATCCATGCTCGTAAAAATTGATATATCAGACAACCACATCTATGGTACACTTCCTATGAATATTGGGGTATTATTTCCTATGTTGTTTCACTTTAATGCATCAAAAAATGCATTACAAGGAAATATTCCGTCGTCATTGGGTGATTTATCAATGTTGAAGACACTGGATCTTTCTAAAAATAACTTATCAGGAGAAATTTCATCAAGTTTAGTCAAGAACAAGACCTCCACATTAAGATATCTAGACTTGTCCAACAATCATTTTGAAGGTCAGATTTTTGCAGGGGACTTCATCAATGCTAGTCAATTGCGCATTTTGTTTCTTCACAACAATCATTTCAATGAAACTCTCCCACAAAGTTTATCAAATAGTTATTTTCTAATGTTCCTAGATATTAGAAATAACAGTATAGCAGGCCCTATCCCAAGTTGGCTTTCATTACTCCCTAATTTGGTATCTATTCTCTTTGGTGGTAACTACTTTACAGGGCACATACCATGGGATTTTTGTCGAATGGAAAGTTTGCATACACTGGATCTGTCAAATAACATCCTCTCAGGAAGTATACCATCTTGCTTAAATAATGTTTTTTCCTTGGTCAAGAATTCCTCAATGTTTGAACTTCTTGATAGGGTAATTGATGATCCGATTCCCCTATCTGATAGGGACAGTACATATATCGTGAGAGGTGAAGACATCGGGTTGAGAATGGATTTTACTACGAAGGGAATAGTTTACACATATGAGGGCATTCCACTTTCCTTAATGACTGGATTAGATTTTTCAATGAATAGACTGACAGGTCATATTCCACCACAGTTTGGAGATTTGAAGGAGCTTCGCACATTGAACTTGTCGCACAATCATTTAACAGGTCTGATACCAGAATCATTCAAGTATTTGACAAATATTGAGAGCTTAGATCTATCTCATAACAAGCTCTCAGGTTCCATACCATTTCAGCTGGCTCAGCTTTACTCTCTCTCTAGTTTCTATATCACATTCAATAATTTGTCTGGAAAAATACCATCAGGAGGTCAATTTAACACATTTAATGCAAGCAGCTATGCAGGAAATATTGGACTTTGTGGGCCTCCTATTGAACAAAGTTGCTCATCAACTAATCAACAACAATCATCCGACAAAAAAAAAGGGAATGATGAACCGGTGTTGGACATTATTAATAAGCCTGTAATTTTCTACTTGTGGGTGTTGTTCTCATATGCTTTTGGTTTTTCAAGTTTTGCTTTGGTTCTTATCTTCGATGCAAATTGGCGATGGAAGTATTTCAAAATTGTTGATGAATGTATTGATTTGGCTGTTAATAGAATAAGGAAGTTTTGGTATTGAGGAAATGACTCTAATCAATATGATGTCATATCATGACAGTTGAAATACGCTTCTATCTAATTTCAATAGTTGTACGGTAAAGATGGAATAAATTATTTTGCTTTCAAATCTAGGCTTTAAACTAAAGTTCAAAATTAAAAATGGATTTGATCTATGAAATTTCTTAAATTAATGGAGTATAGCCATGTCTCTATTAGTCAATCAAATTCGTAATTTATTTAACAGTTTTTTACTCCATGATTATCAAGCATGAAACTAGAAAGCAAACAATTCATTATCTGTGTGAAACTATTTTTTAGACTAGGTATAAAAATATGGGTAAGCCACATCAAATTTTGAAGTAACGTTATGAGTTTATTTAAAAATATGCCCCACTCATTATCTAATCGTGATGATTGTCATATCTTAGACAAATGGGTAGGATATGAAATGAAGCTAAAATGTCAATGCATAATTCTCTCTTTTAAAGAATTCTTGTCTTATTTTAGTTGTTCCTTCCCATTTATTACTTACATAATTATTTAAAGATGGAGGGAGTGTGCACATGAATGAGGGTGTGCTCTATCAAGATAAAGGGGAGTGGGGCAAGCCATTGAAGCATAGCAATAGACTAGTAGTTTTCGATATGACAAATTGACATGGGATCCAGAACTAAACAATTGGAGAAAATATAGTTATGTTTTGATGTAGTTAAAAAAATCTAAGATAAGTATACAGTCAGGTGTTCCACTCTCTGAGATATCATTTTACCTCCAAGATACTACTTGCCATGAATAAGAGGCAGGAGAAAAGGTAGACTATAGCTGGAGTAGATTATTAAAGTGTTTGGTGGATCTAATAGATTCAACCCATTTGCCCTTTAAAGAATGGAAGAAAAAGCATGTAAAGAATAGCGACCTATTTGAGTGATTAAAGTCAAAAGCCATAAAAATAGCTATTGAAATGGCTGCTATGAAAAAGGAACATTAATAAATAGGCTTGTTGAAGCAGAGGAAGAGAAAATAAGAAAAGTACCAAAGTGCTCTCTACCAACCATGTAGAAGTCCAAATGGGTCATCAAAGAGCATACAAAATTTAGAAAAAGGTGAAAGATGCTATTGCACAAAAGATTGAGTTTAGAGAAAAGATTTTCAAGAGAGACGATTACGATGCATGAGCTAAGAGAGATGATTAAAACTTTTGATATTGAGGTTCTTGGGAGTCACTAGTATGGAGACGATAAAGAGAAAGAAGGTTCTTTTATCTAGTTTGTATACGTGTTGAAAATAGCTAAAACTTTTGTCTAATCCATGAACTAGTGAAATGCTTTCATTATAATACTAGTATAGATGGATCATGGTTGGTAATGAGTGTGCTCTAGAGTCTGTTTATCATTACTAGCAAAAATTCAGGATTTGAAGCTTGTTTGCCATTGTCGATAGAAAATGGGGTTATAGACTCAACTCCACAGCTAGGTCCAATTGTCGATATTAGTTAGCTCTCTTATTACATAACTATGCTACTCCCACCTCCTTAGAAATAGTAGCTTTTTTCCCTTTTTCTAGTTGCCCTCAGGAAAGCTCTTTCCAATGTCATCTTTTTACTAATGAAAAATAGTTTATACAAGCTATATCACTAGTTTATTCTCCCAAAGAGAGATAAGAAACTATGGTAAATCACTAAAGTAACTTATTTTTTTCCTCCTCTTCATATATAGAATTGCTTTAATTCTAATTATAATTGCTCGAGCCTAAAATTAGGGTATAAACCTCGATTTCAGGTCCGCAATATTACACAACCAATTGGCATATTGGCATTTTTAAGTATTCATCTAGAAGGAAGTTGGAGGCAGTTAAAAATGTTTAATTATTTGGAAAAAATGTTAATGACAATCGTAACGTGGCCCACTTTAAATTTTCTTTCACTACATTTCAAATTCATTTTGATTTTACAGTGCGAATCCATAATCTAAAAGCATCGAAAAGAAAAGACATCAGTATATTTCTCAAGCACAACCAAGCAAAGGAAATTTATAAGAATATACCTACACAAAATCTAAATTCATTTACAAAGAAAAGTTGAAAATCTTTAGCATTATAAACAAGAAAGGCAGCCACAAATACTTACATCTAGTTGCATGCCTATTGCACATAAGAAGTAAAAGTGAATAGCTATTCTGTACTATAGAATGCTACAAAAGTCAATCAAAACCACCCTATCATTAATCTTCTAGAAAGTAAATAAATAAATATATATATATATATAGGAATTGGGTTCTAATGCTTTTTAGATTGGATGCATTTGGATGATACATAATGGTGGAATTAGGTTTGGAAAATAAATTGCAGGTTGCTAGCATTATGGTTTTAAGGCTAAAATGAGCATTAATATATAAAAGGCAAAAATGAATGCAAAAACATAGAGTACTGAATCCCTATCTAAAGGAGGCAATCAAATCACTCCTATAATTGGCTCTATGTGCCATGTATGTGTTGCATTATCTCTATAATATCGTAAGGTCCAGGCCTTGTTAAAAAAATTACTACTGCACGTGCCCATTCTTTAGTGCACATGCAGAGCACTGAAAGCAAATAAAGGGGAGGAAAGGAGCGCTCGATCAGAAGCAGCGAAAAAATGAAAGAGAAGAAAAGAGGAAGGAAGGCAAAAAGGAGAAGCTCATCACTATCACCATTGTTGATCATTGGAGATAAGAGGATAGATGAGTTTTTGTAGGTTTCTTAAAATTTACACCTAAATC
Source organism: Annona cherimola (assembly GCA_030490835.1). Lineage (NCBI taxonomy): Eukaryota > Viridiplantae > Streptophyta > Magnoliopsida > Magnoliales > Annonaceae > Annona > Annona cherimola. The sequence continues at coordinate 52,791,075 of CM059976.1, forward strand.
ATGCTAAAATTACAGGGATTTTGTAAAAAGGCATTAGATAAATATGTATAGAGGAAAAACACATGGGTTAGAGCAAGGGATTTAATTATCCATGGATTCAAGAGTTGAAATGGGTAAAGTTTCGATTTTTACCCCCAAATATTGATAGCAAATTATGGAGCATTTGATATGTTCATGATAAGATGATATTTGGAGCCTGAATTATGTAAACGAAAGGCTAAAATCAACCCTAAGCATGAAATTAAAGATTCAAGAGTGGTAGAATCGAATTTTCTTATCCTATGTCATGATATAATGCTTGTAAAATGCTATTAAGATTTATTAATTATAAATTAATATGTTTAATTCAATGTAGAAAAAGAAAATTAAAATTTCTAACAACTCATGGAAATTGGGCAAACCTAAAAAAATGTTGGTTAAGCATAGGTCTTTTGCTTCATCCATCCTAAAAATTATTTATTGATAAAATCTAAGCTATTAAAAATGTAATGAAAAATTAAGAAGATATTATAATGGCCATAGAAAGAATATGAGTATCAAATTTTTATGCAAAATGTTACATTAGCTAATTGACATAATGTAAGAATGATTTACATAAATTTTAAACATGTATAATATATATACTTAAGTTGAGGATTTAATAGATGGTGATATGTTGAGTTAATGCCCTTCAATAACCTACTAAACTGGAGAGACAGGGTAAATGAAATTGTAACTAAAATAGAGGTATGAACAAGAACGTTTTTCTCATCGAAGAGTCTTGATGACTCTCTTTGAAGAAGGAAAACTAAAATTAGCTTTTGAATTAAGACATCTTCAGACATTAAATTTAGGATGCAATGCATTACGACGTAAGTAAATACTAAGTTTTATATTTGTTAATTTTGATAGGAAAAGAAAAAAAGAAAGTGGAAGAAGCAGCTTAAGATTTTAAGATAAGTCTTTCAAATTCGACAAATTGTTGTGATAGAAAATTCTCTTTTGTCATTTACTTTAAGGATATTTGTTAACAAATATTCACGTTTTGCTTTTATATGCAATATTAGAAAATAGATATAAACTGAGTCATTTTACATAAGCAATTTTTTGAAGTTTTACGTATACTATAAAGACATTTGGAAATGACCATTATCCTATTTTCATTATATACATATATGTGTGCTATTAAAACATGTTTTTGAACTTAGTTTCTAAATACAAATCCTTTTTCTATGACAAGTCAAGCAAACTCCTTTCATGACATAAATGCATTGGATACATATGTGAATGGAACTCATAAATGAAAATGAATATATGACATCACCAAGGTAGTAATTGGACAAGTAGTCTGTCCTTGACATCGCTTAATTGGTGTGTCCAGTGCATGGGAAGATGATCACTTGATAACTATCATCCACCAAAAAGAGAATATGTCATTGAATGATGCACGTGTATGATTGCATTTTCATCCCCATACATACATGATATTTCCATGAAGATTTTACGATTTTCTTTCTAACAATGCTTGCTTGTCGAGTTCTTTGAACTCATCATTTTGATTAATCAATCACGGATTTTTTTGGTATGTTATGTAATTAGTTAAACCCTACAAGCGCCAGATTTTTATATAAATATTAGAAATGCATCTTCTTATTATTGTTATAAATAGTATGAATATATTTATGTACTGTGCGAAGGATGGTTGTCACGTTGATGCGAGGTGGGAATGTTATGCCTCTAGGCAGCAATGGAATGATTATAATTGTAAATGAGATAATACAGGATATATATTTTAATGTATTGGATTGTGAAAAAGGTGTATGTAAAATTTTTGAAATATCCCAGTTATAGATAGAATGCTGCTAAAATTTTTATTAATATTAAAAAATTAGACCTTTTTTGACGACTTATTAGTTCTTTTACTGAGAAGTGATGTATAAGCACATATTAAGCTAGGGACTTTACTTAAAAAAGATTCATGGTACGAGATGCTATGATATGTATAATGTAATGGGATGTCATAAGTAAGGGCACTACAAGCATACTTGTGCTTTCTAAAACCAAAGTGTAGCAAGAAATCTAATTTTTCAAATTTGTGACTCTCCTTAGATGTGGAGTTGATCCTTTTTATTTTTCTCTTGAAATCCTTTTCTAATTCGTCCTTATTGTGGCCAATGATAAAACAAATTAGAAAGAGATGATCCCACTAATAGTCTTATACCTAAACTATTCATGAAAATCCAAAGCTTTAATTATGTGGAGTTTTTTTTCAGCTGGTTATCACATAGAACATGAGGATACCTTGAAAGAAGATATCTCAATTCCCACTTAATCCAAAACTTTTCAAATAATCTAATGTCAATATCACAAGCCCTCAAAATCAAAATTCAACACTTTGGACTAGGGAGGAGGACCATGCCTACATTCTTCTTTCTTGCATCTAGTGATAAAAAAATCAACTTTCTCCACAAAATCTCCTATGCATGTTCAAGCAAAACATTGCACATTCTTCCAATTAGCTCCATTATTTTTCCACATTTGCAACATTAAACATATAGCACCTAAATCTTCCTACAGACCTCATAGCAAACATCCACATCACCCTTAAAGAAGCTTAGCAAGTTGAAATCAAAGATGATCTTTTCAAGTTATTCAACAACTTGGTGATCCCCACATCCTCCCTCGCAAGAACCAATGGATGATACGCCATGATCAGTCATCAACATGAACAAAAAGAGGTAATTACTTAGTTAATGATTCAATACAACTGACGTAAAGGTTTGTCTCTAAATCTTTTCCTATTCCACATGCAATATCTTCCATGCAATTTACAATATATTCGTTGCCTGTCACTATCCAATCTTTAAAATTTTAAATTTGTGCACATTTTCCATTGTTGATATGTTTCATTAACTAGTAGAATCTAATTAAATTTAATGTTTGGAAATATATAGATGGATTTAACAGATGAAAGGTAGTATAGGAAAGATTGATGACATATATGTTTCATTCTCTTATGGACCAAGACTTGAGTGGATGGTAAGGAAAGCCATCCCAATGTTGCAATCCTATTTCTTAATTTCTGTGGACGATCCTTTTTTCTATTGGGTCCATTTTCCATTACATATTGACTGTCATCACCTGTAAAACTCCATATATAGTATATATATTCATAAATATTCTTAAACATAGGGCTATTTTGAGATTTTAATAAAATTAGGGACAAATTTTAAATTTTCAAAAAAGTTTAATCTGCCAAATCCTTCCCAATCGTTCCAGCGGCTTTTGAGAAAAAAAAATGAAAAGAAAATGCAGTGAAAAACGACGGAAGAAGAGAAAATCAAAAGATAGAGAGAGAGAGAGAGGGGGGGGGAGAGGAGATGAGAGGAGAAAATATTAGGGTTGGGGGATTTGGATATTTTTGAGATTTTGGAAAAAATAGATGGAAACCAAGTTAAGCAATTTATTTTCAATCTTTCTTTTTTTTTTTTGTTTATTGCATTTATTTAAAATATTGTGATGATATAGAAGAAATTTAGTACGAAATTAAGATGCCAGAGTTAGAAATTTTAAACCCTAATAAGATAAAGGATAGAGATTTTTCCATAGAGACGAAATTTGAGTATGAAACCAAGATGGATAATTTTAAAATTTTATTTTATTGTGAAAGACAATAGTTATTTTAAAAATATGGAGGTGATGTGAGAGATGGGTATCTCCAAATAGATGTTTGGAATTTGAGAATGATGAAAATAGGATATTTGAGGATGAAATTAGAGAAAATTATTTTTGAAATATTATTTAAGAAATATTATTATTGTTCTATGTAGACTAAAGCGAAGAATATGATGAATCTTATAAAATCCAAAGTTGGAGATTTTTAAATTTTGCATAAGAGGTAAGTAAGATTTTTCTCATTTTATTTGGATATTTATGGATGTTAATAAATTTTATTTTCGGGCATGGATATTTTGCGATGAATTAGATGTTTCACTTGAGATTTTATGACAATTTTTTTCTTGAGATGTATGATTTTATTGGCTTTAATTATTTAATTAAGTTGAGAAGTATCAACATTTGTTTTGATTTAATGATGAATTTATAAGCTTTTTTAAAGTATGAGTAGATGGAGATATTTTAAAAGTGAGCATATAAGCATAGGCGTCACATATGAGTGCTTTGTTACATTTGGGCATGACATGTGACGATTTTCCGAGCAACTCAGTGAATAAGAGAAGCTACAGTATACTACGATATAGCCTTGTGAGATGTTTAATAATGACGAGTTAACCTGGCACGCCAAGCAACACGGAGGTGATGTTGAGGATGAGCATTTACATTGCATAAGCATTTGAAGCATGACTGCTTGCATGAGCATAGTATGGATAAACATATGAATTTTTGACATATCTGATATTTGAGTTATTTCATAGAAATACTATTCGTCTAGTTTAATATTTGAGTTTTACAACTACCCTACTTACTGAGTTTGCATGGATTCTTGATTTCTTACGTTAATGCTTTTAGATGATAAAACTAAGGTAAGAGCCCAACACAGGGTTGGTCCTCAACAGGAATGAGAAGAGATCCCGATGGGTATATATTAGGGGTGCAACTTGAGTCGGGTAGGTCCAGGTACGGATGGAACTTACCCTCACCTATTTTAGCAAAACCTTTACCCTACTCTATTTTAGACAGGGTCGGTCTGGAGCTTACCCTACCTAATTTTCTCAAGAGCGGGTCGGTTCCAAAATTAGTTCCTAGAACACAATCTATTTGCAGCTTCAACCTATGTAAAAAAATTCAAGTTATACATACTACAACATGAATCTATTAGAAAAGTTCAATGTGTACACAATGAAATATGTTAAAGAAGAATATAAACTATTAGTCACTTAATAGGAACTTCTACTGAAGAAAGAAATTCATTATATCACAGGAGATACAACAGAACAGTACTTATATGCCTCCAATCATATTTCTAATGCATCTAGCCATCTACAATGGAAAAAAGTTTTAAGTTGGACATTGCCTGTGCAAAAGCACCTTTAGTGGGGATATAGATGTAGACTACCAAATGACAATCTTCCTTTTCTAACATATAAATCACATATACAATGGTGGTTTTGAAGGACAAGAAAAACCATGCAGTTTTGAGAGAAGACATCATTAACTAGAATGCTTCAAGAGTTTAAAAAGCCAAAGAATTATCATGCAGTTACCACCAGCAGGTGCACCTTTTACAAAATTTGTCTAAGAAATTGATAGTACTCAAAAGTCCGAAACTATTGAGTCAAAGCTAGCATTGAAACTCAAGAGTCAAATAGATGCACATCTACTACAATTATCAATAGTAAAAAACTAAATTTCAGCAGCAATTCAGATTAGCATTTATGAAATTTCAGCAACAACTCACAGTAGCATGCATAATTTCAGCACAATTCACACTAGCATATATTTTCAGCAACAATTGACAACAGCATATATAATTTCAGCAACAATTAACAGTAGCATGTATAATTTCAGCAATAACTTAAAACAGCATGTATAATTTCAGCAACAATTCATTGTAACAATATCATTTTAATTCGTTTGATGAATTAGGAAAGCAGCAAGGACGTGTAGGGCTACCAACAACCAACATAAAAAATGTAAAAATAGGACACGTAGAAGTTGCCGCAGATGAAAAGAAAGAAATAGGAAGAAGAAAAACCAAATAGAGAAAAAGAAGGGAAAAAAAGGAAAAAATAGAAAGGAGAAGATTCCTACAAAGAAGAGGAAGAAGAATGAACATAAAAGAAAATGAAGAATTGGGACATGACAGCAGTAGAAGAAGAAGAAAGGGGAACCGGATAGAGGAGGAGGAGAAGAGAGGATTAAAAAAAAAACAGCACAAACGGATAGCACCGTAGTAGAGAAACGACGATAGAGGAATGAAGAATCAGAGCGAAAGAAAGGGAGAACCAAAGATGAGAAGGAGAGAAAACAAAGAAAAAAAAAAGTAGCAGCTTGGGAGAGATGAAGTGACAAACCGAGCAGCAGAGGGTGAATGGAAGTTGAATGGAGGCAAAGGCAAAAACAACCAGCAACAATCGACAGCCTACAACAGTCGCCGCTTCGTTGTCTTCAGCTCTTCTTCGTAGTGTATTTTTCCCCTTCTCAACACCGACGTGGAGCTGCTTCTTTGTGGGCTGAATGCCCTAATTAAATGCAAGAGCTGGAGCAAAAAGAAAAAATTGCCGTCATCCAACCATCCCAAAAGCTTAATACAGAGATTACCCTATAAAACCTAAGACAAAAACACATCCAAATCGAAGCAAATAAATCGAGGATAGATCGATCTCCATCTAAAATCATCGAAGAACTGCTCAAAAGCTAATTATTTCCAATTGATTCATTCTTCAGTGGAATAAAAAGATCCAATTTTTAATCTTTGATCTTCTAGTCGCTCCCAATAAATTTTCTCCTAGATCTGGCAAGAAACTAGGGGACAATTTCTCACTCACTCCGACTAGTGTGTAAGCGCAAATCGGATCGGGTCGCATATGCTTGGTTCTTGCTCTGTTGCGTGCCTACGCCCTTGCCCTCTTCGTAAAATTTCTACATGCAATACTCGTCGGTAGTCCCTACCATAGTCCATAGAGGAGAAACGAATTGGGGATGCTAGGGGAAGAAATTAGGTTAAATATTATAATATATATATATAATATATGAAATCCGAGTCGGTTCTGGGTACCCATAACCAGAACCGACCCCTACCCGAAATTGACCGGGTATTTTACCCGAGGAACCAAACCTACCCTATTTAGGGTACCCAGCGGGTCAACCCATGGGTACCCAGACCAACTTGCACCCCTAGTATATATGACCTATTATCTTAATTAATAAGAAAGATTAAATTAAAGTTTATGTGTGAATGAGTTATGTGAAAAGGACTTCCTGTGAATCTATTTTTTTGGAGTTGGTATGTGGTTACTTTTGACGATGAATTGGATGAGATGGATGATTTATTTAATTTATGCAAAGAGGTTTAAAGGATTTTAATGGATGTTATTTGATATGTGGTTATTTATGTTGATGAATTGGAGAATATTCAAATAAATTTATTTTGTTTAGCTTTTATATTTTATGTTATGTATTATAATAGATAGTATGGTGTGAGAATTCTTGTACAAAGTGATTCCATCTAACCTCTCAACATTATGATTCTGGAGAAATGCTGCCGGATTTTTCAATAAAATCACAACCGTTGGCTAAGTGAGAGGTTAGCCTGCAAGAAGTGACACCGCCCCAAGTTTAAACATTTTGTAATGTCTTCATTTTTCATGCTCAATTAAATAGTTTCATTTTTTTCTTTAATTAGTTAATAGAATCAAAACTATATGTAGGTGCTTCCTCAAATTCCAAATATAATGTAATAAAAGAAAAAAGAGATATACTATATTTTTTGTTTGAGAGATGCTATGTTTACTTTATTGATGCTTTATTTTTCATTCTTATCCACTTATTGATCCAAGTCTTCACTGGATGACAAGGATAGTCATCCCCATGTCACCATTTTATTTTCTTAATTTCAATGAATCATTTTTATCATGTCCACTTGCTAATATTCTAGTCATTGACTGCATGTAATATATACATTTTCTACCTCATTTAACTGTTCCATCTAATTTAATTAATTAATAAAATTCAAACTACATATAGTTGCTTCGTTAATTCTAGTATAGGTTATTAGCAATGAAATTACTTTTGTTGCTAAATTTCATTACTATTATAAAATAAGGCTATCATCCATGTCTAATTAATTAGGTTGAACTGCATAAATCATTTTTATACTTATGGAGTGTTCATTTGTGCCCAAAACTTTTTCCACCAACATTTCTAAATCTAAAATTCAGCATCGTAATAAATCAATTTTTCAATGAGATAAAAGTAGAAATTACTGGCATTCAAAACATACAAGCTTGAAACTATACCAAACATTTGAATCAATTCAAAGTAAAGTTCTACTTACCTCTTTTACTTTTAAATTATTCTTCCTCCCGCCGTTTATGTGCAAAATCTAACTCAAAACATATAATGCTAGTCAATAGTGATACTTTTTCCAACGCCTACTATGTGGCAAATCCAAATCTCATAATGAGGACTTCTAAGTTGTTAGGGAAATTTCTAAAGTGGTAATATTTTCTAATCTTCCTTTGTAGCTATTTATATTTTAGTTTAGTTCAGCATATTATAAAATCCTATCATCTAAACACAAAAATTTCAACATCTTATAGTTTAACCAAATAACAACTTAATATTAAGTAATAATTTAATAATATAATTTAAGCACAGTTTGATAATATAATTTAATTTTATAAACAACAATTAATATTATTACCAAAACTTACAATGATTAATGTTAAACAAACAAACATGGAAACTTTTAAACGATGTACAACAATTATTATAAACCACTTTTTTGTGCATTATATTAATACAGATCCATCCATAAATACAAACCACTAGTCCAATTAATATAAATCTAATCTATCTTAGAAAGAACCCACAAGCTTAAATTTCTAATTATAATGATTTTAATTGATATATAGTAACCTAAAAAGAGAATATGTAAAATGGATTCCACTAAGGGCGTGTTTGGTAATAAATAAAAGTTGTCAAATTAAAACTTTTCAATTTAAAACTTTTTACTCTCCTCAACTACCCTATTTTTTAATCATTTATTCACGTTTTTCTATACAACTACGCTACTTTTCAATCATTTCTACACAACTACCAACACAACTAACCTATCTATTTCAACTTTATCATCATTACCTCTATCATATCACATCATTTGACAACTTTTACTCTCTACAATTTTTCATCAAAAGTTTTATCCATTCCCAAACATACCCTAAATCTTTAACAATATTTAACTGGCCTCAACGTTTGTTTAAATGTGAAGTGATTCTAGCTTCTAGCTTGCAAGTCAACTTTTCATGACTATAATTTGAATTTTATATTTCAAATATTTTTAAGGTGTTATGAAATAAATTTTCTATTGATATTTCTTTTGTTAAAATGAACCTTTGCAAGGGATCACTTAGCTTACATATATATATATGTATATATATTAATATAAATTCGTACCACTTTGAAAAGAACTATATATATATAGTGGCCCATGCATGGTCCTGACGTCCCTGCATGGGGCCCCTTTCTTTTTATTTATTTATGTATATACTTTAAAGAAAAACCAACGAACTATTCATTTTTTTCATACTAAGGTACCCCTATGTACACTCATTTGTGATTTATCATGTCCTGATAGTCCGGATAGACTGCCATCCATTTGTCATAATAAAATGCATCATGTACTAAATAACCAAATGTTCCATATAGATGCTGATACGATAAGTTATCATATTCGTAGGAATGTCCAGTCCATCCACATATATGTATAGATATATCTAGTGCATTTAACAAGTATATTTTCCAACTAGCATTACTGCTTTATCCTCTACAATCCAAATTCTAATCTCATCCTTTCCCATATTATTTATTTCCTATAATTTAATTTTCATCTAAATCTCATCTGTGTATCGGATTGTATTAATCTTACTCGTTCCATACCTCAATCATTTAAAATATTTAATAGTCAATTCCGTTCATATCTCAATCATTTAAAATTTAAACTTCAAATGTTCATTTGAATGACTACACATACCTGTTTATTTGGGGAAGGAAAATAAGAGCTAAGGTAGATCTCTTCAATTATCTCTTCACCATGTCGCTTACTGGATGATGGGGCATTCTAATTTGAATAAAGGTTGAGTGCCAACTTCCCACTCTTTATATTCTCACGTATTCTATCCTACTTCAATTTCCATGAATGGTTTCCTTATTATTAGAAAATCTCAATAAAAGCAAAAGTTCTATATACTATCAAGTCTTGTATCCTTTAATCGCCATGCTTTACAATCCATGTAGTAATGATCATATCTTTTTTTTTATGTTCTTCCATAAATCTAAATTAAGTGGGAGTCAACCCATTTAATTTAATGGAAATTGACGCCAACGGATATACACAGTTCATGTACATCGTAGAGTTGTCTACTTCATTCTAAAGGCATGAAATTATAAGGCTAAAATCATCTCCAGTTAACTCATGGTTCCCATCCAAATTATTTATTTACATAAATAATTAATTGTGTAATTATTTAAACCAACCTGATTTAACTTATTTTATAATTATTTAAATCATGCTAACTTATTTAATTATCTATTTTGGCCCATTTGAAAATTACAAGTTCGGCCATATTGGTCCGTGCATTTTTGCTAATGCATTTAATAATTATGATAGTATATAATATATAATAGTTCATCATATTTATTAAATTAAATTTCTACTCCCATCGTTTCAAATTTTAATTTTTCATAAAAGTTAATTTAAATAAATTATCATACTAATCTCACCTTTGCATATATATATATATATATTTGTCTTAAATTTTCTCATTTCCTTTAACACTCAGTTTCGTAAATATATTCTTTTATATTTAGGTGGACACCCGGCCTAACTAGTGGTTATCTCATTTTATTATTTTTATTTTCAGCATATATATAATACATATATACCTTGTATATATTTAATGCCCATAATTTTAATTAATTTAATTAATTTTTTGCATAATAATAAATAATTCTTTAATTATTTAAATAGTATTAGCCTGTTTATTTACTTATTCTCTTTCACAATTTTAATTAAAATTACATAACCTTAACTTGCACTTCAATTAACATGCTAATAGTAACTTGCACTTCAATTTTGAATTTTTTTGAAAAACTCATGCGTCAGCAGATGAGTTTTCAAAAAAGAAAAATTATTTTACGAAGTTGAAAATTTGTATTTAGATAAGCTAAAAATCTTTAAAATATTTATATAGATTCATGTAAATGAGGACCATGATCTCTATTACATTGCATCATATAAAATTAACATTCATTCTTTAAGGGAATTCTCACATATACCTACGATTTTTATACCCAGTTCCTATCCGCTAAATAAAATGTTTATAGTTTTGTCGGGGGCTCCACTTCCCTCGTTTTTCTACCGTCGCTAAACTTCGAGGTACATGTAAGCATTGTGCATCATTTGGCCATCAGACGAACTTTAGAAAGCCAAAATACAACTAAGATAAAATAAAATTCAGAAGAGAAAAAAAACTGCCAAGGCTACGAGCTTTCACTTGCCTCACCTCAAACTTTAGTTTCCAAAGAAAATTTTTGTTTTTAATAATTTGGGGCATATGTTATCTAGCAACAAGTGATAAGAAATTTGATTGTTAATAATTACTGATTTTTTACACTTACGCAATTAAATTTTGTTCTAGTTGGCAAAACATTATTGTCGATAAAGAAATTTTTCTTGCATACAAAAGATCATCATAAGCAAAAAATTCTCTTTTATAATTTTCTATTCTAGTAAATATTTTGGTTGTTGATAAGGGTTGTCAAAAATAAATTTCCTAAATACTAAACAAATCTTGGTATGTATGACATTTAAGACTCTTTTCAACAATTTAATCAACACTTTATGTACTTCAATTCAAGGAAGAAATTTACTTTCTCTCCATTTCTCTGCCTTCTTTGGCTATATCGCAGACATTGGAGAAAGATCCAACTTGAAGCCTCATGGGAATAAGAAGGTAAGTAACTCACTGTAGGCTCATATCCCAATATAACAACCAATTAATGTCGGTCAATGCAAAAGGTAGTTAATTTGTTTATATCTCAATCATTGATTGTCAACCAGAAGGTAAGTGAGGCAACAAGTTTCTTACTCATTATGTTTAGGGGTGCAACTTGGGTCAGGTACCCACGGGGTCGACCACATGGGTATCCGAAATAGGGTCGGTTCAGTTCCCACGTGGTTACCCGAGGGTCGGTTTAGTTCCGGGTAAAAAATACCCAGGAGGAATTTGGGTAGGGTCGATTCTGGGTGACGGGTACTCGAAATTGAACCGATTTTTATATAATAATATTGTAATAAATATAAATATATATATTATTAACCCTTCGCCCGTCGTGTCGCCTCACGCGGTCACGCCCAAGCCTGCCAAGTGCTGTCGCCTGCGCTTGCCCGTCATATTTTAGAAAACAAAACTCAGAAGACTGAGAAGTGAGGAGAGGCAGCGACCCGTGCCATCTCCATCAATGATTCCGGACCTTCGGTGTCTTCATCGGAATCCATCAAGCTCTCTACCGTCCATTTGTTGGCTTGAGACCCCGCAGGCCGTAGCACGGTAGCAGACTCTTCTCGCTTCTTGGACGATCAAACCTTTCGGGAGAAAAAGGAACGAGAAATCAGAGACAGGGCAGCGTTTGATCATCACCGACTCACCGAATCCGACCCCTTCTACCACTTCGACTTGTGTTACTGTGCTCTCTCAATGATCTCGAGGCTCACATCCTTGTTCACTTCTTCATCGTCGCTACTGCTCGGGCAAATCACAAATTCCAGCTTCTCTCCTTCTTCATCTTCGCTTTCCAGTTTCCATCCTTGCATCGTTGTTCGCTCGCTTCCCCATTTTTGTCTACAGGATCAAAAACCGAATATCCGCGACGATAACACCATAGAAAGTCAAAGTTGTTCGCAGGTCACATAACCTCAGCCGAGCTTACGCATCTTAGGAGAAAGCTCCAGCCTTTCCTCCTTCAAGCTTCGACCGATCAACACTGTCGAGGAAGCAATGGAGCCCACGTACCATCCATTGCTACAAGGTGAATGATCCTTAATTCCTTATCATGTTCAAGGCTTATAGCAGTGGGGCCCACCGTCGACAATAGCCTTATCATGTTCAAGGCTTCACGCTGAAGAAATATTTTTGCACCCGTACTTTGCGTTCTGAAATCAGTCATGAAACTTAATGGAGTGAAGAATAAAATGCAGTGTGGATGTAGAGATATTTCTTTATAGTTGTCAAATTTTTTGAAACATTCAATCCATCTTGAGAAAGAAAGTTCCTTCAAAATCTTATAGGCTTCCATCTAAAGAGGGATTTGAAATTAGAAAATTTGCTCATCGTGTTTAAAGTTACTCATTATACAAAGAACAATGATTTTGAAAATGTTCATTAACCTTCAACATATATGAGGCCAGCATGCAGGAAACTTGTCGACAAGTTAATTGAGTTAACAAAATAAAAAAGGTTCTACATTTAAGTGAAATCTTAGCTTTCATGTAATTGCCTGGCAAGAACACAAACTACATTTATTGAAGATCGTGTTCTATTGCTGTAATTAAAAAGGTTGCTGGGGATCTCTATTGGAACCGAACCGGAACCGACCCGCTCTTGAGAAAATTGGGTAGGGTAAGCTCCGGACCGACCTGGTCTAAAATAGGGTAGAGTAGAGGTTTTTACAAAATGGATAAGGGTAGGTTCCACCCGTACCCGGACCTACCCGACCCAAGTTGCACCCCTAATTATGTTATAGATATAAATACGTCTTCTTTTTTTCTGTCCAAAATTATATATATACCTCTATAAATTTTCAATTAACTTCAGAAATTCTTATATAATTTTCTAATCGATCTATATGAGCAAAGTTAATCATATTGTTTATTAACATCCCATGAAGTAAGAATTAGGTAATTCTAAAAACACTTAAAATAGCCTAAAATTAATAAGCATTGGAAGGAAATAAATGATATGCCATAATCAGCCATTAACATGCACGAAAGAAATAATTGCTTAGGCAATGATTTAATAAAGATGACATGAAGTTGTCTCTAAATCTTTTCTTATTGTACACATAATATTTTCCATGCATTTTACAAGATATTCATTGATCGTCAACATCCAATCTTCAAAATTTGAAATTTGTTTACATTTTTTATTCTTGATATGTTTCATTAACTAGTAGAATCTAATTAAATTCAATATTTTGAAAAACGTAGATGGATCTAGCATGTGAAATGTAATGTAGAAAAAATTGATGACATATTTAGACATTTCATTCTCTTATAAACCAAGTTTTAATTTAGTAGATGGTAAGGAAAGTCATCCCAATGTCACAATCTTATTTCTTAATTTTTGTAGATGATCTTTTTTCTTGTGTGTTCATATTCCATTATATATTGACTATCAACACCCCATCTTCAAACCTTTTGTAATGTCTTCAATTTCCATTCTCAATTAAATAGATTTCATTTTGCTTCATTTAATTAGTTAATAGAATCTAAACAATATGTAGGTACTTCCTTTTTTTTATTATTTGGTGTTACACAATGTCCGCTTGATATTATATTTAGGCTCCTTCACGTAGGTGCTTCCTTGAATTCCAAATATAATGTGATAAGACCAAAAAGAGTTATACTATTTTTATATTGAGAGATATAATATTTTAATATATAATTGCTATTTTTTTTGCGAATGTATTTTATTATAATATTAGTTGTCAAGATGTATAATACCAATCAAAATATATATAGATGCTTCATTTTCCCTTCTTATCCACTTACTGATCCAAGTCTTGGATGGATGATATGGATAGTCATTCCCATGTCACCGTCTTATTTCTTAATTTTTCTGAATTATCTTTCATGCATCGTGTCCATTTTTCCAATATTCTACTCTAGGTTATTAGCAATGAAATTATTTTCTTTACTATTGTAAAATGCGGCCATCTTCCATGTCTAATTAATTTTGGTTGAATTACATAAATAATTAAATTGTAAATGTTGGTCCCAAGTTTATGACAAAGCCTAAGAGGAGGGGTGAATTGGATCTTTTAAAAATTCTTTTGCAACAGAAAAAATTCAAACCCTTGATAGTTTGGTCCCTTTGAAAGAAAAACATGAAACTTAAAGCAATAAATAATAAACGCAAGAAGTTATACTGGTTCAGGACCACCATCCCTACTCTACTCCTCAAAGAAAACTCCCTAGTATCTTGGGTTCCACTAAAACAAGTTTACAATATAGCAGAACCCTTGCTCTCTTTTAGATTTTAGCTCTAGAGGATCTTATACAATCTCAGCACAAGTGGGTGACAAGTTCCACTCCAATCATACTCAACTTTACTTTCACTTAGTCTTAGTTTTCAATACTAAACCAAGTGGAAAATAAATGATCAAAGAATAAACAATAGTTCTGCACTTTACAGGCGTGCAGGCAAATTTAGGCGAATTTGAAGAAGCAGTTAAAGATGAAGCAATTTCACTCTCAACAGTTGTATGTAGTGTTCTTCTTGAAAAGCTACTTGTAGATCACTTGAATGCTAGAAAATGAGGAAGGTAAACTCAATCAATACTTATTTAACTTCTTTCCTTGTTCACTTAAAGTCCCTTAAATAGTGGAAAGTAAATTCAAACATTTGGTGGTAGGTAGCACCAAAGTTCGAATGTTTCGATTGTTGCAAGCTAAGTCGCACTTGGAGTCGACCTAGGATGCGACTTTATCTAAGTCACACTCGAAGTCAACTTCGGATGCAACTTCGGATGCGACTTCGGCCTTCAGCTAACTCAAGTTCTATACTTAGGTCAACCTGGTCTTAGACTTGACCAAAGTAGCAGGTAGAGTCGACTTCGAATGCGACTTCACCTACTCATATTCTTCTTGGAACTTTAGTCTTTATTTGTGATCTACTTGTGTGTTTAGCCTTTCTTTCTCCTCTTTTCAAATGCTTAGATCTTTTGTGATTTTAGTTTTTGACATTTAGCATGATACATGGGTTTGTATAGCATTCCTTGGTCTCTTGATAAAATCCCTTTTTATTTGTCTTGGCTCAAGGTTGTCATTTCCTCTTGAATTTAGCTTCTTCATCATAATAAGAGTTTTTGAAACTTTTTAAGTGATGATCTTAACTTGAGTCGCGGACTTGAGTCGACTTGAGGTGCAACTTCACCCAAGTCGCATGTTGAGATCGACTTGAAATGCAATTTCACCCAAGTCGCATAGTGGAGTCAACTTGATGTATGATTTAACTTTTTCATTTTCAAATTCTGTATTAAAGGCTCACCATTGCGACTTCACCTAAGTTACAAGTGGAGTCAACTTCGATTGCGACTTGCCGTCTCAGAGTCTCAATTTCAATGCTGTCGATTTTGGAGCCTTTGAAGTCGATCCTGGAGTCGACTTGGATATCGAGTTGACCTAAGTTGATGCTTGAGTCGATTTGGTATGTGACTTGACCTACTATCCTTTTGTGCTTTGATTATTTGAATCTTATCATCACTTAGCAAACACATTAATACTTCAATGATTCTCAAATTAAGTTGTTAATCATCAAAACATGGGTTGTGCTTAATTTGCCTCAAGTTCCAACAGTAATAGACCTGTCCACTTGAATTGCATGAATCAAACCGAACAGATAGTATGTCGGTTCATTGTCCAACCAATTGGATTATAGCGTCAAATCTGAGCATGAGAACATCGAAGACAACTCATGTCTTTCAATTATATCATATGATATGACAATGTGACATCTTCCAATGCTTTTCAATGGTGGAAAAGATTCTCATAACTTTTCCATAGTCTCTGGTGACTTTGACCTCGGAGTAAATACACTCACTATCTTAATTTCCACGTCCTTTATTGAGCTTGACACCAAAAGTAAATACATGGAGTATCGGTTCGTTTGCAAAAATAATCCTTAAAACTTTTTAGTTGTACGAAAATAATCTTGTAAAAAAATGGTTAAAAGATGGGGGGTTTTTAATTGCCAACGATTGTCTTCTTCATCACATCCGACAAAAACCCATCATTATGATGTCTTCCTTAGCTCTTGTAAACTCATGAACTGCAGGAAAGTCACATCCAAAATGATCTTCATTCATTTTTTTATTTTTTCCAAAAAAGAATACTACCACTAATGTATAAGATGGTTACCAACTATCAGAATTGGTTTATGTGGATGGAGCAAGTGCCTTGCACATTTGAAAACTTAGGTCACGAATTTGAATGAAACATTCCTTACACATTTGCGAAGGCATTGGCATTGGAGTTATGAAGGGTTTCTGTCAGATATGATGTAAACCCTTATTATTTTAGTATTGATATGAAGGTAATACATGTATATGTAATTAAGAAACACATAAAATATGATTATATTTAAAAAATATATTATTTTTGTGTTCAATATCTTCACTAAGGAAAAGCTTCGAAATATAATAAAAAAAATTTCGATGAACGGTGTGTACAATTGGAAATTGATAAAAATGAAAAGTTTAATATATATATATAGGGTGTGTTTGGGAATGGATAAAACTTTTGGTGAAAAGTTTTGAAAAATAAAATTTGTCAAATGATGTGATATGATAGGGATAATGATGAGGAGTAAAGAGAATAAAGTTAAAATAGATAGGTTAGTTGTATAGGTAATTGTGTAGAAATGATTGAAAAGTAGGGTGGTTTGTATAGGAAGATGTAAAAAAATAATTAAAAAATAGAAAAGTTGTAGAAAATGAAAAGTTTTAGATTGAAAAGTTTTAGGTGAAAACTTTTCGTCATTGCCAAACACCCCCATAATATATAGTTTCCCCATTATACATAAGTTGGATGTTAACCAAGTGGTTCCCAAGCTTTAAAAGAATGAGATTCAAGCAGCATCTGATCTCCTATGTCTCAAATTTTCATTTATTTATTCATTTTATTACATTATTCATTTAATTAACAAGAGATTTATTATTTTAATTTATAAACCAAAAATATTAAAATTATGGGTTGAGCATTGATTACATGCAAGGTGGCATCAAGGTGGTATAATGTGGTCAACATATTAGCTTCTAGATAATTGGTATGTGACATGCTCTCAACCAAATTAATTAATTAAAAAGGACAAAAAACTGCTATAAAGTTGCAACACTGGCAAGTTGAGATGGGAGTTGGAATAGGGACTTCAATCCTATGCTCCTGGGAGCATGCAGTGTTACATGCTCTCGGGCACATACACATATTTTTGTATTATTTTTTTTGAAATTTTTTTCATAAAATTGTTAGCCCAAGTGTATTTAATATGTGTGTAAATTTTTACCATTTTTAGAGTATTTTAGATATTTATTTTTTATTTTTGAAAATCAATGGCATTTTAGCAATTTTCAAAAATCAAGTGTATTTAAATTGCTAAAATGTCACTGATTTTCGAAAATCAAAAATAAATATCTAAAATACTCCAAATAGTAAAAATTTACACACAGATTAAATACACTTTGGCTAACAATTTTATGAAAAAATTTTCAAAAAAAAAATAAAATAAATAAGTGTATGCGCCCGGGAGCATAAGACTAAAGTCCCTGGAATAGGGAGGGAGAGAGAGAGAGAGAGAGAGAGAGAAGGTAGAGGTGGGTTTTGATAAAGTTAATTTCAGTCATTAATCATCATCATCCAGGTTAGTTGTTGTTTATTTTATGTCTTACATTTTAAATTAAGCAAAGATCAAGGGTAGAGATCAATTTGGACCATTGAATTTAGGAAAAGAATTTTATATTTGAAGAGAGAATGTTGACACCTATAGGAATCAAATTTTTTAAATCGAATGGAGGTTAATTTTAATCTATGAATAGTGGATTTTTGATGCTTGAGCATGACCATCATTAAGGCCTAGTAATTAAGTAATTAGTAAAAATTCTGCCCAAATAGATCATATATCGTTGGACAGTACGAAGATAATTTCAACCCTTTAACTCCTAATTACATACATGATCTAAATGATCCAAACCGTTGAATGTGTGTAAAATTTCATTTTACATAGAGAAATAATATTAAATCATGTATGTACACCTTTATGGATCATTAGATTTGGCCATTTACAACTCTTATCTTCATTATTCTTGTATTAGTGGAAATTATAACCAGATTGATCTAAACCGTTAAAGGCTTAGTTAAAAACTTAATTTCTTAATCTAAACCATAGAGTCAAGATTAAATTAGTTATTTTCTATGATATATGTGTTAAACCTATGATCAGGTGCTGCGATTAGTACTTTAAGTTAACGATCACAACAGGTTATATCTTACTTGACACCACCTTAAAATATTTATTATACTGGAAATAAAAAATCCTAGAAATATAGCTCGGACAAGGTTGAACAATCGTCATGGTCAGAATCAGCTGCACTAAATGATTTTTAATAATTTTTATACCATGAAATTGAGGCTAAAAATTTTATAGGATATAAAATAGTCCTGAATATCACTCAGCGAAAATAAAATGATTTTTTGGATGATATAAATGTGGGTAATAATTAATGTGATTTGAACTATCCTTAAACCCATACCCTTGTCCGGCCAAATAAAAATACATAAATAAATATAAATAATTAATATTTAGTACTAAAATATTTATTTTGGTTAACTCACGTAGTTATTTATATATTGTAGAAATTTCAGACTTAAATATCTTGATTTGATTGTAAAAAAAATTAAGGGAACTCATTGTATCTGATTTCAGCAAGTATGATCAGATAAGGGAATAATT
Organism: Annona cherimola; assembly: GCA_030490835.1. Lineage (NCBI taxonomy): Eukaryota > Viridiplantae > Streptophyta > Magnoliopsida > Magnoliales > Annonaceae > Annona > Annona cherimola. Next base: position 52,810,517 of record CM059976.1, read on the forward strand.
AGAATGAAATTTCAAAATAAAATATTAATTATCAAAAGAAACATAATTAGTTGTAATATGTAATTATTAACTTAATCATGAGAAAATTTTTCATAAATTATTTAGAGAATTTTATTGAACAAGACTATACTGTTAACAATTAATATATTTAAAGAAAAGTTCATTTATACCCATATTAAATTTAAGGTTGAATTAATTACTAATTTATAATCAAAGATATAAAAAGACATCTAACGACGAAGATTGATTATTTTAATAAGAAAATTATTATAGATAATTATGAAAATATAAACTTGGAAACTAAAGAAGTAATATTTAGATTTTATGGAGTACTCAAATATAATTGTCTAATTACTTTTATTAATTTGGGAAGTGATAATTGATAGTATAAAGATGATGTTTAGAAAATATATATTAATTCGATGAGACCTTCATGTTTTAGCTCCACGCTTTGAGCATTAGAGCAAATTGTCATACAAAGATTGGATATAATTTATACAAGGTAAGTAGAGCCTTTTTCTTCTTCTTTGATTTTGTGTTGCAACGTATAATTACAGGTAAAAGTCAACAAGTGAGAATGGAAGATAGATTAGATATAATTTATACAAGGTAAGTAGAGCCTTTTTCTTCTCTTTTTGATTTTGTGTTGCAGCATATGATTACAGGTAAAAGTCAAAAAGTGAGAATAGAAAAAAGCTAGAGAAAGTAAGAAAGCAATGAGGTAATTATTAGAATAAAAGGAATAAGATTAAAATAGATATGGTAATTGTATGAAAGATGTTAAAAATGATTGAAATATGGAGGTAATAATAGGAAAAACTAAATATTAAGGCAGATAAGATATCAAATCATATCAAAAAGTGTGTAGAAAGAAGTTAGGAAATTTTTTTCCCTTCTACATTTTCCAAATAGACCCTTACATTTCCATGCACAGCATAGTATTGAACACAAATATATAGTCGTTTCTGCATGATTCACTGAAAGCCTGAATGTAGCACCAAGGATGAGAAAAAATGAGTATTGCCTAAGGATGCAATTCAATCTAAGTACTCGCATTGGGTGCCCTAAATAGTCGGTTTGGCTTCGGATAAAAATTACCCACCTCAATTTGGGTAAAGTCAATCCCCAGGATTTGGCACTTGAAACTAACCCATGTTCCATATATTAATATAATATAACTTAAGGTAGACAAAAAATCTTCTAGATAGCACACTCCCCTATTTGCATTTCAAATTTTCATTTTTGTGTTCCCCTATTTGCATTTTCCCTACATCCTCCAACCCCAGCCATTGTTCCTACGGTCTTCCTGAATCTTCATCTTTGTCAATCTTCTTCTTTTTCCCCTACTTCATCATCATTGATCTGCTCATCTTTGTTTTCATTTTTCCCAAATTAAAGATAGTCACCGATGCTATAGGAATTGATAGGTGGTTTGGTTGTATGGAAGGAATAGTGTATTTTGGACGAATTGTCTGGTGAACGTACACCGAATGACAAATGTGTGATGGATGATGAATGCAACATACACAGGTTGCCATTGAAAAGAAGAAAGCGCATTTCACGCTATAAGGATTAGGTTGTTGCCCTAATTCATCACTTACCACAAAATGTGTATTCTTAAGTAAAGAGAGTAAAGAACATCTATAATTAACATTAGTTTGGGGCACCACATGGAATACCAATAATAAGAAGAAAGAAAGAAAATACCTCCAACAAATTCAGGAACAAAAAGAAGAATATTCCAACTTGATACACGTGTAAGAAATTGGAACATGTGCAATATGAGTGGGAGGAAATTAAATCCGAAACAAAATTGACTATCCAAATGCATATCAAAATTAATTTGAGAGGAGGAAACAGAAAATTGGACAAGAAGAGCAGCAATGCTTGATCAAGGATATCATGCTAAAACAATCAAGTGATGCTAAGCAAGAACATAACGTAGTACAAGTGAAAGTGCTTTCCCTTCCTATGTCCTATAGAGCCAAGGAGCATGGCACCAAAGTCAACTTCATAGCAATCAATGATGATGAGGTAATTTCACAAACCGAAAATCCTGATTTTGAAGAGAGATTGCATTAATTACATGATGATTTCATTACTCTTAAGAAAAAACTTATTGTAGGTAAAAGGATTTTTTTGTCCAAAAGGAAGCAAACACCCCAGAAAGTGCAAGGCTCATCCAAACCTTGGATCTAACGCACACATACGATGGTGTCTACCACCTAGCATTTAGATCACTGTTATAGGCATAAGGCAAACTTAGGAATCATGGACCCTTAGGGCCTAGGTGTGAGGTGCATGAGTGAGGCACATGCCTAAGTGAAGCAAGGTGCATATGATAAAAATGAACATGTTAGGGCCCAACTGACTTAGAGGGGCAAAAAGTGTTGGTCTCAACCAAACCCAATTGACTCAACCCAATTTCTGATAAAGTTAAGTTAGGTTACACAACCAAAGTTGAATCAGCCCGATTTTAAAAGTTGGTGCAGGTTAAGAGGGTTTGTCAACGTAACCTAATTTGTATGTTATATAAAGATAATATATTATAAAAAATAATCATGCAAGTTTTATCAGATGAAATATCATTGTATTGTTGATACATAGAATCATAGGATGCAAAACATTAATTAAATGGATCATTATATAGTGCACTTGGGTGCACTTGGTTTCGGTGCACCCTATGAAAACCCATTTATTTTTTTGAAATTTTTTAATATAATTATCAATCTAGGTGTATTTAACATGGGTATCAATTTTTACTATTTTTAGAGATTTTTAGATAGTTTTTATTTTTTTAAAAACCAGTGGCATTTTTGTAATTCCACTAATTTTTAAAAATAAAAAATATCTAAAAATCTCCAAAAATGGTAACAATTAATACGCATGTTAAATACACCTAGATTAACAATTGTATAAAAAAAAATTCAAAAAAATTAAAAAAGGGTGAAATGCACCTGGGTGTATTCAATTAGTTCCGTAATTAAACAACATCACTTAGCAATTGTGTTGTTATATAACTTATGAATTGGAAAGCATTTATGAATAAAGAAAAGCATTTTTTTCTTTAATATAAATTCTATATTTTAAGATTAGCTTAATCAAATAAATATCTCAAATATTATACATTTATTAATACAAAATCATAATACTAAAATGAAGGCAAGGACATAAACATAAAGTATCAAAAACTAAATTTTAATGCACAAATGTTACTTGTTATCATAACCCCTAAATTAAACTTTTTAGTTTAAATATTTTATTATTAAGCTTGACACATGAAAAGATATAGTAACTCTAAATAATCATGTCATTCATACCATTTTAAAATAGATTTTGCACATAGAATCTACAAAAAGAAATTCTCATACAAATTTTATAATAAAATATATAAGCAACCAAGCTCTACATATTATATAAAGATTTTGAATCTACATTTTGACATAATATAAATAGAAGTTTACAACTCCTTCGTGATGTTAATGAAATAGTACAATTTTTTACCACAAAAAATCTAAAAAATTGAACTTATTTCCCATCTCCTTATTCCATTTTCTTTTTCTCTTTTTCCCTGTTTCTCATTTCCTCTTCTTCCAACTATTGATTAACCTGATTTGTAATCCAAATCAAATTGATTTTTGTAGATTATTGATCGTAAAAAATAGCAGGGGAGAATCCATGCAGTTGATCCCACTTAGGTGGAAAATAGCTTACGATGATGACAAAGGTTTTAACAAAAAAAAAAAAAAAAAAGTTGAATGTGGGGTTGGGTTAAGGTTTTACAAAATAAAAATAGAGTAGGATTAAGAAGACAAAATCCAATTATGTGTCTGGACCAAAGTCTAGATGACTTCATTTGCCCACCACGCGAATTTTTATCCCCATTCAATTGTGTGAAATTTGCGCTATGTTGTTGGATGGAAGGAGCTGAGCATTTTTCAAAAAAGCCCCTCGTAAAAATGAAAACACTCCGCAACCTCTCCTTTTGCTCCCCAATTTTGCCACCACTGCTCTACATCGATTCTGTTTGGTTGGACGACTATCATCATCTCCTGCACGACTTCCAGATGTCTTCGTCTCTATTTATAATTTGCCTCTAAAAATCCCATCTCCAATCTCCATTATGTCAATAAAAATCTGCTTGCTCGCACCCATTGTCCACTGCCATATATCATCCTCAATGCCAGCTAGTGAAGAACCCAACTTCAAATCGACCAACACTTAACGAAATCGCATGCTGCCATTGTCCTTGTCATCTTCTCTAACCACGGCAGCAAAGCCCAACAGCTTCTATCTTTTGTTACTAGCCATCTTTTACCAATGGGCGTCCAAACATGAAAATTCAACATTGCATCTGAGAAATGAAACATAACAAGGGCAATAGATGCCCACAGTGAAAACTGGCAATTCACAGCACATCATCCATGAACCACATGATTCCTAAACCAAAACCCCCTTTTAACCACCCAAAAATAACATCCACTACAAAGATCAAAAAATTTTAAAAATATGGATTCGTGGAACATCATTTCCTTCCCTACGTGGAAGATAATTAGAAAATTTTCACCAAAAAAAAAATTCTGAAATTTCAATATGGTCTAGAGGCGATGTATCAAGTGCCCCATCTTTGAAGTCACCAGCCTAGTTGAAAGAAAAGACCATGGAACCAAGAGATCTCCAGTACTCCATCAAATTGGTGGGACACAACCTTCCTCTCGCCACTCTCGCCCTTGTCCTTCTCTCCACTCCTAAATTCCCACGTCTGCTACCACTCTTCTTCTCGCTATAATGCAGCCGCCGCCGCCGCCGCCGCAACCACCATGACCACAACATCAATGCTCCTAATCTCACCACCACCAACATCGTCCTCCCTCGAATCATCTTCGTCATCTTTGCAATATTCACGAGAGAGATGACAAGCATGGATCTCAATCAGGCAATCATAAATACTTACCGGAAATTCCCCTTCTCTAAATCCTCTAGCAACCCATGCAATAGAAGCAACAGTGCTAAGTCTCTCTACCACATCTGCTTCTGTGATTACTATGATGGAGAGATGCTCGGAATGCTCCCCAATTGCAGCCACACCTTCCATCTTTTTTGCTTCGACACCTGGCTTCATATCCATGCTCGATTGATGTGAAAACAAGGCGGTAACAAATGACTGGCTACAAACAACGACAGCAAACGAATAGCAATGGGTTCGCAAGGATCTAGTGACAACGTCGATGCAACAGAGAGGAAGATGAGCCTCTTATTTGGGAGGAAGTGCGAGAGAGAAGCTGAGCGTCTGATGTGGGAAGAAGATGCGAGAGAGCGATTACAAAGAGGGATCTGGGGTCGGGATTTGCTTTTCTATTTTCACCCCATCACAAGGATGAATTTGAAATTTTATCCTCAAAAAATTTCTGATGATGCAAATCTGCCTTACTCAAGATGCACGTCATGGACGAAGTCATCCAGACATCGGTCTGAACGGATATGATCGGATTCTTAAGAAGGCCCCAAACTAAGTCAACATGAACTGATTTATACCTCTAGCTAGCTATAACCAATCAAGGTACTGCTAGCTGATTTATACCTCTAGCTAGCTATAACCAATCAAGGTACTGCTAGCTATAATTGGGGCCCACATGGTTCATAATTAAAAGCTTACCGATCATATAACTTAACATCATTTGTTTTACTATAGTACTAAATATCATATCAATCAAAGTGTTTATCATCCCAATCAAAGTGTTGGATGGGCCATATTTGCTTAAAAATGTATATATATTCATGTGTAAACTATGAAAAATGGTTAAACTCATTCAATGATGTGTTAGAATATCATAATACTTCACTATGTAATTATTTATCCATAGAGAAAGGACGGTTTAGATGGTCTAGATGTTGAAAATACAACTTTAAAATTGAAATTTAAATAAATCATTTCATTATATTAATTTGCACCATTTTTAGATAGGGCCCATATAGGTCTAATTTGGATGAAACTTAGTGTACTATTCAAATAAATGATTCTAAATAGAATAGTTGAATTAGATTCTGATTTTATCATCAACGTGGGGCTCATTTGCAATCAACTATATACTAGCCTTTCTCTAATCATCATCATCAACATTATAAGTCATTTCCCACCTAGGCGGGGTCGGCTGCACGGATTCTGTTGCGTCATTCTTGGCAATTAGAGACTAAATTTTTAATAATTTGTAATATTTTCAAATCTTATTTAATTACTTTCATCCATGTTTTTTTATTAGTTTTCCTCTCATTCTCCTAACACCTTCTACTTAGATATACTCTGCCTTCCTAACTAATGTCATTTCGCATTCTGTTTAACATGACCAAACTATCTTAATCTATTTCCCTCATTTTATCACATATTAGTCTCACTTTTAGATTTTCTCATAGTATTTCATTCCTAATTTTATCTTTTTTTGTTTTACCACTCATCCACCTTAACATTCTCATTTCCGCTACGTTCATTTTATGTGTATATTGTTCTTTAACTGCCCAACATTCTACCTCATAAAGCATAACGGGTCTAATCCTAATCTTATAAAAAAATTTAATTTAATTGGGACTCGACGATCACATAAAATTTCTATCACACTTCCCCAGTGCTTCTATCCTGCTTGAATTCTATGTATTATATTTTTTTCAATTTCTCCATTCTGTTGAACTATTGATCCTAAGTACCAAAAATGATTAGTTCTTATTACTACTTGATCTAAAATCTTAATTGGTTCCTCATTGTTCTCACTATTATTAAAATTGTATTTCATATATTTAGTTTTTGTGCGACTAATTCTAAAATTATTAGATTCTAAGACATCTACCCACCTATTCAATTTCAAATTTTATCATTCTCTAGTTTCACCTATTAAAACAATATCATTTATAAATAACATGCACCAAGGTACTTATTCTTGTAGATGTCTAGTAACTTCATCTATTACTAAGGGTGTGTTTGGCAATTGCTAGAAAATGTCGAGTTAAATTTTTTCAATTTAAAACTTTTCACTCTCCACAACTATCATATTTTTTAATCATCTTTTTACATTTTCCTATATAACTACCCTACTTTTCAATCATTTCTACACAACTATCCACACAACTAATCTATCTATTTTAACTTTATCCTTTTTCTACTCATCATTACTCATATCATATCACATCATTTCACAACTTTTACTCTCCGAAACTTTTCATCAAAAGTTTTATTAATTACCAAACACACACTAAAGTAAAAAGGTAAGGACTCAAGGCTGAGCCTTGATATAAATTTATTTTAACTGGAAAAAATATTAGTATCTCCACTAATGGTCCTTACATTTTTTTATAGCCTCTCTCATATATATCTTTAATAACATCAATGTATCTGTAGACTTGAGTCGGGTTGAGCCCGAACCCGACCCGCCGAACACGATTTTTAACTGTGTTAGAATTCGCTTTTTTACAACCTAAGTCTGAATGAACCCGATTTGTGAATGTGATAGGGTTAGGGTTCGAGCGAACCCGAGTCCGATTTCTATTTTATATGTATTATAAAATATATTTTATATATAATATCTAAACAATATTTCTTTATATTTTTTGTATTTTATGTTATTTATATTTATAAATACATGTTTGACATATTGTAATTATATTATAAATAAAGTATATTATTTTCATTCATATTTATCTTTTATTTCTATAATCTTCTTCATTTATTTTGTTTTTTATGTTAAATTTTTCTAAAGATATTTTTTATAGATGAATGATTTTATTAGCTCAAGCTAAGCAAATGCCCCACTTAGCTTACTTCAAAAAACTCATTTATAACAATTTTTATTTTTCTTTAAACACTTGTTTATCTAAGTGTATTTAACGTATAAAACAAGTTTTACAATTTTTGGATATGTGTATATACACAAAGGTTTAAAAATCTCAAAAAAATTATATACGCACTTCCAAAAATGGTAAAACTTAGTTTATATGTTAAATACACTTAGATAAACAAGTGTATGAAGAGAAAAATAAAAAAAAAAGTTATTGTAAATGAGTTTTTTGAGGTGGGCTAAGTGCGACATTTGCTTGGCCCAAGCTAACAGGATCACTCATCTTCTTTATATTATTATATTTTTTAAAAATGTGGTTTGACCATATATTATTATGTTTACTTATATAATTTGTTATTATTGTACATTTATATAAAACTTTAAACCTATCACTCTTAAATAAAATATAAATTTATCAACCTAAATTCCAACCCGAAACCCAACCCAAACCCGATTTTTAAAAATAGAGTTAGGGTTTAGGTTTTAAACATAGGGTTAGGGTTAGGGTTAGGGTTGATGTTTTATAAATAAGATTAGAGTTGAAGTAAACCCGAGTTTCATGAGCCCAAGTTGCACCCCTATGTATCTATTATTAATTCATTTTTTTCTTCACTTGCCATTTTAGTTTTTTCGATACTCGATCATATGCTTTTTCTAGCGAGGGTTGGCATGTCAGGCTAGTAGCCGGTGCCATTAAAAATCACCGCCACATCTCTTTATGGATTCTGAAAAAATATTAAAAATTGTTAATGCTAGGGCGTCCCCTGTAAGCGACGCGCTGCAGCGGAGCCCGGCTGTAGTGAGAAATGAGCAAGGGTTGCTAGGGCGTTTCCCCAGAAGCGACGCGCTACATCGGAGCCCAGATGTAGTGAGAAATGGGCAAGGGTTGCTAGGGCGTCCCCCCGAAAGCGACGCGCCACAACAACGTCCGGTTGTGACGAAAAGTCAACAAAGGTTCTCATGCCTTTATGGACGTGGTTTAGGGAAGAAGGTGATATCAAAACGTAAGGTCCGTTTTGCTTCGTGGAATGTTGGGACTCTTTTAGGGAAAAGTATGGAAGTAGTAGATGTTATGAGAAGGAGAAAAATTAATATAGCATGCATTCAAGAAACTAGGTGGAAAGGAGAGAAGGCTAAAGAGATTAATGGATTCAAATTATGGTATATAGGAAAGGATGATAATAGAAATGGTGTAGGGATAATAGTAGATAACAATTTCATAAATAAAGTTGTAGATGTCAATAGAGTAAATGATAGAATTATTCAAATAAAACTTGTGTTAGGTGCAGAGGTTTTAAATGTGATTAGTGCTTATGCACCACAAGTAGGATTAGATGATAGAATCAAGAAACAATTTTGGGATGACTTAGATAGTATTATGCAAAGAACATCTAACCAAGAAAAAGTTGTGATAGGTGGAGATTTAAATGGACATATAGGAAAAGAGAAGGTAGGATATGAGAGAAGTCATGGAGGCTTCGGCTTTGGAATAAGGAACGAAATGGGGAATGTCATTTTGGACTTTTCTATAGCATATGATTTGGTTATAGCAAATACCTTATTTCAAAAACGAGATGAACACTTAATAACTTTTAAGAGTGGGACCAATTCTAGCCAAATAGATTTCTTTCTTATAAGAAAATTGGATAGATCCCTTTGTATAAATTGTAAAGTTATCCCAGGTGAAAGCTTAGCAATGCAACATAGATTATTAGTGATGGATATATATACACAAAAAGAGTCAACAAAAACTAAAGGCAATGTAATTCCAAAAATTAAATGGTGGAATTTAAAAGGAAACAACATAGAACTTTTTAGAAAAAGAATGATAGAAGAAGTAAAATGGGACACACAAGAAGATGGAGTAGAATCGATGTGGGATAAAATGGCAACTAACATAAAAGAAGTAGGACAAAGTATTGTAGGTGTATATAAAAATCGTAGATCCTCACATAGAGAAACTTCGTGGTGGAATGAAGATGTTCAAAAAGCTATAAATGATAAACAAGAAAAGTTTAAAACATGGCAAGGAAATAAAAATGATACAAACTTACAACAATACAAACTATCAAAAAAAGCTACTAAAAAGATTATTAGTAATGCTAAATACAAAGCTTATGAGAACCTATATAACAGATTAGGAACTAGACAAGGTGAAAAGAATATTTTTAAGTTGGCTAAATTAAGAGAAAATAAGGGCAAAGATTTAACACATATTAGATGTATTAAAAGTGAGGACCAAAGAGTTATCATCAAAGATGATAATATTAAGGAAAGATGGAAAACTTATTTTTATAGTTTACTAAATGATACCCCACACGAACAATTAACATTAGATGTTAGTTTAAATAGGGAAGAAAATAGGAATATCAGTTATTTCACAAAAATTCGAATATCTGAAGTAAAGGAAGCTTTAAGGAAAATGAAAACAGGAAAAGCTTTAGACCCAGATAATATACCAATTGAGGCATGGAAGTGCATGGGAGATGTAGGTGCAACATGGTTAACAAATTTTTTTAATAAGATTATAAAAACGAAGTTAATGCCAAGTGAATGGAGGAAAAGCATTATAGTTCCAATTTATAAAAATAAGGGAGATAATCAAATTTGTGCAAATTATCGTGGAATAAAATTAATAAGTCATACTATGAAATTATGGGAAAGAGTAATTGAACATAGACTAAGACGGGAAACTAATATATCTGAAAATCAATTTGGTTTTATGCCAGGAAGATCAACTATTGAAGCTATTTTCTTACTTAGACAACTATTTGAAAAGTATAGGGAGAAGAAAAAGAACTTATACATGATTTTTATTGATTTAGAAAAACCTTATGATCAAGTACCAAGGAAGTTAATATAGCAAGTGATGAGAAAAAAAGGAATTAATGACAGATACATTGATATTATTAAAGATATGTATAAGGGGGCTGTTACAAATGTGAGAACCATTAGTGGATATACTAATGTCTTCCCAGTTAAAATAGGTTTACATCAAGGTTCAACCTTGAGTCCTTACCTTTTTACCTTAGTAATAGATGGAATTACTAGACATCTCCAAGAAGAAGTACCTTGGTGTATGTTATTTGCAGATGACATTGTTCTAATAGATGAAACTAAAGAAGGACTAAATTTAAAATTGAATAGGTGGGTAGATGCTTTAGAATCTAATGGTTTTAGAATTAGTCGCACAAAAACTGAATATATAAAATGCAATTTTAATAATAGTGAGAACCCAGATGAGGAACCAATTAAGATTTTAGATCAAGCAGTAACAAGAACTAATCACTTTCGGTACTTAGGATCAATAGTTCAAGAGAACGGGGAAATCGAGAAAGATATAATACATAGAATTCAAGCAGGATGGAAGAAATGGAGAAGTGCATCAGGAATTTTATGTGACCGTCGAGTCTCAGTCAAATTAAAAGAAAAATTTTATAAGACTGCGATTAGACCTGCTATGCTTTATGGGACAGAATGTTGGGCAGTTAAAGAGCAACATATACAAAAAATGAGCGTAGCGGAAATGAGAATGTTAAGGTGGATGAGTGGTAAAACAAGAAAAGATAAAATTAGGAATGAAATAATTCGAGAAAACTTAAAAGTGAGACCAATTTATGATAAAATGAGAGAAAATAGATTAAGATGGTTTGGTCATGTAAAAAGGAGGCCTGAAGTCGCACCGGTTAGGAAAACAGAGTTTATCCAAGTAGAAGGTGGTAGGAGAATGAGAGGAAGACCCAAAAAAAACATGGATTGAAGTAATTAAACAAGATTTTAAAAAATTACAAATTACTGAAAATTTAGTCTTAAATCGCCAAGAATGGCGTAACAGAATCCATGCAGCCGACCCCACATAGGTGGGAAATGGCTTATGATGATGATGATGATGATGATGATCATATGCTTTTTCTAAGTCAATAAAAATGATGTGTAAGTTCTTTTTCTTCTCCCTATACTTCTCAAATAGTTATCTAAGTAAGAAAATGACCTCAGTGGTTGATCTTCCTAGCATAAAACCAAACTAATCTTCAAATACATTAGTTTTTCGTCCTAGTCTTTGTTCAACTATTCTTTCTCATAACTTCATAGTATGACTCATTAGTTTTATTCTCCGATGATTTGCACAATTTTGAATCTCTCTCTTATTTTTATAGACTGGGACTAAATTGTTTTTTCTCTATTCACTTGGCATTAACTTTATTTTTATAATCTTATTAACGAAATTTGTTAACCATGTTGCACCTACATCTCCTATGCACTTCCATGCCTCAATTGGTGTATTATCTGGGCCTAGGGGCTTTTCCTATTTTCATTTTTTTAGAACTTTCTTTACTTCAAATATTCGAATTTTTGAGAAATGACCAATATTCCTGTTTCTTCTCTATTTAAACTAACATCTCATGTTAAATATTCTTATGGAGTATCATTTAGTAGACTATAAAAATAAATTTTTCATCTTTTTTAAATTTCATCATCTTTAACTAGAATTTTTTGTCTTCACTTTTAATACCTCTATTTCTCTCAATTTAGCCAACTTAAATTTATCCTTTTCACCTTGTCTAGTTCCTAATATGTTATATAAGTTATCATAAGCTTTGTGTTTAGCGTTGTTAATAATCTTTTTAGTGATTTTTTTATAGTTTATATTGTTGTAAGTTTTTATCATTTTTGTTACTCTGCCATTTTTTAAACTTTTCTTGTTTATCATTTATAGCTTTTTGAACATCCTCGTTCCACCACTAAGTTTCCCTAAGGATCTACGATTTTTATATATCCCTACAATGCAAAGTTAAATAAATATAATAATATATGTACCTTGCAAGGAAATATTTAATATGTCCCTACTCCCTAAATCATAGACATCATGAATAAAGACTATCTTAAATTTCACTAATCCAACATTCAATAAAACAAAGGTGAAATCGAAGAAGAAAACTCTATTTAACTATTAGAAATTTTATATTTTTAAGCAACTTAAATCAGGCATATGAGGCACATCTCAAGGCCAAGAGGTGCGTCTAAATGAGCCTTGAGCCTAGGCGCACACCTAAGTATGCTTTTAACAACTATGATTCAGATAACATTGAATGTCAAAACTTGAAAGTAGAAGGAAAACAATTGAGAACTTAGACTTATGAGCATGCTGAAAACACAAAAACAGAGAATTCTTAAAGGCTGAAAAATGTGCATTAAGAAAAACCATAGTAGTTGTTCAAAGCACATGGCAAGGGAAACGAAGTTGTTCATGCCTCAATAGAAAAAGGCATGCATAGTTACCTATGGTGATAATGATAAACAAGAGTGATAAGCATCGATAAAGTAGATCAGTCACATTCTACTACTATTTCTAATGTTTAAACTGTCGATGGTCTCAAGAACAACACGTTTAATGTAAGCTAATTTTGTGAAAATGATTACAATGTTGTGTTTGAATCTCATGCATGTAGTTTAGTTGATGGTAGTGGTAGGTATGGAAATGTATATGTTATTGATTCTTACGAAGTTAGGGATGATTGTCTTGTTGTTTATGCATCTAGTTGAAAGAATGAACAATAAGGATTCAGTTATTCATTTATGAAAGCTGAACTTCAACAAGGATCAACCATATCATACATTTATGAAAAACTGAAAGAGCAGTTGAGTCTCAAAAAAATGAAAAAACGAATTTGTACAACAAGGTTGCCCCAACTTCTATATAGACTTTGACAAGCAAGAACTAGAAGCCTAGGTGGGAAATCATATCTATGCAATTGTTGATGACTATTCCAAATTTACATGGGCAATGTTCTTAGCCACCATGGATGAAGCATTTTCTTATTTTAGATTTGGGGAAGTTTCCTATGTGCTTACAACATTTAACCATTATTCCTCTTATACAAACCATAACGGTTACAAAATTCCCCAGACACCCACAACATTTCACTCCTAATTCCTCTAATGCCTATGCCTTCATGGAGAATGTGCCTTTTTTTCAGAATTCCAAAAATGCCCCCCACCATCTCCTCCCTCACCGACTGCTACTCGTTGATGAAGAAGGCCCACCTCTTGGATGGATCAAACTCCTCTATCGAGGAAAACGGCGCAAAAAATGAGAAGAGTCGCCGCGCCCTCCAGCATTGGACCTTACATTCCCATCTTTGTTCTCCGAGCACGGCATTTGCTGTAACGGTGACTTAACCGGGGGATTGACATTCAGGTTTAATGGCTGTTTGAGCCCCCATTTCGCCATCTGCTTGTAGAATTTGCTGCTAAACGAGCATGATTCAGAGGATAAGAGAGATTAACAGTGGGGCATTTTTGGAAGTTCAAAAAAAGGCATGCTGTGTGACGATGTGGACATCAAAGAAAATAGGAGTGAAATGTTGTGCCTAGAAAAATTTTAAAATGCTATGGGTATAAGAGGAATAATGGTCAAATGTTATACGTACACGAGGAATTTTCCCATTTAAATTTTGTCAACCATGTATAAAAATGAGCGAAGTGCTAGGATTATTGCTACATGAGTGATCCAATAATAATAAGTGATCATCATGAAAAATTTAAAAGCCATAGATTCTTCACATATTATGAAGTCAATGGCATATTTCATTCATTATCTGCACCTAAAACACCCCAACAAAATAAAGTAGCTAAGAGGGAGAATAATACCCTACAAGATATGGAAAGGACCATGCTCGGTGAATATGAATTATCTATGCATTTTTTTGAATTGAGACAATGAACATGATAGATTTTATGGAAAAATTTTAATATATCATACTTCAAGGTCTTTAGTTGTAAAAGTTTCATACTTAACATTAGGAAAAGACAACATTGGAAATTTAGAAATTTGCTATATGATCAAGTGAAGACATATTCTCTGATTATTTTATTGTGAGTAACGCATTTCAGGTATACAATAAGAGAACTAAGACATTGGGAGCTCTATTCATATGAAATATGATTAGACTATTAACAATTCAAGGAAAACAAGTAATTCTTGATAATGATGCAGACTAGTTAGTTAGTCAGCTGGAGCTAACTGAAATTACACATGAACAGAAGGTTCAGAACCAACAAAATCAAGAAGTTGGGGTAAATGAGGAAAGTAATGAATCCTTAGCTGGAGAGATTGGAAAATTCATAAATGCCCAACCTAAGTGCAAGTTGTAGGCGATATCTATGATAAAGTAACAACTAAATCATGATACAATCAAATGGGTGGTAGCTGACGAATCTAGATTGGAGACCAGGAACACGGAAAGATTATCGGCAAAAATACAGAACTCAAAATCAGGAACTGACTTTAATGAATCAAATGCTCCCATCGGCAAAATTACCAACAAAAGTACATAACTCAAAAGTAGGAACTGACTTTAATGAATCAAATGTTCTTCTCGCTAGGATTGGAATTAGAATTTTTTTTAATGGAAAAATTGGAATGTTTTTAGCATCTACATCATTCATGAATTTCCAGTTATATCAAATGAATGTCAAGAATGTTTTTGTAAATGTCTGTTAATGAAAAAGTGTATGTTAAATAACTTCCTGCATTTGAGGATCCACTTGAGCTCAACCATGTATTTAAACTTATAAAGGTCTTGTAAGCCATAAAAGCTTGCTATGAAAGGTTAATTAAGTTTCTATTAGACATTTTCAGGGGTTGGGTGAGGTGGGGTGTTCCCTGAACCATTTTTATCCATCCAAAGAGTCAATGGCTGATGCAGACAAGCTGATATAATAAGTACAGACAAGATAATTACAACAGATATAGACCGACTCATATGGTCAATATCCGCCCATATTAGACTTTTTTTTTCGAATTCATCTGAAACACCCTTCTATAGAGCATCGGGAGAGTTATAGCAATATTGTATTCATATCGGCTAAAATTCAAAGCCATGATGCAATTACCATCCCAACTAGCAGAAGCCTCTGCTGTTGTCATTATGCAATTTGAAAGCTGAACATTTTAATTGATTTTTGCATCCATTCTGATAATAGAATTAATAATGAATCATTGCTTTAAGATCTCAAACCACCAAATTTTACCAATGCATTCCTGGTACAGCTTAGTAATACTACTAAAAGTTACCCATCTAAAAAAAACGAGGCTTTTCTAATGAATTATTGTCAATACAATTTCTTTGATCAGGTAACTGGTACACAAAACAATGCAAAGCCACACAAATGTCACCAACCAACACCAAAGAAAAGTCTGCCACTACTCTTATTCCACTGAATCAAAGTTCCGCTAGATAGCTAAACTAAGTATCAAATACAAATGGCTAGAATGTATCTGATACTGAACTGCAACTTTCAATATGACATTGTCAAGCAAGAGAAAATATGCATTGGTGTTTGGTTAGAGTTGTTCAAAAAAGTTTCTTCGCAGGAAAATTTTTCATGCATGTTCTTCCTTTTATTTTGAATCATTAGATTCTTTCAATGAAAAGAAGCACAAAAATTTCCTCAAAAGATAAACAAAGGAAAGAAATGAAACCAACCTTACAGAAGACAAAATAAGGTACTGCAAAAACAGAATACAACTCAGAAATCTCGGGTTGTTCTTCTGATTCAACCTGCGAAGAAAGGAAACAAATACAAGTAGACCAAGCATTAGAGAATTAAGCTTCCACCAAATGTAAACAGAAAGTTCTGAAAAACTTGTACTTATTGGACAAGTTTCTATACAAAATAAAGGAATAAAGCAAATACATAGATGTGCTTAAGAAAATAAACCCCTATGGAAATTTTAGATAAGCCACAAAATAGCAGTTGTCTGGATGAAAATATGTCAACTATTATGCCTATTAGTTTCCAGCGTTTTCTAGCCCACACATAATATTTTATCATTTTTAGGATGCAAGTAACAAATTTTGCCACTTATTGGAGGTCAAAGCCACAATCAGTCAAGATGGACACTCAAGTAGGCCACAGAAAATCAGTTTGACACCGTGCACATTTAATTTGAGTGCAGAATCAGCAAGCTTTCTGTGATGAAACCACTTATATTTTCAATTAAATAAACTAATTTCAAGCTACCAGTATGTGCATGATCCATGCATTAGTCCTCAAGACATCAGGATGGTTTACATATAAATCATTTCAACTAACATTACCAACCAGCCAAAAGTTCTCTACTGGCAAAGTTCTACATATAAAACTTTTTTGTGAACAAAGAAAAAAGGAAAAAAAAATTCACAAACCAAGATCAACCAAATTATGTAAACAAAGATCAACTCAATTATGTATCTAATGAAGTCAAATTTTACCAGTTCAAATTATGCACGAACATCCGAGACACCAGTTCAACAAAATCATCAGCCCACAACTACTAGTTACCTACACACAAGTGATGCAACTGCATCCTATGCTGCATTCACATAATCTACAGGAGAATTTTTTATTTTTTTTTTTAAGGAGGGCGTGGAAACCACACAACTGCATATGCATTCAGCTCAAGTTAGCACATCCTTGTTGAAATAGAAATTAGCTTATTTACTTATTAGCTTCATTCTAGTTAAATTTACTTCCATTTTGAGTGTTCTAGATAGACAAAAAATGTATTGAAGGTTATAAGAATAACACACAAAATTAACAATATCATGTTAGATTTGTCAGTCATTTTTCTTCTTTGTCATAAATGAATGTGTTGCATTCCAATCATATGTTGCAAGTTTCTATGGCCCATGTTTCCTTCGGTTATTGTTCTGTCGCTTTGTTAGTTCCACCTCAACACTTGCCAACGTGTTAGTGCAATATTATCTTTCCAGGCAGCGTAAGAGCATATGCAATGAGAAAAATGAAAATGAAAATTGGAGGAAATAAAACATGCACCAGATAAATTGGGAATAGAAAATCCAAGAAGCATTTCATCTGATACCGTGCAGCAAAAAGGAGGAAAAACTGAGCTGAATGCTACCAATACCAAATCAATGCGCTACAAAATGGAAAGCAAATTCAATTACGTAAGGTAGGCCCTACCATGGGCTAAATGAATCAGTCAGCACATACTTCATACTCTTCACGTTTCAAATAACAACTTCAAGAGACAACCCTAGGAATCCTACATAAAACTTGATAAAAGCAAGCAAGAACACAAATTACATAGTTCTGATGGGCGCAATTCTCTGCTCTCCATCACCGATAAATAGCCAATTCGGACCAATCAAAGGAGGATTGCCAAAGAATTCAGATGCAATAACAGTAATAGTTTCATTTCGAACATGTAGAGATCCTTGAAACGATATGAAACCGTGACTGTCCGAGCGAGTTTCCTTCAGAAAAACAGAATATATTGGATTACATATTTCAAACAACCATAAAATATAGGAAACTTACCAAATACCTTTTAAAAACGTTTTTTTCCATTAAATCTTAGAAAAAGCAGGCAAGGAAATCAAAGCATTCACAAAATCTAACGAACAATCATAGCAAGTAAGAAACCCAAGAAATATGATTATTCATTAAGACAGAAAGAAAGGTTTTGATATTCAGGGAAAGAAGGAGAAGGAGGGAAAATCGAACCCTGAAGAAAAGGGCGTGCGGAAAATCGGTGGAGAGATGGGCGAAGACTTGGTCCATCTGCTTCGAGGCCTCGCACCACTTGGCCCAGAAGTGAAGGATAACGGGGGCGCCTCCTCCCAGCACCACAGCAAGCTCCTCCTTCGATTTCAGATTTTTCACAGCGCCTGACATTCTTCTTCTTCGTCTGCTCTCTCTGAGTTGGAGGTTGTACGGGGAAATATTCAGGCAAAGTGGAACAACGAAAACCCTCTCAAGGAACCAGGCCTGCGTTGCGCTTGGATTTCTGAGTCCCAGCCTAGACGAAGCACTTCCCTTGGGTAAAAAAAAGGAAGCTGGGCATTTTGGTAATTTTACGGCGAGAGTATAATAACTTAAAAACGTGAGTATGTTTGGTTTTTTGATAAAATTTGTATTATATATATACAAAATCTCAATCTATTCCATTCATTTGCTAGATTAAATATTAAAATGCATTTGAAAATTTCTAAAAAAAATTTTATACAAAAAATTATTTTTTAAAAAGATTTCATTATAATTAGTAAAGTTAGAAAATATAAATTTTATTAGAAGTTATTTCATATTATTTAAAGTTAATGTAATCATGGTACTCTAAAAATTAACAAGTTCTTTTATTTTTCTCGAATTTTTGAAAATTTATTAATATTTTATTATTTTCTGAATAAAATCAGATCTAACGGCATCTAACAGCATCTAACAGCATCTAATTTTTAAAATTAATAAGTTAATCCTAATTTAACACCTGTAATATAATCCTAGGTCCCTTATAATGTCATTTAGACCATAAATTCAGAATTTGAAACTCATATTATATGATTTAATAAAATCATCATAATCTAACAGCGTCTAACAGCGTCTAACAGCATCTAACAGCATCTAATTTTTGAAATTAATAAGTTAATCATAATTTAACACCTGTAATATGATCCTAGGCCCCTTATAAGGTCATTTAGACCTTAATTTCTGAATTTGAAACCCAGTTAATATGATTTAAAGAAATCCAACTTAATCTAACAGCGTCTAACGGCATCTAACGGCATCTAACGGAATCTAACAGCATCTAACGGGATCTAACAGCATCTAACAGCATCTAACGGAATCTAACATCATCTAACAGCATCTAACAGAATCTAACAGCATCTAATAGCATCTAATTTTTGAAATTAATAAGTTAATCCTAATTTAACACCTGTAATATGATCCTAGGCCCCTTATAAGGTCATTTAGATCTTAATTACGAAATTTGAAACCCAGTTAATATGATTTAAAGAAATCCAACTTAATCTAACAGCGTCTAACGGCATCTAACGGCATCTAACAGCATCTAACAGCATCTAACAGAATCTAACAGCATCTAACAGCATCTTATTTTTGAAATTAATAAGTTAATCCTAATTTAACACCTGTAATATGATTCTAGGCCCCTTATAAGGTCATTTAAACCTTAATTACAGAATTTTAAACCCATATAATATGATTTAAAGAAATCCAACTTAATCTAACAGCGTCTAACGGCATCTAATGGCATCTAACAGCATCTAACAGCATCTAACAGCATCTAATTTTTGAAATTAATAAGTTAATCATAATTTAACACCTGTAATATGATCCTATGCCCCTTATAAGGTCATTTAGTCCTTAATTTCTGAATTTGAAACCCAGTTAATATGATTTAAAGAAATCTAACTTAATCTAACAGCGTCTAACGGCATCTAACAGCATCTAACAGCATCTAACGGCATCTAACGGCATCTAACAGCATCTAACAACATCTAATTTTTGAAATTAATAAGTTAATCCTAATTTAACACCTGTAATATGATCCTAGGCCCCTTATAAGGTCATTTAGACCTTAATTTCTGAATTTGAAACTCAGTTAATATGATTTAAAGAAATCCAACTTAATCTAACAGCGTCTAACGGCATCTAACGGCATCTAACAACATCTAACAGCATCTAACGGAATCTAACAGCATCTAACCGCATCTAACAGCATCTAACCGCATCTAACATTATCTAACAGCATCTAACAGCATCTAATTTTTGAAATTAATAAGTTAATCGTAATTTAACACCTCTAATATAATCTTAAGGCCCTTATAAGATCGTATATGTCTTCAAAACCAAATTTGGAACCCAAATAAATATATTAAATTATAATTAAAAATATTAACTCCACTTGATTTAATAAAATAAAAATTTATATAAAGAAATAAAATAGTAAAAAATATTATATATATTTTGGATGCCCGCGGGACACATGATTATTTTTGCAAAAAAAAATATTCATTTGTTAAGGCTCGTAGGACATTTATATATTTTTAAAAAACAATACACTTATTTTTGGAGGCCCGTGGGACACATTTAAATTTTTATAAAACATTATATTCAATTTTGGACGCCCGCGGGACACGTATATATTTTTATAAAAACCAAATACTCATTTTTTGAGGCCCGTGTGACATTTATATATTTTTAAAAAACAATACATTTATTTTTGGAGGCCCGTGGGACACATTTAAATTTTTATAAAACATTATATTCAATTTTGGACGCCCGCGGGACACGTATATATTTTTATAAAAACCAAATACTCATTTTTTGAGGCCCGTGGGACATTTATATATTTTTAAAAAATAATATATTTATTTTTGGACGCCCGCGGGACACGTAGATATTTTTATAAAATATTATATTTATTTTTGGACGCCCACGGGACACGTATATATTTTTATAAAAACAAAATACTCATTTTTTGAGGCCCGTGGGACATTTATATATTTTTAAAAAATAATATATTTATTTTTGGACGCCCGCGGGACACGTAGATATTTTTATAAAATATTATATTCATTTTTGGACGCCCACGGGACACGTATATATTTTTATAAAAACAAAATACTCATTTTTTGAGGCCCGTGGGACATTTATATATTTTTAAAAAACAATACATTTATTTTTGGAGGCCCGTGGGACACATTTAAATTTTTATAAAACATTATATTCAATTTTGGACGCCCGCGGGATACGTATATATTTTTATAAAACATTATATTCATTTTTGGACGCCCACAGGGCACGTATATATTTTTATAAAAGCAAAATATTCATTTTTTGAGGCCCGTGGGACATTTATATATTTTATAAAAACAATACATTCATTTTTGGAGACCCGCGGGACACATTTAAATTTTTATAAAACATTATATTCATTTTTGGACGCCCACGGGACACGTATACATTTTTATAAAAATAAGATATTCATTTTTGAGATCCGTGGGACATTTATATATTTTATAAAAATAATACATTCATTTTTTGAAGCCCGCGGGACACATTTAAATTTTTATAAAACATTATATTCATTTTTGGACGCCCATGGGACACGTATACATTTTTATAAAAATAAGATATTCATTTTTTGAGATCCGTGGGACATTTATATATTTTATAAAAACAATACATTCATTTTTTGAAGCCCGCCGGACATATTTAAATTTTTATAAAACATTATATTCATTTTTGGACGCCCACGGGATACGTATATATTTTTATAAAAACAAAATATTCATTTTTCGAGAGCTGTGGGACGTTTATATATTTTATAAAAAACAATACATTCATTTTTTGAGGCCCGCGGGACACATTTAAATTTTTATAAAACATTATATTCATTTTTGGACGCCTACGGGATACGTATATATTTTTATAAAAATAAGATATTCATTTTTTGAGATCCGTGGGACATTTATATATTTTATAAAAACAATACATTCATTATTTGAAGCCCGCGGGACACATTTAAATTTTTTTATAAAACATTATATTCGTTTTTGGACGCCCACGGGACACGTATACATTTTTATAAAAATAAGATATTCATTTTTTGAGACTCATGGGACATTTATAAATTTAATAAAAACAATACATTCATTTTTTGAAGCCCGCGGGACACATTTAAATTTTTTTTATAAAACATTATATTCATTTTTGGACGCTCACGGGACACGTATACATTTTTATAAAAACAAAATATTCATTTTTTGAGACCTGTGGGACATTTATATATTTTATAAAAATAATACATTCATTTTTTGAAGCTCGTGGGACACATTTAAATTTTTTTATAAAACATTATATTCGTTTTTGGACGCCCACGGGACACGTATACATTTTTATAAAAATAAGATATTCATTTTTTGAGACTCATGGGACATTTATAAATTTTATAAAAACAATACATTCATTTTTTGAAGCCGGCGGGACACATTTAAATTTTTATAAAACATTATATTCATTTTTGGACGCCCACGAGACACGTATATATTTTTATAAAAACAAAATATTCATTTTTTGAGGCCCGTGGGATACATTTAAATTTTTATAAAATATTATATTCATTTTTGGACGCCCACGGGACACTATATATTTTTATAAAAATAAAATATTCATTTTTTTAGGCCCGTGGGACACATTTAAATTTTTATAAAACATAATATTCATTTTTGGATGCCCATGGGACACGTACATATTTTTATAAAAATAAAATATTCATTTTTTGAGGCCCGTGGGACACATTTAAATTTTTATAAAACATTATATTCATTTTTAGACGCCCACGGGACATGTATATATTTTAGAAAAAGAAAATATTCATTTTTGGACACCCGCGAGACACATGTATATTTTAGAAAAACAAAACATTCATTTTTGGAGGCCCGCGGGACACATAGTTATTTTTACAAAAACAAAATATTCATTTTTGGAAGTCCGCGAAAAGGTATATGTTTTAGAAAAATAAAACATTCATTTTTGGAGGCCCGCGGGACACATATATATTTTTATTAAGATAAAATATTCATTTTTTGAGGCCCGTGGGACATTTATATATTTTAAAAAACAAAACATTCATTTTCGGAGGCCCGCGGGACACATATATATTTTTAGAAAATAAAATATTCATTTTTGGACGCCCGCGGGACACGTATATATTTTAGAAAAACAAAATATTTATTGTTTGGACGCCCGTGGGACACGTATAGATTTTAGAAAAATAAAACATTCATTTTTGGAGACCCGCGGGACACCTATATATTTTTAGAAAATAAAATATTCATTTTTGGATGCCCGCGGGGCACGTATATATTTTAGAAAAACAAAATATTCTTTTTTTGGACGCCCGCGGGACACGTATATATTTTAGAAAAATAAAACATTCATTTTTGGAGGCCCGCAGGACACATATATATTTTTAGAAAATAAAATATTCATTTTTTGGATGCCCGCGGGACACGTATATATTTTAGAAAAACAAAACATTCATTTTTGGAGGTCCGTTGGACGCATATATATTTTTAGAAAACAAAATATTCATTTTTGGACGCCCGCTGGACACGTATATATTTTAGAAAAACAAAATATTTATTGTTTGGACGCCCGCGGGACGCGTATATATTTTAGAAAAACAAAACATTCATTTTTAGAGGCCCGCGGGACACATATGTATTTTTAGAAAAAAAAAATATTCATTTTTGGACGCTCGTGGGACGCGTATATATTTTAGAAAAACAAAATATTCTATAAAATCAAAACTATAAACATTCTTTAAAAAAGTATATTTTTCATAAAATTTCTATATTTGTTATAAAATAAGTCATTTTGCATAGATATGAGAAAAGGAATTAAACAGGTTAGAAATAATTAAAATATATTTTCAAAAATTTTATTTAGAAAAATCATATTTATAATATTAGAAACTTTAATAGAAAGTACATAATAGATCAGTTTGTACTAATTTTAAAATATAAAATATTATAATCTTTCCATAGAAATTGAAAATGCAAGCGTATGGGACCTAGTCTATTTAGAGTTGGTTTTCTTGTAGATCCTAGGCTTAGCTAAAAGATACCCGTGTGTGATATGAAGGTAGATTATTACAGTTTATATTATAAATTTAAAGTATTAATATAATAATTGTAATTTATTGTTACTATAATTAATTAATTTAAACTAAAAATCCAAATTTATTGACTTCAAGTGAAATAAATGTAAAATTATTAATTTAATAAATATTTACATTGAATAAAAAATTGATAAAAAATCGTCCAATCAAATTTAAAGTCCAATGAAATTTTTTTGATATAAAGCTATAATTTAGATTAAAAAACTAAATATATATTATCTTTGGGACTGATTTAATAATTGGGACTAATTTAATAATTAACTAATTTTATATTCATAAAAAAATGTTTAATGAATCCACCTAAATCTAATATCTAAATGTATACTTTTATATATAATTCTATTTTTCACAGTAATCACAAAATAATAATTTAAATTGTCCCGAAACTTAGGATGGTGCAAAATATTTAATTTAAATGATTATTTATTTATATCTACCAAAATTGATAATTAAGTACAACAATAAAAATAAATATACATTTGCATTTAAATGATTATATGTTCTTCTATATTTGCATTTTTACACATCTAATCAGATTGCATTAAATTTGAACAAAAGATATCTACATTTTTAATAGTAAAATTATATCGCTCATGCTCTTTTGTTATAAAATTTTTTCAACTCAAAATATAAACTAAAATTAATACAAGTTAAATAAAATTAAATATTAAATTAAATTAAATATAATAAAAAATTAAATAAATTTTATATCAACATTAATTTTTTTATCTTTGATTATAATTAAAGTTAAAATAATAAATTTTAAAAAAGGTCTTAATTTAAAAAATTAATTCAATATTTAATTTAGAATTTAATAAAAATTCTTATTCAATAGAAAATTTAAAAACAATTACATCATTTGTCGTTATTTTGTATATTTGCATTTTTACACATAATTATTTTGAAAATAAACAACATAAGTTCATTTATTTTGCAAAAAATATGAACTTACTAATTCATTTTAAAACATGTCAACTGTGATTTTGAAATCGACTATATTTTAAAATTAGTAATATAATATTATAATAATACAATATCAATTCGAATAAATATTAAAGTAATCAATTTCTCAAATGATCCTATTTAATAGAAATTTTATAAGAAAATTTATGAAAGCTACAAAATAATATTTTTAATAAAAATGGAATAAAAATATAAAAATATAAAAATTATACTTCTCATGATCTTTATTGTAAATTTTCGTGAATTAAACTATAAGTTATTAAATGAAAATATAAATATTAATTTAAATTAAATTAAATATCAAATTAATTAATTGTATTAAGCTATTTTGCAAACTTGATGGAATAAATATGCACAAACTCGTGGGATTACTTATCTCTCATATAGGGTTAAATGCACCCGGTCACTGCTATGTTAATAAATTATATTTAGAATATAATTTATATCTTTGACATTCATGTAGTTTATACAAAAAATAGAAAATATTAATTATTGAATTTTATCTTTTATTTAATATAGGCAAGCTGAATTTTAATTAAATTTCGATTTTCAAATTACAGAGTTTTAGGAAAAAGTGTACGAATTACCTATTTAATACCAAAATTTATTAAAATTATAAAACGATATTATTACAGTGATTATTTGATTGCCTATTTAATATATCAATTTTAAAGTTATATTAAAGATTATTTTAAACATCATTTTTATGTGGATAAATAATCCTATATATTTTAGAAAATAAAATATTCATTTTTGGGGCCAGCGGGACACATACATATTTTTAGAAAATAAAATATTCATTTTTGGAGGCCCGTGGAACATATATATATTTAGAAAATAAAATATTCTTTTTTGGAAGCCCGCGGGACTCATATATATATTTTAGAAAATAAAATATTCATTTTTGGACGCCCGCGGGACACATATATATTTTAGAAAAACAAAATATTCATTGTTTGGACGCCCACGCGACATGTATATATTTTATAAAAAAATTTATTTAAAAATTTAACTAATTATAAGTGTTTTGATTTTTAAAATATTTTGAGTGAATGCTTATCACATGTTAGTTGATTTGCAATTGAATCTAAATAAGTAATAATATTTATTATATGTTTATTTAAGATTTGTAAAATCACGTATTTTAACTACATCTAATAACATCTATTTTTAATATTTTATATAAGTTTATGTACTTTTGCAAAATATATATACTTAATAATTCATTTTAGAATTATGCAAACCTTGATTTTGAATTTAATAAATTTTAGACTAAATAAATATATAAACTATAATTAAGATAACTACATTTAACCGCATCTAACCGTATCTAATGTTTGATATTTTATAAATATTTTACCTAATTTGTGTATTTTGCAAAAGATATATAATTAATAATTCATTTCGGAATTATGCAAACCTTTAAATAATTTTAAAACTAAATAAACATATAAACTTATAATTAAAAATATTGACTAATTTAAATTAAATAAAATCAAAATTTATGTAAAAATATAAAACTGTAAAAATTATTATATATATGACGCTGTAAAACTAAAATTGCAATAAATTATATATAACTATAATTTAGATTTAATATATTTATATATGTTACTTTTTAGGATTGGTTAAATAATCAATTTAGTAAATAATTATATTTAATAGAAATGTTATAATAATATTTGTTAAAATTATATTATAATATTAGTATAGTTTATATTACAAATTTAACGTATTAATACACGAATTGTGATTTATTGTTAATAGAATTAATAAATTTAAAATAAAAATAAAAATTTATTACTTCAAGTGAAATCAAATATAAATTATCAATTTAATAAATATTTACATTGAATTAAAAATTTATAGAAAATTTTCATGTTATAGAACACCTCTAAATAAAGTTCAATCAAATTTAAAGTCCCATGAAAATCTTCGTGTTATAAAACACCTCTAAATTTAGTGAGTTAAAGTTTTTTAAATTTTGATCATAAGCAGAGAGCAGTGAAGGAGTTCACAAAACATTTTTGCATACGAGCAAACTAAAGTGAATTTCTTTTTTATTTTAGAATTAAGTCCATTTCATCATGTTAAAATCACATTTTTATCATAAAATGATGCAATTAAATAAAAATTTTAAATGAAATTTTATAAAAATTTTCATATTTACTACAAATGTGTCATTTTGCATTATTTTTGAAATATAAAATATAAGAGGATTTAATTCATTTTTGATAAAATAAAATTATGGTTGATCAATTTTTAAAAATTTAATACTTTTTATTTAAAAATTCAGCTAATTATAAATTTTTTTATTTTTAAAATACTTCTAAGTGAATGCTTATCACATGTTAGTTGATTTTCAATTGAATTTAAATCAATAATAATATTTATTATATGTTTATTTAAGATTTATAAAATCATGTATGTTGAAAAATCGAATACACAAAATATTACTAGAAGTATTTTATCAATAATTTTGTGAGTATTTTGTATTAATTTAGTGAACAATTACATGAAGCTGATGCAAATTTTATTTAAAAGTATGCTTTTTTCAAAATATGGGCGTTAAATATTAAATTGAATAGTTTTATGACTTTTTTTATATCAAAGTTTTATAGTCTTTTAATTTCAAAATTAAATATTTATTTATTTATTGCAGCATAATAATATGTTTTTAAATTAATCTAAGGAATATCTAACGACCTGCTAAAACAATGGGTCGAATTACGTGGCTTTGTCACTGTTTCCGTACTTAAAATCGGTGCTGCGTGTCTACAGGGTCGAGTGTACTGCTAGAGCACTATAGGTTCAATGCTCCATCATCTTTAGCGCAAAGGAAAGAATCAGACGAACCCATCATCGATATCCGACGAACCCATCACCCAGATCCGGTGGCAATGGCTGCAAAATGTATGATCAGAACCAATCAAACGGTTAGAGATAAAAAACCATTAGGTCGGTACCAATTTCTTCTCCGAACAGCAGCCCTACATCTTCTCTATGTTTGTAATAGCAGTTGCCATTTTTCTCCAACCAACAGCAGCTATTTGAAGGACAAAATCCATCAAAACGGCAACTAGCAGCGATTTCAAGCAACGTACATTCCAAGCAAACGACTTCCATGAAATCCAGCAGTGGCATCTCACCATCTACGACATCGCAATCAGCAGCCCTAATCCATCCACGAACCTCACCTCTAATACTAAATCAAAGGGAAAAAATCCATCATTTACAGTGGCTGTCTCTAAATCCCCCGAAAAATTAATACCCACCTGCAATGAAGAAGAAGAAAACCCATTAATCTCCCATGGTGGTCTTCATTGTTTCTCTCCTTGAGTAGACAGAAAACGACATAAACAGCTAGAAATTTTCTTGGGCAATTTAATGTTCAAATCATCTCCACTATCCGCCATTATCAAAAAGGAAGAAAGGAAGACGGAAGAGGGAAGGATGAACGAAGAGCCAGGGGAGATATGGAGAAGACGCGCAAGTCTGGCACACAATTCGATGTTCCCCAGCTATTTTTTCAGCTTCCAAAAATGCCCAAATGCATCTCACCGCATCCAGCCTAATTTAACGGTGAAGATGTAGCTTCCCATGGGAAAAGCAGAGGAAGTGCTTCCCATGGGTTGGGGCTCTGGATTTCTACCTTTAACGTTATAAACAAGGAATTTACCTCAGGGTCCGGGGACGCGTAACAGAACACGGCTGTTAACCCGTGTGGGGACTCACCAAGCGTGGTTTCAAGTAGATTAACGTTGGATATTTTTCCTTGACGGTGCTTGTCAACATTTACGTGCGTTTGATAGGTGAGGAAACTTTTAAATGAAATTTCTTTTATATAAAAATTTTTAAAATGGGAGAAAATAATATTATATACTATAAGTAACGAAAAGGAATAAATAGAATAAAGTTAAAATAGACAAATTAGTTATGAGAATAATTGTATAAAAATGATTGAACATTAAAGTAATTTGTATAAGAAGAAATAAAAAATTAAAAATTAAATAATTAGGGGAGCAAAAATTTTCGATTGAAAAGTTTTAAATGAAAAGTTTTATTTAAAAACAAACACACTTAAACTTTTCAAATTAAAACGTTTTAATCTAAATTTTTATCCTCCACAACCTATCTATTTTTAATTATTGTTTTACTTCTCTATATATAACTATCTTACTTTTCAATCGTTTTTACGTAACTACGCGTACATCTAGTTTATCTATTTTAACTTTAGTTTATGTACTTTTCATCTTTACCTCTATTATATCACATTATTTTCTGGCATTTTAAAAACTTTTACACTGGAAATTTTTTATCACAAATTTTATTAATTCCTAAATACACCTTTATGAAAAAAGTTAAAGATTTAAAAAAATAGATTTTTTTGTGATGAAAAAGTCGTGATTTTTTAGTAGCAAGTTGCCTTTGTTCCGTCCAAAATTGGCGTACAAAATATCAATGCCCATTCACAGAAATCTACTACCACAAGGAACAAAATCATGGTTCAAATAAGCTGCTTGGATTTTCTACTACAAATTATCGCTTAAAAAAATGCTTGGAGTTTCTTCTCCAAATTTGTCATCTGTAATCACGAGCTCGAAAATCACCGATGGAAGTTCATGTGAGTTTATACTTAGCAATTTGAAAAAATTTTAAATTTTCAAAATACATAAAATGTTGAAAGAGAGGATAAAATATTTTCTGATGTTTATTGACGACATTACACTTGTGATTGATGGATTCCATTTGAATGGATTTTGAAACCAAAATAAGGAGATCTAACTTGCTAAATTAAAGTAGTTATATTTTTGCATGTGTTAGATATTAGATAGAATGATTTATGTCAATTAAAAGTTTTTGGATGACCCTATGTCAATTAACATTGCATCAATAAAATGGTACATTTTCATTTATAATTTGATATCCATTTAATTTCAATATTCTTGTTTGCGCACAATAAAAGAATATACACTATAGTTTACAATTTAATTTCATACTTTCGTTTACATTTTTCGTTATCATTATAAGAGTTAGTTAAAATAAACATAGAAGCTAGTATGTTACATAGAAATGTTAGTCCCGAGTTTATGGCAACAACTCAAGAGGGGAATGGTAAATTGGGTATTTTAAAATTTTTACTTAAATAGAAATTTTTTCCCTTTTTAATTCAATCCCCTTAATGAAACAAACAGAGAATATAGAGAGAAATAAAGCAATAAAAGTAGTTGAGCAAGTCACAGCAATAGACACAGTTTTTATAGTGGTTCGGGCAATGACGCTTTCAACAAGTTGAAGCAAAGTTCTTCACTTGAAGTTGGTGTAGATCACTTTAATGCTACAGAGGGTAGAAAGTGAACTCAATGAATGCTTCTCTAACATCTAGCACGTCCTCTTGAATGCTCTTTTATAATGGTGGAGTAAATTCAAACATTTGGTGGTAGGTGCGCGTGCATTTAATGCGCCAACGTTCAAATTTTTTCGAACGTTGCGAACCAAGTCGCATGGGGAGTTGACTTCGGATGCGACTTCACCAAGTCGCAGACTGGAGTCAACTTCGGTTGCGACTTCGGTCTTCAGCTTGACTTCAAGTCGGACGCTTGGGTCGACTTGAGGTTCAACTTCACTCAAGTTGCATTGCGGAGTCGACTTGAGAATGTGATTTCACCTAAGTCGCAGGTGGAGTCGACTTCAACTGTGACTTCACCTGTCTCCAAGCCCATGTTCAACGCTGGAAGGATTTGATCTCCTGAAGTTGATTATGGAGTCGACTTGGGTCTGGAACTTCACCTAAGTCGCAAGTAGAGTCGACTTCGGTTGCGACTTCATCTATTCTTGTGCCCAAATTTAGCTTTGGAAAGTTTTTAGCATCTGAAGCCGATCTTGGGGTCGACTTGGGTATCAACTTTGCCTAAATTGATGGCTAAGTCGACTTGGGATGCGACTTGATCTGCTATGTTCTAAAACTTAAGTTTTATCTTTTAACAAAGTTTAGCAAACCACATTAGTGTTGGAAACAATTACTGAAATTGAATGAAAATACCCAAACCATATGTTTTGACGATTGAACAACACAATTTGAGTAAATCTAAGCTACTAATGTGTATTGTGCAAATGTTCAAAGCCGTAAAAGGATACATACAAAACAGAATAAGTCAAGTCGTAATTCAAGTCGACTCAGACATTGACTTAGGCGAAGTCGATCTCTCAAGTCGACTCCATCTTCGACTTCAAATAACATCTTTCTTCCAGCGTTGATTTTGGAGAGCAGAAAAACTGAAGTCACAGATGAAGTCGACTCCACTTGCGACTTGGGTGAAGTCGCAGACGAAGTCGACTCCAGAATCGACTTGGAGCAACACCTTCCTTCCAGCGTTGAAATTGGGTAGCAAAACCTCTGAAGTCGCAACCGAAGTCGACTCCACATGCGACTTGGGTGAAGTCGCAGGCAAAGTCGACTCCAGCATCAACTTCAACTTGGTAGGTTAAATTTTCAAGTTCAAGTCGAAGAACAAGTCGACTTCAAGATAGACTTGAGTCAAATAGAAGATGAAGACGACTCAAATTTCTCAACTTGAATATATGAAGACTAATCCAAGTTTTAAAGCAAGCAAGACACATGGATTCAATCATTCTAAATCAAAGTTGGATTTGTTCATACAAGATTCAAGTTTTTCAAGTTCTCTAGACTTAAAGCTAAAGAAACTTTGTACAAATGAGCTCCAAGTATTGAAAGACAAAAGAAGAAGAAGAAGTTAAGCAAGCAAGAGACGCTTCAACAAAGATCAAACTGACTTGGCAAAAGAAAGTAGCCAAGTCGCACCCGAAGTCGACTCCAAGATCGACTTAAAGCCAAGTCTCAGACCAAGTCGACCTAGAGGATAGACTTGGAAACTAAAGAATAGCTGAAGTCAAACACGAAGTCGACTCCAGCATGCGACTTGGGTGAAGTCGCACACGAAGTCGACTCCACCTGCTACTTGGAGACGTAACATTCGAATTTTTGAAAGTTGGAACATTTATTACGCGCCAACTAACTCTATAACATTCAAAATTCTCCCTCCTCTATATATAGACACTCAAGCAAACGTGGATACACACAAGATAGAGCTGAAAAAGAGGAAAGAATTGCTACTAAGAGTTTTAATCCACTTTTCTCTACAATTGAGTGATCTATACACTTTCAAAGGAAGAACAAGCTTCAAAGTTGCTGTTTGCTTCAACGCAATACGATTCGCTGCTTCTACAGATTCTTCCTCGAGCTGAAACTTGCTACACAAATCTGTAAAGTGTAGATTTCTTCTATTTTGTCTTGTTATTTGATTTGGTGCTTGGTTTGAGTTTGGTGTTTCAAATCAAGATATAGCAAGTAGGGTTGTGATTGGAGTGTAACTCATCACCTACTTGTGTTGCTTATTATACATGCCCCCTAGAGCTAAAATCTAGAAGAGAGCGGAGACTCTGGTTGTATACGCCCCCTAGAGCTAGAATCTAGAAGAGAGTAGAGACAATAGTTGTATTCGCGGAATACATAATGGAACCCAAGTCACAAGGAGTGTGAGCTTGAAAGAGTGGAGTAGAGAAAGGTTGTCCGAACCACTATAAATCTTGTCTACTGTTTTTCATTTTCGCTTTCATTATCTTATTGTTTTCCATTTGTTTCATTAAAAGGGCTTAAACTAAATCGGGATAAAATCTCTAATTAAAGTTTTAAATTTTTTTAATACCCAATTCACCCCTCCCCTCTTGGGTAATTGCCATAAACTTGGGACCAACAATTAATACCCAAAACATTCTAAAATTGAGTTGTTAATCATCAAAACATAGATTGTGCTTAATTTGCCTTCAATTCTAACAAGAAATACTAATATGCAAATTCTGGAATTCTACACCTTTTTATTGATTGGCCTATGTGTAAAAAATCTCGTCGTATAATTATCTTATCATTATAAAAATTATTTAATACACTTATGAATTTAATATGTTATATGGGAGTATTAGTGTGCTAATTGTAGAATTCTACACTATTATAATAAATGAATTTCTGCCAAACATGAATTTTTTTTACAAATAGTAATTTCTTAAGAAGTCAAATCATGTGAAAATATCTTGACCAATGTATTGAATTATCTTCGAAGATCAAAAATTCCGGTTGGTATGTGATGTTGTGTTCTTAATGGTTTATTTGTCATCTATTGTTTTGTTCTAAAGTAGGTATTTCTACAAACAAATTTGAAAAATTGGCATCCCTTATAGGTTGAGACTATTACATGCAACATCTACTCCTACCTATGATACTTAAAAAAGATTTCAAAAAAATTAGGAAGTTCAAAAATTATAAACCATCGAAAGGAGTGCAAATCTATGCCTAAGATTCATTCACATAGTTATGTTATTCTTATAAAAATTAAAAATTATTTATAAGCAACTTACAAAATTAGTTTGTTTTATAGAAATATTACTATGCTAATTTTGAAAGTCTACACTATTTTAATGATTGATTGGACTTTGCATAGAAGATCTAGTTGCATAGTTATCTAAAAAATTGATTTAATCAAAATTATTAACTTGGTATGCTATATGGAAACATCATTTTTTTTAAAATTTTTTTATGTGACTATTAATCTAATTGTATTTAACATGTATATCAATTTTTATAAATTTTGAAAAATTTTAAATATTTTTTCAAATTTTTAAAACTCAGCAGCATTTTAAGGTACTTATTAGGCTTCGAAATTTTGAAAGAATAAGAGTCGTATAATGTAACAAGGGAACTAATAAGAGTAAAGAAAATAATGATAAAATAGACGCAATGTTACGACCTTGGAAAAATGTAGATAATAATTGAAAAATGTAAATGACATTAAATGATATACTCCAGCAACAAAAGCCTACTTCCCAATGGCACAGAGAAGGCCTGTGATTCTAACTTTCCAAGTTTGACTCGTCAAACATGAGGACGATGATCATAAGCCATTTCCTTTATAAAAGGAGAGAAGGCTTCCAAGTCTAGAGAAAATATTGGATTTTGATTTGAAAGGGTAATTGAGTATCATTGATTATGAGGTTCCATTACGCAAACAATATATGCCTTTTCTTACTTAGTTGTGGCTTGTATTGTTGTGAAGGGTGTTGGGCTGAAGAAAGAAGGCTTCTTCTATAGATCAAAGACTCCATCCCAGTGCTTGTCAAGAACATTTATCCATTGTGGTCGTGGGTAGGTGAGAATTGCTGTAAATGACCCGCTGTGGGGGAGCCCAAACCATGGGAAGCCATCCCTGCAATTTTCTCATAGGAAGCCTGATAAGCGCCGTTTATTTTTATTGAACGGTTTAGATGTGTTGGGGCATTTTCAGTGTGGAAAAAATTTTGAGGGGACAGCTGTAATAAGGCTCATTTCCACTTGCACCTGTGAGCTTTCCTCCTGTCTCTCTTTTTTCCTCTCCTACCACACCTTCTCTCTTCCTCCCGCACTGGTAGTTGCGAAGACAGAGGCGATGAGCAAATGACTATCAATATTTAGTGGGTTCCCTTCTCGTCAGAAATAGAAGAGTATGAGCAGTGGCGAACCATTGGCATTGAGATCCATCGGCGTTGAGATATTGATAAAGGCAATTGATGGGTTTTCTTCTCACTAGAAACAGAAGAAGCAAGCAGGGAGTCTTCAGCCAGTCGTAGAAGAACCACTGAAGTTGTGACACTAATTGACAATGAAGAAGAAAAGAAGCATTTGTGCTTTTCAGATTTGAGTGACTAGAGAATAAATTTGGTTTGACGAGTTAGGCATTTGGCGATGAGCTATCAGCCGGTTCTGATCGATAATCTAGAGGGCCGGCAACCGGTGGGTTTTAAGGAAGCTGCGGCGACTGGCAGCTAGGGTTTGGTTGGGAAGTCTATAGAAGGCGACGCACTGAGTAGATATGTTGTGACAAATAGAAATTTTGTTTGAATTAGGGTAGATTTGTTTTGATCAGATCTAGTGATTCGGGTGTCCGATTTGGGTGATTCAAAAGTTATTTTCTATGTTTTCAGGTACCTTGAATCATGTGGATGGTTCAGAGTGGACAAATTCAGCTTACTAAATCGTGAATACAAATAATTATGTGGACATTTAAAATATATTTTAGTTTTAAAAGTAAATAAAAATAATATAATTATTATCAACATAAACCTAAATAAAAAATACTCATTTTTATTTTGTTAATCATTTATATTATGTTTCATAATAAGGATTAAAGTAGAAGTAAATCAAGTGAATTAAAATTATTATCTCCAACAACTAAAAAAAAAAAATTTTCTACCCTTTTGAAGATACTTAATTATAATCCAGTCCCAAAAAGTCATATATGTTTATTTTGTTCATTTAAATCTAAATTAGCTTAATCCAAAAAATTGATTATGTTTTTAATTTTTATCTTATATCAAATTAATATTTTTTTCATTGTATTTTTATTATTTTTAGCTTCTGTTTTGATTCACATAAATTTTATAATAAAAAGTATATACACTATAATTTTTATTATTAAATAATTTAGATATTTTTATTTAAATGTAATTAAAAATAATTTATATATGTTTCTTTTTAAACAAAATTAACTTATGTATTATTTAAAATTTTATTGCATTTAATTTAAATTAGTTATTATTTTAATTATAGATTTGTGTATTTATTTAGTTTAAAATAATTTAATTAAAAATCAAGGTTTGCATGGTTCAAAAATGAATTATTAAGTATATATCCTTTGTAAAATATATAAATTTATGAATATTTTAAAAATCTTAAAATTAATGTTGTTAGATGCAGTTAAATCCCATTAAATGTTGTTAGATGCAGTTAAATCCCATTAAATGTTGTTAGATTTAGATAAATTTTATTAAATTCTATTATATGAGTTTTAAAGTCTATAATTAAGATATAAATGACCTTATAGGAGACTTAAGATCATCTTACAAGTATTAAATTAAGATTAATTTATTAAGGATATGTTTGACAATGGTTAAAAAGTGTCAAGTTAAAACTTTTTAATCTAAAACTTTTTATTCTCCATAACTATTATATTTTTTAATTATTTTTTCACATTTTGCTATACAACTACCCTACTTTTCAATCATTTCTACACAACTACTCACGCAACTAACCTATTTATTTTAACTTTATCATCTTTACTAGTCATCATTACCCCTATCATATCACATCATTTAACAATTTTTACTCTTCAAAATTTTTCATCAAAAGTTTTACTTATTCCCAAACACACCCTAATATTAAAAATTAGATTCAGTTAGATACCGTTAGATGCTATTAGATTCAGTCAGATGCTGTTAGATACGGTTAGATTCTGTTAGATGTCGTTAAATACTATTAGATGCTATTAGATTCAGGTGGATTTCATTAAACCTTATTATTCTGAGTTTTTTATGTAATTATGATATAAATGACCTTATAAGGAGCTTAAGATCATATTACAGGTATTAAATTAAGATTAACTTAATAATATAAAAATAAGATTCCGTTAGATGTCATTAGATGCTGTTAGATACTGCTAGATCTAGGTAGATTCTGTTAGATGTCATTAGATATTGTTAAATGTTGTTAGATTTGTGTGAATTTTATTAGATCCTATTATTTGGGTTTTAATTATGTAATTAAGATACACATAACCTTATAAGGGGCTTAAGATTATATTACATGTGTTAAATTAAGATTAACTTATTAATATAAAAAATTAGATTCAGTTGTATGTCGTTGGATGTTGTTAGATCTAATTAGATGCTGTTAGATATCATTAGATGTTGTTGGATATTATTAAATTTAGGTGGATTTCATTAAATTTTATTATCTGAGTTTTAAATTATGTACTTGTTATATAAACGACCTTATAAGGGGCTTAAGATTATATTACAGATATTAAATTAGGATTAACTTATTAATATAAAAAATTAGATTCCATTAGATACCGTTAGATGTTGTTAGATGCAATTAGTTGTCGTTAAATGCTATTAGATGTCGTTAGATGTTATTAAATACAGTTAAATTTAAGTAATTTTATTAAATCATACTAACTAAGTTTTAAGTTCCGTACTTTTGTATAAATGACCTTATAAGGAGTCTAGGATTATATTACAGGTGTTAAATTAAGATTAACTTATTAATATAAAAAATTAGATCCGGTTAGATATTATTAGATACTATTAGATGTTAATAGATGTCGTTAGATGCTATTAGATGCCGTTAAATGTTTTAAGATGTCGTTAGATGCTGTTAGATTTTATTACACTCGAAAAATAAAAAATATTATTAAATTTTCAAAATTTCAGAAATAAATATTGAAATTGTTATTTTTGAGAATACCTTAAGGGTGTGTTTGTTTGGGGTCAAAACTTGTCAATTAAAACTTTTCAACCCAAAACTTTTCACTCTTCATAACTACTCTATTTTTTAATTATTTTTCACATTTTTCTATACAAATTACCCTACTTTTCAATCATTTCTACACAACTACCCATACAACTAACCTATCTATTTTAACTTTATTCTCTTTACTCCTCATCATTACCCTTATTATATCACATCATTTTCTATCAATTTGACAACTTCTACCTCTAAAATTTTTTATCAAAAATTTTACCTCCAACCAAACACACCCTAATTATATGAATTTTAAATAATATAACATAATTTCTTATATAAAATATATTTTTCAACTTTACCAATTGTAATGAAATCTTATTAAAAAATAATATTTTCTACATAAATATTTTTCAAAAATGTCAAATAATAAAAAATTATGTCTACATATGTTTAGTGGTTGGTCTACCAAATAAATGGAAGAGATTGAGATTTTGTATACATATAATACAACTTTATCAAAAAACCAAATATACTCACATTTTCAAACAAATATACTTACACTATAAAGTTACCACAAGTCCTTTTTTCTTTTTTTTTTCTCATGGGAACATCTTCCTATGGGTGGCCCCTTGGCTGTGGGATGTAAGATGTCCTCAAATTTATCCCCGGATCATGATCACAATCATGTGGTGTTAAGAGCCCTAGTCATGGGAAGCTATTTCCGCACTTTTCGCGCGGGAAGCCTGCTGCCCGCCATTCAATTTCATGAGAGCCAACCTATGGGAAGTGCTCCCCGTGTCTTTCATGTAGGAAGCCTATTACTGCTGTCCAAACATGCTAGATGGTTGAGATGAGAGTGGGAATTTTCAGAGCATGAAAAAAATCAAAAGATGCCTAGTCGTACTCACTGCCTTTTGATAGGGGCTCTTTGTGCACGAAAGGGTGCAAGGCAAATGGGTTGGAATTGGTCGGATAATATGCTTGGAAAATCAGAGAGAACAGAGGGTCGTGCGATAGCTTGATTATCAAGAGACAGGAATGCTAGACTTGGATTTTTGGAACTGTGATTGTGTATGTTTCTGCTACTTTTTTTTAAGATTCATGATTTTATAATCAACATTTTTCATAGCTGGATTCAAGGAGGACTGAATTGCTTGGAACGACAGATAATTTGCTTTTGGAGGAGGTGCTCTTATGGTGGTTTGATGCCGTTGATTTTTACTAGAATTTTTTGAGAATTTTTGGGTTAATGTCTACAGGTGCTGACGAAAGAAATGGTTGGTAGATATTGCCGTTGCGCTTAGCTGGAAGTAGCCATGGAATTGGAATGGTTGAAGCAATGATTTGAAACAGATGGCGGGATTGGGATCTCTGCTTGGATCGTGGCTACTTGCGGATGGCCGAAAATGAGGAAGATGGCAGGGGCATCCTTCTAATATTGTCACTCTATTAGGTGGTTCTAATTATCCTGTTGACGTTGTTGGTGATGAGAATCTGAAAACCCAACAACAGTCATGCCTGCCTCTCATCATGCTGTGACGATAATAATGGAGCACCGGGATGGTGCTTGGTGATCTAGCGATGTAGCTTCTAGTCATGCGCACCCAATCTGCTTTGGATGATCTGCACCTTTAAAAATACATAAACAATCTTAAAATAACGTGATGGGTTCCAAAAATGTTGTAGGCTGCAACGTAGCAGCTTATGTATTATTGACAATGGGAATGTTCTTATGGTTTTAATAGCAGATACTATATAATCTGATATATATATATATATCTTTTATAGTTTATTGTTATAATTCAAAACATGCAAAAAAAAGGAATGTGACCATTGGCTCGTCAAAAGCATATTTTTAAATAATTTTTAATGCAATAGTTAATATAATTGTATCTAATTTATGAAAAAAGGTTTATTATTTTTGAAAATGTACATATATTTATTAACTGTATTTAATTTATAAAAGAAGTTTTATCATTTTTGAAAATGTATATATATTAAATTTTGAAAATGACCAAATATCAAAGGAGAAAGATTTAAGCAGTGGTTACATATTTATAAAAAATTAGTTGTTTCACCCGGCTTGAAGCCGTTAGATGTCGTTAGATGTTGTTAGATGTTATTAGATGCCATTAAATTAAGATGAATTTCATTAAATCCTATTATCTGGATTTAAAATTCTATAGTTAAGGTATAAATGACCTTATAAGGGGTTTAGAATCATATTACGGGTGTTAAATTAGGGTTAACTTATTAATATTAAAAGTTAGATTCGTTTAGATGTCGTTAGATGCTGTTCGATATCGTTAGATTCGGTTAAATGCAGTTAGATACTGTTAGATGTAATTAAATGTTGTTACATATCATCAGATTAAGGTGAATTTTATTAATCCTATTATTTAGGTTTTAAATTTTGTAATTAAGGTATAAATAACCTTATAAGTGGCCGAGGATTATATTACATGTGTTAAATTAGAATTAACTTATTAATATCAAAAGTTAGATTCGGTTAGATATCGTTAGATGTTGTTAGATATCGTTAGATCCAGTTTGATGCTATTAGATACAATTAGATGTTGTTAGACGTCATTAGATTAAGGTTGATTTCATTAAATCTTATTATCTGGGTTTTAAATTCTGTAATTAATCTATAAATAATCTTATAAGGGGTTTAGAATCATATTACACGTGTTAAATTAGGATTAACTTATAAATATTAAAAGTCAGATGATGTTAGATGTTTTTAAATCCCGTAAGATGTCGTTGAATGCTGTTAGATGTTGTTGATGTCATTAGATTAATGTGAATTTTATTAAATCTTATTATCTAGGTTTTAAATTCTGTAATTAAGGTATAAATGACCTTACAAGGGGCTTAGAATCATATTACAGATGTTAAATTATGATTATCTTATTAATATCAAAAGTTAAATACTGTTAGATATTGTTAAATCCGGTTAGATACTGTTGATGTCGTTAGTTGCTGTTAGATATCATTAAATGCTACTAGATTCAGTTAAATACGGTTAGATGTCATTAGATTAAGGTGGATTCGATTAAATCATATTATATTGGTTTTAAATTCTATAATTAAGGTATACATGACCTTATAAGGGGCGTAGAATCATATTACTGGTGTTAAATTAGGATTAACTTATTAATATCAAAAGTTAGATGCTGTTAAATGTTGTTAGATCCGGTTAGATGCTATTAGATGTCGTTAGATGCTGTTAAATTCTATTAGATTAAGGTGGATTTCATTAAATCCTATTATTTTAATTTTAAATTTTGTAATTAAGGTATAAATAGTCTTATATAAGGGGCTTAGAATCATATTACAGATGTTAAATTAGGATTAACTTATTAATATCAAAAGTTAGATTCGGTTATATGTCGTTAGATGTTGTTAGATGTCGTTAGATCCGTTAGATGCTGTTAGATATCGTTAGATGTTGTTAGATATGATTAGATGTTATTAGATATAATTAGATAAGGTGAATTTCATTAAATCCTATTATCTGGGTTTGAAATTCTGTAATTAAGTTATAAATGACCTTATAAGGGGCTTAGAATCATATTACATGTGTTAAATTAAAATTAACTTATTAATATTAAAAGTTAGATACTGTTAGATGTCGTTAAATCCAGTTAGATATTGTTAGATGCTGTTAGGTACAGTTAGATTATGTAATATCCGAAAAATAAAAAAATATTATTAAATTTTCAAATAATCAGAAATAAATATTGAAAATGTTATTTTTGAGAGTACCTTAATTACATGAACTTTAAATAATATATCATAATTCCTTATATAAAATATATTTTTTAACTTTATTAATTATAATGAAATCTTATTAAAAAATAATTTTTTGTATACAAATATTTTTAAAAAATGTCAAATAATGAAAAATTATGTCTATATATGTTTCAGTAGGTGATCCAGCAAATGAATGGAATAGATTGAGATTTTATATATATATAATAAACATTTTATCAAAAAAAACATAATTACATTTTTAAATAAATATACTTATACAGTTCAAATTACCATAATACCTCTACTCTCTCTCTCTCTTTTTTCCCCCTCATTCACGTGGGCTGTGCGCCCAATGTGGCAATGTCGTTCGACTTTTTGGGTTTGAAAGGTAGCTTTGGTACGTGAAATATTTTTCTGAGGGTCGATTGGCATTCTCCCGCACGCGCTTGGGTCCTCTCCGTTTTCCTTTTTTCACCTTCTTTGGCCTAGCTCTCTTTCATTTCCCTCCCTCACTGCCGTTCTCTCCTCCCACCCCTCTTTCCATCTCTCCTTGACCCCTCCCGCTCCCCTTCGTTGCCGGACCGCCTTTCTCCCTAGAATTCCTCTTCGCCTCTGTCTCTCCATTATTTGCTGGCGACGGTAACAATTTCGTTTTCTCTATTTAGGTATTTTCCGCCACTTGCCCTCACCCCTACCCTCCTACCCCCTGTGGTATCAAACCCTCGTGGTGTACACGGCAGAGTTGAGGGCTCGATCGGATCAAAGTAAAGGGGTTGATTTTGCACCGATTTTATGACGATTCTTGAAAAGAGATAGAAGGGGGAAGATTCGTGAAGCATCTGTCGGAGATGGGGATGGATTTGAAGCGGGTAGTGATTGTGGATGACAACCAAATGCGTATGTTTTTCTGCCGAGGGATGCAGTTCGAGTGAGCCCGTTCATCAATGATCTCGGCAATCAAGAGCTTCAACAAGTGATGAAGTTTCTAAAGGCGAGAGATTGTTTTAATGACATCCCTTCTAACGACCAGGTACGGGTGCGACTGTGGGCGCGTTGAAGGATGTGGCCCAACTGCGGAAGCCGGTGCCATCGTTGCCGGAGAAGAAAACTCCGGGCTCTGCTGGGAGATACCATGGCGTTGCTCTTGCAGCTAAGTAACAGTTTTTCTTCCCTCTCGCTTCCTTTTCTCATACTTAATTTTGGTTCTTTTTTGAAGCTGTCAAAAGAAGTAATTAAACCAGAGAAAGCAAAGTTTTTGTTTCTTCGGTCTCTGTCTTCCTTCTTTTATCATTTTTTTCTTTGTACTGTGGAGTGAATTTGCAGTTGCAGATGAAATGAAGTGGAAATTCGAAATAAGTTTGGTTGCTTCTGGGTTTTGATTTTATGTTTCGGTGGATTTTTTCTTATTCATTTTGCCATATGTGAAAAGGAAGAGAAAAATCTTCTTGTTCAGACGGTTTTTATTCCCATCCGTTCATTCTTGTGAGATTTAGGTGGTCTTCGATTTGTTTGATTTCTTGAATAGAAATAGTTGTTTGTTAGATCTAGGACATAGCTTTGGCACCGTAACAGCTTGTCGAGGAATTTTCACTTTTGGGCTTTATTTCCTGGTTTTGCTTCAGCTTTTTAAAGTCTGAAGCTGAAAATAGAGGGAGGAAACTGAGATGATTTTTGTCGACCGGTACCTTCTGTTGTAGGACTTATATTAGGCATGGTGTTTGTAATTTTGATTTATTATCACTCTATGTGCTTGTTATTGGCAATTTCGATGGATACATGATGAAGATCTTACATGAATTCTGCAAGTTGTTGATATGCTTGTTGTTTCTTTTTGTCTTACATTTTTGTTTGTACTCCAATCTGGTCTTGCTGATCCAGTTCGTGGTTTCAATTGCTGTTCTATTTTTCCTTATGAATTTTATTTTGTATGTTGTTGCCTGATGAAGATTCTATTTTATTTTATTTTTTGAGTCACCATGTAGGCATGGTTACTGAATTTACCTCTTATCTGTAGGAAGTTCTTATTTTTCTTGAAATTTCTGTTATCTTTGTCTGGTTTTGTTCTCAACAAGGAGAATGAAGGTATTAATTTTTTTGTTCTTTTTCCTGGAACAGTGCATGGTTGTTGGGTGGCCTTGAGTCCGCTTATTCAGAAAGAACACGATGGCAACAAACCCATTAAAGAATAGTGATGATGCAGAGGGAAAGTTAGGGAGTTGGGTGCCTGTATGTGAAAGTGAATATGGATGGGGCTCCATATCTGAGGAAAGTGGACCTCAGAACCTACTCCAACTACACAGAACTCTCTTCTGCACATGAGAAGATGTTCAGCTGCTTTACTATAGGTGAGCCCCGCTTTGTTTTCTTTTTTCCTTTATTCTTTCTTTTTTTTAAAAAAAAATAGAATATGAAGTTTTAATCCCATGCGCTTAAAGAGATCTTTTCATGGAAGC
Source organism: Annona cherimola (assembly GCA_030490835.1). Classification (NCBI taxonomy): domain Eukaryota; kingdom Viridiplantae; phylum Streptophyta; class Magnoliopsida; order Magnoliales; family Annonaceae; genus Annona; species Annona cherimola. The sequence continues at coordinate 52,854,356 of CM059976.1, forward strand.
GATGCTGAATTTTGCATTATTAGGTATATGCCAACGGGTTCTGTGCTTTATCTGATCATATCGTCATCATTTATATGTACATAAGGCGTCACAAATTTCCTTTATTTAGCTCAGATATGGTATTATTTTTGTTTTTGCCAATAATACCCTCATGGGCATTAGCTCATCATGCTACTATTGGATCATCCCTTGTGAATTATTCAAGAAATTTAGGGAGTGTAAAAGTGCCTATTTTCTTCCAATGCTACACTTGCCTATCTCTAAATATCATATTTTTTGTCATTATTTATGTTTTTGAATCACTATTATTCGTCTTCCTGTCAAAAACTTCAAACTGGATGCATTGCGGAGAATTCTTTATATGGGGTGGGCCAGTTTTTTATCTTCTTGTGTTTCGATCCCATGCAGTGCGAAGAGCAGTGGAGAAGTGCAAGAACCGATTACATGATCTTTGTTGAAGTCTTGAGTAAAGAGGAATGTTATATATGGACCCATTCTTAGCTGAAAGGATTAGAAGGGGGTTTGTATTAAAAAGGAAGGCCCCTTTCTCAAACTGAAGGCGTAGAAAGGGTTTTAAGTTGGGACTGTTTTGTATTTCCTGTTTCTATATTTTTACGGGCTTGCTGTTATTACAAAGACAAAAACTTGTTCTAGGTAAGGCTTGTAGAGATCATCATCATCATCATCCTCTTTTAGATTGTGTCTATGTTTTCTGTTTGTCTGTCGTGCAGTTCGTATATGTAAATGTTTGGTTTGTTGTATTGCAAATGGTCGTCTGTTTCTCGTGTTTCTTTGTTGAAGATGATGGATACAGATCCTTTTTTTATGGGGAGGAATTTCCTCGTCGAATGATAACTAATGTTCTATATTCTTGTGATTTTTAATGGATTGGATTTTCTTCCTTATTTTGGCATGATATATTGAATTTTAATTATATTGGATGCATGCAGTCCCTGATTGATATGAAGCTAAACATCCTCTTCTAAGCTAAGAACCAAAATTGTATCTGGCCTCTCCTGCGGAGTGGTTAGTGACAAGGGTTAAACGGTGACCTTAATCTGTTCCTGAGAATGATACATGATATGAGCATGGTGCTATAAGTCTCATTTATGGAAGGTGCGAGCCTCGAGGTGTGGCAAAAATTGGCGCTGAAAATTAACATTTGGGTTTTAAAGTTCTTCAAAAATTTGGGGTTGAAGCTGTGGCAATTGTTGTTAATTCAATGGGTTTCGTCTCAAATTGAAATATGATTTTATTTTGATATTTGTATTAATTAAAATTCAACCATCTCCCAAACAAAAACAAATTTATTTTATTAGTGTTGAATTGGGATTTTTTTAAGGGTGTGCTTAACAATGTGTGAAAAATGTGAAGTTAAAAATTTTTAATCTAAAATTTTTCATTCTCCGTAATTATTTTATTTTTTAATTTTTTTTCTCATTTTTATATAATTATTCTACTTTTTAAATAATTTTTCCACAAGTACCACTACAACTAATATATTTTAACTTTATTTTCTTTATTCTTTATCGTTACTTTTACATTCAACATCGATTGATTAAAAAGTTTTACACTTAACTTTATTTTCTTTATTCTTTATCGTTACTTTTACATTCAACATCGATTGATTAAAAAGTTTTACACTAAAGGATGTATTTGGCAATGTTGTTAGGACCGAACTGGTGATTGGACCGGTAAAGGAACTGGTTTGGTTCGAACTGGTAACATCAGCATGACATATTTATGATGTCATAAATATTAAATTTTTTAAATTTTAAATAAATATATTGACAAAATAATATTTTCATAAATTCTAAATATATATGTTAGATTTTGAGAACCACAATATAAGTACAAAACATGCAGTAAAAAATTAATAGCAAGTTTTAAAAAATCTTTAAGCATGCATTTTAGAAAAATTAACTACATTAACTAACCTGAAAGACTTAAATTGTAATAAGTTATAACTGTTGTTGCTTTGTTGTTGGTTCTTGAATTTTTCATGTTTATCTCGTTACTTTGATGAATTGCTATAAATATACCTAGTAAAATTTTTAATCTAGGTATATTTAATATACAAATTAAATTGTACTATTTTTAGAGATACATTTTTTAATGCTTAATCACAATGATATTTTAGTATTTTTAGTCATTTCGAAGAGTTAAAATGATTAAAATACTCCCATATTTCAAAATCATATGTATATATCTCCAAAAATAGAAAAACTTAGTATATAAACTAAAATAATTAAATTAACAATTTTATAAAAAGAAGAACAAAAACATTTAAAAAATGGGTTATAAACCGGGTATAGATTGTAAAGTTATGTGAAATGATTAAAACATACATATAATTTTTTTTTTTTTAAAATAAGATAGCCGGGTGTTAACTTTTTTATTCTAATCTTTCATTTTTCATTCTCTTCTAACGCAAACACATCTTGAGCCCCCAATTATCCAAGTGCACTCTACCGGATTTCCAAAAAAAAATGTTATTATATGTTAGTAATAGAAAAAGTTGAAGGAAAAAGTATATAGAAAATAAAAAAATACCTATTACATTTTTTAAATAAAAAATTATTTTTAACATGCGAACTGCTAAAAGTAAAGTGAGAAAAGAAAAATAAGGTAAAGTAAGAAAGTGGTGGAGAAAAGACAAGTGGAGACAAGTGGGAAATGAGAAAGGGATAGAGGACAAGCAGGAAGCGGGTTGCGGCGTAAGTAAATTCGTTCGTTTTTTTTATAAAAAACCGTCCGACCGGTCGAATTCGGTTCGACCGCATATTCATGTTCCACCGCCGGTTTGTCTGTTTGGACGGTTTTATATAAATAAACCGAACCGAAAGGTATTGAACTGGAAACTAGACCAGTTCCCGGTTTGATCGGTTCGACCGGCCGGTCCGGTCCAATTCTTACAACACTGGTATTTGGTTGGAAATAAAATTTTTTGATTAAAAGTTCTTCAGATAAAAGTTGTCAAATTGATAGAAAGGGGTAATGATGAGATATAAAAAAAATAAAGTTAAAATAAAAAATTAGTTGTATGGGTAGTTGTGTGGAATTAAAAAGTATAGTTGTTTGTATAGAAAAATGTGAAAAAATAATTAAAAATAAGATAGTTATGGAAAGTGAAAAATTTTAAATTGAAAAGTTTTAGTTAACATTTTTTGTGTCCAACCAAACCCAACCTAAAAATATATAATTGAGTTGTTCATACAATACAATCCAACGACTTAGATGGCCGGATCTAAAAAAATCTGAATGGCCACAGATGGGCTTTTCATGGTTGCTGCTGCCTAGAATTGAAAGACATTAATATATCTAGAAAAATCTATCTACTAAGTTATCTTTTTACTCTAATTTGTTGACTTTCAAGGAAGGGCATGGGGATGGGTTCCCCTTGGTAGACGATAGCCATGAACGACCCTTGGAGGAGAAGAATAGATTTTCTGGTGGTCCAGTGGATTGCCTAAATTCGTGCACATGTAGATTGTTATTTGCAATATAAAGCATTCAAAATATTTTTACAAAAATTCCTCAATAATGTAATAGACTATCCAAATTATGTAAATATATTTTTTGAAAAAATATAAATGTCACTAGTTATTGCATCAAAACGTCAATTTCAATGTAATTTTTCTTAAAATAAAATAAAAAATGATATAAAGATAACTACAAAATGGTGTAATTTTTTTTATAAAGTTTCTATTTAATATGAATATTTTATTACAGTAATGATTGTATATTGATGGAATTTGATTTAAATTAATGATAATTTTTATTTAAAATTTTTATTTTAATTTTAATTATAACTAAAGATAAAAATTAACATTGACATAAACTTTATTTAAATTTAAATTTTATTTAATTTAAATGAATTCTTATTTGTATAAACATTTATTATTTTTTAGCTTGCATTTTTATTTTCATAAATTTTATAATAAAAGAGCATGGGCAATATAAGTTTTATTAATAAAAAATTTAAATATTTTTCATTTAAATTTAATGCGATTAAATTTAGATATTTATTTACATTATATTTAGATACGGTTAGATGCAGTTATATGCAATTAGATATAGTTAGATGAGATTAGATGCTTTTTGATGAGGTTAGATGAGGTTAGATTTAGGCAAATTTTATTAAATCATATTATTTGAGTTTTAATTTTGGATATTAAGGTATAGATTACCTAAAAAGGTGCTTATGATTATATTAAAGGTGTTAAACTAAGGTTAATTTATTAATATAAAAAATTAGATCTTATTAGATGTGATTAGATGCGATTAAATGTAGTTAGATGTGATTAGATGTAGTCAGATCTAGTTAGACATAGTTAGTTATAGTTAGATTTAAATAGATTTTATTAAATCATATTATCTAAGTTTTAATTGCAGATATTAAGGTATAAACAACCTAATTATGAGCCTATAATCATACTATAAGTGTTAAATTAGGATTAACTTATTAATATAAAAAATTAAATTTAATTAAATGCGACTAGATGCGGTTAGACATAGTTAGACGAGGTTAGATGCAGTTACATGCAGTTAAGCATAGTTTGTTTGCAGTTAGATTTAAGTAGATTTTATTAAATCATATTATTTGAGTTTTAATTTTAGATATTAAGGTTTAAATGACCTAATTAGGAGCCTATAATCATATTATAGGTGTTAAATTAGGATTAACTTATTAATATAAAAATTAGATCCAATTAGATGCGATTAGATGTTGTTAGATATGATTAGACGGGGTTAGATACAGTTACAAGCAATTGGACGTGGTTAGATATGATTAGATTTAAATAGATTTTATTAAATAATATTATCTGAGTTTTAATTTTAGATATCAAGGTTTAAATGACCTAACTAGGAGCCTATAATCATATTATAGATATTAAATTAGGATTAACTTATTAAGCTAAAAATTATATCAAATTAGATGCGATTAGATATAGTCAGATACTGTTAGTTGTTATTGGATGTAGTTAGACACAGTTACATACAGTTACATACGGTTAGACGTTGTTAGATGCGGTTAAACTTAAGTAGATTTTATTAAATCTTGTTATCTAAATTTTAATTTCGAATATTAAGGTATAAATGACCTAATTAAGAGCCTAGAATCACATTATACGTGTTAAATTAAGATTAATTTTTTAATATAAAAATTAGATGTTGTTAGTGTAGATAGATGTGATTAGACACGTTTAGATGTAGTTAAATTTAAGTGAATTTTATTAAATCATATTATCTAAGTTTTAATTTCGGATATTAAGGTATAAATGACCAAATTAGGAGCTTATATCATATTACAAGTGTTCAATTAGGATTAACTTAATCATATAAAAAATTAGATACAGTTAGATGCTGTTAGATGGAGTTAGATATGGTTAGGTTAGGTGTTATTAAATTTAATTACAACCATTAAACTCTGTCAATTAAACTTTAATATGTACCGAGGGCAAAAACGACATTATAAAGAGTACAAAATCAAATCACGAGTGTTAAATCATAATTAACATATATAAAATGAAAGTTAGAAGTGGTTAGATGCGATTAGATTCAGTCAGATGCCGTTAGATGCAGTTAGATACGGTTAGATGTGATTAAATTCGGTTAAATCTGGTTAAAAGTAGTTAGATGCGGTTAGATGTGAAAAATAAAAAAATATTATTTAATTTTCAAAAATTCAAAAATAAATATTGAAATTGTTATCTTTGAGAGTACCTTATTTATAGGAAATTTAAATAATGTAACATAATTTCTATTAGAAAATATATTGTTGACTTTACTAATTTTAATGAAATCTTAGTAACAAAATAATATTTTCTACAAAAATATTTTTACAAAATTTCAAATAATGAGAAAATATATTTATATATTTTAGTAGTTAATCCACCAAATGAATGGATTAGATTTTATATACATTTTTTTATGGAAAGGACAACTTCTATCCCTCCGACCTCTAAATATGAAAGGTATCAAAGGTAAAAGGGATAAAACAATCATGATATATTGTTGCTAAAAAATTATCTGTATAAAGTTTTTCCTGAAGAAAGTATAGTGGGTTAGCCCACCATACTTGTTCAGACAAAAGATTAAATAAAACAAAATCAGCAAGAAGATGAGCACCAGAGTTTCCCAATCTCATGACATGGTGGAATGAGATGGATTGGGCTTGTGAGGCAAATAACCGTATGTGTGAAATAATCGTCCCCACCGGAGCACGAATAGACTGCTCATTAACTAAAAAATCGATAAGAATCAAAGAATTTGATTCCATCTACAGCTGCTGAAGTTGGATTTCTAAAGCCCATGTCACCCCCAACCACATGGTCGTATCTTCCATTGTTAATGATTCCAAAATTCCAACTTAAGTCCATCCTTTGGCGGCACTAAAGAAACCCCGTGAATCTCTAATGACCGCAACAAACCCCGTACAATTTTTGTGGAGGTTCCTTCTTCCATCAACGTTAATCTTGAATTTTCCCTCATCTGGCATGGTCCATCTAGAAACAAGAGGTTTATTAATTAAATTTGATCCTCTGAGGTCTAACACCCTTCAATACTGATCTTGAAAGTTGATGCACTATTCTTTGACATCCAAAAGCACGGGTTGAATACCTTCTTCCCCAAGTTGATTTCTCAAAAACCACACACACCAAAAAAGAGAAGAAAGAGAACAAACTCATCCGTGTTTTTTGTGGCGATGAACGCTCGAAAGATGCCCGGGATTGATATCCATTCATCCGTGAGGAGATAGTTACCAATGATGTTATGACATTCTGACTAGATTAATTCATAGGCAACAAAAAGATGGAATATGTGTTCCTCTGCTTTTCTGAAAAAAAGGCATAAAGTGTGCACCAGGATTCCATGTAGCAGCAAATTTAGAAAGGTGGGTAGGGCATCCTTAAATAGTTGCCAGTAAAAAATAGGACTTTGCTTGGGAGCTTGATGTTCTAAATGAACTTGTAAATTTCCTGATCAAGAACATGTCTAGTTACCCGACTCTCCAATGGGTGGTCAGATATTTTTCTCAAAAGTTTATATGTAGATCTTACATAATATTATCTGTCGGGTTCAAGCTCCAAGAAATAGTAATCATCTTCTGCTTTATTTGGAAGCAGATTAGAGTAAATGATCTGTCACCCTTATTCACCCAACGCTTGTAACAAAAAGGTGTCCTTCCATTGGCCAGTTTGCTTACTGGGGAAGAAACTGACCATTACATCATTGGGGATGTGAACAGGTAACGCGTTAGCCTTATGAAGGGGGGTAGGACGCCACTTATCACTAAAAAAGCCACCTGTTTCCCGGTACCAATGCACCAGCAGTACCCACTGAGAAACACATTTTTGGCTTTAAGAATGCTTTTCCATGTGAAAGAGTCTGTTGCCTTCTCCGTGCAGGCCCATAGATTTCCATTGTTGAAGTATCTAGCCTTAAGAGTGGTATAAAAGAGAGAATCAGTCTTTAAGGCAAGTCTCCACACCTGTTTAGCAAGAAGGGCATAGTTGAAAGTGATAAAATCTCGAAAGCCTAGTCCCCCTGCAACCTTAGTCTTGCACATGTCTTTCCACGCTACCCAGCTCATTTTAGTTTTTCATCCTTCTCACCCCCCAAAATCTACTAAGCATGTATTCAATTTCATTGCAAAAACTTTTGGAGATAAGGAAAATACTCATAGAATATGTAAGAATAGCCTGTGCTACAACTTTATCTCCTTACCTCCCCACGAAAGTAGCCGACCTTTCTAGCCTTGAATTTTTCACCAAATTCAGTCATTTAGATCTTTGAACATATTCTTTTTTGATCTCCCTAGCCAAGCAGGAAGCCTCAAATAGGAATGGATTTCCTGACTAGAGGAGCAAATCACACTCTTAATGTTAACGACCTGAAGAACAGTGCAGTCTTGTTTATGTTAACGACCTGTCCAGAGCACTCGCTGTATTTCTTAAGGATGTAAATCAAATGCCTTGCATGAATGTCAGTTGCCTCGGTAAAAAATGATGGCAACATCAGCAAAGAAAAATGGGAAAGAGTAGGTCCTTGAGGACTTAGGTTCATGCCCTATAACATTTGTTAATGTTATGCTTGAGAAATAAAGAGTGAAATGTTGGAAAATAAGGCAAATTAAGCATAATACATGTTTTGATGATTAACAATTCAATTTGAGAACTATTTAGTACTAATGAAGTTACTAAGTATTGCCAAGTTCAAAGTTCAAAGATAGTAGGTTAAGTTGCAACCCCAAGTCGATTCAACCATCGACTTAAGTCAAGTCCACACCCAAGTTGACTCCAGGAACGACTTCAAATGATAAAAAATTGACAAAGGTGAAATTGGGACTTGGAGATAGGTGAAGTCGCAACTAGGGGTGTAAATCGGGTCGGGTTGACTCGGGTTGGGACAAATACAACCCTAACTCACCTTGTAAAATCTCAACACAACCCTACTTTCAACCTTACTTTTCATACCTTAACCCAACTATATTTTAACCCACCTCAAATCGGTTCGGTTCGGGTTAGAAATCGGGCTAATAGATTACACATATTATCAATGTTAGTTAAGCTTTTGTTCACCCAAATTTCTAAAATAACAAAAAAACAATGATCATTATAAAAACAATAAGTACTAAAAAGTTCTACGTAACTCAAAAGTGGAGGATAAGTTTTGTAATTGATTTATTTTTTTGCTTTTATATTCTTTGAGCAATTGATGTCTCCTGCAAGTCAAAAAGTGAAAGCCATGTAAAAGTATTGCAGTAAATTATGCAAAATGAAAAAACGAATATCATAGTCTTACTTACATTCTTAGTTGGCTTCCAATCAAAGCTACAAACATCTCAAATTCCCAATTGACTGGTTCGTTATTTTAAATCACCAATGCAAGTGAACATCTAAACAACCTATTTATAATGCAATATAGGGTATGTTTGACAATTGAAAGAAAAAGTCAATTAAAACTTTTCAATCTAAAACTTTTCACTCTCTACAATTATCATATTTTTAACTATCATATTTTTTAATAATTTTTTCACATTTTCCTATACAACTACCCTACTTTTCAATCATTTATATACAACTATCCACACAACTAACTTATCTATTTTAACTTTATTCTCTTTATTACTCATCATTACCCCTATCATATCACATCAGTTGATAACTTTTACTCTCCAAAACTTTTTATCAAAAGTTTTATTCATTACCAAACACACTCATAACCAAATAATCCAAACATAATTTCACAACTAATTAACCAAATATATTTCCAAACCAAATAAATTCAAACAACATTTCACAACCAAATTGTTAAACATATTTCCAAACTCCACACAATTTTATTTAAATATCCAAACAACATGAATGAAATACATTCTCATAAACATATCCAAATACATATCTTATGAAATCAGGTCGGTTCGGTTTGGGTGGACCGACCCCCTAACCCGACTCAAACCGATTTTGAAAATCGGGTCGGGTTGAACCTGATTTTCAAAAACCGAATTTTCAAAACATTAACCCAATCATGGTATAAATCGGTCCGGGTTGATGCGGGCTTGGGTTGAACCCGACCCTATTTACACCCCTAGTCGCAACCGAAGTCGACTCTGCATGCGACTTAAGTGAAGTCGCAACCCCAAGTCAACTCCATTTGCGACTTGGGTGAGCCTCAGCTGTAGACTTCGAAAAACGTCAAAGTTAAGTTGCATTTCAAGTCGACTTCGTCATGTGACTTAGATGAAGTCGCATCTCAGGTCAACCTAAGTATGCGACTTGGATGAAGTTGAACTCCCAGTCGACCCAGACCTGCGACTTGGGTACAAAGCAACCTTATAATACTTCAGAGACTCTTTTGAGATAGAAATCAAAATCAAGAAGAAATGACAATCATGATTCAAGACCACAAAGGAGGATCTTTGTTCGAGAAATTGATGTATTGCACAACTCAAGCTTCATAATACATATCAGAGACATCCAAAGAATATCCAAGTGCTAGAGAAGGAACAAAAAGAAGGCTATACACATCATGTAGATCACTTGCAAAGATTTGAAGTTCCAACAAGAGATATGGCTGGTGAAGTCGCACCCGAAGTCGACTCCACCTACGACTTGGGTCAAGTCCGAGACCAAGTCGACCTGAGCATGGATCTTGAATTGGAAGTTGAAGGCCAAAGTCGCTCATGAAGTCGACTCCAGTCTGCAACTTGGGTGAAATCGCACCCGAAGTCGACTCCACCCTACGACTTGAATGAAGTCTCATATCAAGTCGACTCCAAATGCGACTTAGCTCGCAACGGTTGGAAAATTTTGAACGTTGGCGCATTAAATGTATGCCGCCTACCACCAAACATTCAAATTTATCTCTTATTATTTAAGGAGCTTCAAGTGAACGTAAATATGGTTGGAAAAATATTGAATGAGCTCACCTTCCACTCTTTCTAGCAATTAAGTGATCTACAAGAAATTTCAAGAAGAACTCTTCACTTAAATTGTTGAAAGCTGTCTTGTTGCATCCACAACTGCTTCTACAAATTCTTCTGCGTGCTCAAATCTGCCTACGCAATCTGTAACATGTAGATCTTTTGTTATTTGTTTACTTGATTTTCCCATTTAGTTTGGTGTTGGAGACTAATACCAAGTGAAGGCAAATAGCGTGTGATTGAAGTGGAGCTCGTCATCACTTGTACTGAGATTGTATAAGCCCCCTGGAGCTAAAATCTAGAAGAGAGCTGGTGCTCTAAGCTGTATTGATAATACAATAGTAAAACTCAAGCCATAACAGGTGTGTGCTTGGAATAGTGGAGTAGAGAAGGTTGCCTGAACTACTATATATCACTGTCTCTTTACGTGGGTTGATTGCTTGTGTTTTACATTCCTACTGCACCCTCTTATTCTAACTCACTGGACGTTTCATCGAGGGGATTAAGCAAAGAATTTTTAATTACCCAATTCACCCATCCCCTTTTGGGTATCGCTATAAACTCATGACCAACATAAAAGACCTTTCGCACAGATGAGAAAGAGGTATGGAGAAAGTGGGTCACCCTGTTGTAATCCCCTTTAGATGAAAAAATAGCCTATTTTGTGCCCATTGACAAGAATTTGATAGTAGACAGATTGCAAACAACTCATGATCCAGTTTATCCATATTGTGCCAAAGTTCATAGTGACCATCATGTTACTCAAAAAGTCTCATTCCACATGGTCGTAGGCCTTGGACATATCCAACTTTATCGCTGACTCTCTCTCATTACCCTTCCTCCTCCATCGAAGAGAGTAAATTACATCATAGGCAATCAACATATTATCCATGATTAAACAGCTAGGAATAAAAACACTTTATTGAGGAGAAATGACTTCATGTAGGCAACTCTTCAATCTATTCGCCAAGACCTTTGCCAGTATTTTATAGGCTACATTGCATAAACTGATGGGGCGAAAATTAGAGAGTATTTCCGTGCTAGCCTTCTTTAGGATTAGAACAATATTGGTATAGTCGAGAGCTTGAAGTTGTTGACAGTGTTGTGGAGGGGTTTGAGATTCCATGAAAGATTTACACACCATCAAGACATCATGACAGACTGTGTTATAGTGTGTTTGGTAAAAGCCAGTAGGCATACCATAAGGGCTAGGAGCTTTCAATGGATTCATGAATTTTACTACTTTTAGGACTTCGTCCATGGATAGAGGTTGAGTAAGATTCGCCTGAGATGGACTAGATATTTGTCGTGTAACTAAACATGTTATCCTTTAGAGATTTGATAGACCCAAGCTGGAAAAAACATCTCTGAAGTGCGAGAGGGTGAGATCAAGCATTTTCTATTGATTAGTTATCTGAGTTCTACCTCTATCAATGAGGGCCTCAATAGTTACGTCGTCTTCTGTTAGATGTCATTCTATGAAAAAAGAGGTGTTTCTATCTCCTTGTTGGAGCCAGTGAACCTTGGCATTTTACTTCCATAACAACTATTCATTCTCCAAAGAAAGTAAATCTGTTGCTGAACTCTCTTAATGACTTTGTCTCTTTGGTCAAATGGAGTTTGAGAGTTCAAATGATGTAACTCCCTTTGTTTCTCAGTTATGACCCTGCTAAGACAACCCCTTTTGTCTCTATTCCATTTAGAAAGCTCTGAATTGCATTTCTGGAGTTTTCTCAACAGAGTTTCACATGCCAAGGATCCCACCCGATTATTTGTGGCCCATATATGATCAATATATTGTCTCCATCTTTGTCTTTGGCCCAGAATAGTTCATACTTAAAATCTCACTTTGATATTTTCTTATCCTGCATGACATTTAGAACCAGTTGAATGGGGCAGTGATTGGACAAGGCAGTAAAGAGATGATCGACCTTTGCGAATAGGAAGGGGGTTAACCACTGTGGAGATACCAACCAACGGTCTAATCTTGCCTCCACCCTATGCCTCCCTCTTCTATTGTTGCGCCAGGTCATGGGAGGGCTAAAAAAGCCCAAATCTAATAGATTGCATGTGTCTATCATGTTCCTACAAAGATCCATTTAATGTTTAGGTCTAGCCTTGCAACTTCTTTATTCTAAAGGCCCCGCAACCCATTGAAGTCTCCCATAATGAGCCATGGTGCATCGGATTGTGTGTGGAGCTGAGAAATGAGGTTCCAGCTCTCCATTCTTCTTTGGACCTCATGATGACCGTAGAAACCCATGAATCTCTATCCTGGCATATCGGCATCAATATGGTGGTTTGAGTAGCTCCTGATTTTCACCCTAAAATCCTCATTCCAAAGAAGGCTTAAGCCTCCTCTCATATCATCCGGATCCACTGCCAAGGAACTGTCAAACTTGAGTTTCCTTGTCACAGTGTCCATTTCCTTTGTTATTTGCTTGGTCTCATAGAAGAAGACCACATTGGGAGCTTTTTTTCTTAACCAAGTCAAGGAGGCATCGAATTGCATGTGAGTTCCCAAATCCGTGACAATTCCGAGTAAGGAAAACTATTTATTTGGAGTGGGGCTGAGGTTTGCCCCCAGCCTCCATCTAAAAAGCTATAAGTGTTTTGCATCTCTTTAGTTGCATCACTATTGGAGTTCCTTGCCCTCCCGGCTCCTCAATGAGAGGTCTTTTAATTGGGGTAGTTGTAGTGTGATGTGTAGAGTGTGTTCTCCCTATTGGTGTTACTGACCCCCTTGCCCCACCACTTCCATTGTCTTTTTGGCAGTTAGTCCTGTCCTTTGGGTTCAACATTGGGTGGGTGAAACTCCATTAGCTATTGGGGTTCATTTGTAAGTAGCATATGCCCTTGATTTTCAAATTCCCATCCCTGTTGGAGCCCATGCATAGACTCTTTCTCCTTTACTGAAATCATTTGTTTAACTACGGCCTGCTGGGGGCGTGAAAAAGTGACTCCTAACTGATGTGGATTCATGTTGAGGTTAGCGCATTTCCTTTGCTAAGAGCCTATGAGGACAGGCCCTTTGGATAGCTAAAACTGTGGTTTTGGCATAACCTAGTGGTTGGTGAGGTTCAATTATAAAGGATGGAATTATAGTAGTTAGTCGACTTGGGACCACACTCTCCATAGGCATTGTAATGCCAATTGTCTCTATCTGAGACACAGCTTCAATGGTCTGCACTTTTGACAGGATAGGCAGTGCATCATGAGTGTGATCCATGGAAGACGAGCCTATTGTTACCAATTGGAAAGGAGGAGTAGGCATGTCATCATTTACCACATACAACCGAGGAAGACCTTGTCTCAATTTCCCCCTTTTCATCATCAAACCCATCATTTTGAAACCAACCCTCAACTGGTTACCATAAGGAAGATCCTCTTCTTTCACATTGGCTAGTAGATCTGGTTTGTCCATGCACTCCTTAAAAGTATGTCCAATCCGATCGCATACATAGCAACATGTGGGAAGTTTTTCATATTGGAATGTAAGCCACCGCTTATCTAGATTATTAATTTGAATGAAAAAACCCCTCCAAAGAGGCTTCTTAAGATCTAAAATTATTTTGACTCTCATGAGGTATTCAATTGGCTCTACTTGAAGGCACTGTTCGAAGGAAGCTTCAACCATTTCTCCTAGAGTCATTTTGTCGAGCAGGTATGGGCATTGCTTATTCGAATCCACAGGGGCGATCGGACCATCACCACCTCCCCAAAAGTAATTGGGTTTAACAACTCTTGCATAACCACTAGCCGTCTATTGAACATCCATGACCTACCATTCAGCACTAAGGCTCTATCTTCTATTGACTTAAAATGCAGCAGAAATAAATTATCCTCCATCTGCATAATAAGCACGTTCTCTTTTGTTTTCCAAACCTTTCTCATGGTGGCTTTAAAAACTTCTTGATTGTAGTGTTTGTAGGTCCATAACGAGCAAATTGCAGCGGGTTTCTTACCTGGAACAATCTTTTGGCATGTCATGCCGCTGTCTAGCATCAAGGTCTGTATTTCCTCTCCAAGCAAATCTACTGCCATCGCCGACCTGTTTTCCGTTGGAGATCCTCCCCTTTTTTACTCAAGAAACCTATCTGTTTGCCCTGGCCTTGCTTGCGAATCCACGCCCAGCAGAATCATGAGCAGGGAAGAGATTTATCTATTTGTCTATCGCTAAACGGACAAAGGGAATAAAATGACAATTCTAAACAATGTAAATAATAAAATTTGATTATATATATATTTAATACACATTTGATCAAAAAATAAACATATTCACATTTTTACCAAAATGCCCTTGCTTTCTATTTTTTCTCCCAGACAGCTTCCCATGAGTTGGGCCTCATGGTGTTAGTAAATCTGAGACTATCATCATATTGGTTCTCGGAGGAAGTTGGAACTTGGTATTCGAAGAGAGCCAACCCATAGGAAGTGTGCCCCGCGTCTTTTCTTGCAGGAAGCCAATCATCCACCGTTCATTTTCGTTCGATGGTCTGGATTTTAAGGGGCAGTTTTGGTATTCGAAAAATACTGCAAGGTCTGGATTTCTGCAATTTTCGTTCGACGGGCATCTCTCGCACATTCCTTTTTCTTTCCACCTCGTCTATGCCCTAGCTTGGTTCTCTCTTGCCCTGCTGTTTGCCCAGCTCTCCCATCACAGATTCATTGTGCCTTGTTGCATCACCTCTCGATTTTCCATCATCTCTTTATCGTCGCTGCACCATTTTTACGATTCTCCCTCTTTCTCCCCGCTGCATCGTTATCTTCCATCTCTTCGGCTCTCCCTCTTTCTCCTTCCTTTGCTGTCGCCAACCCATGAAAAAACCTTCCCATGAGAAAAACGCGAGAAGCCAGACGGCGTGGCGGCGTGGATGCTTGTGGTTGTTTTCAGCATTTGAAAATTTTGAAGGGGCTATCAATTTTGGAAACCCATCAATGATGTCTGCAATTTTTTTAGCTAAATCAAGAAGGGAAAAATACACTAGCTCTATTGACATGGGAGAGAAAAACCAGTGGTCGAAGATGGGTTCGCGCAACCATGAAGGACTTCGGGAGAAGGAAGATAGAGCATTGGAGTTCAGTACTCCAGGGATGCACTCTATTTTGGCGCACATGCAGCCCATTTGCAAAATGGACTATTAAAATAATTTTACAATTCTGCCCCAATTATTTTAATAACCTAGTAATTCCTCCCCAACTTATTTAACTAAAATTTTTAGCAGAAAATTGTATTTTTCACAAAATTACACAAAAAACGCTTGTTAAATGCAATTTTCATAATTTCAATGTGAAAAAATAGAAATTCATATAAAAGTATGTACCTATCGAACTAATTTTTATAATTTAATATTTTTTCATAATTTTTTTTGATAAAAGGATATACTCTATCCCTACGCCCTTTCGATTTGAAAGGGAGTAGGGATTGAGAAATCCAAGCAATTCATTGCCAAAAAATTATCTGTATAAATTTTCCCAATAACCGCTTGGGGTGGGGTACCCCACCAAGACATATGGTTTGAGGGAGATACCGAGACCAATTCGGCGAGGGAGTGCCCAACGGCATTTCCCTGTCGTAATACATGATGTACTGAAAAGAACTTATTCCTAATGAGGATCGATCTGATTTCATCAATTATAAAACCCACCGGGGAGGAGAGAGGTTCCTCGTTGGACAGATAGTTGCAAAGCATTAGAGAGTCGATCTCAAAAAGCGCATATCTGATGTTAAGCTGAGTAGCCCATTTGATTCCCAGAAGAAAGGCGGTCGCTTCAATAAGTAACGGCTCCCTCGCGCCTGACCGCCTCCATCTACTAGCTGTAATAAATGACCCCCTGGAATCTCTGATCACGGCCTCGCATCTGAATCCATCCCTTTCCCCGAGACTCCGTGCATCCGTGTTTATCTTGACAAATCCTGTGGGCGGTTTGAACCATCTGGTTACCATGACTCTACCCAACGACCCCGATTGAACCAGCATCTTTGCCGTGCGGTGTTGATTAAGGTACTCCGTGCACCAGGCCAAGGTTTCCGATATTCTCGATTGAAATCCCTCCTCTCTGAGCTTGTTCCGCAGAAACCAGATCCTCCAACAGCACAAAATGAAGAAGGCCAGGTCGTCATGCCTCCTCTCACGCACACAAGTTTCCAAGATTTCCTGTACTGTTATCCCATGAGAATCCACCCTCGCAGCCATCCTGCATACCCCACTGGTCACATCACACCTGAGGAAAAGGTGATTTGCATCTTCAGATTTGTTTTTGCATAATACACACCGTAAGTCGACCTCTATGCCCCTGTGATTCAGATTTTACAAGGTGGGAAGGGCATCCCTTGCCAGTCTCCATCCAAAAATAATGATCTTTGTTGGAAGTTGCAACCACCAAATTGCTTTGAAGATCCCTGGGGGTTCAGGGAAAACAACGCCAGAACATAGTAGTCTATACGTCGATTTGACCGTGTAAATACCGTTGGGTTCGTGTATCCAAAACATGCAATCTTCCACCTGCCCCTCCGGGATAGGGATCGTGCTAACCTCCTTCCACTATTCCTCTCCCAATGTCGCGACCACCCGGTCCTTGTTCCAAGATTTAGATTCACCATCGATGAGGTGGTTAACCGTCATATCCTTTGGCAATGATAATGGGAGAGATCCCACTTTCTGCGCTTTAGATTCCAACCAAGTATCCGAGAAGACCTTCACCCGGCCCCCCATACCAATCCTCCATCTACACCCCATTTGTATTACATTTATCGCTTTCAAAATACTCTTCCAAGTAAAGGAATCCAATGGTTTCTCCTTGCAATTCCAAATATCAGTGTTTGGGAAATATCTAGCCTTAAGAACTTTATGGCAGAGGGAAGTGTTGCATGTTACTAACCGTCAGACCTGCTTAGCTAGGAAAGCATAATTGAATATGTGGAAGTCTCTTAATCCCATCCCGCCTGCACGCTTAGACTTGCACATGTCCTTCCAAGCCACTCAGCTCAGCTTCCTTTTTCCATCTTTCTCTCCCCACCAAAATTTGCTTAGCATCCCATTAAGGTCATTACAGAATGATTTGGGCATTAAAAATATACTCATTGCATATGACGGGATTGCCTGACCAACCGCCTTGATTAGCACCTCTTTTCTTCCGTCCGAGAGCAACATGCCTTTCCATCCTTGAATGCGATTCCAGACATGCTCCTTAATGCCCTTGAAAAAATCCAATTTAGATCTTCCAAGCCATGCCGGGAGACCCAAATATTGGTGAAGATTCTGCCCTGTGGACCCTAACATCTGGATCAACTTTGTTCTAATATTAGACTCTGTATTTGTGCTAAAGAGGACGACAGTTTTGTCTACATTTACCATCTGGCCTGAGTAGCTGGCATATTGGCTTAACAATTCGAGCAGGTACCCAACTTCCCTCTCAGTCGCCTGTATGAAGATGATAGCGTCGTCAGCGAACAGCAAATGGGAGATCGTCAGGCCATTCTCCTTTAGTCTGAAAACGTGAATAATTCTACTATCAACCGCCTTGTAGATCAGTGCCGATAGCCCCTCAGCACACAACAGGAAGAGGTAGGGGGATAACGGGTCCCCTTGTCTTAGGCCCCTTTGGGATTGGAAGAATGGGGATTTGAACCCATTAACATTTACATGGTATGTGACAGTAGAGATGCAGCTCATAATCCAATTCACCCACACTGAGCAAAAGTTCATGGCCACCATTATTTGCTTTAGGAAATTCCATTCCACCCTGTCGTATGCTTTAGACATATCGAGCTTGATTGTCATCTCGTGCTTACGCCCCCTCTTTCGCTTGCGAAGGGAATGGATTGCTTCATAGGCGATTAGCATGTTATCTGTAATGAGTCGTCCCGGAACAAACGCACTTTGTTCATCCCTAATGACTTCATGGAGAATCGTCTTGAGTCTATTAGCCAGGACTTCGGCCAAGATTTTATAAACCACATTGCATAAACTAATGGGCCTAAAATGAGAAAGGTTTTGAGCTCCAGCCTTCTTCGGAATCAAAATCAAAGTGGTTGTATTTAGATCCTTTATAAGCCTACGCTGTTGATCTGGGTTTCTCTCCACCATGAACTGTTTGCACCATTTGGTTATATCGATTCCCACAGTGCTCTAGTGTCGTTGGTAAAACCCGGCCGACATTCCATCCGGCCCGGGGGCTTTGGTAGGGCTCATACCTTTCACCGCCTTTATTACTTCTTCGGACATTGGTGGTTTTGTCAGACTTTTCCTTTGATCATTAGAGATTCTTCTCAAGATAACATTCTCCACCCATGGCGCCGCCGAGTATGTAGATGATGAGAAAATCTTCGAAAAATGCTTGACAGTCAAATCTAAGAGCTGGTCCTGCTCCCTTACCCAATTGCCATTCTAATCCCTTAACGCCTCGATGATGTTTGCTCTTCTATTGGAAGCAATACGATGGAAGAAACTCGTATTTTTGTCTCCCTGATGGAGCCAATGTGTCTTTGTGTGCATCCTCCATAGTTGCTCTTCGTCCTCTAGTAAAAGGTTGATTTGGAGTTTAAGTTTTTAAATGGCACTGTCCCTTTCGTCACATGGGTCCATGCATGAGAGGGCCTCGACTTCTCTTTGTTTCTATTCAATCCCTTTCCGAAGATTTCCCCTCTTACGTCGGTTCCACATGGAAAGTTCCGAAGCAATCTGCTTAGTTTTCCAAGAGAGCTTATCAGCATCTTGAAGCTCATCCTGAGCTTCCCACGCTTGGTTCACAATTCTTGTGGCTTCTTCATCCCTATTCCAGAATAATTCATATCTGAATTCCCTTGGCGGTTTCCTCCTACCAATATTGGAATCAAGAACCAACAATAAAGGACAGTGGTCAGAGGTCGGGGCCTGTAAATTGATGATTTTTGCATGAGGATGCAGGTTAAGCCATGATGGAGTAGACATTCCTCTATCCAGTCTCGCTTCCACCCTATGTCGCCCACTTCTATTATTTTTTCATGTCATTGATGCTCCAGTGAAACCCAAGTCGAGCAGATTGCAACAATCCATAGTTTCACAAAAATGGTCTAATTGGTTCTGGGGGCGGGATCTTTCGCTATTATACTCACCGTGGGTCATCACCTCATTAAAATCCCCCATCACTAGCCAAGGATCAGTGCATTTAGTGCTCAAACGATTGAGAATGTGCCAGCTCTGGTGCCATTGATGAGCTTCAGGATGTCCATAGAACCCGGTGAATCTCCATCTGCAAAAATTTGCGTGAATGTGATGGTTAGAAAAGCTCCTAATGCTAGCAGCTTTGTTGTTATTCCACAGGAGGGCCAAGCCCCCCTCCTTACCTGTGGGTCAACAGCAAAACACCCATCAAAATTAAGTCTTCTTCTGATACCCTCCATTTCTTTCGAGTAACATTTAGTTTCACAGAGGAAGACCAAACAGGGATCTTTTTTCCTTACAAGATCAAGGAGATTCCGAACTGCCCGAGGTTTCCCAAGCCCTCAACAATTCCATGCTAGAAGGGCCATATTAGGTGAGGCGTGGCTGCGGGGAGCCCGCAGCCTCCGCCTCTACCATATCGGGGCACACCCATCTCCTTCTTCGCTTCTACATCCCCATTTGTACCTCCCGCTCGCTAATTCGGCCTCTCTTTGTGAGATCTGCCATCTGACTTTCCTGTCTTTCAAGCATGTCCATTTCATTCCTCATTCTGGCCCTCCTCTTCCATCTACTACTCAACTGCTTATGGATCAAATATCCCCCTCCAGACCCCTCATTATCTATCCCTTGCCAAACCTAAACATCAAACAGCCCATCTTCCTCCTCCCTTGTTTCAAGCTGACCAATTCTCGCACCTGCCCCAGATACATTGTTGGAATACCCCCCATTCATCCCCTTCCAATCTGCTCCTAGTTGCACAGCACGGATGTGCTGATTATCCAGCATTCCCATCTGCCCCATGTCTTGATTATGATGAGAGTCTTCCCCTTCCTTACCTACCCACGCCTGTGAGAGTTCAGCCCTCTGGTTTCTGGGTTGCACCGACACCAGCTGCTGGATCTGTGTGGATGTAGATGTGGATCCCTTGGAGTTGTCGTCTCCTTCTGTCCATGCAACTGGTGGTTGCAGCGCCAAATGGCTGTGGGAGGTGTCATATTGTTGTAATAATAAAATTATGTAAATCATTATATAAATCTATATTTAATTGAGTTAATTTTGTTGTTTTATTCTATTTTATATGTGTAATCTCAAGTTATTTCAAAATAAACATGAAAAATATATCGAAAAATGGATACTATGGGGATAATTAATTATAGTGTTTGGTGTCCTTTTGGATTTTTGGAAATAATTTAACAAAAATATTTATTTTGAAGTTGAAATATCAAAATAATTATTACTATGTACGTGAAATAGACAATTTAACACTAATCTATAAATATTTATTTTGTGAGTCATATTTTTAATTAAAACTTTTATTTTTGACATTAAATTTTAATTTTATTTAAATCTGATTAACTTTGGTAAAATTTGATTGGACTTTATTTAATGGTGTTCTATAACATGATTTTTTATAAATTTTTATTGAATGTAAATTTTACATTGATTTCACTTGACATAAATAAATTTTTTATTTTAAATTTATTAATTTTAGTAACAATAAATACAATTACTAAATTAATACGTTAAATTTTTAATATAAACTATAATAATATTATTTTATAATTTTAATAATTTTATTCTAAAATGTCTATTAAATATAGTTATTTACTAAATCGATAACTTAAACAATCCCAAAAAGTAACTTATATTTGTATTATTAAATCTAAATTACAGTTATATATAATTTATCATAATTTTAGTTTTAAAATGTCATTTATAATTATTACAATTTTATATATTTATGCAAATGTTTATTTCATTTAATTTAAATGAATTATTATTTTTAATTATAACTTTATATGTTTATTCAGTTTTAAAATTATTTAAAGGTTTTCATAATTCTAAAATGAATTATTAAGTATATTTTTCTCAAATTATTTAGTTTATTTAAAACTAAATTATAGTTTAAATCTCTTAGATGGTCAGGAATATAAATAAAAAATTTTAGGCATAAGGGTAGAGAGCATAAAAAATTATTTCTTTTCAAATTAAAATATTCAAAAAATTATTTTTTATTCTAGGGAGAAATGTGTGAACTTAATGGATCTTTTCAAATTTAAAGCACTAAATTAATCAAAATAATTATTTTCATTAACTTCGCATAAGGTATTTATATTTGTATATTTATTTCAATTAAAATGAAAATAATAATAATTTATAATTAATTTTTAAGATAAAATTCAATCATCGATATTTTCTATTATTTGTATAAACTACATGAACGTAAAAAATACAAAATACATAAGTTGAAATCAATCCCAAAAATCATATATATTTAGTTTATTTAAATCTAAATTATAGTTTTATATCGAAAATTTTTATTGAACTTTAAATTTGATAGGACTTTATTTAGAGGTGTTCTATAACATGAACATTTTCTATAAATTTTTAATTCAATATAAATATTTAGTACACTGATAATTTTACATTAATTTGACTTGAAGTAAATAAATTTTTATTGTTATTTTAAATTTATTGATTCTAGTAATAATAAATCACAATTAGTATATTAATATATTAAATTTGTAATATAAACTATAATAATATTATTATATAATTTTAATAAATTTTATTATAACATTTCTATTAAATTTAGTTATTTACTAAATTGATTATTTAACCAATCCCAAAAAGTAACATATATTTATATATTAAATCTAAATTACAATTATATATAATTTATTACAATTTTAGTTTTATAGCATCATATATATAATAATTTTTACAATTTTATATATTTACTTACTGATAAGTCTAAACAAATTTCATTTAATTTCATATTAAATTCACACCATTAAATATTAAAACATTAACTAAATGCAAGTTTTAAGTGAAATTTCATGAAAATCATATTTTTAATAGAATCTTTAATTTTGCTATAAAATGGAAAATTTTGCAAATATTTCCGAAAATATAAAATTATGACTCAATCCCCTAGAAAATTTTAATGTTGAAATATGTATTAGCATATTAATATAATTTGGGCAAAATTTTAAAACCATCTAATTGAAAAATCATACATACAATTATAAATACAATCTAAAATATGGTTATACAGAAAACTTTTATGACATTTAAGATAAAATTTCATAAAATAAATTCAAAAGGGGCGCAAAAGAAAATTAAAAGTCTATGCAGGGTTATGAAAATTATTTTAATAGAAATCAAATATTTAAATGCACGTTTTTATTTTCTGCATAAGTACAGATGGTCGGAGCACCATATTCTGGTGCTCCATCATCCCCAAAATCGATAATGGAAAGCTGGAATTGGAGGTCTGTCCAAATCACCGACTCGGAACGCCTCTCTCTCTCTCTCCCCTTTCCTTCTCCGGTGAACCAAAGCAGCCTTCTTCTCCGACCAGCAGCACTTCATCACAGCAGAAAAATCCAGCCAGCTCGCCCTAATTCCTATCACTGTCTTCGGCAAGGACCCATATCCCCTGCAACACCGAAATGGCAGCAGCACAAATGATTCTCTAAGCCACCAAATTCGCAAGCCGCGATTTCGCAAGCCACCCATCTTCGGCCTCGTCTCTACAAGCTCTTCATGGCAGCGGTTCCAAATTCCAGCCACCAAAAATGGAACCGAACGGCAGCCATGGCATCCCTTTCTCCAAATCCGTTTGAAGCAGCAGCAAACCACCGAAGACAGCCATGGTTACCGTTTTCTTTATCTCCATCAAGCAAGAGCTGCTCGTGCCCTTTTAATTTCAGCAATTACCGGCAGCAACCAACGCCCATTCTCTGTTTCACCACCGGCAGCCGCAAATCGTCCAAGCAGCATCTGAAATTGACAAAAGCTCCGAGAACCCGTAGCCATGGAAGCCCCGTCTCCTTACTAAATGCTCACTGATCGTTGGATCTCCTTGCTCAGTGCTTCCCCTTCTCAATTTCAACCACCTGTTTCTCCTGCTTGTGATTTCTTGCCAACAGTGTTCACTGATCATCACGAATGGCAACATCTAACCGAGCAAGCCATCAATTTCTAGCTGCATCCATTAAACCCGGCACTCCAGAAATCGACAAACCACCGGCATCATCAAGCAAGCAGAAGCAACAAGACCAAACGGACTTGCCTTCCATATGCTTCAGACGCACCAAGTTCTAGCCCTCTGCACCGCCCCTATTTCAAATCCTCTCTTCAGCACCGATCAAACCATCTTCCGGTAGCCATGGCAGCAAAACTTGCTAGCTCCAATCACCCTTTTCAGCGATGACAATGAAGTAGCAGCTGCTGCACCTGTTTTAGCAAGCTTCTGGTCTTCTCTCCGATTGTAGCACGCACCAAATCGGCGTCCCCATTAGCAACTCTAGCTCGATTATCAATTTGATGACCATAGGATGTTGCTCATCTCCCCGTTCCAAACTCAAAATAGCCATGGCTGCCATTCATCTTAACAACAATCCAACCAACGTCCTAGCTGTTGCAGCCACCATTAACAATTTCCCCAAATTGCCGCTTTTCCGGCAACCCATTGTAGCCCAACATCAACCTCACACGAAGGTAGCAAAGTGGAGAAACAACAAAGGCAGCTACAGTAGCTGCTAGAATGGGAATCCCACATCGATTCCTAGAACTTCCCAAGGGAGTGCTCCACAACTATAAAAGGAGGGTCCCACTTGCCTTGAAAAAAAGACACACAACACACTCTCCCATCACTTGAAGTGGGGCCCATTTTGGTGGGACCTTTGCCAAGTGGGAAATGCTCCAAGGGCTTGGATTGTTTCTCAAAAAGAGTGACCTTCGAGTAGGAATTGGGGTAAATAAATTTTCTTTTAATTATAGTTTTTCTTTAATACTTTGTAGTTGCTAATTTTAGATTTGTAATGTTTAGCGTAAATTTACTGCTTTATGCATTGTAATTTTCAAATTAAGTTTAATGCAATTTTCATTCCTATTTTCGTAGATTAAATTTTACTTCTGTTGTCTTTTAATTACTGTCCTAGTTTAGATTTAATTTTAGTTAATTGCAATTTCTCCTCTCCTTTCTCTCTCTTCTTTCTCTCTCTTTCTAATTCTCTTTTCTTCTCTCTCTAATTTCTTCTCCTTTATTTCTAATTTCTTTCTTTCTCTTCTCTACACTCTCTCTCACTTTTCTCTTTTATTTTTGCTTAAAATAATTCAAAATTATATAGCCTCTCTATGGATTCGACCCGACTCACCGTTATTCTACACTATCACCCGCATAGTGGTGGCTTTAATGTGTTTCGATTAATTTTAATTAAACTGATGATCACAGTGCTCTTAACGACAAGCACTTGGTACGCATCACTTACATTTTGATTTGATTTAATTTAAATTATTTAATATTTTTAATTATAAATTTATATATTTATTTAGTTTTAAAATTATTTAAAGATTTGTGTAGTTCTGAAATTTCTATTCAATATTGTTATCTTATATATTTAAATTATAATTTAGGACATATAATTGGACCATTCTTAAAAGGTCATATAAATTTATTTTATGTAAACCACTATTTTCTTAATTAAACATTTAAAATTACTTAATTATTAAATTAGTACCAAAAAATCATATATTTATATTATTAAATGTTAATTATAGTTTTATATAATTTATGCAATTTTATTTTTAAAAGTCAATGTAATAATTATAGTTTAATATATTTATTTAAATCTTATTTTATTCAATTTAAATAATTTAATAATTTTAATTATAAATTTATATATTTATTTAGTTATAAAATTATTAAAAGGATTGCGTAGTTCGGAAATCAATTATTAAAATATTTATAAAACATCACAAATTAGGTAAAATATTTATAAAATATCAAAAATTAGATGTGGTTAGATGCGGTTAGATACCGTTAGATACCGTTAGATGTGATTAGACGCGGTTAGATACGGTTAGATTAAGTTGAATTTGATTAAATCGTATTATCTCGGTTTTAAATTCCGTAATTAAGATATAAATGACCTTATAAGGGGCCTATGATCATATTACAAGTGTTAAATTAGAATTAATATATTAATTTAAAAAATTAGATACAATTAGATGCGGTTAGATAAGATGGATTTGATTAAATCGTATTATCTGGGTTTTAAATTCCGTAATTAAGATATAAATGATCTTATAAGGGGCCTATGACCATATTACAGGTGTTAAATTAGAATTAACATATTAATTTAAAAAATTAAATGCGGTTAGATGCGGTTAGACGCGATTAGATGCGGTTAGATGCACTTAGATGTGGTTAGATGCAGTTAGATTATGGTGATTTCATTAAATCGTATTATCTGCGTTTTAAATTCTGTAATTAAGGTATAAATGATATTATAAGGGACTTAAGATCATATTACAGGTGTTAATTAGGAATAACTTATTAATTTCAAAAATTAGATGTGGTTAGATGCGGTTAGATGCTGTTAGATGCTGTTAGATGCGGTTAGATTCTATTATATTCAAAAAATAAAAAAATATTAAATTTTTTTCAAAAGATCATTTTAAATAATTATTTTTCTATATAGAAATATTAATTTGCTTGAAAACTTTATAATATAGTATTTTGAAATATGATTTTAAATAATCTCATGCATTTGAATCTACTATGAATTCTATATCGATCTAATGATAATAGCTTTTAGCGACATTCATGGAGAAGGTATTTCCCCCTGACTTAGATTTTTAAAAAAATTAAAGAAAAAATCCAATAAGGAAAAGTTCTAAGAACATTGTAATTTCCTATAATAATCTCAACACTGTATGTGAAAGGCACGAGAAAATTTTGTACAAGAAAGTAAAAATAATAACTAAAGATATTGAAAATAGAGACCGATTTCCGTGTAAACGTTTGCACTTTGGCCGAATGTGCAATTCAGAATCTACTGTTGATTTTAAACATGCAGCTGAGATTGCTAGGGGCAAAATGGGAATGGTAGTTATGTATACACGCATGTATGCGGGGATGGAAATTACTTGCTAAGGAAGCTTTGTTAAAAGAGCCTTGCATCCAATAGTGGATGAGCAGAGAAGAAGAGTTGAAGCAGTGATTTCAGACAGAAAACAAAACCAACTCTATTGATCTCACAACAAGAGGAGGAGATCATAGACATCTTGGAAGATTGAAAGATGTTGGTCACTGTGAGAAGTAGACAGTACAGAAGGTCCTTGTTGTCGTTGAGGAGAGGGTAAAAATGCTCTTCCTCTTCCACTTCTATTTTCCATTTCAGTCTTGGAAGATCTCATCCGTGCCTAGCAATTTTTTTAGGGTTTAGTTTTGAGATGGTTATCTTTAATTTCACGAAAATCGTTCAGAAATTTCCATTTCTTTTTGCATTTATATCGATTCTAATCTCATTTAGCAGATGTGGCATTAAAGCAAGATATTATTTGCCATACATTAGATTGACAAAGGGTTGAGTTTTTCTTTAATGACATCAGCATTGGGTTTTGTTCTTCAATGGCAACAACAACGGGGTTTGTTCTTTGATGACGTCAACAACATAGAAGATTAGGTTTCATTAAATTTTGGGGAATTTGGACTAAGGAAGATCCAATACAGAAAATTTGGCATTTTTCTCCCATATTTTTTTGCCCTCAGAGTTCGATGCTTAGAAATGAATGCCACGCAAAGCAAGGAATGGTAGGAAAAAGGTTTTGCCAAAACAATCACTCATCGAGAAAAATATGAGGCTAGTCTATCAAAAAGAAAAGAAGATATGATGCTATATATATATATAATAAAGATATGAGACTTGAATGCAAAAACCTTTGCTTAAAATTAATGTTAATTTCATTATTTTTTGATTTTTTGATAGCTTTCCGTGCTTGCTAATTAAGGAAAAAAAGTAATTAAGAAATTCTACTTGCCTACGTATGCATGGTGCAAGTCCTTAAAACTTGCATGTACATGCATAAATTTCATCAATTTGTAATTCCTTGATTTCTTCTCTTCCAGCACTTAGCGAGAATCATGAGTATATGGTTGTTCCGTTATTCCATTCCACTAATCTCTATTTTAAATTTTGGGGGAAGATGAGTTTCGACGAAAGATGGCTTTCGACACCACCTTTCTTGAATGGTGTTGTGTTTTGATGGTGGATGGAGAAGACAGATTTTGTGAGAGGAATTGGGGAAAATCGGCAAAGAATATGGAAAAAATGCATTTAGAAAATTTGTAGGGGAATTTATGCCTAATCCAATTCAGTGTACATATCTAAAGCTCAACTTCTAAATCTAAAATTTGGGAATGTTTTGCCATTGGTTCTCGCTCAAACATATCTATTTTTTTGTTGTTGGAATCATGATCTATTTGAGAGAATTGGAAATGCGTTTATCTATACTGTGGCCTTTGTGACCCAATGGTTGAATATGAAGGGAAGATGGATTTTATATGAAATATGAATAGTATTGGTCCCGAGTTAATGGCAAAACCCAAGAGGGGAGGGGTGAATTGGGTTCTTATAAAATTCTTTGGTAAATTAAAAACTTAACCCCTTGAAAGTTAAATCTCCTTAATTGAAACAGATGGAGAGCAATGAGATAATAAAAGCAATAAAGAAGAACAGTAGACAAGATTTATAGTGGTTCGGGCAATCTTTCCCTACTCCACTCTTCCAAGCTCACACACCGTTGTGACTTGGGTTCCACTATGTATTTCGCAAATACACTTAGAGTCTCCGCTCTCTTCTAGATTCTAGCTCTAGGGGGCATATACAACTAGAGCCTATGCTCTCTTCTAGATTCCAGCTCTAGGGGGCATCAACAATGCACAGCACAAGTAGGTGATGAGTTCCACTCCAATCACACATTACTTTGCTTATACTTGATCTTAGCTACCCAAGCTAAATCAAGTTCAATACAACAAAATGAAAAATAAGAAGATCTACACTTTACTGAGTTGTGTAGCAAGTTTCAGCTTGAGGAAGAGTCTGTAGGAAAAGCGGATTGTGTTTCGTTGAAGCACGTTGCAACTTGAAACTTGTTCTTCCTTTGAAAGTGTATAGATCACTCACATTTAGAGAAAAACAAATAAAAACTCTTGCTTGCACTTCTTTCCTCTCTTTAGACTCTATCTTGTTGTTTTTCCACGTTTGCTTGAGTGTCTATATATAGAGGAGGGAAGATTTGAACGTTATACAAGTGATTGGCACGCAATAAATGTTCCAACGTTCAAAAATTCGAACGTTGCTTCCCCAAGTCGCAGGTGGAGTCGACTTCGTGTGCGACTTCACCCAAGTCGCATGCTGGAGTCGACTTCGTGTGCGATTTCAGCAGCTCTTCAGTTTCCAAGTCTGAGTTCTGGGTCGACTTGGTTTCAGACTTGACCTCAAGTCGATCTTGGAGTCGACTTGGGTTGCGACTTGACCAGTTCTTGTGCCAAAAATAGTTTGATCCTTGTTTGATTTTCCTCTAGCTTGCTTAGCTTCTTTCCTTCAATTATTTTCATTCTGGATTGGCTTCACATTTTGTAGACCTTGTGAATCTTGGAGGGCTTGAAAACTTGTATATTTGATTTGCCTTTGATTCATATTGGTCTTCATATCTTGAATTTTCTTTATCTTGAAATATGCTTGAAGCTTTGCCTTTGAGAAACTTAAGTTGATCTTGGAATGAGCTTGCACCTTTGATTTGGTCTTGAGAAAAACTCAAGTTGATCTTGGGGTCGACTTCATCTGCAACTTCACCCAAGTCGCAAGCTAGAGTCGACTTCGACTTCGACTTCGGAATGTTCTGTTTCAAAATCAACGCTGGAAGGAATTTGCAATTTCAAGTCGATGCTGGAGTTGACTTCGTCTGCGACTTGGCTTCCAAATCGCAAGTGGAGTCGACTTCGTCTGCGACTTCAGCTGCTCACCTTCTAATTTCAAATCTTTCTTATCAGGTTCCGTTTGAAGTCGAATGTGAAGTCGACTTTGGGATCGATTTCACCCTAAGTCGAAGTCCAAGTCAACTTGGGAATCGACTTGGCTGATTTCATTCCTTAAGACATTTAACACATTCATTAGTAATAATTTTATACTCAAATTTGACTTTGTTAATCACCAAAACTTATGCTTTGGTCAATTTTGTTTTGTTTTAAACATTGTTTCCAATAAATAGGTGCATGGTAATGATGAATATGGATAGATTTTTTTCTTGCTATTTTGGTCAATTTGTTGGTTCTAATTTGGAAAATCTGATTGAATGACTGGCATTGTTCCAAATCTAGCACTACCTATTGAGGAGATCGAAATTTAAGTTGCTAAATAAGGATTTGAGTGTGAGGATTGAAAAATCTGGTTGAAGGATGGTTGGGCCAAATGCTAATGGTTATTTGGTTTTGTGTTGCTGAACTATGAGCTCTCCATTAATGTTCTATTCACTTGCAATCTTTGGAATTTCTGAATTTTGCTTATTTTTGGCATGGTTGTTAAAATGTTTTTAAACTATTGAAATGTCTCATGTGTTACAGTTAAAATACAACTAGTTCTACTCATTATACACCTGGCTTTGCGAAATTTTAGTAATTAGAATATGTTTAAAAGAAATGGAAGCATGAGACATTGAGAATGGCTACTTAGTAAATGGTTGTAGAGAGTGACTTGCTAAGAACGTATTAGGTTGTTAGCTCATGAATATTTCTTTTGTGCTGATAGACTTTTTAATCACTTACTTCTATGCAGTTTTCAGATCAACTAACTAAACAACAAAACGGGATGTAAAGGAGCTAGTACCTTTCTTGGTTGCCCATCAAAAGTTCATATTCCCAGAGTCTGTTCATTTCATTTATTTGAGCTATGGTTCAAATATGTTCCAAATATTATTGATTGCACATGGATGTATGATTTGTTTGGGTTTTATTTATGGACATCAGTAATTGAAGATCTCTGAAAGGTTATTTGATTCCATATATTCGTAGGCAATTATTTTCCCCAATTGAAGTCATATGTAATAGGTATTTCCAATATGGCTGAAATGAAACATTTATTGGAGTTATTTTCAGAGAGTAATTTCCTTCCATTCATTCATAGGCAGTAATTTTGGCCAAATGGTTCTACCAAGTTCCAATTTGTAAAAATCTTTTTTGAGATTAGATAAATAGCAACAAACAAGGTCTCTAAGGAAAGTCATTAATTAAATCTTGTATAGATTTTTAAAAAATTCTTAAAAAATCAATTCATTACTTGAAATCAAATATAAATAAATAATAAAGCTAAGCAAGATGACACCCAAAAAAGACAAAAAACTTTTCAAAATATAAAAAAATGGAAGCGTCAAGAAAATTTTTTTGGATAAAAAAATAGAGAAATTTTAAGGCAAAGTAAAACTATGAGATCCTATTAGGGAGAGCATATGAAAACAAAACGATGGACATGCTCTAGGCTAGCTAATGGAGGCTTATTGCTTGATGGGCAAATAGGAAGATGGGATGTAAGAAAAAGTAATTCAATTTTCCGCCAACCCATGTACCCTGATCGCTGCCTTGAGAAGATAGGAAATTTTCATAATTTAAGATCAACATCGTAAGAAGTTTTGTCATAAAATTTTTAGTTAGTGCCAATGATATATGGAGTCAAATGGAATTTGTTAGAAATGAATTTAATGCTGATTATTAGGCACATAGTAATTTTGAGTTCATTCTTGTTAAACCCAGTATTAATATGTCATACATAATTTTTCAAAAACTTGAAAAGCCTTATTACTTTAAAATTTTTAACCATGCTTGTATAGACTTATATAAAATTTTTAAAATATTTTGTCTTAATGAAATGAATTTTTGCGACTTGTATAAGCCTATTAAAGAGGGGACACGATCACTTGCTTCGGGAGCAGGAAGCGTTCGCTGCTCCAGGGAGCGTATACCACTGATTTTTAAAAATAAAAAATAAATATCTAAAATACTTTTAAAATGGTAAAAACTTATACACATGTTAAATACACTTGGATTAACAGTTTTATAAAAATAAAATTTAAATTAAAAAATGCTCCTGGGAGCAACGAATGCTGCCTGCTCCTGGGAGCAGGTGATCATGTCCCATTAAAGTGGGGCCATATATGTATAAGAAAAATTAAAACATAATACGAGTGACTAGATAAGTAGTTGATCGTTGTATTATACACTTCACCACATTGACTCTTCTTAATTAATATGTTTATTATATTACATGTATTTTATAAAATGTACTTACAACTTTACCATACTTTTTGTGAAATTTAAAATAAATTATCATTATTAAATTATTTTATAATAAATAATATTAAATTATTTGTAAAATAAGCTTTATTATTATTAAAAATAAACTATAGGTTTAATTTACGAAATATTGAATTTAGTAAATGCAGCTAATTTTTTAAGTAGACTTTTGGTTTATGTAGCCTCTCTTTGGCAACTTGATGAGCAAACACAATCATTTTTTTGGCAATGAGAAATAGTAATAATAAATTTAGTTTCTAAATAATAATAAAAATTTAAGCTTCAAATGTATTAAAAAATTAGCTTCTAAATAGCAGTAATTTTGGGACCGACCATGTTAAAAGAATTAAAATATTTCTAACATAACTGATTAACATTACCAGTGAAATATTATTCTCAGGTAGATATTGCAATTAAAGAATATTCTCAATTGATTTCACTTTGTTTTAGAAATAACATTAATTAAATTTTGTTTGGTAAGTAATAATTATATTAAAAGAAATTTTTTTTTAGTAAAAGATTTGATATCATAAAAAATAGTGTGGTAGAATAGTAATGATTGAAATATATAATAATTATATAAAAATTATGAAGAAATGATTGAAAATAAAGTAACTATATAAAAAAAGGTTATTAAATCGCGTGGTAAATGACATGAAGTGTAGAACAAAATTTGTGCAGATACCTTTTTTGGAACTTGATAATTTCAATGTTGTCCTTGTTAAAAAATAAAATTAATTGACCGATATAATTCAAATAACCTGTGAAATAATATTTTCATATGGATATTACATTATTTTCTTCTCTGTTATAATTATTTTCAGATCGATCATCTAGGCTACTCAATAAAATTTATGTAATTAATTTTTTTGGTGCTTAAACATTTTGATACCACCTGTATTAAAAAATAATTACATGTGTTTTATAAAATCTACTTTTAACTTTACCAAAATTCTTTGTGAAATTTTAAAATAAATTATCACTATTGAATTATTTTTTGACAAATAATATTGAATTATTTATAAAATAAGCTTTATAATTATTAAAAATAACCAATAAGAATTTAATTTACAAAATTATAGCATATAGAGCTTATTTTATAATTATTTTGTAGCACTTTAGGCGTTAGAATTATTTCTGGGTTTCCAATATGGGGTGACAAAAATAAACACAAAATCACATCATTAGCAATGTTCAATGTTTAAATTTTGGCCACCAATCATATATTAAAATAAGGTGCATACCACCTAATTCTATGGAATTGATAAGCTCATTATATGTGTTTATTAAAAACAATTTATAGTGCTTAATAATTTTGAAACTAACAATGAAAAATACTTGTGGGATGGGTAATTAAAATTACTTGTTAATTAACTTTTGCTTACGTATTATGGGATTTTTATATTAAAATTATTTTTAATCTACCACACAGGATGAGGTAAATAAGTGCAAAATACACTTCATTAATGGTGTTCAATACTTAAAATATGGGTCACTGGCTATATTTATAAAAAAAAGTGCACATAAGTTCATTTTTCTAAATTAATTGGCTTATTATATGTATTTATTATAAAAATATATAGAGCATAATGTTTATTTTGTGACTATTTAATAAATCAAAATGTAAATAAAAATATTGATTAAGATCGTGACCAGAAAATACAATAAAAAATAATTTATTGAAAATTTAAGAGGCTTCTGAAAGTGTCATTTAATATTTTTAAAATTAGTTGCTAGGTAATACATTCAATACAGATTATATGATTAGTCTGTAAAATTCATTCAATCAGTTCATTGGAATTTAGAGAATCCGTAAAAATCATAAAAGATGTAATGTGAGGAGGCCGGTTTCCGTGCAAACGTTTGCGGGTTGGGTTGAACGTGAACCATCCGTTTAAAACTTGCGTCTGAGATTTGCAAGGCAAAATTGGAATGGGTGTTTTGCTTAGGCACGTGTAGATGTTGATTGTTGGCTTTCTAAAGAAGCTTCCTAGTGAAGCCATGGTCCTATGTCGAGAGGAAGACATGGAGAGCAGAGAACAGAAAAGGGTGAGAAAAGAAAGGGGACGACATAGCAAGTCAGGTCGGAGGTTGTCAATTGTCGATGGGCAAACCCAACAGTTGCTCATGCCTGTAACCATTGCAGCTATCGCAGGGGAAGAGAAGAAGCTAGGAAAGCTGTGGATTCAGTAGGTCTTCCTTCTAAAATCATCGTTGCTCTGCATTTGTTTGGGGACCCTCATTTTTTCGTTTTGGTAAGGTATAAACACACAATCTTGTCTATTTTAATGAGTTTGACAGCCATGTAATATTGAGAATTTTGTTTCTGTTTATGAATAAACAAGTGTGAAATAAGCTGAACTTTATTGGCCCAGAAAAACATTGCTAGATTTTTTTTTGTTTTGGTTTTAGATTATCTATGATTTGAATGAGTTGATTTATCTCTGTTGGTTTTGATGTAACTTTTAGCATGGTCATGGGCTTCAACGGGCTTGTGAGAAATTGCTGAATTTTATGGTACGCTGTTGTTTCTAAGGATTACTCCAATGTACGTTTTTGTGTCAATTTATTACTTAGGTATTATTTTTCTACTCTTACAGACTTATTTTTCTACTCTTACATTTGTAATTGAAAGCATGTGAACTCTAGACCAAGTTTTTCGTTTGTTCTTATGAACGATGTTTTAGATTTTGGTGCTAGAAGTTGCAAATGCAAGAACATTAAATCCCAAGGTACAGAACAAGTTAAAAAGTGGTAGAACTAGTCTTCTTATGCTCAAATAAATAAACTTACAGATCCTTGATTTGTTGTACAAAAATGGATTTAAAAAAAATTACAAGTCCAATGTTGCAACTTGAGTAGGTAAGATTGTGACATATTCAAATATACCAACACATATGCAGTCATGACGAATTTTTCTTGTTGTAAGGACAATTAGTTAATTAATATAAGGATTGATTATCTTTCACAACAAAAAATTTAGAGAGTCAGAACTAAATATGAAAGAGTTTTCATGTGAACAAAAGTCGAAAGTCAAGATAATCAATTTTTTATGAAGGATAATCAATGCTATTAAAATCACGTTTTATGTGAAGAAAGGGCAAAGATAGAGATAACCGATATTATAAAATTGACATTGACAATCAAACCAGTCAATAAAGTGGTTGAACCATAATATTATTTTATTATGGATCCCAATCATATACACGCGAGTGCATTCAACCTCAATGCACCCGGTGTACTACACCCATTTTTTTTTATTTTTTTTTGAAAATTTTTTCATGAATCTGTTAATATAGGTTTGTTTAACATATGTGTCAATTTTTACTATTTTTGGAGATTTTTAGATATTTTTTTTAGATTTTTAAAAATCAGTGGCATTTTCCGTAATTTAAAATTACCGAAAATGCCACTGATTTTTAAAAATCTTAAAAAAATATCTAAAAGTCTCCAAAAATAGTAAAAATTGACACCTATGTTAAATAAACCTATATTAACCATTGTGTAAAAAAAATTTCAAAAAAAAATAAAAAAAATGGGTGTAGTACACCCGGGTGCATTGAGGCTGAATGCACCCGGGTGTATATGATTGGGATCCTTTTATTATAATACTATAATACTTTATTGTTATTATTAAATCATATATAAGTAGTTGTGCCATTTTTTTTGAAATATGAAGTAATCTAGTATAAGTTTTTTTATAGAAAGTTGGCATAAGTTTTTAGTGTAAAATATAATCTTATATCCATGTATGTACAAATTTTTAGAAGGAACCTTCAAATACCATTAAAACATTAAATGGTAATAGATGTGTCCACTATACTTGGATTGCATGAATCGAATTGGATAGACTGATTATGAGAATATTGGAGATAACTCATGACTTTCTACCATTAAAAAAAACTCATGTAACATATGACCTCTTTTATTGCTTTTCAATGATGCCAAAAATTCTCACCACCTTTCCATATTCTTAGGAGACCATGACTCCAAAAGTAAATGCACAGAATATCTAGTTATTTTATTAATTTACCAAATTAGAATTTATTGTCATCTCAGTTGAGGGATTAAAAATGCATTAACTTCAAAGTTATAGAGCGTAAAATGTAAATAAGCAAACTATGAGATTTAAAATGCAAATATGAAAAATTAGCTAGTTTAAAATACCAAAAATCATAAATTAAATCTAGAGGTGTGCCATTTTGACGATCGAATACAAATACAACTAGCTATATTGATTAACATCATTCGTTTTGTCATATTATTAGGATAATTTTCAAATATGCCAACATAGTTTGACCATAATTACAAATACACCCATGTAGTTTCAAAAATATAAATAATCATGCATAGTTTAATCATAATTGCAAATATACTCACACCATTATGATATTACCACTGCACTATCACGGATGGGTATATTTATAAGGACATGTAGAGTGTGTGGGTATCTTTGCAAAAACAAAATATATTCACTTAATTTCTCAAACTTTAAATATACCCATATAGATTGCATGTCGTTTCGAATATACTCATAGCTTTATAGTGCAATGACGATATCATAATAATGTAAGTATATTTGCAATTATGGTTAAACTATATAAATATATTTGTAAATTATTCATATATTAAAAGCAACTTTATTGCTCGTGCTAGCTTAAAAATTGGTATAACCACATATAAATTATAAAAAATGCATTAATTCATTCAAAGATATACTAAAATATAATAATAATACTTATATTAAACCATTTAGCCACAAAGGAACGATGTTTTAATGTTTAGATATTAAAAACAAAGATTTAAAATTGATATATCAAGTACGTAATATATTAATTTTACAATTTTTTTAATTAGGGTATAGTGACACGCCGACTAGGTCAACCATCACTACTATAGTTTAGGATCGACAATAATAGGAGAACATATACAGATGCAACAGTATAACTCATAATGTAATATAAAATATATTATAAATCACCATAAACTAGGTGTCTCACTAGATTTAAACCAAATTAATTCAAATGATTAAATCCATAAGATGCATAATTCGTGTCCTTACTACATTGCTTTTAAAAACCAAAATAATAATTTTTAAATCTAAATTTATCAAGTTCTCGCTTCATTTGGTACACCAACTCTCTTTTTACTCTCCACCCACATGTCTGTTATCTAAAAAAAATGATAAAATATAATAAGTCCGGGCAAACTCAATAAGTAGAGCATATAGATATAAACCAATAAAACTTGACTAAATATTTGCTCAGGATCACTTCTCTTTAATTCTGCTAAAGAGGAGTGCGTATTCAAAGTTGATCCAGATCATGTTAAATTTTTGCCTATATTTATATTATTTGAAATTTTATTTTATATTTCTTGATTCATATTCATAATGTCATTTATGTTATATAAAAGTTTTAACTCCCAATTCCTAGTATAAAAATTATAAAAAATTATTAAAGATAGCTATTTCTGAAAGTTGTTTATCCTATTGAGCCCGACCTTCTAGGATTTTTAATTTACAAACTATAGAACATTTTAATACAAAATTTTGATCATTATTAATGATTATATCATGAGTTCTTAAAAAAATTATGCTAAAAATAATTCATTTACCATCTCTTATATTTTTCTTTTTGTTTCCAGATTTACCACATGGTTTATACAAGTTAACTTATAAGCTATTATAATTGACAACCTAAACCACTAGTCACAGACTTAATTATAGATATGACATATATATCTTGTCACATCACTTATCTAGTGTAGATCTGATGGTCTGGATCAGTAAAATACTTCTTGTATTAAATTTTCAATGATTTAGATCAATTGATTAATAATATATCTACTATAGTTATGGGATTGAAAATCCTCAAATCTAACATCCATCAGGATATCTACACATAATCTAACATCATATTTTTATATTAAAAATTAAAATTTACGCACATCTAATTTTTTGGATCATCTAGCTTTTGTATTTAATTATGAGATGATTTATTTAATCTAATTCACTTGATAGCAAGATCCTATCAGTAAATCACATACATCATATTAGATCTATCTCCTCCTATTAAGTCTAAGCACTAGTAAATTTGTCACTAACCTTTTTTAAGGGAATCAATGACAAAGGTTGCATTGAATCACTTGATCAAAGTTGTTCTCTATGCTTCTCTTCTCTCTTATTCTTTCTCATTCTTCCTCTTTCTTAGTTACTCATTTCTGTGTCTCTCATCTCCCCTTTTAAACTTAATAGTATGTATTGTGATAGATTTTTGTATTCATTATTTAACTTTTTAATTAATTAATTTATTTTTGTTAAAAGTATGTTACACGCCTACTAAACTTTTGACTTTTACTAATTCAACTTGCCACCTTGCAACCTTAATTAATGTTCACGCAATAGATAATTTGAAAATTTTATCTATATATATTTTTTGAAAATTAAAAATAATTAATCATGTGTTAGTTAATGAAAATAATAAAATAAATAAAATGTGTTAAAATTTTAAGCCAAGGTGATTCAAACCTTTGTATGATGGTTTCAAGCCACTTGACTTTGTCATTTGGGTACTGATATACATTTGTGATGGTGTGGATTTAAATATTACATATGTTAAAATTTCATTTAGTGCAAATTGCACATACAAAAATAGATAGTGTTTTTGTGCATATATATAATTATATTTTGAGGTTCCGTAACCACATGTTACAAGTATTATATAAACAACATAGGGCTATGCATATCTTTTATTTAGATGGAATTGGATTTTCTAGCTAAATAAATGATTAATACAACAAGCAGAGTGGATTTCACATCATCATGGTGAGCGGATACATGTAAGTGAAATCTAGCTTCACTTAGGTGGACATAATAATAACAATAATAATGATAATAATAATTGGTATGAAAGGTGCTAATTAATGCAAAAGTTTCAAAATTTAAATTATTTTTCATTTTAACTATGTCGGTCATCCATCTAAGAAACAATTGAAAAATGGCGCAAGATGATACTGATAAGACGGCATAAGAAAGCATGTATCTCTCTCTTTAATGTTTTTTTGCATTAATTCGAAATAATGCATGTATCTTTCCAGCTAAGTCATCCGCTCTCTCTCATCTTAGTCTCCAACTATTTCATTTCTTTTTAAAAGATGACATTAAAAAAGTTAAAAATTATTGCAAATTTTTTAAAAAAAAGTGGAAAAAATGATATAAAAGATTGGAGAATGATTAGGAGTAAAGGATAGTTGTATAAAAAATACAAAAAGATACTCAAAAAGTAGAATAATTATATGAAGAAATGTGTTAAAATGATTAAAAAGTAGGGTACTTATTTGAAAAAATGAGTGAAAAATCTTTAAAAGATTTTTTTTTTACAAAGTTTGGTGTTAAAGCAATGTTGTAAGATCCGGACTGGAACTGGTCCAGTTTCCAGTTCGAATGTATGCGATTTGATTCAGATCCATAAAACCGATCAAACCGATCAAACCGTCGACTCGGGATGAATGGTCGAACCGATTTCGCCTGGTCGGACCTGATATATATTTTAAAAAAAACCAAAAAGACCCACTACTCTGATTACTCGCTCGAAGCTCGAACTCCCGCTCGCCCGCTCGATTTCGTGTTCCCCTTTCAACGAATCGCAGTTCGCAGCCCTAAACCTTACCTCTCCTCACCAGCCATTCGTTTATAATCGATCCGTCGTCGGCGAAACTGTCACGGAAGCAACACCGCAACAGCAGCCCCCATCCCTGCCACTCGCTTGTCCCTACTGCTCGTTGGCTTTTGCTTCTTCTCCTCTGATCGATCCATTCCCGTCCTTGGCTCCCTGCTGCTCCGTTTGCTGGCAAAACTGTGCTCCATTTTGCTCCTTCGGCATTCTGTTTCTAAAGATTTTCTCGCTTTGTTCGAAGACCAGCTGCTTGCGCAATGTGAGATGGACACCGGGCGTCGGGCTCGGGACGCTTGGGGCTATGGAGGCAATAGATTTCAAGGCCAACCACGGCTGGAGCTGATAAACAACCTCTCCACTCTCACATATCTCATTGCGAACAAATGGGTTGATGTTAGCTTGGGAAAACTCTGCAAGCTTAAAAAATTAGGCCTGTCTTTCGATCGGTGAACAGACACCCCAACTGAACTCCAAAAAGAATTTTTTCTGCAATGTTGTAGATCTATTGCCAAATTGGAGTTGCTGCATTCTCTGCTGTTGTCCATCATGGATGCAGCTTTCCCAAGTCTCCGAAACAAAGATATTGAAATTCCTCCATTGGAGCCTTTGATGCGCCTCGTCAATTTGTGCAAGCTGTCGCTTCATGGGCCATTAGAGAAAATATCTGATTCACCTGATCATTTTCCAGTCAACCTCCAGAAGCTTAGCCTGGCGTACTGCGATCTAGGCTAAGAAGGTTTCAAGGCGTTGAGCAAACCGCGCACACATGGGGAAGTGTCAATTACGAGTAGTGAAGACCAATATATTTTTGATGTTGTGAACCTGATTACAACCTTCACTGAACAAGTTCAGCTAAATTGAAGGTAGTGCATATTAGATTCGATGCGCACACATGAAGCGTGTGGATTTTGTAGCTGTCATCTGGCAAAAATCATGGCGACAAGTTGGTAAAAACATGGCATGCTAACAATAGAGACATGGCTAGAGAATCCTAAAGACAAGGCGTCTCTTATAATATCAAATTATCAATGATTCAATTATGCTATTAAACAATCCTATAATATCAATTATGTCATTAAACAATTCTAAAATCTTATGTAATTATAAAAAAATCTCTACAGAATTGAGGATTATTGACTCCCATATCTTCAAATTTTTAAGAAATTTTTAGCCTTAAAAAATACTTCATATAATCAATCCATTCTAATTAATCATACAAAAATAATATGTCACTCATGTAATTAATATCACTCTCATAATTAATTGTATAGTACAAAATTCTTCACATAATTAATGTAGCAAATAAAAATTATAATATAATGAATAAAATATTATAATTATATTTTAGGTGAGTTTCTTAGTACCTAGGACGATTTATGTGTAATCTGAAAATTTATTTTTAATATTTTATTTATTTCATAAAATCTGAGTGCCTCTTAAATGTCATTAGATGTCGTTAGATGTTGTTAAATGTCGTTAGATGTCGTTAGATACTATTAGACGCTGTTAGATTAAGGTGGATTTCATTAAATCGTATTATCTGGGTTTTAAGTTTTATAATTAAGGTATAAATGACCTTATAAGGAGCTGAGGATCATATTACAGATGTTAAATTAGAATTAACTTATTAATATCAAAAGTTAGATGCTGTTAGATGTCGTTAGATCCAGTTAGATGCCGTTAGATGTTGTTAGATGTCATTAAATGCTATTAAAAGCTGTTAGATAAAGTAGATTTCATTAAATCCTATCATCTGGGTTTTAAATTCTGTAATTTTTTTTTATGAAAAAAATTCTGTAATTAAGGTATAAATGACCTTATAAAGGGCTCAAAATCATATTACATGTGCTAAATTAGAATTAAATGATCAATATATTTGCTTAAAATTTAAAAATAATTTAATATTTATGACATCATAAATATGTCATGCTGACATCACTGGTCGAACCGGTTCGAACAGACCAGTTACTTTAGGTAGGTTGTCCACTGACTCCTGACTCCTCTACTGCATGTCATTCCTAATATTACAAATTATTAGAAATTACGCCTTTTTACGATGGAGAGACATTTTTCGTAAATACCCCCTCATTAGGGGGGACAACTGAATGACACCACCTACGTTAAAGAAGGGGTCGAACCTAAGACCCTCTCTATGAGAGGCGTTGTCCCATACCAACCAATCCAGCGCCGCTTGGCGTTCTCTCTCTTTTCTCCGTTTTGGAAAGTAACCATGCATTGTCTAAATACCATGATATATAATATAAATGGCTACAAAAATATGATTTTTAGCAATGAATTCCATTCATGCTAAAAGTTAGAATTTTGTTTGCAAAAATGAAAATTCCATTGACAGTTTGCTGCTATAAATCAGTTGGAATGAATTTTGGAAAATGAACAAGTTGCAGCGAGCTGGGGATCTAACCTAGGTTATTATTAGCAACGAGGCCATTTATATTATATACCATCCATGTGTAATTAACTTGTTGCTCGATTTCGTTATTACTGTAATCTAAGGCCATCATCCATGTGTAATTAACTTGTTGCTCGATTTCGTTATTACTGTAAACTAAGGCCATCATCCATGTGTAATTAATTAGCCTGAATTGTATAAATCATTAAATCATAAGAGATCTGTTCACTTGGACTACATGAGTCCAATTTATTATCAAACCAATTAGACCATAGCGTCAGATACGGTTATGAGAATGTTGAAGATAACTGGAGCCCAATCCTATGCACCCGGGTGCATTCAGCCTCAATGCACCCGGGTGTACTACACCTATTTTTTTATTTTTTTTTGAAAATTTTTTCATGAAGCTGTTAATATAGGTTTATTCAACATATGTATCAATTTTTACTATTTTTGGAGATTTTTAGATAATTTTTTTTAGATATTTAAAAATTAGTGGCATTTTTCGTAATTTAAAATTACCGAAAATGCCATTGATTTTTAAAAATCTAAAAAAAATATCTAAAAGTCTCCAAAAATAGTAAAAATTGATACATATGTTAAATAAACCTAGATTAACCATTGTGTAAAAAACATTTCAAAAAAAAATAAAAAAAATAGGTGTAGTACACCCGGGTGCATTGAGGCTGAATGCACCCGGGTGCATAGGATTGGGCTCCAAGATAACTCATGTTAACGGTGAGGCGAGGGGCAATATATGGGCTGACATCAAGGGCTAACATTAAGCCCAAAGATCGCTGGAGCCTAGAGCCTTAAGGAGTTAAGGACCGGCGGCGGAATGAAGACGCTGAGAACTTTAGTGGGTAGCACATGCGAGAAGGACAGCTGGATGCCGCGCATTGACAGATTTAAATGGAGGAATAGCATAGGAGAAAGGCGATGATCATTTTGCGTAGAGTTTTCTTCTAGCTTTGTAAATCTTTGTGAGTGGGTAGTTTAGTTCCTATTTTTCTTGAATTGTTCTGCTAATTTCCTTGTAAGTAGATATTATAATTCATCATTGTGAAATAGAATACATCATATTTGATTTCTTGGAAAGATTCTATTAAGAGGTATCAAAGCTGCTCGACCCTCGGATCAACATGGGAAGAATGCAAGAAGAAAGATTCGTCCGTATGGAGCAAGACAACGCTAAAAGGGTGGCTGAATTTAAGTACAGGTTTGAGGATC
The DNA here is from genome assembly GCA_030490835.1 of Annona cherimola. Taxonomy (NCBI): domain Eukaryota; kingdom Viridiplantae; phylum Streptophyta; class Magnoliopsida; order Magnoliales; family Annonaceae; genus Annona; species Annona cherimola. Next base: position 52,897,386 of record CM059976.1, read on the forward strand.
TGGAAGGACCGTTGAAACAGGTGATGGATAAGGCACAGAGCGGAGAAAAACAAATGCAGGGAATGAGTGGGGATATCCGATCCTTGAGCCAGCAAGTAACAGGTCTCCAGACTAGTATACAGGAGGCCCTATCACAAATCCGCATCAGTAGGAGACAGGCCACTCCGCTACTTGCGGCTGCACCGAGGATTGGCGAAGGTTTGCTAAAGCGGATCTGGTCGACGTCAATACAAAATTACGCAAGATTCAGCAAACCGGCGCATTGGATGAATACATTTAGAATAACGTACAAAAAAATGTCATATTAAAATTTTTTAGTCTAAAAGTTTTTACTTTTCATAACTACCATATTTTTTAATTATTTTTTCACATTTTTCTATACAACTATTATGCTTTTTAATCATTTATACACAACTACTTACACAACTAACCTATTTATTTTAACTTTATCTTCTTTACTCCTCATAATTACTCCTATCATATCACATCATTTGACAACTTTTACTTTTTAAAACTTTTCATAAAAAGTTTTATATATTCCAAATACACCTTTTGAAAAGTTGCACAATATGACGTACGGATGGTCCCTTAAGGGTTTGAAAGGCTTCACAATATGACGTACGAATGGTCCGATAAAAATCTACGTGACATTTTCTTCGATGGGTATAAATATGCCTCATAATTCACATGATTAAGGTTGACCCTAAACTCACAACACTGTCCAGCATAGTGAAAATGCCAAAATAAATATATAATATTAATATTTCATGATGAAATACTTATGATAGTTAATTCATATATTTATTGATGTATGATAGAAACTTCAGAATTAAATACCTTGAGTTGATTATAAATCAAGATTTAGAGATTTTAGTACGCCAGATTTTAGCATATGTGGATAGTTTGAGAAAAAATCAAAAAGAAATATGAAACCTGCGTATAAGTAATCTAAATTGATATATATGTTAATAGCCTAAATTTGGGTTAGAAAAATTTGGATTAATTACTGAAAATTCGGATTTATAAAATTGTTTAGGGTTATGTGTCAAGAAACACGTTAAACGTGTGAAAAATGGGTTCCAAAGTTGTTGTTTTGGGAACCTATGATTAGGAAATTAAATCCCATAAAAATACCCTAAATAAAGTGGTAATTAGGGGTCATTATCATGCTAAATTAGTGACTAAATTGCTGACTTGGAAAATTTGATGAAATGCCTCATATATGTGTTGCCAAATGGGTATATGTGAAAGGATAGACATGCATAGGTGATAAATAACTTATGTAATTTGGTTTTGTGCAAAAATGCATAAAAATATGATAAATTTTGTGAATATATTGATGTTTAGAATTACATAGAGTTAATCTCAAAATTTTCGATTAATTAATGAGGCTTAAGGCAACAACGGGTGCTTAAAATGAGCAATGATGTGTGAAAAATGAAAAATATGTTAAAAATGATAAATGGAGGTAATGAACCTCCAAATGATGATTTAATAAAATATTATTATATGTATGTAAGTTTACTCTACATAAGGGTATTAAAAGTGAATAATGTGGTGTATAGGTTATGATACGTATGAACACCCAACTTGAAAGACAAGTGAGCTAAGTTAGTGTAATATAAGTCCAAATGGATTCATATAGGATGGAAAACCTACGGAATATAAGTATTTGAAGATGATCCAAATAAATAAAATGTTATTTTCATTTATCTAGGCAAAGGCAAGGAGAAGAATGAAAGAAAAGGATTATAGCGATCTCAGGTAAGCAAGCGAACTTTCTAAAATGTTGTTTTCTTTCTATGTGATTGATATAATTGAAATGTTTATGTTTATGTTTTAATGAATGGGCAAGCACAAGTTTTGAAAATGATGGCTTTAATGAAAAGCCACAAGTTTTGAAAAATGATGGCTTTAATGAAAAGTCGTAAGCTTTGAAAAAGAATGACTTTAAGGAAAAGCATCAAGATTTGCTTCATGGGAAGCAAGCAAGTTTTAAGAATTTTATCATCAGTGTTGCCAAAGGTTGGCAATGCTTTAAGTTAATAGAATTGAGAATTTTGCTTATGAGTGAGCAAGTTCTTCGTGATAATGTTTTCAAAGGATTTCATGTTTGATGCCGATGATTTTAAGAATTTGCTTTTAAATAAACAAGTTCTTTATGATGTTATTTCAAAAGTATTTTATAAGAAAAAGAAAATTTTGCCCTTTTTCACAAAGTAACAAGTAAATAAGTTTTGAATTTCTCTTATGATATTTAATAATAAATAATCATGTTATTGGTGGAAACAATAGTTGAATCCAAAACACAAATTGAACTGAGCAAAAGTTTTAATGATTAACAAATACAAATTTGAGTACATGGTGATTACTAATGAGTTTTATGAATATCCTTAAGAAATGAAAAATCAAATAGCAGACCAAGTCGATCACCAAGTCGACTCCGAGTTCGACTTAGGCGAAGTCGATCCCGAAGTCGACTCCACAAGCGACTTTAACAGGCGAATTTTTGACAGCGTTGAAATTGAGGATTTGAGCATACCGAAGTCGCAAACGAAGTCGACTCCACTTGCGACTTGGGTGAAGTCGCAGACGAAGTCAACTCCAGTATCGACTTCAAGCAGCGTTTTCGCTCCAGCGTTGAGCTTAGGTTGGAACAAAGGTGAAGTCACAGCCGAAGTCGACTCCACATGCGACTTGAGTGAAGTCGCAGGCAAAGTCGACTCCAACTTCAACTTCAACATTGAAGAAGACTGTTTTTGTCACAGTCAATGATAAAAACAAGTTTAAGGCAAAACTGAGATAAGATGAAAGACAAACCAAACTTCTCAAAACATGTACATGAGAAGATCACTTTAAGAGAAAAGCAAAACACATGAAGACAATCAAAGCTATAAGGCGATTACAAAGTCAAGATCATCAAAAAGGGATTTTATAAACCTAATATGAAGAAATATTGTTCCCAAGGATGCTCTAAGAAATTAGAATACAAGAAAATAAGAAGAAGTTAAGCAAGCAAGGTGCTCCAAAGATTTCAAGTTTATTAAGCAAGACGACAAGGTGAAGTCGCACCCGAAGTCGACTTCACCTGCGACTTGGGTGAAGTCGAAGACCAAGTCAACCCTGACTAGAACTTGAGGCAGTTGCAAACTGGCGAAGTCGCACCTGAAGTCGACTCCGTCTGCGACTTGGACAAAGTCGCACTCAAAGTCGACTCCACCTGCGACTTGGGTTTCAACGGTCGAAAAAATTTCGAACGTTAGCGCATTAAAAGCGCGCCACCTACCTCCAAACGTTCGGATTTCCTCAACAATTATAAAAGGCATTCAATATAAACGAGGAAAAAAATGGAGAATTCATGAACTGAGCATAACTCTCATCTTCAAGAGCATTAAGTGATCAAGCTACTATATAGAAGGAGAACTGTGCTTTCAAAACTACCAAGAGCTGCTTGGTGAATCTTTAAGCCTACATTACAAGTTCTTCTTTGCGCCAAATCTGTCTCTACACAACAGTAATGTGTAGAATCTCTCCTTTATTTTACTTGGTGTATTGAACTTGATTTAGTTTGGGTAACTAAGATCAAGTGTAAGCAAAGTAGTGTGTGATTGGAGTGGAACTCGTCACCTACTTATGCTGTAGATTGTTGATGCCCCCTAGAGCTGGAATCTAAAAGAGAGCAGTGACTCTAGTTGTATTTGTGATATAATAGTGGAACTCAAGTCACAAAGAAGTGTAAGCTTGGAAGAGTGGAGTAGGGAGGTTGCCCGAACCATTATAAAATCTTGTGTGTTGATATTTTATTTCTGCTCACTACACTATACTGCTTTCTTTTTGTTTCTTCATAAAGGGGACTAGATCAATTCAGGGTAAAATTTCTGCTTAAGAGTTTAAATTTTCAAATACCCAATTCACCCCTCCCCTCTTGGATAATTTTCGTCAACTCGGGACCAACAGTTGTAAAAAAGGGGGATTTGATTTCTGAAAAAGATTTATTTTGCAAGGTCATAATAATTAAATAATAAATAATGATTTGGACATAGTTCATATGTTTTGAAATGATATTCGAAAAGTTTTGACTTCCTTTAGATAAGTAAATTTTATGTTGAAAATATCTTGAAAAATGTTTATACAGATGTGTTGAAGGGGATTTAAGAATGACTAACCTCCTATGTTGATTTCATAAAATGGTTTAATTTTGAAAATTCAAAGGTTTTGAAATTCTTTTATAAGGATTTTAAAATGTATTATTTTTCAAACATTTCAAATGTTTATCAAAATATTTTACTCAAAATATTTCTAAAAGAATTTAAGGAAGGTCATCCTAAAATTAAATTTCAAATGACAACTTGTTTAAAGTAGGTATGCTTTCTTTACAAGTTAACACGGATTGCGGTCTGTGATGTGTTTTTGAAAATGATTTTTAAAGATATAGACTTCGGTCTAAGATTTTTGTGTGTTATGGATGCAGACAGAGGTCTGTGATCCCGGTTTAAAAGGACATAGGTTGCGGTCTGTGGTTCTTCAAAGCAAACAGGCTGCAATCCATCATAATAATGTACGGCGAACCAGTACAAGGAACAAGTAGGTTGTAGAGCACAGTTGAGATGCCCGAAGCCCACTCTACATAAGGTCAAGTTGTTAAGGGATGGCAGGAGTGCTAGCGGCGCCCTCCCTGAGATGGGAGCAGGATAAATAAACAGCTGCCTAGCTAGCATGCTATTAAGGATTCTTTTCTAAAAGGTAGCATGATCACTTGGTAAGTATCACTACTGGATGGGAAGAAATGTGTTTGCATACGTTTTGCTTTTCAAAAGCCTAAAGATTGGGATATAAAAGCATGTATACAAAAAGTTATCATAAATTGAATTTCTATGAGCCATTATGCATAAGTTACCCTAAAAGCAGGGTGTTTTACACAAAATGTGTAAATATTAAGAATAAAAAAATAATTTTTATACAAAAATTTTCATGAAAAGAATTTATGACTTGTTTGCTATAAATAAGCCATAAGATGGGAATCATGAAAAAGGGTTTATGTTGAAAAATATTTTGGACATAAGAATGTCTATTTCCAAAGGGTTTATGTTGAAAAATGGTTGGACATAAGAATGTCCATTTCCTAAAGGGATTTATGTTGGAACATGTGTGGACATAAAAATGTCCGTTTCTAAAAGAGTTTAATGGATAAAGGTGTTTGTGGAAATATGAATATCCATTGCCAAAAAGGCTTATGGAAAATGTATTTTGGACATAAAAATGTCCATTATCAAAATATTTATGTAAAAAACATTTTACGATGTATAAACATCCGATTCCAACAAAGTTTAAGTGGATAAATATTTTAGGACGTATAAACGCCCGATTCCAACAAGGTTTAAGTGAATAAATGTTTTAGGACGTATAAACATCCAATGGCAAAATGATTTATGTAGAAAAAAATCTTTTCGTGGACATAAGTATGTCCATTGTCAAATACGGTTTATGTCAAGATATTTTGGGATATAAAATGTCCCCTGGCCAAAATGATTTATAAGAAAATATTTTAGGAAATGATTTTCAAGGAAAGCCTTGCCCCAAAATGCTTGCTTAATGAGTTATCACTCACGTTTTGTTTTCCAAACCTCAGACAGGTATTGGGAGACTCAAGCGGTCAAGGACCTAAAAAATGGAGAAAAGGTACGAGATAGTACCATGTGGGCTAAAAGGAATAACCATGATGAGAGAAATGATATGAATGAAAGTATTCAGGTATGTTGATGTATATGTGAACTTGTTTAAAGTTATGATTTCTAGATGAACTAATGATTGAATATATGTATGTATGAGATGGGAATGTCATGATTAGGTCAAGAGGGCTTATGATGTATAACAGCATGTTGAAATGGATTAAAGGATATGTACAAGTGTACCATTACTTATGTTATAAATGAAATGATGATGAATGAATAAATGAAAAAAATTTGGACGAGTTCCAATTAAAATCCCACAGCGTGATCAGGGCAACAATCCTGATTCATATTTACCAATCGATAAGATCTTGAGGTAAGGAAGTGACATCTTTGTTTGGGGGCTTTACAAATCATATCTTTCTCAGTGCATTTTGGAAGGAATTTTTTCAACTCCATCAGACTAGCCTCAAATATAGCACTGCATATCATTTGCAAACCGATAGACAAACCGAGGTGCTTAATCGTACCCTCGAGTTATATTTACGTTGCTTCGTGATGCATAAACCAACCCACTAGGTTGACTTGCTACCTTAGATGGAATTATGGTATAATTCCTCCTACCATAGTGCTATCAAGATGACACCTTTTCGAGCAGTCCATGGTCGAGACGCTCCTTCAATCTACCCATATCAGGAGCAATCATAAGCCATTGCTAACGTCAACAGGTTATTATAAGAGTGCGACCAAACATTGCAGCATTTAAAAATAGCCTTAGAACATGCACAGGTCCGCATGAAGCAGCAGGTAGATAAGCACTGTTTAGCCATTGCTTTCGACATTGACAATTTGGTAAATTTGAAGCTTCATCCGTTTCAACAACACTTGCTTAGGCTAGGCATGTTTCACAAGCTCTCCTCTCATTTTTATGGCCCCTTTAAGATCATTGGCAAGGTGGGTTCGATGGCATATAAGCTGTTATTACCACTAGATTCCAATCTCCACCCTATTTTCCATGCTTCACTCCACCATTATGAGAATGATGCACCATTAGCCATCGAGCTACCACCTATAAATGTGGAGAATCGTCCTACTATTTGGCCTGCCATGTTACTTGATTCTCGTCAAATCCTTCAGGGGACAAACCAACAAAGCCACAAACAGAAGTGCTAGTCTAGTGGTAAGATTTGCCGCCATTTGATAATTCCTGGTAGGATGTGGACCGTCTGTGTGACATTTTTCCTGATTCCACCAAGTCCCTTCTCAAGCTGGTGGGAGTGTTAGAGCGAGCAGGAGAGTGAGCCCGAGCAACGGGGTGAGGAGCAACAATATGGACTGAGATCAAGGGCTAACATTAGGCCCAGACATCATTAGAGCCAAGAGCCTTAAGGAGCTAAAGACCTCGGTGGAAGCAAGACGTTGAGAGCCTTAGTGGGGAGCACGTGCGAGAAGGACAGATGGATCCCATGCACCGACAGATTTAAATGGAGGAATAGTAGAGGAAAAAGCAGCGATGATTTTGTGTAGAGTTTTCTTCTAGCTTTGTAGATCTTTGTGAGTGGGTAGTTGCAGTTCTTTTTTTTTTTGAATTGTTTTGCCAATTTCCTTGTAAGTAGATATTCGGTGTATTTAGAAATGGATAAAACTTTTGATAAAAATTTTGAAGAGTAAAAGTTTTCAAATGATGTGATATGATAGGGGTAATGATGATGAGTAAAGATAATAAATTTAAAATAGATAGGTTAGTTATGTGAATAATTATATAAAAATGATTGAAAAATAGAGTAGTTGTATTGGAAAATATGAAAAATTGATTAAAAATATGGTAATCGTGGATAATAAAAAGTTTTAGATTGAAAAGTTTTAACTTGGTATTTTTTACTCATTGCCAAACACACCCATTGTAATTCATCATTGTGGAATAGAATACATCATATTATTGGAAACTATTCTATCAACTCATGTCTTTGAGTCACATATCATATGATATGACATCTTTAAATACTTTCCAATAGTGCAAAAGATTATCACTACCTTCCACGATCTCTTGTGGCCTTAACCCGAAAAGTAAACACGCTCACTATTTTCAAAATTCTATTGTGACATTGACCCTGAAAATAAATACACAGAATATTAGGTCATTTCAAAAAAATAACCTTCTAAGTTTGAGTAATTGAAATTTTGATCCCATAATTTGAATATTTACAAAAATAATCCTTAGAAGTTTTTAGTTGTGCAAAAATACCCTGTAAACAAATGATTAAAAATGGAGGCATTTAGTCACCAACGATTATTCAGCAAAACATTAATGTCCATCATTAGAATGGTGACAATGCCAATCGCCTCGTTGGATTACCCATTCAACTCATAAATGTCAAGAATCATTGCCAGTAATGGAGATCCATTCCTTTATAATGTCGGGAAACAACCCCTTTGCTACCATAATTCTTCTCATCAAATCTCACAAAAACCATCGCTATATTATCTTCCTTAGCTCTTGAAAACTGGATCATTGTAAACAACCACTAGACATTTTCTATTTAGTTCATCAAGAGATACCAAATATATATTTCCATGTCTTTTTCCATTAAAGACTATGTGGTCATAATAAAAAAATGTTGCATATAGATGATTCAAATACAATTTTATAACTTTTATCACACAATTGACTAATATTCATTAGATTGTATTTGAATCCTTCAACAAATAGCACTTCCTCTATGCATGCATTCGAATTGCTATAAATATTACTCTTACCACTTATTTTACTATTTTTATTGTTGTCAAATGCAACAGTTCCACCATATAAGGTTTGAATTCATAGAACAAAGCTTTGTCCTCTGTCATGTGTTTTAAACAGCCACTATCCACAAATTAAGTATTGTTAGCTTTTGCTCTAAGACAAACCTGCAAAAATAATCATGTAAAGTTCATCTCTTTGGTACCCATTTTAAGGGTCTATTTGGGCTAATAAGCATTTGGAGTCTATGTTGTTCTAATTTAGAAGGCACGAATCCAATACTCTTTTGTACCCAAACTAATTTAGCTCCTTGGTTGTTCAATTTCTTAGTTTCGTATTAATATATTTTATGAGAAAAATTATTGCAAACGTTGCATGCCCCATAAATTCTTTGATGTAGAATACATGCACAACTTGGTTCCTAAATTGGTCTTCTCACCCAAATAACTCTAGTTTTTTTTGTTTTGCACTGAGATGCAGTTATCTTAGCTTCAAGTTTAACTCATTTTGGAGCATTTGATTTGCTACATTCTTTTTGTTAAAATGTGGAATACCCAAGTCATCTTTTACTAATTTGGCCAGTCATACTTAAAAAGGAACATTTTAATACTTTCTCCTGGGTTAGAGAATTTTGTTAATGATTCATTCAACGCTTCGTTTTCTTTATTTAGCCTTTCAACTTCAGCTGTTAAGACTTTGGTTTCATCTACTAGGCACTTAACTCTTTCAACTAGTTTTCTATTGACAATAATAGTTGAGTCACATTGTTTTTCTTTAACGTATATTTATTATCTAGTTTCAAGGTTTCATTATACAATGAATCATAGACTTGTTGTAATTCTTCTAGCTCAGCACATTTGAGATAACCATGAGTGGAGGAATAAATGGATTTGGAAATAGAAAGATTAAGTTTGATTACCTCCCACTACTTGTGCAGTTAGTTGTAACAGTTAAGTCATCTGCTAGTTCAATTACTGTGAGGCAATTTAGTGTGTTTTCTTCCTCAATTCTTGCTACACAGCATATCCTAGCACAGTTTGCAGCTTCGTATTTGTCATTTGATGAGCTGCTTATTATAGACGAGTCCTCATTTAAGTACACTCCTCTACCTTTAGGCTTTTAAAACTTTCTAGAACTACTCCTTTCTCTCTTCTCTTACTTTTCTTTATGCCTATTTTCTTCGGGTGTAGGATACTGAGCTTGTATATGTCCTCATTTAGTTATTTCTTTCTTCTTTTCTCTCTTACTTTTCTCCTTGAATCCTTTGGAGTCAAAGTTTTTTTCTTTTCTCACAAATTTTCTAAATTTTCTTATGATAAGTGCAATCTCTTAGTCTTCATTTTGGGAAGAAGAGGTGAATTCATCTAAGCTTTGCATGAGTTTTAATGTAATGGTTCTCTTTCCTCAGTGATGTTCTTCATTCCTTTTCTTTATCAACTCATGAGATATGAGTGAGTTGATAAGATCTTCTAGATTTAGTGTGTTTAGGTCCTTTGCTTATTCAATATCGGTGACCTTAGGGCCTAAGATTCAAGTAGAGCTCTCAGAATCTTCATAACCTGTTCAGACTCAGATATTGCCTTTCTTAAGCCTTTTAAGTATTAGTAATTTTTAAAATCTAGCAATTATTTTAGAGATATTTTCAGTGTCAAACATTTTCAAATCTTGTAATCTTCCAATCAAGATGTTTCTGTTGGAAATATGTGGAAAACTAGCTAAATCTATGTTTTGATGATTAACAAATCAATCTGAGTATGTCTTAGCTACTAACATGTTTTGGTAAATGTTTAAGGTATATAAATTTGAAGGAAATAGAGCATGGAAGGCCAAGTCGTTCTCCAAGTCGACTCCAAGATCGACTTCAAGAAGCCAAAACTTTCCAGAGTTGAAATTGGGAGAAGAGCAAGTGAAGTCGCAGGCCAAGTCGACTCCACTTGCGACTTGGGAAGCCAAGTCGCAAACGAAGTCGACTTCAGCATCGACTTCGGTCGGGAAATTCACTCCAGAGCTGAACTTGGGATGAAAGAATGCCGAAGTCGCAAACGAAGTCGACTCCAGTTGCGACTTGGGCGAAGTCGCGGACGAAGTCGACCCCATGCTCGACTTGAGTTCAAAATGCAGTTTAAAGTTCACCTTGAAGATCAACTTGGGATTTCTCAAAGTTCAAAACAAGGATACAAGCTCATTCCAAGAATCCACTTGAACTCTCACAAATCCAAATCAAGATGCAAACATATTCTCAAAGAACAACTTGATTTCTTTCAAGATCAAATCAAGTCTATCAAGTCCAAGGCAAAGATACAAATATGTTTCAAATATTCAAGTCTTGAAGATCAAATGACTCCAAAGCAAGCAAGGTACATGAATATATCATGCAAGACTCGAGTTCTCCTCAGATTCACAAGGTTCAAGCTAATCCAAGAAGAATAAAAAATATGCTCTTCAAGATTGACAAGATCTACAAGTATGAGGAGCCATTCTAGAATGAAAGCAATTAAAGGAAAGAAGCCTAAGCAAAACAAAGCAATCTCCAAAGTCTTCAAGTTCATCAAAGCCAACTGACAAGGTGAAGTCACACCCGAAGTCGACTTCACCTACGACTTGGGTCAAGTCGATACCCAAGTCGACCCGACCTGGAACTTGAGGTTGCAACGGAGAGGCGAAGTCGCACCCGAAGTCGACTCCATCTGCGACTTGGGCGAAGTCGCATCCGAAGTCGACTCCGCCTGCGACTTGGGTCGCAACAGTCGGATAATTTTCGAACGTTGACGCATTTAATGCGCGCCAACCACCTTCAAACGTTCGGATCCCCTCCACAATTATAAAAGGGAGTTATTATGGACGAGGGAAGTATCTGAGAATCATTAAGTGTGCTTAACTCCTATATTCAAGAGCTCTAAAGAGATCAAGTCATTCAAAGAGGAAGAACTTTGCTTCAAATTGCAAGAGCTATATTTCTGAATTTTCAAAGCCTACATTACGAGTTCTTCACTGCGCCAAATTTCTTCTACACATCTGTAAAGTGTAGACTTCTTTTGTTATTTCATTTGTTTGTATTGAACTTGATTTAGTTTGAGGAACTAAGATCAAGTGAAAGCAAAGTAGTGTGTGATTGGAGTGGAACTCATCACCTACTTGTGCTGAGATTCGTTGAAGCCCCCTAGAGCTGGAATCTAGAAGAGAGCAGTGGCTCTAGTTGTATTTGTGAAATACAATAGTGAAACCCAAGTCACAAGGGGTGTGAGCTTGGAAGAGTGGAGTAGGGAGGTTGCCCGAACCACTATAAAATCTTGTGTGTTAATTTATATTTCTGCTCTCTTCATTATATTGCTTTCTATTTCGTTTATTCGTTAAGGGGACTAGATTAATCCGGGATAAAGTTTCTGTTTAAGTCATAAATTTTTAAATACCCAATTCACCCCTCCCCTCTTGGGTAATTGCCGTTAACTCGGGACCAATAGTTTCTTCTCATCCCTTGAACCTGAGAAGTACCTTCATATATTGAGGTTACAGTATCCCAAATCTCATTAGCAATGAAGAAAGAAAAACTCTATCATATTCTGTAGCAGTTAAGGCACAAAATAGTAGGTTCATTGCATTGGTGTTACTCTTTACTAACTTTACCTCTTCTTCAGTCCATTTAGAGGCCTTTTCGCTCTTAAGTAGAGTAACTTCATCTTGGATAGTCATTCAAGAGTCCAAGTTAGTTGTCATGATGAGTTGTTTCATTCTCAACTTTCAGTAACCAAAGTTACTGCCGTCAAACTGAGGTGGGCTCATGAAATATTGGCTTCCGGCAAAAGCAAAAGTGAAAGTTGATTGAGATGTCATTTAATAGATCTCTTTGATATTAACTCAAAGATCTGCTCTGATACTACTTGTTGGTCTTGAATTTGAGGGGTGAATTGGGTTTTTCTTGAAATTCTTTCAGTGTAGTAATCTTCATCCCTTGTGAATTAAGTCCCCTTGAATGAAAGTGTAGAGAATAGAAGTGCAAGCAGAGCAATAATACCGTGCACACAAGATTATAATGATTTAGGACAATCCTTCCTACTCCACTCTTCTATGATCACATATTTGTGTCTTGAGTTCCACTATATTAATAAGATTACAATTGGAGCTCTCGTTCACTTTTAGATTCTAACCCTATGAGGCCTTTACAAATATCATACAAATAGGTGGTGAGTCACACTCCAATCACACATTACTTGTCTTTACTTAGCCTTGGCCTCCAACACCAAGCCAAGTATAATCACAAAACAATGAATAAAAGAAAGATTCTATAGTTTATGAATTATGCAAGAAAGTTTCAGCACAGAGAAGAATGTGTAAAGCTTGAGGTTGGTGTAAGATTTCAGCCCTTGCAAATCAATAGCATAGTTCTTCTTGTAGAGCACTTAAAAGATCACTTGAATGCTTCGAAGTTGGAAGGTGGAAGGTGGAAGCTTAATCAATGCTCTAGCTAACCCTCTTCACTTTATTTGACAAGTCTTAAATAATACAGGAATAAATTCGAACGTTATGAAGCAAGTGGCGTGTGTTGAATGCGCCAACATTCGAATTTTTCTGACCGTTATAGTGCAAGTTGCAGTTGGAGTCAACCTACCTTGGGTGCGACTTTGATCGGGGCTTTCCAACTTCTTAAGTTCTTCTCCCTATATGCTTATGGAGTTTCATCTAAAGCTAATTTGGTCTTCGACTCGACCCAAGTCACATGTGAAGTCAACTTTGGTACAACTTCACATATTCAACTTCCAATTAGATAGTTTATGCAACCCTCAAGTCGATTTTGCTATGGAACTTTGCCTAAGTCACTAGTGGAGTCAACTTGGCTATACGACTTCACTTCTCGCTTGAAATTTAAAATTCTGCAACTAGCGCTTCTTTGCTTTCGTTCTTCCAAGTCTTTGCTTTGAGTCAACTTCGGCTTGAACTTCATCTAAGTCGCATGACAGAGTCGACTTAGATGTGTGACTTGACATCTAGTACTTTGGTAGTTGAAATATTTCTTCTCTTCATAAATACAGGACAGAATTTTGAGTCGACTTTGCCTTCGACTTGACTAAAGTCGTAAGGTGGAGTTGACTTAGCTATTGACTTTGCACGTTTAACTTTCAGTCAGATGGTTTATGCGACCCTTTGAGTTAACTTGCCTATAGACTTCACCCAAGTCGCAAGTAAGATCAACTTGGAATTCCTATGTGACCTATCTACACCTCAAAACTTGCATTCCTTCATCCTAAGTCGTAGTTTGAGGTTCACTTGGTTACAGACTTGACTCAAGTTGCATGCTTGAATCGACTTGACTTTAAGACTTGGTCTACAATGCTTAATCAATTGAAAATTTCATCTTTAAAATATTTCATCAAATGTGTTAGTAACTTTTATCACTTAAAATTGAGTGGTTAATCATCAAAATATGAGTTGCTTTTAGTTTTCTAGTTGAATTCACAACATGATGATGAGAAGTAAAGAAAGCAAAGTTAAAATAGATAAGTTAATTTTATGGTTAATTATGGAAAAATGATTGAAAAGTAGGACTATCATATAAGAAGACTTGAAAAAAATTAAATAATAGAATAGTTGTGAAGAGTGGTAAGTTTTAGTTGAAAAATTCTAATGTTAACCAAACACATCCTTAATAACAAAATTTGTAAAATTTTATTGCAAATTTTGTTACAGTTTGACTATCATGTTTCATCTCGAAGAATAAAAAGTTCCATCTATGCTACCATGCTACAATCACCATTTTATTGTCTAATGAAAATTGCAACCATTTCATTTCTAAAAGAGAAATGTGAGGCAACAATGGAAAAATTGTTCTTTTATTTTTGTTTTTGAAAATAAATTTTTTTAATGTAGTAACATTAGTAAATATTTAATTTTAATCATAATAATATGATGTCTATTCGAAAAAGTATAAGGAAAAAACTAACAGTATTGTGATTAAAACCTTCTGTGATTGATTTATTGTGATAGTAACATGATGATCTAAATTTATATATTTAAGACCTAGTTTAGCAGTCGAGAAAAAGAAAAAGAAATTTTTTTTCGTTACTTTCTTCACTTGCATGTTATTTTTCATTTTATCTATCTAACAACATTATTTCGCTGATTATTATCAATATTTTCAATTATTATGTCATATTTTGTATAGAACTATTTTATTTATTTTATACTTCTAGTAGTTGTTCTCGCCATATTTATTAGTGCTAACTGATTAGGTTGGATGGGTCAGAACTTAATCTTAATTATAACCCATTTAAAATATCACAGCTCTAATCTATTTAGTAACATATTTAAAAACATCAACTCTAATCCATTTAATAAAGGGGTTGGAGGGTTGTTAATGGGTTGTATTGCAAACAACTTAAAGATCTAAACTTTGATAGATGATGATCTTGCAAGGAGAGACGAGATGGTATTTTTGGCATAGGGGAAATGAAAATAAAGTAGTAATAAGAAAATATAATTATGGCAGTAATGAAAAAATAAAAATTAAGTGATTGGTGTAAGACTTAACAAGGGAAAATAACCAAAGAATTTACATTATGTATATAACTTTAATGGGTTAAATGAGTTAAATATGTTAAATGGGTTGAACAGATTATATGGGTTATTAAACGAATTGAAGGATTATAAAATCTCAACCCTAATCCACTTATTTAATTAAATAGTTGAATAGGTTGACAGATCATAACTCATTTACTCAAAAATCTCAACTCAAATAAGTAGGTTGATGGATTGACCATAGCCATTAATATCCCTAATTATATCATATAAATTTCCTATTTTTCAAAATTTTTTCTTAAATTTTTCTAGTTTCCCTTATTATCAAATACTTTAGGCCAAGAGGGGAAATTTTTGAAAAAAATAAGAGTAATATAATATAATGGGGAAACTATGAGGAGTAAAGTAAATAATGATAAAATAGATATAATTTTGCGTCTCGATAAAAAATGAAAATTTTAATTGAAAATTGTAAAGTTGTTAATAAATTAGAAGTTTAGAATGTCAAGTCACATTAATTGTTATACTCGAACAGCGTAAGCCCACTTCCCACTAGCACAAACAAGGCCTGCAAATATGCCTTTTCAAGTTGTAGAAAGACATTCTATGCATCTTATTATCATTTTGATAAAATCATAATTTTGATTAAATAAACTATTGTATTTAACTTTTTAATCAAGAATTTTCTCATTAGAGATGTAAAATTAGAATATCAAATATAATGCAAAATACTTTTGTGATATTCTTTTCAGACTCGGTTAAGGAAATTAAATATTTTAAAATTCATGAGAGATGATTAATTAAGCGTTTAGTTCTCAAAACTATATGACAAAAAAGGGTAAGTCTAACCCAACTCAAAACGGAGGCTGAAACATCGATTTACAAATTTTTTAGATGGGACCACACATATCTTTGGTTTAGATGAAATTGGATTTTCTAGATAAATAAATGATTAATCCAACTTGGAGAGTGGATTCACATCATCGTGGTGGACAAATCCACGTAAGTGAAACCTAGCTTCATACTCAACTAGACTAATAATATTAACAGCTATGACAACAACAATAATAATAATTTGTATAAAAGATGACTATTTAATGCAAACCTTTCAAAATTTAAACCCTTTTAATTGCGCCTAAACAAGCATTTTACTTAATGCATGGTTAAATTATTTTTCGTTTTAACCATTTCAGTGACATTCTCAAGCCATTTAAGAAACTACTGAAAAAATGCAGTGGCATGATATTGTTACAGGATGATATAGATGACATAAGAAAGCATATATCTCTCTTTAATGTTTTTTGCATTTAAATCAAAGTTATGCTTGCATGTTTCTAGTTAAGTTTTTCGCTCTATCCCTTTATTATTATTATTATTATTATTATTATTATTTTGTGGTGTGTGTGTTTTGGGGGGGTGTGGAGCATGGGTATCAGTCTCTTTAATTTCTTTTTAAAAATATTTAAAGTTGATAACTTCTCCACTACGTATCGATATGTACTGTAGACGTTTTCTCCCTTTTGAACCTTCTATGAAGTAATCATAAGTTGTCTAAATACCATGGTATATAATATAAATGACGTTATAAGAAAAACAAGAATATTAATCTTTAGCAATGAATCCCATACATGCTAAAAGTGAGGATCTGTTTGCAAAAATATATAATTACGTTGACAACTGACATTTTGTTGCTATAAATATGATGGAATGAATTGTGAAAAATAGACAGTTGCAGCGAGGTGACATCTAACCTAGGTTATTAGCAATGAAATTAAATTTGTTTACTATTGTAAAATAAGGCCTATCTTCCATTCGCTGATTAAGTCAACGCCTTAGTGCAATAGTTGTCAAAAGCTACTAGGGTACCTGATAAGTAATAATACCCAAGATCGATAGTAATGGGAAGTATAACCATAGGCGCCAAAGTAAAGCAAACTTCTTAGGAAGATGATCAACATAGGTCGACCTAAGTAACGCCTTACTTAGGCCAACCAAAAAAGCATATTTGTAGGTATTTTTCGATTTTCTTTTTGCTCACATATTAAGCTAGGTATATTAAATCTATAAATCAAGTTTTATCATTTTAGATACTTTTAAGTATTTTTTAAATACAGTGGCATTGTTGTAATTTCTAATTCTCTCAAAATTACAACAAAGCCATCGTGTTTAAAAATCTTTAAAATTTGCTTTAAAATATACTAAAATAGTAAAACTTGGATTAGGCGTTAGTAACCTCCTGGACTCAGTCGGGAATGTTCATTCGTATCTTAAAAAGGGATTAGGCGCAGTCATTAGTGAATTATTTAGGGAATTCCATAATTTCTCAACATGAATATTGGGACAATCTAATGATATGGTTTTGACTTTTTAGCATTTAAGTGATATTGTAGATGTCTCAACACGTTTTCTGCTTAGTCTACTTTTTTTATTTTTTTTTGGAGTGCTTTGTCTCCTTTTTGAACCTGGCTGTTGCTGTCTTTCCTTAACAGCTTTTCCATTTTCTTGGGTGTCTAATTCGAGATGTTTGAATGCAGATGTGGATTGCAAAAGCGGAATATCATGAGTCCGGGCCTTCGATTGTTCACGGGAACTGCTGCTAATCACAAGTGATTTGGATAATTGTCAGTGAATGCGGCAAGCTTTGTTGGTTGATCGTTTGAGAATGACCACAAGTTTCTAGAGTCCTCGGAAGCCCTTTTCCCCTCATTGTTTCTCGTAAGAAAGGTTAACTACCCCTTTAAATCCAAACCGTCGAATGGAAATCAACGGTGGATAGCTGACTTCCTATAAGAAAAACGCAGAAAGCGCTTCCTATGGGTTGGGCCTCATGGAACATTGTAATCTTTTAAAGGCAGCCTATCGATACTTCTCTGATTTGGGTTTTGGTGGAATTTTCTTTTTTGTCCCTTGTCATCCCTAGATTTGTAATGGAAAGCATCAATAAGAAAATTTGCTCCATTAGAAATGCTCTCTAATTTCCTTGCTTAAAAGCTGAAAGTTTCTTTTTTCTTTTTAGATACTATCATCCATGAGATAACTAAGTTGATTTTTTTATAGGTGTGTTTGGAAATTGATAGAACTTCTAAATAAAAAGTTTTTGATGTAAGGTGTATTTGGAAAAAGTTTTCGGTGCAAAAGTTTAATATGATATGATAGACGTAATGATTAAGAGTAAAAATGCTCTGGGCCCTAACTAATTCATTAAAGGTCACTAGTCTTATGGACTAGTTGCACATATCAATTACTCAAATCACAAGAGCTAGATAAGGTAAGTGTAAACCAATGTCACCCAGGCTATCATACCCCAATGCCCTATCGGAATGCACCATCAGTCATTATCGATGGTCTAAACAACTCTACAAAATCTACATCAACGCCCATGGTTCATGAATATGCTACATTCAAAGTAAAACATATCAATGCCATAATAAATGATGCTAGTGTATAAAATGCTAAAAACGAAATCACAACTGATTGTCAAATTCATATATATCCAAAATATATGGTGGCATCCAAAATACACATGTGTGCGACTATATATTATAATATGACATTAAAAAGAGAGAAAAAGCTCTACTTACCTCGTATAAACTATATTTGATTCTCGTATTATAATTTGCTCTAATGTTCAAAATGTTACACTGAAAAATAAAAATTTTATTTACTTAATATCTAAACATTATCTTTATATCATCAATTATCACTTCCCAAATTAATAAAATTAATTAGATAATTATATTTGGGCATTCTTTAAAATTTACATTTACCCCTTTAGTTTCAAGTGTATATTTTCTAGATTATTAAAAATGATTTTCTTATTAAAATAATCAACCTTCATCATTAGATATTATTTTTATATTATTAATTAATAATTAATAATTAATTCAGCCTCAAAAATGTAATAGGAGTATAAATGGACCTTTCTTTAATCACACTCATTGTTAATAGTATATTCTTGTCCATTGAAATTCTTAAAATTCTTCAAATATTTTATGAAAATTTTTCGCATGAATTGAGTTAATAACTACATATTTTAACTGATTATTTTATTTTTGATAATCATTTTTTGAGTTTAGAATTTTTTAAATTATTCGTCAATCTGCCCATAATTGTTGAAATCAGATACACTGATATCTTTTGATTTTTATTTATAACCAAATCAAAATATTTAAGTGCAAAATTTCTACCATAAATTAATAATTATTTGAATTGATTAAAGAAAATAATTTTAGTATAAAATACATATTAGTTATATATTTTATATATTTTGATTTAGAGGGACAAAGGTGTTTATTTAGGGGTGGTCTAGATCATGTAATCTTTTACTCCTATTTATATTATTTAAAATTTTATTTTTACATTTTTGAGTGTTAATTTGAATGCTATTTTACATAATGTAAAAGCTTCATCCCCAAATTCTTCATATACAAATTATGAAAATTAATTGAATATAGCGGATATTAATAGTCATTCACCATATTCAGGTTGATTCTTCTTAGATTTTTATTGAAAAGTTGAAAAATATTTTTATACAAATTTTTTTGTTGATTATTGAAGATATCAAGAGTTTTCAGACAAAATTTCATATTGAAAATTGTTTGTTTGCTATTTATCATATATATTTCATTATTATTTTAGATTCCACAAGTCGTTTTTAAATGCTACTCTAATCCACAAATTAGGACTCTAATCATAGCTCCAATATCTAGATCATAATATATGACTTACTCATCTCTTTTCCAATGATTTGGATAATAAAATTTTATTTTAATTAAATTTTTAACGTTCGAGATTAACTAAGCACAATTTTTAACAATATATCTATGAAAGTTATAAAATTGAAAATTCGAAAATCTAAGGTCCATGTTCGTTCTAACATCATAAAATTATAGATCGTGATTTTATACAACGCCTCACATATTTTCTGATAATGCGATATGGGTTTCTAGCCATTGGATGAGTTTTCATTTCATCTTAGCCACTGCTTGCGCATTTAATGCATGGGCGACGACGTGTATTCATAGAGCTATCTGTAGCTGTGCTCATCAGGCAGCAGGAGCTGGTTGCATTCAATGCCCTACAGAAACTACAACACATTTGCTGACGTGGCGATGAGAGAGAAAACTCAAAGATGGGAGAGATGGCATGAGCAGGAGCGTCCTTATGCAGAAAATTTTCAGCCAAGTTGCGGGAGAGAAAGTAAAGGGTGAGCGCATCCTTGCTGCGGAAAATTTTCATAGTAGATGTTGGAGAGAGTAAAGAGCGGGAGCATCGTTTCTACATTTTCTCCAAGCAACATCCTCAAAGGTATGACTGCTTCTGAAATTTTGTTCGAATCATTCGTGTTCGACCACTTGATTTTTTTTGTTTTTCACAGTTAGAAACTACACATGTAAGGTGTGTTTGGCAATTTGCAAAATTTGTCTAAGTTAAAACTTTTCAATTTAAAACTTTTCATTCTCCATAACTACTCCTTTTTAAATTATTTTTTACACATCTTTCTATACAACAATTCTACTTTTCAATCATTTTTACACAATTGTCAATACAACTAACTTATTTATTTTAAATTTATTTTTTTTACTCTTCATCATTACCCTTATAATATTACATCATTTTTTACTGATTCAATAACTTTTACATGAAAAACTTTTCATAAAAAATTTTACAACTTCCCAAACACACCCGCAGTGTGAAAAAAAGACAGTTTTGGTTTTTCGGTTCTCTGTTGTGTTTTATTTTCTGCAAGCCTTTTGATTTTTGGAGTTCTTTTGTTTAAAATGCGTTGAAAATAACCTGCTGCAGAACACAACAGGGTGGAAGATCACAAGCTACGGTGCATGTTAACACAGGCAAGCTCTCCCGGCAGTGTCCTTAAAGGTATGGCTACTATCAATTTTCAATTTTTCCTGTCTAATTTATTTTTCAAATCATTCCTATTAAACCATTTAGTTTTTTTGTTGCTTATTGCAGTTAGTAACAACACATTTAGTGTGCAAAAAAGCAGGTTTTGGTTTGTCTGTTCGCTATTGCGCTTTATTTTTGCAAGCCTTTTGATTTTTGAGTTCTTTTGGTTAAAATGTTTTGACCCGCTATGTAGAACACAACAGGGTGGAAGATCACAGGACGGACGTCGGACAAGGTCCAAGTAGCAGTGAGCGTTAACGAAGCTATAGATGTATTTCTAGTTAATTTCTTTCAATTTATAGCAGTCAATCTTCTTGTCAATTTATCTTCTTCGTAATTCCTTTTCCCACCCTATTATTAATGCAGTGATTATAATTGTTCTGCTGTCATTGTGGGATGGATATACATTTTACTTATGTTTGTGTTGGAAGTTTGGGGTGTTTGTTATGTTGGACTAGCTATTCCGGTGGCTTTCGATAGGCATGTTAGTCATTCTTTTGTTAGATGACACATATGGCCATTTCTACAGCCTTATGAATCCCACTTGAAAACAGAATAAGTAGCACGTGATTTGCCAAACAAGCTACCTATGGTGTTACTATATGTATGTCCATTTTTATAAACAACTACCTTTGATCCCGATTAAATGTAATGCTAGTAATTCTGGGCCGACCATACCTCAAATTGGAGTTTTGTAGTGTTATCTTGTTGATTGCAAAAGTCTTTGTGTTGTAATGTTGTCATGGAATTGAAAGCATTGTATATTATTCTTTTGTCTCTTCCTTTTTATTAATTACTTAATATGGCAATACATTAGGTCGTCAACAAATGACTTCCTCTTCACAAAGTAATCGGGTTGATCAAGTGTTGTGTCCATATGGGCAAGGCTTCTGTGATCTCTTTATGTCCAAGACATCAGAAAATCTAGGCTGGTGGTTTTATCGTTGCCCAAAAAGAGTAACCAATTTGTGTTATCCATATGTTCCACTTTATAGCTCAATAAAATAGTTTATTTGATTTCATTCTTTTCTTGCATTATGGCAAGGTCTGACAATATGTAATTATTTTTGCTGGGTAGATGAATATGATATACCAATGGTGCAAAATGATATACAAGAGTGCAATTGTGAAGCAGTGAAGAACTTCAAAAAAAAGATTGAGTTTCTAAAACAAGAGCTTGCTCTAGCTAAAAAGAAAATCGAACTTCTAAAGCA
Organism: Annona cherimola; assembly: GCA_030490835.1. Taxonomy (NCBI): domain Eukaryota; kingdom Viridiplantae; phylum Streptophyta; class Magnoliopsida; order Magnoliales; family Annonaceae; genus Annona; species Annona cherimola. Next base: position 52,919,426 of record CM059976.1, read on the forward strand.
GCAAGCTGAAATTGAAGCAATTGTGTCGACTTTTAAGAACATTCGAATGACTTGTCGACAACCCAACTTAGTCATCAACATGAAGAGTAGAATATATTAGAATCAGTGTTGTTATCTTCTTCTGATTATGTTTTAGGGAGTAATTTGTAAACAAGGACAAAAAATTTCTTGGCAGTAAACACACTTTTTTGATTGTGACTAATTCAAGTTTTTGTCAATTTATTTCATATTGAATGCCAACATTGCAAAAAGTGGACTCATATAGACGTAGCAAATCTATGCCAAGGAGATTCAAACCTTAAATGTAAATATTACGGACAATCATTTCCACCATTACATCACCGCCCAACATGTGTATTCCTTTTTATTAAATATTACAATACTAAAATGTTATCATTGGTAGAGATATTCAACATAAGACTGAATTTTTTTTATTCTATGCCCAAGCCCGTTAATTGGATGATATATCAGAAAAATATTATGGTAAGAATTGGGAATATTGGTGTACAAAAAAACGTGGACTACTCGGGTACTAAAATATGTCCTCTATCATCCTTAACCAAAAGAAGAATTTGGGTTTGCCCCCTAACTGGGAATCCACTATCTCGCCAACAGATTCAACAAGCTTTCAAATTCAGCAGGCTTGTCAGTTCGGCAGGCAACAGATGGGTGAAAAGAATTTTGGTTCATTGAAAAAGGGGTGCCGCTATTGGAAACGACGGAAGCTTGAACAGCTGGTCGTTTCTTCAGAGATGTGGATTTCATCGACAATACAGAGTAACAGGGCAGAGATGGGCTTGGTGGTGCAATTTTTTTGCTAACTGGTAACGACTGCCGGAGAAGAAGAGTCATCTTCCTAATCTGCTCTTGGATTTTGGTCATGCATGACCTTATAAGCAAAACAACATATGCCAGGCATGTTTATCATTTCAATCGGCAACTATCAGCGGTTTTCCTTTCGCTCAGTTCATGGGTAGGAATTTAAATAAAAATTTATGAGTACGAAAGAAATTATTAAAAATATATGAATATATTAGGAATCATCGTAAAAAATCATGGGTATATTTGGAATATATCTCTTTTTAAATTATATCTTTACATTTTTCTGTATAATTGCTCTACTTTTCAATTATTTTTATATAATTACTTGTATAATTAACTTATCTATTGTAACTATATTATTTTTTCTCATTATTACTCCTATCGTATCACATTATTTCTCTTATTTCAAAAAAATTTACATAAAATTTTTTATTATTTGTGAGAGACACCTTGCAAAGCAAATATGTCATAAATTTATTACTAATTGCCATAGTAGATATTATTTTGTAGGGGTGTAACGCAGGTTGAGTTGTATCTAGTTTTATGAACCAAAATCCTATACCTACCGAGTTTAAATTAGCCCAAACCCTAACTTTAATATTGAGATCCAGGTTCGGGTTGAGTACAAACGAAGTTTACATTAATTTTCGTTTTAGTTTTGGGTTGAAATTTGAATTATTCTTAAACTAATAAAAGTTACAAGATAATAATTTTTTTGAACATTATTACATTCTCACCAATTCTAAAATTATTTTTTGTTATGATAATATATTTAATTATAATTATAAGTACAATGAATGTAATGAATTTATCATTACCAATCAAGGTAAGAAACAAATGGAATTACATAAAATCGTTATCTAAAGTTTAATAAAAAAGAAAATTATATATTCCATTGTTATTTGGGATATATGCGATAAATTTAAAAGGTTAATATATTTGTAATTATTTACCAATAAAGTTATATAATTGTAATAACTTTAATTTTATGGATGATTGTAGATGACATTTAGTTTTTAGAAAAATATTTTATAGTTTAATCAGGTTATAATAACATAAAAGCACTTTTATTGTAATTATGATTAAAATGTTTAATGCATAAAATAATATAATTATTTTAATAAACTGTAAGAAGTATCACGTTCGGATGGGGATGAGTTTTAGGACTGAGTTAATATAAATTTGGCATTGGTTTTGAGTTGAGGTTAGGTTAAAATGAGTCTAATTTGAAAGAAATTTTAAAAATAAAAGCGGATCCTGACCAATCCGGTGCTAAGTTGCACGTCAGCTGTTTCATTTTAATGATGGGAAGCAAATTTGACTGCTCCGACAGATTCTCACCGGACCCAGCCCAAGCCCGCCCTCTTTTTCAAACGTTGAAATCTGGAAGTTCTAAATCCCAAGCTCTTATCGGACGCGATCCATTTCCGGCTTCGGGAGCGAGATTGCCCAAAAATCGAGTTACCGCCGCCGCCGCAGCAGCTGTCGCCGAACGGATCCCGTCTGTCGACTATGCAGTTCGATCGGGCGAGCTCTTCGTCCAATCTCCTTCTCGATCAAGTAGGGGCGGTGATTTTAACCCTTGATTCATCTGCCCTGTCCTGGAAGCTGGTCAAAGACGGTGAAAATGTATGGTCTTGCTATACACTTATCCTGCTTCCTTTCTTATTCTTCTTCTTTCTTGTTCTTCAATCTGAACGTTTTCGCTGTTTGATATTGTTATTCCTGTTTTAGCTCACTTCTCTGATAGTATATCCTTTTCCATTCAAAAGATTGAAGTGGTGAGAGATTTCTTTCAGAAGGCACCGGTTCACTGTACTAAGGGAAGCGTAATTTAGTTGTTCGAAGAGAATAAAATTCATCTCAGTGGAGAATTTTAGACGAATACTCATTTGAAGAGGACGTTCTTTTCCCTTGTCAATTGGTCAAACGTTTTAAGAGGCGAGCTTTTAAATAACTGTATTAGGCAATCAATTACCGAGGGACTTCATGTAAAGGAAACTAATATGACGCATCTGGCCTCAGCAAGAATGTGCAGGAAAGTCAAAAACGCCTCCTGAGGATTTTCATAAAAAAGAAAAGATATTTTTTTCCACTCAAATCGTGATATATTTTAAACGATTTCGTTTTATGTTTTTATCAAATCACAACTATACTGGGAAACTTATTTGACTTCTGAAAAGTCAGAAAGCGATGGGGAAATGATGAGCACTATATGGACTTTGTGAATTGATTCAATTCCATTCATGGGAAATTGTTTATCCGATTTATGAATTTCAACTGGTATTACTTTTGGTTTCTCTTTGTTCTGTTTTTTTCCCAGCTAATAACATTTGAGAGTTATCTGAAAGAATCTTGCTGTGCTGCTCAACTATCAAGGGCTATTTCTTTATTTGAAGCGGTTTTGCAATATTGATATTATAGGATTCATTGATGCCTTTGGATTTATGTATAGCAACTATTGCAAGTGACATTTGAAATACATGAGGAGACATGTAAACTTTGTATTGTTTACGAAGCTTAAAGAGACATTTCAAACCATACGTATATATACACAAAAGACAGAACATCCAATCAAAGTAGTATTCATATTGATTTGCTTTTGCATATGGTCCAAGGTTATGTTTTGTTGAAAACAATCTCATAAATAAATGAAGATGAGGTTATATATGTGGCAGATCACTAATTGTGTCCATATATCTCACAATTTCAACTTAGTGGCTGCAATTATCTTAAAAAACTGGACAATATTTTTGATATATGCATATTATGGGTTGATATTTGTCAACCTAATATCATTGGTCAAATTTCCAAATAGATTATTATTATAACTTCAACTTTGCGACACAATTATCTTTAGGAATTGGACAATAATTTTTACATATGTGTATAATGGGTTGATATTTATCAACCTAATATCGTTTGCAAATGTTCCAAACAGTTTATTATAATATTTTGTTAGACACTATATTTGTCAATTTTCCAAATAGACTATTGTTATATACTCTTAGATATCATTGACATTGAAAATTCAGATTTAAACACTAGGTCATCAATTCTTTATTAATCACTTGTATCAATGCCCTATTGCCTTCTCTCTTTGTGATTTCAATCATCTAGTTTATTAGAATCAAACACTGTGGTAATTTATTGACTTAAGCATGCACTTTAAACATGGGGTAATTGACTGTGCCAGTTCTGCTGACATTGCTGGGCCCATCTCTGAAAAACTAAAGGAGGGCCCTTTTCCCCTTTTCATCCTTTTCTGCTATTTTGGCTGACCTCCTTTTTTGATTCGAGGGATAAATTCATATGCATTTGAATTAAAAGTCATTCAATATTTTCTTAATTGAATAATCATTAAAAGGATAAAAAAGTGTCAACTGACAGATGATATCCTCTCTTTTCTTCATAAATAGATGACTTTACTGGTCTTACTCGATCAGATATTGTTTCAATTGTCTTCTGTATCAAAATTTAGATCCTCCACTTTATTATCCTCAAAAAAGAGTAATTAAACCCACCAATTTACGCATCCTGCTGGTGATGACTTCTGATCATGTGGGACACGGGCTGCATCAGGATTACTGGAGCTAAATGTTGAAACATTACATTGAAAACGTTGAGGCACAGGATTCAAAAGAAATACAGAGATAAAAATGAAATTTGATGACATAGACAGTTGGAACAAGAAGCTTTAAACAAACTATTTTAAACTTGTCAAGTGGATCCGTCTGAAGAGCTGTGGATGTCACTAACCACATTACAACTTAGAAACAAACATCTGCAAATATTTTTTATATTACTATTGTTTCATTTGCTTGCTGATTCTGCTCTTTATTTTTCTTTTGCTGCTGAATTTCCAGGAGCTGAATTCATCGCCCTGTCTCCGATTTGCTTCAAAAACTGGGAATTTGATCAACTTTTCGGATGTGTATGCGGTTGAGTTTATTGACTGGGGCTTGATTCATGAGCCGATTCTTCCTAATGCTGGAGTTTGTTTTTTGGGCTGCGACTTAGAGGTTGTGTGTTTTCTTGTTTGTGATTTTTGTCATTAATACTGCATTGTTATGTGTGCTTGGATTCACATATAACTATGTGAATGGGAATATGTTAAGTTTCAAGTCAGGTATAGAGAAGCTATATTTGCGATTGAGTTATTTTCTAATTCGAACATCGAGTATTGTTGTATTCTCTTGAGCTGTGATTCTTCGTGTGTGTGTGTGTGTGTGTGTGTGTGTTGTGGCTGAACATTGTTGCTTCTCTTATTGAATGTCTAGCTAGTTCGGCAGTCCATGTCAGTATATAAAATTCACTTGACCTCTTGCAGATGTACCGTTTTGTGGTGCATGGATGTCAAAAATCAAAGATGCGGCATAATCCTTGCATTCTTGCTGCGTTTACCTTTGGTCACAAGGATTTAAAGACTTGTCATATGTGGGTAGAGCAAATTAATGCCCATATAAACATGGAAGCTGGAAGGCCCAAGAGCCTTTTGGTAATCTTTCCACTTTACTTCACTTTTCCTTTCTAAATGCTGGTTGACATCTCAGTTTCTCAGTTTTGCTATTGAATTTGGCTATACTCAGAAGGAGGTTTCTCAACCATAAAAATTGTGCTTACTTCTCTCTCTCTCTCCCTCCTTTTTCTTCTCCATTTTAAACTTTTTTATTAGGTTTTTGTTCATCCACGGAGTGGAAAAGGGAATGGCTGCAGAACATGGGAAACTGTTTCTCCCATATTTTTGCGTGCTAAAGTAAAAACTAAGGTGTGTTCAAGGTATAATATGCATTTGATGTGTGCATCTCTGATTTTTGGGGTTGGTCAATGCATAGGTCATCTCTAAATGAAGCATTCAATATTTTGCATGCAGGAGATATCTATGAATGTTTTGTGTAAGCCGCACCAATCTTTTGGTTTCAAAACCTTTGCATGCTATACTTGTGCTGAAGCAGTTACTTTTGTGTACTTGTGAAGGTGATTGTCACCCAGAGGGCAGGACATGCGTTCGATGTGATGAAGTCCATTACTGACAAGGAGCTCAACTCTTATGATGGTGTTGTTACTGTAGTAAGTTGATAATGTTCATGGTGATTGAATTGTTGTGAATGAAGCTCAAGCTCAACCATTCTTTATATATAATTATTTATACTTTTCAAGCTAACTCCTGTTTAGATTTTACGAAACATGTTACAAGAGTAAAACGGAAGATATTCAAACCTGTGTTTTGCATGTGCCTTATTTATGTCCATGAGTTTAGTATTTTCAAAATGACCCAACTCTTTAAACCAAATATTTTGACCAGACAAGGGAAAGTTGTTTCTGAAATGGGAGGGACTTAAAAAAAAAAAAATCTTCTAATGCGCAGGCTAAAGCAAGAACAAGATCCTTGCCCCACTGTTCCTTCAGCAAATGAACTGTCCATTCATGTGGAGAAATTGTCCCAGCCCGTGACATCTCTGTCTATTTGTCAATTCTAGTTCCTATTCCTGTATCATGCTTGATCCGCTTGTCTTTGACACCTTGTCATGTCAAAATGCAGTAGGTTCTTAGTTTTTTTTAGTTCTAGGTGGGGGCAGTTTATTCATGTGTTACTTTGTCATTTGGGGATTGGGGTTGTGGGATTAGCAATCTTGGTATGCATGTGTTTGTTGTTTGTATTTGTTTCTGATCTCATCGTGCAATGTATATTTTTCCTCCGGTAATTTTTGCCTCTGACAATTAATATGTCATGTCATGATGACTATCAGCTGAAAAGTTAGGTAGCTTTCAGACATTGGGATATCCTCTCTTATTATTAATTTAATATCTTTCTAGGGAGGCGATGGTTTCTTTAATGAGGTTCTCAATGGACTTCTTTCTTCAAGGCATGAGGCTCCTTGTCCACCAGCTCCAACAGATTTTATACAATCCATTGGATTTGATTCCCACTACCATGCACAAAGATCAATTCATATCAAGGGCGATGAAGGTGGCTTTGCTCACAGTCCAAATGATTCTGCTAGGGACATTCCAGGTCACAATGAAGCCAGTGATCCTCTTCTGGAAAATTCTGAATCTATTTTATCAGACTTATCAAATTTCAGTATGTACTGTACATTTCAGCTTTCTGAAATTCTCTATCTTTAGATTGATGCTAAAACTAAAGCTGGTCAGACTCAATGTATCAATCAATTGTTTTGGAATTGCAGGAACTGAGATAGGGCCCTGTGACAAAGGTTAGTCCCTACTGCCATTTGTCTGTTTTTAAAAGCTTTGTTGAAATGTTGATTCTTCCTTCTAAAAATATTAGAAGGAATTATTTCATTGCCTCGATCCGTCCCCCCTCCTCTTTCTCTTCCCCCCTTCCCTAAGAAATCTGTTTGCTTTGATGTTATGTGCAGATGAAAGTCCTGTACTTTCCTTCCCAAATGGACAACTTAGGCTTGGAATAATTCCTGCTGGTTCAACTGATGCCATTGTGATCAGGTATCTTCTGTGATTATTGCCTATTTCAAAGACCTAAATGGCTAAACCATTGATCATTGTTAATGTTACAAGGCATTGACCTTGAGTTTTGTTCTTTTATTTTTCTTTTAAGGTAGTGCGAATACAAGTTTTTCTGACTAAGGATATGAGAATGTATATTGTACTTGCCAAAATTATGTTACTAGTGCCAGAAAATTGTGCTGCTGAATCTGGAAAACAAAGAAAATTTGGTATCTGATCTGGCAATAAGGATATTAGCAATATTTTCTCCATTTGCTAGTGTTAGAACTGTATCAGGGATAACTAGAACACTGTCTCCTACAAGTGAAATAGTAGACTTCCCATATTCCCCTTTGAATTCTTGTCTCTGGCAATTTATGCTTGATTTCATACTTGGTTCTTTCTTGATTTTATCAGTCAAAACTATTTCTTTTTTATTTCAATTATTCTTATTTTTCCAAGAAACAATTTGATTATAAATGGCAAAAAATTTAATCAGGGAAAAAAGGAGCAAACTTTTTCGAAATTTTAGTGCAACCAAATAAAACAATAAATTATTCTAGTTCTAGTTTGTCAAGAATACATATGGATGCCTCAGTGAATTGAGATTAGGATTTTCAATCAAGTAAGAACAACCATAGCAACAGCCTTATTGTGCTGCGCACAGTAGGTTTTGTTTCAGAGCTATGTGGAGAAATTTAGTTGGAGATAATAATAAAAAAAAAGATTTATGAAGAGATCTATTTCTAATGTGATGTAAGATGGGTAAAGAAGAAGACAGAAGAAAGAGGAAGGAATCTCTAAAAAGATGACAAGAGAAGAAAGAAGATAGAGTAGAAGAATAAGGGGGGGGGGGGGGGGGGGGGAAGGTAAGAATAAGAATAAGTAGAAGAGAAACACTTTTTATAAATTTCAAACTGGTACTTCTTAGAGCTTATGAGGCCATATTTATAGGTGAACTTGTTACCTTATTTTAGCAACATTTTTTAAAGAAGTAATCTTTTAGAAAAAAATTTGTATATTTTAAGTAAACTTTTAGGAGAAGTAAACTTAAAATAGATACAAATTTATTCCAAACAGATTTTAAGATATTCTAGTAGATTTTCTGGTATCGTCAAAATATTCTAATAAATCCAAAATAGAAATAAACATCCTAAAACAATCTAAACCCCAATTTATGAAAATATCTTCACGTCCCACATTATGATTTTCTTATTTTTGTTTGATTTGATATAAGAAGGGCTTAAGACGGAAATATAAAAAGGTGCAAATGGGGAAAAGAGATTACGACGGATGTGACAAAATGAAAACATAAAATAGCATGGTAATTGAAATATGGGTAGTGAGTGGAATAGATGCGGTTTTTGGGTAAATAAAACAGTAATAATGGAAAATGGGAATGATTCAATTCTATGAGGTTGCATAGTAAGATGTATGCAACCCCTTGGCTTGTATTTGTTCATGATGCCAAAAATTATTTTAATTGGAAACTTATATTTTGTAAAAAGAAATTCTTGTCTACTGAGTTTGAACATATGATGATTAAATTTTGATAATAAATGTATATACAGTGTGCAGAAGTATTCAATCAAAGTGACTTTTGGCTTCATGAATGGATACACATGAACAAAAGTAAAAATGGTTTAGATTTGAAAATTTTAGTTTAAAATTAATATTGCATAGTTGCACTTAATCATTCCCCATGGAAAATTTTGGGCAATAATGAAAATTAATGAGAATAATGGAAAAGAATTTGTTGTTTTGAAAGTATTAGGAATTTATATTTAAAATGTGAATGTATGCATCGACTTAGGTTCATATTTATAGCTGAGAAATTTGATAAAGCATTAAAGAACTCTTTTCATACCATCCTTGTTTCAATCTGCTTGGAAGAAAGGAAGCAGACTTACAAATGGTTTTCTCATCCAGTTTTCCTAATTTTGATGAAACGAACTTGTTCTAGAGGCTAATGTTATTTCAACTCAAAAGAACTTTTTTTCATGGTCCTTAAAATGACTATATTTTGATTTATTTCATACAGTACTACTGGTGCTAGAGATCCTGTAACATCTGCTCTCCAGATTGTTCTTGGTAAGAGAAGATGTCTTGACATTGCTCAAGTTGTTCAATGGAAGGCTACTACTTCATCCAGAGATCCACCCACTATCCGCTATGCTGCTTCTTTTGCAGGGTATTTTCTCAGATATTTATTGAATATAATCTTTGAGTTTTGAGGGGTTACATGTGTGTCCCTATGGCTTGGCCCAATCATGCCGTACACCACGAGTTTGTCCACTTTGCAAGAGTGCTCCTAAAGCTAGCTAAAATTTTGTACACCACACCCTTAACGTTTGCACTTTGTGATCATGCCCCAGCAAACTTCAGGGGCAACCTTACAAAATGCAAACATCAGGGTATGAAATGCAAAATTGTATTAAACTTAAGAGTATACCCACGAAGTAGGTAAATATTTAGTGTCAGGCACAATCACGCTAAACTTACCCATGCAATCCTGTTTACATAGATATTATTATTGTTATTGCCATTGTTATCATCAGTATCACTGTTTGATCAATTTTGGTCCTAGAGAGAACATTTTATATGGTCATTAAAGATAACAGCTATGCTAACAATTGTCGTTTAGCTCATCATTGTGTCTGTGATAGTTAAGTACAAGTTGTTAATATCATTACTATTATTGTTGTTGTTATCATCAGGATCATTATTGAGTAAATTTGGTCATAGACAACATTTTTCTTATGATCATTGAGTTTGTTAGTAGAAATCAAACTAAAAGGAAAAATGCTATTGGTTGTTCCATGGGTGTGATAACAATTTCTGAAGAGGTTGAGTGTCTGAGTGCAAAAATCAGCAAAGCAATGTTAAGACACCTTAGAAAGGCTAGAAGGCCAACCCAACTTGGACAATGCCTTGATAGGCGCATGAGTCATTCTGATTCTTAACATGTCATGAAGCACTTAAAATTTTGGAATAATGAGGCGATAGGAATGGGGTGTCATTCCCCAACTCGGACAATGCCTTACTAGGCCCATGAGTTCTACTGTCTCTTAACATCTGTTGTGAAGCACTTAAACAAGTCAAAATTTTGGAATGACGAGTCAAAATTATTGTGAAAACACATAAATTTAACATAAAAGGTCTGTAACTAAATTAATTATCACAATATACATCAAAAAAATAATTATCACAATAAAATGTCTTATTCAAAATAAGTTTGCACAAACATAAGTGTTTGAATATAAAAGAAAAACCTAACTTCATCAAAGCTAAAACTCAAAAAAGATTTTAGTGGACCATGGATGCATAAAACACATTGTGTGAGAGCAAAATTATTATGAAAGCACATAAATTTAACATAGAAAGTTTGTCGGTAAAATAATTATCACAACAAAATGTATTGTTCAAAATAAGCTCATACAAACATAAGTGTCTGAATATAAAAGAAAAACCTTACTTCATCAAAGCTAAAACTTAGAGTAAACTGTATCAGATCATGGATGGATAAAACACATTATGTAAGAGTAAAGTGCATCCATTATGCAGATTGAGTAAATAGGTTCTAACTCTAGGAACCCCTTCTTGTGCTTATTTCCCATCATGATGCGATGCTTGCCGTTTGGAATTTGATGGATGTAAAAATTCAGCTCGTTCACGTACTATATGTTTGGTTGTGCCTTCATTTCAATCCAACCAAGGAGAGAATGAGCTGCAAATACATGTGAACAATAAAAAAAATTATGGTCAAAGTTTGGCTTTTTTAGCTTAGAACAATTTTGAGCAAGGTGACCTTTCTGATCACAATTTTAGCATTTGTGTTTGTCTTTTAGTCTAGGAGACTTCCCCCATAACGCTTGATGATTTTACCATCCTTAGGAACTTGATACTTATTTCTTCCAAATTTAGTTAGTTTTGTGGATCTCTGTCCTGGGGATGGTATCTCTTATGCCTTTTTAGCTTAGCAATGAGAATAGTAATGTGGTTCACATTTATGCACTCCGTTTCAAATTCTAAATTGCTTGATATATTAGAAAAGGTCTTAACAGCTTCATTCTGTTTAAACAAGTTTCACTTGACCTTCTGGGCACAAAGATTTAGGTGGGGATATTATTACAGTCAGAACTTGTTTTCATAAGTCAGCATGGTTTGGAATACTGGTAAGGGGGGATGCATCAGCCCAGTCTAGAATATGATACAAGCATTTCATATTGGTATCAAACCATATTATATTACAAATTTAGAAATATTATAAGAAATCATAGTCAAGATATATATATATATATTTTTGATGGAGATAATCAAGATATATTAACTTATATACAACTCAAATAAATTATGCAAATTTGGCAACACGCAAGGTCAAACCCCCAAAAAAGTGACAACTTTTTATTTTTGGGGTAATAATGGGGAACTCAAGTTAATTTTTTATTTTTTAAATTTCTGTAAATTCAAGAAATATGAAAATAAACTTAAAATTTACCCAAGGAAAGAAAAGGAAATTATTGTAAACTGAAGCACACAAATTTTTATTGTTAGAAAAAAGAAATATAAAAAGTAAAATATAAATTACAGATTTACTGATCAAGCAACATTTCATCCTCTGCTTATCAAAACTAAGTTAAAATTGATGATTTAAACCTATTAAAAGAAAAAAATTTACCGATTTGGGACTTTTTTCTTTTTAAAATTTGTTCTTCAATATAGGCATTCGATTCCCACAAAAATAATCAGTTCTTGATTCCATAATCACCTCCACCTTCCATCTAGCTCCAAATCTACTAGAAATAACATTTCTAGGGAATTTAATCCCCGTTTTCATGATTGATTGCACAAAACAAACCACAAAAAAACAAAAAACAAAAAAACAAAAAAAAAAATTTAATTCAAAGTTTACGTGATTTTCTACTTGTTTAGGCATAGATTTTTACTTCTCAATGGGGTAATAGCAATTTTGAACGCATGCAGGGGATGGATGAAGACAGTGGGTTTTTTCTTTCAACTCATGCACACTGTCTCCACTTGATATGGGTTTTTTTCAGCTTATACAATTAGAAAACGACTGACATATACAAGAATTCAAAAGCCTGAATTCACAAGTGTAGTGAGTAGTGACGATGGTTGATGTGTATATAATATGCTCATACCATATTTGTATTAGTCGATTTTCAAAACCATATGAGTGGGGTCATTACTCATTTCTTTCTTTCTCTACTTATAATTGACAGTAGTCTTCGATGCTTCAAGATTGTATGTTTAGGGTTCATTACATATTGATTAAACTTCAATGTTAATGCATGCAACTTTGTTATATTAGTACCACCATACTTTAACTGCAACTCATCCCACGTTTCCTTAACTATTGAATGGTGTTTAGATTTTTCAATCCAATCATTATGTATACAGTTTAGCAAGGTCAAGTGATATAATGATCATGTCTACACCAAGCCTTGTTGGTCCTAACAGTGTTTTGAATGATTAATATTTTGTTAATCCCCACTTACACTCTGAGAGATGATTATTAGCATTTTAATGCAAAATTTTTGATCTATAATTTTAGAAATGTATGAATTAGAATAAAACGTTTTTACATGTGTGCTTAAATTTAATTCCATGATATCTGTACATCGATGGCCTCCAAAAGTATTATCATTGAACTTATAAAGGGGGCATTTGGCAAACAAAATAATTTTTCCAATCAAAACTTTTCAATCTCTACAGCTACCCTGTTTATTATTATTATTATTTTATATCTTCTCTTACAATTACCCTACTTTTTAATCATTTCTACACAACTGCATATACAACTAACATATCTATTTTAACTTTATTCTCTTTGCTCCTCATTATTACCCCCTATCATTCATTTTCTATCAAGTCAAAAACTTTTACACCAAAAAGCTTTCATCAGAAGTTTTACCACTTCCCAAACGCACACTAAAGGTGAAAATTTAAGTGATAAAAAATTATGGTAGTTGGCATAGGAAGGTTTAATACCTTCTCAATGATCAAAAGTTACTCGATCATCTAGCTAATAACGTGGTTCAACTTGAGAAAGGGAACATAACCCAATATGTCAGGACTAACAAACCTATGATGCTTGGTGTTAAAAGGATCATTGTACATATTTTGCCTTGCTAGTTGTATGCATGATGGTTTGATGGGGGAATTTGAACCCTACACAATAGCTGAGGAGATGTCGGATGAGTTGCAACTAAAGTATGGTAGTATTATTGTAACTAGGTTGTGTTTTAACTCTGAAGTTCGATCAATATATTTGATGCTCCTTAAAAATACAATATTTGTGCATCCAATAGTGGTTTTCGCTAAGATTAGAAAATGGAAGTACTTTGTAATGACCTCATTCATAAGCAGCAAGTTTTAGCTATGGTAGTATTATTGTAACTAGGTTATGTGTTTTAACTCTGAAGTTTAATCAATACATGATGCTTCTTAAGCATGTAATGTTTGTGCATCTAAGAGTAATGTTAGCTAAGATTAGAGAAATGGAAGTGCCTAATAATGACCTCGTTCGTAAGTAGCAAATTTTAGCTATGATAAGATCCCTACCTAAACTCCAGTGTTCTGTGAAACTTGGAATGTAGCAGGTAGATGCGAACCCTAATACTGCTCTCCATTCTAAGGGTGTGTTTGGGAAGTGATAAAACTTTTCAATAAAAAGTTTTTGGTGTAAAAGTTGTTAAAATGAGAAAAAATGATATAATATAATAAGAATAATAATGAGGAATAAAGAGAATAAAGTTAAAAGAGATACATTAGTTATATGGATAGTTGTGTAAAAATGATTGAAAAGTAGGGTGGTTTGTGTAGGAAGATGTGAAGAAATAATTAAAAAATTGGACAGTTATGGATAGTAATAAATTTTAGATTGAAAAGTTTTAGAAAAAACAAACGCACCTTAAGTCTAGAAAGTCCTAGGGATATAATCCCCATGATAGAGGTCAACAAAAAGGAATTAGACATGGAAGGAATAATTATCAAGTTTTTAAGGATGCTAAATCATCAAACATCACAGGGGAAAGTGTGCTACAATCAAAGAGAGTCAAATAAAGTGCTACAATTATGGGCAAAAGGTCACTGGATATTTTGAGTTGAAAAAGGTAAAAATTGATTATGATACTTATTTGTTCATGTGCTTGTGACTCATTCTCTCTTTGGTTTGGATCATAAACACGAGTAACTAAACATGTGGCATGTGATTGAGCTGAATTTGTGGGTTTATCTAACGCCAAAGATAATCATCGTGTGGTGATGATGAATGAACACAAGAAGAGGTTCTCTCAATTGGAGATGTATCTTGTTATCTCATTTCTGAAACTCTTGCAATTGGAAACTGTACTGAGATTGCTGACAGTTTACAGGTATGGGTTTTATGGAGATGTCATCAGAGAAAGTGAAAAGTATCGCTGGATGGGTCCCAAGCGTTATGATTTTGCTGGAACCAAAGTGTTTATGAAACACAAGTATGATAAAATTAACATTCAAAAATTCCATTATACATCTTTGCTTTGGGTGGTCAAGTTGCAGAACCTTTTCTGGCACTGTTGATGGGTGTGTTATGTGTCTTCTCTCAGGTCATATGAGGCAGAGGTTTCTTTTCTAGAGGTTAAGTCAGAGGATCCATCAGTCAAAGAAACTTCTCAAGATATCAGGACACGACACGTTTGGAGTTTACTAGAAAATCCAAAGAAACTGACTTGTCGTGTAGACTGCCCTGTTTGTGAGGAAACTGGTAGGCCTGGTGGTGTGCTTTCCAATGATGGTGATGCAGAATCACAAGATCTTATTGAAGATTTGAAATGGCTACGGTTGAAGGGCTGCTTCCTTAGTGTTGGTGCAGCCATCATCTCATGTCGTAATGAAAGAGCTCCTGATGGTCTGGTGGCTGATGCACACCTTTCAGATGGTCTAATGGATCTCATACTAGTTAAAGATTGTCCTCGGGCTTTCTATTTATGGTAATTAGAAATTTTTATGTTCATTGATTTCTTCTTTTAGGCATAGTGTAAGGCTATATGGTGAGGAATGCAATACGAGCCTTGAGGCTATAGCATAAAATTGTGCATTTTATTTTTATTGCATATTTCTATGGATAATTTGTATAGGACTTCTATATTAATTGATTCGTTGAAAACCGTAGGATGCTTTAATGTTCACAATGTGGACCGATTTGATGTGTCGTTCAGATCATTATCATCTAGACAGCCGTCTTTGACTTGTTTCGTGTTCCCATGAATCTTTGCTGTTGACAGTGAAATCTATTCATATAAATTCTAGTCCCCCATGGAAAAAACCAGCAAATTAATAGTAGTCTTAACATGTAACATGACTGTTTATAGAAGACAGAGAACTCTCAACAGAATCTCAATCCCGGCATTGATCACTATTGAATACAATATTACTTCTCATATCCCCTATCATTCTTCTACTTCTCTTCTAGACTCTGAATTCATCTATTTTCAGTTTTTCACTCCTTTCTTCCCTTCTTACTCTCCTTGAGAGGATCCTGTCTTTTTCTTTTTAATTCTTCTTCACTTGCTACAACACTATAACTATGAAAAGTTATGGAACAAACGTCATCGTGATTCCGTTAATGTAAAACACAACATTAATGATGCCTAACCATAGTGGCCAGAGTTCACTGTCTGATTAAGTGACCAAGCTCGTGATGGTGTTCTCAGTGTAATACATGAAAATCATTTGTCAAGAAGGGGAACAAAAATCAATATTTGTTAGAATGGGATTTCTTCCAGGATAGCGTCTTGTATTTCCTAAGCTGCTAGCTTGGATACACAAAACATATAGAAAGCAAAATTCTTTTGAGCTTTGACTTGAATTTGAATATACAGCTGCTAAATGATATTTTATTGAACTTGTTTACTTTGGCGTCAAAAATGATTGACTGAACTCTCTTCATCTCTTTTTTCCTGTCTTTCATGCATCTGTCTCAGTATGTCTATTACATTGTTATTGTTTGTGGTAATCTTAATGATAACCAAATTGGATGATGTTTATTCAATCTGGTCATTGTAGATGTTCTCTTTCTCATGTTGAGTGCATCAATATGGTTCCAGGCACCTTACACAACTTACACGGAGGGGCTCGAATCCGCTCAACTTTGAGTTTGTGGAACACCATAAAGTACGATTTCAACATTTCTGTTCTATTTTAGTTTCGCTGTTGTTTAATCTAGTATCATAATTCGCAGACAACAGCATTCACCTTTACTTCCTCTACTGATGAAAGTGTCTGGAACTTGGATGGCGAGCCCTTGCAAGCATGTCAGCTTTCTGCCCAAGTATTTAGAGGCCTTGTTACATTATTTGCATCTGGACCTGAGGTTTAAGATTTCCTACAGTTCAACCACATGTGAGCACCATTGATGCTTGTGATATCTAAGACAATGTCTTCACTGCAAACTGATTTATTTAAGATGTCCTCTTTTGTACCATATTGCAGCTCACATAGCTATGCTGTAATTCGGGATTGGAGCCTTTTGTCGCAAGCACAGCTGCCTTATCATTCTATCAGCAGCAACTTGATTCAATTTTGATCAGGGTAAGTAGAAAAAGGCTTTTAGAAAAATTAAAATAGATGGGTTTCAGAGCAAATAATATATATGGATTACAAAACTGGTTACCAATATATCGAGGCTCAAGTGGCAGATTGTAGAAAATGCAAAAGAATGAAGAAGAATCATAGCAGTACCAATCTATAAGAATAAAGTAGCTATACAAAGTTCTATTGACTAGTATCATATAAAACTCATGAATTATGCTAATGTAGCTCTGGAAGTGTTTAAGGAAATGTTTTGATTTAAAAATTATTCCAGAAAATTAATTTGGGTATATGATGAGAAGATCAATTGCTTATATTATTTTCTTAATTATATATTTATTGGAGAGAGAATAGATATATTGGCATTAATGGAGTGTTGACATATGTTTGGCTTTTCATCTACTGCGAGCCTCTCTCTTTAGTTTGTCATGTATGAAGTAAACATGTTTAGAATGAGGTGCTTTTGATATATCTTGTTTGCAAACAAACGGAGTTTATTGTTGACAAGATGAGAAAAAGTAAATTTAAAACCAAACAAAATAATTTGCTCTAAAATCTAAAAACCCAAACCAAAACAAGTTTATACAATGCAATTTTAGCAGCAGGAGCAATGTAATTCAAGAGTTTAGTCTAGATTACAGGTAGATTCCATTTTTGGTATCTAGAAAAATACAACCAATGGATTCCATTTTCTACTACATGAGACATAAATTTAATTGCTTAATCAAATACACTTTTCTATTAATTTCTCAATAGTTTGATTATGTGAATGTCCTCTAAACATTTTTGCAGCATCTTCTATGAGCTATCATCTCAGCCAGAAAGGAAGAGAAAGGGCATTTTCTCATTGCTGATCTTCTCTTGCAAGGATTGCAGTATATTATTATTTCACGACAGCAGTATACGGGTAATCATATGCCCATTCCACACGGACCACAGCCTCCATTTATCTGTTGTCCTAGCAAATCGCTAAGGTTGTAGTGGCATCCTGCTTGTAGGATTCATCTTTGAATGGTCAAAGAACAAGCTGATTTATTGTTAATCATGTATTTGTTTTCTGTAAATGTATCAAAGGTTTTTTTTTCTCTTCTTCTTTTTGAATGGAACAATAACTTTTTGTTCCATCTTAGGAAGCTCAGAAGGGAGGTTAGCTGGAAACTTTCGATTGCATTTCAGCTATGTATTTTGAGTTTCCACTTTTTCTTTTTCTTTTTTTCTCCTTCGTCTTTTTTGAGATGTCGTGTGATTTAGAGATGTTGGCCCTGCATCCTGCATAGCCGGGCCCATGAGCAGGCATGCTGCAGACATTTTTCTTGGGGAAATCTTCACTTGAAAGCCCTGTACAAGACTACTAGTGTCTGATGTAGACTATTGGTATCAGTTTTAAGCCATGTAATTCAAATATATCAAACAACGTTAACCAGTCTTTATGTATTTTATTTTGGCCTTAGCTTCAGGTATTTATCAACCACCAGCCGGTAACACTTTTTGGAGAACATCAAAGTATCAAATCCATCCTGAGCAATTTAAAAATGAGTGCCGATACCATAGTGGCTCCACTAGAGCCAGCCATTTATCCATGTTTTTACTTTAAAAAAAAAAATTAATAGAAGTGTTATTCTAAGTGTGCGTGCAAAATTTTAATCTTGTTTGAATTTTGATTTTTAAAAATAGGGCATTTTAGTCATTCTAAAGGGGTTGAAAATCACTAGAATATCCTTATCTTTGAATTTCAATGAAAAATCTATAAATATATTAAAAAATGATAAAACTTTATATATAGATTATATACACTTAGAATAACACTTTCATGAAAAGAAAAAAATGTTTTTGAGCCGGCTTCATGGAATTTCTATGGAACCGGATGCGTGGAATCATGCTGCTTTGAAAATTTCTTTATTTTTGATGAAAATGGAATTTTCTTATCCCAACTCCCTTGCCGTACAAATTTTTCCCAAAATAACTTTCTTTGTCTTAACACGTGATGGGCTGACAGCTTTGAAAATTGGCAGCATTGATAATGCGAAATTTCTTTAAATGGCTTCTTTGTTAACCGTTTAATTGATGGGATGTGACATCTTACTAGTTTGAGACAATGTTCCTCTAATGTTAACGGGGAAATACTTCTATGGTGCTATCGCCCACCTTGAAGATTAAAATAACCCACTAATTTTTCTTAACATTGTAACTTTACTGCATTAGAAAAATCATTTTATTCCAACTCTTGCATTGGTCATATCTGCATTGAAATGTTTATAATCACATGCAAAATATGTAATTCATGTAGACGCATTAAGATACAATAATAATTTATGCTATCATTTATGTATACAAGAAAAATGTTTTAGACAGTGTGATTACTTCGAAATAGATATATAATTCAAACAATGTTATGAGTCGGATTTCTATGGTTTGTTAAATGGTATTCCAGAATATTTAACTTTAGATGATAGTTCAATGGAGAACAAGGTAGATATCTTAGGTATTTTTCAAAAATGCAAATACCCAAAGTGACGGAAGCACTTAAAATGAGCACAATAAAACATTAGATCCATTTAATATACCAATTGAGGTGTGAAGTATATGAGAGATGTGAGTATAAATTGGCTAACAAACATCTTTAATAAGATTATAAGAACGATGTTAAGGTCAACCAAATGAAGACAAAACACTATATTGTCGATTTATAAAAATAAGGGATATATTAAAAATATATGCAAATTATTATATAATAAAACTACTGAGTCAGTATTATGATTAGAGACTACGATGAGTAAATGTTTACAAAAATTAGTTTGGATTCTTTTTTTAAAAAATCGACCATAACTATTCTCTTACTTTGATAATTATTTGAAAAAATAGAGAGAAAAAAAAAATCTAGACATGATTTTTATTGATTTAGAAATAGCATAAAATTGGGATCAAGAAAATTAACAGTGTAAGTGATGATAAAAAAAAGGGAATTAACAACAAATATATTGATATTATTAGCAAATGTATGAGAGGGTTATAACAGATAGAGGACTATGAGTAATCCTAACAGAGGTTTGCAATAAGGTTCACCTTGAAGTCTTAACATTTTTACTTTAGTTATAAATGAACTTATTGACATTTAGGTGAAATACCTTGGATATTATTTGCTGATAATATTGTCCTAATAATTGAAACTAAATAAAGAGTAAGCTTGCAATTAAACAAGTGGAAAGATGTTCCAGAATAATGGTTTTAGAATTATTCGCATAAAAGTTGAATATTAGAAATGTAACTTTAATCATAAAGAGTACTTAGAAACCAATTAAAATTTTAGATTATGTTGTATCATTGATAACTTTAGATATTTAAGATCAATATTTTAAAAAATATAAAATCAAAAAAGGTTATAAATAAAATTCAACCAGAATCGAAGAAACTGACTGCTCCAAAAATTTAATGTGACTATCAAGTCCAATTAAATCAATGGAGAAATTTTATATAACTATAATATATCACTATGCTTTATGAGGTAGAATATTGTGCAATTAAAGAACAGTATATATAGAAATTAAGTGTAGTAGCAATGGAAATGTTAATGTGAATAAATAATAGAAATAAGAAAAATATAATTACAAATAAAGTAGGAGTGCAACTTGGGTAGGGTATCCATTGACCTGACCCTAAATTAGGTAAGGGAAGGTATAAAATTAAGTAGGATAAGGTACAAATTATTACCCAAACTCTTAAATATGGTAAGGGGAGGGTAGGCATGCTGAGTACTCGGAACCGACCATCATGGGTACCCAAGTGGGTAGATAATTATATATTTATAATCGTATACATTTATTTAATATATAGCTATATGCATTGCTACATTTGTTTTATGTGTGCATGTGTGCAATTGTGTATTGCATACATACAGCGGTAGTAGCATGCATATGGATTGAGAAATGAAAATTTTGAGCAGAGCGCCAAAATTGGCATTTTCCCCATCCCGCCCATATTCATTTTCCCCTCCAAAGCCGAAACAACTAAAAACCGTAGCCCCCTCCAATTCATTTCTTCCATTCCTGTCATTGTTCCTTTGCCATCCCATTTCAAAAACCTTATGTAATCATCTTCCATATCATTTTGAAAACCCTATCTGAAATGAAAGAAACTCACTTCATCGCAACCATCTCCTCACTGCTCATTTCAAAAACTCATCTACTCATCCCACCTCATTTTGAAAACCCACCCCCTCGTCGTTCTCTACTTTCTCCCACTCGTCTATGAAATTAACAAATCTCACCTCATTGCAACCAGCAAGCTTTAGAAACTTCACTGAGAAATCGGAAACTCTAAGCCAATCTATGTAGGCCTCCAATGGTTGAACCCTAAGCACTCTGTTGAAATTGGTGAGGTACTGTTGTTTATCTTCATTTGCTCTTTTTTCTTCTCTTATGATTATTGTTATCTTGTATTGCAAGTTGTAAAACTTGAAATTGTTCCAACTGCATCAATTGCATCGACATGTGTACTGCATTGGTAGTCCTCCCTCTCTCTGTTGACTCTATTCATTAGCTTAGCTTCTCATGTCCCGTTATTTGATTAATGATCTTTATGTGTTTAAACATATGTGATTCAATACCGTTGTTGTTTGTCCTGTTCATTGGCATCCGGATTTTTTTTGTCAATAAGCTTTAAGATTGATAACCGGTATATTTAAATTGTTTGATTAATCTGTTAATCTTGTTTTACTAATTCCATTGAATTTTAATGATGGGCTTATAAGTTGTAGTATTATGTATTATATATTTGATTTGTAGTATTATGTATTATACATTTGGTATATGTAATAAAGTCAACACCAATATATGTAAGTGATGGGCTTTTTATAGTAAAATGTAAATGACAATTGCTTATATTATTTGAAACAACAAAAATATATTTTGTTAATGTTGGGTATTAAAAGAACCGATTTGGAATTAGAAACGGAACCGACTTTATGGGTAATGGGTAAGTAGGGTACGTTAATAACCGAACTGATCAATGGATACAGTAGGGTACACCTTTCATAAATAGGGTATGAGTAAGGTAAACTATGACCTGAACTGAACCGATCCGAGTTGCACCCCTAAAATAAAGTGACTTGAAATAAGCTCAATGTGAAACCAATAAGTGATAGATAAAGACAATTACATTAAGTTGGTTTGGACATGTTAAACAAATGATTAAAATGGAACTGAATA
Source organism: Annona cherimola (assembly GCA_030490835.1). Lineage (NCBI taxonomy): Eukaryota > Viridiplantae > Streptophyta > Magnoliopsida > Magnoliales > Annonaceae > Annona > Annona cherimola. The sequence goes on from CM059976.1 coordinate 52,941,514, forward strand.
GGAAAGTTGAGTTTATTTAAATAGAAAGTTGTAAGAAAATGAAAGGAAGACTCAAAACACATGACTAGAAGTAATTAAATTAGATATGAAAATAATAAAGATCACCGAAAGTTTAATTTCTGATCATCATGAATGACACAATAGGATCTATGCAGATGACCTTACTTAGAAAATATTTTCTGATGATGATTTTACGCACTTATTACTTTTATGGAATGGAGGCCACACCAACATTGATTTTCATAAAACTTAATTTTCTAATTAATTAAATAGTTTTAAATGCAATAGGTAGCGTTGAGCTTAAGATGGGGCCAAAATACTAACATCTTTAATGATTTCTAGTGTTTAATGATATATATATATAGAGAGAGAGAGAGTTGTTTGGGTGCAGTGTCACTGCACCGGAACAGCGGTACAGTGGCTCAAAAATGGGCCCCACATGATCATGAAATCATGATCTACTCCACCCATTGTATTTAGAATAATGTATTCTATTACCATACCAATTTTCATCCCAATCAGATACTTTAAAGTTGTTATTTTCATCAAACTATTTTATTACGTTGGATTTGTACCATTTTCAGATGGGGCCCATATACATATCTGATTGGGATGAAAATTGGTATGGTAATAGAATACATTATTCTAAATACAATGGGTGGAGTAGATCATGATTTCATGATCATGTGGGGCCCATTACAGCGATGCTGCACAGGAATATAATCTATATATATATATAATATCATATCACTTATTTTAGATGACCAATCAACATAGAAGATAACTCCATAATGAGGTAACAAGACAAATGCTTCTACCCAACTACAAACCTAGGACTTCCTACCTTTACACTCTTAACTCACTTACATAAACTACTTGGTCATCTAAATAGTGACTGTTTAATGATATTTTTGGTCATACATTAATATGGCCAGAGTTAATGATTATGGTTCTACAACCACTTAGCTTGAGTTGTTTATAAATGATAGAAAGCCGTCGAGAGGAGCAAATGCATCTTTATTTTAGGAGAAAATTTCTCTTACTCATAATATTTATCTTTAATTCCTAAAATACCCACAATACTTAAAAAATCATCTTATATTTATAATATTTTTTCCCAAATTTCTATCGTAACTGTACAGTCAAAATAATTGTTAGATATCTTATTGAAAAGAGAATTTCGTCCCTTTAAATTGAAATGATTTAGCCTATATGATATTTTAATCACTTGATGTCATTAATTAATGATTTACCAACCTTAATTGAATCATATCAGGGTTGAATTGTTTTAATTAAAAATTATAGAGGGCAAAATTATCTTTTCGATGAAGTAATTAATGGTTGATTTGACTAAATGGATACAGTGAGAATTTAGGGTGAAATGCTATGAATATTAAAAAAAATTTAGAAATATTATGGTACAATAGGACTTATGGATAAATATTATGGGTATAAAAGGAAATTTCCCTTGTTTTAATCCTAATTATGATTAAAAATGTATATTTAGTTAAGTATATAGTTACTATATTGATAAAAGTTTTGAGAAGTTACAAATTAAATCACATAAAGTTAACGTTTAAACCTTTTTAAATGTTTAGATTTAAATAATTTAATTTTATCCCTTATAACGTGCTAAAATTTTTAGTGATGTGATGAATTAGTATTGAATATAGTCAATTATTAGGTCTTATTTGATTTATATATATAATATATATAGACCTTCTAAAATATTCTTCTTATCTATATATGCAAATAGATGATTATATAAAACACGGGTAATGATTTAGGATGTGTTTGACTTTTAATAAAATATTTATTCCAAAATTTTTCAATATAAAACTTTTCACTTTTCACTTTTCACATTAGTTAATTTTTTCGTTATTTCTCCACATATTCCAATACAAACCAACCTATTGTTCAATTATTTTTACACAATTATCCATACAAATAATTAATCTATTTTAATTTTATATTTTTTATTTTTCATCATTACTTCAATTATATCATATTATTTTCTTTCATTTTGATAACTTTTATATTAAAAGCTTCTGTTAAATAGTTTTATCATTTCCCAAACACTCCAGCACACAGAACCTCCATGAAGCACTTCGTTATTTTTAAAATTTTAAATTGAAACAATTTATTATATTTATTCACGCGCATTTGTTTGTGATTCAAAAATTATAAGTATTGCAATATGTTTGTCACAAAATTTAATAATTATATCTCCACTTTAAAAGATAATTTTTTACAAAAATAAATTTTCAATGAAAATTAATTTTCATATATGATAAAACAAGATGTCTTAAACATGATAAATCCTTCAGATTTTTCTAAAAATTAAAATTTAAAAAAAAAAGGATTCGTGGAGGTTACATGGAGATCGGACATGTTAGATCATTACCCATAAAATATTATAATATTCTATTAAATATGTGAAGGGATCTAAGAAATTTTCATATTTTTCATATGGTCATGAATATTTTTAAGTGATATGACCAACCCAAAATTGTGACAAAAATGATTATTGGTACCATGGTAAAACATATGATTTTAAAAATAAATAAATCATATTGTAATTTAATTATCGAAGTGAACTAAAATAGAACAGCAATTACAATGAACACTTAGTGGCGTCCCTGCCGCTGAGTTACTTCCCTATAAATTGAATTATGGCTTCTTCTTTTTTTTTTTTTTTTTTTCCAGATAAAGACTTATATTAACTTAGACAGATCGTTGTACAATACACGGGTAATACAGTCTCGAGGATGTCCTTCCAAGCACACTCACGCTCTACCGACATTGCAAGTCTAGCAAGGTTATGTGCTGGTTGGTTGCCCATCCTTAACAGGAAATGATTCAATGTATAAAACTTTTTTAACAAAATTATTTAAAATATCACTGATTTTTTAAAATTCAAAAAAATATAAAAATTTCCAAAAATAGTAAAAATTAATATATATGTTAAATACACTTAAATTAATAGTTGTACGAAAAAAGATTCAAAAAAAATAAAAAAGAGAATTTTGCACCAATTGCATTAAATCATTTCCCCATAGCAAGAGTGAACTTTTCCTGAGTTGATTAAAAATGTCCCTTACTCCACTCATGCCTGCTGAGAACAATCTACTGAACAGTGCTTCTTCTCGGTACAACAAAACAACTTTTTTTTTTTTTGGAGAAAACAAAAGGACTTCTTAAAAATCCTATAGAGGGAAAAGCTGTAATAGAAATGTATAATAGTTTATTATGTGAGTAAAATAATATTCTTAATAAAAATAATAAAAATATAAACGATTAGATTAGAAAAAAGGCTGTTCTATAATAACATTGGGACCGGAATCAATGATTTCCTCCAAGGAAATACTACGTGCAAATTTAATGCACAGGCAAGCCCTGAAATCCGTACAGTACGCACGTGCAGCGCGCAGAACAAGTGCATTATGTAGGAATAGGATTCCCCTCGCGGGTATCGATGGTCGGTCCTTCTCCTTCACATGAAAACCAGCTAAGCCCCACATCAGCAGCCGATACAAGAGAAGAACCCCACGTGCGGCCCACAGCCCACCCACTGACTCAACCTACGGACCAGATCTTCTCCCATGATCGAACAGATTCTCGGGTGGACGGTTGGCACTCCATCTGCCCATGTGCTGCAACGCAAGCGGGTTAGAAGGAAAGTTTCCTTTTATTATATTCGGAACCCGATCGTATGCACCCGGGTGCATTCAGCCTGCACCTATTTTTTTTTTATTTTTTTTGAAATTTTTTTCATACAATGGTTAATCTAGGTTTATTTAACATATCTATCAATTTTTACTATTTTTGGAGACTTTTAGATATTTTTTTTAGATTTTTAAAAATCAGTGGCATTTTCGGTAATTTTAAATTACGGAAAATGCCACTTATTTTTAAAAAACTAAAAAAAATATCTAAAAATCTCCAAAAATAGTAAAAATTAATAAATATGTTAAATAAACTTATATTAACAGCTTCATGGAAAAATTTTCAAAAAAAAATAAAAAAATAGGTGCAGTATTCTCCCCGTTGTCTTTCCTAGAGTTCCGCGCGCGTGCCTTTGGCTTAAAGGCATAGGCCTACGCTAATAAATTTATATATTAATTATTTTTTATTTTTCTACAAACTAGTTAATCTAAATGTATTTAATGTACAAATCAAGTATCACTATTTTTGTGATATGCAAATATTTCTTTGGATTTTTAAATATAGGGCATTTCAGCAATTTTTATAGTTGAAAATTACTAAAATAATCTTGTATTTAAAAATCTAAAAAATATATACCATCTTCAAAATTGTAAAACTTGATTTATATATTAAATACACATTGATTAAAAAATTTATAGAAAAAGATAAAAAAAAGTTTTCAAATAGATTTTTTAAGTGGGTTAACTAGTAAATTACTTAATTCGGACAATAAATGGATTTTTAAAATGGGTTAACTAGTAATTTACTTAATCTGGACAATAAGATAATGCCTCTTTAAAATTAGGCCCCAGATAACCTACCTTTGGAATTGTGAAAAGAAATGAAAAAAGTGGTAAAGTAAATAAGTAATGTTAAATTTGAAAAAGAAAAGAACCACATGTTAAAGATGTTACGTAAAATTTACAGAAATGATCCATTTAAGTGGTGGATTTAGGACCTTTGATGAAGGGACGTTTTAAAAAAAAAAAAAAAAGAGAGAAAATCGCTTTTTAAAGATTAGTCAAATTTTAAAAGACAATTTGTAAATATACCTATAAAGTTTAACCAATATTGTATGTATATCTCATGTTTATAAATATTGTAAATATATCTACAAAATTTACATAAAATTATAAGCGTGTAACTTTTATTAATGTTTCGTCTTCCTTCATTAAATTTTATTGTAAAATGATAAAAATGTGCTTCACCTTCCCTTTAACATAGTTCCCACTGCCTATCTCCTTTTCAGTTGTGAAATCAACAACTGCATGACACCCCATTGATTCTAGCTAGATTCAAGCAATTGGCATCCACCACAAGTCGCACAGCCAGCAACATTCTAGATTCGGTTGTCCATGTTTGCTTCACCATTAATCTAGCAGCTATGAAACAGATGCCACTCTTTTCGAATCTGGCTGTTGTTCAAGCGGTCAGTCTATCCTCATCAGCATGCTTCATTTCCTCCAAATCTCTCTTGCCTTAATTTCCTCTCCTCCACCATTGTAAACGTGGAAAAAAGCTTAGTGTTTCAATTTAAAACTTTTCACTCTTTCTAACTATCTTATTTTAAAATTATTTCATTACATCTTCTTATACAAGTACTTTATTTTCTAATCATTTCGAAATAACTACCCATACAACTAACTTATCTATTTTAATCTTATTCTCTTTATATCTCGTCATTACCTCCATAATATATCACACCATTTTCTATCAAAAACAACTTTTACGCTAAAAAATTTGTATTCAAAAATTTTATTACTTCCCAAATCACCCAATATGTGCACAAAAAAGCTAAATAGATACATCCACTAATCTCGTCAGTAGTTTTACAAACAACTTAGATGCGAAATACAAGTTGATTTGTCAGATTCATTGTCGATTGAACCGTTTCTTAAGCTCAATTTGCTTGCATTAAAAATGAAGCTAGAGGCATCCATGAAGGGTTGAAATGCCTATATAGCACATGTAGATGATAGTTGTAAAATGATCATTTCAGACGGGTAAAAAACTTTCTTTTTATTTTAATTTTTTTTTTTGTAAAATGATTAATTTGGTTATGTATAATCTATAAACTAATTTTTACCCATTTTGGAGATGCATGTATATTTATTTTGGATTTTTAAACGTAAACGCATTTTAAACATATTTCAACAATTTAAAATGGCTAAAATACCCTTATGTTTAAAAATCCAAAATAAACATATGCGTATCTCCAAAATTGGTAAAATTTAATTTATGGATTAAACATAACTTTAATAATTTTGTAAAAAAATCTGAAAAACAAAAAAAAAGTATTTTAGACGAGTCTGAAATCATCAGGTCTCATGATAATTTGATAGCTTCTTATGGGAGATTCTGTGAATGATATCAATACCTCTTTTGCCAAGATTTATAAATAATAATAATAATAATAATAAAATTGCCGCAACAAGATTTAGTGCGTTGGCAGCTTTAGCTATAGTCGGGTAATATTTTATGATATTTTTTTCACACAACGAAGTGGAGAAAACGATTGAAATATGCAATATAAACCATAAATAAAGTGAATAAAAATCAAGATAAATTTTTTGCATTAAAAAGGGGAACGATTAGTAGAAATTCATATGATAATGAAAAAAATTTAAAAAATGTGAAGTAGGATTGAAATGGGTCAAAAAAGGAAAATTTTTGTACTTTTTTTCCATCATACAAAAGCAGGCACTTAAAATTTATCTGGAAAGTGGAAATTATCCCAGTTAAGAACAGTTCCATTGTCATTTTGTTACGGCAGTTACGTGAAAGGTATAAGCATCATCAAAGAGAATACTGATGAGCATGGAAATAGCAGAAATCCAAGGGATGTATTTGAAATGATTAAACATTACAGACCAAACCTTCAAGGAATAGGCATTTTTTAATTAAAATATTTAATTAACTATTAGGTGGGGAAGGCCCATAGATCAAGGATAGAATTGAAATAATCCCAAATGATTTGGGTTTGACTGGAGATTGGATCCAGTGGAATTTGACTGATGCCGCACGTGTGCCATGCTGTACTTTGCTGGTTCTCTTCTCATTCCACGCATGACCACGTGCTTGCAAGTTGGACTAATAAACCCACAAAAAAATCATATGAAGCGCATTGAAACTTTAGATTCCATGCATGTTCCACCAATTTAATTATTCTAATATTCTTTTAATAGCCAACGAGGCTAATTATATCATTTAATCAAATACCCGTTCTGCACGTCTGTTAACTTCTAAATTAATATCATTTTGTTTCCCCCTTTTTTCATATTTTTAAAAATCTTGGAATATCAAAATTGGCACTTAATGAACGGTATCATCTTAACTTCCATTTTCCTAGATAATATCTTGAAAAAAGAATAATTCGTGCATTTTTCTTAAATTTAATAAATAGATCTAAGCGATTAAAATAATTTATTATTTATTTATATTAAGCGAATTAAGTGAGTTGCTTTTGTATTTTAAATTTTTTTTTCACATCTGAACCATGTATATGCTTTTGAATTAAAATATATTTTACACATCTGAAACATTTATATTATTTATATTATTTGTGAACTTGTATTTTACTGTTAACAATCACTTGATGGTTAGTTTACATATTTGTTAAGAACATCACAGTAGGATGCAACAAAGCGCTTGATCGGTATATGTGGAAATGGACGTCAATGAGGGTCGTTATTCAACAAAGATTGTGCACCTCGGGCAAAATATAATTTATTTTTATTTTGGATAAATTTCTCTAATATCCACAACATATGTCTCTTATTCATTTCGTACTCATAACATTTCAATAATTCCTCTAATACCCACGATATTTAACCCATAATTTCTTACATGCCCACTCCATCACCTGCCATCAATTATCTCTCACAGACGGTAAAATTGCACTTGTTTCTTTTCTAAAATGGTCAAATTGCCAAGATGCCCAATCCACATTCGTGACAGATGCACAACAGTGCATCACCTTGTAAACCAAGCCTCCCGATGACACACTGGCCACACATCTCCTATCTCCATTCACCAGACCGACAATCGGCATCGACAGATAACACGTCGCTAACTCCGTCCGGCGTCAATACTGCCAAGAAGATGGACGACTGGATGACTCATCGCTGAGAAGATGCAGAGCTCCAATGGCAAAAGACGAGCTGGATCTGCAACGAGCGCTGCCATTACTCGATCTATTGAATGTTGGAATCAACAAGGATAATGGACGACTGGATCTGGCCGTCGATTTGTGGTTGGTGGCGCTGGCTAGATCCAAACGGGGAAGATGATTGCATGTGGTTTCCATCCCTGCATAGCAGCCATTGCTTTGATTGGGGAAGATGATGGAAGTCTGGTTGCGTGAATGGTCTGATTGACGACCGGATTAGCCACTCCAGAAACAACATCCATGGAAGCCCTTTTGAGAAGATGATGGAGCATCGAAAATTGGTGCTCATAGGTGGATACTGTCATTGTACATGCAGTCGATTGACACTAATTTCCTGCATCTAAAGCGAGAGCTTGTAAAAACTGCATGCTTGGGGTTATCTTCTTCACTGCTGACTAGACGCCGTCTCCACGGAAGTGGTGATAGTGAGAGGGAGGGCTTTTGCATTGCTCGTGGGTCTGATGCATTTGCGCCACATGTGGACTCCCTCCCATGCTCATGTAAGAGGCACCTATAGTAGCCTCGATGAAGCTTTCACTCCTTCAGTCTCCATCGCTTCTCATCTTCCTCAATCTCATGGCACTGGTGGTGTCGTTGACGTATTCAGATATGGTCTTGAGGGCAAAGATGACATTTTAGTATAGAGATGATAGTCATTTAGGGTGTTATTGACGGGTGGGTATGCAAAAAATTAGGGGCTAAATGTTGTGGGTCAGGAGAATTATTAAAATGTTGTAGGCGCAGAAGGAATAATGGACAAATGTTGTGGGTATTAAAAGAATTTACCTTTTTATTTTCTAACAATTATATATATTTATGTGAGCCCAAGCAACAATGTATCATATATAATTTTAACATTTTTTATTATTTTTATTATTTTATTTTTAAATTTTAAAATAAAATATTTAAAAACATGAAAAAATATAACAGACTATATATATATATATATATGAAATATTCATTCTTGAGCCCACATATGAAATTCAAAAACTTTTAAAAATTTAAAAAAATTATGGACTCAGAGTGCACTTGAGTTAAGTGCACCTCAGTGTCCTAGATAATGGTCCATAATTCAATACTTCTAATACTTATAGAAAGCATAGAGGCCTATGCTCGATCTTAGTTTTCATTTCCTAAATATTTTTAAATAATCAAAATCATTTATCATCTTTTAACATATCTAGTATTATCATATTACCAAAAATAACTTTTATTGAATAGTCATATCTTTTAAACATAACATCTTTTGAAAGTAAACATATCACTAACGAAGATTTAAAATATATAGTATATAAAAATTTATAATAATAAAATTTTTGAAAAATATATTAATACACATAAATAAATATGATAAATGGTTTTGATTTTAAAAATGTAACTCAAAGATGTGTTTGGGAAGTAGGAAAACATGAAGAAAATAATTTAATGTAAAATGTTATATGATAATGGAATGACATAATAAGGGCAATGATTAGAGAGAATAAAGTTGAAATAAATGACATATGCACATAAGAAGATGCGAAAAAGTTGGGGGAAATAAACGCACCCTAAAATTTAAAACTTAAGGGTTAGCATAAAGCCTCTGTATAAATCATTGCCCGTAAATGAGTGGATTGCTTTGAGATTTCAAAGTAATTAATTATTTTAATGGCTTTGCTGTTAATTTCTTTAAAAAATTTCTAAAGTTCAAAGCATCTACTATGTTCAGAAATACATATTTAGTCAATAATACATTTATTACGTTATAAAACATTCGGTGGGAAACAAAATTAAAACAACTTTTAAACGCATGGAATGGATGGCTTAAATCTCACAAGTTAACCCATCAAGTCATTAAACTAATCTCATCCTGTAGATCGGTTCTATATATACACAAATGAACTTCTAAATATATTCTTATATACAAAAAATATATGAAAATTTTTAATATTAATGAATTCAAGATTAGACTAAAATGTTATACACTATAGCTTTTATAAAATAAATAATTTGGGGCAAGCTGGATCTGATGCACTGTAATCATCCAAGATGCTCCCTTCATCAGCATGTATAAAAAAATACCATATGGCGGCGGGCAGGGGCATGGAGGAAGGAAGGAAGCTTGCATCGACAATCCAACCCACGCATACATGAATTGGTCGGGAACAAGAATCAAATTCTAATGCACGTGCGAAAAGAGTAATAATGAATGCATGCCGGGAATTTGCGTCATACCCCTCTAAGTTGCGTATTAACATATTAGACCCTAATAAGTTTCATCTTTTGCATTTTAAACCCTCCGCCCTAACGCCATCTGTCACGCACCGTCTGGTCATGTGTAATGGCAAAAATACCCCTCAATAAAAATAAAATACACCCCTCATTATGCATTTTCTCACCGATGTTTGTTGCTTACATTATCTTTCATTTCAAGATCTTTATTTTCTGCATTAACATTGGTGCTAGTTAGGGCTATGTTTTTTGTTTTTCTGGAGGAGTATTTTTGATATTACACATGACCAAACAGTGCATGACAGACGGCGTTAGGGCGGAGGGTTTAAAATGCAAAAAATAAAACTTATTAGGGTCTAATATGCTAATACGCAAACATCGGGGTCTAAAATGTTAATACGCAAACTTAGAGGGGGTATGGTGCAAATTTCCCCATGCATGCAAATAAAATCAATATTAATAAGTCCAATATCTGCCATTTGGCTGCTACGAAATTTCATTTTAAACTTTTCAATTTTAAACTTTTTATTTTTCACAATTGTCCTATTTTTTAATCATTTTTCAGGTTTTCCTAGACAACCACATCACCTTTGAATTATTTCTATATAATTATTCATATTATTGGCTAATCTATTTTAACTTTATTTTCTTTATTCTTCATCATTATCTTTATCATATCATATCGTTTTCTTTCAATTCAAAATATTTTACCCTAAAAGTTTTTCATTAAAAAGTTTTATCACTACCTAAACACACCTTAACTTGGCAGCCAAAATTAAGGGCCAGGCCACAAACAGGAAAGAAAGTTGAATGAGTTATTCAAGTTAGTTATATTTTGGGGTGAATATGAAAAATTTATGAAAATCGAAAAAAGTAAAATTAAAAATAAAAAAGTATGTCATTATTTTCTAAAAATGGATAAAATGTTTTTTAGTATTAGAAAATTTCAACCCATCCCAATCGTGAATAGAAAAATATTCCTCTAAATTATGAGCAACAAAATATTTCATTGAATGTAATTATAAACGACTATAACTTTTATTCCTTATAATAATTATATGGTTGTACATTAATTTAGCTAATAAGAAATAATTTTTAGTTAGTTGCAACCAATTTTATTTCTAAAAAAGTTCAACAAAATGAATATTTTTTATATTAAATATTTGTTGCCTCATTAAAAACCACTCAACTCCTTCCTCTACATGAAGGAAAAAAGTATACTCTATGTGTATTTGTTTACACTAAAAGCTTTTCAAATTAAAACTTTTTAATTTAAAATTTTTTTTCTTTTCACAGCTACTCTACTTTTCAATCATATTTTTCTATATAACTATCATATTTTTCAATTATTTCTTTACAATTTTTCTTCCAACTCTCCTATTTTTCAATCATCGCCCCTATTATATTACATCTTTTCTCTCATTCAAAATTTTTTAAATTAAAAAATTTTTCTTCTAAAATTTTTATCACAAATAAAAAATACTTGTCCTTACAAAGATATCTAACAATACAACCAGGGACTCTCCTCACCGCGTAATTTCTGCCCTAGTATATGATAATGCATAGTTTGCTAAAACATGGGCAGTTTAGTTCCCGCTTCTTTGTACAAGGAAAAAAACGACGCATGTCAAAAAATTAGTGGAGTTCTTGATCTCCTAAATAAAAAACTCAAGTTGGATAATTTTATATCATTGCCTGAAAGCAAGTCGACGAGCACTATTGAATCACGCTTTTTCTTGATATGCTTGAACTCCAATTCCTTTAGCCACTTAATCCTCAGTAGTAAGGCTTTTGTGTTTCACCCTTAATGGTTTAGAGATACCATTATCCAACCAGCATCAAGTAGATACGCCCTGCATCCACATTAGTGTCATACATCCAGCTTTGGTCTGTTCTAACAAGCAGGGCTAACTAGGATGAGTTGGATGATTGAAATTGATGTAGGTAATCAATACTCTGTGTTCACGAATGAGACAGGACTTCCATGTGCCAATGTTTTCATTGAACCATGTGCTCCAATAAATGTGTGTCTATACAAAGAGAGAGATTTTCAGGTGCAGTGGTGTCAAAATAGGCCTCATATGATGATAAAATTATAATTCACTCCATTTATTGTATTTAGAATAATATATTCTATTACCATATTAATTTTCATCCCAACCTAATATGTATATGGAACCCATCTAAAAATGTTATAAATTCAATGTAATAAAATAGTTTGATGTAAATAACAACTTTAAAGTGATCTTTTTTAACATGTAAACCATTTGCTATAAAATTTATATATGGATAAATGATTATATAAAGTTTCTTTGCATTCTAATATGTGTGTGGGCCAAAAAAGGCGAATGTACTGCTGTTCCGGTGCAGTGGTGCTACATCGGAACAACTCTCATAAATATATATATATATAAAATAATTAAATTCAAATGGACTGCGCGATAAATATGACGTAGTCTGCTACAAATGGACCGCACATTATCATAAAGTTAATATCTACCTTACCAATTATATTTAGAATTATTGCTTTAATAACATACCAACTTCATTCAATCAAACATGTGTATGAATCTCATCTTAAAATGATACAAAATTAACTTAATAAAGTAATTTGATATAAATATCAATATTAAAATGATATTTCCAACATCTAAATTATCAAAAATATATTTTTTATATAGATAAATGATTGTATTAAGTATTATTATATTTTAATACATTGTATTAAGTATTATTATATTTTAATACATGTAGGACCTATTTTGTAGTAGACCACATCATAGTTATGGTGCAGTCCATCTACACTAAATGAGTTTTCTCTTTTCGTGTGTGTGTAAATATATATAAGAGTTATTTCGGTGCAGTGACAGCGATGCAGTTACCCAAAAAAAGGGCCCCACACATATTAAAATACAATAAAATTTTATATAATCATTTATCCATATATAAATCATACTTTAGATGGTTTAGATGTTGAAAAAACTACTTTAAAGTTGTTATTTATATCAAACTATTTTATTACGTTAAATTTGTATCATTTTTAGACGGGGTTGATACACATATCCGATTGGGATGAAAATTGATATGATAATAGAATACATTATTCTAAATATAATGGGTGGAGTATATTATAATTTGATCATCACTTGGGGCTCATTTCAGCGCTACTACACTATAATTATGATGTAGCGGCGCAGCACTTGAATATATATATGTGTGTGTGTGTGTGTGTGTTCAAGTGCAATACAATTGCACTGTAACAGTAGTGTTGTTGCACCAAAATGGGCCCTATATGATCATAAAATTATAATCTACTTTTTCATTATATTCAGAATAATATATTCTATTACCATATCAATTTCATCCCAATCAGATATGTGTATCGACCCCATCTGAAAATGGTACAAATTCAACGTAATAAAATAGTTTGATATAAATAACAACTTTAAAGTAGTTTTTTCAACATGTAAACCATTTGCTATAAATTTCTATATGGATAAATAATTATATCAAGTTTCATTGCATTCTAATATGTGTGGGGCCCAAAAAGAGCAAGTGTACCACTGTTACAGTGCAATGGACTACACTAGAACAACTCTTCCTTCTCTCTCTCTCTCACTCTCTCTCTTTCTCTCTCTCTCTCTCTCTCTCTCTCTCTATATATATATATATATATATATGGGGCTCCGCTTCTATGTAACCGGGTTACATAGAAGTAGACCCATGTAACATTTAATCTATGATTTTGATCTTTGATGGAAAATCTAATCTATTTATTATATTTAACATCATTTATTTATCTAAGAAATCAAGTTTCATCCCAATCAAATATGTTTATGGGCCAAGTTTGTTAAAAATATATATATTCATAAGTAAATTATGAAAAATACTAAAATATCAATTTAAAGTAGTATTTTCAACATCTAAACTATCTAAAATATCATTTCTATGTCAACGAGTGATTCTATAAAGTATTATTATATTCTAGTACATGTGTAAATAAATCTAAGTGTTTTTCATAATTTACACATGAATATATATATATTTGAACAAATGTGACCCTTAAACATATGTGATTAGGATGAAACTTCATCTCCTAGATAAACAAATTATACTAGATACAATGAATAGATTGAATTTTTCATTAATGATTAAAAACTTAGATTTTGAAGGGATTACATGGCTTCGCTTCTATGTAACCTAGTTACATAAAAGCAGGATCGATATATATATAAATACATAGAGAGAGAGATTCACGTGCAGTGCAATTGCACCGTAATAGCAATGTAGTTATGCCAAAATGGGCCCCACATGATCATAAAATTATAATCTATTCCGCCAATTTTATTTAGAATAATATATTCTATTATCATATCTATTTCATCATAATCAGATATGTATATGGACCCCATCTGAAAATGGTACAAATTCAATTTAATAAAATAGTTTGATGTAAATAACAACTTTAAAGTGGTTTTTTTAACATATAAACCATTTGCTATAAAATTTATATATGGATAAATGATATATAAAGTTTCATTTCATTCTAATATGTGTGAGACTCAAAAACGGCAAACTAACCACTGTTCCGTTGCTATGGCGCTACACCGGAACAGATCTTATATATATATATATATGAGATCCGATCCTGTGCAGTCGGACTGAAAATGGACCCCACACATATTAGATTGTAATGAAACTTTATACACTCATTTATCCATATATAAATCATACTTTAGACGGTTTAGATGTTGAAAAAACTACTTTAAACTTGATATTTACATTAAACTATTTTATTACGTAGATTTTGCACCATTTTAAGATGGAGACTACACACATGTTGGATTTGGATGAAAATTGGTATGGTAATAAACTGAACAATTCTAAATACAATGGGTGGGGTAGATTTTCTATTTATGATCAGGTGGGGCCCACAGTGCATGGACTGCACGGTGCAGTCGCATGCACTGGATCATTTCCCTATATATATATATTATCCTGTGCATTACATGCAACGTAACTTATGACACATTTGGCTTTAAATGGGTCCTATATGGATTTAAATATGTTAATACTTTATACAATTATTTATTTATGTATAAATTATATCTTACATTGTTTACATATAAAAAAATTTAAAAATTGTCATTTATATCAAACTATTTTGTTATGTTTATTTTGTACCATTTTCACATGGGGGCAATATATATATCCAATTTTGATAAAAATTTGTATACTAATAAAAGAAATTATTCTAAATAGAATGTGTGGAGTAGATATATCTTTTATGGCCATGTGGGATCCATTTTGAGCCAAATGCATAGTAAATTATAGTGCATCTAAATTCATAAGATAAGTTCTCGTATATATATATGAATTTTAATCAAGTGCATATGACTGCATATTACAGTCCATTCACTATGGGCTCTACTTGATCATAAATAAGAAATATCTCCACTTATTATATTGAGAATTATTCATTTATTAACATATTAGTTTTCATCCAAATCAAACTGGTGTATGGGACTATATTAAAATGGTACAAAATCAATATAATAAAATAGTTTAATATAAATATCAAGTATAAAGTGGTATTTTCAACATCTAAACCATCTAAAGAATATTTTTTTGCATGGATAAATGACCGTATAATGTATTATTACATTTTAATATATGTGAGGCCCATTTTCCATTTTCATTTACTTGAGGCTTTTTTGTAATTGACTGCAATATAGTTATGATGCAGTCTATCTACACAAAATTATCCCCCTCTCTCTCTCTATATATATATATATCTACATTTATATATATGAGCTCTGCTTTTATGTAACTAAGTTATATAGAAATGTATGTATATAGCTCCTTTAAATTTTAATATTTTGATCTTTGATAAAAAAAAAATTTCCTCCATTCATTATATTTAACATCACTATGGTCTCTACTTGATCATGAAAAAGAAATCTACTCCACCCATTGTATCGAGAATTATTTATTTTATTAACATACCAATTTTCATCCAAATCAAACATGTGTATGAGCCTATCTTAAAATAGTACAAAATCAATATAATAAAATAGTTTAATATAAATATCAAATATAAAGTGGTTCAACATCTAAACAGTTTAAATTATATTTTTTACATGGATAAATGAGTTCATAATGTATTATTATATTTTAATATTTGTGAGGCCCATTTTTTATTTTAATATATATGAGGTCCATCTTACAACGGATTGTACCGTAATTATGATGCAGCCTGTCTACATAAGATTATCCTTCTCTCTATATATATACATTTATATATATTTATATATATAGGTTTGCTTCTAAGTAACCAAGTCATATAGAAATGTAGCCTTGTAACTCCTTCAAATTTTAATATTTTATTCTTTTATTAAAAAATTCCTCCATTAGTTATATTTAACATCGCTTGTTTATCTATGAGCCACATTTACTCAAATATATATATTCATGTGTAAATTATAAAAAATACTTAGATTCATTCATACATATATTAAAATATAATGATATTTTATAAAATCATTTACTGATATAGAAATGATATTTTAGATAGTTTAGATATTAAAAATACTACTCTAAAATTAATATTTTAGCATTAAATTATTTTATTATCTTGATTTTATACACTTATAAATGAGACCTATATGTAGCAGTACTAAACAAATGAGAGGATTTTCATGATAATATAAATGATGGTAAATATAAAAGATAAAGTGGATTTTCCATAAACCATCAAAATTTTAAAAATGAAAGGGGTAAAATAAAAAAGAGGTTTCATAAAAGTGAGTCTGTATGAGATAAGAGGGTAAAGATCTCTCTTTACTTAGTTGCATGTTTCTATTATGAGTTTCACAAATTGAGGCACCCTGAATACATCTTATACCTTGCGACATCCCTATTAAATATGGAATTCATCCCCATCTTCATCTTGCCGATTGCAAAGCGGACATCGCAAATCTGCTGGAACACCCCTTTTAATTGAGTTTACCTTCATAGGAATAGAGTTGGTGTATATCCTCTGCCAAAGATGAGTAGTTTCTTAGGAAGCTTAGCCCTCCATATTGCCCGCATTATCGCATTATTTTCAGATTCAATTGAATTCAAATCATTCCCAGCTGCTTTCATCTTCTCCATATGCTAATCTGTAAGCAACATGAACGTTTTAAATTCAGAGCTTTTGGATAGAATTTGTTCTTGTAAGTGTAGCGGCTTTCGAGCGTTGACGAAAACCAAACCCAGCTCTATTTGGCACAAACTTGGATTGAAGAATCTGACCCGGATGTTTGAACATAGTCGGTTAGATTCCATGACGACTCGATCTCGCATTATCCATTTAAATTTTATTTTTGGATATCATGACTCCTTGTAAATTAGCATGAGACTTATGAATTATTACATATTTTTGTTATATATAATTAATGGTATGCCCTCAACTTAAAGGTATGGTTTAATGGTGTCGACACACTATTCAAATATTTCAATGGTGTCTGTCTAGTTTTGGCAAATTTAATGATTAAATCAAAATTTATTTTACCCATTATATATCTAATTTTTTGTTTGATTAATCCCATTGGATGGAATGAGATGTCATTCTATTTATTTCAAATATTACTTTTTTCTATAAAATCTATCTTTTCTCATTATATAATGGCTCTATTATTCCATTTCAAATATACAACTTTCATTAAAAAGTATAACAATTCTTCTTCATACAAATTACATTTCATAATGACTCAAACAAGCCCTTATTCTAGATCATACAAGATTTTTGAATTGAATCTACATTACTATTTTCAAGATAATTTCCCAATTCTCAAGACAGGTTTTCCAATTTTTAACAAAATTTTATCCATTTTCAATACAACTTTACCCATTCTCAATACATATAATTACATTTTTCATCCAAAACATAGATTCGATCGAAGAATCTTAAAAATCTATCTTTTCTCATCACATAATGATTATATTATTCCATTTCAAATATACAACTTTCATTAAAAAAATATAACAATTCTTCTTCATACATATTACATTTCATTATGACTCAAACAAGTTCCTATTCTAGATCATACAAGATTTTTGAATTAAATATATATTACTATTTTCAAGATAATTTCTCAATTCTCAAGACAAATTTTCCAATTTTCAACAAAATTTTATACATTTTCAATACAACTTTACCAATTCTCAATACATATAATTACATTTTCATCCAAAATAGAGATTTGATCCAAGAATCTTGTATCATTTGAAATACACCCTTTAAAAAATCAAGTTCAATCCATATTAAAACAATGCACGGTTTCCAAAGTGTCAAAGCTAGACCCAACTTAACATATAACAGCCAACTGGGCATCAACTTAATTATAGCGCACGCTGCTCCACAGGCAAGTAGTCGTGTGTTTGAGTCTCTCTAGTAAAAGCAGGTTTCAATTGTGGGATCTTGGTCTATAGTAAATATAGATGGGAGCTTATGGTCACCCAAAAGTATAGGTGAAAGTTTGTTATCTCTCACGTGAATGAGCTTGATTGAAATACAAGATATCATATTGTATAATACCAAATTTAAAAAAGGTTGACCTATAACAAAGAAATGAATTAAAAAAAATTTACAAATAAATCCATATAGTTTGACTATACTTACGGACATATCCACTTAATGTTAGAAATTACAAATAACCCTATATAAGGACTATAATTGCAAATGTACTCACGTCATCACAACATCGATGTATTTGGAAATATATATATGCAAACTACATAGGTATATTTTAAAATTATATATTTTAAAGATTATAAAAATGATAAATTGTAAATATACCTACATAATTTGCAATTATGATCAAAATCGGTAGGATTATTTCTAATTTTCAAAACTAAGTAGATGTATACATATATCTATGCAATTATGATTATGGGAATATATTTATAAATTAACTATGAATTAACTTAGATATGTTCGAAAGACATGACTAGATGAAATTAGATATAAATAAGATAAAGAGATTAGATAAGGAGGGATCATTGAATGTTAAAAATAAAATTTTTATTGGAAATAAAAAAGTTGAAAATGAAAAATAAAGTTATATAGGCCCACTTCTATGTAGTCCAGAAGCGGTTCTATTAACCCCTTCAAATTTTAAGATTTTGATATTGGATAGAAAATTCAAGTCATTCATTATATTTAAATATCATTTATTTAACTAAGAGACTAGGTTTCATCCAAATTAAAAGGTTCATGCCATATTTACTAAAAAATATATATTCGTGCGTAAATTAAAAAAATATTTAAATCTATCAACATATTTATTAGAATGCTAATAATACTTTATAGGATAATTTATCTACATAGCAGTGATATTTTACATGGTTTAGATGTTAAAAATGCAATTTAAAAATTAAAATTTAGTATGAAATCTTTTTATTATGTTAATTTTATATATTTATATATGGAGCCCTACATGGTGATATTAAATAAGGGAAACGGTTTCCATAGTGATACTAAATAAAATAAATTGAGCAAATATTCCATTCACCATCATGGTATTAAAAATGGAGCCCAATCTAGTGCACCCGGGTGCACTGCACCTATTTTTTTTATTTTTTTTGAAAATTTTTTCATGAAGCTGTTAATATAGGTTTATTTAACATATGTATCAATTTTTACTATTTTTGGAGATTTTTAGATATTTTTTTTAGATTTTTTAAAATCAGTGGCATTTTTCGTAATTTTAAATTACCGAAAATGCCACTGATTTTAAAAAATCTAAAAAAAATATCTAAAAGTCTCCAAAAATAGTAAAAATTGATACATATGTTAAATAAACCTAGATTAACCATTATATACAAAAATTTTCAAAAAAAAAATAAAAAAAAATAAGTGCAGTGCACCTGGGTGTATTAAGGCTGAATGCAGCCGGTGCTGGATTGGGCTCCATTAAAAATGGAGGGGAAAGAGGATCTTCTCCGAGG
Organism: Annona cherimola; assembly: GCA_030490835.1. NCBI lineage: Eukaryota > Viridiplantae > Streptophyta > Magnoliopsida > Magnoliales > Annonaceae > Annona > Annona cherimola. Next base: position 52,961,591 of record CM059976.1, read on the forward strand.
CATCCCAAAGTCTTGTATTAAAAAATTAGAAATAAGAAACTACATCATCACATTCCATCCACTCGGATCCCATTGGACAGGGAACAGCGAGTAACGAGAGGATAACCCGGAAATCATATTCAAGCACTAGCTAATCAATCACGTTCATGAAGGTGGGCCCCACAGCCATGTGAAATGGTTGGGTAAACCGTCAAGGTGGGGAGATCCACGTGAGGATCACGTGGAGGGAGTGCGTGGGCCCGCGTAGGAGAGGCAGACGGTGATGGTGGGAGGGAACACGTGGGACAGCTAGCGCGCACTGATCGAGACACTCAATCATTACCCGACATCTTGCCTGCCGGGGAACGCCTACTCTAGTGCTCTTGCTACCTAATTTTGCTTGCTGCTCCCTCATTGTCATCCACTGCTACAGTACTGCTGCTGAAGTCTACGAGTTCGATTAATCACTGCCTTCATCATTCCATCCCAAATTCCTCTTCTTTTTTGTGGTTCACACCGGCGCACTTATGCGAGCGGCCCCAAAATACCATAACAACAATGAAAATTCCAAAAAGGCGGCTGGTTTTCAGTCACCAGCAGTATACTAACAAATTAGTTGTGATTTAATGTACACATATTTTTTTCAATATTTTAGTATTTAGGGTGTGTTTGATAAGACATAAACAATTATTAAGCTAAAACTTTTCTATCAAAATTTTTTTACTCTTCGTAGTTACCATATTTTTTAAATTTTTTCTTTACCTCTTCCTATACTACTATACTTTTCAATTATTTCTATATAGTTATCTTTATAATTAATCTATCTATTTTAATTTTATTCTCTTTACTTTTCATTATTATCTTTATCATATCATATCATTTTCTTTCATTCTAATAACTTTTATACTAAAAATTTTTGTATAAAAGTTTTATCACTTTCCAAACACACACTTAGTCATTTTCGACTATTGAAAAGGTTAACAAGATCATAATTCATACATATGATTTTTTTTTTAATGAGCTCCACTTCCATATAAGTAAGTTATATAGAAACAAAATTATATAACCCTCTTAATTTTTAAGATGTTGCTGATTAAGATGACTTTTGGTAATGTGTAAAATTATGGGATTATGAAAAATAGTAGAAAATAGAAACGAGAATATTTTGATAAATGTGTGATTGATATGAAATGACAGGAGTATAGTTTGAATAAGTAGGTTTATTAAAAATAATTGGTAGGAAAAATAATTTGAATATAAGGATAAAAAGGGAAAAATAGTACGATTGATGAAGCAATTATTGTTATTGGGAAACACAATCCCACCCTTGCACACCAATTCCTACTCTTCTTTATTACCAAACAACACTCAATTTAAAATTCATACATAAGATATCCTTGTTTGGTGATGCAAAAATTTGTGGGACTTTGGGATAATGTGGAGAATGAGAAAGGAAATATTTTAAGAAATGTATGATTGATATGAAATAATAATGGTAAATTTAGAAAAAATAGGGTTGTTAGAAAAAATGATTAAATTATAAAGATAAAATTGGAAAAATATAGTTGTTGGAAGGAAAAATCATGGGTTGGTAAATGTGTGGGTTGTATAAAACCCATAGTTTCACATGGAATCCCACAATAGCACATTACCAAATGTTCCCTAAACTTCATTTAAATCAAATATGTTATGGGTGGGTTGCATTTGCTAAAAAATATGTTCATAGGTCATATTTGCTCAAGAATGTATGTATTTATGTGTAAACTTAGAAAAATGTTAGATCCATTCATATATGTATTAAAATATAATAATACTTTGTACAATTATTTATTCATATAATAATGTTATTTTAAATAGTTTAGATGTTGAAAATACTACTTAAAACTTATTTTTAGTAGTGAATTATTTCTTACATTGATTTTACACATTTATAGATCATACTCATATATAATTAAACTAAACAAATGAAAAAAATTTCATAATAATATAAATATATTTTTTTTACTTAATGGAAACTCACCTATTCTAATTAATGAGGAAATATTATTGGAAATCTCTCACGCCCCTCCGCTAAACCCGAACAATGAGACTCAATTTACTGTCTCAATCAACCACAATCAACGTGTGAACAATAGAAGGGAGAATCATTCCATTCATCACACATAGACGATAATTATATCAAATACATATAAGATTTATGTAAAGTCCCACAAAATTCAACTAGGCCAAATCAATGAAAAATTTTTAAAATATTTTTAAAGGTTCATGTTATCTTGCATAGCTAACTCATATACAATCAAGGTGATTTTTACATGTGGGAAGGAGAGTATAAAATGAAATAATCTAAAATAATCAAATCTCATGCAAAATATCATAATCAATTAAAATAGAAAGGATTGAATATTTAGTATAATTAGCTAGGTTGAAATCACACCCCGTTCAAAGTTAAGCTTATTGTTTTTAAAAAATTTATTTATAATTTTATTATTTATTGGGGCTTTACATTCATACCATTTTATTATTTCTTAGGAAGTTTTTTGCTTCTGTACCTGTATGATTTGAGTGAAATTACGGGTGCATTTCTTATTGTTACGAAATTACAAAATATGCAGCAATGTCTGAGCACGTCCCTTCCATTAAAATTTCCCCGACTAATATTTTTTGATATATTTATTATTGGCAACAGTTTTTACAATAGTTAAAATAAAAAATAATGATAAGAAAATATTAAAATTACTGTAAGATACATTAATGTACCTATTTTCATTATTTTAGCAAAAAATTAACTACTATCTATGCAATCATAATGGAACTATAATTGTAGAGTATTTTTGTAATTTCGTGAAACTAAAAGATGCATTTGTAATTTCATCTAAATGATGTTAAGTCGGGATATAAAAACCCCTTATTTATTTTTAATTGCTTTACTCAAAACTAGTTTTTAGTCCACTTCCTTTCAATTGATCCAAATGTGTACTCTCAATAATTCCAATAACACCAAGTGATCCAAATATGTACTCTCACTAATTCCAATAAGTGTTATGGTCATAAATCTAAGTTTTTGTTTCCATTTTATTTTTTATTTGCATCCATCTTTATTAATGGTGTTAATGACTAAAAAGAAAGGAGAGATCTTTGCAAACTACTTGAATAATCTGAAGAGCACTCTCATTAATAAAACCACTGTTTATTATGATCAATTATTTTTCAATGATTAATCGTTATAGTTGAAAAAAGACAGATCTGTTACATGCCTTATTTAGTGAAAGAGGAAGGATTGTAAGACTATGTCTCAAACTTTGTCACCTCTACTAGATTAGAATCACAATATTAGAAATCAATCACAGTACTACAACATAAATGTTATTAATCTCTAAAAGAATTTAAAAAAATTCTCCAAAAATTTCCCCCATATGCTATGTTGTATGTTTTTTTGGAGAGCTTACACATATTTATAATCATCTTAGGAGGATTACATAAGATTATCCTAATAAAAGTATGTTTCGATATGTTTTGTCTCCGAGTAGGACTATGTTTCCTAGTATAGGAAAGACACTCATTATGAGCATACATATATAGGAATGTCTTAATACATTTCAACAACTCCCACTCGCACATGATGGATTCTTCCACTAATCTCCCTTTCAAATTATCCATATTAATAAATAAGTTATGCAACCTGTGAGTACTTGGAGCTCAAGACTATGCACCTATTGGGGATAATACAGCAGTTGCAACCTGAAGAAGATATGTACACACATATATGTCTTGTTATGCCCCAGATTTATTTTACTATATTAGTCAAAGTATACCTAATCCTTTGTAAGGCTATATTTGACTTTCTCTCTCATTACATTATAATCGCAATTACGTTCGTCATATAACTAATCATACAAAGAGACATAACTAATCGACCGAAGAAAATAAATAAGTGATGTAAACAAAATAGTATTCCTCTCACACATATATCTTTTAATTATGGATTAATTGCTTTTCTAAATATGTTAGCAAATTCGCCTAATATATGACTTGTAAGTAACATGCTAACGCAACAACATTAGACTATAATGTCAAAATATAGTTGAAAATTACAGAGGACATAAATTGAAGCTATTATAGCTTCAAAGGCTCTCGTAGTGAAGAGATAGGGGTTATCCAAATTGAATGACCTTGACTCACTTCACTTATGGGTTGCTAAGCATATATGGTATGAAAACGTACTATGAAGAAAAAAACTCCAAATTTATAAAAGCGTATATCATTAACTTTTCAACATTATATATAACTTAGTTCAGTCGCTACCAAGTACCCAACCTGTGTTCTCAAAGTGTTTGCCCTTTTTAGGGGATAACTGAGATCATACATCAAACTTTAACAAAGCCTAATGGGACGTGGGGCTCCCATTATGGTCATGATTTAATAGAATGTGATCCAATCTTAATTCTCTTGTCAAGGCAATAATTGTCTTAGGTTTCATGCTCACATTGAACATACATATTACCTAATATATCTCCTCTTTGTATGTTCTTAGAACATCGGAGGCAATTACCCATGAGAGAGGGTCAATATCTGACTTTGTTGACATACTTCAGATTGAATTTTTTTATTTATTCAATCATGTTGTAGAATCATGAATAATACAAAACAATAAACACTATGATTTACAAAATGTAGATGCACTGTGCCGTGACTAGATGTACCATAAATCCAACTTTCAAATTAGCGATCACTTGTTGTCCATAAGATAACATCATTATTTGGTACGAAAATGTGACCAAATATTAATTTTTGCACTTCTAAGTTTCCATATCAATTAATATTGTCATAACCCATTATGTACAAATCACTTACTTAGTAATATATAATTTTCAATACAAGAGCCAATATACGTAAAATCCCTCAATGAACTCATATGAAATTTGACTAGTGTTTGTTTACCAAATTAATGATAACATGTGTAAAAGTAGGTATGTGACATATTATACATAGCATTTCTTAGTTCTACTCTTAGAGTTTTGAGACACATTTCAAAATCTAATGCTTCGCCTTTCTCAATAGGATTGTCAATGGCTTGCAGTTTTGTATATTGAATTGTTCAAAAATTTCGTTTACCTGTATTTTTTTGAAAAATAATGAATAGTCTTTTTGAACAATCTCTTCAAATTTTAACTCTAAGCATATAACTTGCTTAATTCATTATTTTAAAATTTTGAAGACAACTGTTCTTTAATGATGACAAGAAGCCCTTTCACTTTTTGTGAGTAAAATGACATCAACATAAAGAGATTGAATTACAAAATCACTCTTGGACTATTTTATATAAACATAGTAGTATTTATTAATCATCGTAAATTTATAACATATTATAGCACAACAAAACCTCATATATTATTATTTGAATGACTATTTAAGGCTATAAATAGATTGTTGGAGCTTGCAAACATTATGCTCCTAGCCGTTTTTCTCAAAAATTACAGGTTATTCCATGTAGATTTTTTCATTTAGTTCTCTATTGAAATGTTGTTTTAACGCCTATCTATTACAATTCCAAATTTTAATGTGCGATAATGATAAGAATAAGGCAAGTTGAGGTAAACCTTACAACTAAAAAAAGGTTTTTTTTCATAGTCTATACTCTCCTGTTAGGTATACTCTCTCAATCGATCCAGCTACCCTAACTTAATATTGAGATTCCATTTGTTCTTGATAGATTTGCATCTAAATGGAAAATCAACTAAGTTTTAGACTTGATTAGTCCTCATAGACTCCGACTTTTCTTCCATCACCTCTAAAGGTAACGATTATGAAGGTTTTCTTAGATTTCTAATTATTTTAAGAAGTAATTGTAATGAAAAAATAACGACATGAGACACTTACAACTACTCTTCTAAGATTAATGCTCTTTAGATATGTTGCTCTCACTCAACTTAAGATGTTAAGGAAAGCATCAAGGTTTTCAACTAATTAATTATGCGCACTACTATCTTCAATATCTTCCAAGAAAGTCATTATCTAAGAATGTGACATTTTATGATTCAATTTTAGTCATCATACTTTCATCCTTATGCTCACCAATCAATACATTTCCTTTTCGATGTTTTAAGTATCTGACAAAGGTACTTTTTTCTTCAAGTCCCAATTTACCATATTTATGAGAGAAATGATGGATGAAAGTTGCCGACCCTCATGGATTCAAATTGCTTACATTAGGCTTTCAGCTATCCACAATTCATAAGGAGTACAAGTGACCGATTTAGATGGCACAGGATTAAGTATATGAGCAGCAGTCAGCAATGCATCTCTTTTATAGGATATTAGAAGATTTATGTACACCATCATAAACCTAAGCATATCCAATCAGATCTAGTTTTTCTCTTTATAATGTTGTTTTTATGAAATACAAAAATAATCAGTTGTCTAATCATTCCCTTTTCATCACAAAAGATTTTAAAATGCTAATAATTCATGATTTTTCGTATATTTACATTTAATTACAAGTAGAGCAAGTTAAATATATGTTTTATGTGAAATTTCATAAAAATTATATTTTCATATAATCTTTAGTTTTTCTATACAATAGATCATCCTTCATTAATTTTTGAAAATATAAAATATGATGATAATTTATTTTGCTAAAAAATAAAAGGGGATTAAAGAGGTTAAAAGTAGATTTAAATTTTTAACATATTAATATAATTTGGGCAAATTTATAGAGTGCTTTAATGGGGAAAATTTTACACATATGGTTATAAATATATTTTAAAATACAAAGTACAAAGTAGGCCATCATATAATTTTGAGATCAAATAAATTAATTGCAAAATAAAATACATAAATAAAATGAATTCACAATGAGCTGAAATTAAACTAAGAATATTTGTGAGATTATTAAAATTATTTAGTCAAAAATTATATGTTTAAATTCACATTTACATGAAGCATATATAGGTAGGCACATTGCCGTAGCACCATCTTTGGTGGTTCAACATCTTCAATAAAAGGCAACCTAGTTGTTATCTGCTCCTTTTCAAAAAAAAAAAAAATCATTGGAACCCATCATATGAAAATCTCGAGCAACAACAACGCTACTTCCCACCTTCATCGACCACCAATGTAGTCCTAAAAGGCAATTCAGCCCCAACTTGAGTAGTGTAATTTCTAAATTTAAATAGCAGCAGTTGACAAGGCAATCGTGGACTTCATCTCCCACATCTGAGGCAAAAAACAATAGATCACCCCAAATGCTATTATAGAAGACCAAAATGGATCTTCACGCGCTTGTGGATTTGTGAGTATGATTCTAGGATGATTGAGATCCTTTAGGGTTTTGAGAGGAGTAGAATTGTAGTCTAGATAGGATTCCCCCATTCTGTTCATGGATAGCTTTTATAAGCCTCTCTTGCATTAGTTAAGATCCCATAAATATGGGTGATATTTTAGATTGTGGGTGTTCCCCTTTGTTTCCTCACTTATGCAATGAAGTATATATTATTTGAAAAATAAAAAAGGTGTGTTCATTTGGTGGTATGTAGTATTTTGAATTTTTTAAAAATAGAGTGATGTATGTTCTATAGTCTCGAGCATCGTGTCCTGATGGACTTGTTCATGTGTGTCCCTTTTGACTCCCATGTCCTCACGACTATAAAAAAGTCTCATCATCTTTTTCCTCCAAAAAAAGTGTTCTTTTTAGTTATTATTTTTGTTTATTACATTTAGTATCATGTCGTTGGGGAGAAGAGAAGAAGGGGAGGGGTATATGGAAGGTATGGATGAAGAAATTGAGGCTGCGAAAGGTCTCACTATAATGAAGGCATGAAAGGCGTCAATCAAGGTTGATCCTCCTTGGTCGGACTTCTTTGGAGATGAATCACATGTTACTCATTTGAGAGTGTCACATTTTATTCTAGAGAGGTATGTTATAATATTGGCATCACCCTATAATTGGGTTCATGAGAACCTTGAAAGAACCTTGTTTGTGTTCAAAGAGATGTTTAAATTGGGTATTAGGTTGTCATTTGGGGGTTTAAAAAGGGTGGTTCTAAATCTGTATAAGATCTGTCTAACCTAGGGGTGGGAATCGGGGCGGGTCAACCCGTGACCCGCCCCGTCCCAACCCTATTTTATACTGGGACTGGTTGGGGGAAAGTACCCGGCGGGGCGGGGCGGGGCGGGTCGAGGGTTAAAGAAGATGTTCAAAATGCGGGTCGGGGCGGACCGACCGGATCCCGACCCGCTTATACCTCCTGATCCGCTGACCCGCACCCAGCGAGGTCCTAAACCTAAGCTGCTAAGCAGCTACCTGCTACCCCCGAAGTCCCGAAGTCCCGAACTGAAGAGCCCGAGCTCCAGATTTTCGAATCCCCTCTCTCTCGCTGCCTCACATCGTCCGGCGTCCGGCATCCGGCATCCAGCATCGTCTCCGTCGCCGTCGCCACCAGAGCAGCCAGCCTCCTCCATCGTCGTCTCCACGGCGAGCAGAGCAGCCTGCATCGTCGTCTCCTCCATCGTCGTCTCCACAGCGAGCAAGCATCGTCGTCTCCACGGCGTGCCAGATCTATCGTCCAGCAAGCAGTTGTCCCCTCCATCGTCGTCTCCAGATCTGCGGTCGAGATTTGTGGTCCAGCAAGCAGTTGTCTCCTCCATCGTCGTCTCTTACTCTCCTCCATCGTCGTCTCCAGATCTGCGGTCGAGATCTACGGTCCAGCAAGCATTTGCCTCCAGATCGTCTTCTCCAGATCGTCTTCTCCAGATCTGTCGTCCAGCAAGCATTTGTCTCCTCCATCGTCACCGTCCAGATCTGCGGTCGAGATCTGCGGTCCAAATTTATCGTCCAGCAAGGGTATAACATTGAAATTCTGGATGCATTTTTCTATGTTCCGATTTGTGCTTGGTTGCTTGAATGGATGGTCTTGTTAGAATTGATGAATGGTTGTCTACTGCAATTTGACTATTTGAGTTCTATTTTAGAATGCTGATCAAATAGGACAATTGATTGGATGATTTCTATTTCTGTTTTTTATTTTAAATATTATTCCTTGTTGTTTTTGTTTATTTTTGAATTCATTAGCTGGTAAAATCACATATTATCGATTAATTGTTAGAATTTCTCATGGATTAGATTTCTACAAAATTCTTAAATACTTGCATTTAATTGTGATATCATTATTATTTTTGTTGAAGGTAAACAACAAAAGATATGGAATGAGTTCAAACTATTCGTGGTTCAATATTCAAATTGCGAACAGAATTTTGAACGAGGTATGTTTCATTAACTTGTTCTTATATAGATGAATAAATATTCATGTTTTATTTAAGTATTTATGTTTTGCTTTGTCTTATTAGTAATAGATTGAAGAATATAGTTGTTAAATTTAATATAAATTTCCTTTTATACTTGATAGGTTCATAAATTCTCAAAAATTTCTTACTTGACCCGTATTTTTTACCCGACCCGTTCCCGACCCGAATTTTGTCCCAATACCTAGTAAAAAAAAGTAAGGGTCAAACCAACCTTGTCCCGACCCGGAAAAAAATAAGGGTCAAACCAAATTTTTGAAAGGTAGGGTCAGGGTTGGGCACACCCTGACCCGTCCCGACCCGCCCCGATTCCCACCCCTAGTCTGACCCAAATATCGCCAAATGCTTGGAATTGGATTTTGGCATTCGAAATGCTAAGAAAGAAACACAGATTGATGATGAACTAGAATATTTTTTCATGATTTGTGACTCTAATGAACCTTGGAGAATACAGGTTTTGTCATTTTACTCTTGCAATGGGAGCTACAAAACTTGTAGGGATAAATATAACAATGCATAGGGGGTGAAAGGATAGGTTTTTCTATCTCAAGGGTGGTGAGAAAGAAAAGTGAGGGATTCTTGTGAAGTGGAACCTGGCGCCAAAGGTAGAGATGTCTCCTTTGATTGAAACGAAGAGTCAAGTGGTGGGCAGATTAAACGGCTTGTTAGAGGGTCAATGTTAGTGTATGGCATAATTTTTGGTAAGGTTGATGTGGATGCAAACTTGAAGTAGATTGCTACAAGCGTAGGTGAACCTAACTTAGAGACAATCACGAAAAGGGAAGTTAAGCATCCAAGGCTGACAAAGAAAATGTAGGACCCCCCTTTTGTGACGAAAGTGGAGATTGAGGAAGATAGCCATGTTGAAATAACTATTCATCCCACTGTTGGGGAGATGGCTAAGATTATGGAAAATAAGTCATTGCACAAAGATAGGGAAAGTAACAATAAGGAAGAAGGCCCATGAGGTGTATATTCCTTCGAACAAACTTCAACATCATCTAGGGGGATTTGCAAATGGACTCAACATTTTTTCTTACTTTTCCCCATTTTGTTGAGTCCATTTGCAAATCCTTGGATTTCATCCTCATTCTTACTCTAAATGGCTCCTAAACTAGTTTCTAAACCTTCCAAACTTCCGGTCTCTAGACCATTCTACTCAAATACCCAAGAGGAAATTCCTCGACGACAACACACTCCATCCAAGGGAGCTCGGGATGAGGCAACCACTTTCACCGGACATTAGGTCTAATTTAGAGAAGTTGATCCATCTACTTCCATTCTTAGAAAGAGCCAAAACCTCAAGTGGAGAAGAAGAAGTGGTTGGTAGAAAAAGGGAGCAAATACACCTAGAGCTCAAGTACTTGAAATTCCTATCCAATACTTTAGGACAGAGCAACAACATAGGCGATTTTATAGGCATCTTTATGAAAGAAAGACATTTTCGCCTAAAATCATAAATTTTGAGTGTTTGCAAAAATATGATTTTGGAATTGAGGAATTGTTGGATTTCCAAAGCTGGACACAATTAGTCAAAGAAGATGAAAAAATTTACACAGACTTGACCAGACAAGTTTACTATTCATGGGATATTGAAGAGTTAAAAGCCTTTGTTAAAGGGAATGAGATATTCTAGGTTAAGGAGCCTGTCTCACTTGATTTTAGTTAGTTTAACATTGGCAATATTCTAGGAGTGCCACAAGATGTGGAGCCATTTCCAGAGGATTTTACATTAGCTCAAATATAACTACTTAGACACAATTTGACAAGTATCATGCAGTAATCAAATTTTTATACTACATGGACTTGCCACCTCAACTGCGAGTATTGAGATTCCTCATTGCTCACTACATCTATCCCAATGGAGGTGAAAGAAATCAAGTCAACCCCCATGAAGCTGAGATATTATGGAAGGTTGCAAATAAGAAGAAAGTTAGCTTGCCTAGGTTATTTTTAGAAGCTTTGGAGCTCAAAAAGGATAATTTACGAGGGACACTGCCATATGGAACATGGATTACTAAAATCCTAGAGTATTTTGAGATACATTTAGATGGGAAACCCTTTGAGGTATTGAAGCCTATGAATGTTATCATTAAAGCATTACTTGCCACATGAAGGTGGACATCGAGGCATTCAGAGCAGCTCAAATCCGCTCTAGGATGGGAGATTTTCCATAGGAGCATGCAAGAGAGGACATACCATTTGAGGGGGAGGCCCCCGCTCACTCTGCTCCTCATGAGCCTGCTCAGTCTTCTCCACACCCATCACCTCAACCTCAGTCCCCATTACCCCATGCATCCTATTGACCCTAAGGATCCCGCGGATCCCTTAAACCTACTCAATCTTCTCATTTTGACATCTTTATCATTCTTGATCATTTATAAGGTTTAGAGTCTAGGATTTCCCAGGACTTAGGGACCCTCTATTTTTTCATGGCCAAAATGCATGCCAAATAAGCCCACCTTGAAATAGAAATTTCTAGGATCACATACCATCTTGCTTCAGGTAGTAGGAAGAGTCAACCTATTCTAAGTCTCCCTCACTTGGAACCATATTAGGAAGAATCTGTAATGGTTGAACCAACAATCCAAGACAAGTCCAATCCCCCCTTTACACCCTATGATTCTGCTTCTCGGTATGATTCTACTCTTCTGATCATCTATCCCAAGTCCTGTAATTCTACCATGTATATCCTCTTTCCTTTTTCACAAACTGTATGGTTTTAAGGTTTCCTTTGTATCATTTTTTATGCTTGCCAAAAAGGGAAAGAGAGAGAGATTTTGAGAGTTATATGCACATTTTCAAGATGAGTAGCATGTATCTAGGATATTTTGCATCAAAAATGATATGTAATGAAAAGTCAAAATTGAATGAATGTGAATATTTATCTTCTATTGTGTCATCTTCTAGTTGATATGATACTTATTCATGTGAAATGATGATTGAAATGACATATCTTTACATTGATCAATTGCAATGGAAACTTGATTTCTATAGCAACTTGCAAAAGTTTAACAATAGAAGAAAGGTTGATCTCAAAATTAGTATTTTCAATCATCAAAATGGGATAAATTGTTATGAACTCTATTATCATGTCAAACGCAATCCATATTTTGATGATTAACAACCCAAATTTGAGAATTTAAAGATACTAACATGTGTGTTGCAATGTTTTGAGTTAGAATTTTTTTATAAGCATTACATGACAGATCAAGTCGATACCCAAGTCAACTCCAGGATAAACTTCAATACATATTTTTCCGTCAGAGCTAAAATTGTGGATGCGTGAGCATGTGAACTCGCATCCAAAGTCGACTTTGCATAGGACTTGTGTCAAGCCGCAATCCAAGTCGATTTAGCACACGACTTGGAAGACTTCATGCTATCAATGGAGAATTCGAATGAGTCAAGTCACACCCCAAGTCGACTCTAATGTGTGACTCGGGTTAAGTCCATGATTAAGTCGATTCAATCACATAACTTAGGCAACACAAGTGGGAGAAAGAAGAATTTGAAGTTTCAAGCATGTAACGGATAACGAAGTCGCATATCCAAGTTGACTCCACTTGCGACTTATGTCAAATTGCAAGCTAAGTCGACCCTAGTGCACGACTTGGATACCAAGGGATTCAAAACTTGAAGAACTGAGCTTAAAGATCAACAAATGGAACTCAAGCAATGCATATTTTGAATAATTGAAGATAGATGCCACCAATTAAAGCTCGAGCTACAAATAATTGAAGTCTAAAGCATAAGACTCAAATTAAAAAAGGTTATATCTCAAGATCACAAGAAAATTGAAAAGAATTGAGTCCAAGAGAGCTGAAACATGAAAACATTAGAGCACAAAAATCAAAGCACTCAATGTATGAAGTTTTAAAGTTTCAAAGAATATAATGCACAATAAAGTCGTAACCCAAGTCAACTTCACTTGCTGCTTGGGTCAAGTTTCAGACCAAGTCGACCTGAAGTTGGAACTTGAAGTTAAAAACAAAAGAAACCTTTTAGAAAGGAATGAAAGACCGAAGTCTCAACCCAAGCAGACTCCAACCTACGACTTGGTTGAAGTTGCATTTGAAGTTGACTCCAGATATGACTTAGCTTACAATGGTCAAAAAATTTAAATGTTGGAGCATTTAATACATGTGACCTACCTCCCAATGTTCGAAATACCTCCACCTCTATTTAAAGTATTGCAAAAGAATTAAGGATGTTAGCTAAAATATTCATTAAGCTTACACCTTCCCTCCTATAAACATTCAAGGGTGCATTAAATACTCTACAAAGAAGAACTCTTACATTTACTGGAAGAGCTGCAATTTCTAATAAATCTCAAACTTCTTAGAGTTCTCTTCTTTGCTGAACTTGCTCTACACAATTTATAACGTGTAGATTTTATTTTCCGATTTACTTATTATATTACTACTTGGCTCGGTATTGAAGATCAAGGCTAAGTAAAGACAAGTAGTGTATGATTGGAGTGTTGCTTGTTGTCTACTAGTACTATATTTATAAAAACCCCCTAAAGCTATAATCTAGAAGAAAGTAAAAGCTTCGATTGTACTATTATTGAAATAGTGAAACTTAAGACAAAAGAAAGTGTGTTCTTGGAAGAGTGGAGTATGGAGAGTTGTCTCAAACCACTATAATTGCTTGTATCCTTTATGTGTGATTTTTCTTGCTTTATTAAGTCTTCATATTTTTATTCAAGAGGACTAATCTCACAAAGGGTAAAATTTTAATCACTAAATTTAAAAAACCCAATTCACCCTCTTTTCTTAGGTTTTTCCATAAACTCGAGACCAACAAGTAGGATTCTTTTGTTTTTTTATGGGTAAAAGTGTTTCAAACACTAGCCATTCTACACCCTTGGTAGGGGATGACCTTCCATCATTTTCAATTTATATGAACCATTGTCAAATGGTTTTTGCACGTAGAAAGATTCGTCCAAATTTGGGAAAAATCTATGGTGATTATATTCTAATGACAAAATTGCCATTCATAGGACTAAAAAGCCTATGACATAAGATCTGTGCTTTAAGTTTTATTAAAATGTTAAGCTAATTAGTTTTGGTAAAGGCTAGGTTTTTGTGTAGATTCATCTCGAAGTTCTACTAGGAGATTTAAATTCTCCATTTGTACTTGTGCATTAGGTGGTGATGGTTTATGAGAGATGCGATAATTAGCATGGCATATTTGGATGGGGAGGACTGCCTCCATGCCATACACAAGTTTGAATGGGTTGAGGCCTATTTCTCTTCTAGGAGTGGTATTATAAGCCCAAATCAAAATAGGTAAGGTTTCTACCTAGTTTTTGTATTCATCTTGTAATATTTTTTGTAGATCTTGCTTGAGGATTTTATTAGTTTTTTCAACTTGTCTATTAATGGAAGCAAATTTGTGTTGAATGTTGTTACCTTTCCAAAATTTCTTAAAGTGTTGGCTATCGAATTATTTTTCATTATTAGTGATGATGGTTTGGGGTAGGCCAAATCTGCATACTATTTGATCCCATGTAAAATTGATTATCTAGGTTGAGTTAATAAAAAAAAATGTTTTGCTTTCACCCATTTAGAAAAATAATCGATGGCAACTATTATAAATTTGAGATTTTTTAGAGCGATAGGCAAAGGTCCCACTAGATCTATACCCCATTGTTTGAATGACCATGCTTCTAAAATGAGTTGTAGTGGGCCAGAAGGAATATGAGAAAATGGGGCATATATTTGACAGGTATTGCATCTGTAGACATACTCCTTTGTATCTTTTTGAATGGTGGGCCAGTAGAATCCTGCGTAGAGAACTTAGTGTGCTAAGATGTGTCATCCTAGATGATTGTCACAGCAGCCTTGATGTAGTTCTTCTAGGATGCTAGAAATTTCCATAGGTGAGGCACAACAAAGTAATGGGGTGGATAACGATTATAGTGGATTTTCTATTGTCTTATTCATTTTTCTTTCTTATCACCATTTAGGTAGTTACTGGTGAGCTATTGGATGGTGGGGTATTTCGAATAAGGAGATGATATTTATATTATTGACTTGGCTAAGGATGATGCTTGGTTGTTTTAAGTGATAAATAAACAGTTGGGTTGGGAATAATAGTGATAAAAATATAAAATCAAAGTAATTTAATTATTTGATTTATATTTCTTGTTCAAATTATTAATTCAACATTTATACAACTTAAAACATTCTTAAGAAATAGATAAATGATCATATAAATTATTATAATATTCCAATAAATCTATGATTGGATCTAAGTATTTTCATATTTTATTATAAATATTTTTAAGCCAGCAAGAGCCACCAAAAATCTTGTTTACAATTATTTTTGGTATCATAATTGAAAATATTTTAAACAAAAATTAACGGATTAGATTTCAATATAATAATATAAAATGGGGCGGTAATGTTGAAAACTTCAGTGATATACTACAAAAATTTTTGAATAATTGCAACCGAAATTTTTCAATTTTGCCAAATAATCGTAACGGAATAACACCAATTATACACTACAAAAAGCGTGAAGAATTGCAGCAGGAAATTTGCAATCTGCCTAATAATTGTAATGGCATAACAAATGCAAGTAATATAGAAGTATTTTTCTCTATTTTTTTCAAGAGCGGTGGCCCGAGGGGCGCTACATGGAATCAGAATCAATCCGTCGGGTCCACAGATTTCTCATCTCCTTTTCGCTGATGATGCTTTGCTTTTTGTTCGGGCGGAAGGAGAGGACATTAGGATCTTGTTGGATATCCTTGACACTTATGCGGCTTCTTCTGGTCAGATGGTCAATGTTGATAAAACCTCCATTTTCTTCAGCTCAAATATGAATGATCACGACCGGCGGGAGATAACCGAGCTATTGGCGGTGGAGGGACGGGATCTCCACCATTATTTGGGTCTTCCGGCTTGGATTGGCAGATCCAAAAAAGGCATGTTTAAGGGAATTTTGGAGCGTATATGGCGAAAAATCCAAGGGTGGAAGGGGTGCCTCCTATCTTGGGGGGGCAAGGAGGTTTTAATTAAGGCCGTTGCACAGGCCATCCCGTCTTACGCTATGAGTATATTTCTTCTTCCTAAGTCCTTTTGTTTGAATATAAACAGCATGTTAAGCAAATTTTGGTGGGGTGAGAAGGGAGATAAAAGGAAGATGAGTTGGGTTGCTTGGGCAGAGATGTGCAAATCTAAGAGGGCAGGAGGAATGGGGTTTAGAGACATAATGGCTTTCAACTACGCCCTCTTAGCGAAACAAGTCTGGAGGCTTGCATCCAACACTGACTCCTTATGCTATAGAGTTCTTAAAGCTAAATATTTCCCGGATTCGGATATTTGGAGTTGTTCGGGGGGACCGGCTGACTCCTACACATGGAAGAGCATCCTCAAGGCGCGGGAGGCGATCCGATCTGGATGTAAATGGAGGGTGGGTGATGGTAATCGGATTCGTTTTTTTCAGGATGTTTGGCTTGATTCTATGGTGATCAAGGCGGGCCCTCTACCTTTATCTCTACCGGAGGATGTTTTGGTCAGTCACTTCATAAATGGGGAGTCAAAGTCATGGATCAAGGAGAGGGTGGTGGCTGCTGTGGGTGAGGTTGGCTGGCAGGAAATTAGGCACATACCACTACCTCGGGGGGTGGTTCAGGATTGTGTCTTCTGGGCTCCTGAACCCAATGGTCACTACTCGGTGAAGTCGGCTCATAGGATGCTATCTTTGTCATCGTCTTCGCCCTGTCTGGATCGTGTCTTTTGGGCTATATGGAGGACAAGGCTGCCTAGTAAGATAAGGATTTTTGGGTGGCGATTACTGAAGAACGCATTACCTACACTTTGGAACCTATCACATAGGGGTGTCCCGGTTGAGGTGACTTGCATGTTTTGTAAGAGGGAGGTGGAAGATATTAATCATTTGTTCTTGAGATGCCCGTGTATTGTAAGGATCGGCAGGATAGCGGCTTGTCGGGACTCTCCCGTATCGGAGGTGGTGGATTCATTGCGTAATCTGTCTAGAGGCAATAATCTGGACAGGTTGGCTTTCTTTATCGTTTTTTGCTGGCGAATATGGTTTTTGCGTAACAAGTGCAGGGAGGAGGGCATCCATCCTTTCTTTGGGGATACACTACGGTGGTGCCATGATTATATGGATCAGCTCAGGAGGGCGGCTCTTCTTGGTCAATCTTGTGTTTTGGACCGCCCTCTTGTGGCTAGGTGGATTGCCCCCCCACATGGGATTTTCAAGCTGAATATTGACGCGCGGTCCTCGGGGGAAAGGATGGTAATTGGTTTGGCGGCGGTTATTAGAGACTCTAGGGGTCTTTTTGTTGGGGCCAAGGGGTGGAGATGGAGGGGTGTGTTGGAACCATTGATGATGGAAGCATATGCTTTTCTTTTGGGTTCAAAGTGGGCCCTCCAGCTTAACTTGGGCCACATACAAATTGAAACGGATTCTCTTCTGCTCTGCTCTTTTCTATCTTGTGATCGCGCCATCTCTTCACCGGTGGGACATATCGTCAGCGAAATTAGATCCATCCTCAGTTCAAATGCTCAACTCTCTTTTCACCATGTTCTTAGGCAAGGAAATGGGGTGGCCCATTCCTTAGCTGACCTGGTTTCTTTTTCTGCACAGGATCATTCTATTTGGTGGGGTTCTCCCCCACAAGAAATTGCATCGAAAATCTGTACAGACAATTTTTTGGCAAGTATTTGCTTGGGTTTCTCTCCTCCGAACCCTTTTCAAATGGAAAGGGGGTCGGACTAGAGTAATTCTTCTATCAAAAAAAAAAACATTGGCAATATCTAAAGTATTCTTAGTACTTAGATAAATGATTTCATAAATTATTGTAACATTCTATTAATACAAATACACAATAAGAATGGATG
Organism: Annona cherimola; assembly: GCA_030490835.1. Taxonomy (NCBI): domain Eukaryota; kingdom Viridiplantae; phylum Streptophyta; class Magnoliopsida; order Magnoliales; family Annonaceae; genus Annona; species Annona cherimola. The sequence goes on from CM059976.1 coordinate 52,979,749, forward strand.
TCAGGTATTTTCAAACCATCCTTTCATCATGATAAAACAAATATTTTTTAAACAAAATGATGAAATTGGATTTTTTTTTTTTTTTTTTTTTTTTTTTGCAATCAAAATGGGCCCAAATATAAGGATTGCATTAATTTATTTTAGGTCATCTGCAAATCCATCCACAACATTTTACCTATATTGCATCCAAGCCCCTAAATTTACCAAAATTTTAAATACGCCCACAAGTTCACCATACATTGCTTGTGTATCCTAAATTAATAGAATCTCCAACGGGTGTCGAAGAGATGACTATAGGTATCTGTGAAAAGATAAAATTAGCCTTCAAGGTATTCCTGTGCCCGAATCCAGAATCTCCAGTAGCTGAATTCCATTTCGAGGGCGAATTGCATTTTAAGGCCCGGAATACGCTATGGCCATTAAAAATGAACTACTGCTTCCTCAACCATCTGCTTGAACCTCCATCTTCCCCAAATCGAGTCTGTCAATGTCTGTCATCTTGGATTCGTCGGCGGCAGTCGTCCAATCAATGATTGGAACCGATGAAATGATTGGCGACAGCAAAGCCACATGACGTCTCTTTTCTCCGACGACTTTTCTTCGAATCCAGCAACGCCCAACCAAGGAAAAAATCTTGCAGCAACCGCTGCTTATCTTCCATCCCGACGATTGCGCAACAGTCCAACAGATCTGATGGCAAATCTAGCAGATTTTGCACGGGATTCTCTGTTCTTCCAATGATTCCAGCCGACGAAATGCATCATTCGGCATTCATGAATTTGCAAAAGCAACTTGTAAAAAAAGATGGATTACAAGTTCTGGCCATTTCGCATATTACCATTTTTTTGGCATAATAATAGCAATGTTGTTAGATCCAAACCTTTTTACCAACCGGTGAAGTTGCTGATTTTGGTATAATCATCTTTGAAAACCGAGTTGAACTGGTGGATTAATAATTTATGCAAAATATATCATAAATTGGCAATATAAAAGTTTAAAAATTCATATATAAAAATAATGCAGTAATTTGAGTTTTAGTCATAATTTTTAAAGTTAGAAAAAAGTATACTTACCTTCATACTACCTTGAAGGGTAATTTTGTCTTTTCATATATTCTTCTTGCCATTCATTTCACATCTTTTCTGGATTCCATTAAAAAAGATATATTTGCGACATATGTTACCTTGTTATTATATTTGCAATTTTGATAAACTTGAATATAAAAATGCTCATAAATCCTTCTAGGCAAATCTATGAATCTCTCATTTATTTTTATGAAGTCAATTCCATAAACTTTTTTTTTGATGAAAGTCAATTCCATAAACTTGTATTGTACTTAAATATGTTAAAAATACTAAACCTTTTGGTTTATGTAAACTGTGCCACTTTTAAAGAATCTAAGACATCTATTACGTTTAATAATATTTGTTGATAAAATAATACCGCGTAAATTAATTTAACTGATTATGCGGAAGCAAGGAACTGCGTTTGCGTCTCAAACTTTTCTCCTTCACCGGCTAAGAATAAAATCACGTAAATTTTCAAAATTACCCACAAATCATCCCTTAAATGTCGTCATTAGTTTTGGATAATTTTACGACTTCTACAATAAGAAGACAGAGAGAGAACTCTCCACTGTTCGTGTCAATACGTTGCAAGTAGCAATTATAGAAACTGCTCCTGCCTTGAACCATGCGCCCATCCATGGGCATTGTATTAATAATATTTGTTTGGTTAAAACATCAGAAAACCACTGATTCGGATACTTTAGTAGGCCCTGACAAATAAAACGTTATGACAGACATTGCTGTAAATTTGAAATGACCTATTAAAATATCCAAATAAAACTTTATGACAGACATTGCTGTAAATTTGAAATGACCTATTAAAATATCCAAAGAAGGCCCGCTAAAGTATCCAAACAAATTATGATAAAAAAGTATGCAAATAAGTCATTTTCTATATTTTAAGGTGCGTTTAAGAAGTGATAAAAAATTTTGAAGGATAAATTTTTTGTATAAAAGTTTTTCAATTAATAGAAAATGTTGTTATATAATCAGGGTAATGATGAATAGTAAAAAATAAATAAAATTAAAACAAATATGTTAGTTGTATCATTGTACGTTATTTGTGTAAAAATGATTAAAAAGTAAAATTATTATATAGGAATATATGAAAAAATAATAGAAAAATAGAAAATTACAGAGTGAAAATTTTTGAATTAAAAAATTTTGATCAGAAAAGGCCTTCAATCAAATAGATGCTGCATAGTGAGTGGCTTGGATTTATTAAAAAAATGGCGTGGTTTGCAAAAAGCTGATGGTTCCTAAGAAAATGTAACCATACATTTCAATGGGGTATCGGCCCTCTCTTCTTTTAAAAACTCTATGTTTCTGGTTCATCCTCTTTTCCTATTTTCCTATTACATCACCCATTAAACTCTTATTTACTTAATCTGCTATCAGTTGACAGTCAACTTTAACTTGAACCATTCAGGGGATATTTGATAATGTGTAAAATTATGGGATTGTGGGAAATGGTGCAAAATGAAAAAAAATATATTTTGATAAATGTGTGATTGATAAGAAATGATAGGAGATATAGTTTGAATAAATAAGATTGTTGTATGTAGTTAGTCGGGAAAATGATTGGAATGTAGAGATAAAAGTGGAAAAAATAGTGTGATTAATAAAACAATGATTGACCTTGGGAAACCAAATCTTATATTTTTTCATACTTGTACATTAACAAACGTACCCTTGTTGAGCGTCAAGGTTGTGACTGGAAATTTTAGGTTCACAACGGCTTGATTATGCAAATTAAAATAATGGTTCTCCTCATTGGAACAAGCACAGCCAAGGCGGAAATGATATAGCATTATGGGGTTTGGAATCAGTGCCAGACAAATATCATAACATAAATGATTTGTCATAGTGAGAGCTCCATATCATATGAATTTTTGGATAATAATAACGAATCATAGCCCATCAATCCCAGAGTTTTTTTTTTTAAAAAAAAAATTATTATAATGACACATCTCCCCATGCACAAGTACATGACCAACCTGGAAAATCCTCCCATTAACTGTAATCATGCAATTTTCAAAGAAGCTCTTTGATTAATTTTTTAATATTTCCTATGAGTTCTTTCCCATGAGATTTCTAACCACTGTTTCAGGGCTGGGGTCATTTTCATATCATCCCCACAAGTTGGGCAGGCACAGCTGCATCATTGCCTTGGGCCCTTAAATAATGACCCACTTGTAACAGCCGTGAACAAAGAAAATAAAAAAAAGTTTGCTTTGGGAACACATTATTATTATAATAACAGCACCTGACAAATTGGTTTTAAAACACAATTAGATAATGTTGAGCATAGTTGTCTCAAAATCCGTTTAACTAAAATAACATTCAATTAACGTGAAGTATGATTTGAGAAGTTTTTCAGTGCATCTATGTAATGTCTCAAGTACTTGTGAGTTTATGTGGCTGTTAAAAGGTTTTGCGCTGGAGAAAAATGGAGTAGAATGGATGAATAGATTTTCATCGAGAGTATTTCGTGAAAAACCAACATGATGAATGAAAAAAATTATTAAATTTTCGATGATGCTTCCGAAAGTCTAGATCAAAATTGCATATATATGGATTGATGATCCATGGGCTCCGAGACCAACCTTGTAAGGACTTTGAATTATTAATGTCATAACAATAGGTTTACTCTTTTTCCATTTCACCATATTGCATGGGGATGCACCAAATTTGCTTATTATAAATAATACAAAAGTCAGGAAATATAAAGGACGACCTCTATCAACAGGTGAAGCACTTCCAAAAAGATAATATCGTAAAATAAAAAATTAATTCTTTTTGTCTTTAAGAATTAAATTTATTAAAATATCTAATTTCTAAATTGATATTAGCTTCATGATTATATGTTATATTACCTTATTTTTGATATATTTTATCATGTTGAACACAATATTTAGATTTGATTTGAAAAAGACCAGTAATTAATATTATAAAAAGCAGTATATGTGCATTTAATAATTTAAATTTCATTCCTTGATGTTAATTATAACCAATTATATGCATATCCAATATATTTAGGATGCTTTTGAAAAGTGACAAATTTTTAGACGAAAAGTTTTAAATGTAAAAATTTTTGAATTTAAAGAGAATAATGCGATATGATAGAGTCACTGATGAAAAGAAAAGAAATAAAATTAAAATAGATTATTTAATTATATCAGTAGTAGTGTAGAAATAGTTAAAGGTTGGGTAATTGTATGTAAGATGTAAAAAAATAATTAAAAATAGGATAATTATGAAAAGTAAAAAAGTTTTAGCTTAACATTTTTTTATTACTAAATACACCCTTAGTTTTTTATGCCCTGTTTTAATGAGAAATAAGAACTAATAAATGGTTCGGATGTTTTATTTCACGCCATAAAAGATCACTTTTTTGAAATGACTAAAATTCTTCATAAAAAAATTATTAAAATTCGGGTTCAAAACGTAAAAGAGGAACTGGGACAACTGGCCACTGCCAAAAACTGATGGTTTATTTATAAATAAGTAGCAATGGAAAGGGGCAATGAGTTCGATGATTTGGTGGGGAGTGCGTGTCCGGCCAAAACCACACAACTCCATTGGATGTGGGGCCTTAACGGGACCATCTGTCACATTTTTGGCTGTCCATTTTGCCACGTGTCACGGAGGAAGCATGTCCGTTCACGTGATTTCGGCCAGGTTTTCCTCCTCCCCACGTGACATCCCACTCCCCCACGTCCTCAGTAGCCCACTCCGCTCCGCTCCAATAATTGCTTATTACTGCGTGCTCCAGTGACGCTGCCCAATCGCATGCCCCACACATTGTTGCATCTCATATTGCGTTCATAAATACATAAAATCTGATCCGTCCATAAGATAAATTAACATTTTTAACGCCATACGTGAAGATTAAAATTATTTCTACTCAATTTTCTTGATAACGTGGAGGATTCAGGGACTCTTAGGTATTTAGACATGAGCAGCGAGTGTGAGAAGGCCACCCCATGCCTCCGACCGTTTGCAGACGTATAATGGTACTCATGATTTGGTTGGACACCCATCCTTCTATGGTCCAACAAAATGATGACTCCGTTGCTGGTTGTATCTTTGGCTGATGTAGATAAATATTCAATTTTTTTATTATTTAATTGCTTTAATCTAGTTATATGGGTACATAGAAGTGGAAACCTATGTAATCCCTTAAAAATGTAAATTTTTAATCTTTGATGAAAAATCTAATCTATTCATTGTATTTAACATCATTTGTTTATTTAGGAGATAAAGTTTCATCTCGATCAAGTATATTTATGGACCACATTTGTTAGAAAATATATATATTCATGTATAAATTATGAAAAATACTAAAATATCAATTTTAAAGTAGTATTTTCAATAATTAAACCGTCTAAAATATCATTTCTATGTGAATAAATGACTCTATAAAATATTATTATATTTTAATACATGTGTAAACAGACGTGGCCCATAAACATAATTGATTGAGATAAAACTTGGTTTCCTAGATAAATGAATGATGTTAAATACAATGAATGAATTAGTTTTTCATTAAGAATCAGAATCTTAGATTTTGAAGGGGTTACATGTGTCTGCTTCTATATAACTTAGCTACATAGAAGCGGGACCAATATATATACAATACTAATTAGATAAACTGCATCATAATTATGATATATATATATAGTCTGCTGCAAAATGGGCCTCACATATATTAAAATATTTCATGTAATCATTTATCTATATAAAGAACATACTTTAGGCGGTTTAGATATTTAAAATACTATGTCGAAATTGATATGTAAGCTAAGCTTTTTTATTACATCGATTTTTACTATTTTAAAATGGGACAAATGCATATGCTAGATTTGGATGAAAATTAGTATGCTATCAAATAAATCATTTTTAAAAAATGAGTGGGGTAGATTTTAATTTTAATACATTTGAGGCCTATTTTGGCACGGTCTACACTTCAATTTCGGTGTAGTCTACTTACACTTGAATACATTTTATATTTATATAAGTAATTTTAAGCATTTGGGATTTGAGAAAAAGTTGCCAAGACATTTTGAGGAAAAAGTTTGAAGAAAGTGATCTAATATGATAAGGAGTAAAAAGGAATAAAACTAAAATGAATTAAATAATTACTTTTAACATTTTTCTATTTACTAAACACACCTTTCATGTTACTTGACCTATTTTTGAGACTAAGGATATATTTTGAAAGATGTAAAGAGTGGAAATGGGAAGATGAGACTTTTTAAAAGTATGATAATTAATTTTATATGACAAAAGTAATGCTATTTTTGAGCAAATTCTCTCTACCACGCATTCTTTCACAAATTATTTGACATCTTAATTATCTAACAACTTCAGTTTTTTTAACTTTATCTCTAAATTTTCACTATTTGTTCACTGTCATATTTATTCTAATTTTACTTTTATCATATCATATCATTTGTACATTTTCAAAATATTTTCCTTCATACTCCCCACATTTTTCCACTATCTCATCATATAACCACATTAGCAAAAATTACCTAAAGTGAAAATAAAGTGAGTATAAATAAAATAATTATACTGAAAGATGTGAAAATTATTTTAAATATAGGAATAATAATGAAAAAGTAGGATAGCTGGTTAAAACATCAAACAAATAAAAATATATGTTTCTCACTTCCCACTTGCCCCTCTACTCATCATTGGATGCATCTCTAGTTTTATCAAAATCAAGTATATGCATAGGTCATATTTGTCATAAAATATATGTTTATGTTTAAATTAAGAAAATAGATTCATTAATGTATGCATTAAAATATAATAAACTTTATAGAATAGAATCATTTGTCTATTTAGTAATGATATTTTACATGATTTAAATACTGAAAATATAACTTTCACATTGATATTTAAGAAGCGTTTAGTAAGATGCATTGGGAGGAAAGTGAGGAAGCGGTGGGTAGGAATAATTTTAGAAATTATAAAAGTAATCTAATATGATAAGAATAAAGTGAAAATAAATAAGCTAGTTATGTAAAAAAAATGCTTAGAATATATATGTAAAGTGGAAAAATTAGTGTGATTAGATTGTTAAAATCTAAAATCATTTTTTTAGAAATTTTATGAGGAGATGTGGGGAATGGATTTCGGTGCAATTTTGGTTGTTAGTAGAGAGAGAATTGAGAAAGTGATAATATATTCTTTGAAGTGAGATAAAGTAATGCGAAATGATAAGGATAAAGTAAGAATAAATATAATATTTGTGAGAGAAAAATTAAAATATGAATAAAAATAAAAATAGAGAACTGAAGTAGTTAAGATGTCCAATAAATTTAAAATATGCAGGAAAAGTAGAGAAAATATTTTTCTATTTTCATTGTTCACCTAATGGACCTTTAGGGTCAATATTTATTATGAGTGTGCACGAGAAATGATAAAATTTTTGAATTTTTTTTTTAAAATTAGAGAAAATGATGTAATATGATACAGGTAATAATTAGAAATAAATTTAAAATCAAAAAATAGGTTAGTTGCACGGGTAATTATATAAAAGTAATTAAAAAGTATGATAGTTATATAGGAATATATGAAAAATGATTAAAAAATAAGATAGATTTGGAGAGTGAAAAGTTTTATTTGAAAAAAATTTGATGGTAAATAAATGTACACTCCTACGTTGATTTTAACATGAGGCAATGCAAAATGAGATTACATTGTTCTATGATAATATAAATAATAATAAATACAACATATATAATAGATTTCTTATCAATCATCAAGCTAAAGAAATGTACGACGTTATACAAAAGTATAGTTTCTTATGAGTAATTTTCAAATATACCTATTTAATTAGGTCATAATTGTAAATATATTTACATAATTTCAAAAATTATAAGTAACCGATATGGTTTAACGATAATTGCAAATATACCTATGACGTTATAACATCATTATTGCACCGTTACAATATAAGTATATTTGCAAAGATATTTAAAATATGTGTGTATATTTGCAAAACTCAAATAAATACACTTAATTTCTATAAATATACATATGTCGAGAGGGCATAGTAATAATGTTATAACAACGTAGGTTATTTGCAATTATGGTCAAACTATGCGAGATTTTTATTTGTAATTTCTAAAGTTATGTGGGTATATTTGCAAATTACTCTTTCTTCTTTATCTTTAAAATCATTATCATAAATAAAAAATATTTTTCTTGAACATATATTCTTTTTGCTAATATAAAATTTTTGTTATCAATAAAAGTTGTGAAAAATCAATTTTCTTGTATTGTATCAACAATAATCTTTTGTAAATTAAATTAGATAGCCATGAGAATTAATAATTAAAAATATAAGAAATGATAACAATTGATGTAAAGGAGAATGATGATAATAATAATAAATTTTAAAGTAAAAACCTTTTAAGGAGACATTGGGCAAATTGAGAATATAGTAGTAAATACTTTTTAAGGAGACGTTGGAAATTTGAGAATGTAGTAGAATGAAGTGGAATGAAAATGGATAATATTATTAATCATTTAAATATCATAATTTTTCATTTTATCTTTATATTTTAAGGGTTTGTTTCTTTATAAGAAAATAGAAAATCTATTATAGGGATAGAATTTGTGTATATATATAGATATATTATAGGAGGTAAAGCTAAAATAAAAAAAAATAGATATGATAGTTGCAAAAAAAGATAAGATTAAATAATTGAAAATATATGAAAATGATTAAAATATATTAGTAAAAAGATACTTAATTATTAACTTTTGTATTTTCATTTTCCACTTGACTATGAATTAATACATCCTAATTATTTTCTTATATCATAACTGTCTTATTTGATCTAGGGGTGTAATTGGGTCGGGTTGACTCGGGTTGGGACAAATACAACCCTAACCCACCTTGTAAAATCTCAACCCAACCCTACTTTCAACCCTACTTTTCACACCTTAACCCAACCCTATTTCAACCCACCTCAAATCGGTTCGGTTCGGGTTAGAAATCGGGCTAATAGATTACACATATTATCAATGTTAGTTAAACTTTTGTTCATCCAAAATTCTAAAATAACAAAAAAGCAATGATAATTATAAAAATAATAAGTACTAAAAAGTTCTACGTAATTCAAAAGTGGAGGATAAGTTTTGTAATTGATTTATTTTTTTGCTTTTGTATTCTTTGAGCAATTGATGTCCTTGCAAATCAAAAAGTGAAAGTCAAGTAAAAGTATTGCAGTAAATTATGAAAAATGAAAAAACAAATATCATAGTCTTACTTACATTCTTAGTTGGCTTCCAATCAAAGCTACAAACATCTCGAATTCCCAATTGACCTGTTTGTTATTTCAAGTCACCAATGCAAGCGAACATCTAAACAACCTATTTACAATGCAATATTATGTTTGGCAATTGAAAGAAAAAGTCAATTAAAACTTTTCAATCTAAAACTTTTCACTCTTTACAATTATCATATTTTTTAATTATTTTTTCCTATACAACTACCCTATTTTTCAATCATTTATATACAACTATCCACACAACTAACCTATCTATTTTAACTTTATCTTTATTATTCATCATTACCCCTATCATATCACATCAGTTGATAACTTTTACTCTCCAAAACTTTTCATCAAAAGTTTTATTCATTACCAAACACACTTATAACCAAATAATCCAAACATAATTTCACAACTAATTAACCAAATATGGGTGTGTTTGTTTAGGTTAAAAAAGTGCCACCTAAAACTTTTCAATCTAAAACTTTTCACTCTCCATAATTACTCTATTTTTTAATTATTTTTTCATTTTTTCTATACAAACTACCATACTTTTCAATCATTTCTACATAACTACCTATACAACTAACTTATCTATTTTAACTTTATTCTCTTTACTCATCATTATTACTCCTATTATATCACATCACTTTCTATTGATTTGACAATTTCTATTCCAAAAACTTTTCATCAAAAGTTTTACCTTAAACCAAACACACCCTATATTTCCAAATCAAATAAATTCAAACAACATTTCACAACCAAATTGTCAAACTTATTTCCAAACTCTACAAAATTTTATTTAAATATCCAAACAACATGAATGAAATACACTCTCATAAACATATCCAAATACATATCTTATGAAATCGGGTCGGTCAAATCGGGTTGACCGACCCCCTAACCTGGCTCAAACCGATTTTGAAAATCGGGTCGGGTTGAACCCGATTTTCAAAAACCGAATAGCCAAAACATCAACCCAACCATGATATAAATCGGTTCGGGTTGATGCGGGCTCGGGTTGAACCCGACCCTATTTACACCCCTAATTTGATCCCTAAGTTGCATCTAAGGCTGTGATTGTAACTTGAGACAATGAAATAGTAAAAAAAATGTGGAAAGTAAGAAAAAATATTTTAAAAATTATGTGAATGATATATTATTAGTTGAGTAAAGATAAAATAAATAGAATAGTTAAAAGAAAAATAATTAAAATATAAATGTAAAATAAAAAAAAGTGATGGTTGCCACCGAGGTGTTGCCTTAGTGGTCAAGGATAGGCCCCAATGAGTTAGGCGTCCATGCTTCGATTTTTGGCAGCTACGTTTTCTGGAAAATTTTAGTAGTGGTGTTTATTCTCCTTGAACTTTCTATGGAAGTGTCCATCAAATGAACATTTTAGGAATTATTGTTAGAAAAATTATATTTCTAGTTAAATACTTATAAGAATGTCTCATAACCTGATTATATTACAATTTGAGATACTATAATGTATAAAAAAGATGGTTAGACAGTGATGGTATCAAATTATTTAATCAAAGGGCAAGTTTGACAACACATAAAACTTTTCAAATAAAATTTTTTCAATTTAAAATTTTTCACTTTTCATAACTACTATATTTTTTAATTATTTTTTCACACTTTCCTATATAACTACCATACTCTTCAATTATTTTTACATAACTATTCATACAACTAACCTATTTATTTTAACTTTATTCTTTTGATTCCTTATCATTATCCTCATCATATCACATTATTTTCTCTCATTTTACATTATTTTCTCTCATTTTAAAAACTTTCAGGAGAAGTTTGATAATCAATGAAAGTAGAAAATGATGGGAGCACGTTTCCCAAGGTTGCTATTAATTCCACAAATCATCACATTTTATCTACTTTTATCCTTATATTCCAATTATTTTTTCTATCAACTACATCCATCAAATTTATTTATTTTAACTCTATCCCTATCATTTCCCATCAATCATATATTTCTAAAAATATTTTATATTTTATTTCCCACCCTGTTTCACAAGGAATTTAATTCTATGCTTTCAGGAGCATTGAGTCTCAATGCTTAAAGATGCATATATTCATTTTTTTTATTTTTTAAATTTCTTTTTGAAAAATTATTAATTTAAATGTATTTAAAATTACTAAAATACAATTTATTTTAAAAAATTTTAAAAAATTTTAAAATCTCAAAAAGGTAAAAATTGACACACATTGAGCCTCAATACACCTCGGAGCATATAACCAGCATCTCAATGCTCAGAGAAGTACAAAACCAGCGTCCATTCCACAACCGCACTAAATTTTACATTGACAAACATCGCTTTACACTAAAAAATTTCCATCGAAAATTTTATTATTTTGCCCGACACAACCAAAATATACTCCGAACAAAGGCAAGAATCATGAGAAAACATCAGTCACGGTTACCCTAAAAATAAATCATACCGATAAGGATAGTAGATGCCAGAAAATCTTGCATTAATAGCGAACGAGCCTTTTGATGAATAGTGACAAGACGTACGCGTCGGAGCAGACGGCAAAACGTGTGTGGAGCGAAACGCAACCAGTACAATGCTAGGCTAGAGCATGATTAGATTCTGACGAACGTCGCTTTCGCTATCATTTCCGTCTCTCCCATCCATAAATCCCATTCACCGCACGTCTAAAGTCCTCTCACACGTGTGCCCCCGTCGTCCACCTATAAAAGCCCCTTCCTCGCTTCACCCATCATCTTTGGTCGGGAAAGCACAGCGGAAGCCGGAAGTAGAAACGAAACAGGACGCAGTAGAACAGCTAGCAAAGCTAATGGCGGTGGAAAAAGAAGATCTGGGACTGAGCTTGAGCTTGAGATTAAGACCGTCGTCGTCTTCTTCTTCATTTTCACCAGAGGCTCGTCGGCATTCCTCGCAGCTCAATCTCATGCCCTGTTCAGGAAACGCAGGAGCGTCTTCCCTCGCTTCTACGCCTTCGCATCCCCTCCTCTTACAGAAATCTCCTTGGAAAGAGCTCTTCCCGTCCTCCTCAGGTATCTCTCTCTCTTCAAAAACCCGTCATTTCTCCCAATTTCCAAATAAAAAATCGTTTTTTTTTTTTGTTTTTTTTTTGTTTCGGCTTTTAGGATGCGAGACGCGGGCGTTTCTCGGAGGGATTGACGTGAATAGGGCGCCGAGCGGAGAGGGCGAAGAAGAAGGCGGGGCTTCGTCTCCGAACAGCACTCTCTCGAGCCTGAGCGGCAAGAGGGGAGGCGGCGGTGGAGAGGAGATGGAGGCGGAGAGGGCGTGCTCGCGAGGGGTGAGCGATGAGGAGGAAGACGGCGACGGGGGAGATGCGTCGTCTTCTTCGCCGAGGAAGAAGCTCCGGCTGTCCAAAGATCAGTCCGCCGTCTTGGAAGAGGCCTTCAGGGAACACAACACCCTCAATCCAGTAAGCAAAAATCCAAATCCAATCTATCTGAATCTACTCACAGCCGTGGACTAATCGGGATGATGATACGCCTGGACGGTCTGGATCAGTAAATCAGCACTGAAAAGATATCGCTCGTGCAAGTTTGCCATTTGGGTTGGCGGGGGGCCCACCAACTTTAAATTAGGATTCACACCCTGAGATCAGCCGGTTACCGAAATTCTAATATCTAATTTCTATATTTGCCAATAGGCCGTATGAATGCCTGTGAACAGTCTCTAAATGGTTGAAAAAGTCGGCACAAAGCCCATGAACATCTTGGAGTCTCTAAATGGAACTTTTTTTGACGACAAAAAAAAAAAAAAAAAAAAAAAAAAAAAAAAACTTGGAACCTTTTTAATCTTGGGCGGCAAATGATATTTGTAAAATTTTGTTTTATACCTTCATTTTTTGCCCCGAATACTCACGACATTTTAAATTTCTTCTTATTGTCGGAAATTCTTCTGATACCCATAAACATAAAATATCACCTGAAATTTTTTTCGTACTTGGTCAATAACATCACAACAAACCAATATTTATCCATTGACCCATTTTACCCACTAAAGTTTCCTTATGGAAATGATTCAACCTTAAGTGTAAATTTCTTGATATTATAAATCATCCTCAAATGATTCAAGTGGGTATACATTTGGGTCTATAGTAGAGTCGATTGTTTCAGTGCGTAGATTTCATTCCTATTTACGATGTAGGTGTAAGAGGAATTTCCTCATGATTTTGATTTTGGTTCTGTTCTGTTCCATGTAACATGTGAAAGAATGGAATGGAATGCGAACAAGATGACTTCTACTTATTTCCAGTATACTTTTTTGTTTTTCAAAGTATAACAAACTTGCCTTCCAAATTTTAATACAAATTTTCATTTTCTAACAAGATGACAACTTTACTTTTCACATTTTCAATATGATTTTTTATTTTTTCCATACATAACAGCATTACTTAGCCAATAATCATCCAATCTCCTCGTCCGGTTACATCCCTTGTTATGCCCTCTAAATCACATCCTAAATCAGCATAGATAGAGATGCATGACTTTCAAATTAATTGTGTTGAAAGGGAAATGGTGAGGGTTTAGATTTGAGCACTAGCAACAATAAGGCCTTCAAAATTGGACAGTTTGTTATGATTAATTGATTAGATCTTCTTCTGTGTGTTTATGCTTTCCAAATATGTTAGTTAACCGTTGGGTTTGTTTTCTCCATTGCAGAAGCAAAAGCTGGCTTTAGCAAAGCAATTGAATCTTCGCCCGCGACAAGTAGAGGTGTGGTTTCAGAACCGCAGGGCAAGGTGTGTGTTAATTATGTTATTTATGTTGATCCATCTTGGTTCTGGCAGCTTACAAGCATCTATCTGTTACAAGTACAATTCCCAGACCGATCTAAAATTGCTACGACCCAAATCCAGTTGCACACACCAAACATCATTTGATCATCTCCTGTTTGATTTGGTATTTAAGTGGATCGAAATTCTCATTACAAGAAACCAAAGTCAGGGTACTCAGAGTGGGTGTCTGGCTTTATGCATTCAGAGTTGAAATAAAGTAGGAAATATGGGCAGAATTTTCAGCGCCGGAAACACAATTTCTTGTTTTTTTGGTGGTAATTATCCAGGAGGGGGAAACAGCTAAAGGATGATTTGTCTGTGTTGATTGATAACACAGGACTAAGCTGAAGCAGACAGAAGTGGACTGTGAGTTTCTAAAGAGGTGCTGTGAGAATCTGACGGAGGAGAACAGGAGGCTGCAGAAAGAGGTGCAGGAGCTGCGAGCTTTAAAGCTCTCCCCTCAGCTTTACAAGCAGATGACTCCACCCACAACACTCACCATGTGTCCTTCTTGCCAGAGGGTTGCCCTCTCCCACTCTACTACTCCTCACAAACCTCGCCCTCACTTCCCAGTCCCCTCTCCCTGGGCTGCCGCCGCCAATCCTCAACGCTCCTAGCTTCCCCTGTTCTCTTCTTTCTTTCCTTCGTGTTAGTTAAAACTCACTTGCAACTAACCATTGTTCTTAAAACACATGATGGGATGCGGCATGTAAGATGGGAGACTTGAGGGATTTCTTCTGGTTTTTATCATGATGTTCTTAAGGTTACATCTTGCTGTTAGTTGGATGACTCTTCTTTTATCTTCTGGTGGGACTAAAACATCATTTGCCTTAATCACGACATGATAATAACATCCTTCATGCTACCTAATTTTTAGTAGTTGTCATCACTTTTGGTATTTTTCTGGCAATAAAATTTAATTTTATTTAGCACTTTGGAGAACAGAGAAAAGCCAAGAAAACAGTGATTGAATCTAATATAGTTTTAGTAACATTGTTATTCCGTATCTCAAACCGGATTTTCCCCGCATTTTTCGAGGTTTTCGCCAAGATGTTGATTACCGAAAAGCAGTAATTTTTTTTTAGGATGTAATGTAACTCAGTACTCACAACCAAAGGTCCTTACAGCCAGAATTGAGTAATAACTGTAGAGTGCTCTAGCTGAAATTGTTGAGGCAGATAGATGGAACATAACTTAGAAAAACAAATTAGTCTGGAGTCCTGACATGGATTTTTTGTTATGGATGGAAAGGATAGACAGGTGTTACGATCCATTCACAAAACTGCCTTCCTCTATCCTTTAGCCAAAAAAGCCTTGGAAATTGAAGAGATCAAAAGCGGAAAGGCATGATTTATTAGATTTCAGAGAAAAGGACTCATCTTTTCGTTGACACTTGTGAGGCCCAAGATATAATTGAGTTGTTGAATTAGGCAATTACTTGATCTTTGAATCAAATTTAAAAACATTCCAACATCGCCTATGTAAACTTGGGCCAACATACTCATTCGGAAATCGGAATGAACGAGTCTAATACCTTTCTTAGAGATTGTAGCTAGGCTGAATTAGAGGACATGCAGATTGATTAGGATCCCCTTTTCCATGGTGCTTATGCACTTTTTGGCTTTGCACATGATAAGTTGAATTTGTTTTTGGGTGGGTTTTGTGAAAGCGAGTTTTGTTTTTGTTTTTGTTGCTGCTTTTCTTATTTTAAGGAGAAATTAAGGCTCAGAAGCACGGCATGTAAAAACCAAAATCTTGCTCCCGTGAAAAGTTTATCTTCTGCAGAAGGTGGTCTTAAGAAGTAATCCTAAACGGCATTTAAAGCTGGAAATTTGGAGATGCTGTTGGCTGAAATAATGGTTCAGTGGATGGTTAATGTTGGAGTTTGTGAGGTCTACCTCTTTGGAAAATCAATAGGTTGATAGGACTGTAGAAGCTAGGATTGTTGCTGCACTTCATGCTTTTCGACGCAGAGTCGGATCGAAGTCACAAAAGTGAAAATCAATCACTTTTTCATCGCTTAAATGCCAACAATATAAGTAGTGGAAGAGTATGAAAAAGTGGGAGTTTTTGGATTGTACTATGTATACTAGAGAGGATCCTAAATCCTCCATTTATAGAGGAGGAAAGAGAGAGTCTTCAAAAGACTTTCTACAAAGGATTTTATCCATCTGCTTTCCTGATGAGATGACTCTCATCTAGGTGATCCTATTTGAAGCAAGCTATTTATCTCTCTAAGAGATAGCTTTTATCTAGATGAGCCTTCATGTGCGGATACTTCTACCATTTTCTACTTACACATGATGGGCTATATTATCATCCTCCCTTTTTTTTTTTTTTTTTGATAAAAGGATTACTCTAGGCCGACCCCCTCACATCTTGAGAAGGGTTCGGCAAAGAGAAACCCGCATAATTCATGGCTGAGAAATTATCTATACAAATTTTCTCAATGATAGCTTGTGGAGGATTTCCCCACCAAGACATATGTTCCCAATCAGACATAGATGCCAAATCAGCTAGAGCGTGGGCCACCATATTCCCATTCCTAAGAACATGTTGAACGGAAATGTGGGGGTTAGCAGAGAGGATTGTTCTGAGCATTGAAATGGTATGACCAACCGGAGAGAGAATCTGACTATCGTTGGTCAGGTATGTGCACAGGAGCAGAGAGTCAGTCTCAATCTATATATGTCTGAACTCTAATTGGAGGGCCCACAGAATGCCTAAACGAAACGCTTCCGCTTCCAAAAGAAGGGGCTCCCCCACCCCCATCCGTCTCCAACCACAAGCTGTAATGAAGAAACCGCGAGAATCCCTGATAACGACAGCATACCCCGAGACCCCCTATCCTTTAAGCATCTGGCATCCACATTCATTTTGAATACCCCATCTGGTGGTCTGGTCCATCTAGGAACGAGAGGAACGTCCAAAGCGCTTACCTTATCAAGGAGTTTGACCCGTCTCGCATTCTCGATATAATCCCTGCACCACTGCAGCAGATCCGCAAACACAGGCTTAATCCCTTCGGCCCTATATTTGTTCCGCAAAAACCATAATCTCCAACAGTACACAATGAAAAAGCCCAGCAAGTCACTGTTGTCGTTGATCGCAAGGAATGAGACAATTCCTTGCACCGAGGCCACCGTGGGCCAAGCTGGCATCACTTTCCGCGCAAACCGAGCAACACAGGCACATTCCAAGAATAGATGATCAGTGTCCTCAATTTCCCGCAAACAAAATCCGCAAGTGAGATCCACACCAATGCCCCTACGAGACAAATTGCAATAGGTGGGTAGAGCATTCATAAACAGACGCCACCCAAAGATCAAGACCTTGCTCGGAAGTTTTGTCCTCCAGATAGCTCGACAACATCTGGAAAGAAGGGGGTCCTCAGTATTCTCCTTGAGCCATCTGTGAGCCGACTTAACAGAGAACAGTCCATTTGCCTCAAGCTTCCAAAAGATAGAATCCGATTGTGGGTGACCGGGGAGAGGGACTTGGCTGACAATTTGCCACCCCCCCTCCCCAACGGCTGCCAGAACCCTATCCTTGTTCCATCCTTTGATATCTTCATCAATGAAGTGGCTAACCAACACATCGTCCGGGATAGACAGAGGGAGATGACCAACCTTGTCAACCTTCGAATCGAGCCAAGAGTCCGAAAAGAAACGGACCCTCATACTGTCACCAATCTTCCATTGACAACCCGATTGGATCACTTCCCGCGCCTTAAGGATATTCCTCCAAGTGTAGGAATCAGACGGTCTCGACTTATAGCTCCAAATATCGGAATTGGGAAAGTATTTGGCCTTTAGAACCCTGTAGCAAAAGGATGTGGTACAAGTAGACAATCTCCATACCTGTTTGGCAAGAAGGGCATAATTGAATGCATTGAGGTCACGGAATCCCATCCCTCCCGCAAACTTAGTCTTGCACATGTCTTTCCAGGCCACCCAGCTCATCTTGCGTTTATCCCCTCTTTCCCCCCACCAAAATCTGCTCAACATCCTATTGATGCACTGACAAAAAGACTGAGGCAGCAGAAAGATACTCATGGCATAGGACGGGATCGCCTATGCTACAACCTTGATTAGGACCTCTTTTCCCCCCCATGACAATAGACGCCCCTTCCACCCTTGTATTTTGCTCCAAATCTGCTCTTTAATGCCCTTGAAAAGTCTCCCATTTGATCTCCCAAGCCACGCCGGGAGGCCCAAGTAACGGTCAACTATTTGCCCCGATGATCCCAGACGATGAGCAAGCGCCTCCCTTTCACGCCCATCCATGTTGGAGCTGAAGAACAAGGAGGTTTTATCCACATTGATCATCTGGCCGGAAAAAGCAGAGTAAATCCTGAGTATGTCCAAAAATTTTGTGATATTGCCATCCTCCACTCTAAGGAATATGAGAGCATCATCTGCAAATAATAAATGAGTGAGCTGAGGTCCTCGTGGGTTGATTCTAATTCCATGCAGTGATCCAGTGGCTGTCGCAGAAGATATAAGTGCTGATAACCCTTCCGCACAAAGAAGGAAAAGATAAGGAGATAGCGGATCCCCTTGCCGTAACCCCCTCTGAGGTTGGAAAGACCTAGATTTGAAACCATTAACCTTAACACGATAGCTGACAATCGTTACACAGCTCATGATCCATTTGACCCACCGTGGACAGAAGTTCATAGCCCCCATGATCTGTTCCAAGAATATCCACTCAACCCGGTCATATACCTTGGACATGTCGAGCTTAATAGCCACCTCGCATCTTTTGCCCCCCTTTCGTCTTCTAAGAGAATGGATAACCTCATATGCCACTAACATGTTGTCAGTTATAAGACGGCCCGGGACAAAAGCGCTTTGTTCCTCCCCAATAACCTCATTGAGAGTGGCTTTAAGCCTGTTGGCTAAAACCTTTGCCAATATCTTGTAAACAACATTGCATAAGCTTATAGGCCGAAACTGTGACAATTCCTGAGCACCCTTAGTCTTCGGAATCAAAACCAGAGTGGTAGCATTAACTTCCTGAATTTGCCTCGCCCTGTGGGCGTAGTTATCCTCTTCCATGATTGATTTGCACCACTAAAAAATATCCCGACCCACAATATTCCAATGTTTCTGAAAGAACCCCGGAGACATCCCATCCGGCCCCGGGGCTTTGGAAGGACACATCCCTTTCACCGCTTTTTCCACTTCGCCCATGCATAATGGTCTTATCAGAGCCCTTCTTTGCGACTCCGATATTTTCCTTTTAATGAGACTAGGGACCCAGTTCGCATCCTGTGGACATGAGGAGGTATAGATCTCTGAGAAGTGTGAGACTGTTATGTTCAGCAGCTCATCTTGGTCCTTGACCCATCTACCCTCACTATCTCGGAGCATCTCAATAGAATTTGCTCGCCTTCAATTGGAAGCCATCCGATGGAAGAAAGCTGTGTTCCTATCACCCTCCAAAAGCCAATGGGTTTTGGCCCAAATACTCCATAGCTGCTCCTCATCTTCTAGCAAAAGGTTGATTTGGTGCTTGAGATTCCTCATTTTATCATCCCGGGCATCAGATGGACGATGTCCCATCAATACCGAAAGCTCATTCTGTTTTCTGTTAATTGCCTGTCTGAGATTTCCATTTTTCGACCTGCTCCATTTGAATAATTCCATGCCCGCCTTCTTGATTTTCCAGGTTATCAGATCCGTCGCAGTTGCTCCCCGGTTAGGTTCAGACTCCCAAACCTTCTGGATGATTCCCGTGGCCTCCGCATCTCTAGCCCAAAAGAGCTCATATCTGAACTCCTTAGGCGGCCTCCTACTTCCATTCCTGGGGTCAAGCAATAAAAGAAGTGGACAATGATCAGACGTGGCCGCCGACAGATGGACGACCCTAGCATGAGGGAAAAGATTTGACCATGAAGGATTTGACAAACCCCTATCTAGCCTCGCTTCCACTCTTTGAGGACCCTTCCTATTATTGCTCCAAGTCATAGGCGCGCCAATAAAAGCAATGTCCTGTAGATTGCATAAATCAATGGTAGAGCGAAAGAGATCCATTTGGCCTTGGTTTCGAGTCCTCGAGTTTATGTATTTCGACAGTCCTAGCACTTCGTTGAAGTCGCCCATAACGAGCCAAGGAGAGTCAAAGCCAGCTGCTAATTGATTGAGAATGTACCATGAAAGGTGGCGCCTATGAGCTTCGGGGTGACCATAGAACCTCGAGAAGCGGCAACCCAAAAAGTCCACGTCGATGTGATGAGCCGAGAAACTCCGCACAGACGCCGGATGGTCGTTATTCCAAAATATAGCCAGTCCTCCGCTCCTAGCCACGGAGTCCACAACAAAACACGAGTCAAATCGGAGTTTTCGCCGAATCGGCTCCATCTCCTTAGCATTGCACTTCGTCTCGCACAAAAATATTAGTTTGGGCTCTTGTTTCCTGGCAAGATCAAAAAGATTTCGAATTGCCCGTGGGTTCCCAAGCCCACGACAATTCCACGCCAAAACAGCCATATCACTCGAGGTGGGGCTGAGGGATCCCCACAGCCACCACCTCCCCATTTATAGTCAGCTCCGACTCATTTGTCCGCCTTCGCTGGCTCCCCGGCTCTTCCAAATCCACCACCCGCCCTCTTTTGGCCACGCCCTGAGTCAACTCGTTGATAGGATTAGCCCCCTCCATAGCCACCCCATGCCTTGCTCTCCTTTTCCATCTACCTTTGCCCCCATGTGAGCAGTTAAGCATTGGTTCAAAGTCCTCCCCATGCTCCCCCCTTACCAAACCCGATGCCTCATGTAAGACCCCTCCTTTCCCCCCTCCCTCACCCTGCATCGGCACTTCATATAGCCCCCTATCCCCTCCCACCTCCTTCTCTCCATCTCCCCCCAACCCCCTTCTAGCCTCCCACCCCACCGCTTCAACATGATCTAGTTCAAGCAACCTCCCGCCTTCCTCGTCCTTCCCCCCTTCCTCCCAACTACGTTCCCTTCCATACCCCATCCGCATCTCCCTTCCATCGCTGCCTACCCCCACCCCATCGCTGCCCACCTCAACATTCCTCCCTTTTCTTGTCGATATACACTGCCGTCCATGGATGATTTTGCCATGATACAAAGCTGGCGGAAGTTGCTGTCCCGTTTGAATCAGAATTTGTCCCCCACGCATGTTCGCCGCCTCCCCCATTTCATCAACTCCCCCCTGTTCAGATCCCTCGCCACCTATACAGCTTGGGAAACCCCCCATAGGCGAGGCCCCCCTCATCCCAAACACCCCTCCTTGCTTGCCTCTCTCGGTCTCCATCGTCACCTGCTCGCCTACCACTTCCCCCCAAGACCCATGCCTTCCAAGGTACTTAACTGGATCAGCCCGGAATTGAGACCCCTGCCCATCCCTTCTGCTCATTGGCCGTACCCCCACCCTTAACCAGCTCCCATAGGGCATATCTGCCTCCACCTCCACCCGTTTCTCCATTGGAACACTACGACACTCCCTATGGGCATGACCCATCACTCCACACAAATAACAAAACATTGGCAGCTTTTCATATTGAAAACTTATCCACTTCCGTTGTTGTTCCCCGATTTTAATGAACATGCCTCTACGTAGAGGGCGTCGGCAATCCAACATTACCCGGATCCTAATCTCAGCATCCGTGGCTCTGATTTCGAGTGGCTTTTCAAATGTATCAGCTATACATTGCCCCAGCCAACGCTTATCGACAATAAACGGAATGCCATGAATCTGTAGCCACATAGGCGTTTCCACGAGCAGAAGCTGGGTGTATTCGACCTCCTCCCGTAGTTCCTCCAAGATGATGAGGTTTCGATCAAACAGCCATGGCCGGCCTTCCAAAACCCGATCCCTATCATCCTTGTCTGAGAATGACGCCTTGAGCAGGTTCTCTCCTAATTCTGTGAAGTATAAAGTCCCTTTCGCTCGCCAAAGCCGTCGCAACATGCCCTTGAAATACTCCCTATTATAAGACTTCGCCGCCCATAAAGTGCACAGGAGAGCTTCATCTTCGCCTGGTTTGATTCTCTTAATTGCGCTGCCTTCAATGGACAATGTCTGAAGCTCGGCCTCCAGCAGTTCCGCATTCTGGGCGTTCATCCCTTCGACCTGTTTAGCAAGCTTCTCCCCTGCTGGCCACTCGCTGACAAATCCTTTCTCCTACAATGACGATCCCGCCGAACGTCTCCCGACACCGAAGCTGGTGTCTTCCTTACCGCCGGAACCCACACCCTGTCCCGAGCGCGCCTAAATCGCCTATCGGGACATACAGGGGTGGGACGTTTATCATCATCCCTTTTAAAACCGTCTACACAGGCAAATAGGGGGTACGACATGCGAATATGACTTGCAATTTGAGAGTTTAATCTTATTCAACTGTTAAGAATACCTAATAACTACAATCTAGAACAAACTAATAATGTGCTATGCCTCAAACTCATTTTATTATGTCAATTTAAGTATACCTAATCCATTATAAGGTCATATTTGATTGTCTGTCTATTGCATTATAATTATACTTTTAATCTAACATGTAACTCAATCACATAAATGGACATGATTGGTCAACTAACAAATACAAGAAAGTGATGTAAAAAAAATGATCTTCCTTTTGCACATATATTCTTTAATCACAGACTAAATACTTTCCTAAGCATATCTCTTAAAGTCGTATCATTCATAACTTATAAGCAATATTATACTACAACTTCAAAATATAGTTCAAAGTCATATGTGCAAAACTATAACTATTCTTGCTCTAAGGACTCTTATAGTAAGGAGATAAAAATTATCCAAAATAAAAAAGAACTCAACTCACTTCCCTTATGGGTCACATGGTATGTTAGAATAATTCATAATAAATAAGGAGCGTATGTCATTAGCTTTTCAATAGCATATAGACCTTAGTCCAATTGCTGTTGAGCACCTATCCTGAGCTCTCAAAATAATTGCCTTCTTTAGGCATTAACCAAGATCTTATGTCTAGCTTTAATAAGGTCTAATAAGACATAGGGCTCTCATACTGTCAAGATCTAATGGAGTGTGACATGTCTTGATTTTCTTATTAAGGCAATAAATATTTAAGTTTTATGCTCGCACTGAACATCTATTTTACTTAAATTATCTCATTTGTGCATGCTCCTAGAACATCAAAGGCAATTGCACTTAAGAGATGACCAATCTCTATGATATACTTCTGATGAAGTATTTATCATTTATTCAATCATGATAGTATACTCATCAATATCTTAAAAATAAGAAACAGAATAATCTCTGTAATGTAGATATGTGTGATACCAAGAACAAATGTGACTCGTACATGTAATCTAGGCATATAATTAGTGTTAATTATATGATTAAAGTGGATGGATAAAATTAGGGCGAATGATTAAGTAAGGTAGTTAAGTTAATCACTTTAGCCCAATATGAGTTAATGTGCTCAAAAAAGATAAAATGAGATATGAAAATGATGATTTGGCATGATCTTTAATTCCATTAATTATGATTAAGTTGATGATAATTATAAGATTGATGTGGCTATTATTAGAAAATTCATAACTTGATACCCATAAGGCGAATTAATGTGAAATTTGAAAGGTAAGCATAAGTTGATGTACTCTACCTCATAAATGGTATAGATTATGTTAATCATGATTGAATTATGATAATAATGATTTAATTTTATCAAGTTCTGTATGATATTTTCAAATGCTTATTTCTTGATTAGGATGATTATTTTGAGATGAAATTTTTTATGAATGGTTAAAACAAGGTGTTCTATCATATGGATGAATTTGATCAAGTTAAATATCATGAGAAATTGCTTAATCACATAAGGACAAAAGCGTTTGACTTTTGCTCATGAAAAGTAATATGTCATTAATGAACCAAAAGTGATAAGCGACACTTGTCAATATGGGATTCGTTGAGGAAGATTTAAAGTCAACCAAATAAATAAAAAGTCAATGTGTTTAATGCATCGCTTGAGGTGTCATGAGATGAGAATTTTGATCAATTTTGTGATTTTAAAAAAAATGAAAAAGTGTATGAAAAGGGGCTGCATCAAGGAACATTCAATGCATGATATTTGGGCAGATTTTTTTTGCCACAAAATGACAAAATGGGCAACCCCATGTGGACGTGATGGCACATTCACTTTGGGACGATTTTTGATATTTAAAATTTTCATATAAATAGAAAGCTTAAGGGGTAAGCAAGGCAGCTCAAGTAGGGATAAACATTAATTTATCTAAGTTAAAATGAGGTGAAAAAAATACCCTTATAAAAGGAGAAAATGGCCAGCTTGAGACGCCCCTTTGTGGACAGCTTGGACGTCCACTTTTGGGCAGAAAATAAAATAATAAAAAAAAGGGGCAGCAACCTAAAGTCCAAGTAAGGGGGAAGAAACGAAGAAGAAAAAAGGAGAAGAAGGAAGAGAGGAAAGGAGAAAACCAACATGAGCAAGGACCAAACAAACCTAGCTTATCAAGTAAGTGGTTGTACTAAGTTTTAGTTTGATAAATTCTAAGTTTTCTAGCTCAATGAATGGTTCATAAAATTGATTTATTGTGAACCCTAAATGATGATTCAAGAAGCCCTTGATAGGGTTATTAAAGGATAAATGAACTAGGACATTTACTTCAAGCTTCAAGGAAGCATATGTGTGATTTAGGGTTGATTATGCTAAGTACACCCTGCTAAAATTTTTGGAAACTCCTAATTAAAGTGGCTGTTTTAACCCTTTATTATATGTTAATTATGTAAATTATTTTCATAATTAATATATGTTAAAGTAAGCATGTTTGATGGACTTTAAGAGGGTGAAACATGGAGTTGACAACTTAATGCAAAACTTCTACTCATTTAAGGTAGAATTGATGTATAACTTAAACAATATAATAAATGGATAATTAGGAGGATAAAATATCCTAAATATAGGGTACTATGGACGTCTAAAGGGTGAAATTAAGAAGGGTAAAAATATGTTTTGTTGGCCTTAAAGATGTGACGTCTAAGGTGGAGAAAGAGGGAGACAAGTTGCTGTTTTGGGCAATCCAATTAATGGATTTTAATTTCATGATTATACCGTAACTAATGTGCAAAAAGGCGCTTAAGTTCAGCCAAAAAGGAGAGAAAAATTTCTGTTTTATATGAACTTGAATTACACATAATATATGTGTATTTAAAGGAGTGAACATGGAAAGTATGGATGGAAGAAGGGAGAATGGCCATGTATGATTAGCTAAGGTGCAAAAAATGAAAGGAAAACATGGTAAAATGAGGAAGTATAGGGCTGTTTTGAGAAAATTATAAAATCTCAAAAATTTGAGATTGAAGCTAGTAGCCCCAACTCATAAATAGGTGCTTTGGATGAGCACTAATGTGAAAAATGTAAAAAATGAGTCTTAAATGATAAATGAGAAGTATTAAACTTCCATATATTGAGTTAACCTTAGAGGTTATAATAAACTTGAAAACTTACCCTAACTAAGGATATCCAAAATGAAGGGAGTGGTCAAAATGAAAAGAATAATCACAATTAAGTCACATGTCACACCGATGTGTGGATTGGAAGATTAACACCTAACTTGAAAGATAAATGAGTTAAGCTAGTTGAGGTAAGTTGGTGTGGATTCATGTAGATTGGAAAACCTTAAGGGATGCAAGCATCTGAAATTTATGCATATAAATGAAATGTCATTTTTATTTATCTAGGCAAAGGCAAGGAAAAGTATGGAAGAAGGGGATTAATGTTATTTCAGGTAAGCAAGCGAACTTTCTAAAATATTAATTTCCTCCTATATGTTGAAATGATTAAAAATATTTATGTTGATACTTTTATGAATTTCTTATAGGTGGGAAGCATAAGTTTTGAAAATGATAACTTTAATGAAATGCGATTGCTTCATTGGAAGTAAGCAACACTTTTAAAATAATTATTTTATCACAAATATTGCAAAGATTGTGAATGCTTTACGTTGATGGTTTTAAGAATTTGCTTAAAAGTAAGGAAGTTCTTCATGATGCTATTTCAAAAGGATTTTATAAAGAAAAAGAGAGTTTGGACCTTTCCAAAAAAAATACTTAAAAACAAGTTTTGAGTTTACTCCCATAAGATTTTGTAAAAAACAAGTATATTTATAAAATAAGAAATTTAATTTATAAAGCAAAGTTATTTACGTTTTGACATGACACTTGAAAATAAATAATGATAGGAAAATGGTCCAATTATCTGAAATGATTTATTAGAAAAGTTTTGATTTCTTTTAAATAGGAAAATATTTTTAAAATGCCTTGAAAAATGTTTACACAAGTGTTTTAAAGGGATTTAAGGATGACCAACCCAATAAATTGATTTCATAAAATGATTTAATTTTGGATTGTTAAAATAGCATACAAAAGGCTATGCAAGCCTCTCTTTATATAAAAATGACAAGAGTGATATGTGGAACAAGGATATGATACCAGGGTAGATAAAAGGGGAACGATGCAATTGCATAACCTTTGTGGGCGAAAAGCCCCGAAATGAAAACCAAGAAAATGTTAGTGAAATACGTTGTTTATTCTTGAAAATTTTAAAAGCTTTAAAGTTTCTTTATGATGATAATTTTAAAATTTATTACAAGCAACATTTTTAGAAAAGATTGTTTTCTCAAACATTTCAAACGCTTATCAAAATATTTTAACTAAAATGGTTTCTAAAAAATTTAAGGGGGATCATCCTAAAATTAACTTTCAAATATGTTAAAGTGGGCGCGCCCACTTTTTTAAGATGGTTTACAAGGACATGAACTGCAGTCTATGATGTTTTATGAAATCATGCTAACATGTTGACATCTATGATGATATTGTGTGGTTCACTAGAATAATGGATAGGTCAATTGTAGAAGCGGTCGAAGATGGACTGGAGCCCACTCTACATATGACCAAGTCACTAAGGGATGATAGGAGGCCAACGACGCCCTTCCCAAGATGGGAGAAGGATTAATGAATAGCTGCCTGGCTAGCGTGCTGTTATATGATGGATTCTCTTCCAAAAGGTGGAATGATCACTTGATAAGTGTTACTATTGGATGAAGAGAAATGCATTTGCATATGTTTTGCTTTTGAAAAACCCAGAGACCGGGATAGCATTTATACGAAAAGTTACCCTGAATGTGATTTTATGAGCCTATACAAAAATGTTACCCTAAAAATAAGGTATTTTACATGAAAAAGTATAAATATGAAGGATGAGATGAAATGTTTTCTACGCAAATGCTTTCATGAAAAAAGAATATGTGTATATGTCTTGTTTGCTATAAACAAGCCCCAAAATGGGGATTACGAAAAAATGGTTTATGTGAAAAAATATTTTAGGACATAAAAATATCCATTGCCAAAAAGATTTATATGGAAAAATATTTTGGACATAAAAATATCCGTTTCTAAAAAGGGTTTATTTGGAAAATTATTTTATGACATAAAAATGTCCACTGGCTAAAAAGGCTTATGAGAAAAATATTCCGGACGTAATAATGTCTGTTTCCAAAAAGGTTTATGGAAAAATATTTTAGGACACAAGATTGTCCTCATGAACAAAGGTTTACATAAAAATATTTTAGGATATACACTTGTCCTCATAATTAAATGTTTATATGATAACGTTTTAGGACATATAAATGTCCTCATGAAAAAAAGTTTATATGAAAAAAAGTTTATGAAAATGTGAAAAAGTTTATATGAAAATACGTTTATAAAAATGTTTCAAAGGAAGGTGATTGCCTAAAAGATAAAATGCTTGCTTACTGAGTTATCATTCACATTTTGTTTTTTTAAATCTGAGACAGGTACCGAAAAGCTCAAGAGGTTGAGAACCAGAGCAATTGAGAAAGGGTATGATATGTATGAGATGGTATTCATGTGTATGCTAAAATGATTAGTCATGATCTATGAGATGGTATGATTGAAAGTTTTAAGGTAGGTTAACATATGTGAACTTGATGAAAGTTTTAAGTTCTATGTGAATTGATGGTTGAATGTATATATATAAGTTTGGATGTTGAATAGTTAATGATGAGTGAATTTTATATGATTATGTCATGGCTAGGTTGATAAAACCAATTATGCAAGAGAAAAAAATAGAAGCTTATGAATGATATGCGTAGTTGATGACAACTGCTAGGTTGTAAGATTATGAACAGGAATAAGGATGAAAGGGGAGCCAAAGGGTATTTTTTTAAAACACTAAGTGTGACGATTCACAAATGTATTGTTGCTTATGATATGAATAAAGTGAAATATAAAGAAATGAAATGATGAAGGAAAAGGAATGAAACGAAAAAAAAAATTGGACGAGATCCAATTAAGAACCCGCCGCATGATCAGAGCAACAATCCTGACTTACATTTACCAATCAATAAGATCTTAGAGTAAGACTCAGGATGTGACGTCTTGGATTGGGGGCGCCACAATATGTTACATTATCATTGAACATGCAACAAATCTAGCCTTCGAATTAGGTCATCTTTTGTTGCTTATAAGATGACATCATTTGTTTAGTAAGAATGTATAATATAATATTGAGTTTTTCTCCTTTGTGTCTCCACATCAACCAATATGTTATTGGCAACAAATTCTCCTGTAGGTCTCCATTGGGCATAAATCATTTACTTGGTAACAAATCAAATAATTTATAGTATCTTTGTGATATGAATCAAATTCTTTTAATAATTTTTAAAATAAGTTTATCTAAGAAGTAACAGGATTTATTTACCAAACCAATAACATAACAAATGACAGAGAGAGTAAAGATCATAGTGTACTTCAATTTCTCAATCGCATTGGCATAATAAATATTTCTTATTTCTTTTCTTTATGATGGGTCTCACAATAAATTTTAAGGCTCAATATTTTACATTTTGCAATAAGATTGTCAACAGGCTTATAGTTTTACATATTGAATTGTTTAAAAACTTCATGTTTGTATATTTTTGTAAAAAATTGGTTAATTTTTTTGAACGATATGTTATCAATTTTTTTACTCCAATTATGAAAAATTGCTTCATATATGTCCTTTATTTCAAAAATAGAGGACACCAATTCTATAATAGCAATAAGAAATTCAAGTATATGTTAATTGCGATGATAAGGCAAATTGAGATAACTTTATAACCAAATTAAAATTTCTTTATAGCCTCTATTATCATGTTGTGTCTAACTTTTAGTCACGAGACAAGCCTTATATCCCTTTATCGATCTATCTGCATTGTGCTTAGTTTTGAGAACACATTTCTTTCCAGTCATTTTGTATCATAGATAGGAATCAATTAAGTCCTAGATTTCGTTAAATTCCAACTCTTCTTTTGTTGCTTTTTCTATCTTTTTTTTTTTCAGTTAGGCATGAGAAAGCCTCATGTGCTGATTAAGCTTTTATCACCTTAAGATGTAACCATAAAATTTTTCATCTTAGGATGTGTTTGGGAAGTAATAAAACTTTTTTACATAAAAAGTTTTTTATATAAAAGTTATTGAATTAAAAGAAAATGATGTAATATGATAGATAGTAATAATAAAGAATAAAGGTAATAAAATTAAAGTAGAAAGGTTGTTTGGGTGGGTAGCTGTGTAGAAATAATTAAAAAATAGAAGTATTTGTATAGGAATAAATAAAGAAATAATAAAAAATAAGATATTTATGGAGAGTGAAAAGTTTTACCTTGACCTTTTTTTAACATTTCCAAACAATGTTTAATCAACCACACCCTTAATCTCAAAGCGATGATATGAGATACTTTTATGGCTATTTTTTAAAGATGATATTCTTCAAATATGTCACGATTGCTCAACCTTAGATGTTGAGGTAAGCGTTAAGTTTCTAACAACCATTTTTGAGATCTTCTATCTTATAGAGAGAAGTATTTTTTATCCATATCATCCCACTTCGGAGATCACTCTTTAAGAATGTAATTTCATGTGACTTAATTTAAGTCATCCTTTTACATTAATGTTTGTATAAGAAAATGTAATAATGAACACATGCATTTTATTAAACTAGAGTCAAAATAAGGCATTCCAAAAGTAAGGTTAATATAATCGTCATAAAAAATTTTAAATAAAAACCTAGACTATGAAGGGATAAAATAAAGATTAAGTTTTATTGTATCTCTAATGTGTAAAATGTTGGAAACAATGTTTAAAGCAAAACAAAATTGACCAAAGCATGAATTTTGATGATTAACAAAGTTAAAATTGAGTATAAGGTGATTACTGATGACTTTGCTTAATTATTTAAGGAATGAATTAGCCAAGTCGATATCCAAGTCGACTTGGACTTCGACTTAGGGTGAAGTCGATCCCAAAGTCGACTCCAAAACCGACCACACAGCAAAATTCAAAATGGAAGGAAAAGCAAGTGAAGTCGCAAGCAAAGTTGACTCCACTTGCGACTTGGGAAGCCAAGTCGTAAACGAAGTCGACTCCAGCATCGACTTCAGACGGTAAAAACACTCCAGAGATGATTTTGGGGCACAAAAATGCCGAAGTCGCAGACGAAGTCGACTCCAGGTGCGACTTAGGTGAAGTCGCAGATGAAGTCGACCCCGAGTTCGACTTGAGTTCTTCAAAGTCCAAAATACAGACTCAAGCTCATTTTCAAGATCAACTTGGGATTTCTTCAAATCCAAATCAAGGGTACAAGCTCATTATCAATTCTCAAAGTCCAAGGCACAGCTTCGAACATAAGTTGAAGATGAAGAAGTTCAAGTCGTGAAGACTACTATCTAAGACAAGTCCTTCAAGAAGATTTACAAATATAAGAAGCCATTTCAGAAGTAAGAAGATTCAAGAAAGAAAGCTAAGCGAGCTAGAGGAAATCAAACAAGGACCAAGCAAATTTCAGCACAAAGACAGGTCAAGTCGCAACCCAAGTCGACTCCAATATCGACTTGAGGTCAAGTCTGAAACCAAGTCGACCCAGACCCAGACTCAGACTTGAGAAACGCGGAACTGAAGTCGCACACAAAGTCGACTCCAGTTGCGACTTGGGAAGCCAAGTCGCAGACGAAGTCGACTCCACCTGCAACTTGGGGAACCAACGTTCGAATTTTAGAACGTTGGAACATTTATTGCGCACCAACCACTTCTATAACGTTCAAATCTTCCCCATTCTATAAATAGACACTCAAGCAAACGAGAATAAACACACTACATTGTCTAAAGAGAGAAAATAAGTGCAAACAAGAGCTCCCATTTGCTTTTCTTTAAATTTGAGTGATCTATACATTTTCAAAGGAAGAAAGAGCTTCAAGTTGCAAGTAGCTTCAACGACATACAACCGGTTGCCTCTACAAGTTCTTCCTCAAGCTCAATCTTGCCTACATAACTCTGTAAAGTGTAGATCTTCCTTATTTTCATTACTCTTTGTTATTGGTCTTGGTTTGAGTGTATTGTAACAAACCAAGACGTTGCAAGTAGAGTTGTGATTGGAGTTGAACTCATCACCTACTTTTATTAAGTGTACAAGCCCCCTAGAGCTAGAATCTAGAAGAGAGCATAAGCTCTGTTTGTGTATGCCCCCTAGAGCTGGAATCTAGAAGAGAGCGGAGTCTCTAAGTGTATTCGCAGAATACATAGTGGAACCCAAGTCACAACGGTGTGTGAGTTTGGAAGAGTGGAGTAGGGAGAGGTTGCCCGAACCACTATAAATCTTGCCTGTTGTTTTACTTCATTGCTCTCTTTACTTCATTGCTCTCTATCAGTTTCAATCAAGGGGATTAAGTTTACAAGGGGTTAAGTTTTAATTTTACTGAGGAATTTTTAAGAACCCAATTCACCCCTCCCCTCTTGGGTTTTGCCATTAACTCGGGACCAACATAAAAGACATTATGTAGAAGTAGAATTTTGTCATCATGAAACTTGATTTTGCAAGTTCATGTTATTTTCTACATATGTCCACATGATTTGGCTTCAGCTATGTGGTTCATTACTCATGAGTTTATAAACCATAGAAGGATGTGATTTCGTTAGCACGATCGAACTACAAACATAAATAGAGATCAGAGCAGGAGTAGGATTCAATAATACCTTCTTAGCTCAATGTATTAACGAACAAAGTAACCTATTTGGTCACAATTGTAACATTTAACCTTAGTCATGTCTTTTTTCGTATGTTTGCCTCGCATGCGATAGACCTTTTTAGCCTCTTATGGACCCTAGTCATATTTTTCCTCTTTCTTGGAGAACTTTTCGTTCCTTTCATGTTTAAAACTTAAAGTTTTAAATGAACTAAAATTAGCTATATATACTTGTTTGGAAGAAGATTTGGCAGCATCTAAGCACTCCTAATTCCGAATGATGTGCAATGTCATCAAAGGTCTCGATGTTGTCATTGTGCAGAATGTTGACTTTCATATGTTTCTAGTTAGAAGGGAGAGACCTGATCGCCACCTGCACTTGTTTCTCATTTATGTGAGCATGTGCAACTAATTTAAGCTCTCGGATCATATTTCACATTTTCCCAAAAGGCTATCAGATTATGATACCTAGGCAACGAGTGCCACATGACCTAAGAAAATTCGGTAGTATCTTCCCATAAACTATGACGGAGTAGTGTAGAATACAGGATTTGTTATTTATAAATATCTCAATTTCATTTCAAAATATAATATTTAGCTCTACATTCACACATTTGCATTTTCATATCACAAAGACATTCATATTTAAGAAAATTTTCATACATCATCATTACAAAATAAAACAACCCAAAAAGCTCTTATATATGCTCTCATAAATTGTAATCAAGTTCAAAATGTATAAATATAACATATTTATCGTAGTTGAGTTAACTAAATGTCTATATTCACTAGTGTCAATAAAAATAAAAGTCCAAAGATATCAAAGAACATAGGTTCTAATATACTACGCCGTGTCTCTCGGATTATATTCTCCTTCGGCTCTATCCTGAGATGTCTCACCTGACCTGTAATCTTAAGTAAAAATAACAAATTACATGAGTATAAACAAACTCAGTACGTAGATAACAGTTAACACAGTAAAAAAAAATAAGACTCTTCATGCATAGCCCATGATAATGATGTAGAATAATGATTCCTAAATGATTATATAAGAAATTTGGGACCAACTCCCATACTCAAGAACATATGTATGTAATTGCATGTCAACCAAGGGCATGAACAATCCTTTTTTTATGTCAATTAAGGGTCATAAACAATCCTTTTTCTTATGTCAATGAACGACTATGAACAATCCTATGCAATCACATAACATATATATAAGGTTGGGTAAATTCCTCTTATACCTACGACTTTTAATCATTATTCCTTTCGTATCCATAACATTTCAATAATTCTTTTTATGCCCATGATGTTTCACCCTTAATTCCTCCCATATCCCCGTTGTAACTGTCCGTCAATTAAATTTCATGTGGAGAAAATTTTACAGCGTTTATTTTTCAATATGGCCAAACTACCCCCTCTAGCCTTTTGTGATAGATGCACTTCAGTGCATCACCTTCTGAAGCATGCCTCAAGCAACCCTCCACACGTCTCCTCTCTCTACGTGCACCACCGATCGTTCGCTGGATTGACAATCGGCACCAGAAAATGACACACCAATCGCACTGACGTCAACCCCTTCTCCATCTCCAACATCTCCAAACAGCTGCTCGCCACCAAGACATAAGACTACATCCCCAAAAAGTCGCACTCAGCCCTTACCACTACTAGCAACTGGAGCTCTACGAGATGGAGTGATACAAGATCTCCGCAGGCAAGCACACCCAGAAGTGTCTCAATCCCGCCAAAGCTAAGAAGGTCTTGGAGAGAATCTCCTCCTGAATATCACACTTGGTGGACCTCTTCAGCTCCAAATACGCTGAAAACGAGATCCTCCATGACATCATGATCCAAGAAAATTAGTTTTCGTTCCTCTTTCTTAGGAAGCCTTAGGCTCCTTATTTTCATTGGCTAAGGAAGCTGACGAGCAGCTGATAAGGATCTTAAGGGTCCTCTATAGCGAGCTCTCACCCTTTAAGACCATCTAAAAATTTGGGAAGATGCAAAGCATGGAGCGTGCCCACTGACTTGAGCTTCTCTAATTTGTCATCGTCTGGGGCTTGGACTATCAACTGGTGGTTGCTACTAAGGAACCCAAGGACAAGAATTTGTCGAGGAGGATGGCCATGCTCAGAAGCTGGTTAAGAAGATGTGGATTCATTTCTCCACACTTGTTGCTCACCTACTCAAGAAGAAAGCTTACAGAGTTGTGAAAATCTTAGTGACACTTCCATATGTGATGAAGAAGAAGAGCAGAAAGATGAAGAATGCAAGGCCAACCGCTCATCTTCCATTGAAGAGATCATTGTCCCCTCTGTCTTTGAACTTGTGAGCATGGGTGTTAGCTTCTCCCCCACCAAGGGTGACCTCTCCACCATTTGCTTCGACGACAAGACCCTCACCTTCGACCTCCCCATTGTGATTTGTGACGCTAGACACCAACACGGAGGTGATCCTTTGCAACTTGTTGGCATTTGAGGTGTTGATCATTAGTGGGCTATTGGTTTTCATGTGCTACACGGAATTGATGAATGAGATCATAGACATAGAGGAGGATGTGAAGATGCCGAGGGAGATGGGGATTGTCTCAACTCCTTGAAGAGGCATGGGGAGGTTGCAAATCATTGGAATAGGATGAGCAAGTTGGTGAAGTTAACAAAAGTAGTGTGTCTAGATAAAGGTGATAGAGGACATGAATAAATGGTACAATTAGAGATGGAACGTAAGGATTAAGAAATTCGTGAAGACATACGTGTTTGGGTTGTGGCAGTTTTTGACATTCCTTGTGGTAATTTAGCTGTTGCTCTCGACGAGTTTGCTTGCATTTTTCTTAGTTTATACCTGCACTTGGTGGTTTGGTGTGTCTATTCAACTGGAGTGATATATGTATTTTGGCCCACGAATAGGCAATAGTGCAAGCAAACACCTTGAAATCATTTCCAACAAGAAACTGAATGCCTTGCGCAGTGCTGATTCAGCGTCGCCCGACTGCTTGAACCACCCTTCCCCTCCCACGTCCATAGCCACTGCCACTAGCCTCACCTTCCTTGCTTTTTGCCTTTCGGTGTTTCATACTTGAACGAATATAAGCATATATGAAGAGCACAGTGCAAGCTATATAAACGAGGGGAAATGTTAGAAAAATTCTCTTCTTGTAAGTAGAAATGGAGGAGAAACTTGTTGCTCGGCTCAAAGTTGTCGTTGGCCCGCTCAAAGCACTCTCCGCTAGTAACAAGGTGCTGATCTCACCGCCAAATGACTGCCTCTTGTCGAAAGTAGCGTCTCTTGATCCTTCTACTTAGCCTTAAATGATCTGCGATCAAAATTTGTTGGAAGGATCATCGCTACCAGGTTAGTCCTTTCATCCTGCTAGACGAGGCTAGGTGGGATTGATACTTTGCTAAAGGTGCTGAGGGTAAATATGTCATTTTAGCATGTTCACGACTAGCGTTTAAGCTCTCCGTGACAGTGTGGGCATAAAAAGAATTAGAAATCTAATGTTGTAAGTATTGGAGAAATTATTGAAAAGTTGTGAATATGAAATGAGTAATGATTAAATGTTGTGGGTATTAGAGAAATTTACCATGCAATTTTATATAACAAAATAGTGACGTAATGTGCGCATGATCGTACACATACATTGAACTGTTAACTACAAGCATCTATCTTGAATAGTGCATCATCCATAATATATAAGAACGAATATTACAAACCACGCATACAATATCAACAAAATTAACAAAGTTTACTTTAAATTTAATGTACCAACTGTCATACAAGCATTTCATCAAACACATGATAATTGTTCAAGAGGAGTCTCTAGTTCATTGTATCGATTCAACCCACTCAAGTAATGCCAGATTCTAATGATGTAAAAACTGCTAATATGTCATCTATTTCACAAAAATCACATAATAATATATGATTCCCCAAGAATTCTACTAACTCTAAGCTATCATGAACCCTACCCCAAACCATAAAATTGTTAGGCACTACCCTTTCCCTCTAGCCCTATATCACATTTAAGATAAGATTTTACCACTTGTTTGAGAAAAGAAAATATCTGTTTTTGCCTTGATTATAATTTCTTCCAAAAATAGCAACCTTAAACTTAGATATCTTGGATTTCGAGCTCCCTCGATGTGAATAAACAATCTCTAAGATAGTTTAGAGAAATTTTGGGAAGGTTTAGGGTTAGATCGAAGGTTGGGAAAAAGTGAAAAAGGAAAAGAGAGGAAGCAAGAATGAGAATAGAAGAAAAGAAGAAAGAAAGAAAGAGGGGTAACGTGTCCCCCCCCTTAAGAGGGCTCTTGTCAAGATGGGTTGGGCCCAAGCATTGGCCAAGCTCAATCACAAGTTTGTAAATAGCTTTCCTATGCATATAACTTAGTTAATTAAAAATTTCTCTAGAAACGTTGCACCATTAACCCCTGCGACCTGACTTACTTTGCAAAGTTCAAGATAATCATAACACCTCAATCGTTGCATCAATCATACACTTCTAAATCAATATCAATGAATCATTTCATAACTAGTTGGTGTAGTCACATAAATATGCCAATGTAATACTTATACTCATTTTAATATACTCATGAATGATGTCCCATGCAACCCAACGTGTCAAGATTCTAAAACATGTATGCATCACTACATCTCCCTCAATGGCACATCTATATATATATCGTATACAATACTAACATTATTAATTGCTAGTAGTGTATTCATAAATTACCTCATGGTAAAGAACTGGCCCTCACACGGATGATGTGATTCTGGTAATTGTCAAACTTAATGGAGAGTCTTTTCACCTTCATAGTAAAAATATTACTAAAAATTCGTTTCATGGCTGTCCACATTTCATCAATCATGATGTACTACTCAAATTAACATATGAGGTCATCTTGCATACTATTTAGCAACTTAATATAAACTATGTTTTTTCTTTTGTCTTATAATCTCATTTGTGTTGAGTAGTGTTTTATGCTCACATTTATTAATGATGTTGTTTAACATTTTTAGTCTATATTGTTCTTCTAGGAGTCACTAAACTTTTTTGTCAGATGTTATAATTGTCGGTATTAAATTTGCAATAATCATTTCTATGCTAATTATAATGGAATTAACTTTAAGGAATATTAAATAGATAGTTAACGTTATCATAAATTATTTTGTTTTAAAAGAATAATTAGGGGTGTGTTTAGGAAGTGATAAAACTTTCGGATGGTAAATTTTTGGTATAAAAGTTGTTAAATTGATAGAAAATGATGTGATATAATAGAGATAATGATGAGCTGTAAAGAGAATAAAGTTAAAATAGATAGATTGGTTTTGTAGATAGTTTTGTAGCAATGATTAAAAAATAGAGTAATTGTATTGAAAAATGTGAAGAAATAATTTTAAAATATGGTAGTTATGAAGAGTGAAAAGTTTTAGATTGAAAAGTTTTTGTTAAAGACAAACATACCCTAAATCAATGATAAAGCACATAAGAAACAAATTTGAAAAATTACTATATTCTCAATCACTATTTGTATAAAAAATGTTGGATTTTATTAATTTAATTCGATTTGCAAAATTTCAGTTCAACATAAGAATTTCTTTGAATCTTGCCAACTTGAGAATTCCCACTTAGAAAATGGTTATAAACCATGAACAATTCAAAATTTTTTTTATTAAGGACAATTAAATTCCAAGTGAGAATTTTTTGAATCTTACTAACTTGAGAACTCTCATTCAGAAAAAGGTTATTAAATCATGAAAGATTGAAAAGAAATGATTAAGTATAATTACATTCCATACACACTTCTTTTGGTTAGCAAGCTAAGAGGTTGGGTTGTGGGAGCTCCCCATTACTTTTGTAATGTCTTAACTAAATAACCATGAGTCCACTTAGTACACAGTAATTTCTAGCTTAAACACCTATTATTAGTCATATTATAGCATTTTAATTATAGTGCAAGTAAAATGAAAATAAATTTCTTAAAAAAGACAACACCTTAGTCATAAAACTTATAGAATCTTTCCTAATGGCTTCATTAGTTTAACTCTTATGCATGAAAACTCATAAAATTTAAGTTTCTCATATACCTTGAAATGAAAAAATGGGATGGTGTTGTGTGTCGCCCGAATCCTCTCATGCTTATGTAGATATCCATGTTAATCATAAATATTAATTATGATATATCTATATGATCATGCATCATAAACATCATATATATAAACATATATAAAAATAGTAATTTTGCGTCCGAAATAGGAAATCTAATAGTACCATTATGCTTAAAATGCTAGAAAAATGTAGGAATTGACTATTGCATCATTGCAATCGGATTTAAAATGGTCAGATTATGCTAAAACAGAATAAATTACTAAGAATTTGTCATGTCATTGTCGGTCAATTAATTATGATATATCTATATGATCATGCATCATAAACATCATACATATAAACATATATAAAAATAGTAATTTTGCGTCCTAAATAGGAAATCTAATAGTACCATTATGCTTAAAATGCTAGAAAAATGT
Source organism: Annona cherimola (assembly GCA_030490835.1). Classification (NCBI taxonomy): domain Eukaryota; kingdom Viridiplantae; phylum Streptophyta; class Magnoliopsida; order Magnoliales; family Annonaceae; genus Annona; species Annona cherimola. The sequence continues at coordinate 53,018,479 of CM059976.1, forward strand.
AGGAATTGACTATTGCATCATTGCAATCGGATTTCAAATGGTCAGATTATGCTAAAACAGAATAAATTACTAAGAATTTGTTATGTCATTGTCGGTCAATAGCCCCTACCAACAACAGTAGTTTTTTGCAAAGCGCCAGCTGGAGGCTGAGCTTGGCCTCATGCTCGGTGAGCTTGGAGCCTTTCTTAGTATGGGCCCAATTTGGGCCTAGTTTGGCCAGGCTTGGCCTAGATTGCGGCGTTACTATCGCCTAGCACTAACAACAGTATCATTATTGCCACCATCTTGCCGCTGCCAGAACTACCACTACCATTGCTGCCTGGTCGATGACCTTCTCATTAAATGTCTTCGTCGCTGGTGGTTTGTCGTCGTTAGCAATTCGTTGGCCATATGTGACCTTACTGCCGAACATCTTTAGCGCAGGTCTTTGCTGCCAGTAGATGTTGGTCAGTCGACCAACAGACCTGTGGGGTTGGTCTCATTGCGGTGGCCGACCTGCTTTTGACCTCATGGGCCTGGCTCATAAGTGTTGGGAAGGGTCATTTTGCAGGTTCTATTAATTATTTATTTTTGCAATAGATTCTCGAGGGGGGTTTTTCTACGAAAAGACTATCCACGGGTTTTTTTAAAAAGTTTCTAGAGGAGTTCTGTTCAGGGTTCTTTTTATAATTTTTTGGCTGTACTTGTTTGCAATATCGTCAGGCTTAAGTGGGTCGTTGTAAAATTTTCTTATGATCCCAATTCCTGTGGAAACTTTCGTAAAAGTTCGTACATCCATGACATATTGTTCCACAATTCCTCTTAATTCATTTTAGTCAACATTAAATCCATTTTGCATCATTTTAAAGATCCAATCCATCCTGAAATTCTAAAAACCATATCATTAAGGTGATTGAGCATATGATTTTCATAATCATGTTAAATATTTAATAATTATTAAATATAATGATAATTAAATGTTATAATTAAAAATGAGGAATGATCCTGTTAACCTGGACTAAATAAATGTCTCACTTAGCCTATTTCAAAAATTTTATTTAAAAAAACTTTTTTTGGTTTTTTTTTTCTTTATACACTTGTTTATCTAAATATATTTAATATATAGACCAAGTTTTATCATTTTTGGATACGTGTATATATTTTTTTTAGATTTTTTAAAATAAAGGTATTTTAAATACATATATACACATAGATGTTTAAAAATCTCAAAAAAATAGATAAACATATCCAAAAATGGTAAAACTTGGTCTGTGTATTAAATACACTTAGATAAAATGTGTATGAAGAAAAAAAAAGTTATTTTAAATAATTTTTTAAGGTGGGCTAAGTGGGGCATTTACTTAGCCCGGATTAACAGGATCATTTCTCATACAAAATATCTCTAGCACTAAACATACATGGTAATAGTAATCTAGTCAGCATGCCGATATTGCATGATGATGGCAATAAATCAATATATGTTTGATTGATGCATTATATAAATCTTTTTCATATTACAATGCAATAGAGGTGACTTGAACTTAAAAAAAGCGGAAGTTACTTGTGTTTAGATTGTTGTTTACAAAAAATTAATAGTCATGATCATAGATAATCATGAATTGGAGATCCGATCCATTTATTTTACTTGGAAAAAATCCAATCATCAAAGAAGATATGACATGCATATTTTTAAAGAATCGAAAATATGACATATCAATATGATTATATAATTGTAATGACATGGCGTAAAATATTCAATCTTGCTTCCTGATTATTCAATCCGATTACTTGATTTATAGTGTTTCAATTTTAATCTTTCTCTAACATATGGTTCTAACCCAAATAATATCATTGGGTGATAAAAAGTATAATCCATTAGAGGCGAGTTAGATTTATAATATTCATGTAAAATAACAATGGGTTAATACTAATCATGTTGATATTATTAAAAACAATTAGAAAGCTAAGATACAACTTTTAGTGGCTTTGATAATAATGTTCGAAGTTTGTAGGGCTTACCTCTTTGGAGAATCAATTGTTGGGTAGGATTGTGGAAGTTAATTTTATTGTTGCATCTGAAGCTTTTCATTGCTTGGTCAGATTGAGATCACCAAATAGAAAACCAATCACTATTTTACCGCCTAAGCGCCAACAGTATAAGGAATGAGAAAGTAAGGAGAAGTGGGAGGTTTTGGTTGTATCATGTATCTTGGAGAGGATCGTAGATCATTCATTTATAGAAGAGGTAAGGGAGAGTCTCCAAAAGCCTTCCTACTATGGATTCTATCCATCTATTACCCTAACGAGATAACTCTTATTAGATGACCTTATTTGGAAGCAAGCTGCTTATCTCTCAAAGATATAGCTTTTATCTAGATGAACCCTCATGGGTGTATACATCTAATAGCTACAAACATTACAGTCCAGGTTGTAGAGTGTTCATGATCCTTCATAGGAATTAATCGAGTAATCAAAATAAAGACCATCATATCCAGATATCTAGGATGATTCACTTATAGCTATTAATGCTTACCAGAAGAAATGGAGATTCATGTTGCAAACTTGTTTTCTCATCAATTACTAGAAGATCATGCTAAATTGCAGCTCCTCTTCTTCACATGTTCTTCCAATATAGCAAGAGAAATCTTCCTTAAATGCTCTTCAGAGCACTTAAAGCAATTGGTTATTTCCTCTAATGATTGATTAGGGGTGCAACTTGGTCCGGGTACCCGCGGGTCGACCCGCTGGGTACCCGAAATTGGGTCGGTTCGGTTCTATAGAATCTACCCATTGGGTAGGTTCGGTTCTATAGATTAAATACCCTTTCAAATTCGGGTAGGGTCGGTTCCAGTGCTGGGTACCCGGAACCGACCCGGATTTCATATTAATATATATATACCTGTAATAACATGCAGCCCTAATTCCCAAATCTCATCCTGATTCTCGTCGTCCCGTCCGATTTCATTTCGATTTCACAGCCAGCCTTTGCAGCTCTGCTGCCTCCGCCCTCAATGAGTCGACGCGCAGCTGCAGCTACGGCACAGCTCCTCCCATCGATGGCCAATGGCCTGATGTGCAGAGGCACAGCTTCTCCCGTCGATCCTTACTCGCCTGCTCTAGTGCTCCTCTCTCTCTCTCTCCCTCCCCCGACTCTCTGCCCTCAACGCGCAGCTCCTCCTGTCGACGGCCGACTTAGGCGACAAGTGGATCCGATAAGAGTGTTTGGTGGACGGGTTTCAAGTATGGTCTGGGCTGAACTACTGAGGTTCTAGCGTCTCTCCTCCCTCTCGCTCTCCTCTCCGCTCTCTCGGCACGATGGAATTTGTGCCAAATCCATGAAAAAACCCAACACGGCAGACAACAGAGTCGATTTTTCCATACTAGAGTCAATTTTATCAGCCCGTCTTTGATTCTGACCTATATGAATTTTTCATGTTATGCATGGGTTTGGTGGAGGACAGTGCTTCTGCGCTGATTCGGAAGGAATCACATTGTCAGTTGCCGCTGCCGGATGCTTTTCTTGCTTTCCTCGACGAGAACGGGTTGGATCCCTCCCTTTATTCCAGGGCTGACTCCATTCCACGCTATATTAGGTAAAGCTGAAGTAAAAAAAGTTCCAGTCCTTCGTTCAGCCTCAAGTTACTTCCTTTGCAAGCTCCTAAAAATTTCAACTTTAAGTTGAATGGAAGGTGCAAATCTGTATTTGTTATCTTGCACTTATCTTTTCAACACACATAGCTGTTGGAACAAAAGGAAATATCAATTCCTGAATTGTTTTCGTTAGTGTGTTTCATTTCGTTACTAATGATAGTGCACATAATGTTCTTGGATTATGCAATTTTTATAACATTATTTTTCATTGTAGACTGTGTTTCTTTTGGGGGCATATTATTTGATGTAGGCCAGAAATTCTGGAAGGCTTCTATGGGGCATAGAGAAACAAACTTCCATAATGCAATAAAATAGAGGAAATCTAATATATAAGGAATGTTGCATGTTATTTGAAGATAGTTTCGAGTGTCATGAGTCAAGACAAAGCATGAGATATTTTCATTAGTGAAAAAGTCAAATTCTATTCTACATTGCCCCTTCATTTTGGATGCAATTGATTATTCATTTCGGTTTGATGATTGCAGAAGATCACATGTAATTGATTATTTATTTTGCAATGTCTAGACAATTAATTGCATGTAACAAGATTACATATTTTGTAGTGATTCATGTGTAAACAGTTTTGAATGCATAACTTCTTTAGGAACCGATTTGGAACCAAACCGGAACCGACCCGCTCTTGAGAAAAATTGGGTAGGGTAGGCTCCGGACCGACCCGGTCTAAAATAGGGTAGGGTAGAGGTTTTCCAAAAATGGGTAAGGGTAGGTTCCACCCATACCCGGACCTACCCGACCCAAGTTGCACCCCTACGATTGATTAGTTTATGTCTTAGCCGATGTTAATAAGACTATAGTTTGGCCAGTGTTTTATTGATTAGTTTAATGTCTTAGCCGATGTTAATAAGACTATAGTTTCCAACTATGAGGTCATAGACATTAAAGGTTTCCTTATTCATGGAATCCTAAGGTTAATGGAAATTTCTATACAGTTTGTAGGTCCATGATGGCTTAGAAATCCTTTGCCATAGTGACCTTTTTTTACACCCATAACATCCTCAAGAAATTATATGATGCCAACATTCACTTCTTCTTTGCGGATTTCTCATTTCAGGTCCATTACTATTTAAATGCTGAAATTTGGATGATAATGTTTAAATTATATTAAACTATTTAGAACTTTGACTTTGTTTTAAGGTGACATTGCTGTTCTTTTAGTCAATATGTTAAAATATGGAGTTCTTGATACATTTTAAATAGATATTTTATGTTTAATTTTAGTAATACCTATGAAATTCAGTTTTGGATGGGAGCGATAGGTATTGAAAATTGAAAATGTGGGATGAAAATTCATAATAGGAGCCAAGTGAGCTTAAAAAAGCAATTATCTATTTTTAGAGATGATTGATAGTAAAACTTACGACTATCTTTTACTTATATTTTACACCCTTTTTTGGAAAAGAGTATTTTGGGCTCATGACAAGAATTTTGCAAGCCTATTCCTATGGGCTTAATTATTACACTTTTGGGCCCATAATTGAATTTCATACCCATTTTACTGGTCTTTGAGTTTTATGGGCCTAAATGCAGATCAGGACAATCCTCAAATTATCATGCGGCGACAATTGTGTCTGGTGGTTAGCATGTGATGAAGTTTGCTTACTGTTATAATCCATGTCCTTATGGGCCCATATGGGGACTTGACATTTTCATTTGATAGTGCTTGGACTTTAAGACACACACACACACATATATATTTATTTGTAGTTAGGCTCCTTATTTTGTAAGCTTGCTAAGGAATCCCAATCATATGGTCACCTAGTAAATCCTCAAGTTGAAGACATGTGGAAGCAAGATATAAAAAGGCAATATTTTTTCTAAGGAGGATGGGTTAAGATCCAAAATTAATAGCTTAGATCATGTACATGACTAAGAGAATAATAATTTTTGGTCCAAGATATTTGAGCCAACTTAGATCAATATGGAAAAGAGATAAAAAAGACCAGTATATATATATATAAATGAAAAAATATTCCAGTGCATGCAAATGCAATGTATGGATCCCATATGATCATAAAATGTATATCTACTCTATCCATTGTACTTAGAATTATTTTTTATTATAATAGAATATGTGTATGGGCCTTGTTAAAAAATGGTACAAAATCAACTTAAAATAAAGTAGTTTGATATAAATACCAATTTTAAAATTAATTTTTAAATATGTAAACTAATTTTAAACTTATTTTTCAACATGTTAAACTAATTTAAGATATAATTTATATATAGATGAATGGTTATATAAAGTATTAATATCTTTAATGCGTGTAGGGCCCATTTTCAGCCTAATGCAACATAAGTTATAGTGCATGTAACAACATTGGAACATATATATCTCTCTATGTGTGTATGTGTATGAAGAGCCAAACAAGGATCCAAAAGATGTATAATTTTAGAAGACTTAGAAGGTAGGGCCAGTCTAGAGTCTAAGAAAAATTAAGTTAGATTTAACTATTAAATAATGGACAAGATCAAGGGATGCAAAGAGTTGGCTTACCATGATGCAACTAATATCATAGGCCTAAAGTGGTCTTTTAAAATTATTCTTTCAGTAATTCACAAGGATCCACTTAAAAATTTGCATGAGAACATGTAAAATTTGCATCTATCAAGTCTATAAAAGGCTACAATTTCTGTCTCAATCTAAGCCAAAAACACTCAGAAATTAACCCCTCGACAGCCAACTACCATCACAATCATTTTACAAGCCTTCTAAGCTTTCTGCCATTCCATCAATTTCCTTCTCCTGGCAACTTGAATCCCAATAATGTTCATATGGCAAGAGTCTTATTGGTCTCGAGTTTATGGCATAACCCAAGAGAGGAGGGGTGAATTAGGTTTTAGAAAAAAAAATTTGGTGTATTAATTATAACCCCCTTTGTGAACTAAGTTCTCTGGAATAAAAAAACATGAAAAATAAGATAACGAGTAGGGCAAGCAAGACAACCACGAGAGATTATAGTGATTCTAGACAACTTTCCTACTCCCCTCTTCTAAGAATATACCCTTATGCCTTAGGTTTCACTATGTCAATCGAAATACAGTTAGAGCACTTGCTCTCTTCTAGATTTCAACTCTTTGAGGCTTTTATAAATTTTATATAATTAGGTGGTGAGTCATACACCAAACACACACTACTTTGCCTTCACTTAGTCTTGGTCTCTAATACCAAACCAAGTGAAAAATAAAGACCAAGACCAAGTGGAAAACAAACAAAAAGAATGAAAATAGGGGCCTACACTTTACAGTTGTGTGAGAAGATTTTCAACTCTTCAGTTAGGTTCCATTTCAGATCGACTTGATCTTAGACTTGATTCAAGTCGCAGGTGAAGTTGACTTAGGTTGCGACTTCACTCTTTACTTGGTTTATTAAAACCATGACACAGTGTGAACTTGATTCATTAGGATAATTGCCCTTGTTTCTTCATGATTTATCTTCATAAGTTTTCACTTGTGCATGTGGGCTTTGGAACTTCTTGAATATTGAGCTTAGTCAAGTTCATTTGAGTATTCTTGAATGAACTTGTCTTGGATCTTAAATCATGTTGGAATGATATTTATTAAGTCAAGCTTGTGATCCTTGGGCTTGAAATTTCATGATTTGAACTTCTTGTTATACAAGTTGAAGGTTGAGGTCGACTTGGTTTACAAATTCACTCAAGTCGCATGTCTGAGTAGATTTCATGTGCGACTTCACCTAATTCGTGTGTCAGAGTTGATTTTGGTTGTGACTTGACTTTGTTAGATTCAGCTTTAGACCCTTGAAAATACCTCAAGTTACTAACAGAGCTGACTTGGGTTGCGACTTCACCTAAGTCGCATGCAAAGTTGACTTTGGTTGCTACTTCACCCGCTAACGCGCCAACATTTTTAGCGTTGTCGAAAAATGTTCCTTTGAAGTTGATGCTGGAGTTGACTTCAGTATCAACTTGATCTATGTCGATGTCTGAGTCGACTTAGCATGCCACTTGACCCGGCAAGCTTTGAATCAAGAAGTATCTAATCCTTAAAACATCTCAACACACATATTATTGCATTAAAACTTCTCAAATTGAATTGTTAATTATCAAAACATAGATTGTGCTTGATTTGCCACTCATTTACAATAATCTTCCCTCTTTTTGATGATTGACAGAACCAATTTGAGATTAACCTTTCACTAAATAGATGAACTTGTGAAATCATGTTCTTTGCAATGTCATTAAACCAAGCTACATCATTTCACACTAGGTCACTTATGTCATTGCATTCAGTTATCCATTATTGAATTATTCTGACCAATTAATTGCCAAGACATGCAAATATATTCAAACCATTCAATTTATATCAAAACGACATTCTGTTCATAATTGATAATGTTAACTCATTCAAAAGTATATCACACCAAATCAATGTTCCACAAAACCTTTACATGTTTTTCAAAATACAACCTACCCATTTCTAAAGAAAACTATCCCAAACCTAACAATTCCCATATTTTCCTCTCCCTCCTTTTGTCAATCACCAAAAGAAAGTAGAATCAACTAGTTGAGATTTTTGAAAAGCAAATGGAGAGATGGGATAACGTAGCTACTGATTGGGAAGCATTTGACGAATAAGTTCATCATATAGAGCTTGTGAAGCAGAGGAAAGATTGACTGGTGAGGAGGATAAAGGTGATGATCGATCCTGAATAGTTGGGTTGACTTGTACTAATTCACTCTAATAAGGATCAAAATTAGGTAAATTGAGGATAGGTTCGCCTCTCCCACTGCTAGAGACAAGATGATACTTGATGTTTTTGAGCTCTTGGTATAGTTTGTCTTGCCTCCCTTGCATTTCCATGACTAAGATATTGATAGATCCAAGTTCTTGAGAAATTCTACTCTCTATGGCTTGAAGATATTCTAGAATTGCATTTGATGCAGACAATTGAGTAGAGGAGTGTGCAAAGTGATTTGTAGCTCGAGATCTTCTAGGGGAGCAAGAAGCATGAGAAGCAGGGCATGCCGGGGCTCCCGGAGTAGGAGGTGGAGGTGGTTGTGAATCTTGGTGAGGTTGATCCTTCTCCTCAAATGGAGCTGCCTCTGCTTGAGATTCTTACCTATCTTGGACATCTTAAGGATCTCCTCCCATTTGAGCTTGTAGCTTTGCAGCTCTAAATGCCTCAAGATCAATTTTTATAGGGTCAAAAGTGCTCTGTTAATGGCATTTGTGGGCTTCAAGACCTCGTATGATTCTCCATCCAAGTCAACAAGAAAATGATCAAGGATTTTAGTAATCTAATTCATTTATGGTGAAACTTATTGGGAATTATCTTTCTTAAGCTCCAATGCCTCCAAAAATAATCTAGGCAGGCTAGCTTGACCCTGTTCGCCACTTTCCATAAAATCTCTGCCTCTTGGGGATTAAGCTGATTTCTTTCTCCACCTTTGGGGTAAATGCAATGAGTTATAAGAAGTCTCAACACCTTCAACTGTGGTGGCAAATTCATGTAATGCAGGAACTTCATACCCAGGTGGTATTTGTTGCTTCTAGTTTAGTGGTTGTATATCTAAGTAAGTGTGAACCCAGTTGGAATGGATCTTCAAATGTAGGAACACCAAGAATATGACCCACCATACTGCGTGCATTGAATTTAGTAATTCCTCGTGCATTTTTCAGATTAATTTCCACTCCTTTAACGTATGTATTGAAGTTTTCTTGACCCCATAGGTAATAGTATAGCCTTGTTAGATTTGGGTAAATCTTTCCATCATCTTTTGACAGGGTAGTCTAACTCTGAAAATCTAGCAACTCCTCAATACTAAATTCACACTAATGCAGGAAGCAAAAATCAATGATTTTTGGTGGGAAAGTCTTCCTTTCATAAAAATGCTTATAAAATTGACTATGTTGGCGCTCATTCCTGAAATATTCTACCAGCATTTTTAAAACTTGACCCCTTAGGGCCGGGGTCCCCTTCTTCTCTCCATAATCTCGACACTCTCACTAGTTTTGGGATTTACTTCTTCTCTTGGCACCAAGGTAGAGGGATTACCTACTTGAAATCTAACCCGATGATCCATAGATGTTGTGATCTCATCCCTAGCCTATTTAGACGGAGTTCTTTGATGGCATGAGATGTCCTCCTAGATAGCCAACTTGGATGGTACTAATCACTTACTTAATTGGATGATTTTTTTTGAATTTCAGATCTCTTGGAGCTTTGATCTTGCTTTGGTACTTGTCCCCCATGTTTTTCCACTTGTAGCTTTATAATATTTTTTAATAAAACATCTGCATCACTAAGCTCATCCTTCTTCTTGGGATTTAAGTTAAATTCATCAAATATAACATGAATAAACTCTTCTACTACTTGATTTCTTTTATTGAAAATTCTATATACTTTGCTATTTGATGAATATCCAAGAAATATAACCTCATCACTTTTGGTATCTAATTTTCCTAGATTGTCTTTTCCATTATTCAATACATATCAAGTGCAACCAAAGGTATGAAAATATGAAATATTTAGTTCTATACCTTTCTATAGCTCCTATGAAGTTTTTTTTAAGATTACTCCAATGGTAACTCAATTTAATACATGATAAGCTGTACTTATAGCTTTACCCTAAAATTTCTTGGATAATTTATTTTTATTTAGCATAGTCCTAGCGAATCTTGAAAAATCATCTACTATAACGAAAACATATTCCTTTCTTCCAAAGCTCAAAATGTCAGATGACTCATAAAGATCCATGTGTAGTAATTCAAGTGACCTTAAGGTTGAAACTTCATTTTTAGGTGAGATTGATATCATAGACTGTTTGGACACTTGATATGTCTTGCAAATTTTATCTTTATAATATTTGAGTTTTAGTAACCCTTCTACTGAATTCTTTTTCCATAGAGTCTTAATGTTTGACATATTTATATATTCAAGTCTTTTATGTCATACTCATGGATCATTATTAACAACCATAAGATATTTTCCATACAATTCATCGAGGGAAGCCAAATTATATTTTCATATCTTTTGCCACTGAATATTATGTGATTTTCACTACAGACATTGCATATAAATGATTCAAATACGACTTTGTAACCTTTGTCACATGATTGACTAATATTCATTAAGTTGTATTTGAGTCCTTCAACAAATAACACATCCTCTATACACAAATTTGAAATACCATAAATATTTTTCTTACCACTAATTTTACCTTTTTCATTATTCCCAAATGTGACGCTACCTCCATTATATGGTTTGAGATCATGGAACAAAGCTTTATCTTCTATTATGTGTCTTAAGCAGTCACTATCCATGGACCATATGTTATTAGTTTTTGCTCTTAGACACACCTGCAAAAAAATTCACATAAAAGTTTATCTCTTTGGTACCCATTTATGGGTCCATTTGGGTTAGTAAGTCATTGGAGTTTATGTTGCTAAACTAATTTAGCACCTGGTGTGATACCTAGAACATTTTGAGATCAATAAAGGTAATCTAGGTATTCAAGAGTTATTAATGGTATGATTTGTGGATGGATAAGATAAGAGCTAGTTATCAAGTGAGGTGGTTAATTTAATCACCTTAGCCCAATATGAGTTAATGTATTAAAAAGAACAAAATGAAGTATGAAAATAATGATGTGGCATGATTTTGAATTTCATTAATTATGATTAAGTTGATGATAATTGATATATATAAAAAAAAATACCTCTGTGCAAGGATGTCTAGGTATAATACTCAAATCTCGGGTATGGAGAATTCGCTTTCCATTTCTCATAAATAGATTTGTTGGTTACACAGTCAGAGCAACCCTTGAGAAATTAGAAAATATGTATTTGGCTTAGCTTGAGTTGTAATGCAAAACAATAAAAAAGTTTTAAAATATTAAAAATTATACGTAATAAAACTTCAATACATAAAATCATTTTATAAATATCGATTATTAATAAAAAGTGAATGAAAAAATAAAAAAAACTATATGCAGATAAATGGGAAAGATTGGGCGCCACTAACTCTGGTGCAGAAAATTTTCAAATAATAACAAATGTAAATTTATTGAACGCTTAATATTAAAAGAGGAAGAAAAAGTTGTAATAAATAACTAAAGATTAATGAAAATTTTAATATTTAATGGATTAATGGAAAAGTATATTATAGGGGTCCAAATTAATTCATTATAGTTAAATGACCCTGATTAAATTATTTAAATCGATAAATGGACATGATGTAATAGACTTTAAGATTTATGATGAATCCGAAATTTGATTTATATCATATAATTATTTGCACATACAGATGCAAAACTAAAATTAAAAATTATATTTGAGGTAGCCAATACATGTACTAATCAACTGTGTGGCCACCCAATCAAACTCACAATTTTTAATTTTAAGGTGGGCTTCAAGCATGCATAAAATGAAAATTTTGTACCATTAAAATGATGAAAATTTAATTTTATTAACAGCCAAAATTATTAGGATAAATGAAAATTTAGTGAAAATTAAAGATGAATTAAATTAATTAGGCCAAATCTATTTTGTCATCCTATGCATTCCTGCCCATACTCTCGCCCATGTCCCCGTACCTCTTTATACTACTCATGGCTGGCACTGTATATCAATCACTAAGCTCACCACAAAAAAACCATTTACAATAAATTTTTTTATTTTTTCTTCGTACACTTGTTTATCCAAGTGTATTTAATAATATAAACCAAGTTTTATCATTTTTTATATGTTTATATATTTTTTTGAGTTTTTTAAACATATATGTGTATATATATTTAAAATACCTTTATCTTTAAAAATCTAAAAAAATATTTACACATATCTAAAATTGGTAAAACTTGGTTTATATGTTAAATATACTTAGATAAACAAGTGTATGAAGAAAAAAATAAAAGTTGTCGTAAATAAGTTTTTTAAGGTGGACTAAGCGGGACATTTGCTTAGTCCAGACTAAAAGGATCATTTCTCAATTTGAAGACCTTATAATTAATATTTTATTTGTACATATAAAGTTAGTGGAGTGATCCTGTTAGTCTGGACTAAGCAAATGTCTCACTTAGCCCATTTCAAAAAACTCATTTACAATAACTTTTTTAATTTTTTCTTCGTACACTTGTTTATCTAAGTATATTTAACATATAAACCAAGTTTTAACATTTTTAGATATGCGTAAATATTTTTAAAAAAAATTAAAAATAAGAGTATTTTAAATACATATATACACAGATGTTTAAAATCTTTAAAAAATATATAAACATATCCAAAAATGAGAAAATTTGGTTTATATGTTAAATATACTTAGATAAACAAGTGTACGAAGAAAAATACAGAAAAAAGGTATTGTAAATGAGTTTTTTGTGGTGAGCTACATGGAGCATTTGCTTAACTTGGGCTAACAGGATCACTCCTCTTTAAAATTTATGCATAAAATTTCAAGATAATGGGATTGAATTTGCAACAAAAACTTCAAGCTTATTAGAACGTAATTTTTCGTTGCTAATATACATTCAATTGCAATGAAACACATGTTCATTCCGAAATACCAATAGCAACTGCCATGTTGGAACAAACATGCAAAAACGTTTTCATTGCAATTGATCTTATTGCAACGATTTTGTCACCAGTTGCAACAAAAATGTTCATCGCAATAGCCGGATTTTCTCGTAGTGTGCGGCAGATCTAGGATCTTTTGTCAATGGGGGCAATTAAATACGGAAAACACCAAGTACATTAAACTTAAGTGCATCGAGGTGAAAAACTTATTTTTAAACTAAATTTTTATAAATTTATTAATGTAATGTATTTATATATTTATCAAAAAATGCATTTAATTTATAAATCAAGTTGTACTATTTTTGAAGATATATATTTATATATGTATATATATATATATATTAAAACATGAGTATTTTAGTCATTTAAAAATAGGGTTATTTCCAAATATACTTATTATATTTGACCTTAATTCCAAATATACCTACTACATTTTCAAAATCCCAAATATATCCATTACGTTTCCATTTAATCTCAAAAATACTCATTCCGTCAAAAACCGTTAGTTAAATTTTTTTAAAATACCCAAAATACCCCTGTTGCAAAATAATAAATGGCAAAATAAATAAAAAGAAAATGAAATTAAGGCGTTTTAGAATTCATTTGCAATTAGGGCAATAGTGAGTTATAACATTTAATTTTTCCAATTGTGTCATAAATAAATTTGAGGGGCATATTAGTAATTTCACATATTCTCTAATGGCGTTAACTCCCAGGATAAGTATATTTGCGATTAACTGCATACGTAGTCGGTATATTTGAAAGTTTGGAAACACAGTGGGTATATTTAGAATTAAGGTCAAACTTAGTGGGTATATTTGGGAATAATCCTTAAAAATAACTAAAACCTCCTCGTATTTAAAAGTCAAAGAAAAATATATAAATATCTTTGAAAATGGTAGAACTTAATATATGTGTTAAATAACCCTAAATTAACTATTTTATAAAGAATTTTCATAAAAATTTTGAAAAATGGGTTTCGCACCCCTGCACATTGAATCACTTTCCTCTTCAGTGGGGGCACGTAGATCCGCCTATGTCGATATCCTACTTTTGCAGTCAGCAGAGCCGCAAGTTTGTGAGATACTCCATTTCATTTTGCCTTCTTTTTATTTTTTTTCTTTTGGATGTGCATTGCATGTGTGGAAGGGCCAATAGACTTCGTCAGTCCACGGCATTTTCACGCTATCTTATTAGAATGGGATGGTGACAAAAGTTTCATGGAATTTTTGAAAGAATCTCTTGGTTCCATCACCAAACTGTTTATTTTGTGAAATTCAATAGGTTGATACAATAGTCTGTTTAGCTAGATATAAAATTACTGTCACTAAAACGAATGTATTTTTTTTCTTATGAACACAACATATGTATTTAAATGCAGCTCGTTTTACCCTTCGCTTCGCATAACATAAATTTAGTTGCATGAGAATAATGTTTTAGATAATTTAGTTTTTTTTATCTGGATAATTTAGATGTTAACTTAACAGATTTAAAACTTTATAAATCAAATAAATGAATTTTATTGTGTTAATTTTATACCTTTATTAAAAAAGGCCACATTTTTATTTAAATAAAGCTTTATTTTCTAGTTAAATGACTAATAATTTTAAATATAATAGATCAAAGTGGGCCAAAATAGAGCAACAACACCATTAAAACACGCCTCATATTCTGACAATTCGTTTTGGTTACGTGTACCAGGATATGCTGTAAATTGCAAACCTTTTTTTTATATTTATACATACTGTAACATCTAATATTACAATTAAGTATTTTCACAATTCTTATACAATAGAGGGATCCTTTCACAACTCTCACACAATGGAGGGACTAATATGTAAACCCTCACACAAGGGAGGGACCAATCTGTATAACCCTGCTTTTTTAAAGGAAATTTCATCTGCATCGGGTGGGCTTCCAAACTGTGACCACTGCAGTACCTGGCACGTCATCGTACGGGCATAAATTGCAAACCTATTCCTAGATAAAAGTGATTAAGTAAGAGTAATGATCCCATTTGTCCAAGCTAAGCAGACTAATACTTAATCTGGTCAAAAGAAACTAATTTTTTAAATTTTTTTGAATTTTTATTTAATCTATAAATTAAAATTTACCATTTTTTAGAAATATATCTTTTTTTTTTGAATTGTTAAACATAGAGGTATTTTACTAGTTTGCACGATTTTACAGTATAAGACTTTGTTGGAC
This sequence comes from Annona cherimola, assembly GCA_030490835.1. Classification (NCBI taxonomy): domain Eukaryota; kingdom Viridiplantae; phylum Streptophyta; class Magnoliopsida; order Magnoliales; family Annonaceae; genus Annona; species Annona cherimola. The sequence continues at coordinate 53,033,869 of CM059976.1, forward strand.
AGCGATCCAATTCTCCGGGACTCACTGGGCTTCAATGCCCCCATTCTCAAGAGCTGCCATTTTTTAATTTTTTTTTGCATTTATATGTGGGCCCCACCGTGCATTTTAATTATGGGTGTGTTCGGTAACAAGTGAAAGTTGTCAAGTTAAAACTTTTTAATCTCAAACTTTTCACCCTCTACAACTATCCTATTTTTTAATAATTTTTTCACTTTTTTCTATACAACTACCCTACTTTTCAATCATTTCTACACAACTACCAACACAACTAACTTATCTATTTCAACTTTATCTTATTTATGCTTCATCATTACCTCTATCATATCACATCATTCGACAACTTATATTCTCCACAACTTTTCATCAAAATTTTTATCCATTTCTAAACATACCCTATTTATTTTTAATTTCAAAATGGATGAAACGTGCCATTTTCATATTCTGGCACATGAAAAAGACTTGTTTTTCATATTTAAAATTCAAAAACAAATAGCTTGAAAGCTTAAAACTAAAAAAATTGCGCGCATAAAAAGTTTACGGTCAAGCCCATATAAATGCTAAAAAATATGAAAGTACAAGAGTAATAACTCCCAGAGCCGAGCGTTGAAGCTCAATGCTTCGAGTAGCATTGAATGGTTATCCGATCGACTTTATTTTACCCGTGTTAAATTTTTTTATTGGTATATTTATATGTCTTAATATCTCTTACAATGTAGTCCTAAGACATTTTTATGAATTGAAGAAAATAAACCGCTCCCATTTAAGAAATCCGAATACACAGTTCCAGGAAAAAATTAAAAAGATAAGGCTTCAAACTATGTTGCAATTATTTATAATTTCTAAAACTATAGAGTATGTTTGCAATTACTATTAAATTAAGTGGGTGTATTTGTAAATCACCTTATTTATATATATAAGAAAATATTTCAGTGCATGTAAATGCACTATCTCTGGCTCAAAATGAGTCCCACATGATCATAAAATGTACATATACTCCACCCGTTATATTTAAAATTATTTCTTTTATTAGTATACCAATTTCTGTCCAAATTAGACATATATATGGGCCCATCTGAAAATGGTACAAAATCAACGTAATAAAATATATTATGTAAATACTAATGTTAAAATTATTTTTCAATATGTAAAATATCTAAGATATAATTTATATATGGATATGTGATTGTATAAAGTATTAGTACATTTAAATACGTGTAGGGCTCATTTTAAGCCAAATATACCATAAATTATAGTGCATATAACTGCACTGGAACATATATATATATGTAATCGGACCCGCTTCTATGTAACTGGGTTACATAGAAGCGTTTTCATTTAACCCTCTCAAATTTTAAGATTTTCATGCTTTATGGAAAATCTAATCTATTCATTATATTTAACATCACTCTTTTAGTTATGAAATTAAGTTTCATTCAAATTCAATATGTGCATAGGCCACATTTGCTTAAAAAGAGGTACATTCGTGTGTAAATTAAGAAAAATGCTTAGATCTATTCACATATATATTGGAATGTGGCAATACTTTATAAAATCAATTATTTGTATAGTAATGATATTTCAGATGGTTTCGATGTTGAAAATACAATTTAAAAATTAATATTTAGCATTAAATTATTTTATTACATTAATTTTATATGTTTTTAGATAAGGGACTATATTAGATAAATGAAAGAGTTTTCATGATAATATAAGTGATGCTAAACATCATAGATTGAGTGAATTTTGTATCGACTATCTAGATATTGAAAATGGAGGAGGTTACGTAGAAGAGACCTAATACGGTACACCAAGGTGTACTTAGCCTCAGTGCATCCAGGTGCAAAACCTCATTTTTTAATATTTTTTTAAAAAAATTTTATACAACAGTTAATCTAGATGTATTTAACATGTGCATTGATTTTATCATTTTTGGATATTTGTAGGTATTTATTTTGGATTTTTTAAAATCAGTGGCAGTTTTGTAATTCACAAATTATGAAACTGCAGCTGATTAACAGTTGTATAAAAAAATTTCAAAAAAAAATTAAAAATGAGTTAAATATACCCGGGTGCACTAAAGCTAAGTGCACCGGGTGCATTTAAAAATATCCCTATGTAGAAAGGGAGGGTTTCATAGAATCATTCCTTTGAACTAGTGGCCGTCTGGAGAACCTTTAGTCAATAGGGGCAATTTGATTGAAAAGTTTGTATTTTTTTTTAGTTGGGGCAGTAATGTTAAAATGAATAGAGTTTTGAAATATTTTTTTATAGAAAATTATAGAAGTGAGGGCAATTGCACGTTGATCCGCCTATGCCGATATTCGACCTTTTCTAGTCAGCAAAGCCGGAGGTTCGTGAGATCCTCCATTTTGCCTTTTTTGTTGGATGTGCATTGCAAGTGTGGAAGGGCCAATGGACTTCGTCATTCCAGGGCTTTTCCACGCTTTTTCCTCGGCAGTTCCACGCTATCTTATTAGAATAGGACGGGAACATAAGTTCCATGGAATTTTTGAAAGAATCTCTTGGTTCTATGACCAAAATGTTTATTTTGTGAAATTCAATGGGTTGATATAATGCTCTGTTTAGCTAGGCATAAAATTATTGTCACTACAACAAATGTATTTTTTATGAACACAACAAATGTATTTAAACGCAGCTTGTTTTAGCCTTACCTTCACATAACATAAATTTAATTGCATGAGAATGATTTTGTCTAGATAATTTGGACGTTAACTTAACAGATTTAAAACTTTATAAATCAAATAAATGAATTTTATTGTTAATTTTATACCTTTATTAAATAAAAAGTGATCATTTTAATTCGGGTTAAGCAGATGTCTTGTTTAACCTGCCTCAAAAAATCTATTTACAACACTTTTTTTTTTTTTACTTTTTCTTCGTACACTTTTTTTTTAAATGTATTTAACATACAAAATCTCAAGAAAATATGTACATATATCGAAAAATGGTAAAACTTGATTTTATATGTTAAATACACTTAAATAAACAAGTATATAAAAAAATATTATAAATGAGTTTTTTTTATGTAGGCTAAGCGAAACATTTGATTAGCCTAGGCTAACAGAATTATTCCTCTTATTAAATAGGGTCACAATTTTTATTTAAATAAATCTTTATTTTGTAATTAAATAAATTAATAATTTTAAATATAATCAATCAAAATTGGCCAAAATATAGCAACAAATCATTAAAATATGAGTCTAATCTTTTGCGACCAGTCACAAAGGACCTTATTTTCGACCACGTATCTACACTATTCGTTTGCCAGAAAAACCACAGGCAAGCTATGAGCTGTTCAATCAGATGGGAGAAATGTGGCTAGGGAGGCTAAAATTAATGTGGAGGAGTTTTGTCTACAAATGCCCGTCAGACCAACATTTTTTCATGCAAGTCCCATAATAAACACTCTCTCTCCCATTCTCTCTCAACCCGTCGTCCTCCTTCAACATTGTCCTCTATTACAGTCTTCTCCCACTTCTTATCAATCCCAACCCCTCTTCCTCCTTCGCCATTGTCCTCTCCCATCCTATCCCCCACACCTCTGAGGAGGATTTCGCCGTCTTTGCCAGGAAGACAGGTTTGATGGTTATTAGGAAGAAAGCTAATGTTGCCATTGAGGCCATTACTGCTTATAATTGTCTCACTAATTAGGCACGTTCATTCATCTGGTGATGCAGTCTACTGTTTCCATAGGCAATGAGCTTAACAATAGCAAAAGTCCAACCAGCTATTTCTCTCCGGCGTGTTGGCTAGCACTACGGGTGTAAATAGGATTGGTCTTAACCAAAACTCGACTAACCTAACTTGATTTATAATAGAGTTGGGTTAGACATTCTGAAAAAAAAATTATAAAACCTTATTTTAATGGACCTGATTTCAAAAGCGAGTTGGTTCGGGCTAGATGATTATCAACTTCACACTATCCGATTTCATTATATTAATGTAAAATATAATAAATCATTAAAGAATAGTTGTACATTACTAGATAATATATAAGAACTAACTAAACATTATTGTTTTGAATAAGATTATTTAGCAATTATATTATTATATAAGTCTTACATTGGAAAGTGTTCTTATGAAAAAAATTAATTTTTATTATGTCATATAAATTTATATTTCAAAATAGATTTAATTAAGCAAAATATTTTTAAATATTATATATTTATTAGCCTGATTTTTAACCCCAACCAAACTGGTTTCTATAGATTTAAAATAGGTTTGGATTAAGGCATAAAAAATAAGGTTAAAAATAGGGTTGGGTTAAAATTCTATAAGGTAGGTTAAAGTTGTGTTTAACCTGGACCGAGTCAATCTAACCTAATTTACACCTCTAGCCAGCACCATCTTCATCTCTAGTGTCACTCTCGCCCTCAATCTAAACTTTCAACAAAAATGTAAATCCATACACCGAGCGCACACCAAATTGTAGCAGCATCTGGTGACCACGACAGCGAGCAGCTACATCCCTTTAATTCAAGTGGCCAGAAATTTAACCCAAGAAAATCCTAATCAACAGCTTTACAGTTCATGAGATCTCCGAAAATTCAGTGGCGGCCAATTGCAACTTATTCAAAAATCCAACAACATCAACAGGTCGTTTAACGACCTTGCAAATTGCAGCCGGCTAAGCGACAATCTTCATCCAAGCAGCATATTGTAGCAACCACTTCCACCTGCGTAGCCACCCATATCTGATGCCCATTGTCCAGCCGTCGAATCCTTCCCCTTCAGCAGGATGCGCAAGTAATTTCCAGCAACAAACATCCTCAACAGCGACTGCAGTCGATTTTGACCGCAATCGACAGTTGCCAAAGTTAATCAGCCACGTTCTTCTGTCCTTCTGGTCATGGAAGCTTTTGCCAAATCCCATTCAGAGCATTCATCAACCACTGTAGCATGTAATTCCAAGCATCTCCAATCCCCTCTATAATGTTGGTAAAATAAGAAATCCGTGACTAGCTTGCTGCATCTATCTGGTGATAAAATTTGACCAACATCTATCCTTTTTAACACTCACAACCTCCACCGGTGGTGCTCTTAAACCATCTCTTCGCTCCCCTATCTCTATGGAATTTGCTAAGCTAGTTGGTATGTGGGATGTTGTTGGGACTTGCACGCAAAAATGCCAATTTGACAGAGAACAAACGATGGACATACTGTGGTCAGGGTCTTTTGCTTCAGGCGCTGGTTCAATGCACCCGGGTGCATTGAGCCTCGATGCACCTGTTAATCTAAGTGTATTTAACATGTGTATAAATTTTATTCACCTGTTAAATGTTAAATGCCATCTCTTCACCCTTTTTTTATTTTTTCGAAAAAAATTTTACACAACTGTTAATCTAAGTGTATTTAACATGTGTATAAATTTTTATCATTTTTCGATATTTTTAGATATTTTTTTTGGATTTTTTAAAATCAGTGACATTTTTAGTAATTTTAAATTACTAAAAATGCCACTGATTTTAAAAATTCCGAAAGAAAATCTAAAATCTTCAAAAATGGTAAAAAATTATACACATGTTAAATACACTTAGATTAACATTTTCATGAAAAAAGTTTCCGAAAAAAATAAAAAAATAGGTGAAGTACGCCCAAGTAAAAGATCAAAATTCTTAAAACATGCCTCATATTCTGCAAATACATTTTGGTTACAATGTATCTGGATGTGTTCTAAATCACAAACCTATTCCCAGATATAAGTGATTAAGTAAGAGTGATGATCCCATTTATCTAGGCTAAGCTAACTACTACTTAGATGGCTGCAAAACCTATTTTTAATATTTTTCAAAATTTTTTTAAAAAAACTATTAAACTAAATGTATTTAGTTTATAAACTCAACTTTTACTATTTTTGAAGATATGTATATATTTTTTGAATTATTAAACATGGAAGTATTTTACTATTTTGCACGACGTGTAAGACAATCTTGAATTCTCCGGGAAGCACTGAGCTTCAATGCTCCCTTCAATGCTCCCATTCTCTGGAGTTATTTTTATGTAGGCCCCACCATGAACTTTCTATATGTGTAAAATTTTTACTGTTTCTTTTTAATTTCAAAAATGAAAAAACATGCCTTTTTCATATTCTAGCACATGAAAAAGGCTTTTTCATATTTAACCATAACAATTCCACCTAATTTCTAATACACGCACAATGTTTCAAAAATTTCTCTTATACTCATAACATTTTGTCCTAAAGTTCTCTTATAACTATGCTGTCAATACAACTATTGTCTACCTCATTGAAAAGACCATTTTGCTTATTTAAAATTTTCTAATTGAGATAATTTAACCTTAACATGATTCAATTGATGATACTACATCATTAATACAAGATATTAAATAATTTAAAAGTTATATTGAAGTTAAATTATTTTAATTAGAAAAAAATTAAAATGATAAAATCGTCTTTTTAATGGGGTAGATAACGATGATTTTAATAACATGAGTATGATAGGAATTTAAGGTGAAATGTTATAGGTATATGAGAAATTATGAAATATTATGGATATATGAGGAATTAGACGCGATTGTCATGAGTATAAAAGGAATTATCTGGATAACAAAAAACAAAAACATTGCCCGGTGCAAATGGCGACCAAATGATCGGTGCCCTGGTATAAATGGAGGCAGAGATAAATGGGCTTGCGCCTAGTTCCAGATGACATGTTAAAATGGATCTATTCACCCACCCGCCTGCAAATGCCTACTTGGATGGCTAAATGAAAATCCAATCCTCGTATTCTAAATTATTTGTTTAACTTGTAAACCAAATGCAAAATAAATATGTGCATGGGCATAATGCCATAATCTAATAAAGGTGCAAATCAATATAATAAAATTACTTGATTTATACATTGATTCAAAATTGTTAATTTAACATTTAAACATCTAAAATATCATTACTATATAAATAAATAATTTTATAAAGTATTATAAATTCTAATACACATATGAAGAAGTAAATAAACAAAATATAAAAATATTAAAGATTATTGAAAACTTAATTTGAGAATGGCAAAGTAAAATCTATATAGCTGATACGGCTTTGGTGAGAAATGGCTCGTGATGATGATATGTGAATATCTTTATTTGTTTTCATATTATATATATAATTCAAATAGGTATTGCCCATCCAAGAATTTGATTGAAATGATTGTTAACACTATGCTAAAATAACTAATTTTAAACAAAATGATTGAATTGAATTTTATTTTAACTATCAAAATGGACTAAAATTGGGTAGAGGCGACCCTGTGTTATGAACAACATCAAAGCGTTTTTTTATTAATTTTACTATAAACAATTTGGCTGCAAATTCCAGTGCATTTGGTTAGACATGATACTTTCTTTTATTGGTATATTTACATCTATATCAATTGATATTACAATTAGCCTTGAGACATTCTTACGGGCATTATTTGTATGGAGACACCATGCTCCACTTATAACCTTTAGGAGACACAAGCTCCCCACTTACATCAACTCCACCAAACATGGGGAGAAAATGAGACCTGGATGCCTACCGAGAAAATGAAGCTCGGATACATGCCGAAATATTCAAACACTTGGCATTTGAAAAAAAGACACAGGTGTTACAACCAAGGAAACCCTGGTGGCGATCAGAAATGATACTTGCGTGGGTCTCCAAGCAAGATGGCATTTGACTACATTTAATATGGTGGGTGTAATTTGGGCCGAATTGAGCCCAATTCAGCATCTGACATGCAAATAGAGTTAGGAATAGAGTTGTAACTTGGCTTATGAAACTTGTGCTGAAATCAACCTAACCATATTTGTAAAATTTAGATCCTAACGTTTACTTTAAGTTTTTTTTTTTTTTAATTTCATGAAACTTGTGTTAGCTTAAATCCTAACTATATTGGGTTGTGATCTTGTTAGTCCGAGCTAAGCAAATGTCCCACTTAACCCACCTCAAAAAACTATTTACAATAATTTTTTATATTTTTTTCTTCATATACTTATTTATCTAAGTATATTTAACATATAAACCAAGTTTTACCATTTTTAGAATATTTTAAATACATATATACACATAGATATTTAAAAATATTAAAAAATATATACACACATTCAAAAATGGTAAAACTTTATTTATATATTAAATACACTTACATAAACAAGTGTATAAAGAAAAAAGTAAAAAAAATATTGTAAATGAGTTTTTTGAAGTGGGCTAAATAGGGCATTTGCTAAGCTCGGGCTAACAGGGTCATTCTTCAACTATATTATAAAATTTAAACCCTAACCTTTAATCTTAACTCTTTTATAAAATTTAAACCGAATTTAAATCATCCTAACTCTATTTATAAAACTTAAATTTTTTAAAATGTATTTGTGAAAATCAAATTTAGATTGAGTTTCGAGTTAACAAATTTTTATTTGACTTAAGATTGACAAGTTTAATTTTTATATGAATATACAATTACAATAAGTTACATAATCAAGAATAATAATATATAGATTAATTAATTTTTAGAAAATATAATACAAAATATATTTCTAGAAAAAATTAACCTTTCCAAATAAGATAAATAGAAAATTAATAAAATTCAAAAGCAAATAATATAAATATAAAAATAGATGCATATGAAAATAATATAATTTATATGATAATTAATTTCAAGATGAAAAATATGTATTCAATCGTAAATATAAATAGTATACACTACATAAATATGATGAAATATTGATTGCATATAATGTACATAATATATGTTATATGAAATACAAAAAGAATCGAACTTAAGTTTGAGTTTGCTTAAACCTTAATCTTAACCCTATTTAAAAATTAGGTTATTGGATTTGTCATGTTTAATATATATTATTTTCATTTACATTCATGTGATGAAATCATTATTAAATTGGTTGAACTTAGCCCCTGCAGTAAGAAAGTTAGGGGAGTCTCTAGGATCAAGTGATTCAATTGTTCTTTAGACCTAATATCATATGCAAAATCCTCTCACATAAGAGTTGGAACTAATATTCTTGAGAAAATTCACTTTTAGTGAAGGCAACTTGAACCCATCCACTCTCCCTACCTGAAGCTCTTATCAAGGGCCTTCACTTTGAGAATCCTCCCATAGGAGAGTAGAACAAAAACAAGAGAGATCAACTTGGTATTCCACTCCTTGTAAATATAAATAGTGGAACTTTGGCTATGATAGGCCCCGTGATTTTCTAAGTGATCTCATGTTTACAAATTACTCTTTTTCATGTAAAAATTCTATATATATATATATGAGAAATATTCAGGTGCAGCTTCACCGCATCACAATTACAATGCAGTTACCTCAAATGGGCCCCATGTTATCTTAAAATTATAATATACTCTACCCATTATATTTAGAATTATGTATTCTATTATCATACCAATTTTCATCCCAATTGGATATGTGTATGAACTCCATTTAAAAATAGTACAAATTCAACATAATAAAATAGTTTAATGTAAATAACAACTTTAAAGTTATTTTTTCAACATATAAATCATTTGATATAAAATTTATATATGGATAAATGATTGTGTAAAGTATCAATACATTTAAGTACATGTAGAGCCCATTTTGGGTCAAATGCACCGTTAATTATGACGCAGCTTCATCGCACAGGAAAGGTTCTCTCTCTATATATATTTGCACCTTTTTTTGCTGTTGAAGACTTGGTAAAGCCTCGAGCCGAAGGTGAACTCTAACAAATGTATTATGTAGTTTTTTATTTTAATACATTTATGTTATTATATACTTTTTGAAAAATTATAGTGTTCTTAGCTATGAATTTATCTTCGAAAGGTATATTTAACAAGCGTTAAATGGAGGCTAACAATGTTAGCTTAAATACAAAATATTTTTAAAATCATTAAATTAAATGTAAAAAATAAAAAATTGGCATTGATTGAACATTTTAAGATTAGCATAATGAGTGGTTAAGATTATATTGAATTATTAAAATTTTAAAATAAAATGTTATTAGGTTATGATTCGAGGTTAATGATTTTTTTGTCGAAAAAGAGATTAAAGTGCCATAGCTTCATTCAACAAAGAATTAAAATCATAAAAAAGTAAGTTTAGGCCAACTAATGCATCTTTCATCATAAATAAAATGTCACGAATACTTACTAGAGTTTGTAAAAGTCAATGGCACCTTAGGGGCCAAGTGAAAGCAAAATTCGATAATCAATCCATTGCTTGATTACCTTCTTTATAAATATGTTGAAGCTTAAAATGTCAATTTCTATCGTTTAGGCTTTTATAATCACTCAATAGTGTTCTATACAAATGTAAGGTTACCACTTCCTATATCAGACCTTGAACTACTAGTTATGAGTCAACCCAAATTTTTACTCATCAAACTCTAGAGTTCTATATAAGAAGGAGTTCATTATACAAAATGTTGATCATATGCTTGCTTTAAGAAAGATTAATTTGATTTTGATGATTAATGAACAATTGAAATATCATTAAAAATGATTTAATGAATTTGTGAAGGTGTGCTCAAATATTTTGTCTCCAATTATATGTATGAAAATGAAAATATAAAATAATTTAAATTTCAAGTGCTCAAGTCTATATATAGCAAGTTCAGCAAAGTGAAGTCTCAGCCCAAGTCGACTTCACTTTCAACTTTGGTGTAGTCTCACAACCAAGTCGACTTCGCCTGCAACTTCAGATAGATAACAAAGTGAAATTCCAACCCAATTCGACTTCGCTTATGACTTGGGTGAAGTCTCAACTCAAGTCGACTTCACTTGCGACTTCGAAGGCAAAATTTTGGATAACAAGTGGACAACAAGTTTTAACCAAAGCGAAGTCACATCCCAAGTCGACTCCACTCATCCCAAGTCGACTCCACTTGCGACTTCAAGTTATAATGGTCAAAAATTCAAATGTTGGAGCATTAAACGTATGTCAATCACCACTCCAATGACTAGATCTTCTTTTCTTCTATAAATATCATTGAAGTTTGAACGTGAAGAGAATGGAGAAACACAAGATGAGCTTACACCTTCTATTATTCAAGAGTGTTGAAATCATTTGAACAACTTTGAAGCTTCAAGTGCTACTACTTCAAGTGAGCTTATAAGATCATCTTCTTCACATAACAAGGAGCTTTCAGAGCTAATTGATTACACGTTATACAGTGTAAATTCTCTTTTGTCTATTTTATTTTGTGTTGTTGCCTTGGATCGATATTGGAGACCAAATTCAAGAAGAAGCAAAACAAGGGGTTGGTTTGAGTTTGTTTCACTAACAAGTTTTTCTTGATTGATTTGAGTTTGTCTCACCGGCGAATTAGATTTGGTTGGTTGAAGTTGGTCTCACCAACAAGTGATTATTATATTTGCCTCCTAGAGCTAGAATCTAGAAGAAAGCGGACACTTTAGATTGTATTGTATGTATAATAGTGGAACCTAAGACACAACAGATATGTGCTTGTAAGAGTGGAGTAGAGAAGGTTGCTTGAACCACTATATATTATTGCCTCTTGTGTGTTCATATTCCATTTGCACCTTTTCATCCTATCTCATAGCAGTTTCATCAAGGGGATTAAACTTTACAAGGGCTTAAGTTTTAATTTGCCAAAGAATTTTTCAAAAACCCAATTTACCCCTCCCCCTTGGGTTTTACCATAAAATTGGGACCAACACAAAACATATAACTTTGCCTTGCAAGTGGAGATGGATCTATGGCAAGAAGCTTCATGACCTAAGGTACAACTGAGAGGATATGACAAGTTAGGTTTAGGGCTTTCAAATATATATGTTGTAAGACGTAGGTTAGCTATGGTACAAGGAGGTCTAAGGTCTAGTTAGTCTACCCAACTCGAATTTTTAGAAAACTGATCCACATTGCCTTATTTGGTATGTAATCCAACCCCACCTTGGTACCAAATTGGGTCATGGGGGGGTCAAGGGTTGACCCACCCCACTTCCTACACCTAATTTCAAGATTGGCTTTTTTTCAGGCAGCCTTAATCATAGTGAAAGGACATGAGAAGATTGTCATATATGGTAGGTCCAAAGTTAGCTTCTAAATAGATTGTGAGTGGATTGGCTTATATGGTAGGTCTAAAGTTGGGTACCAATCACAATAGAAGGACATGACAGAATTGGCCTAAATGATAGGTCCAACGTCTTCATTAACATATCGCCTCTTTCTCTTTTATGGTACATGATGTGGTGACTTGTGAGTTTTCATGAATGTCGAAGATATTTATTTTTGTAAGCTGGTTACTCACCTTTTTTAGCTCTTATGTCCCCCGGTCAATGTGCATGAATGCCTATAGATACCATTGCAAGGTAGCTACTACGAAGATCATGCTTACTATCAATAAGGCAGCACCTTGTAGTCAATGGTAGAGACTCACTCATTAAAGGCTTGTTGTGAGTCAAGTGGTTGAGACTTGAAGCAAGGTGTTTGGCCATCCTTCACGTGTTTGGCATTACATGCATGTGATGAGATGTGGGAAAGCATCCTTGGAAGGCATGTCTTTTAACAACCTTCTCTACTGATGGGCTTTTAGTTGAATCCCTCAACTTGTTGTTGGCCTTCGTGTGTCTCCTCTTTTGACCTCAAGCCACAAGCAGTCAAGCATTGAGGTTATTTAGGAGTTTAAGAGGCTCTATTAGTCCCGATAGGCTTCTATGCTTTCTTTGCATTATGCTCCAACAGATAAATGAGGGAGCTAGAGTTGGTGATGTGGTAGTTAGGGAAGACTTTCGAAAGAAGAGTTCAAAATTTTTAGTTCAAGTCTACACTATACCAAAGCCAAGGATTTAAACCTTAAGAAATTATCCCCTACTTGCAGAGGTGAACACCAAGTTCTGCCTTTAGTCAGGGGCTCTGTGGAGCCATGCTGGTGGGCTTAAATCATCTAGCATAAAGGATGTAGAGAGAGAGAAAAAAAAAGGGGGGGGGGGAATTTGAGAGGACATACTCTAATCTTTATGTGAAAAAAGAGTTATCCATGAATAACGGGATCACTTAAAAAATATGGGACCATGAGTTGCCAAAGATTTATTATCTAAGAATGGTAAGGTTATAATGAGAGAATATAGGACTAGGCAATCTCCTATGTATCTAGTTTGCTCTCTCTTCTGGGAGGGTTCCCCCAATAAGGGCTTTTGGGAAGAACTCCCAATAGGGAAAGCAACGAGCTCAATTTCCTTCACTAGGAGTGGGTTCACTCGGGAACAACAACTCTAATTTTGACCTACATGTGGAGGATTTTGTATTTGGTTTAGGTCTAAGTCCTCATCTTCAACCAAAGTTGTTCAACCATGCAATCTCATGGATTTCTCCAACTTCCTCAGCACTAGTGATGAACTCTAAAGGAAACTCGAAAGGTTCGATGTCTCGCAACCAGAAGTCCAGTGTCCCTCTTCTCTTTTCTTTCTGAAATGTTTGAGAATCCCCCAAGCCTAAGGTTCCAAGGCCCTAGCTTCTTAGGTTCTGGTCGCCAACTAGTGAGTGAGGGAGCCCTTAGCAAGTGAGCCAGCTCCTTAACTAGCAAGTGTGAGCAAACCTACTAACATGTGTGCCAACTAGCCCTTTCTTTCATAGAGTAGTACTACTTTTATATACAACTTAGATAATCACAACACATGCTTAGTACATGAAAGAGATTTATAATCATCTCATCAAATCATATTTAAGGTGATGTGTTTGCATGTGGTTTTTTAACTGTTGGTCGAGGCCTCTCTCAGATGGTTCATGATGTCTTAAGCTAACTTGACTTATCAAGTCTATCATTAATACTATGTGGTTTTGTCCTGCTTGAGGCTATGGCCATAATAGTCTTTCTTAGGCGAGAAGTAATATGACGTCACTATGTCTATCCGACCCTTTGTTAGAGGGAGGCTTAACCCCCTACTCTGAGGGTGCAGGTACCTGAGAGTGGTTAGGCCTAAGGGACTTGACTTTCGAAAGTTTGCCACACCTTCTAGCATCATCAGCTATCTCTCTGAGCTAAGGGTTAGCTATTTAGCCAACCCTTATCAAAGGTTTAATATAATTTTGCAAGGAGTTTAGATTAAGAGTTCCCTTTCCTAGTTCCCTCCCCTTATTATAATTTGTAATGACATCGACTCCTTTATGTGTGTTTAGCCACATTTCTATAACTTTCATTAGGATTAAAACAATTGGCCCACCACCTTCTAACATGCTATTAATTTTTTTTATTGATGCAATTATATCTCTTTCCATTCAAAAAGTTTATAGCGTTCTTATCCTCTGATCTTGTTTGGAGATATTCTCAGTAAATTGTATGTACATTACACTATCTAGTTGCTAGTTTATTCTTTAGCTTCTTTGAAGCCATTTCTTAGTCATAGACCCAAGTTGCACAAATACTTATCTCCTTAATTGTTTCTAAGCATTAAATTCGACTTTCATTCACAACCTCTATTCTTTAACATCTACATAATAGGTCCTATTAAATGAACTGCCAAATGTATAACCTAGAACTTTTTTATTATAATGAAATAGAATTTTTCAATATTAACCCAAATCGGTGACTTTTATAAATTATCTATTATAGGCTAGTTAGTTTTTTTTTAATTCTCTAAGCAGAACTAACTAGCGATCAAATAACCATGGTTAGCCATTTAAAATTCTAATCATATCTACTTCGACATTCAACTTGGACATATAAAGATTTTCATCAATTTCAATGATAAGCAGACTACCTTTTATCTTCCATAGTCTTTTCATAACATCTTTGAATACTTCCTTATTGTAACTCTTAATCTCCCATATTGAATAAAGCAGTGTTGGTTTCACTTTTGGGTAATTATCTTCATAGCAGATTCTTTCAATATCAAGGCTTGCATCTCCTCAATCAATCAGTACTATTTTCTCAATCATCAAGCCATGGCAATGGCAACTTTGTTTTGATTACTAGCATTTCTAATTAACAAAGTAATGCTGCCAATACTCTCATAAGCCAACAACAAATAACTCCATTCATCCCTAGCACATAATCACCTTCCAAAGACCAAGAGGGAGGACTCGGCTATCATTTATTTTAGAATTAATATATATTTCCTCTATTTAAGCTCAACTTGCTTGGGTTAGAAAATTTTCAATTCAACTCACTCAATTGAGTGAAAATGTTAACGAAAGTGTACCAAGTACCTAGAATAAAAAAACAAACCTTTGGAAAAATTCGTTGCAATAGCATCCTTAGACATTACATTTTATCTATAATAACACATCGACGTATCTGAATGTTACGATAAACTGACATTACACATCAGCATAAAACTAAAAGTTGGCCACATAGCATGCACACACTCTCTGATAATATGGATAAGCATTTCTTTATAAAAAAAAAAAAAAGATAAGCAAGTTTCCTTCAGGGATAAGAGCTATTGACAAAAGGGACTTCTACATCTATTATCTAACTCGCCCCTCTATTACAAGCCTACCTCTGTGTATTTGTAAATCTACATCCATTAACAACTAATGAGAATATAAATTCACGTAGGCACAATCAGTCTTCCTTGTATTAATGAGGACATCCCCAAGTTGCTAGATGGAAGCATGTAGTTGTGGTAATGCTAAATAAAAATTTGTAAGATGTCTTAGGGCTCGATTGTAACAGATGTCGAGATGAATGTAAAATATATACCAATCAAAGAATAAAATAAAATCCCACAAATACCAAAAGGATAAGTAAATCAGGATATACTTTTTACAATCATCATGAATATTTTTTATTTATAAGTTTTCTTTATCTATGTATGGTTATTATATTTGATTTTAACATATTCTTTTCTTGCTTCTTTGCATTTATTGACCGTTGTGTCGTTAATGTTCGCTTTCTGAACTAAATCTCAATAAAATTATGAAAATGTAGCATATTCTTATATTCGAAATTATTTATTTTAGGCTTAATTTTACATATGACTGTAAGTTTTTACTCTTTTTTTTTTAAATGATCAGACATTTTCACAATAATTTCTAAATATGACAACAACATTACTTGTAGTGATGCGTTTTTATCAATATAATCCCAAGCCCAAATTCATCTCCCTCTTTCTCACGTAAATAATGATTTTTATAAAGTCTTGTGATAATTTGCATTTTGATAATTATATAAGCATATATGATGCACTTATGTTTTCTTTATCTTGTTTCAGGTTTTAGCATATAGCGTTTTGTTTAAAAACACATAGGCAGAACTCATGATATTATCATATTTGAGAAATACAGTAAAATTTTGTAGTTGTATTCGCTATTATAATCTGCGTGTGCCTGTGTGGTCATTTACGAAAATATGGTAAAATTAGTTGTCATATTTGGAGTTAACTCTTTGTTAAACTTCTCATCAAAAAAAAAAAAAAAAACTCTTTGTTAAACTATAATTTAAAATTCACATGCAGAGATTAGAGACTCATAATCTAACACGAGTATATTTACAAAAATCACTTGACTAATCCATCTCATGTATTTGTGTGAATGCTCGCAAGTAATGATACCCTACCAAATATTTGAAAGAATGTGATGTCTGGGATCGGATCCTATGCACTCGGGTGCACTTAGCTTCAATGCACCCAGGTGCATTAATCCATTTTTTTATTTTTTAAAATTTTTTTATACAAGTGTTAATTTTAGTATATTTAACATATGTATCAATTTTTACCATTTTTGGAGTATTTTGGATATTTATTTTTTATTTTCGAAAATCAGTGGCATTTTAGTAATTTTAAATTACCTAAAATGCCAATGATTTTTTTTAAAAAATAAATATCTAAAATACTCCAAGTAAAAATTGATACACATGTTAAATATACTTATATTAATAATTGTATTAAAATATTTTGAAAAAAATAAAGAAAATAAATTAAAATGGCTTTAGTGCACCGGCGTGCACAGATCGAAATCCGTGAAGTCTTGCTGTCATCGCAATATGGCTTATGCGTGGTCAAATCCCATTGCATTCATTAACTTCAATTCAGACATTCTAGCTACATGTGTACCTCCTTAGCATGTGCGCGGACAGCATCGCATTCTCTCTGTTTTTTTTGTTTTTTTTTTTTCAACTTTATAATAATTAAAAAGTAAAAATGCGTCTGCGTGGTCCTCAAGAGCATCTAAGATTGCTGACACAACGCCGAGAAAGTCTAAAAAGCGTACAGATAACGCGCAGTTTTTCTAGGCTCAAGCAAAGAAAGCCTACGCAACCCAAAAAGAAGAATCTAAACCCCACCCTCATCCTCCAACTGCCCGTTTCTCCGCCACAAATTACGGTTGAGGGATCCTCTTAGGCTCTTACCATTTTTATTTTAAATATTTGAATGTGTATGTAATTTATTTGAAGGCCAACTCCAAGCAATTAGCTCTAATATATTTAAAATATTTCAACCCTAATTTATTTATAATCTATTTATAAAAACTTCAACCCTAATCATAATCTATTTAACATATTGGTATTACAGATTGTTAATGGTTTGGTAAAATGAGTTATTAACTGATTGAATAACAAATAATAAAATGATAAACTATTTTAAAATAAATGTATGATCATTTCAGGCCGGACACACGGCCGGCTCTCTGCGTCTGGCCCAAAAATCTATTTTTTCTTATTTTTGTATGGGTAAGTAAATCTATATGTATTAAATCTATAAACCAAGTTTTACCATTTTTGGATTTTTTAAGTATTTTATACTAATTATTTACTTGAATTTTAAAACATTGAATTTTGTATATATTCTTCACTAAAATACTAATTCCATTATTAATAAGTATGTATAACTTTTAAAATAAATGTTAAAAAGTTTTACTTCCTCATGAATTATAAATGTGTTATGTAGATTGATGAGTTGGAGAGGTTGCACAACATCAACTCATTATCAACCCATTTAATTAAATGGGTTGTGCATGTCATGAAAATTGGCGGGTGAGTCGAAAATTATTAACTCTAATCTACTAAAAATTAGGTTGGATTGATTAAGTTACGGGTTAACCCTAACCCAATTACAACTCTATAAGTATACCTATTTCCAAGATAACTTTTCTCATTCTCAAAACAACTTTTTACATTTTTAAGTTGTGTTTGACAATTTGCAAAAATTATCAAGTAAAAACTTTTCAATATAAAACTTTTCACTCTCCATAACTATTTTTTAATTATTTTTTATACATCTTTCTATATAACAACCCTACTTTTCAATCATTTCTACACAACTACTAATACAACTAACCTATTTATTTTACATTTATTATCTTTACTCTTCATCATTACCCCTACAATATCACATAATTTTCTACTAATTTGACAACTTTTACATAACAAACTTTTTATCAAAAGTTTTACAACTTCCCAAACACACTCTTAATATAACTTCTCAATATGAGTATACCTAATTGCATTTTCATTTCATTTCTCCATCACATTTAAGCTTCTTAAATCTTTCCTAACAAACTGTTAATAATAATTATGAAATGCTTGGGATTTCAAGGGATATACATCCCAGAGTGAGTGACAAAAATTATAAATTATATATTTTAAACTATTAAATATCATTCTATAGTAACTGAAATTTTAAAAAACTTGGAAGTGAATTTTTTCAGAATTTGAGATCATAGTGTTTGTTATAACTCTAATCAAAATGTCAAGACTTATCTTAATGCTATTTTAATATGCAAATAGTATTTTATATAATCATTTATCTATTCATTTTTTATTTTTAAAATTAAAAACACCAAAAGATAGGGTTACCATCTCATTGGGAACCACACGTTTAAAACAAAATAAATAAAGAAATAAAGAAATAAGAAGGGGATGTCAGCTAGCTGCAACTTAGCCGCACTGGAGCTGTACTCATGAATACGGTAATGACTCCACGGCTGCGACCCAATGCAACATTTGCATTGAACTTTGATACAACACTTTGCATTGATCATTTCTTTAATTTTTTTTTATATTTTTTGGCCTTAACATATGAGCCTAAGCATATACATGTTATTTCATATAAAAAAAGTATATACATACTAGATATAAATTTTATCATTTCTATATATTATTTAATATTTTTGAATATTAAAAATAAAAATTCCCAATCTTCAAATGGTTGGGGGTCCTTACTTTTCTTAAAACGCATCTTGTTTTATCATGTTGCAGAAAATATTTTTCATTATATTTTGCAAAAAATAGAATTTTTTGAGAGTGAAAATATAACTATTAAAATTTTGAAAAAATAAAGTATATAAAAGGTTTGCAATATATGTAATTTTTGGAATCATCAATAAATAAATATGGATAATTAGTTTAAATTTTAAAATAGAAAATTATTCTTATATCCATAACATTTGCCTTTAATTCCTAAAATATGTATAATATTTCATAAATTTTTCTTACACTCATAACGTTTTACCCTAAAATCCTATCCCACTAATGGCGCCAACACACTATAATCTACTTTATTGACAAGATGATTTTGCCTCGTCAAAATTTTTCTAATTGAAATTAGTTAACCCTAAGATGATACTTGAATCATTTGAGGCAACAAATTAATAATTTACTATCATTAATTAAATTATATTAGGATTGAATCATTAAATAAGAAAATTCAGATGATCACAATTGTCTTTTAAATGCGTGTATTGACAGAACCCACGTACATGTCAGGTAACGTTTTATGGGAAGTTTGTCTCCCTGTGAGTAGCGTTGTCTCCAACTGGACAAGTTTATTTAATTAGTTAAGAAAAATGAAAAAGTTTTTTAGGCATAATTGAGTTGTAAAATGAAAAAGCTTCTTAGGCATAATAGAATTATAAAAAGATATAATAAAGAAAAATATTTTTAGTTAGTTTTCTAGATGGAATCATAAAAAAATAATACTTATATTTCTAATATTTTGTTCTTTTTATTTTTTTTTGCCTAAGTAAAATCGAGGAAATTTTTTTTTTAAGAAAAATGAGTAAGTCTCGATGCTTGCACAGGCATTGGATCAGAGTTGTATGTATGGGAGCACATCATGTAGCCAGCCAGCGCGAATCCCTTTTCCTTAAACGGGTTGAGCAGGTTTCAAATAAAAAATTACATGGTTGAATTAGGGCTGGGTAAGTTACAAGGTAGCCGAACTATTAATACGGTTATGCTTCTATAAAACTCTATTTCTATATAACCCTTTCTATTTTCAACATCTAAATAATTAATGAAAAATTCACTCTATTTATTATGTTTAGCATCACTTATATTATTATGAAAATTCTTTCTTTTTTTAATAATAATGTATATGGGCTCCATCTACAAATATATAAAATTAATATAATAAAATGATTTGATGCTAAATATCAACTTTTAAGAAGTATTTTCAACATCTAAACCATCTACAACATCATTATTACATGAATAAGCGATTCTATAAAGTATTACTACATTCCAATGTATATGTGAATGGATATAAGCATTTTTCCTAATCTATACATGAATGTATTTATTTTTTAGCAAATGCGCATGTGCACATATTGGATTTGGATAAAACTTGATTTTATAACTAAACAAATAATGTTAAATACAATAAAGTGATTGAATTTTACATTAAGCATCACAATTTTAAAATTTCATGGGTTATATGGAACCACTTCTATGTAACCCGATTACGTAAGAGCGATCTGATTATTAATATATGTCTAATAAACATTTCATAACATATCTTTTAAGTCAAAGAAATAAATATATTCTTTGAATATATGAAAACTTTTTTAATTTATCATTTATTTAGTAAATTTAATGAATGTATTTTAAAAATTATATTACTATCACCTTAATTTTAAGTTTTTAAGTAAGACTTTTAATAAAATTATAATTTTTAAATATAATATAAAGATTACAGAACCGATTTGGAACAGAAAATGAAATTGAACCAACCTTTAAAATATAGTAAAGTAGGGGTTTTAGGGAATAATGTAAGGATAAGGTCAACTCCAAACTAGACCTACCCGACCCCGAATGCACCCCTAGTTAATCTATATGAATTTATGATATGTTTGAGAAATGATAAAACTTTTGAATAAAAAGTTTTTGGCATAAAGATTTTTAAAATATTAAAAAATTATATGATATAATAAGGGTAAGATAAGGAGTAAAGAAAATAAAGTTGAAATAGATAAGTTAATTGTATGAGTAGTTGTATAAGAATGAATGAAATGTAGGATAATTGTATAGGAAGATGTGAAAAATAATTAAAAAATAAGATAATTATGAATAGAAAAAAGTTTTAAATTAAAAAATTTTGATGTGATAAGTTTTTCAAATTTGCCAAACACATCCTTAATCTATAAATCCAATTTTATCATTTTGTTAGATGTGTATGTGATATGATCATTTGAGACCAGTCTAAAATGACCTCATTTTTTATAGGTCCAAAAACATATATTTTTTATTTTTTTAAAATTTCTTTACTAAATTGTTAATCTAGTTATGTTTAATGCGTAATTTGATTATTACTAGTTTTAAAGATGTATATATATATATATTTATTTTGGATTTTCAAACATAGGGATATTTTTGTCATATTTCAACAATCTAAAATACCTTTATATTTAAAAATTCAAAAAATATATATATACATCTCCGATATTGGCAAAACTTAGATTACGATTAAATATAACTAGATTAATAATTTTATTAAAATTTTTTTAAAAAATATGTGTTTTAGACTAATCTAAAGTAGTCTAATTTTAGAGCGATCTGAAATGATTATTCCACATATATATTTGGATTTTTACGAATAAGAGTAATTTAATTTTACATAAGAGTGGTTTAGTAATTTTCGAAGGTTAAAATGACTAAAATATTGTTGTATCTAAAGTTCCTAAAAATATATACACATTATTAGAAATAAGAAAACTTGATTTATAAATTAAATACACCTAAGTCGATAATTTTATTAAAAACAAAAAATAAAAAAATGAGTTCCGTAGACGCCCTCCAATGTCATCTAATGGCTAAATATAATTTTATTCTTTTACTTAATACTTTTTATTCTTTTACTTTTTTATTGACCTGTGAATAGTTTTGAAGATATTTATATATTTATATATTTTAAATATCAGGGTATTATAGCCATTTTTAAAGGTTAAAATGATTAAAATACTCTTATATTAAAATAAAAAATATATAAATATTTTTAAAATAGTATAATTTAGTTTATTGACTAAATACACATTGATTAACTAGTTTTTTTTGGAAAATAAGCTAACACAAAGAAATATGATTTGTGGCGTGCCAAAGTGGGGATCTAATGGATGCACTTAACCTATTTTTTTATTTTTTGAAACTTTATTCTAAAACCGTTAATCTAATTGTATTTAACATGAATATCAATTTTTATCATTTTTTGACATTTTAAGATTTTAAAAATCAATTGCTTTTTTAGTAATTTAAAATTATTAAAATTATGCTGATTTTTAAAATCTAAAAATCTTCAAAAATTTAAAAATTAATAAACATGTTAAATAGACTTAGATTAATATTTATATAAAAAAAATTAAAAAATGAGTATTTGCAATGTAGGTACACCGAAACTAACTGTACATGAATGCACCAGATCAGGCCCCACATAAGTGGTGCATATGATCATGCGTCATACCATGGCATTTTAACCGCCAATTCATAATTAATCGTGCCTAGAGCAAAGGAATATATTCTTTTGATAAAGGAATATTATTTTTTAAGATTTTTTTAAATTTTTTCCATATATACCTACTATGTTTTCAAAATTCCAGATATACCCACTACGTTTGTAATTAATCTCAAAAATGCTCATTTCATTAAAAAAAAGTTACTTAAAATTTAAAAATGTCTAAAATACTCCTATTATAAAATAATAAAAGATAAAATGAAATAGAAAGAAATTAAAATTATGACTTTCCAAATTTAGATCTCATGTGTAATTAATGCATTAATGAATTATGATATTCAATTTTTCAATAAAGTTCAAAATTTGATAAACATAATAGTAATTTGATACATTAATTAATGACGTTAACTCACGAATTTGGCATTTTTGAGATTAACTGCAAACATAATATGTATATATAAGATTTTCAAAATGTAGTGGGTATATTTAAGATTGAGTTTCGATCTTCTCAAACTGGACTGAAATTTAATGATTTTAGACCGGTCTAAAAATATTTTTTTAATTTTTAAATTTTTTTATAAAAATATTAATCTAGATATATTTAATCTATAAAGCAAGTTTTATCATTTTTGACACGTGTATATATATATTTTATATTTTTAAATACAGTATTTAAAATTTTAAAATAAATATATATTCACATATTTAAAAATGGTAAAATCCTAGTTTACAGATTAAATATATCTAGATTCACATTTTTATAAAATTTTAAAAAATAAAAAATATTTTTAGAGCAGTCTGATTTCTCTAAGAAGATCAGCCGGCTTTAAGATTAGCGTAAAATCACAGCGGTTATATTTGAGAAAAGTCCTACTTTTTTTGTAAGAGATAAAAGGATTATTATTAGTCACTAGAAATTTAGCAACGGCAGCATTGCGTGAATAGTACGAAAGTGAAGGGCATTTCCACAAGGGAAAACCCAACGTTACAGCAAGAACCCACAAAAGCTTGAAAAATCATCTCTTCCATCCTCCTCCCGACGCCTCTTCCCTTCCTTTCTTCCTCCATTCATCCTCCTTTTTCTTCCCTTCCTCAGTAAGCCTTCTCTTCTTTTCTTCTCTCCTTTCCTTTTTACAGAGAGACATTCTCCTCTCTCTCTCTCTCATGGCAGAAACAGAGACCTACACACATCACCAGCACCAGCACCAGCACCAGCACCAGCACCAACGGTTAGTTTCAGGCCTTGCGTCTCCATCTCCACAAACCCCACAACAAAACCCATCAAAGATCTCCTCCCATTTCATATACAGAAGCCTTTTCGTCGCCATCTTCGTCGTTCTCCTCCCTTTCTTCCCTTCCCAGGCCCCCCAGTTCTTCAACCAAGCCATCATCACCCGAAGCTGGGAGCTCCTTCATCTACTCCTCGTCGGCATCGCCGTCTCCTACGGCCTCTTCAGCACCAGGCGCAACATCGAAGCCGAGAAAGAAACCCACTCTAAAAACGACAATGCCCATTCCTACATGTCCAGAATCCTTCAAGTTTCCTCCCTTTTCGACGACGACGAAGCCGACAGCCCATCTGGGTCCGATGAGAACAAGATTCAAGCTTGGAATTCTCGCTACTTGCGTGAAGACCCAGTCGTCATCGTTGCGCCCCAAGGATCCAGACCCACCAGCCGAAGAGTCGGCGGCACGAAGCCGCTGCTGTTGCCCGTCAGGAGCTTGAAATCTCGTATATCAGAGCCGGAAGAGTCGGATTCTGCAGAGGGAAGTGGGTCTCTTTTGATTAGTACTTCTTCTTCTTCAAACAGTCCAGGGAACAAGATGAAAAATGCAAGCAGAGAAATGGGCGGCATTGGAACTGTGGATTCGGAGGAGAATCTGGCGGAATCCGTCGTTCTCCCTTCACCGATCCCGTGGCGATCGAGGTCTGGAAGGATGGAGTACAAAGAGGAATCTGGAGCAGTTACCCCCCCTTCCTATTCTCTCCCTCCTGCTGTGAACATGGCAGAATTCGATCGGTTTGAGTCGCAGCCTTTCCGATCTCCAACCCCTCGTCTTGTTCGTTCCAACTCTTCCAGCAGCCCATCTCCAAAGAAGCTCTCTCCTTCTCCTTCACTCTCGCCGGAATTACGTGCCAAGATCAGCGAAGATTTAGGCAAGAAGAAGAGCGTCTCTAGGCATGCCCCACCTCCTCCTCCTCCTCCACCCCCGCCTCCGCCTCCCCCACCACCCATGAGTCGCAAATACCGATCTTCTATGGAGAATTCAACTCCAATCAGTGAAGGGAATTCGACTGAGAAGAAGGTCGAAAGAAGGAGAAGCTTCAGCAATGGAGAGAATGATCAAATCCGGAGCAGTGAATGTTCCAGGCAGGAAGCTCGATCCAGATTCCCAGAAAATCCACCGGTACCCAAATCAGTTCGAACGATCAGAACAGCTGATTATGCAATTGAGACGAAGAAAGCCAAGGAGTCGGGCAGTGATGGAAATGAAGTGAACAGTGGGAAACGAGCCAAGGACGCGGAAGCCGTGGCAATGACCAGAGCTGGAATGAAGGCAGAAGGAGCTGAAAAGCCTGCTCGGAAAGTTCAGTTCGAGCCACCCAAATATCAGAAGGGAAAGGAATTGAGTGAGAAGATGTCTTTGGATATGGAAGATTCAGACAGTGATGAAACTCCCACGAGCATAGATGGTGAAGAAGTGGCTGCCAACAGCGTGGGAGAGACAGAGCAGGATGCAAACGAGGTGGACAAGAAGGCGGATGAATTCATAGCTAAATTTAGGGAGCAGATCAGACTTCAGAGGATAGAATCGATCAAGAGATCGACAGGGCAGCGCGGCAGCGCTCGAAACACCAGGTAGCCTCGTCAGGTTTCTTTGATCAGCAGCAGTGAATTCCTCTGCTTTTCATTCTCTCTCTGATGTTTTCCTGCAATACACGATTTCGTGGCTTAGCAGCTGTTGCAGTACTAAGATTGGACCAGTCTTTTCGTCTCTCTGATTGCTATTATATGTTTTCATCAATGCTAAGAGCGATTTTAGATGCTCAGTTTGGCTAATTTGGAATGGCTTTTTTAATTGGTGAACAAAAGGTGGGTATTGCTGATTGCCAAACCCAATTGCAACCTAAACAACCTAGATTTCGTGTTTGTGCATCTTGTGCTGAGATGATCTGAATTCCTGATAGCGAGCTGTGCCATTTGGTTGGCTGGAGGGATTTTTGCATTATTCATACCTCGATGCTACTGGCTTAATTAGATTGTATACACATATCGTAAAGCAGTTGCAAAGAGAGTTGTTGCTTATTGAGATAGATTGGTTTTCCTTTTTCTTGTCTAGATTGTCATTCTTGCTCATGGCTGAATTTCCCTCTTGTCTTTTGAGCTTACCTTGCTTTAATAGGCTGTTTCTATTTATTCCTTTGGCATTGCCTGGTTTTCGTTCAACATGAGAGAATGAAGACTTGCACCTAAAGCAATAGTCCACATGTTTAGCTTTTGTTCCTTGTCACAGTAGGAAGCTTTCTAAAAAATTCATGTGAATATTGGTTTCCCCAATAAAGCAATGCCCTCCAAGAAGCAAGTTCAATTTGCAAGACCAAGCCTTCTAGATCTGAAAACTTAAATTTTAATTGAAAGAAGTTTTATTTGTCTTACTTCTTTTTCCACTTAATGGCACACATTCCAATATGTTACGCTAAGCATAAGTGTATGGAAATATTTGACAACCTATTAAAATCCTTCTTTCTGGTTTGACCATTCTCTTAGTTGTAATCTGAAGCCAGCCATGTTTTCTGTTCGTAAAATTAAAGTAGATAAAATGATAGAGTTATCTGAATGC
This sequence comes from Annona cherimola, assembly GCA_030490835.1. Taxonomy (NCBI): domain Eukaryota; kingdom Viridiplantae; phylum Streptophyta; class Magnoliopsida; order Magnoliales; family Annonaceae; genus Annona; species Annona cherimola. The sequence goes on from CM059976.1 coordinate 53,060,348, forward strand.
ATGGTGTATTTGCCTTGCAAGCCTTTTCTTTTGCTATGGGATGGTTACCAAGTCTCCCACTTACTTTCCAAGTTGCAAAATTCAAGAGAATAATGACGATGCTTTAGAGAATGCATAGATGTATTTCCATGCATATCTCCTTCCTATATGGCATAAGAGAGAGCGGCAATCGAATTACATTAACCGTATCATCACTTGGGACAGCAAGCTTGTTTATGAAACATTTTCATCCTAACATTTGGGTGCTCTTTCAAACTGCATCTCAATGTTTCATTTTACTTTTGAAATCAAAAACACAATATTTCTAATGTCTTATGGGTTTTCTTCCCTTCACCAGCATCATTTGCTTCTCTGCCAACATAGCATCCAAATAAGCAATTTTACCTTCAGGTTGGGAAACCATTAAAAATTAGCTTGATCTCCTTATTTAAAGGCCCTGAATGGCCTGACATTTGGTGTCCGGTTAGCTCACTTGCCCAATTGCAATTAGTCCTGAGGTCATCTTTGTTGTATAGACAGACTATCAGCACTTCCGTTGGCCTTCTACCGTTACTACCATGAGGAGCATTAGTCCCAAAGATCAGTTGGAACCATGTCATCTGAAATTCTTCTCCAAGACATGCCCTGTCTGTGCATTAAGTTATCATTATCGGCTAGAGAACATGACAAGCCTATGATTTGATTGCCTGCTTCGTGACCCACATGCCCTAACTTGTGTTCTGACCTCTCAGACATTACCTGCATTTGGTTGTGAGAATGGCATTCTAGGAACTGCATAGTGCTGTAAGCCTAAGAACATGTGTTATACATGAAAACAGCAGAAATGGGAGATGATTCCCACTGAACATCCAGGTAGCAAGATGTTCAACTCACATTTCAGCTCATCACACGGCAGCGTATGTGGTGTCCTTGAATCTCTCCTAACTACGTTGCAGAATGCAAAACATCTTTTGAGGAGATTCTCTATGGATCCTCCAATGTACGATCTTTTTGTTTGTTTGTTTGTTGATTGAGACAATGCTGCCTTTCTAGTCTCCAGTATCCAAATATGTAAGAAACCTACGTTGTTCCCTGTTCTCTTGTTAACCTGGAAACTAGTAATGGGAAGGCCCCCCAATATCACCTTGTTTTGCTTCTAGGGTTCAAAAGAACAAATAAATTTGGGCTTGTAAAATTGGGTTGGGCTGACTTGGGTTAGGTCATCACATCCCTAACAAGATTTATACGGACTTAACCCAGCCCTAAACTCAATTTTTAATATTTCAACCATTTCTATACATCACTTTATGCAAACGTTTGTTGGAAATAACTCTCATAGTTTGAGTCTTAGGACCTGTTTGGCCTTACTGTGGATTGAGCGGAAGCAGAAAGGCACCGAATCGGAGCTTCGTGTTCCAGCTTTTTGCACCTTCTACAAGATAAAATTTGGGCCGAAGTTAGGCATAGTAACGTGGGTGCGTTGGCCTGTGATCCGCTAGACCTGACTCATTTTTGGTGGATAAAACTAACTTCTTTTTTTTTTAAAAAAAAAAATTTTTAAATATCCGGTACAGGTTTTTATTTGTTAAAAATTATAAGTATATTTTTAATTTTTATTTTTATTTTCTTTCAAAATCCTTACATTATATATGATACATAATTGTAATTTTTCCAACATTTTGGAAACACCTGTAGATAAATTCTACTGTATTAAGAAAATATTTTTTAAAATTCCAAAATTCGTTCTGAATAAAGTATTTTTATTAACCTATTTTTAAAAAATTACACTATATTCACTTATGTTTTGTTTTAATAAAGATGTTTATTTTTAATTGATAGAATATTAAAGCTTACCACATTTAAATTTAGCATTATATGTCTTTATATTTGATAGGTGTATAAATTCTTAAAATAATTGTACTTGATCCTCATTTTTACTTGACCCCTCATCTTTGGGATCCCAATCATATACACCCGGGTGCATTCAGCCTCAATGCACCCGGGTGTACTACACCCATTTTTTTTTATTTTTTTTTGAAAATTTTTTCATGAATCTGTTAATATAGGTTTATTTAACATATGTGTCATTTTTTACTATTTTTGGAGATTTTTAGATATTTTTTTTAGATTTTTAAAAATAAGTGGCATTTTTCGTAATTTAAAATTACCGAAAATGCCACTGATTTTTAAAAATCTTAAAAAAATATCTAAAAGTTTCCAAAAATAGTAAAAATTGATACATATGTTAAATAAACCTAGATTAACCATTGTGTAAAAAAATTTAAAAAAAAAAATAAAAAAAAATGGGTGTAGTACACCCGGGTGCATTGAGGCTGAATGCACCCAGGTGTATATGATTGGGATCCTCATCTTTGATACTGACATGAGACCAACGATCCTGATATAAAAAAATAAGTTCAGATAAAATTTTAAAAAAATTGGCTTATAATTTAGCAAACCTAACTAGTGTGAACTGTCCTAATTCCCACCCCGAACCAAAGTAGACGGTCCTTTAAAAGCGGAGGAAAGCAGTGTTTTTTTTTTAAAAATCGGAAAGGCAGGGTTAGACAACCCTTGTTCAGTTCAGCGAAAGAACCTTTTTTTTTTCACGTAATAAATCGGTCTCGCTCGTGTCTCCAGGGCCTGGGCGTCGGCCCTATGTTTTCTGACGTCAACAAATACGGGATATTATAATTGGTGTAAAATAATGAAATATAAAAAAATCAGGGGTGTTAAAAAACATATTAGGATAATAATGATGAAAAAATATCAGTTATTTATTATTTATCTATCAATTGAGCATGTTTATTAGCCGCTAATTGGCTTGCAAATTTTGTTGTCTGGATGAATGAATGCATAGATGTGAATTCACTGCACACTTGCTCTAATCCGCATTCTTATTTGTTCTAAGTAGTTTATAAACAATACGACGTGAAGAGGATTTTTCTGTAAACCCTCTATACTAGAAGAAATTTATATACGAAACCTCACAAGGGGGAATTGTAAAACCCCACAAACATTAGGGGACTGAAAATAAACCCACACCAAGGTGGGCAGCAACCTTAAAACCCTTGCAGCCCATGCCCATTTGAAATGTGGCAACGGATTCTACCACGACAGCAAAGTTGTCGTGGTGTTACCCCTTAATTCTTTTAAAAGAATGTTTCATCGTTATCCGGAACACGTTTGTACTATTATATCTTCATCACACCGTATGCATCCAAACTCTCGGGTTTGTAAAACACAATCAATAGAAAATGGTCTTTTTTTTATTATAAGATTAATTTCTACTTGTATAGATTCTGTTATCCTAACCTTTTCCTTTAGCATGACTAAATCATCATAATTTGTTTTCCACATTTTATTAGCCATTGGCCTTACTTTTAGATTTTCATGGATTATTTTATTTCTAATTTATTTTTTCTTGTTTTATCGCTTATCCACGTTAACATTCTCATGTCTATTATATGTGTTTCTATATGTATGTTGTTCTTTAATTGCCCAACATTCTATCTTATAGAGCAAGTCTAATCGTAGTCTTAAAATTTTTTCTTTTAATTTAATTAAGCCTCGATCATCACATAAAATTTTTGATGCACTTCACAATTTCTTCTATTTTATTTGAATTCTATGTATTATATTTTTCTTAATGTCCTCGTTCTCTTGAACTATTAGTCCTAAATACTAGAAATGATTATTACTTGTTACTACTTGGTCTAGAATCTTAATTGGTTCCTCATCCAAGTTCTCACTATTATTACAATTGTATTTCGTATATTCAATTTTTGTGTGATTAATTCTAAAACTATTAGATTCTAAGGCATCTACTCACCTATTAAACTTCAAATTTAGTCATTTTCTAGTTTCATCCATTAGAACAATGTCATTTGTAAATAACATCCAGCAAGGTACTTTTTCTTGTAGACGTCTAGTAATTTTATCTATTACTAAAGTGAAAATGTAAGGACTCAAGGCTCCTCATATATATTTTTAGTGATATTAATGTATCTGTTATTAATTCCTTTCATTTTCATCATTTGTTGTATTAACTTTCTAAGTACTCAATTGTGTGTTTTTTATAAATTAATAAAAATAATGTATAAGTTTTTTTTCTTCTTTATATATTTCTCAAATAGTTGTTTAAGCAAGAAAATGACTTCAGTGGTTAATCTTCCTGATATAAAACCAAACCAATTATCAAAGATATTAGTTTTTCATCTTAGACTATGTTCAATTACTCTTTTCCATAACTCCATAGTATGACTTATTAATTTTATTCCACGATAATTTGCATAATTTTAATATCTCTTTTATTTTTGTAAGTTGTAACTATAATATTTTTTCTCTATTCGCTTGGAATTAACTTCGTTTTTATAATCTTCTTAAAGATATTTATTAACCATGTTTTTATATTTCCTTTAGTTTTTGTTGGCTCTTTTTGTGTGTGTATATATATATATATATAGGGAGCTGTTCCGGTGCAGCGTCACTGCACCGGAACAGCCATGCAGTGGCCCCAAAATGGGGCCCACATGATCATGAAATCATGATCTACTTCACCCATTGTATTTAGAATAATGTATTCTATTACCATACCAATTTTCATCCCAATCAGATATGTATATGGGCCCCATCTGAAAATGGTACAAATCCAACGTAATAAAATAGTTTAATGTAAATAACAACTTTAAAGTATCTGATTGGGATGAAAATTGGTATGATTATAGAATACATTATTCTAAATACAATGGGTGGAGTAGATCATGATTTCATGATCATGTGGGCCCCGTTTTGGGGCCACTGCACGGCTGTTCCGGTACAGTGACGCTGCACCGGAACAGATCCCATATATATATATATATATCACTTACTAGTAATCTATGTTGCATAGTTAAACTTTTACTTGAGATAACCTTACAATTAATATAAAGAGATCTATCCAATTTTTTTATAAATGACTAGAATTGGTCCCTCTTGAAAGTTATCAGGTGTTTATCTCTTTTTTGAAATAAAGTATTTGCTATATTCAAATTATATGTTATAACAAAATCTAAAATGACATTCCCCATTTCATTCCTTATTCCAAAGCTGAAACCTTCATAAGTTTTCTTATAACCTATATTCTCTTGTCCCACATGTCTATTTAAATCTCCACCTATCATAATCCTTTTTGGTTAGGTATCTTTTGCTTTATACTATCTAAGTTATCCTAAAATTATTTTTTGATTCTATCATCTAATTTTACCCGTGGTACAGAAGCACCGATCACATTTATTTGAATAATTTTGTCAGTTACTTTATTAACACCTATAACCTTATTTTCACTATTATTACTATACCATTTCTATTGCCATCATTCTTATATACCATAATTCGAATCCATTCACCTCTCTAGCCTTCTCTCTTTTCTACTTAGTCTATTGAATGCACACTATATTGATTCTTTTCCTTCTATTGCATCTACTACTTTTATACTTTTTTTATGAAAGAGTCCTATCATTCCATGAGGCAAAACAACCTTTACGTTTTGGTACTATCTTTTTTCTTAAACCGCATCCATAAAAGTGTAAAAACTTTTACCTACTTCTCCTTGGAATTAGACGTCATTGTGACGCGACACTTCCAGGGAAATTCCCTAGTAAGCCTTTCTTATTTTTCATTACATCAGGACTCCAATGTAGCGTATTGCATTTAGAAAATGCCCTAGCAATCCTTTTTTATTTCTTGCTACAGTAAGGCTCCGTTGTAGTGTGTCGCTTACAGAGAATGCTTTATCACTAACAACTTTTAATATATTTTTAGAATCTATAAGAGATATGGTGGTGATTTTTATAGCATCGGATGCTAGCCTATCAATAGTAAGGTGAAACTCCAATGGCAAAGTTTAACCAAGACTCATTTAAACAAAAATATATATATGCATGCTTTCCATTTGGAAAAATGTATAGAATAAGCATAATATAGTAATTTATTTATATATCAATTTCAAAGCAGTAAATTGAACATCTAAACTAAAATATCATTTATGAGTGGATAAATAATGTTATAAGGCTTGTTTGGGAGCAGCTCATAGGATGGATTGTGATGATGATTGAAATATTTATTTTTATTCTTAATATTACTTTTTTCATTTTCCACATAGTCCCCCGTTTTCTATATGTAACAATCTTCTTATTGTTATTTTCAATATTTATGTTTTGTTCTCAGTACGATCTCTCACTTTCCAATAAATAACATTTTCTACTCATCAAATCTCCTCCACCAAAAATCTTATTCCATTATATGCTTCCAAATAATCCCTATATTATTCTTACAATTTAATGCATTAATAAATGAATATTCATAAGTTACATATAATTGTGCACATTTTTAAGTAGTCATGATCAACCTTAGAAGTACGATGTCAAAACAAACAATTTTAAACAAAATGAATGTAAAATATTTTCATTTAATCGTTAATGGCATAATGAAAATCTTCAATAGGATTGAAATCTGAGGAATGATTCAACACTTATGTAACTGTAGAAGTCTCTATGTTTGCTCTTGATTTTTAAATTTTAGAATATATTTTTAAAATTTTAAACAATCAATCATGTTTGATACATTCTGTTTTATCATGTCACCGAAAATAATTTTCATTGGAAATTTGTATCATACAAAAAAGTATCTCTTAAGGGCGAATATGTAACCATAAAAAAACTCGAAAATATGGTCGACACAGATATAATATATAAAAGTTTGCTACGTATGCTAAAAAAAGTTTGCTATGTATATATAATTTTTGGAATCTTAAAAAATTAGACACAAATAAACTTGATAAATCGTTTAATTTTTTTTAAAATATTTTATAATTAGAAAATAAAGAGCAAGTACGAAGGCTTCCATGCTTACATGTTTAATCCTGCATCCTTTATACCATTGATAATCTACATGTGGAACTTGGGAAGAGTACGCGTTGCTGGCAATTTGTGTCCTGTCATTAGAACGGTGGGCTGAGATTGTCTAAGTAGTAGCATGATTATATACAATATGATGTATTTTAGGGTAAAATACAACCTTCATTTATTTTTACAATTAATTATATAATTTTTTTATTTTTTCTTCATAAACATGTTTTCTTAAATTTATTCAGTCTATATACAAAGTTTTGCCATTTTATAATACTTTTACATATTTATTTTTGATTTTTCAAAAATATCAATTTCAAGGGCATTTAAGTCATTTTTCACCCCTTAAAAACTTGATTTAAAAAAAAAAGTAAAAGCATTATAAATTGGAAAATTTTTGTTTATAGATTAAATAAACTTAGATAAACATGCTTATGAAGAAAAATTAAAAATATATAATTAATTGTAAAATAAATAAATAAATATTGTATTTTAGCCAAAAATACATGATGTGTATAATCATGCAGTAATTCAGAGGCAGGGGATGGCAGTATCGGCAGAGCAAAGGTTTTACTTTGTTGCCAGTTGAGGAATTCCTAGCCTTTTTTTTATGGTTATATTTACATACATTTCAACACATATTACACTGAAGTTCTGAGACATTCTTATAAATACGGAGATACATAACTCCTCCAAAGAAATTTAGAGACATAACTCCATCAAAGAATTAGAAAGACACAGTTTCTACCAAGCCAAAAAGAGATAACAACTCCCACTATTTTTTCGTACCTAAATCCCATTATGAAATTCGAACCCACAACCGCAGCTTCACAAAACCCTTGTTACTGCTGCGCTCACCAACCGAACACGACTCGCTTGGTTTCCGAGCCTTAAATTGCTTGGACAGCTGGGTTTCGGAGATGCACTCCGCCCATCCCAGAAAGGCACATGCTGCAGCAGTAGACTTCGGGAGCTCCGTCGGTACAACAATCAGCACACCGAGACATTTCAGCTAGTCAGGACCGCAGCAGAAGACGCATACGTCAAACACCATGTGGGCACTGGGCATGCGTTCACTCAACCGCTCTGCAAAACAAATGGTGGAAAAGGACTTGAGATTGGAGAGGCAGTGCCCACTCGTTTCTAAATCAAGGGCCGAAATATGATTAATTGCAACGACCTTACGCGAAAGCGTGTTTTGTCTTTTTCCTTTCCTTCTGCAGCCATCGCTATCGCATCGCATCGCCGCAAGGGCAGCAGACGCTCTGCTCTGCGTGTGCTTGGCTCTGCTGCGGGCTTCCTGCGCCTACTCGCAGGATACGTCGCTCTCTGCGCCGTTCAGTGCTCGAGCCATACTCGCATTTTTTTTCTTTTATTATTATTATTATTATCAAACAGCTACGCAAGCGGATTAGAAATAAAAGCTGCACAATTAGAAATAAAAAATTATTTTCGGATTGTATTCCAACACCGAGCCCTTCCTGTACTGCTGAGCACTCTCAGAGCAAATCGATGGAAGCATGATCCGAGATTCCGATGGGGACGGAAGAACGATAACCTTAAAATTTTCAGTCTCGAAATGTAATTCTTTTATTTTAATTTTTTTTATAAATATACCAACATTGCGTTTGTGTTTTTAAAATTGTCAAAATTACAAATTATTTAAATATTTATATAAAATTAAAAATGTACGTTTTCCGTCACGATGCAATTAGAATTTTCCGTAAACTAACAAACACACATTCGCAAAGACTTCGAGTATATCCCCAAACTTAAAAGAATATTTTCGTTATTTTACAGAAATTCTAATAATATCCTAACGAAAGAGACATGCTTATAACTTTATGCAAATTTTATAAATATATTTGTAATTTCGGCAAACGTAAAAACATAAATACAATACGATAAATGATCCTGTTAGCTCGGACTAAGCAAATGTCTTACTTAGCTCACCTTAAAAAACAGTATTTTAATATATAAACCACATTTTATCATCTTTGGATCAGTGTTATTAAAACCGGACCGGACCGGCAGGTCCGACCGGGAACCGGTCCCGTGTCCGGTTCGATCCAATACGGTTCGGTTCAATAACCAGAAACCGTCCGAACCGGTGAACCGGCGGTCGAACCGTATTTACCGGTTCAACCGGGTTCGACCGGTCGGTCAATAACCAAAAATGGGAACGCCTGCCTGGCCTGATGCCCTCTTCTTCTTCCCCGTTTCAAAACCCTAGCGCTGCCTCGCGCCCGCGCCCACGCCCTCCTGCCTCGGCCCAGTCCTCGTCGGTCGCCCTCATTGCCGGCGCCGACGCCCTCTTCTTCTTCCTCTTCGCCGTATGCATCCATAGCACCGGCGCCAGCAGGATCCCGCGTCCCGCCACTCCCGCATCCGGCGCCAGCAGGATCCCGCGCATTCGTCGTCTTCCTCGCCGTCTGCCTGCCTGTGCAGTCCGCCTGCCTGTGCAGTCCGCCTGCCCACACAGTCCGCCGGCCCTCGTCTTCCTCGCTGGGCAACGCTGCCGCCCACGCACGTCCCTGCCTGCGTTGTCCGCCGTCTGCCTTCATCTTCCTCTTTTCGTCGTCGGGCACGCGCTACCTGCCGCCTGCGCCGTCCGTCTCTGGTCGTCCGTCGCCGTCTGCCTCGCCGTCGCCGTCTGCCTCTGCCACAGTCACCGTCTGCCTCGCCGTCCGTCTCTGCCTGCGTACGGTACTACTCATGCGTTAATTAGATATTCAAATTTCAAATTTAGAATTTTAAATTATAACATATTTTAAAATGTTTAGTATTCTTAGTTTTAAAATGTTTAGTATTCTTAGTTTTAAAAAATTAAAAATCAAAAATCAAAATAAAAATATAAAATACCAAATATATTTTAAAAATACCAGATTTTAGTTTTACAACATGAAAATAATCAAATATATTTTAGTTAAATAATTTTATGAAAATAACCTAAGTACATAATTACATATTGCAATCCTAGCTCAAGGTGTAAATTTAATAATATTGCTAACAAATTAACAAATTAACTATAGTTAATAAAATATTATAATTAATTAAATGATATCGCATCTTGCGTAAATAACTAAATATGCAACCACTATTTCAATTAACTGTATGGTTGATGCACTCTTGCATGATTTGAGGAAAGAAGGTCAAATGACAAATGATAAATATGAATAGTTGATTATAAGGAATATGTAGTTAATTTTTTAAAACTCGTTATTAATTTTTTTCCTGCATATTTTGTTCTTATATTGTGGTCCTTAAAATCCAACATATATATTTAAGATTTATAAAAATATAAGTTTATCAATATATTTAATTATTTATCTAAAATTTTAAAAAAATAATATTTATTACATCATAAATATGTCATGTTGACGTCACCGGTTCGAACCGGTTTGATTAACCGGTCGAACCGGTTCGAACCAGACCAGTTCCTTTACCGGTTCAATCACTGGTTCGGTTCTGACAACATTGCTTTGGATATATATACATATTTTAAAATTTTTTAAAAATAATGATATTTTAAATACATATACACATAGATGTTTAAAAATCTCAAAAAATATATATACACATAAAAAAAGTAAAACTTAGTTTATTTATTAAATATACTTAAATAAACAAGTGTACGAAGAAAAAAAGAAAAAAGTTGTTGTAAATGAGTTTTTCGAGGTGGGTTAAGTAGATCATTTGCTTAGTTCGGATTGACAGGATCACTCCTTATATAATATTAGTTAAACCTTGCAGACATTTATATAAAAATTGCTTAAAATATTAAACTTATTTTTTCCATTTCCTACCGAACTTTTTCTAATTTCTCACATCAACTTTTTCGTTTCCAACACCCGACAGCACTTTTTTTCATTAAACCTATAGCATCTCATTCCACATAGTGGTCCTTGTAAATATTTGTCTATTTTTATTAGCTGATGAGCTGAAAATGTTCCCGTTCTCCGTGGCCGAAGGGCCACCACATAATCCAAGAAGCACGAAGGTCAACCCGTAAGTGCAATGTTTACAAAACTTATCTCTGCAACAGTTATCTGAATAATAATAATAATAATAATAATAATAATAATAAAGTAGTTACGCAGTTGAAATGTGAGTATAAAATAAGGCTATTTAAGGCAAACACGTTATAACCAAGCTACCTCACTTGATCTTTACTGAAATTCTTTCTTCTGTCGTTGTACTTGGGAGCCTCGGCTAAGCATGGCCGATCCTCTTTTTCACGTAGATCTTTTGTTCAACGCTTTGGTTCGGTGTGGCAGTGCTGGCATTCCTAAACTGTGTTGCTCGTATTTTTTCTAACTCCGTATCGTTGTCGCTGTCGTTTCATTTCGCTGTAATGAAATCATTATCAATGAGGTTGAAGGGGTCTGCTCGTTCAAAATCTCCGCGGGAAGATCTGGTGGATTTGCAGCCGTTGTTGGTGAATCCGGTAAGTTTTGCGGCGATCTTGGATATGTTGGGATAAATATAAAATTTTTCAATCCAAAACTTCTTAGTTTTCAAGACTGTCCTATCTTTTTATTATTTTTTCATATTTTTTATACAACTTTCGTATTTTTTAATTATTTCTACACAATTACTTATACAACTAATCTCTCTATTTTTATTTTTTTTTTACTTTTCGTCATTATCCTTATTATATTACGTTATTTTATATTATTTTAAAAACTTTTATATCAACAATTTTCATTTAAAAGTTTTATCACTTTCCAAATAAATCCTTGTAGCATCTAGTAATGTGAGTATGGTATGAAATGTTTTTTGCATTTTGATATCTCTAACTATGTATTTTTGCTTTTTAACCCAAGAGTTTTGTATATTTATTTTTTAAATTTTGTAAGTTTGCATTTTGAACCTACTATTAAAACATCCGATTAATGGTTGTTATTTGTAAATGAAAAGTCTAAAATATCTTTATGTCTTAGTTGATTAGTGTGTACAGGACGATTTTATATGACATAGTTGAGTTGACTTAAGAACATAAGTCAACTTAAACTTGCAAATATTGCAATTTTTATTGTAGTTAAGTTGAATCGTCTCAGTTCATAAGTTGACTCCTTTCAGGGGCAATATTGTCATTAAAAAATTGTACGATAGCTACTAACAAAATTTTCTTTTGTTTGGTGACTTGCATTAATAGTAGAGTTTAACGCAAAAGAGACAAACTTACAGAGTTTAATAAGCAAGTATGAGAACCTCATGAGTTAAAAAAGAAATATGCTTAATTAGAGGGAATAAGATGCAAATAAACTAGGGTACAAAAGTGAGAAAATGAATAATTTTGAAAGTCAAGAATGACGTCATATGATAAGATAAAATTAGAATAAATAGGTTAATTATTTGAAAAATTAATTGAAATATAGGGTTAAAATGACAAAGTAGGGATTGTGGGTAGTTAAGATTTTTGAAAAATGTGTAGTAGAGAGGTGAGAAGCTACCTTTTTACCTAAGCTTCTTCCCAATTATGTTTATGAGTCCCAATTAGGAAAGCTTGGGAAAATTTAGGATTTCAATCGATCATTTTGTTTTAAAGTTTATCTTTTTTTTGAAGGAATAAAGTTTTTTAAAGAATTTTCTTTTTTCGATGGAATAAAATTTTTCCTTATTCTTTAGTTATAAAAGTAAAAAATGTAAAATTATATGATAAAATAAAATTTTATCTATTCCTTATTTTCTTGAAAAGTTGAACGTAAAAAGACCCATATTGCATATATAATGTTGAATCTATTAAATTGTTTTCACAAAGTTGTACCTTTAAGTGAGCCAACATCTATTAATTGGTTTTCTAAGTTTTAAATATATTTCTATTTTATTAAGTCTGTGTTTATTAAAAAAATAAAACTTTTCACTTAAAACTTTTCAATCTAAAACTTTTTGTTCTCTACAAATATCCTATTTTTAATTATTTCTTCTTATCTTCCTGTAGAAACTACCATACTTTTCAATCATTTCTACACAATTACTTATACAATTAACGTATCTATTTTAACTTTATTGTCTTTATTCCTTATCATTATCCCTATCATATCATATTATTTTCTCTCATTTCAAAAAAATTTTTCAACAAAATTTTTAACACTTTCCAAAAACACCCTAAATTGACAGATTGATGAAAAATATGATATATGATATAATAATGACACATATCATGCATTCTTATTACACTAAGGGTGTGTTTGGTTGGGGGTAAAACTTTTGATGAAAAGTTTTTGAGATAGAAGTTGTCACATTGATAGAAAACGATGTGATATAATAGGAGTAATGATGAGAAGTAAAGAGAATAAAGTTAAAATAGATAGGTTAGTTGTATAGATAGTTGTGTAGAAATGATTGAAAAGTAGGGTAGTTTGTATAGGAAAATGTGAAAAAATAATTAAAAAATAGAGTAGTTATGGAGAGTGAAAAGTTTTAGATTGAAAAGTTTTGGTTGACATGTTTATATTCCAAACAAACACACCCTAAATGTATAGATTCATTTAAGATATAGTATACGATATATTAATACTGACTTGCATTGTGTATATGTCGATGTGTCATTTAATGGTGGTTTCTCAAGTAGATTTTTTAAGTTTTAATTATTTTTTCATAATTATATATTTATATTTTATGTACTTTTAACATTATATAGATAATAACTCCAAGAAAATGATTTTATCTATTTTTTTGGCCCGACTAATAAATTAAAATTTACTGATACGGTGAACGCGAATATGGACAAATATAATTGGAGATATAATTGGATTAAAGGTTGAAATCATCGAAGGTAGAAAATAAAGTAAAGGAGACTTGAGATTTACGTGAAAAAGTAATTTGTGAACATAAAATCACCCAAAAATCATAGAGATAGTGAGGTAAAGATTCTATTATTCACAATTGGAAATACAAGTGATTGACAATAGAATGTTGGAGAATTTTCCCTTCGCAGAACCTCCCTTTCTACACGGAAGCTTTTTGACTTTCATACATTGTTCGACCTATGAGACGTCACATGCTGGTGTCAGGGTTGGATATCAATCAGCCCCATCAGGTTTTTCACGAGGTGATGTATCCATTCCTAATTGACTAAGTGCAAGATGAGGTCTAGCATAGGTAATTTATAGTGAGTGAGCCAACTTTTGCCTTTGTAACAGTCGATGTTGTATTTAATGCTAAACTATTTTGTTTACGTTGAGGTTCCTACAGTAATTAGCTTCATTGGGCAAGAAGCCTTGGTAACGTCAAAGTGATGTCCTGAGATAAGTTTAACCTTCCTTACTAAATAGGTGGCTGGTTTTCTTTCACAGCAAAATTTAAGTTGAGGGCCACTCTTAGGTGTGACAGGGTTGGCTTGGCCTATTCAAGGGATCATTCCTTCTTATTCTACTTAAAAGGAATCATTTTGACTGAACCTTATCACTTGTCCCCTGCATACGTGTGGCTTTTGTTGAACTCCTTGCTAATGCTTGAAGCAATGATCTTTAAATTAAGAGTTGTGATACAGTGCACCCGAGTGCAAAAACTCATTTTTTAATATTTTTTGAAATTTTTATACAACTCTTAATCTAGGTGTATTTAACATGTGAATTAATTTTTGCTATTTTTGGAAGCTTTTGGATATTGATTTTTGACTTTTTAAAATCTGTGGCATTTTCGTAATTAATGAATTACAAAAATGCCAATGATTTTAAAAAATTAAAAATAAATATCTAAAAGTCTCCAAAAATAGTAAAAATTGATAAACATGTTAAGTACATTTAGATTAACAATTGTATAAATTTTTTTTCAAAAAGAATAAAAAAAGTGAAATGCGATTGGGTGCATTCAGTCATGTCCATTACATCAATGGGTAAAAATGACCACTTTATCATTTTTGGCTTTATTCTTTGATACACATCTCATTCTTTTATCTTAAGGTCTAGCTTAGTTAAAGAGCTAATTGAGTCAACCCCTCTACTTACTCCTCAACTTTGAAAATAATTACTTGGCTAGGCAAACTCCAAAAGGGTCACTCATTTATTAGCAGAATATTTCATTTAAAGTTCCTCCTCTCCTTTTGGCTATTTCGCTTACATATGGCTTCACTAGGTGAACTCCATGAGATGATAAGCTCTCCATTTAATGCCACAGGTGGTGGGGGGAGGTTTCTCCTATAAAAGCTCCTTCATGGGGCTCCTAATCAATTTGCAATATCTGCCTTACCCATCTTCATTGCCTTTCATTGTTTTTACTATAAGCCCATTATAACATCCAGATGTAGTGGCTTTCTCTTGATGGTGTGATGTCAATTCCCAATTATTAATCATGGGAAGAGTAATTGTTCTTCTAAATAAAAGAACATGTGATTGTTTAGGCTGCGGGTTCTTAGCTGGTAGCATAGTTCACTCCAGAGCTTAGTTCAAGAGCAATCGTCCCTCTGAACCCACATTTTGGGCACGACTTTATGGATCATACTACATAGTGGGCCTCCTATTGATAAGATTGCTAGGATTCACATCTTACAAAGTTCATAGCAATTTTCATGCCATCTGACTATAGATCATATGCTTGCTTTAAGAAAGATTCATTTGATTTTAATGATTAAAAAACTATTAAAATATCATTACAAAGAATATAATAAATATGTGTAATTGTAGTTGGATATTATGTCTCCAATTATATGTATAAAGATGAAAATGTAAAATAAATTAAATTTCAAGAGCTCAAGTCAATACGTAGCAAGTTTAGCAAAGTGAAGTCTTAGCCCAAGTCGACTTCAATGAAGTCATAATAGCGACTTCAGTAAATTCTCAGCCCAAGTCGACTTTGCTTACGACTTCAATAAAGTGTCCACCCGAGTTGACTTCACCTGTAACTTCAAAGACAGAAAATGGATAGTAAGGTTTAGAAATGTGAAGTCGCACCCGAAGTTAACTCCACATGCAACTTCACATTATAACGATAAAAAATTTGAATGTTGAAGTATTAAATGCATGCCAACCACCACTCCAACAGTTAAATCTTCCTTTCCTTTATAAATATCATTGAAGTATGAACTGAAAAGTTGTTAGAAACACAAAATGATCTTACACATCTACTATTCAAGAGTATTAACATTGTCTAAACAACTATTGAAACTTCAAGTGTTGCTACTTCAAGTGAGCTTACAAGATTATCTTTATCGCACAAAAAGGAGCCTCCAAAGCAGATTGATTACTTGTTGTAAAGTGTAAATTTTCTTTTTCATATATTTTATTTTGAGTTGTTGCCTTGAATCAGTGTTGGAGACCGAATTCAAGAAGTAAAACAGGGACTTGGTTTGTGTTTGTTTCACTAATAGGTTATGCTTTATTAGTTTGAGTTTGTTTGACCAACGGATTAGACTTGGTTAGTTGGAATTAGTCTCACCAGCAAGTATTTATCGTATATAACCCCTAGAGCTAGATATTATTTAAATTATATTAGACATACAATAGTGGAATGCAAAATACAAGGGATGTATGCTTGAAATAGTAGAGTAAGAGAGATTGCGCGAACCATTATATATTGTTTTGTCTTGTGTGGTTTTATTGCTTACATTTTCTATTTGCACCCTCTCATTTTATCTCCTAGCACGTTTCATCCTAGGGATTAAACTTATAAGGGGTTAAGTTTTAAATTGCTAAAATTTTTTTCAAGAACCTAATTCACCCTTTCCCTCTTGAATTTTGCCATTAACTTAGGGCCAAGAAGTGGTATCAGAGGAAGCCTCAACTTCGGTACTTGCATTTGTTGAAGGCCAATCATTTTTTAGGTCACTTCTATTTGATGACAATAATTTTGTCTATTAGAATTTGATGATGAAACAACTAATTATGGTCATTAGTATGGATTCTAGGACAGCCATAAAGGATAACACTACATTACCAAAAGAGGATTAGGCGTCCACTTGGATGAAAGCAAAGACTATGTCCGTACAAAGTAATGCCAAAGCTTCTTATTTTATGCATTGACTACTGCAAAATTTAGTAGAATTTCTTCATGCATAATGGCTAGATTTTCTAAAATTACTAACGCTCTTAAAGTTTTAAAAAAGTCAATTTTTGAAAGTGTGTAGGCTATAAATATACTTAGAGGATTGTCGAACTCATGGAATCAAAATGTCATAGTTATCGAGGAGGCAAAAGACTTCGACAAGCTTAAATTAAATGACTTGATTAGCTCACTTATGTCTCATGAGCTAATCAAAAATAATAGAGAAGAACCTAAGAGAAGTAGAAAGGCTATTGTATTCAAAAGTATGAAAGAGTGCTTAAATTAATCTACATCAAGCTTGTACTCCAACATGAACAAAAATAAAAATTCTAGCTCACATAAAAAAATTAAAGAATAGAAGAAAAAAATTTCTAAATGTTATAAATGTGGTGATGATGGATATATACAAATTGAATGCACTACAACAAATGACTTGGAAATTCAAAATAAGAAAAAATTTCTTAAAGGGAAAGGTTAGAGAAATATTTACGAGTAAATACATTACCTCAAGCTCTAGCACTTAATCGAGTGAAGAAGAAGATGTAACAGATTGGACAAGAGTTTGCTCTATGGCTATTGTAAAAAATGAAAATGAAGCTTACCATAAAGCCAAAGAAGGAAATAATAATATAAGAAAGTTGAAATTGCCAAATTGGATGCATTTTTGGATATCGAGGTAAGCTCATTTAATTCCTATTGCAGTTTATCTTCTAATATGTGTTCTAAATGTGGTGAGTTAGATGATTTAAGATAAATTTCTGACTCATAATTTGATGAATTTAAAAGTCTTGGTATCAAATATGCTTAAAAGAAAAAGAAAATCAATACAACTATTATTGCAATAGAAAGTTAGCAGAAAAGAATGTGTCCTTACAAAAGGTTATAAATGCCGTGAAGAAAGAGATAAAGGAATTGAAAAAGGAGAACCAAAATTTAAAAGATTCATTTATTAAGTTCTTTAACCTGGGAGAAAATGTGCAGAAATTTTTGAGAATGACCACTCAAGGTAATAAGAAAGGTCTTGAATATGTGGATCACGCTAATGTAAAATTTATTGTGAAATTAATAGCAAATTAAGCATAATCTATGTTTTGATGATTAATAACTCAAAATTGAAACTTTCTAAGGTACTAAAAAGTATGTGAGATGTTTCAAGATTGAGAATCTTCAAATTCAAGGCATGACAGGTCAAGTCGCAAGTCAAGTCGACTCAAGCATCGACGTAGGTCAAGTCGATACCCAAGTAGACTTCGGCATCGAATTCAATGAGTAATTTTTAGATAGTGTTGACAATGTGGATGCGTGAGCAGGCGAAGTCGCACCTAAAGTCAACTTCGTATGCGACTTGGGTCAAGTCGAAACCTAAGTCAACTCTAACAACTTGGATGGACTTCAGGGTCCCGACGCTGAATCTAACGAAGTCATTCAACATGCGACTTGGGTGAAGTCATAGATGAAGTTGGCTCAACAATGCGACTTGAGTTAAGAAGTACCTCAAGTCGACCCAGCATTAGACTTGAGTACAATAAGGTTCAAATAAAGAGGATTCAATTTCAAGAATGACAGGCATGACTCAAACATCCTTACCTTGCTATAATCCAAGTCACAAGTTTATTCACGAAGTTTCAAATGAACAATGACTAAGTATAAGGTTAAGAAGAACAAAGGATTATTTGCAAAATTGAAAGCATTTAAGGCTATGATATGAAGAAACAAAGGATACATGTGCTATGGAACGAAGCTTGTGATGTATCAAAGTTCTAATGAGCAAAATGAATTGTAAAGTCGCAACTGCAGTCGACTTCACTTGTGACTTGAGTCAAATCTGAGATTAAGTTGATCTCAAAGTGGAACTTGAGATTTGAAGACTGAAGTGCTAAAGACCGAAGTCGCAACTCAATTTGACTCCAGTCTGCGACTTAGGTGAAGTCACACCCGAAGTTGACTTCGAGTGTGACTTGGATCATAACGGTCGTAAAAATTCAAACTTTGGCACATTAAATGCATGCCACCTATCTCGTAATGTTCAAATTTATTTTCTCTCTATTTAAGACACGTCAAATGAAGAGAAGAGGGTTAACTAGAGCTTTGATTAAGCCTACACCTTCCAACTTACAATCATTCAAGAGATCATTTAAGTGCTCTAAAAAAAGAACGGTGTTATTCATTGCAAGTGCTGAAGCAATCTTTATCAAATACACTCCATATATTCTTTCTTGCATTGAAACTTCCATTACACCACCTGTAAAGTATAGACTCTTGTTTTTACTCACTCTTTTGTGATTCTATTTGATTCAGTATTAGAGACCAAGATCAAGTGAAGAAAAGAAGTGTGTGGTTGGAGTATGACTCACCACCTACTTGTGTGATAATTGTAAAATCCCCCTAGAGCTAGAATCTAGAAGAGATAGAATCTAGAAGAGAGAAAGGGCTCTAGTTCTAATCCCATTAATATAGTAGAATGCAACACACAAAAGTGTGCTTTTGGAGGAGTGGAGTCAGGAGGGTTGTCCCAAACCACTATAATCTCATGTTTATGTTATTTTTACTCTATTTACATTTTCATTCTCTACGTTTTCATTCAAGGGAACTTAATTTATAAGGGGTTAAAATTAATACATCAGAAGAATTTCGAAAGAACCCAATTCACCCCTCCCCTCTTGGGTTTGCCACAAACTCGGGACTAATGTAAAATTGAATAAACCAAATGCTCATACTTAGATTAAGGCCTCAGGCACAACAAATGTGAGGGGATAAGTTTCTTATATTAAGAAGCTTGTTGATAGATTATGGATAAACATGCCTACTTGGCAACCAAAAGGCTATCATGTTACTTCAAACTATGCTAGAGTTACTTACCGTTATTGTAATAAGTTTGTTCATAAAATATATTAATGTAAGGTAACAAAGTATTTGAGAATGAAGTTAAATTAGTTTGGATCCCAAAAAGACATTTCTAAGGTGGAACCAAGTCTTCTTGAGTTTCTAAATTTTATGATACTATTATTTATGGACCTATGAGAAGGGTACCGAAAGGAAAAAAAATCATATTTGTAATGTAGGTTTTATCTTAAATAAGTGTAAAGACATTTAGAAGATGAAGGAGCATAAATTGCAAAAGAAATGGGGAGTTGAGCAAAATAATGATGACTCTCATCTAATGTAAGTGAAGGTATGTTACTTCATTACCCTTTCTACATGAAAGCATTAATGAATGAGTAGTGTCACATGGTCCAATTATAGAATATATACTTGTGATTTAAAATGAATGATTTGAATATATTGGGAACATAACTAGTAGATTTGAGTATAATATGGAGGCCACATATTTGACTTGATCATATCATACAACACACTAAATGATAATTCAACTATATGATTTTGTTGCATTAGTTAAAATGAAAAAAACATGATTTGAATAATGAAAGGAAACATCCTATATAAGATTTTTAATACATGAAATGAACTTATTGCGCCTCGTTTTCACTTCTATTGTCAATTCATTTTTCTTAGTTTTAAACCTAACCTTTTGTATTGATTGAGAAAAAAGATGAGAGAATTATGTGGAAATATCTAAAGAGAAGAGAAGAATATTACATATATATATTAAAGGAAGAAGTATTTCGATGCATCGAGGGAGGCTGCATCTATATGGGGAAGAGCAATTTAGAATTAATGCATATATCATTTCATATGTGGATGCATAGTTTTTTGAATTTTTTCTTAATGAAAAAATTATCTATAATTTATTTGAAAAAGGAAGATATTTCCATTAAGTTTGATTAATCATCAAAAAGGAAAAGATTATAGATCATATACTTGCTTTAAGAAAGATTAATTTGATTTTGATAATTAACAAACCATTCAAATATTGTTAAAAATGATCTAATGAATATGTGTAACTATATTGAGATATTATGTCTCAAATTACATATAGAGAGATGAAAATAGAAAATAAATTAAGTTTTAAAAGCTCAAGTCCATATGTAGCAAGTTCAGCAAAGTGAAGCTTCAGCCCAAGTCGACTTCACCTCCAACAATAGAAAATGAATATGCAACTTGAGTGAAGTCGCACCCCAAGTGGACTCCACATGCAACTTCACGTTATAACGGTCGAAAATTTTGAACGTCGGAGTATTAAATATATGCTAACAACTACTTCAACGGCTAGATCTTCCTCTTCTTTGTAAGTATTCATTGAAGCATGAATGTGAAGAGTTATTAGAAATATAGAATGAGCTTTCACCTATAATATTTAAGAGTGTCGACATTATTTGAATAACTATTGAAGTTTCAAGTGTTCCTACTTCAAGTGAGCTTACAAGATCATCTTCTTCACATAATAAAGAGCCTCAAAAGTGTTGGAAATAATGTTCAAAACAAAACAAAATTGATCAAAGCATGAGTTTTGATGATTAACAAAGACTAATTTGAGTATATCAAGTATACTAATGAGTTTGCCAAATGTTTTAAGGAACTGAAATAGTCAAGTCGATCCCCAAGTCGACTTGGACTTCGACTTAGGGTGAAGTCGATCCCAAAGTCGACTCCATTATCAACTTGAAACAGAACTTCAAAGGCAAAATCAAAACTGGAAGAATAGCAGGTGAAGTCGCAGGCTAAGTCGACTCCACTTGCGACTTGGGAAGCCAAGTCGCAAACGAAGTCGACCTCACTATCGACTTCAGTCGAGAAAAACTGTCCAGACCTGATTTTGGGGCACGAAGCTGCCCAAGTCGCAGACGAAGTCGACTCCAGGTGCGACTTGGGCAAAGTCGCAGACAAGGTCGACTCCACCTTCGACTTGAGAAGTTCAGACTTGAAAGATGCATTCCCAAGCTCATTCCAAGAATCTATTTGGACTTTCTCAAATCCAAGTAATATGCAAAGTCCATGTTCAAGATTAACTTAAGTATTCTTGAGATTCAAGGTAAAGATTCAAGTTCAAGTTCAAATCAAATTTATCAAGCCCAAGGCAAATTTTCAAGCTTGCTTCCAAATGAAGATATATTCAAGATATGAAGATCAAACGACTCCAAAGCAAGCAAGGTGCATGAATATATCATGCAAGGACTCAAGCTCTCCTAAGAATCACAAGATTCAAGACAATCCAAGATAAACCAAAGACAAGGACTTCAAGATCAACAAAATCTACAAGTATAAGGGATTATTTCAGAATGAAAATGATTAAAGGAAACAAGCCAAGCAAGATAGAGGAAGATCAAATGAAGAACAAAGCATATTTTGCAAAGACCAAGTCAAGTCGCAACCCAAGTCGACTCCATGATCGACTTGAGTTGAAGTCGGAAGCCAAAGTCGACTCAAGACTCAGACTTGGAAACTGACAAGGTGAAGTCGCACCCGAAGTCGACTTCACCCGCGACTTGGGTCAAGTCGATGCCCAAGTTGACCCTGACTGGAACTTGAAGTTGTGACGGAGAAGCGAAGTCGCACCCGAAGTCGACTCCATCTGCGACTTGGGCGAAGTCGCATCCGAAGTCGACTCCACATGCGACTTGGGTCGCAACGGTCGGAATTTATTCGAACGTTGGCACATTAAATGTGCGCCACCTACCTTCTAACGTTCAGATTCCCTCCAAAATTATAAAAGGCATTCATGGTGGACGAGGGAAGTAGCTGAGAATCATTAAGTGTGCATAACTACCATCTACAAGAGCTTTAAAGAGATCAAGCCAATCAAAGAGGAAGAACTTTGCTTCAAACTGCAAGAGCTCAACTACTGATTATTCAAAGCCAATTCAACAAGTTCTTCTTTGCGCCAAACTGCTTCTACACAACTGTAAAGTGTAGTTTTCTTATTGTTTCTTTTGTATGTGTTGAACTTGATTTAGTTTGAGGAACTAAGATCAAGTGTAAGCAAAGTAGTGTGTGATTGAAGTGTAATTCATCACCTACTTGTGCTGTGATTTATTGATGCCCCCTAGAGCTGGAATCTAGAAGAGAGCAGTGACTCTAATTGTATTGAGAGAATACAATAGTGGAACTCAAGTCACAAGGAGTGTGAGCTTGGAAGAGTGGAGTAGGGAGGTTGCCCGAACCACTATAAAAATCCTGTGTACGTGATTTATATTTCTGCCATTTACATTACATTGCTTTCCATTTCGTTTCTTCATTAAGGGAACTGGATTAATCCGGGGTTAAGTTTCTGTTTAAGATATAAATTTTTTAAATACCCAATTCACCTCTCCCCTTTTGGGTTTTGCCATCAACTCGGGACCAACAAAAAGAAGATTGATTACATGTTGTAAAGTGTAAATTTTCTTTTATTTATTTTATTTTGGGTCGTTACCTTAGATTAGTATTGGAGACCGATTCAAGAAGAAGCAACATAGGAGATTGATTTGAGTTTGTTTCACTAATGGGTTTTGTTTGACTTATTTGAGTTTGTCTCACCAACGGATTAGGCTTGATTGGTTAAAGTTAGTCTCCCTAACAAGTGATTATTGTATATGCTCTCTAAAGCTAAAATCTAAAAGAGAGTGAGTATTCTAAATTGTATTAGATATACAATAGTGAAACCCAAGACACAAAGAGCGTGTGCTTAGAAAAGTGGAGTACAGAAGGTTGCCTTAACCAGTATATATCGTTGTTCTTATGTGGTTTGGTTGTTTCCATTTCATATTCTATTTACACATTCTCATTTTATCTCCTAACATGTTTCATCATAGGGAATTAAACTCATAAGGGGTTAAGTTTTAAATTGTCAAATAAGTTTTCAAGAACTCAATTCAACCCTCTCCTCTAGGTTATGCTATAAACTCAGGACCAACAATAATTTTTAGGAGTTGATAAATTTTTTTTATCAATTTCTTGGGCTATCTGCAAGTGCACAGATAGTAGCTTGAAATATATAAATATTGTTCCCACAAAGAACTCAAAAAACTAAAGACTAGTTAAAGTAATTGCTTAAAAATGAATGGAAAAGAGTATTAAGTGGTATAAACTAATAAAATGAGGAATACTAGTTAAATCTCGTGAGATTCGAGTAGGATTTGAGTCAAACATATTAGAAGTCTAGGGTTTACGTCGGTCCCGAGTTTGTGGCAAAACCCAAGAAGGGCGGGGTGAATTGGGCTTTTTTGATTTTCTTAAGGTGTATTGAACATAATCTCTTTTAAACTCGATCCCCTTGAATGAAAATGTGGAGAATGGAAATGAAACAAGAGCAAAAATATCATCCACAATATTATAGTGGTTTGAGACAACCCTCTCTACTCCACTCCACTCCTTCAAGAGCACACATTATGCCTTGGGTTCCACTATACCAATAAGATTATAATTAGAACCTTTGCTCTCTTCTAGATTTTAACTTTTTGGAGCCTTTATAATTTCCACACGAGTAGGTGGTGAACCACTCACTACTCGTTTCACTTGATCTTGGTCTTCAACACCAAACTAAGTGAAATCACAAAGAAATGAACAAAAATGAGAATTTAAACTTTACAGATGTATAAAGGAAGTTTTCAGCACAGAGAAGAACATATAGAGTGAAGGCTCAAGCATCCACATTTTCAGCACTGTCCAAAAATCGGCCGATGCCTAAGTTGACCTAGCTTGTGACTTGATTTATCGTGCTTTGGTCTTGAAAACTTTGAACCTTAAACCATCTCATACACATGTTAGTATCTTAGAAATTCTCAAATTGAGTTGTTAATCATCAAAACCTAAATTGTGCTTAATTTTCTCATTCATTTTATAATAGTTTAGAGTTTCATATGGGACTTCTCAATTATTAATAATTAAATCACCTATTTATCTAAATATATGTATTAAAGGAGAACAAACTCTAATTTAATCTACCTCATCTCTCAATGCATCAAAGATGTATTGTAATCTTTATAATCACCTATTTTCATGAAGTTATGTTAATTAGAATCTATTAAGCGCTTTTTTTAGTTCATATAATTCTTCAAAGTTATTACAACTTAATTCTCATGGTCCAAATTCCCATATTTGATATTTTATTAATACTATATTAGATTTTCACATTTTAGTTCCATCATATAATACACGAAATCATGCCAAAGTGCTGGTCCATACACCAAATAAGTATTAAAACACAAAGTATCAAATTAATACATAATATACTTCATAAACAAGTATTAATAATCACTAACACGTAGTTTCACTTGCTACATCCTAAACCTTAGTTTTAGAATTTAGCTAGACATTGTTTGAATAAAATCACACAATAAGACAATATTATTGTAATAATCCATCACAAAAAAGATAATAAAAGCCAAAAGAGAGAAATTGAAAGCTTATTGTTCAAGTCTTTAGTGGTGTCTTGAATCTCTTGCACCAACTTGCTTCCTTCGTCTTCACTTGTTCCTCTTCTCTTTCTTTAAAAATCTAGCCTCAACTCTAGCTCAAAAACCGCTCAAAAGTCCCCTACTTTGTGCACACTAAGTATTTATATAGCATTCCCTCAAAATTATGCAAAACGGCACAAAACAGCGCATGAATTGCACACCAAGGTGGGATAGGATTCAAACCATGTTGGCCCCAAGTTGACATGGTTTGAACCGTGTTTCTCTCTAGAGATGGAATTTCAACTTTGAATTTTGTAGTTTTTTTGGCCTCACATCTTCTAAACCATGTTAGAACTTCTTCAACAAATTTGAAACCATTTTGAATGTTGCTTTTTCTCCATTGTGCACTTAATTAGTTGTTTAAAATCTAATTTCATTTTTAGCTTCTCAAATTTCCATCTTTGACACTGATTTGCACTTAATTCACCTATTTTGCATAAGTAGTACACGAACATGAGTATTTACACACAAGCTAAATCTATCGTTATTCAACCTAAAATATGAATTTTATCTTTATGTGAATATGAAAAGACATGAAATATGGGTATAAAAATGACACAGTTAAACTTTTGCTTGTTCAAGCGAATCCAGAATTAAACCACATCAAATTCAAGATCTCAAAGACTTTAAGTGATGCAAAACACAAAGGTGTAAGTTGAGAGAAACTTTGAGCACACTAATCATTAGGGTTAAGAATCAAATGTAAATTAACTCATTGAGGCTATTAAGTAAACATTTCTTAACATCGTATTGATGAAATGTTTTTATCAAAATTCTATCTTACTTAACTCATACTGTACACAACTTTCCGACTCTCAAATATTAAGAATTCAAAAAAATTAAAATGAAAACTCTTAACATCTTTAGGCAATTTCTTAACATCTTTAGGCAAATTTCTTTCTTCTGTCTTACACATAGTCAAATGATCAAGAGGTCTGATAAAGGTGGTAACAAGGTTCAAGTTACTTCGCTTGACCACGGTATAAGAGAATGTCAAAGGTTGAGAAAATTCATGAGAATTCAAGCCATTAAATAAAATTATCTCTCATACATCTCATCATGGTTTGGTGTTAGCTTTAATTATAGCCATTTTGGAATTGATATATTAGTAAGATGAAAAATATACCAATGTATGAATATTGGATTGTGGTCCATGGATACAAGGCTTGTTGAGACCTTATTAATTTATGTGTAGTATATAAATGTGTATTTTTCTTCGAATGTAGTTGGTAGCTTGCTTCCATACAGTAATGTTGATGGTGCTTTGTGAGATATAAAGGATGGAAATGATGTGGTTTAACATGTTCTGCTCTCATAGGTTTAATTGACACATTAATTATAAATATTTAAGGTTGTTCAGGCGGATTCTTTGTTATGTTTGTCTTTTACCTCTTGAATTGCAGCAAATCTTAGAAAGATACCTTTAGATCTCTATCATAGTGATGGCCTGTTAGGGCCTTATTATTGTGATTTATAATGTTGAAGATGATTGAGATGTAAATGGTAGAAATATAGTGTATTCGTGGTTTGTTAATCTATTTTTTTACTTCCACCATGGTTAGTAGCATTGCTTATATATAAATGATGAGACATAATTGATGGAAATGATTATGGTTTAAGTAATTTTTGTTGTCATAGGTTTAATTAACACATTAGTTGTGGATATGTATGGTTGCTATATGTGTAATCGCATTAATATGGTTCTTTACCTCCAAAATTACCAAAAATCCTGGGAGATGAGATCTCCTTAATAGGACCATTGATTCAGGATTTTGGATTGGCAGGAGGCTTCAAAAGTATACACGTGGGTGTGTAGGACCTTGATGATGTGAATAACTTGCTGACATGTTAAGAACATGTGGGGCGATGAATTATAATTAGGGGATTTTTTATTGCTTGATGAATATAAATTGTATTACTTGAAATGGGTATTTGGACTTATGCCTAAGGATGTGGCAGGATGGACATTGGAATCGTGTATGTTTGAATGATTTGTTGCGTTAATTGTGTTTTGTGAAACTGGTGATTCTTGGTTATGTGAACTGAGCATGACTTTAGCATGTGCATGATGCATATGGCATGAGAGATGCATGCGCATGGTTTGCATAGGTTTGTTTATAGCCCTTTATTGACATTAGGACAGGTTTCTTAATGGCCCTTGATGGACACAAGGTTGGATCAGTTGCATGTGTACTTGTGACATGGCATGGCACAACATGATATAATATTGTGGGACAGTGAGAGCCCAACGTTGGATTGCATGCAATCACATTGCATATGATGGTTTTGACACAAGTTTGCACTTGTTTTTACCAATCGTGCCTACTTATTGAGTTTACCCAACTCACATATTTACTTTCGATATTTTTAGTAGGACTCACATTGTAGAGACCCATCAGTGGGTAAGTCATGTTAATCCAATGCTGAGGATGATTATGGTATCTATATATGGTATTAGTTTTGGTTGTAGTCATTTTGAGATTGATGTATTAGTAAGATTAAAAAATATGTGTATGTATATTGGATTGTAGTTCATGGATGTATGGGCCTTGTTATTGTATTTGTGGCATGTAAATGTATGTTTTACTTCTGTCATGGTTAGTAACCTTTCTTCCATGTATAGATGATGAGATGTAAATGATAAAAATTCACTACCACCTAAGTAGTTCTTGTTGCCATATGTTTATCTGATGCATTACTTGTGTATATCTAAGGTTGAACATGTCAATTATTAGTTTTGTGGCCCTTTACCTCCCAATTGTGATATATCCTAGAGAAATTCTAACATCCCAACCCAAGTCGAGGCACCGGAGTCTAACTCCAAGATCGTTATTGATTGGTAAATGTGAGTCAAGATTGTTGTCCTGATCACACGGCGGATTCTTAAATTAGATCTCATCCAAAAAAAATTTCGTTTCATTCTTTTTTTCCTTCATCATTTAATCTCTTACATTTCACTCCATTCATCTTACAAGTAATGATACACCTATAATTCGTTACACATAACATTTTCAAAATGCTACTTGGTTCCTCTTCCTTATATATATATATATATCTTTTCTTAATCTCACCTCCTGACACTTGTCATCAATACACATGACATTCATAAACTTTCATCTTGTTCCCTTAAATCATTGGTTTTATCAACTTGACTAACCCATTATCATATAAAATACATTCATAGCCAAGTATTTGACATACATACTTATATACATACATTCAACCATTAATTCACATAGAATTTAGAACTATTAGTAAGTTCACATACATTAGCATTCCTTAAAATTTCAGTCATACTATTTCATACAAAGTAGTTAACCATTTTAGCATACACATGAATACCATCTCAAACCTTTCCTCAAATGCTTAGGTTCTTTACCTCTTAAGTTTCCCTGTAATTGTCTAAGGTTTCAAAAAACAAAATGTGAGTGAGAACTCAATAAGCAATCATTTTTTATCATTAGGCAAGCATTTTCCTGTAAATATTATTATAAAAATATTTTTAATTTAAACCTCTTCATATCCCAATGTCGGGGCTTTTCAAAAGGTGATGCATATGCATATAAACCTTTTTAGGTAATCCTCTTTTTTCTTATGTGGACATTTTTATGTCCCAAGATATTTTTCTTCTAAATCATTTTTCATGACCCCATTTTGGGGCTTGTTTTACATAACAAAGCATATGCATGTAATCTTTTTTTATGTATGCATTTGCATAAAAATCTTTTTATCTCAACCTTGATTTACACACCTTTCATGTAAATACTTTTATGACCCTAGTCGGGGTAAACTTTTTTGTATAAACTCTTATGACCCCATTTAGGATAAACTTTTTCATATAAATCATTTCATATCCCAGTTTCTGGGTTTTTCAAAAGCAACACATATGCAAATGCATTTTTTCCCATTTAGTAGTGACGCTTACCAAGTGATCATTTACTTTTTGAAAAAGAAATTTATCATATAATAGCACGCTAGCTAGACGACCATTTCTTGAACCTACTCCCATTTCAGGGAGGGCGCCGCCGGCCTCCTGCCCTCCCTTAGCGACTTAGTCATATGTAGAGGGAGCCCCACTCCATCTGTGACCGTCTCTACAATGACTTATTCATTATTCTAGTGCACCATACATTAATAATATATGTCCACAAGCGAGCGTGATTTCATGAAACATTACAGATTTCAGTCTGTCCTTTTTAGCAACTTGAAAAGTGGGCACAACCCACTTTAAACATATTTTCATAAACATCATTTGAATTCTAGTTTTAGGATGACTACTCTTAAATAATTTTAGAAATATTTAAGTTAAAATATTTTAATAAACATTTGCAGAATTGAGAGGATAATATTTCCAAAAGCGTTGCTTGTAATGAATTTTAAAATCATCATGATAAAGAAATTTCGAGTCATTTCAATATTCAAGAAGAGAAAGTTTTTCTTACTAACATTTTCTTTATTTCTATTTTAGGCTTTCCGTAAGCAAAGGCTATGCAATTGTATCATCTTCTTTTATCCACCTTGGTATCATATACTTGTCCACATATCATCCTTGTTATTGTTAAGTAAAGAAGATGTGGCGCCCCAAACCCGAGTGTCACATCCTGAGCCTTACCTCAGGATCGTATTGATTGGTAAACGTGATCAGGATTGTTGCCCTGTCACACGACGGGTTTTACTGGATATTTATCCAATTAATTATGATCATATAGAAATTCACATAACAGTTCAAGTTCTCATATTTTCAACTCAGACATATCTAAGTCATTTCAATCCATTCAACACGTACACCTAGCATGTTGTTCCAGCAAAATTTCATTATTTGCCTAAATCAGATGTCATTGCATATATACATCATAGTCATCAAACACAACGTAAAATTTCAGTTTACATCCTTTTCACATAAGTTTCATAACATGAAAATTTTAAAGTTTTTCCATTGATTCCTTAAATTGGCACTTGCTCCTTTCTCATGTCCTGTCCTTCACCTGCCTTTGAGTTTGAAAAACAAAATCGTAAGTCGAAACTCAATAAGCAAGCTATTTGCATTTTACATGCAAATCATTTCAGGCAACATTTTGCATTTAAAATCATATTGGAGAGAAATTTTTATCTTGTCTAAAGGTATATCTTAAAAGCATGAAATCCTGTACCCATCACGAGTACCATATGCATAATGCCATATGAAAACATGAACATATATACCATTTTTTTCTTAGGATGGAAGCTAGCCAGGCGACCATCCGTCACGTTGACTCTCATTTTAGAGAGGGTGCCGCCGGCCTTAGGCCTGTTTTAAGCGACTTGGCCACACTAAGGGGGGACAATCGGTCCGCTTACACCCTTTAAGTGAACCTAGTACCCTGTGCATATAAACTTTTGCATAAATCTATCTTTAACATGCTAGCATGATTTTTCAATCACAAACATAGAATCACATCATTTTTCCATAGCATTTATCAAAGAAAGATTTTATAATATTGTATTTAAAGTAAAACGTCATTTCAACACCATTTTGCTAAGGGATGGCCATCCTTAAACATATTAGAAACAATTTCCACAGTTTCATCAAACAAGTTAAAGCAAAAATTGCATTTATGGAAACAATTTAGAAAAGCAAAAATTCTTTAGAAAATTTGCTTGCTTACCTGAATTTCTTAGCTTTCCGTCACAGCTTTCTCTTTGCCTTTTCCTACATGAGAATAATATGATTTTTCATATATTTCTTTTTCTCATATTTTATTTAGTTTTTCAACCCATTCCATATACATACATCATTTATTTGACTTCATAAGTCATCTTACACATATATAACACATTTTTATATATTTCGTCGGCTATCAGATATCATAACTTATATATCCCCATACATAGGGTATTCATTTCAATCTCATAAAATTCATTCAATAATCATCATACATAGGTTCATTAACCTCACTTTGCCATTTATCCATTTTTTTCCAAAATACACACATACAGTTGCTTCTTTTATGCACATACCGTTGCCTTCACTCCATAATTCAAGTCCAAAATTTTGGAATTAATATCATAAAATCTTAAACAGATATAAAAACATGGAATTCATCTCATTTTCATGCATTTTTGCATAAAATCATTTTTCATAAGTCATTCATCACCTATTCACCTTTATCCATTCACATAAGCCCATTTAACAACATATACATAATGCATTTCATAAAATTTGCTAACTTAGAAATTTAATCCATATTTCAGTGGGTTAATTGCCCTTAATTACCCCTTCATTTAGGATATTTTCATGAGATTTAAATCTATTCACCATAGGTTTCCAAAACAACAAGTTTGGAACCCGTTTTTTCACCCGTTTAACGTGTTTTTTGACATATAACCCTATGCAGTCATATAATTCCGAAATTTCAGCAAATAAATCCATTTCTTCCTAATTCATATTTAGGAATTTAACACATATATAGAATCCATAAATTATCATTTATCAAAATAGCAATTTTCTTACACGTTTTGAGTCCCGTTTCACATCGGTTAGACATATTTTCATAAAATCTATAAAAATCAGTTTTAGGGCTTCTTTCTCCAAATATTTTGGGGCTTCCATAATACCTTAAACCTAGGGTATTTTACCCTACATATCGTTCATAAAACATGCAAACCCATTTTCATAGCATTTTTAGCATAGAAACATGGAAATTAGGTCAAAATCATCACTTTGCATTCCATAACTTCAAAAATTCATCATTTAAGCATAAACCATCATATATTTTTCATGAATACATGATTCATAACTTAATTACATAATCAAACCAAAAAAGTAACTTGTCTTGGAGATTTAGGGTTTATCAACTTGGATTTTCCACTTAATACACATGCCTAACTTCACTTTCATCAACTTAAACTTGAAAATTCATACATAAAACATAATACCCATTCAATATTCATTCAAAAGAATGTTAAATCACCATTTTACAGATCCTTTAAGCATCCCTTCCATATTCCCATTTTGGAGTTTAAAAACTCAAAATAAACCATTCAAACAACACATATACTTACTTGGTTTTGAGCTAACCCAAACCCTAATCCTTTGAGTTGCTTTTCTTCTCAAATTTTCTCCCTTTTTCCCTTGCTTTTCCTTCTTCCTTGGCTGGCAATATGGGACGTGAACTGCTGCTGGTTGCTTGGGTGAAAATCTCAATACTTAGCAAATTTTCCAACCCCTTCTCAAAGTGAACGTGCATGGCTAGGAGTTGGATTTTTCTCCAGATGTGGGCCCCACAATTTGGGCAATTTCCACACTCTTAAATGCATGAATATCTCCCTTTAAGTGCTGGAAAATTTACAGCCTAGTAAATTAGGTTTTACCATTTTTCAAAAATCAAAAAATGGTATTAATCCATAGCCGTCTAAATCTGCCCATCCAAGCACGTCCCTTGCTGCCCAATTTCCAGCAGTTTTTTTCATTTTTTAATAATGTCTATTTAAGGGAAAAACATGCACTTAATTTCCCTTTAATTCATGTTTAAATTTGGTGTTAAAAAAATTATTAAAATGGCAGCAATAAACCACATTTCTGCACGTCACTTTGCCCATAAGCTGTCCACAGTTTCTCTCTTTTCAGCTGCATTTTATTATTTTTTTATTGCTGCATAATTGCATGCACATCTCATGTACCTACATCTCAGCTGCATATATGCATATTTTAAAAATTAAAAAATCAAAAATATGCATCAAGGGCAGCCCCTTGGACGTCCATTGTTGCCACACCACCTATGCTAGGTTGTTTGCTTTGTAGCTTCATCATCATATGCATTTAATGGCTGGATAATTCTCATATTTTTGAATTTCAAATAAATACATAAAATACCCTAGAAATGGCCTGCAATTTCCACCTCAATTCTCATTAATTTCAAGCCATTATGCTTTGTACTCTAGCATTAATGAAAAGATACTTTTGAGGTGCATAAGTCAACCATACTCACCTTTTTCAATGCAGGTATTTTTCCAAAATTTCATGATTGATCTAAGCCATCCAAAATAAACATCTCATAATTTCATTCAACCTTTTCAAATTTCATTTCAATCCAAGTTTCCTAGCTCTTGTTATAGTTGTTTAAAGTTAACGATTGAAATTGAAATATGATCAATAAATTATATCTCTCATTTCATCAAGAATTTTTATAACTCGTTAATTACATAATACCAAGCCCAATATTATAAATTTTCATTTCAAATTTCACTTGAATCCGCCTTATAGGCGTTGAGTTATGAATTTTTCAATGTTTTACCATAAAACTTATCAATTATCATATAAATTCCCATAATTCATATTAAATAATGAAAAATGATTATCCAAAATGTATTTGCACATTTACATCAACCATAATTTACTCTAATTCTATTATCTCATTTTAGCTCAAAATGATTAATCAAATCATTATTGCTAATCTTTAACCCTAATTGCAATAATTAGCAAAAATCATATAATACCTTCATAATTCAATAATTCACAAATAATATCATATACATGATTAATGCATAAATATGGGTTCTACCTGGTTAGGGTTTCACAGAAGAGCTTGCATACTATTTGAATACTATTTTAGCAAATAAAATCAATTCATTTTGTACAGTTAACTTATCGGGTTTGTCACCCTTAAACACTTTTTAGAAATATTTGTATAAACATTTTCAAATCATTTTCAAAGAATTTTCATATTTAAAGGAAATCAAAAATTTTATAATTAACCATTTCAAACAAATGGATCATTTCCAAATCATCGTATATTTTCAAGTGTCATATCAAGAAGTAAACAACCCATTTTTTCACAAATCAAACCCATTTTTCTTTTCTTTTATAATTGTATTTGTTTTTCACAAAATCTTGTGGAAATAAAACTCAAAAACTTATTTGCAATTATGACTTTGTGGAAAGGTCAAACCCCCCCCTTTTCATAAAATCATTTAGAAATAAGATATTAAAGAACTTGCTTACTTGTAAGCAATTTTTAAAATCATCAATGTAAAGCATTTTCAATCATTGCAATACTTGAGATAAAATAAATATTTTGAGAAAATGTTGCTTACTTACAATGAAGTAATTTCGAGGCATTATATTAAAATCATAATTTCAAGACTTGTGTTTGCTCACTTATAAGAAATTCTTAGAAGTATCAATATAAAACACCTTCAATCATTTCAACATTTAGGATGAAATTAATATTTTCAAAAATTTTCTTTCTTAATTATAATAACTTCAGTCCCTTTCTTCCACCTTTTC
Organism: Annona cherimola; assembly: GCA_030490835.1. Lineage (NCBI taxonomy): Eukaryota > Viridiplantae > Streptophyta > Magnoliopsida > Magnoliales > Annonaceae > Annona > Annona cherimola. The sequence continues at coordinate 53,094,799 of CM059976.1, forward strand.
TTTACCTTTGTCTAGATATATGAAAATGATATTTTATTCATATACATAAGATTTTAAATGCTTACACACCTTAAAGTTTTTCAACCCACATAATCTACATCAAGCCAAGATAACCCACTTTTCTTTCAAGTTGGGTGTCAACTTTTTCAATTCACATATTGGTGTAACTTGTGACTCCATTTTGACCATTCTTTCCATTTTAACACCCTTATTTAGGGTAAGTTTTCAAGTTCATTTATAATCATTAAGTTTAACTCAACACTTTGAAACTTAACACTTCCCTTTTCTCATTTAACACCCATAATAAGCATTCTCATCTTGGTGTTCATTCAAGACATCTATTTATAAGTTAGGGCTACTAATTTAATGTGAAACCCCAACCTATGCAGGACTCAATGGTATGCATTGACATATGTAGTTGATTTATATGTAATTTAAATGAATTTTGAATGATTTATGGATGATTTTATGATTTAATGATATTTTGAAATTATGGTTTAATTAAGAATGGTGATTAAAAATTTAATCGCCGGAGCCCAAAGTGAGTCAGTAGGACTCGAGGGGCTTAATGAAGATTTAAAGGTGACAAGGTGTCATGAATAATCATGTTAATAATCATGATTTAATTTATGGAGACTAAAATATAATTATGAAATTAAGGTGAAAAATGATAGAAAATTCATAACTTGACGCCTACAAGGCGGATTTAGATGAAATTTGAAAGGTAAGCTCAGAAGGGTGGGCCCAATCTTATGAATGGATTGGATTAAGGTAATAATAATGGTATTAGGATCATAATTAATTATTTTATTCTTAAATCCAAAAAGATAAATTCAAGTGGTCATAAGTGGAGTTAGGAAACTCGGTTTGAGATAAAACTTGAAATGATTGAATAAAATTATGAAATATATGATATGAATGGATTGGATTAAGCTAATTATCAAGGTATTTTCTTAATCACAAAAAGAAAAAAGTCATTAAATCAAGTCAAGGTAGGAAGCTTCATGGAAGTTACAATGAGGGCAATTTAGGAAGGTGAAAATGGAATTTACTAAGATACCCTAGGGGTTGCTTGAGCACCAAGAAAAGTGACATATAAAAAATGAAAAAAAGGAGAGAAAGGGGCTGGACGTTCCAGCAAGAGAGAGAGAGAGAGAGAGAGAGAGAGAGAGAAACAAGAGAGAAATGGAGATTTTCTCCAAAGGCAGCAGCTAGGGTTCATCCAACCCAACAAGGAAGAGGAGAAAAGAGGAGGAAGAGAAGAAGGAAAAAGGGAAGGAGAAGCTCAGGAAGCTCAGGGCAAAGAATCGACGAAATCGAGTAAGTACCCGTTGAGTTAAGCCTTCCAACTTCTAAGTTTTCTTCTTAATATTGGAATCATAGTTTTGAATCATAATAAACCTCTAAAGAAAGATTAATAACATTCTATAATTAATTATTGATTGAGAATTTTGCATATGTATTGAAAAGAGATGCAAATATGGGAGCAAAACATAGAAGAAATGAGACAGAAATCTAAAATATGGAAGAAATAGTTAATGAATGATTTTTAGTATGAAAATTTGTGAAAAGACTATTATTATGTGATTAAGGAAATACCTAATTTTCAGCTTAAAAGAATAATCACGTTGCAAATTAAAAATCTGAAAAAATCAACCTGGACAAGATTAAATGGGTGGCAGAATCGACTGCACTAAATGATTTTTAATAATTTTTATACAAGAAATTTTAGGCTGAAAATTTTACAGTATATATAAGATATTGAGAATCACACGAAAAAATAAAAATTAGGTTTTGATGGTTATAAATATACACCATAATTTACGTGATTCAGGCTGTCTGAAAAGGGATGCTGCTGTCTAGTAGAGTAAAAATACCAAAATAAATATAAATAATACATATTTCATATTGAAAATATTTATTTTGGTTAATTTATGTAGTTATTAATATGTGGTAGTAATTTCAGATCAAAAATACTTGATTTGATATTAATTCAAGATTTTGAGAATTCAGTGTTCCTGAGTTCAGTATTATGGACAGCTTAAGGAATAAATCAAAATAAATGTTAAATTTCAGATTTTTGGGATGAAATTTAACTTATAATGGGATATAAATCATGATTTAGTGTAATTCATATGATGATTTATGAATAGATTGCTGATTTTATTAGGTATGGAACCAAGGGTTGCATATATGACTCGATTTTTCTATTTTTATGTTAAAAATGGTATGGAAATGAGATTAAATTATTTATGGAAGTTATGAAGGGTAAAATACCATAGGTTAGGGTACTTTGTACACCCAAAAGAATTTGGGAAGATAAGCCCCAAATATGATTTTTATGAATTTTATGAATAGGTGTCTAAATGAGGTGAAACGGTACTCGAAATGAATGAGTAAGTTGCTGTATGGAAACCATTTAATTATGGGATTCAAATATGTGTTAATACCATAAATTTGGGTTAATAGATGTATGGTTTAAGGCTGGAAAATTTAGTTTAAAAATCTGTTTAAACCATGTTGCTAAAGAGAGCATTGAAACGACGAAAAACGGGTTCTAAAGTTGCTGTTTTGGGAATTCTATGATATATAGATTGTAAATATGAAACTAAACCCTAAATTATGTGTTAATTAAGGGTTTTAGTCATGATGGAATTAGAGACAAGTTGTTGTTTTGAGAAATTTTAAGAAACACATGATTTATGTGTTGAGAAATGGACGTATATGAAGAGTTAAGTATGAATAAATGATATGTGAATTATGTAAGTTGTTAAAATGCAAAAATGCATGAAGAAGTGGTGAAAAACGTGGATTAGGTTATTGTTTAAGTAAATAATAATGTGATGTATAGGTTATGATACGTATGAACACCCGACTTGAAAGACAAGTGGGTTAGTGTAATATAAGTCCAAATGGATTTATGTAGGTTGGAAAACCTCAGGAATATAAGTATTTGAAGATGATGCAAATAAATGAAATGTTATTTTCATTTATCTAGACAAAGGCAAAGACAAGCATGGAAGAAAAGGATTATGGGGATCTTAGGTAAGCAAGTAAACTTTCTAAAATGCTATTTTCTTTCTATGTGATTGATATGATTGAAATATTTATGTTTATATTTTAATGAATGGGCAAACAAAAGTTTTGAAAATGATGGCTTTAATGAAAAGCCACAAGTTTTGAAAAATGACGGCTTTAATGAAAAGTCGTAAGTTTTGAAAAAGAATGACTTTAAGGAAAAACCTCAAGGTTTGCTTCATGGGAAGCAAACAATACGTTTTAAGATAAGATTTTTATCATCAGTTTTACCAAAGATTGACAATATTTTACGTTAATGGAATTGAGAATTTTGCTTATAAGTAAGCAAGCTCTCCATGATAATGTTTTCAAAGGATTTCATGTTGATGCCGATGGTTTTAAGAATTTTCTTTTAAGCAAGCAAGTTCTTTATGATGTTGTTTCAAAAGTATTTTATAAGAAAAAGGGAATGTTTCCCTTTTTCACAAAGCAACAAATGTAAATAAGTTTTGAATTTTTTTATGATGTTTTATGATAAATAATTATGTTTATCAAAGAAAAAGAAAATGAGAATTGATGTATTGATATTTAAATATAAACAATGATTTGGACATAGTCTATATGTTTTAAAATGATATTCGAAAAAGTTTTGATTTCCTTTAGATAAGGAAATCTACGTTGAAAATGTTTTGAAAAATGTTTATAAGGATGTGTTGAATGGAATTTAAGGATGACCAACCTAATAAGTGATTTTATAAAATAGTTTGATTTTGGGTTGCTAAAATGACATACAAAAGATTATGCAAATCCTTCTTTATGTAAAAATGGTAAGATAGATTCGTGGACAATAATTTGATTTTAAAGTGGTTGAGAAGAGGGTGGTATAATGGCATAACTTTTGTGAGCAAAAGGCCCTGAAATGGAAACCAAGAAAATATTAGAGAAATATATGATTTAATTTTTGAAAATTCAAAGGTTTTGAAATTCTTTTATTATCAGGATTTTTAAGATGAATTGTTTTTCAAATATTTTAAATATTTATTAAAATATTTTACTCAAAATGGTTTTAAAAGAATTTCAGGAAGGTCATCCTAAAACTAAATTTCAAATGACAACTTGTTTAAAGTGGGTGCGCTTACTTTACAAGTTGACACGGTCTGCGGTCTGTGATGTGTTTTTTAAAATAATTTTTTAAAGACACAGACTTCGGTCTCTGATGTTTTAAGTTATGGATGCAAACAGAGGTTTGTGATTTCGGTTTTAAAGGATACGGGCTGTGGTCTATAATACTTTAAACCAAACGGACTACGGTCCGTCAAGATGATGTATGGTGCACCAATACAAGGAATAGGCCGGTTGTAGAGCACGATTGGGATGATCGAGGCCCACTCTACATATGGCTAAGTCACTAAGGGATGACAGGAGTGTCAGCGGCGCCCTCCTTGAGATGCGAGCAGGATAAAGAAACAGCCGTCTGGCTAGCGTGCTGTTAAGGATTCCCTTCCAAAAGGTAGCATGATCACTTACTAAGTATCACTACTGGATGGGGAGAATGTGTTTGCATACATTTTGCCTTTCAAAAGCCTAAAGATTGGGATATAAAAGCATTTAGATGAAAAGTTATCCTAAATTGAATTTTTATGAGCCATTATGTATAAGTTACCCTAAAAGCAGGGTGTTTTACACAAAATGTGTAAATATTAAGAATAAAAAGAAATGGTTTCTATGCAAAAGTTTTCATGAAAAAGATTTATGACTTTTTTACTATAAACAAGCCCCAAGATGGGGATTATGAAAAAGGATTTATGTTGGAAAATGTTTTGGACATAAGAATGTCCATTTCCAAAAGGTTTATGTGGGAAAAATGGTTGGACATGAGAATGTCCATTTCCTAAAAGAATTTATGTTGGAACATGTGTGGACATAAAAATGTCCGTTTCTAAAAGAGTTTAAGGGATAAAAGTGTTTGTGGGCATATGAATGTCCATTACCAAAAAGGTTTACGTGAAATGTATTTTGGACATAAAAATATCCATTACCAAAGTGTTTATGTAAAAAAATATTTTAGGATGCATAAACGTCCGTTTCCAATAAGGTTTACGTGGAAAAATATTTTAGAACGTATAAACGTCCGTTTCCAACAAGGTTTACGTGGAAAAATATTTTAGGACGTATGAACGTCCAGTGCCAAAATGATTTATATGGAAAAATATCTTTTCGTGGACATGAGAATGTCCATTGCCAAATATGGTTTATGTCAAGATGTTTTGGGACATAAAATGTCCCCTGGCCAAAATGATTTATGAGAAAATTGTTTTAGGAAATAATTTTCAAGGAAGTCTTGCCCTAAAAGATAAAATATTTTCTTACTGAGTTATCAATCATGTTTTGTTTTTCAAACCTTAGATAGGTACTGGGAGACTCAAGCGGTCGAGGACCTAAGAAATGGAGAAAAGGTACGAGATAGTACCATGTGGGCTAAAAGGATTAGCCATGGTGAGTGAAATGATATGAATGAAAGTATTCAAGTATGCTGATGTATATGAATTTATTTAAAGTTCTAAATTCTAGGAGAACTAGTGAATGAATGTATGGATAAATATATGTCCGGAATGGCAATGTCATGATTAGGTCAAGAGGGCCTACGATGTATAACGGAATGTTGAAATGGTTTAAAGGATATGTACAAGTGTACCATTGCTTATGTTATAAATGAAATGATGATGAAATGTAAAGATATTAATGATGATGAACGAAAAAAAATTTGGATGAGTTCCAACTAAAATCCCGCCGCGTGATCAGGGCAACAATCTTGATTCACATTTACCAATCAATAAGGTCTTAAGGTAAGGAAGTGACGTCTCAGTTTGGGGCGCCACATTTAATCTCAAAATTTTGAGATTTTATAATTTTCTCAAAACAGCCCTATCTTTTCTCATTTTGCCATATTTTTCTTTCATTTTTGCACTTTAGCTAAGTATTCATGTAACATAATGATCATTTTTTATCTTTGCCATCCATACCCTTTCTGTATACTCTTTTAATCACACTTATATCATGAGTTACAGAAGTTAACACGACGTAGAATTTTCCTCTCCATTTTGGCTTAATTTAAACACTTGTTTACACATTCATTTAGGTGCAATTATGAATTTGAAATCCCTGAATTAAATGGTTCAAAACAGAAATTTTTCTCCTCTTTTTCTCCACCTTGGACGTCCTCATCACATATGTCATGTGAAACAGATTTTTAATCTTTTAATCAATCCATTTGGACATCCCATATTGCTTCCAAAAGTGAGGTTTTTCCCATAAAAAAACATCCATATGTATCAAGCTTCATGTCCAACCTAAATGGATGGAAATTTTACCTAGTTGTCAATCCAAAATTTCACTCAACTTTGGTCATTCATATAAGCTTAGTTTGACATAAGTTAAACATTAAAACAACACATAATCAATACATAATACATGATCAAAACAGCTACATAAATCTGAAATTATTTCAAAACAACACATAATCTCCTAACTTATTGGACACTTAATATCCACATCATGGATTGTATAATTTATGAATTAATATTCATAAATGATGCAAATTTATGAACCATTACTTGAGTTTCAAATTATCAAAACCAAAACATGGTTTAGACATTTATTTGTATGTTAGGTTTTCTTCCTCCTTGCCCAAGCTGAAAACTCTTATTCTCTCATTCTTTTCCTCTTCTTTTTCTTCTTCTTCCTCTCCTTGCTTGGACATCCCTTGCTGGTCCCCTTTTCTTTTTATTTTTTTTTCTTTTGCTATCCATTGGGAATGTGCAAGGCTGCCCATCTCTTCTTCTCTTATAATGGTGCTTTAAGCTCACCATTTTCCACCTTAGTTGAACTTAACAAAAATTCAACACTTATTCCATTATGTGTTGTCATGTTTAAATCCATATAAATTTGTTATATATATATAAAAAAAAATCTGCCCAATATCTGCCCTTGAAATCGCATCCATCTAGCTGCCCCTTTTTATTTTTTTGTGGCATGAAAAACTACCCATTTTACCATGGTGAATATATCCAAGGGTAGCTGGAATTTCAGGTGAATTTTGTCATTTTAAATAAATAAAAATATGCCCCAAAAATACCTCCTTAAGCCACCTCACACTTGGTCATTAATTATAGGTTAATTTTTTAAATCAAAATTCAATGATTTTTAACCATAAGTGTTTAAGCACTTTTCTATGAGATTTACTTAATCAAATGCATCCATATAATAGAACACCTTGTTTTAGCCGTTTATTAAAAATTTCATCTCAAAATGACCATCCTAGTGCAAGATATAAGCATTTGAAATTGTCTCATGAAATTTGATGAAATTAAATTATTATCACGATAATTCAGTCATAATTATCACAATCCACACTATTCATAAGTAGACCATCTCAAAATGACCATCCTAGTGCAAGATATAAGCATTTGAAATTGTCTCACGAAATTTAATCGAATTAAATTATTATCACCATAATTCAGTCATAATTATCACAATCCACACTATTCATAAGTAGAGCATGTGAACATGTGCCTACTTTCTAAATTGCATGTCAATTCGCCTTATACACTTCAAATTATGAATTTTTTAAGCAATACCCTAATTTATCCCATAATTATCAACAACTTAGCATAATTTATGAAATGAAATAATCATGTCAACTTATCATTTCCTACACATTGTCTTGTCTTTTTGGTGACATTAATCTATTGAGTAAGGGCGATTAACTTAATCACCTTATTTAGTCATTTGCCCTCATTCATCCAATTCAAAGTACACATTAATAATTATTAAATTCCTAAATTATATTTATTGATCTCAAATTGTTTTAGGTATCACATACATACTATCAGATCTTTGTGTTAGCGACTGCCTAATCGGGGGCTTGGACTAACAAGATGCTACAAGATGAAAACTAGAAAAAGACTTTCTCTTGTCAATTGAGATTTCTAGTAAAGGCTAAAATGGTAAACATGTAGTATTACTTTTCAACACATCCTATTTCTTCTAGTGGATTTTGGAAATGGCTTCTTCAGCTTTGAATCTTATAAAGGGTTTGGTGTTTGATTCTCTTTCAACATTATTTGTAACATAACAGGTCAAATGTCTTACATTGGGTAGACCGAGTATTGGTCATTTATTGGTCTTCTATCTAATTGAACATTCATTTTGTATTCTTGATAACATTGTGACTATGCCCCATTGTAGGGATGGAAATAATAAAATTAAGTACCTAACTATTATAGTTGGTGTCTCAATGTACTTTTTCCAATTACTACTTGACTACTTGCAGAACTTGATACTCTTTTTTAGTTGACTTCATATGGTGCCTCCATAATGACCTCTATTTTACTTGATAGAAAAAAATTATTCATTATAATTAATATCATTTGTTTAGTAATGAGACCAAGTTTCATTTGAATCTAATATATACAAGGTCACATTTTCTTAATAATAGGTGCATTCGTGTGTAAATTAGAAAAAATATTTAGATCCATTTACATATATATTAGAATATAGTAATATTTTATAGAATCATCTATCCATATAGTAATGATATTTTAGATGGTTTAGATGTTGAAAACACTACTTAAAATGATATTTAACAGTAAATTATTTTATTATGTTGATTTTATATATTCGTACATGGGGCCCATATGAAAGAGTTTTCATGATAATTTAAGTGACACTAAACACAATAGATAGAGTGAATTTTTCAATAACTATTTAGATGTTAAAAATGAAGGGGTTACATAGAAGCATCCCCGTTTTACTTTTTACAGTGTTTGAAATATAATATGTTGGACATCTTATGTTGGGCCGACAAAGTATTAGTCATCTGATAGTTTTCTATTTTTAGTACATATCTACAATTCAAATTGTTTTGACTACGCACTTGAAAAATATGACTTCTTCCTATTTGTATCTTTGTTGCTCATCATCATGCATAGATGTTATGCTTTAACAGTATATCATAAGGACATTGGTGACTTTATATTTTGTAGATTAGCAACAATGGTGAGAACTCAATTGTACTTGTTGAATACCTGATGAAAAAGAGTACATGCCGCTTTCTTAATTCCAAATGAAGACAAAACCAAAACATAAGGCAAAAGATGCTTTGAGGGGGATGATATAGTACAAAAAACAAAAAAAGATGTATAAGAAGAAACAAATCACTAAAGATGTATCCAATCTATGTGACCAGGTTGTTGAGAAAGAAGCATAAAATATTCAATAAGAGAAATAATAAGTTTTTCAGTATGAGGAAGAACAACAAAACTAAGAAGAAAAAGAACAAGATAATCAAGAAGAGGAAGTACAATTAGGAAAAGATGAAAATGTTGTCGAGGAAGAAGAAAATATAATGACGTAGTACATTATGAAAGTCATGACAATGACTAATGGCTCAAACACTTTCAAAACCGACTATTCTAAAAGGAAATTTAGTTGATTTGATATTTTTAAAGAAAGATAAGTTTAAGATTAGACATTAGTTTGGATTTCAAGGTTGGCAAAAACTAACATATAAAGTCGATGTTGTTTGTCACACACACCTTGTACAAAGATTTTACGACCATCCTTGTCATGATGGCTCATTTCACATTCCTAGCCAGTGCTATCAACTAACAAAGGAGATTATCATATCCAGCTGAGGAATTCAATATGAAGACGAACCATTGGATAAGGGTAAGGATGCTTGTTGAATGTGTTTGCCTTCTTAATTGCCAACATGGGATGACCGACAGATGTAAACATGTTTCTTTTTACCTTAATGATGTTGGAGGTGAGGATTTCACTCTAAGTATGCATACATTGCTTGTTGCCGCGTTTGGGTGGAAGGGAAGTGGTCAAGGCTAGTGATACATGCATGATATGAATGAGAAATAAGAAAAAGAAGGTTAGCCTTCAAAGATATATGAAAGGCCAAATGCAGAAGGTGAGACACTCTCATCGGATACAACAACCATAAGATTATTTCTTAATGAAGATATTCTTCCACTTAGGCAGAGTTATGGGCGGCAAAAGATCTGAACGCCAAAAATATAATGACTAGATCGATAGGAAATCATTATTGTGAATGAGTTAGTGGAAGAACAATGATGACCAATGGGCATTGAGAGAGGCACTTTTGGATCGACTACTTCATTGTAATGCACCTACTCAAAATGAGAACTTAGAAGAGTCCTCTCATGACGCAAAATCATCTAGCAGTCATTGGAAAATGCTAATAGAAAGCCAATTTGCCTCCCTTATGGAGAAGTTGAATAATATGGATATCTAATTGAAGAAAATTAAAGACTATTTGGATGCGCACTCAAATGATAATGAAGACTGAAGTCTACTTTCAAGTTTCTTTTTTAGTTGTTATTGATTTTCATTAGACAACTTTGAACACATTTTGGGATTAGTTTAGGCTAAATAGGGGATTAAAACTATAATGGAATATTTTATGTTGTTTAATTGTATTTCGAGCATGGATGTCATAAGAAAGTTCCAAGGAATATGTTTTCAACCAGATGACGTTTCAATTTTTGTGGTTGATGAGTTTTTTCATGAATGTGATGTTTTTTTGTATGAGTTATGCCATGCCTTTTCATAGGTAGCAAGATTTATGATAGTTTAGTTTATTTTAGCCAAACTAAAAAAATAAAAATACAAGATGTTGAAAAATGTTGTTGGAAAATGGGTTGCACTAATCTATAGTATTATCGCACTAAATATAGATAGAAGCATGAAAATAAAAAATAAATAGCACGAAATAAAAAAGGAATCACCATTAATCTTATTAAGAAGATTAGAACCCAATACATAATACATCAATTGCAAAATAAGATCAGCAAGGTCACTTTTTTGGGGTGTCGTTGGAATAAATGCAGTAAAAAATAGTGATTTGTATAAGTTGTTGTTTTCATTGGGATGGCTGGAATGGAGATGGAGATACAATGGTAGCAAGGCTTAGATTTTTTATTTTTGATGGTGGCAGTAGCTAAGATTTTTAGAGCATAAAAGTAGTGGATGAGAGAACATGAAGATAACTAATGCCAAGGCTAGCGGCCTGCCTAGTAGAGCTTTCGAGCTCTATTGGGTTTGGGATTTGTAATCTAATTAGTGATTTAGATCAAGTTGATGGATACTGTATTTGATTTTGCATGATATTTGTTGTCCTTATTATACCTTATATAGAGACCTTATTTTTTCCCTTTATGATTATTTTGTATACAAGTAGCATGCTGAATGTTGCTTTTTTTAATATGATACCTTCTACTTATATCTATGCATTAGTGAGCTCTTTTCTCCTTCTTTTTTTCACTTTATGCTTACCTTTTAATTTTTCTTGGCAACTTTCATGCACTGCACACGTTGGAGTTCTTCCTTACATTTGCTTTATTTTATTTTATTTTATTTCTCTTTTCTAATAAACATACTAACTAACTCATGGTTATGGCTTGCAATCAAGGGTCAAGATAATGAGACTTGACTCTAAGGAATCAAGTGCGTCTGAAGACGTGCCAATTGAGATGCCTGCCAACATCGGTAGGCACACTAGGGAGGCTCACCCTACTAAGTCATGAGCTATAGCTTCAATTGAAACATCAGGTGTTCCTTTAAAAAATATCCTTGTTATGGAGCCTCCTGTAATGCATGAAGCGATGGTTGCTCCTTCAAATAGGGCCTCATGTAGTTGTGAAAAACTCCCATTATGCCAGTCCAGCTGCCTTATCCACTATTTGCCTAAGGTGATTACAACTTTGGAGCATTGCTTCAAGGGTTCCATTGAAGGTGCAGATCTCCCAAGTAGGAAATTGCCAAGATTTAAACAGTAATGACTGGTATGCCCCTTCCTCACCTATTAGGGAGGAGGATGATGTTACGCCTGAGGTGATTACTCAGGATGATGCAATTTTGTTAGAAAGAAAAATATTTTTGAAAGTTTCCCCTTCAGCATATTCTATTTTGGAAGAAGATTTTTCCATATTCTTTATGAAGCCAATGCAATGGCTGCTATTCCTGCTAAGAAAGTATACCTCTTAGCTCCTTTTTCTCTTATTCTTTTCCTTAAATTTAAGTGTTAATTTCTTTTCGTCTGTCTTTTTGTTTTCTATGGCAAATGAATTCTCATTTAATGCACACATGGCATATAGTACACTATTGATTCAAGAAATTTTCTCCTACTCATATGGACCTTCTAAGATGGTCCCCATTTTACCTATTAGTTAGTTTTAATCTTTTTATGATTCCTTGGGCATTGTAGTCTACATTAATAGAGCAATGGCGACTTGAAACCAACACTTTCCATCTTCCTATGGTGAATGGGGATTTTTTTATTGGATGTGGAGATGCAGTTAAGCTCTCTTCCTTGGCTAAATAGTGCATTATTCAATCTTCTCTTGGTCCTTTCTTTACAAATGATTGCCTAACATTAACAGATCTTGAAGCATCCTTGCTTGGGCCTTTTCCCATAAGGAGGTATATAAATACTAGGATTAAGTCAGGGTAGATGGGGTCGATTTAGAGAACATCCAGTAAGAAGTTCATATCTTTTTGCTTCATCTAATTAGTGCTTTGTTCTATGGGAATGCAGCTAAAAATGTTGATCTTTGATGGATGCATGTCTTAAGAGACTTATCTTTTCCTTGCCCGTTAGAAGAGGTTGTATGCTTTTGAGTTATCTTTACTTCAATCTGGATGTAGTTAGTCAAAGAAGTAAGAGTTGCTTAGGTATTTTTTAATTGCTCGAGATATGTTTTCTTAATTTTTCCTCTTCTTTGCCTTTGCCTTACCCTTAACTTATTTTTTCATTTGCAGTTGTGTTTTTGTGAGTATTTTACTGTTGGACATCCTCAAAAAGATCTTCCAAATATTTTTTCTCAAGTAGCTTGTTGGGCAAAGCTTTCTAAAACTCACATCCACCCAATCATGCGGCGGTCACAAATTAGTAATTTGTTTGCGGATCAAGTTCTGTTGTCCTACCCAATTTGTATTATTTTATTGTCATCTATTGATCTACTATATTTTCTTGTTGCATTTGTCCTAGCTCTTCCATCCTTGTTTATATGTACAGCAGATGGACAAACTAGCCATTCATAATATTATGATAGAATTTACAAGTTATTTTTCGCCAACAGATGGAGTGTGGGTCACTTGGTGTTTAGGGATCTGTTGCTATAGTAAGCAACTAGAGAGAAGCGAGTTACGACAATCTTGGTTCACCATCCTTTAATAAAAACTTCTTATCTCAGTGGAGTTTAATAGTTATTGAGATGGCTGGAGATTGGAAGACTTGGAAATGCACAATGAGGACTACCATCAATGGTATGCTCGATATGGTGGTAATCTTCAAATTCTTGAACTTATTTTGGATGGCCATTATGAAGCTTCTAATGGTGATGTCCTAGCATAGACTAGGCCGTTGTAGGAATATATCTTTGAGAACTTCATATGGAGAACCTTTAGGCTAACTAAGCTTGAATATTCTTATGCTTTTATGGTCATATTATAATATTGTTAATGCCATATGCTGGCACCAACTTATTTTTAAAATGTAGAAGTGTGTGAATGCACTTTTCTAGTTTTGGGTGCATTGAGACAACTCATTCCAAATGACTTGCTATATATAAGTTGCCAGTTCAACATATTTTCATGGGTGATTATAGCATTGGTAATGGGCTAATGGAAATGGAACCAAACCGATATGAGATCATAAGGCCGGGTTCTTCCATTTGCCTTTTCAAGAGCATCCTTTGAAAATCTTGCCGAAATTTTGATATAAGGAATTTTTATGAAAATGGTTTTCAAACGTGGGTCATTGGCAAAATAATCCTTCTAATCCTCCTATAGGTTGTGATATAGTGGCAAATAAAGTTTACTAAACTTTATATAAGGCTAATAGATCTTAGTATTCCTTTCATGGCTACATTTTATGAATGCATTTATGGCCCTGCAAACTTTTGACCTTGTTGACACTTCCTAATTCATGAAGTATTTTGATTCCTCATGCTACAAATATTTTATTTTCATAACTTCGCTTTTGTTTTGGGCAGTGCTACTAGACTCGAATAATTTTAATCCCACGTGATTTAAAATGTAGAGTTTACCAATACGCTTTTTCATAGGACGTTTTATTTTTCATATATATGGAATTTACCGGCCCTTTTTTGTTCACACTATGCTCAGGTTTCATGTGCTTCATATGGAGTAAGCCACATCGTATACACTTCTAGGTTTTTCCATCTTCAAGCGCAAGTTTGTCTCCAACTTTTACATATTTGATGTCTATGTCCTTTGTATCTCATAAGAAGATTTGTTATCTTCATATGCCTGAATCCTTCATGTGGGTTTCAATTTTTTTAAAAAAAATTCTTGCTCCCACTTACACTAGGCTCTTTTCCTTTATCTTCCTTGATTTGCGTAGATCCACTGGCCCTTTCTATTACTTGTATCATGCTTCCACTTTCTGCTCAAATCCGATGGCCAATTCCATGGATCCTTGCAGTTATTAGTCTGCGAGTTTTAATTTTGTGATCTTCGAAGATCGTCTGCCATTAATTCCCAGCCCCATTTTTCTATTTTCTTCTTCTGATCCTTAAATCTTCTTGTGACTCTATTATTTCAAGAAGGATTCCCTACTCCGATTGTTCTTTCAAAGATGTTACGTGATTAGCGATTTTTGTCTTTTTTGTTTAGGAAAGCAATTAATTTCTCCTCTGTTTAAGCTTCTTCAATGTTTTTTCTCATTCAAGCTCGTTTCTCATTAACAACTTCACTTACTATTGGCCTTCATTATGCCATTATTTTCCACAGATGAGTTTAATGTTCCGGGAGATAATTTTTCCCTGCCAAATGGAAATATTTTGCCTCCAAATAGGAGGTTGCATTTTGATAACATAATATCTTTGGATTCTTTAATTCTCTTATCTCTTACCTTTCTTCGAGGTCCTCTTGTAGGAAAAATCCTGCTGGAATGGATTAATGATCTCTCCTTAGAGGAGAGATTGGAGTTCACCATGATTAATTTTCATGAGGTGCCCGATTTGACACGCATGTGCTTAAAATTTGATCTACTTGTACTCGATATAGAGCATGGGTGCCAAATCTGGGGGGTCTTTAGATTTGGAGGGGTGGAGCTTTCCCCTTCTTTAGAGGAAGTTGCTAGGTTGATGTGTCTACCTTTAACTAAGGAAATTTGCATGCCTCCTGGTAGCTGATTGAGCGAAACTCTGCTGGATCTATTTGGCTTGCATGCTTCCACTATAGCTCTAGGTTATACAAAATATGATATGAATATGCCCTTGGATGTCTTTTATTCTTTTTTTCTTTTAACAAGAGAACTGATGCAGTAAAGTGGATACAAAGTTGGAATGTGTTAATTTTTTCCTTTTGAATGAAGTCTTAATGCCTTGTCCAATAGTCGGATTCTGGTGTGAGCTACTATTTATAATGTCTATGGTTCTTCATTAGAAACCTTTAGTCCCTTTAATATTAGCTCATATGATGAAAGGTTGTCTCTCTTATGGTTAGAACAATAGCCTTTCCAAGGATGCCTATCCATGTTACGAGCTACAGAGCATTTTCTTTTTCTTTTTCTTTGTGTAGATAGGAAAAATTTGATGAGACTTTTGGTTCCTTTCTAAATTCTTGTAAAAGAAAATTAGGAAGAAGAAAAGAAAATTTGGGGATCTCCCTTTTGTATTGTAATTTGGGAACTTGTACAGACTCAAATTAAATTACTTATAAATAAAGTGCAACAATTTAATGTACGGTCTTCTCTTCGATCTGTGATAATTTCTTCAAAAATAAAGGAAATTTTTGGGATTTCTCATGCAGAGTATGGACTTAGCTTCAGCGTATATTTTTCACCTCATTTTTTGTTTTGAATCATCATCTTTTATAGTCATTAGCTTTGGCATAACCGCTTTAGTAATAGCTTGAGATGTGGTTGAATTTGTCATAACTCCTAGCTACGTGGTAGTGGCTTGAAACATGTTGGAAGTTGCCATAACTTCTAGCTCGTGGTAGAGTCTTGAAATGTGCTGGAAGTTGCCATAACTCCTAGCTACATGCTAATAACACTTATCATAGCAAGTAATATGCCATGTATTGGATTTGGTCATATATAAACATTTTTATTATTTTAATAATCATCATTGGTAAATGTTTAAAGGGCTCCGCTTCTATGTAATTGGGTTACATAGAAGCAGATCAATGTAATCCCTTCAAAATTTAAGATTTCGACCTCTGATGGAAAATCTAATCTATTCATTGTATTTAATATTATTTGTTTATCTAGAGGATCAAGTTTCATCCCAATCAAATATGTTTATGGATCACGTTTGTTAGAAAATGTATATATTCATATGTAAATTACAAAAAATGCTAAAATATCATTTTTAAAGTAGTATTTTCAATATCTAAACCGTCCAAAATATCATTTCTATGTTAATAAATAATTTCATAAAGTATTATTACATTCTAATACATGTGTAAATAGATCTAAGTATTTTTCATAATTTACTCATGAATATATATTTTTTGAAAAAATATGACTTATAAACATACTTGACTGGGATGAAACTTGGTTTGTTATATAAACAAATGATGTTAAATATAATGAATAGATTGGATTTTCCATTAAAGGTCAAAATCTTAGTTGTTGAAGGGATTATATGGGTCCGCTTCTATGTAACCTGACATAGAAGTGGGACTGATGTTTAAATATTTATTTATGTACACAATATAATATTGATTTATGTACACATTTTATATTGTGTATCAACAAATGCCCCCTTCAAGAATTTATAAATAAAATCTGTTTAAATTTATCAATTCTTGAATAAACTATTAGCATTGATTTGATTTTAAAATTATTCATGTTATGAGTGAAGTATATATTTAAGTTTGTTATCAAATTATAAATTTAATCTAATTTTGATAGAATACTTGGACAAAATTTATAGTAGAGGTAATTGTCTCATTTAATATTTAATCTCTAGTTTTCAGAGATTATATACAAATCATACATTCATATAAAAATTTCTTCTTCTTTTTTTATTTGAACAAATCTTATCCCATGGCCCACTCATTACGATAAGGTATGAGATAATGTTATCAATGAACTTACACGTATAATTTGTACGCCAAGTAGTCCACATCTTTACGTGAGACTTCAATGGTTATGACTCTTGTGAAGATGACTTTCTGGCAATTTATGTATCTAAAAATTTTAGGCCCATTATTCTCAAAGAAATATTTTAAATCATAAAGAAATTTTTAATGATGTTATATTTGAATGAGGTTTATAATGGAACGAGATTATAACTTTAGATTTGTGTGCATATTAATCATGGTTATTTTTTTTATTGGATTATTTTGGTATTTTTTTAAATATGAATTTTCTTTCATGTGAGTATTAATGAATTCTCTGTATAAGATTTAGTTTGCGTATATTGGAAGCCTATGTAAAATTATTTGCATTTAATCGTCGTCCATCAATCATATAATTCATGATTTTTTTGATTGAGAGAAATATGTCATATTATTAAGCTTCGTTTTAATTTTCATCCATTATCATAAAAATTACCTTTTGGAATTTTTATGTGGCCAGAGAATCTTGCTAAAATATTTTATTCATCCATTATTATTATAACTGTTTCTCATCATCACGTGCTGGACGTGAGGAAGCATTTCTCCTCCTATTCAATTTTGAATTTGGAAATGAACCAAAAATACAAATTGTTTGTAATTAGTTAACCCATAATAATATTTGGGTAAATATGCTTTTGTAATCAGAATTTGTTGGTTGATATTAATATTAATTGGGCTAATCATATCAGCAGTATTGCAAGATATTTGATATCAGCTGATAATTTTGTTACTAAAAATATATATTTTAATATATTAATTTGATGGTTTAGCGCTAAAGTTTATGCTTCTTTATTCATGACTTCCATCATGCGTATGTTTACTCAGATCATGTGAATTTCTATTTGCGTATTCTACTTCAACGACAACACAGAAAGTCTGTATGTTAATATGATATCTGTCGATTTGAAATAACAAGTTGATAAGGCTACTCCCATCAATTCCTTTTTCATGTCTTTCATAACTCTCATCGTAGCTACTGAATCTCTCCCTCGTTATTTAAAATTTAAACTTTACAATTCATGTGTGTTACTGCTGAAAGTTCCATAACACTTTTTTTTACTATCAGCTGATTTTTTGTTATATGTACATGTCAACATATAGATGTTTGTTTTTCTTTTTTTAAATTGCATTATGGGGATTCTACGTTTATATATCAGATTGTTATATTGTGGATGATTAATTAGAATTTTATATTCGATGTCAATATATGGCTACAACATCAAAAATTTATATCTTGTATCAAGGTCTGTGGAAACTGTTGGACGCTTTGTTCCAATCTTGTATGTTTATCAATATAATATTTAATGAGTTTTTGTTTTGAAGTATATATATATACACTTTTTAAAAAAAATTATGACAAGTGACAATCATTTATCTACATAGATGTTAAAAGAAAAAAAAATCATCTATTATTGAGATTTTTGTATGTGTTTTATATTTTAGATTATGGGAAGCCATGGATTGTTGAGACTTGAACTCCATAAGGGTATTAACTCATATGTTGAGACGTCAACTCCATAAGAAGGTCAATCCTATTTACTTTTTTGAGAGCTATTGAAAATTTTGCATTTAAAAAATTGATTTTTTATTTTTATTTGTATTATTATTTATTATTCTTTATAGTAATGATGCTTTTTTTCAAAACCAATAGCTTTTATGATTTCAAAACTGTGAATTTTATGAAAAGAAATTGTGAGGACCTGTGATACCCAGACCCAATTTGGTCTATAAGTATGATACATGTGTTATCAAAATGAATTATGGATGATTTATGATTTTTATGATTTAATGGTATTTTGCAATTAGGGTTTGCAATTAAGAATGATGATTAAGATAAATCTCCAAAGCCCAATGTAAGTTAGGATGACAAAAGGGGCTTAATGAGGATTAGTAGGTGCTAATGTGGTATGAATATTTATTTTAATTTTCATGATTTAATTAATGGAGATTAAAATGAAAATTATGGAGTTATGTTAAAAATCATAGAAAATTCATAACTTTGCGCTTGTAAGGTGAAATGAGATGAAATTTTAAAGGCAAGCTCATGATTTTGGGCTCAACCTTATTATTGGATTGGATTAAGGCACAAGTGATGAGATTAAGGTGATAATTATTTATTTTTATGTATCTTGAATCTCATACTCCAAAGGAAATTTCAAAGGTTCATAATTTGACATAGAAATGTCGGTTTGAGATGAAATTTGAAATGATAGAATAAAATTATGAAATCTATGGAATGAGTAGATTTGGTTAAGATAATTACCATGGAAAAGTGCTTAATCGGAAAAAGGTGAGTAGCATTGACTTTGTGCACCCAAAAGTACCATAGCTTTAATAAAAAGCATTTTTTAAAATGACATATTTAAATGCTATGCAAGGTGTAAAAAATTCAGTGGATGGAGCTTGATTTTTAAGCATTATTTAATGGTCAAATCCATGGAAAATTCAAGGATTAAATTCTTGGATTAATAGCCTAATATCTAGCTCAAAGGGAGCATAGGTTAGGTGGCACATGCATGGACGTCCAAGGGCACTTTGGGGCATGAAATGTGATTTTTAAAAATCCTAAAAAATATACCTAAGCTGCCTAATGACTAGGGGAAGTAATTGGATGTGTAATGGTGTGGAAAAATTGACAAAAAATGTCAAAACCTAAGCTAAAAAGGGAACGTCTACTAGTAGACAACAATGCAATGCATAAATGCATGGATTTTGTGGATTTTTGTAAAATATAAAATGCATATTTTACATGGATATAAAAATTCCATGTCATCAAGGGATAAGTTAGAATTAAATTACCCTCATGACATGTGGCAAATGGGTCCCACTAGCTAGTTAAAAAATCAAAAAGTGGATATATATGCTAGGAACGTGCAAAGCAAGAAAGGGGGAGAAATTTCCAAAAAAAAATTGCTAAGTCTTGAGCACCAAGGGCATGTCCAAACCATCAAGGGGGAAATGGAGAAGGAGAAGAAAAATAGGAAGAAAAAGGAGGAGAAAAAGAAGAGGAATCAAGCAACTCAATCTGGATTCAAATTAGGGTTGATTCAAGTAAGTGAAATTTATGTTTTGAATCACCTAAATCAAGTTTTTCTCTCTCAATTCTTGAGCCATGAATATGATTCATAAAGAAATCTTAAAGGCTGAGTTATAATGCCTTAATATAGGGATTGAATGATTTTTTAAAGATTTAAACAAGATCAAGAGTTCAAGAGAGTGAAAATGGAAGTTTAGGTTGGATTTTGAGATGAAAGTTAATTTAGAAAATCTCAAAACCCTAAACTAAGATGATGTATAATTTGAGCATGTTGATTTGGATATGATTCATGTTCTTTTGAATTACATATGATGATTTACGCATTGGTTGATGATTTTAGCAAATATGAAACCCTAAGTTTCAAGAAATGACCCGATTTCTCCATTTTTGGGTTAAAAATGATACAAGGGATTGCTTAAATTATTTATGTATAAATTTTAGGATAAATTATCCTAAATTAAGGACCCTTTGGATGGCCAAAGTGGGCTGGTTGAGTTTGCCCTAAATCTGATTTTTTAGGGTATGTATATGAGATGTCCGAAAGGGGACCAAAGATGATTTTCATATGATTTTTATTGTTGTTTGTGATGAAATGATTTATGAATGTTATGGAGGGTAAATTATCCTATGTTTAAGTTAATTTAAATTTCCAAAATAATTTTGAATGATATGCCCTAAATCTGATTTTAAGGATATATGTATGGACACGTCAAAATAGGTCAAAATGGATACCCTATATTCTTAAGATGTTGCTGTTTTGGAAGCAACTAGATTATGCATTTTAAATATGTTATAATATCCTAAATTTAGGTTAATAAAAGTATATTTAGTTTCTGAAAATTATGGCTTAAAAATTTATTAAGATTTAAGTCATGAAAGAGGCGTTGAAGGGATGAAAAATAGGTCCTAACGTCGCTGTCTTGGAACCCTATGATGAATGGATTAAAAATACAAAATTAGACCCTAAATTAAATTTTAATTAAGGGTTTTAATCATTCTGAATAAGGACACAAGTTGCTGACTTGAGAAATTTTAAGAAACACCCAAGTTATGTGTTGTAAAATTGGTGTATGTGGAAGGCTAAGCATGAATGGATGATATATGATTTATGTGAAGTTTCTAAAATGCAAAATATGCATGAATATGTGATTAAATGCATAAGGATGTTTCTGTATGAATGATTATTGAATTATCTTAAAAGTTGATATTTATTTATGAAGCTTAAACGTCACTTATGTGCCTAAAATGAGCATGGACGTAGAAAAGGTTAAAAATGGATGAAAAAAGATAAATGGGTGATATAAATCCCCATATGTTTATTTATGAATGATAATTATGTGTTTACCTTAAATAAGGGTTTAAAACACAATATGGAATGGATTGTATGATGCACAAGTGAGTGCGATGTATGTATACCCGACTTTGAATTCAAGTGGGTTATGTATGTTGATAGATTATGGGTTGAAAAACTAAGCAAGCAAATGAAAATATTATGAATACAATGTCATTCTTATATGTATAGGCAAAGGCAAAGAAATAAGCAATATGGAAAGCTAAGGCGAAACAGGTAAGCAAGCATCTTTCTAAAATAGTTTTATTTTAAATGCCTTCTAAGATATTTAAGAATGGTCATTCATTGTCTAAATGTGTATTGAATTGTTATTTCAATTATGATGAATGAATTGCTTACTATTTCGCAAGTATTTATGAAAAGTGATGAAGCATGGATTTAAACGAAGTTTCATTGAAATGATGTTTAGAAAGAGATGGTGTAAAGAATTCTCTACATGAGAATGACAAGTTCCATGTGTAAGGGGTATATAATGTCGGGATGACTAAAAGTCATGCATGGAATGGAAGTCAAGTAGGCTAATCAAGGTAGTAAGTGGACAAAGAGTTTCCCTTGACGTTGCCAAGTCGGTAAGTCCGGCGCTAAGGATGGAAAGGACCATGTCATGAAAGAATGTTCCCCGTGCTAGTGTACCGTCACATGAAGGATAATTTCATGAATGGAAATGATGCATTTGCATATCCAATGTTTATGAAATGCCCAAAAATTGGAATTTACGAATGGTTTACGTGAATGGTTTTCATGAATAATTTTCATGAAATGTTTATGAAAGGTTTATGAAAAAGTTTCTACTCCATAGGTAGTTGATCACTTGCTAAGTGTCTCTACTGAATGGAGGGAAATGTTTTTAAAGAATGTTGCCTTCAAAAATGAATTTTCCTGAAAAATATATAGCTTGCTTATCGAGTTGAATTTCAACTCACGTTTTGTTTTTCAAACCCATAGACAGGTAAAAGAAAGGAGGCAATGAGCACAGGTGAAGATTCAAGGATGAACGAATTTCCATGAGCACCTGTATATGAACTTATGAATGTTAACAATTAAATTATTATTCAATGTTGTAAAAGGATTATGTTATGTTCTGTGCCTATGGATTGACGAAATTTTTTTATGGGTAAGTACTAAGGCATGAAATATCATGATAGGATTAAGTATGAAGATTATGAGATGAGATGTGAAATTCTCAAATGAGATAATGGCCTAAAATGGCATTTTCTGAAAATTGAATGTATGACATGATATAAAATCCTAAGGAGTTAGGATTAAGTGGATAAATATCCAATAAGAACTCGCCGCATGATCAGGGCAACAATCCTGATTCACATTTACCAATCAATAGATCTTGAGGTAAGGATGTGACGCTCGGGCTGGGGCGCCACAGGACTAGATATTTTAATTTATTTTCATTTTCATTATAACCCTTCCCTGTTTATGAGGTAATTTACGAACATGCTACTAGAAATTTATGATGTTAATGGATGTATAACATATATGGACGTGGCGTCTAGGGGAGGTATAGCACATATATGCTTGTACTATGATCTTAGCACATTAGGTATAAATTTACAAGTGTATTGTTGAGCGCTATGACTATTTTTCACCTTGCAGAGTAGGTACGGGGTTCGACCTGCCCGGTCAAGTCATAGGGGTCAAGGGGGCAATTCTCCTGGAGAAATTTTTTTATTATTAAATCATAGGAGTATGAAAGAAAATTACTAATTATGATTAGACCCGATCCATGCTCCGGCCTGGCCCGACTCGATGGTGTTTCAGTTAAAAGGAGAGCCCGCGCGCGTTAGGGCTTCATCCTTTTTGTGCCCAACTATCTTCCCCTCTTCTTCTCTTCTTGTTTTCTGTTTCTTCTTTCTTTTCCCCTTCTGTTCAGTTCGATCTTCTTTAAAAACTCTACCAACTGCCTTGAAGATCATCGATTCACATCAAGGAAGCTCGAAATCTCGGCAATTCAAGTTTAGGGTCTCTATTTTTGAGAGAAATCATGATCAAGGTAAGTAGATATCACTATTTTTTTATTTAGTGATGAAATCTCGTATTAGACATGATATAAGACTGGTGAGAATGTGTAGCGTTCCACAACTTTGTGGTATGGGGCATAGGGTTCATAATAGTTAGGGTAAGCAGGGTTTATGGGGAATTTGCTATGAATGCGTGATTTATATGAAGTAAAGGACTCGTTAGCAGTTTTTATATCATTAAAATGTGATGATAGTCGATTCGGCTCAAACGAGAGTATGAACTAGAGATTCCTCTTTTTGCACCTACCATGTGTTTGGTATAATGCTTGTGTGACAGTTTTATATATTGAATTTAAAGTAAACCTTGTTGATGTTGTATATGGGGATTGTGACATTTATCCTTGTCTGTTATGTATGATATATTATTTAAAATAGTTGATTGTAAAAGGGTTGTTCATGACCCCTGATTGACATGAGGAGAGGTTGTTCATGACCCTTAATTAACATGAGTAGAGGATTATTCGTGTCCTTCTATTTATATGTGGTTTATGCATATGATCTTGGTAATGGGAATTGGACCCATATGTCTTATATTGATCATGACATGCACATCCCGAATTTTAATTATTTCTACTTTGTGCTAACCACTATGTACTTACTGAGTCTATTTAAACTTATATGGTTTATTATTTTTCCTTTAGATCACAGGCCAATTAGGGAACCTCAAGATATCCGGTTATCTGAATTTTGAGGAGATCCAGTGACTTTGCGCCGGTCAATCCTCAAATTCTTAAAATTATTATTTGAAAAAAAAAGCTATTTGGGGAGGCTTGACGACTCTACTCCTGTTAAACCATAAAGTCACAGGCGACTCTACGCCGGTTAAACCACAAATCCTTGAAATTTAATTTTGTAGAAGATATAAATTTTAAATTTTGGATTTTGAGGAAACTGAACGACTTTACGTCGGTTAAACCACAAATCCTTTGTAAAAAATATAAATTTTAATGTTTAAATTTTGAGGAAACCAGGTGACTCTACGCTTGTTAAACCACAAATCCTTGAAATATAATTTTATAGAAGATATAAATTTTGAATTTTGATTAAACCTTAGATCCTTGAAATATGGTTTTATAAAGTTTTAAATTTTGGATTTTGAGGAAACTCGATGACTATACACTAGTTAAACCACAAATTCATGATTTTATAAAATTTAAAATTTAGATTTTGAGGAAACTTGGCAATAAAAATTTTAAAAACTGGATTTTGAGGGAACCAGGAGACACAATATTGGATTTTGAGGGAATCAGGCGACTCTACACCAGTTAAACCATAAATCCTTGAAATATGACTTTTATAAAAGATATAAATTTTATATTTTATATTTTGAGGAAACAAAGAGACTCTACGTTCGGTTAATCCACAAATCCTTGAAATATAGTTTCATAGAAGATATAAACTTTAAATATATATACATTTTTTGACATTATTCTATTCATTTTTAGGAAACCGAAAAGGTGCTGCTTCAGCATCAACTTCAAAAGAAATAAGTTCAACTTCAACTTCGGCATCCTTGCAACAAGTAAGAGAGGCAAGATATTACAAAAAATTATTAGAGCATCAATACTAGGAAAGCCTTTCTCCTGTGGCAAAAGTCGAATCTTGTTGTGATATATGTGATAAACATCAACAAGCTTTGGATGATTTAAGAGAAAAATCCACTCTTGAGAGTCAAATTATTCAAAGAGATAATCACTTGTCGTTAATTTTCATCACGATGAATCTTTGGAAATATGATAATGGGAGGTCAGACTCTCAGCCGCAGGAATTTTTGTTTGGTGATGATGTTTATACTTTCACTCTTTCTACTCTAAGATCTCCAAGATCTTTTGCTATTATAATTCACTTACCGGAAGGAAAGTATCTAAAACGTGTTTCAGGTAAGAGGTTACCGAGTGTTACACATATCAACAAAGACTTCTACCCTTTTAGAAGTGACCATTTTCAATGGACAAGAAGCATAGGTACTAAAAGAATTGCCATCATCAAATTCACAAATGACAAAGGACTTCAATCTTGGTCATCATAACTTTTTGAACAAGGTTTTCTTTTAAATTCTTATTCAATTTTGGATAAGCCAGCTGGTGATATCGAAGAGATCTTGGTACTTTTAGCAATCAATGTCGCAGAAGATCTGAGTTTTTGGCATAATTATTTTTTATTGAAAAGTTGGCAAGTGACTGTAAAGAATGGACAGGTTGGGTGACCTCTATTGTACTAGGTTATCAAGCATTTCTACAGCATGTTAGTATCTTGGCTTCGATATATGCCACACAAAGGTCCATCTTTTATGATTGTGAAGTATAAAAAGGCATTATTGAGATTTTTCTCCCCGAATCCTTCACATGCATTCTTCCATATGATGAGCTAGGATTTTCTTTGTGGGATATGAAGCAAGTAACAGGACTTCCTATCTTCGGTGAGATTTATGAAGAATTTGTTCTTATTGAAGAAACTTCAAATGATGAAGGCTTCAAAGCACTAAAGTGGATGGAAAGAAAGGAGTAACATGTTCCCGTTGGTTCTCTACTTTTCATAAAGTATCTAACAACAAAGCGGAACATAGACTTTCTCGATTGTGTGAGTTTTTGGTTTACTAGCTTTGTAAATGTGTATTTCCTGATCGGGATCTCATACATCCAGAAGTTATCCTTTCTGCTTGTCCACTCACTCATGGTATAAGATTATCACTTTGCCAGGCTATGGTGGCAAGGTTATCTTATGGTTTATGAGAACATGCTCTTCGTATGAGGCATAAAGAAAGTCAGAATATACACTATTATCCTAGTCACACTTTTATGCCTGGGTTGTTTATCACTGTCAAAATATTCATCACATGGGTGTGAAAAAGAATAGTGATGATCTTTTTGTGGTCATAATGCATGGTCGTAAACCATTAATAGAAAAGCTCAAGTATGTATATTTTTTTGCTTCGAAACGTACATAGTATCATAGTATCAATTTTTATAGGATTCCACCTCCTTTCGACAATTTGGAAAAACAACCCATTATTTATTTGGTGCCTTCTTGTGAGTCTTCTAAGCATTCCATAAACTATCAAAATCAGATGGAGAATGAGTTATATGCATCTGTCCTAGCGCTCTTGTATACAGATGCATGGAGGAAGCTATTCTAATTCCATATTGGCCTTCTCAGCTCGCGACACAATTTGGTTATGAACTCCTAACTCATCACTAAAATTACAAGGAAATTTGTAGGAGGCACTTCTTGCGTGAAATCATTTTATTGTTCTATTTTCATCTTGTACTTTTCATTATTTAGGAAAAATTGATGAGGTGACTTGTCTTGAAAATTTTGAAAATTGGTTTCAAAAATTTTTCCAAAGTTACTTTAATATGAGGAATAACAAAGAATTTCTAAATATTAAGAGAAAGAGAGTTCAATGTTCAACAAAAGCGATTTGGTATAAATGAAAATCAAAACACAGACGAGGAGGTCATGGAAAATCAAAGGGTATCATCATAGAAGAGGATATCACATCTTCCTAAGCACATGATGAAGATTTATAGCAAGAAAATTTTCTTTCTTGGATTAAGGAGAATGTCTGTCAACTATAACAAAGATCTAAAGAAGATGAGAAGGATTCCTTGCAGTAATCGAGACAATGAGGAGATGAAAAAAAATTTCAATCACAACCACAATTGCATGAAGAAGAGATTCTTCTCAATCGCAACCACAAAACAACAACCAAGGAAGATGAGGACATAAGTCCTGGTGAAGCTAATGTCTTGGAGGATATTTTTAGTGATGAGGAGAAAATTCCTCCTTCTAAAAGGAAGAAATTACATGTTGGGAGTACTAGTCGTTCAAAAAATAAAAATGAGCTACTACAAAGGAGCTTGGTGAGTTTGACTAATTTAAGTTTGAATAATTGACAACTCATATATTTTGTTTACTAATTATTACTGTTTTATAGTGACTATGATAATTGAGGAGACTAGTTACAGAACACTAGAAGTTTCCATGACAAGGGGAGATATACCAGAGACAACAATTATAGCCAAAAAAGTTGTCAACACAGAAATAGAGACACAACAGATAGTTGAAAATATTGTCATAACACCAAAAGCAGAGATGCTAAGAGTGGTGCCAGAGGTGGCTGCAACTAAGAATACCGCTATAACAGTAGCAGGGAATATGGCATTGTAAGTCACTTGTACAAATAATTTTATTATAATTTTTATCTTCCTAGACAAGACTAACAAGTTTTCTATATATATATATATATATATATATATATATATATATATGAAAATCTCTCTTTAGCCTCAGGTTTTGCAAATATTTTGTCAACTTCTTCAGCACTAAGACTGTCAGCTTCCCCTCTGTTTCTAGTTAGACTCATTAAAGCATAGTTAGTCTGTTTAACAAATGAATTAAAGGATATGTCTGCTGATCAACTTCATATTTGTCATGATACATGCTTGTTGGTCCCGAGTTGATGGCTAAACCCAAGAGGGGAGGGGTGAATTGGGTTCTTTTAAAAACTCTTTGGTAAATCAAAAACTTAACCCCTTTCAAAAAATTAATCCCCTTATGAAAGCTAATGGAGAGCAAATTAAAATAACGCAGTAATAGAAAACAGAACACAAGATTTATAGTGGTTCGGGCAAACCTTCCCTACTCCACTCTTCCAAGCTCACACTCCGTTGTGACTTGGGTTCCACTATGTATTCCTTGAATACACTTAGAGTCACCGCTCTCTTCTAGATTCAAAGCTCTAGGGGGCATACACAACTAGAGCCACTTGCTCTCTTCTAGATTCAAAGCTCTAGGGGGCATACACAACTAGAGCCACTTGCTCATGTTGAATACTTTATTAATCAAGCATAACATATTAAGTAAACATAACATTCATCAAAAGCATATATATATATATCAAGTTTCATTTTTACAAAATGCAATACAAAACAAAAATGAAACCTAGATACAAAACTACCCAACCCATAATAAAATTTTACTCAACTCACCTATTCTATCTCCCCCTTTTTGTCAAACTATCAAAAATTTATCAAAAATCGATCAACTCTTAATGATTTTGTGAATTGAAATTGAGAGATCGGATATAAGATTGGTTCGATAGGACAATGATGGGCCGATGAGTAAACAAGAGAAGCGTGATCTGGAGTTGCTTCTTTATGAACTGATCCTGATTCGTAAGGATCGAGTTCAGGCATGGGTTTCTTCTTATGTCGGCCTGAGGCAAGATGATAGCGGATAGTCCGCATTTCCCGCTCA
Source organism: Annona cherimola (assembly GCA_030490835.1). Classification (NCBI taxonomy): domain Eukaryota; kingdom Viridiplantae; phylum Streptophyta; class Magnoliopsida; order Magnoliales; family Annonaceae; genus Annona; species Annona cherimola. Next base: position 53,123,681 of record CM059976.1, read on the forward strand.
ATTCTGTCTTGCCGGGAGTGCATATCCTCGAGGGCGTTGTGAACGCCGGTGATAAGACTTGTCATCCGGTCTTCTTGATGACCCATTTCTGCCCTCATAGCAACAATTTCATCTTTTAAATCCTTTAGGGTGACCTCCTCAGAAGAGGTTGGAGGCACCCGTTCTCTTGCAGCGGACCCTTGTGGAGAATAGGATCCGTGCGATATGGGAGAGGCTGGCTCCTCTTGAGCAAGTGGTGCCGCGGGAGGTTGCTCCCCCTCAGTCTGTGCATTGTCTTCTTGCTCTTCTTCTGAAGGTTCATGCCTTAGTTCAAGCAGATTGATCTTCATTCTTTGTATGAGAGCTTTATTTATGGCATTTGTGGATTTGAGCACTTCGAAAGGCTCGCCTTCAATATCCACTTTGAAGAATTCAAGAATCTTTGTGATCCATGTGCCATAGGGAAGGACTCCTCGTGGGTTATCCTTTCTAGAAGCCAATGCTTCAAGAAATAATTTGGGTATGCTCACTTTGACCCTGTTGGCTACTTTCTATAGTATCCCTGCTTCTTGTGGATTCAATTGATTTCTTCCACCGCCCTTTGGGTAGATGCAGTGGGCAATGAGAAGTCGGAGTACTCGTAGCCTTGGTGAAAGATCCATGTACCGAAGGAATTTGATTCCCGGATGGTACTTGTTGCTCCGGGTGAGCTGATTATACATTTGATCCATGGTGAGGTCTTCTGGAATAGGCTCATCCTCATACGGGACTCCAAGTATGTGTCCTAAATGACTCATTACTTCAGTCGGTCCTGCAACTATCCCGATTCCAAGATCCATTTCGACTCCTTTGACGAAGGTTCCAAAGTATTCTTCATCCCAAAAATAATAAAACATTCGAGTAAGATCTGGATAGACCCTTTCGTCTTCCTTTAGCAAATTGGTCCATCCTTGAAAATCCAATAGATCTTCTATGTCGGATCCATATTCTTTCAGAAAATTAAAATCTATAATCTTGGGTATGAATACCTTCCGTTCGTAGAACTTTTTGTAGAAACGGCTATGTTGGAGCTCGGTTTTGAAGTAGGTAGTGGGCATCTTCAATACTTGGGCTTTCCCAGCTGCAGTGCCCCTTCTGCTTGTCCCGGATTGTGTGCTCTGTGAGGTTTGTTGATTTTCCGACCTGGGTGCTTGATCAGATGATTGAGTGGAGGTTTGGAATCGAACCCGTTTACCCGTCGAAGTTGATGGTTCCTCTCTTGCTCTTTTTGATGGAGTCCTAGTTTTTCTAGGAACTTCTTTTGGTTGAGATGAAGGTTGTGGTTGTGTGGGAACCCGTTTGGGGTATGGTTTTGATACGGCTTTCTTTGGTGCCATTTGGAGCTTGGAATTTATGGAATCTGAGAGGAAATGCTAGTGAAAGAGAGAAAGTTTGAGAGATAGTGTGAAAGAGAGAAAAAGAAGAGAGTTGAGAGAGAGAGACAAAGGAGAGAGGCAGTGAGAGAGTAGGAGTCGCCGGAGAGGGAGAGGATTCCCGGAGAGAAAAGGAGAATCACCGGAGGAGAAGAGGAAAACAGGGAGGCCGGAAAAATGAGGAAGAAAGAAAAAGAGGGAAGAAGAAAAGGAAGAGAAGTCTCGGAATTCGGACGGTCGCGCGCGCGGAGTCGACTTTGCCCTAGGCGAAGTCGACTTCGGTTCCCTGGAGTCGACTTCGCACATAGTGCGGAGTCGACTTCGACCCCGTGGAGTCGACTTCGCTGTCGAAGCGGAGTCGACTTCACTTTCCCAAGTCGACTTGGCGGAGTCGACTTGGCTCCTATGGAGTCGACTTGACTCATCAGTTTGCCTTTTTCAAAATTTGATTTCTTGTTTTAATTTTTCCTATTTTAGCTCTATCATCCCCATATCATACCTGATCTTGTAAAATGATTCTTTAGCTAGAGGTTTGGTAAAGATATCAGCAATTTGATCCTCTGTTTTCACATATTCTAAGCACACATCATGATTTTCAACATGTTCACGAATAAAATGATGTCTCACATCAATATGTTTGGTTCTAGAGTGCAATACAGGATTTTTAGTCAAACAAATTGCACTTGTATTATCACATCTAATAGGAATATCAACATAATCAATACCATAGTCTTTCAACTGTTGTTTCATCCAAAGTAATTGGGCACAACAACTACCGGCGGCTATGTATTCGGCTTCCGCAGTAGATAGAGCAACACTTGTTTATTTTCTTGAATACCATGAAACCAACATATGTCCAAGAAATTGACAAGTTCCACTAGTACTCTTTCTATCTACTTTGTATCCGGCAAAATCTGCATCCGAATAGCCGATTAGATCAAAGGTTGACCCCTTTGGATACCATAGTCCAAGGTTTGTAGTTTTTATCAAATATTTAAAAATTCTTTTTACAGCAAGTAGATGTGATTCTTTGGGACATGCTTGAAATCTAGAGCACATACAAACACTAAATAAGATATCGGGTCTAGAAGCAGTTAAATAAAGCAAAGTTCCTATCATGCTCCTATAAAGCTTTTGATCGATACTTTTACCGTTTTCATCCGTGTCAATTTTGATTGTTGAGCTCATTGGAGTGTTTGCCCCTTTGCTATTCTGCATTCCAAATTTCTTGAGCATCTCTTTGACATACTTGGACTGGTTCAGAAATATTCCTTCACTTTGTTGCTTGATTTGTAGTCCAAGGAAGAAATTTAATTCTCCCATCATGCTCATTTCGAATTCATTCTGCATAATCTTAGAAAATTCTTGGCATAGATTTTCGTCAGTAGCACCGAAGATTATGTCATCTACATAAATTTGTACAATTAAAATATTGCTATTTTTATATTTGATGAACAAAGTAATGTCTACTTTCCCTCTTTGAAATTCATGATCAATCAAGAATTTGTTCAACCTTTCATACCAAGCTCTTGGAGCTTATTTTAATCCATATAGTGCTTTGGTCAATTTATACACATATTTTGATTGATCCTTATCTTCAAAACCAGGGGGTTGTTCAACATATACTTCTTCATTCAAATAGCCATTCAAAAATGCACTCTTCACATCCATTTGAAACAATTTGAAATTCATATGTGAAGCGAATGCTAATAAGATACGTATGGCTTCTATTCTAGCCACGGGTGCATATGATTCTTCGAAATCAATTCCTTCTTCTTGGGAGTATCCTTTGGCTACTAATCGTGCCTTGTTTCTAATTACAAGACCGCTTTCGTCTAATTTGTTCCTAAATACCCATTTTGTACCAATGACTGTATGATTGTTTGGTCTAGGAACTAAATGTCATACATTGTTTCTTTCGAATTGATTTAGCTCTTCTTGCATTGAAATAACCCAATTTTCATCATTAAGAGCTTGTTCAATGGTATTTGGTTCAATTTTCGATACAAACGCATATTGGCCATAAACGTTTTGTTTTGATCTTCTAGTTTTTACTCCTTCATATATGTTTCCAATAACTTGTTCAATTGGATGGGCATTTTTGAACTTTAAATCAGTTGGAGGTTTGTAAGAGTCATTACCTTCACTTACCTCTTCCTCCACTGGATTTTCTGGCTTGAGCTCGAGTTCCTTTGGTTGTTCTTTGCTTTTTGTCTCATCTGCATCACTTAGTTCATCCTCCTTTCTCGGACATTGGTTAATTTCATCAAATACAACATGTATGGATTCTTCTACAACTTGGTTTCGTTTGTTGAATACTCTATATGCTTTGCTATTTGATGAATAACCAAGGAATATAGCCTCATCACTTTTGGCATCTAATTTGCCCAAATTGGTTTTTCCATTGTTTAAAACATAGCATGTACATCCAAAAGCATGAAAATATGAGATATTTGGTTTCCTTCCTTTCCATAGTTCATATGGGGTCTTTTTCAAGATTAATCGAATGGTAACTCGGTTCAAAACATGACAAGCTGTACTCACAGCTTCACCTCAAAATTTCTTGGATAGATTGCTCTCATTTAGCATAGTTCTAGCCATCTCTTGTATAGTTCTATTTTTCCTTTCTACTACTCCATTTTGTTGTGGAGTTCTTGGTGCAGAAAATGTGTGGTGAATTCCTTTTTCATTGCAAAATTCCATGAATCGTTTGTTTTCGAATTCGCCACCATGATCACTTCTTATGGTCACAATAGTACTTTGTTTTTCATTTTGCACCAAATTTACAAAAGTTGCAAACATAGAGAAGGCTTCATCTTTACTAGCTAAGAGAATTATCCATGTGAATCTTGAAAAATCATCAACTATGACAAATACATATTTCTTTCCACCAACGGTTAGAATGTCGGATGGCCCGTATAGATCCATATGTAGCAATTCAAGTGGCTTAGTGGTGGAAATTTCCTTTTTGGTAGAGAAAGGCATCTTGGGTTGTTTTGATAATTGACATGCCTTGCAAATCTTGTCTTTGTCATATTTCAATCTTGGTAATCCTTCTACCAAACTCTTTTTCCATAGGGTTTTTATGTTGCCCATGTTTATATGTCCAAGCCTCTTGTGCCAAACCCATGGATCGTTATCAATGGCCATTAGACATTGACCATCTAATTCATCAAGTGAAACCAAATAAATGTTTCCATGTCTTTTACCACTAAACATGATATGTTCTCCATCAAGTACATTACATATAGATGATTCAAACACAACTTTGTATCCTTTATCACATAATTGGCTAATGCTCATTAAATTGTGTTTGAGTCCTTCAACAAACAAAACATCTTCCATGCATGCATTTGAAATACTATGTATATTTCCTTTACCTTTAATTTTACCTTTTTCATTATTGCCAAAGGCAACCATTCCATCATTACAAGGATTGAGTTTGTGAAACAAACTTCTTTCACCGGTCATATGCCTTGAGCAACCGCTATCCATGAACCATTCATTGTTTGCCTTTGCCTTAAAACATGTCTGAAAAATAAGGAAATACATCTTATCTTTTTGGTACCCATTTTATGGGTCCATTTGGGTTAGTAATAGAATCTAATCTAAGTTGATCTAACTTTGAAAGCCCAAATCTTGTGTTTCTTGGAACCCAAACTAATTTAGCACCATGGTCATATAGTTTCTTAAAATTACATTTGTAAGTTTTATGACCCATCTTATTGCAGAAATTACAAGCCAAAGGTAATCTTGGAGTAGGTCTCCAAGCATGCAAAGGTTCAATCATTGGTCTTCTAGTCCACTTGAAAATTTTCTTTTGTGGCTTGTATATAGATGCAGTTTTAGTTTGATATTTCTCAAGTAATTTCACATTTGATTTGCTACTTTCTTCTTGCTCAAATGTATTGTATCCAAGACCTCTTTTATGTGTTTGGGAGGTCATGTTTAGAAACATTTTGACACTTTCTCCTGGATTAGAGAACTTAGCTAATGATTCATTCAATGATTTGTTCTCCTTTTTTAGCAAATCATTTTCTTCTGCAAGTTTACCATTTATAATTATTACTGCATCACATTGTTTTTTCTTAATTGTAAACTTGCTTCCTAATTTCTTCATTTCTTCATATAAAGAATCATATGCCATTTGTAGCTCATCTAATTCAGCACATTTGAGGCATTCATGAGAGGAAGAATAACTTGAATTAGAAAGGGAGAGTTTGGAACTTACCTCTTCATTGCTTGTGCATTTTGTTGAGGTAGTTTGTTCTCCTTGCTCGATTTGTGCCATACAGCAAATTCTCGCACATTCTTCTGCTTCGATTTCGTCGGTTGAGGAGCTACTCGTTGTAGATTCCTCGTCATTTACGTACATGCCTCTTCCTTTATATTTCTGAAATCTTCTATTGTCCCCTCGATCCTTTCTTTGTTCTTTTGCCTTGTTTTCTTCGGGAGTTGGATATTGGGCTTGCATATGTCCCGAACCGCCGCATCGGTAGCACTTGGTTGATTCTTTCTTCTTCTCTCGGGGAGTTCTTTCTTTGAAGATTCTGAAATTTTTGCCTTTCCTCACAAATTTTCTGAATCGTTTTGTAAGTAGAGCAATCTCGTCGTCATTTTGAGAAGAAGATGTGTCATCGGTGTCTTGTGCGGCTTTTAAGGCAATCGCTCTTTTGCCCCTGTGTTGATCTTCATTCCTTTTCTTAATTAGCTCATGTGACATAAGTGAGCTAATTAAGTCTTCAAGCTTCAGCGTGTTGAGGTCTTTGGCTTCTTCAATTGCAGTGATCTTTGGAGTCCATGATTCGGGTAGAGCTCTTAAAATCTTCATGACCTGCTCAGATTCAGATATTGCTTTTCCAAGACCTTTTAAAGCATTAGTAATCTTAGAGAATCTAGCAAACATTTCAGAAATATTTTCTGTTTCTAGCATTCTAAAGTTCTCTAGTTCTCCAATCAAAATATTCCTTCTCGTCCCTTGGACTTGAGAAGTTCCTTCGTAGATAGAGGTTAGTGTATCCCATATCTCTTTGGCGGTCAAGCAAGAGGATACTCTATCATATTCAGAAGCATTAAGAGCACAAAATAAAGAGTTCATAGCTTTGGCGTTGCTCTTAACAATTCTTATTTCCTCATCAGTCCATTTGGAAGCTCTTTCATCGGTAGGCAAGGTTACTCCATCTTGGATAGCAATCCAAGAGTCCATGTCGGTAGCCATGATGAGTTGCTTCATACGAAGCTTCCAATATCCAAAATTGTTCCCATCAAACAACGGTGGCCTTGTAAAGGATTGGCCTTCAGCAAATGCGGGAACGAAAGTAGATTGGGATGCCATTTCAATAAGATCTCTTTGGTAAACTCAAAGACCTGCTCTGATACCACTTGTTGGTCCCGAGTTGATGGCTAAACCCAAGAGGGGAGGGGTGAATTGGGTTCTTTTAAAAACTCTTTGGTAAATCAAAAACTTAACCCCTTTCAAAAAATTAATCCCCTTATGAAAGCTAATGGAGAGCAAATTAAAATAACGCAGTAATAGAAAACAGAACACAAGATTTATAGTGGTTCGGGCAAACCTTCCCTACTCCACTCTTCCAAGCTCACACTCCGTTGTGACTTGGGTTCCACTATGTATTCCTTGAATACACTTAGAGTCACCGCTCTCTTCTAGATTCAAAGCTCTAGGGGGCATACACAACTAGAGCCACTTGCTCTCTTCTAGATTCAAAGCTCTAGGGGGCATATACAAATAGAGCCACTTGCTCTCTTCTAGATTCAAAGCTCTAGGGGGCATATACAACTAGAGCCACTTGCTCTCTTCTAGATTCAAAGCTCTAGGGGGCATATACAACTATTTGCACAAGTAGGTGATGAGTCTCACTCCAATCACACCCTACTTTGCATACACTTGATATTAGCTACCCAAGCTAAATCAAGATTTATACAACCAAATAAAGAAATGAATAAAAACTACACTTTACAGATTTGTGTAGGCAGTTTTGAGCTCGAGGAAGAAATCAAAAACAGCTGGGATGATGATCGTTGAAGCAACCTGCAGTTTGAAACTCTTTCTTCCTTTGAAACACTCAAATATGGAGAAAAGGGATTTGAAAGTCTTTCTTGCACTTCTTTTCTCTCTATGATCCTTAGAGTAGTGTCACTTGCTACTTCTCACGTTCATTTGAATGTCCTTTTATAGATTGAGGAAAATGTGAACGTTGTAGATGTGGTTGGCGTGCAATAAATGAACTCCAACGTTCAAAAATTTGACCGTTATTCTCCAAGTCTAAGATGAGGTCGACTTGACCTGCGACTTGGCTTCCAAGTCGCAAATGGAGTCGACTTGGCCTGCGACTTGGGTTCTTCAGAAACTCAAGTCTGAGACTTGGGTCGACTTGGCTTTCAGACTTTAACTCAAGTTGATCCTGAAGTCGACTTGGGTTGCGACTTGGCTTGGTCTATTGCAAAAATGCCTTGATCTTTTTGAAGTGTCTTGAATCTTGCAAACCATTTGAAAGCTTTGAGTCCTTGCACAATATATGTATGTTCCTTGCTTTGCTTTGGACTCACTTGGTCTTTATGACTTAGGTATTACTCCATTTGGAAGCTAGCTTGAAGATTTGCTTTGAGCTTGATAGACTTGATTTGAATGTAGAACATGATTCTTGACTTTGAAATTGACTCATTTGTTTTTCATCATGATTCCTTGGACTTGAGTGATAAATCCTCTTGAATATCTTGAAAACTGCATCTTTGAAAGTTTGAACATCTCAAGTCGTGGATGGAGTCGACCTGGCCTGCGACTTCACCCAAGTCGCACCTGGAGTCGACTTCGTTTGCGATTTCGTTATGTTCGTTTCCACTTTTCAGCTCTGGATACTCCAAGTCGATGCTGGAGTCGACTTCGTTTGCGACTTGACTTCCCAAGTCGCAAGTGGAGTCGACTTGACCTGCGACTTCACCTGTTGCTTTTTGGGATTCATTCTCAAGTCGATATTTGAGTCGACTTTGGGATCGACTTCACCCAAGTCGAAGTCCAAGTCGACTTGGAGATCGACTTGACCTCTTTGCTTTCCTTAAACATTTAGCAAACATATTAGTACCTTTTATATACTCAAAATTAGTTCTTGTTAATCATCAAAACTCAAGATTTGGTCAATTTTATTGTTTTAAACATTGTTTCCAACAATGCTAACTACATCTTGCCTATTTTCTTCAAGAACAATTTAGACATTCAATATCTTTTCTCAGACATATTCAATCAATCTCTTATTTTTCGTGAGCTTTCCACTTCCAATAACTCACCTCTAGAAGAGAGGTTTATGAAGGCCAGATTGAAGCGACTAAGAAGAGAAAAGATGAGGTTGTAAATATAATTGATAATGATAAGAAAGCCTCTGTTGCAGGCACTGCTCATCGACATTCTATTGTGAAGAAAATAGAAAAACTTACAAAGGAGCAAAAGAACTTAGAAGAACGTTTGTCACAAGTTAAAGCTCTTCTCAAATACTTGAAGAAGGAAATTGTTGAAGCTGAAGATAAATAGAAGAATGCTACAAATCAACTTATCACTTCATGGAAAAGCCTCTGCTATTTTGGAGAAGTTATTGATAACCTTTCTTTAGATCTTTCAAAGCTTCAGTCTTTTCTTAAATTTTTATCATAATTTGAAAGACAACAACTACCCCGCATATCGGATCAACTAACTTCTCTTCTAGATTTGGCCAACCGATATTTGTAAATTTGTGCTAACATTGATTGGCATTAAATATCTATCTCCTTCTTTATTTAAGAGACGATATACACCAATTGAGTGAACATCATCATTGATGAAAGGAACTTCCCATTTACAATCAAATTTTCCTTTCGACTTATTTGTTATTATTGTTGGTCTTTTAACAACTAACACTAGGTCTCCTATTTTGAAACTTTTGTATTTTATTTTCTATCAAAAGCTGCCATCATTCTTGCTCGATATATTTTTATTCTTTGTCGTGCTTGTAGTTTTTTTCATCCAAAGACTCAAGTTCCCGTAAATGGAGTCTGATAATTTCATCATTCTTCATATGTATTTGAAGTGCAACTCTTAAGGATGGAATCTGAATTTCAATTGGTAGCATAGCTTTACATCTGTAAACCAATGAAAATGAAGTTGCTTGAGTTGATCCTCTGATTGTGGTTTGATAAGACCAAAGTTCTTTTAAAAGTTTTTCATGCCAATCCTTTTTGTTCTTTCCAATAATCTTTTTTAAAATCTTGCAGATTGTTTTATTGAAAGCTTCAACAACACCATTTGCAGGCACATAATATGCTGCAAATTAGTAATACTAAATCCCATAATTTCTGCATAATATTATTTTTCAAAAATTATAAAATTCTTGACGTCTTTATTTGGGCTAAAGATGTTGCTTTTGCCCATTTTGAAAAATAACGGTTACTGTAAAAATAAAAAGATTACCATTTGATGCAGATGGGTTTATAGGAACAATGATATCCATTTTCCATGCTTCAAATGGCCAAGAAGAGATTGTTGGGTGTAAAGGTTCCGGGGCTTGATAAATCAAGTCAGTATGAAATTGGCAAACTTTACATTGTTTGGCAAATTTAATGGAATCTTTTACCATAGTTGGCCAATAGAATCTTAGTCTTCGAATTCAATTATACAGCTTCAAACCTAGTTGATTTTCTCTGCATATTCCTTCATGAGAGAACTTCATTAGCTTCATGATTTGATAAACATCTGAGTAGAATTCCATTGAATGATTTTCGATATAGAGTACTTGTTTTATGATCATAATGGAAACTTGGTGCTCTTCTTCTAACACTAACTCTTTCTTTTTTATCTTTAGGTAAAATACCAAATCTTATATAATAAAGGAATGGGACCCTCCAATCAATAACTTCATGATTTTTTATTTGTAATTGTTCATCGACTTAATGACATTTTGAACTTTGAAGTCTTTCATAAATTTCATCTTCGAAAGGTATTAATCTTCTTTCATATATCACCATAATAGGTATATCAACTTGAGGATCTTCTTGAGATGTCATAGATGCTGCAAGGTCCGCAAAAGCATTTACATTCATATTTTGTCTTCTTAGAATGTGTTTAATTTTAACCCACGAGAACCTCTACAATAGGCTGATTGCTTTCAGATGATAAGGCAATAGTTCAAATTTTTTACTCCATAAATTTCTTTCATCTGATTTATAATAAGCTTGGAATCTCCATATATTTGCATTTGCTTGATTCCTACCTCTTATGCTGTCTCTAAGCCAATGATGAGGGCTTGATATTCTGCTGCATTATTTATACATACTTTTGTTATAATGAATGAACAAGGAATCATTTGATTATTTGGAGATATAAATATAATCCTTGCACCTACTAGGATAGCACCATTACTTGCTTTCTTGATGCTCCATCAAAGTTTACTTGTCACTCCTTTTCTTCTTAATTTACACACATGACTTGATCATCTAATAAATCATCATTTAAGCAATCTCTAGAAGGAAGGGCATGTGCAGTCAAGAAATCAGCTAAAGCTTGACCTTTTACTACTTTTTGAGAGACATTCACAATATCGAATTGGAAAAGTAGGATAGTCCATTTTGCTAGCCTAGCATTAAGTGACCCTGCTTTAGTAACCAAAATTTTTAATAGATTTATTTTGAATATTAGATAAACAGTATTAATTAATAAATAAGGTCTTAATTTTTTAGCATCATATGTCAATACCAAACATTCCTTTTTTATTGGCGTATAATTGAACTCTGCTCCTTGTAATTTTTATTTAAATAATATAAAGCTTCTTCTTTTCCTTCGTCATTATTTTAAGCAAGTAATGTCCCCAGTGAATATTCTAAAGTACATGTGTATAATATGAAAGGTTTACCTTGTATAGGTGCTCCAAGCACAGAAGGATTTGTAAGATATTTTTTATTTCCATCAATGCATTCTTGCAGGTATTATCCCATACAAAATTTTTGTTTTTCCTCATCAAATGTGTAAAATGTTGATATCTTCCTGCAAGATTTGTTATAAAACATCTTATATAAGCTAAACGTCCTTGCAATGCCCTCCTTGAAATTAATAGGAGAATTCATTTCGAGGATAGCTTTAGTTTTTTGCTGGATTAACTGCTATTTCATCTTTCTTTACAACAAAACCTAAAAATTTTCTAGAAGTTACTCCAAAGAAATATTTTAAAGGATTCATTTTTAAGTTAAATTGTCATAACCTTTGGAAAACTTTTAGGAGATCTTTAAGATGATTTGATTGATTATGGATTTTTACTGTCAAATCATCCACATAGCACTTTACAGTTTCATATAACATCTTTAAAGATTTTGGTCATTGCTCTTTAATAGGTGGTGCCTGCATTTTTCAGCTCAAAAGATATTATTATATAACAATAGATTCCAAATGGAGTCCGAAAGAATATGTCTTTCATTCTTTGAGAATATTTTAATTTAATTATATCATAAAATGCCATCCATGAATGATAAAGTTTCAAAGCCACAAAAATTGACCACCATAATTTCGGGTATAAGTAGTGAAAACTCATCTTTTGGGCATGCATCATTTAAGTTGCAAAAGTCTATGCAAACTTGTATTTGTCCATTTTTCTCAGTAACGGCACAATATTTGCTAACCATTTAGGATGTTACTCTTCTTGAATAAATTCAACGTCTTTTAATTTTTGGATTTTCGTTTCTATTTTATCCATTTCTCTAGGATGAAATCGCCTTTGCGTTTATTTAATTAGCTTTGCATCATCTCAAATATTTAACTTATGAACGACTACATTGGTATTTAATCTTGGCATTTCCGCATAATTCCATGCAAAGTCATCAATGAATTCATGCAAGAGATTAATATATGCAAAAAATTTCTTTTTATTCATATTTTCATTTAATAGTACAGGACATGAATTTTCATTAGTGCTTAAGTTAAACTCCTTGACACAGTCTTCAATTAGAGGCTTGTCACTAACTTGATCTTCACTTTTATTAAAGTGAATAGTTAACTGTTTAAGACACAAGGAGTTAGAAACACATTGTCTATCTAGCTTTTCTTCTGATTCTTCATCCTCTATAAATGCAATGTCATCGTCTTCTGTGATTGCCAGCACCTCAAAATCAACCAAGTTCACTTCAGGATTCGAAACATTTCTATTTGTGGAGCTTGTTTCATCATCAATATTATCTTCGGCCATGTAATTAGGGTGATATCCTACACCATACGTCATGTAAATCAAGCGCCCCGTTTTATTTCATTCAAATTGTTACTCTTAACTTAACCACGGGGTGATTGGGTTAAGAATTTCCCTTCTGTTCTTTAAACCCATCATTTGCTTCACAATTTTGCTATAATTATCAAAATTTGGAATTCCATCCGAAACTAACAAGCCCAAGGAAAAATTTTCAAAGGATTTGACTCGATAGAAAATTATTGATTTTTGATTCTTCAGGTAAGAAACAATAAAAATTGCCTTCTTTTCATTTTCAATACCCATGAAGGGTTTTATTGATGATAAAGGAAACTAATTCCAAAAATTTGAGTTTTTAATTGTTTAATGATCATATTCACTAAATTTTCTTTTTTGTATAAGTTAATTTTCATACCTTTTTGGGATTTGATGCAAATACACATCTATTTATTGGCTTTTCTTCCTTCTGAATCTCATTTTTAGAAACCTTAGTTGGTTCCCTTGACCTCTTTTCTTCATTTTCCTTTGTCGATTTGTCTTTCTTCGCTTTTTCTTGATAAAGCCTTGCATCCACGCAATAGGCCTCGACATCTTTAAATAGTCTTTCATTTGCAAACACACAACATACTTTTCCATCATCATCAATATATTTGAAACATTGATGTAAAGTAGAAGGAATCAGAAAGTTTTCATGGATCCATGGTCGTCCCAGTAGCAAATTGTAAGAAGTTTTGGCATCAATTACATAACAAATTACATAGGCTTTCAAGCTACCCAATTGTAATGGAACTTTTATCTTTCCTAGAGTCTCTTGTGATTGAGCATTGTATGATTCAATGGTAGTGGAAGACTTGCTCAATTGATTAATAAGTATCCTAAGAAATGCTAGTACCCTTAAGGGCATTATATGAACTGCAGATCCGAGATTAATTTGAACCTATAGTAACCATACTTCCTGCACATAACCTATAATGTAAAAGGGATGGTTATGCTTTAATATCTCCTAACAACATATCCTCCTTAGTAAATGTTATACTTGCTAATTTAGTTATTTTAACAAAGTGACATTTTTCGCATTTTTCAGGTTCTACTTGTACTTTGTTAACATGGAGTGTAAGCTTTAGCTACCAGCAATATTTTTGCTAAGACTTTTCTAATTTGAGGAGGCAGATGCAACAAATCATAAATAAAAAATTTTACTGGGATATAAGAAAGTTGTTCAATTATATCATAATCGACAGGCTCATTCATTTCAGGATATCTATTTCTTGATGAAGCAGGTATATTTGAATGGAATGCTGAAGAGGATATGTTGGGTTCATTATATTTTTTATGATAGTCTAAGTTAGACCTAGTTCCTCTTTCTGCTTCATGCACCTCCTTGCTATTGCTTGATTCAATCTCTTGTGTTTCTTCATCAGTTCGTTTTTTGCCTCTTACATCTTTTTGCTACTTTCTCCTTTTCTAATTCTCAGACCATGACCATATTTATTGAAAATTTTGATATTGTTTCATTTTCAGGATATGTATTTTGTTGAAGGAATTGCAGAAAATTTTTCTCTTCCTTTTGACAATAGGCTTCATCTATTATCAACCTAGTACTTGATGTAGGAAAAGAGATGAGACTTAGAGAATTCTTATCCTAATCGTATGAAGTGAATTCTATACTTGGGACTACTTTGCAACACGATGAAATTTGAGAAGATTGAATAACTAAATTTCTATCTTCAGTGTAATCATTTCCCAGCAAATAAGTTCCTGAAAAATTCTAGTTGACCTAATGACTCATCATTCCATCCTTCATTTTCTCGACTTTTAATGAGGATCTTACATTTCTATTTCAACAGAGGCCATCATATCATTTATCATTTCTAAATTTGCCTCACTTTCTCATAATATTAAATCTGTAAGATCTTCGTTGAAGTCTATAAAATTCTCATCAGATATTATATTATCACCAATAAAGAAATCTCTTCCTGCCATATAACATCTCATTCCTCTTCTATTTGATTTTCGAGATGAGAGGCTGATATACGATTACATGTTATAACATCCATACTTTCTATGTCTAAGCCGTCCACATCTTCTTCCACTATATTAGCCCAAGACTTGCCAAGTAATTTAGGTAGAACGAAATCTTTTAAGGTAAGAGGATGTTGAACTTTGCTTGATATTGATTGATTTTCTAGCTTCTCTATTACCTTTTTCCTCAAGCATTTCTTCTTAACTTTTAATGGTTTTTTCTTCGACTAACTTGAATTCAAATCTTCTTCTTTTAGCAAATCAGGAAGAACCAAAGAAAAGATCCATTATAGAGATTATGTGGCACTAAGTCTTTGATAGGAGCCTCCAAAGGTTCATACATGAACTCAATATCTGGGTCATTGCTACTTTAAAATGTGGTTGTAATTGGATTGAGCAATCCAAAACAAATGGAGACCAAATTTGTCATAACTTTCTTGTCTTCTACTTCCAAGGCGATTGCACTAACGTTGATTAGCTCCTGAACCTTATCTTTAGAAACATAACAATCCTTAAGAGTATGTCCGACTATTTTGTAATATGGGCAATACTTGGGATCATTAGTTTTGAACTCCTCTTCAAGACGCTTGCATGGTGATAATGTAATTTTTCCACCTTCCAAAAGGAGTCTCATAATATTCTCGAGTTGACTAACATCATATGTGTATGTCTTGGAGAGTCTCTTTTTAAGGGATATTGGTATTCTTCTTTCGGTGTTTTCTCATTCTCCTTCTATGGTATTTTCTTTCATTCTGAGATTATTTCTTGTTGCTACTTCTACTCCACGCTTGTCAGAGACTTGCATAATTAATGATTCCTTTTCAATTTCATTGAGTCAATCTTTCCGGCAGTAAATTTTTCTCTCTGGTGATCTTCTATCATGATTTCTACATTATAAGCGACTTCCATGAGCTCACTCATTGTCTTCACTTTAAATCTAAAATTTTTGGATCTAAGTTTGTTGCTCATGTTGTTTTTACATATCTCCACCAAAGTTTATTGAGAATGACCTTTAGAGAATCTAACAACAAGAACTCTCCATATTTTGATAAATTCTTTAGCAGATTCTCCAAATTTTTATCTAGTTCCTGCTAACTGAGCAGTCAAGATACTATCATTTTCATCAAAGAAATGTGCTAAAAATTTTCTGTACATATCATCCAACGAATTGATGGACCCTTTAGGCAACATTCAGTACCAATCAAATG
The DNA here is from genome assembly GCA_030490835.1 of Annona cherimola. Lineage (NCBI taxonomy): Eukaryota > Viridiplantae > Streptophyta > Magnoliopsida > Magnoliales > Annonaceae > Annona > Annona cherimola. The sequence continues at coordinate 53,139,512 of CM059976.1, forward strand.
CTGCATCTGCCAACGTGCTGACGAAAAGTCGTATACGAAGGGCATCACTGCTTGTTATACTGCTAGCTAAGGCATGAAAATGACAGATATGTCATCATGGAGAATCCTTCCCATCATAATTTTGTAAAGTAGGAAAATTGAATTTTGGAGGATACTCCACATAATCCATCCGTTATAGATATGGTTGAGAAATTCTGTTTTTTCCATATGAGCATCTTCTCTGGCTAGTCAAAGAAGTTGTTCGACCTCCTTTCATGACACTGGTGCTTCTTCAGCTTTTGTATTATCAGAAGAAGTTTCTTCCTTCTTTTGATTTAACAATAGCTGACTCTTTAATGCAGTGATATTTTGCTCCAAATATGCTATTTTCTTTTTAGTTTTCTCTTCTTAAGAAACTTCATCCTCTTTCTTCTCTTGAACTTGTGCCTCACTTTGTGACTCTCTGCATTTACCATATTTACTCCCAGTTTATCTTGATTTTCAAGAGTAATTTTTTTGTGGATTTTCAAGCTTGACCATCTCATCATATTCTGATGAAGTATCTGAAGGTTCGATTTGGGCAGAGCCGGTTCCATCATTGTTTGTCTTTATTAAACTTCGCCTCCATCTAGTGCATACTTTCCATTTTGGTGAAGCAAACCCTTCCGACGATATTTTCATTTTTCCTTTTTCTATAACATTCACACTCATAGGAAAATATTCATTTTCTTTTTGAAGCCATCTTTGAGATATCCACAAGTTAGGGTGATAGACTTGTCTTTGTTGATGTAGCCAAAATGATTTAGAGTTATGAGGATTTTCTTCTTCAACTTTCCATTTCTGCTTCTCTTCTTTGGTAAACCTTTGTTTAGGTGCCCCATTTGTAGGGAACTTTAGATTGGTATGTTGGTGTTGGTGTGCAATTTTGTCCAAAAGATGAGTTCCACCACTCACTTTGTAATTTGGTTGCAAATCAAGTGGCATTTTCTTCCATGTTAAGAAATGCGGGTAAAGGATCCCATCCTTGAATTTCACCAATCGTGGACCCCAACTTTTTATTTGATAATTTTGGTTGTCATGATTTGGGACTTCTTCCATAAAATCTTTCAAATGTTCAAATCTATTTTGAGACATGTCATTAGTGATTGGAGCATGACACCAGTCTCCATTTCTTTGCTTTGATTTGAGAAGTGAAACTGGTGAGAAAGACCCAAAATCAACATTTCTGCGGACGAAAGGCCTTTTTGATTATCTCCAAGCATATTGAGATACTTGAGAACTTTCTCTTATGCTAGGTTGAACCCTTTGTTTTTGAGGGATCAAATGAAGATTATGATTAACTTTGATGTGAAAGTTTTATTGACCACTCCATTATTGTACAATAAGCTTTTGTGAAAGATCTCTTTTTACAGCACATTTCATGTTACCCATCTATCCATCTCCATATGAGAAAGTGCGCGACATAGGTCGCAGTGAACTTTCTCGTATGGCATATGCGGTGTGAAACTGAAGTCTCAGTGAACCATCATGCATGATGGGATGAGTAGTATGATTGTGCTTTACTTCAACCTCTATTGGACCTGATATCCAGGCTTGGACTTTCTTGTTTCACAGGAAATCTTCGTATTTGCATTGGTTGAACTTCAAGACAAGCTTCGTAAGAGAAGACTCATGTTCATAGAGCTTTTGACTAGAGATGAAGAGTACAGGAAACCAAACACCATGTTTTTTCACAGATGGCACCAAAAATTTGTAGACAAGAAAAATTTGATGAGACTTACGATCCTACCCTTTCTAAATTCCTATAAAAAATTAAGAAGAAGAAAAGAAAATTTGGGGTCTCCCTTTTGTATTGCAATTTGGGAACTTGTACAGACTCAAATTAAATTGCTTACAAATAGAGTACAACAATTTGATGTACGACCTTCTCTCCAATCCGTGACAATTTCTTCAAAAATAAAGAAAATTTTTGGGATTTCTCCTACAGAGTATGGACTTAGCTTCAGCGTATATTTTTTACCTCCTTTTCTATTTCCAATCATCATCTTTTATAGTAGCTTCGGCATAATCACTTTAGTGGTAGCTTGAGATGTGGTTGAATTTACCATAACTCGTAGCTATGTGGTGGTAGCTTGAGATATGTTAGAAGTTGTCATAACTCCTAGCTCGTCGTAGTGGCTTGAGATGTGCTGGAAGTAGTCATAGCTCCTAGCTACGTGCTATATAACACGTTTCGTAGCAAGTAATATGACATGTATTGGATTTGGTCATATATAAACATTTTTATTATTTTAATAATCATCATGTGTGAATGTTTAAATATTTATTTATGTACATAATACAATATTTATTTATTTGCTCATTTTATATTGTGTATCACACTCGCCTTTTTTATTGTATTCAATGTCTTCTCTTAGTGTTAGCTAATTTCTCTTCTTGTAGAGCTATTGCTTCTGGAGCACTTAGGAGCTTTTCTGTGTGCCCCACAGGCCCTAAAAGAGGGTCTTGGACTTGTGACAACGTTGCTTAATGTACAGCTAGCTCCTCTTCCAACAGACATGTGAAGCTATTTTGAGGGACTAACTGATATAAACATGTATGATGCACTCCTCAGTGAGTCGTTGATCTTATACTTTGTGGATTTTGATCCTATGCACCTGGACGCACTTAACTTCAGTGCACTTGGGTACAAATACCCACTTTTTATATTTTTTTGAAACTATTTTCACACAACTGTTAATCTAGGTGTATTTAATACATGTATCAATTTTTACAATTTTTTGAGATTTTGAGATTTTTATTTTTCAAAATTAGTGGCATAATGTGACTAATTTTTAAAAATTCAAAAATATCTAAAATCTCCTAAATTAGTAAAAATTGATGCAAATGGTAAATACACCTAGATTAACAATTATATGAAAAAGTTTCAAAAAATATTTAAGAATTAGATATTTGCACACGCGTGCACCAAAGTTAAGTACACTCGGGTGCATAAGATCAGTTTCCATATTTTACACCCAACATTTCAGCTAGTTCATATTACTTGGACTCTATAGGTACTCTTCTTATGTTCCATAATGGTTTATGAGGCAAATTTATATCTTACAAGATCTCCCATAAGTCCATGGCTCACCCTTTCCCTATATTAGCTATGATACATAGTTTGTGTCCTTTAGTGGAACTATTGAACGGGAGTGGGCCGCTAGCTGTAGAGCTTTGGAGTTGGGTGCAATATAAACTATCATGGCAAAAGCAACCAATGATTACTGTAGCTAGATGGACCAAGTCGTGGCCGGTGGACATCTTGTTAGACTTACTATGGATGGGACCATAACAAGTTGTGTATATGTCTAATTAAAATGCTCGTTTTAATGTAAGTGTATGTGCCGATCAAATACTAAAGAGTGAGTAGAGTATCGTTCACATGAGGATTATGTTAAACCGAATAGCACCTTAAAATTGAATTGTCTTATGTGAATTAGCAACTTGAATAAAATTTGTGTTTAAAGAGATAAAATAAATTTAACTAAACTAAACCAAAATAGAGTGGTTGCAGGAAAGTTTGCCTTGAGATGAATAAGATAGGTGAAAGTATGAATTCATTGATTCATAGCTATGTTAGATTCGTTCCTTTTTAAGTTAATTGTGCAGAGATTACTAACCTAAGTTCATTTATATTTATATATGTCTTTCAAGGCGTACAAACCTAACCCTGTTTTAGTTATTTATTTCCTTGCATCTAAGTAAAACAAGGCTGATAACCACAAAATCTAATCAAGATTATATAGGGTTAATAGGTATATTCCTATCCATATTAACATCCAACACAAACGAGAGTTAAAAAACCTATATCTTATATATGGATCTCATTCAAATCCACTTTTCCGAACATGAATCTGAATATTCAATCAATCTATAAGATTGCAAAGCTTGTAAACACATTAAGCATGATATAAAGGGTAATCTCAAACAACATAAGCTACAAAAAAAATCATTTTCTCATTTAAGCACAAGGAAACTAAGTAACATTGTCTATAAGTTCAAATCCTACATATCTCCCACCAAGGAATATTCAACTCATAAATATAATATCAAATCCTTTCAACATCAGTTTACAATCATCTCAAGTAAGGAGAATAACAAAAATAAAGAGAGAGATGAGAAGAGGAGATGAAACTCAATAAATTTGCAAGAATCAGCTTGTTCTCCACTTGTTCTTCTCTCCTTGCTTCGAAGCTCTTAATTTTTCTCCCCCTTTCTCAGCAGTCACAACCCCTATAAGTTATATTTCTTAAAACCCTCAGAGATGTATTTTATACCCCTTTGCATTTGGAGCTTCACATGTGCGAAAAATTTTACACATCCACTTCATGGTCGCGGCCTTGGTGCTCCTGGACAACATTGATAGCTCAACTCTTAAGTCAGTGGAATGGTGGCCACAGACTCCAAACCCGTAGCCTTGACCTTAGGGAGGTTGGAGACAACATTGCTCTTTTGACAGCTTTCAGTAATTTCTCTCATTCCATCTTCTTTTTGGCTTGAAATTGAATGAGAATTTGCCCTTTTTTACCTACAATACGAGGTGATAACAAGTAAATGCATTTCTTAATGATCAAATAAAATTAAAACAATCAAAATAAGATGAATTTTAACTAGATGCAACCTAAAATGCATGAAAACCACACAAGATGCAAAAATTACACAAATGATAAAAACTAATGCAAAACCTATGAAAATTTATATATTTCTCTTAAACTAGCATTCCAAATAAGCACAAAATAAGCATTGATAAATTTATTTTTATAGAGTTATCAGACCATAACTACTACTGACTTGTTCATGAGAGCTCTAGCTAAAATTGAGAAAATTAAATATCATTGCATAAGCTTGTGGAATATGACATAATAGTAATTCTCTCATCATTGGAATGTAATGTGGCTTGAGTGGGTTGAATTGGTAGGAAGAACTAGAAATTTCCTCCCCGATGCCTATGGATGCTATTAATATTATGCACGCGGTTTGTGGCACTTATTCTAATATGTATTTTATGATGTACTATTCAGGATAAGTTGTTGAAATTTGACGGTTCTGTGCATGGGAATGATCATGGACATATTACATCACACAACTTTTGACAAAGTTGTACATGTGAATGAGTTACATGGTTATTTAGGGTTGTTAATGACTCTTGATTGGCACAAGTAAAGTTATTCATGATTCTTGGTTAACATAATGGGAGGATTATGTATGGCCCAGTAAAGATATGCGACTACATACATATTCTCTTGGGCTTGGGTGTTGGTTTCATACATTGTACATGGTCATTTAGTAATTGACATACTACATTTTGTCGTAATATGTGCATTATAGGTCTTATTTTTTTCTATTTTGTGCTAATTTATATATACTTATTAAGTCTATTTAAAATCACTTAATTTATTATTATGTTTTTAGATCACAAATCAAGCGAGGTGTTTAGAGATAAGGCCAGAGGAGAACATAACCCCACAGACTGAACTTAATAGATTAAGATTCATGTGCTTAGTTATTTTGGATCTTATGCTTCTGTTCTATACTAATGAATGTAGACACTTTCTTATTTTCACCCAACTATGATGAACATATTATAATTGTGTACTTTGAGTTTGTCTACAATTTATATAAACATATGCGATAATATTTTAGGTTGCCTTGTTGTGAATGATGAAATATGATGACTTTCTTATTATACGGATGTCTCTATGGTTTGAGCATGTAAATGTATGAATATAGAGTTAATTGTTATATATGAAGATGGAATTGCGATATTCATATATTATAGGTTCTATATTCCATACCCATTATAAGTTATGGGGAGATGTTGTCGAATTTTTCTTAGGTCATGTGACCCTGTTAACTAACCATTGGGATGTCTAGGCAATGAAGCATCACATTTTATAAATGCATGCAATTATTAGATGTGCTTATAATTTAGTTACATTTATGTAATAATAAAAATTTAATAGTAAGATGACCAAATAAACTACCCATTGAAAGAAATCTCCTAGCAATTCTATCTAGTCTGAGACATCTGATTATCAAACAACTAAATGTCAGTCATTTGAGTTGACTATTTCTTGATCATGCTTCCTACCTAATTGTGTATTTTGTGTTGAACTTATCTACTATTGAAACCATAATGCAAGCTTTTTGGACACCTCAATGCAAGACATCCGATGGTCGAGTAACATAATGTTAGTCGTCCGATTGTCAAACAACATACTATCAGATGATTCTCACACAATGCAATTAGCATTTCATAACAACAACTAATAATTGAAGTAAAAGATTCAATTAGTAGAAAAGCTCCAAATATATAGAAGCACATCATAATTTTCAAATTACCTCAAATATATTAAACATACATCCCTTAAGAACACACTTTATCCCATCATATAAGTTTAATATCCTTTCAATTCAACTTACAAGTTCAATATGAACTTAAACTAACACATAAATAGAAATAATGATGCACTTAAATAAGGTGTATCCTTTTATATTTGTTACACATATAATTAATAGTCATAGTATATGCTCTTTATAATTTCCCTTCAACTTAAAAAATAATAATCATTATATGGATAATCTTGTAAAATACATGTGTAAACAGCAATTAGTGAAAGATGTGAAGTTTGAATAATAAACAATTAATAAGTATGATATTAGGTTCTCATAAATATTTTAACTTGTACTACATTCATTCCCGGTCGATTATTGCAACTAAGAATAATTCTTCTTGTCATAATCATTCATAACTTTGTTACATTCACCATACATCTTGTCTCTTCTCAACATAGGTTTCTCCAATGATGATTCATATCTTAATGATGTTCGTTCTTTCATTTATGAAGTACTTAGATCATTTGGTAGGTGCTCATCAACCATATATCTTTTATACCAACTTATGAACTTACTCATAAAGTTAGAGGCCAAGAAGTTGTATCCAATCTCCCTTTCTTGGTTCATTTCTTTCATGTTAGTTGTGTGAATTCCTAGATGCTTCAACCTTAATGTAATGTTAACAATCCCTTTTAATGTGCTTTTTTATGCGTTAATAATATGCATCCCAAAGTGCAAAATATATGACCACTTTTGTGATAGACAATGTCGAAATAACAATGATGAATTTAATGAATTTGTAATGTTAAGGATTTCAACTATGTGCACACTATCTTTCAACCTCTTCATCCACTGCTGAAGTATGTGTGCTTGAAGCATGTAATGCACATTTCTAAACGAAAATATTACTAGAAGATGATAGCGGACAAACCCAACAAATTCAAATTTTTTGCATGGACACTTACATAATCATGAGCATTGTCTCATACAAATGTTTGATATCTTTTTGTATCAAAAATCCACTAAATATGATGGTGTATTTATCGATGTGATCATTAGTTTGTAAGTAGACAACATCATAGTACCTGTCATCCTCAAGTTCCACTTGGAAGACATTGAACATCTTCTTAGTGTACAACTTGGTCATCTGATCCTTTATAACTACTTTCATTTTTAAAATGCGTTAACAATTTGCAATCTTTCCATCTAAGGTCACCAAATGTCTACTTTTATAACATCTATCGTAGGAAATTGTAAAATCTAACAAGTTATACTACTGTGAACAAAATGATTAAAGAACAATTCAAACTCTAAGAATGACATGTGGTTATCATTCTAGCTAAAAAATAGCTTTTTTGATGTAGAACCACATATATTGAATATCATACCATGATTGCAACCATACTTCTAACGCATATTCTAATGATGTTAAATGTCATGCTTCTTCAAATTCATTAACCTCTTTAATTTTCTTAACACACTTATGTCAAATATCCTTAAATTATGAATACCTTTGGTAAAGATTCTCCAATTTTGATACAAGTTTTTTCGTGGTGTTCCATGTATATAACACATGTTTTGTATTAGGAAAGATTTCAGCAATGCCTTTTATCACAATCGAGTCTTGGTTTGTGAAGATTGCCTTTGGAGGAACTCTCTCATTGCCTTCAACTAAGCATTGAAAAATCATTTAAAGTCCTCATATGTCTCTCCAAATACTAACTTGTGGCTCCTAGTAAAATAGTCTACCTGTAGAGATTGAATCCAACACTTACTCTATGTAACTCCATATTATTCGTCTCTAGACTGCCAATAACGAAAGAAATGATCCTTGAAATAGGCAATGAATCTATGTTTAGAGCTTAGAAATATAAATATTTCAATCACATCAAGGATATGCTAAATGAAGAATTTATGAATAACACAACTTAACACATTACAATATACTAACTATCGTAATAGCTTAAGAATTGGTATCCCAAAAGTTCATTATTTGAAGGCCTAAACTAGGTTGTGTTCTATCTTATAATAATATATTAATAATTGAAAATTAGTATTCTAAAGATTTATTATATGAAGGAAAACATTGGGTTGTATTATGTCCTACAACAACATACTAACAAATAAAAATTTATTACTAGACATCTTACATTGGATTGGCTGTTGTATTCTAGTAAGAAAAACTACAATTGCACTTTAGGACCAACCCACCACAGATCTCTTTCATGCATTCGACAAATCTAGGTACTGAACCAAGTTTATTCCATTTTTATCTTTTTTTAAAAAAAATGGCAAGATGAAAATCAATAAATAAATAAAAGTCAAAGTTTTTCAAGCCTAAAGTACGTTAATAAATCACTAATAGAAGACTGTTTCACGGCTTCAAAAAATTAATCTCATGTTCTAACATTCAACTCTAAGTAGTCTTCTATATTAATGTTAAGTCATCTTAGTCAAAGTCGTCTTCCGTACTGACATATGATGTTCAAGCATCCTACTTTATGTCATCTTCGATATTAATATGTGATATTCAGACATCTTACTCTAGGTCATCTTCTATCCTAGTATGTGAACTTCATATACAAACTATGTAAATACAACTCTCAAAAAATTCTAGCTTTAGGTAAGAACAAACAAAAATTCCAATTTTTTAGTAAAAATTGAGCTAGCCGGGAAAGGAGGAAAATGAGTATAAAAAATCCAAACATAAACCTAAAATAGACATCAAAGGCAAAATCACTCCCAATAAAATTCTATTCAAAATGAAAACATGTATATCTAATAAAAAGAAGAGAGAGGATTTGTTATTGGAAATAGATAGAACAATAGTAGCTATTTCGAAAGAAAAATACGGAGAGGTGAGGGCACACATTTCATCAAGAAGAAGAGAGGAAATGAGGACAACTCTAGTAACAGCGTGAAAAGAGGAAGATGGAGGTGGGAGGCTGTACATCGATCAATGGAAGATGGCGAAAGTTGTGCAAATCGACTGAAAAGAGGGATCTGAAAAGGGAAGAGCACCACGGAGGGCAAAAAGATAAACCTAGGGGAGAGAGAGAGGGCAGGAAATCGAGCATTTGGGATGGAAAAAAGAGGGAAATTCAATTTTGATTTTATTAAATAGTTTGGGTCCAAAATCCCTAACCAGAAGCTTGTACCACCTCATTTGTGTGATGCATATCTGAAAATCTGCCAACCTAGATGGACAGCTATATAAAGGGTTCCCTGTTTCAAATTCAATGCAACCAAATCACATTGAAGCACACCTGTTTAAGCTAAAATTGTTTAAATGTGTTTTTAGGAAATAATAAAATAAAATTTTTACACCCAAAATTTCTTTGTGCACCCTATTTTTAATCATTTTCTTCAATCTTTTTACACAATTATCCTACTTAGCAATTATTTATATACATTTTCATACAACTATCCTATCTTGTTAATTTTATTTTCTTTACTTCTCATCATTACCTCTATCATATTATACCACTCTCTCTCATTTCCACCCGTAATATATATGGAAATATTTTTGAAACAACTAAAGTTTAATATTATTTGAAATTATAAATAATAAAAGTACTAATATTATTTGATGGTATTTTTATGATATAATTTTAATATTAAAATATTTAAAAAATTTACCTATAATTTTAATAAACTATTACTATTGGTTAACTTTTACTATTATTTTACTAATTTAGTCTCTATAATTCATTAAAATAATGATAGTTGTAAATTTTTGTCACAGATGTTTAGTTATATTGATAATTTTTCTAAAAGCATACATATTTTTAATTATGGAGACTGTTCTAAAAGTCGTTATAATAGATGATCAAGCCCTTTTTATGTAACTAGGTTACATAAAACCGGTTTCATGTAACTCCTTCAAATTATATATTTTTTTATGCTTAATGAAAAATTCAATCCATTTATTATATTTAACATCATTTATTTATCTAGAAGACCTAGTTTTATCCAAATCAAATTGCGCATAAGCCACATTTGCTCAAAATAGGTACATGTACATGTAAATTAGAAAAAAATGGTTAGATCAATTTATATATATTACAATGTAATAATACTTTATACAATCATTTTTCATACAGAAATGATATTTTAGATGGTTTAGATCTTGAAAATACAACTTTAAAAATGATATTTAACAGTAAACTATTTTATTATATTGATTTTACGCACTTGTAGATGAGGGCAATGAACGATAATATTAGACAAGTGAAAGGGTTTTCAAGATACTATAAATAGTAATAAATACAATAGATAAAGTAGATTTTTATAAACCATCAAAAATATTCAAAATATAAAAGATAAGTTGCAAATACACCAGTATAGTTTGTTCAAAATTACAAATATACCAACATAGTTTCAGAAATTGCAAATTATCCTTGTATAGTTTGACCATCTTTATAAATATATACACTCTATTATGTCGTCGTTACTGCACTATCATGATGCGAGTATATTTGTAAATATTTAGAAACTACGTGGGTATATTCGTAATTTTGAAAATACGTGGATATATTTGTAAAAACAAAATATACCCACTTAATTTTTGAAATTACAAATATATCCACAGTTTGCAAAACTTTACAAATATACCACACTATGATGGTTTAGTAACAATGTCACAACGACGTAAACATAGTTCTAATTATTGTCAATAATTTGTAATTTCCAAAATTATGTGCGTATATTTGCAATTGTGGCCAAACTAATTAGGTGTATTTATAAATTACCAAAATGTCAAAGGTTACATAGAAGAGGGGTTTTATAAAAGCATTCCTTATGCATGACATTTACAGTAACAAGTTTAACATGTCGTCGTCGTCGTCATCATCGTCATAAGTCATTTCCCACTTAAGTGGGGTCGGCTACATGGATTTTGTTACATCATTCTTGGCAATTTAAGACTAAACTTTTTATAATTTGTAATATTTTTAAATCTTGTTTAATTACTTCCATCCATATTTTTTGGGTCTTCCTCTCATTTTCCTACCACCTTCTACTTGGATAGACTCTGTTTTTCTAACTGGTGCTACTTTAGGCCTCCTTTTAACATTACCAAACCATCTTAATATATTTTCTCACATTTTATCACAAATTGGTCTCACTTTTAAGTTTTCCGGAATTATTTCATTCTTAATTTTATCTTTTCTTGTTTTACCACTTATCCACCTTAACATTCTCATTTTCGCTACGCTCATTTTTTATATATATTGTTCTTTAACTACCTAATATTCTGCCCCCTAAAGCATAGCAGGTCCAATTGCAGTCTTATAAAAATTTTCTTTTAGTTTGATTGGAACTCGACGGTCACATAAAATTTCTGACGCACTTCTCCATTTCTTCCATCCTGCTTAAATTCTATAAATTATATCTTTCTCAATTTCCTCGTTCTCTTGAACTATTGATCATAAGTACCGAAAGTGATTAGTTCTTATTACTACTTGATCTGAAATCTTAATCGGTTCCTCATTAGGGTTCTCGCTATTATTAAAATTGCATTTTGTATATTCAGTTTTAGTGCAACTAATTCTAAAACCATTAGATTCTAAAGCATCTACCCACCTATTCTATTTTAAATTTAGTCATTCTTTAGTTTCATCTATTAGAACAATGTCATCTGCAAATAACATACACCAAGGTACTTCTTCTTGGAGATGTCTGGTAATTTCATCTATTACTAAGGTAAAAAGGTAAGGACTTAAGGCTGAGCCTTGATGTAGACCTATTTTAACGAAGAAGACACTAGTATCTCCACTAATGGTCCTCACATTCGTAATAGCCCCCTCATACATATCTTTAATAATATCAATGTATCTATTATTAATTTCTTTTTTTCTCATCACCTATCATATTAACTTTCTTGGTACTCAATTATAAGTTTTTTCTAAATCAATAAAAATCATGTATAAGTTCTTTTTCTTCTCCCTATACTTTTCAAATAGTTGTCTATCCTGGCATAAAACCAAATTGATTTTCAGATACATTACTTTTCCGTCTTAGTCTATGTTCAATTACTCTTTTCCATAATTTCATAGTATGACTCATTAATTTTATTCAATGATAATTTGCACAATTTTGAATATCTCCCTTATTTTTATAGATTAGAACTATAATGTTTTTCCTCCATTCACTTGGCATTAATTTTGTTTTTATAATCTTATTCAAAAAAATTTGTTAACCATGTTGCACCTATATCTCTCATGCACTTCCATACCTCAATTGGTACATTATCTGGGCCTAAGGCTTTTCCTGTTTTCATTTTCCTTAGAGCTTCCTTTACTTCAATATTTAAATTTTTGGGAAATAACTGATATTCCTATTTTCTTCTCTATTTAAACTAACATCTAATGTTAAATATTCGTGTGAGGTATCATTTAGTAAACTATAAAAATAAGTTTTTCATCTTTCTTTAATATCATCATCTTTGACTAGAACTCTTTTGTCCTCACTTTTAATACATCTAACATGTGTTAAATCTTTGCCCTTATTTTCTCTTAATTTAGCCAACTTAAAAATATCTTTTTCACCTTGTCTAGTTTCTAATCTGTCATATAAGTACTCATAAGCTTTGTGTTTAGCATTGCTAATAATTTTTTTTAGTAGTTTTTTTTATAATTTGTATTGTTGTAAGTTTGTATCATTTTTATTTCTCTATCATGTTTTAAACTTTTCTTGTTTAGCATTTATAGCTTTTTGAACATCTTCATTCCACCACCAAGTTTCTCTATGTGAGGATCTACGATTTTTATATATACCTACAATACTTTGTCCTACTTCTTTTATGTTAGTTGTTATTTTATCCCATATTGAATCTACTTCATCTTCTTGTGTGTCCTATTTTCCTTCTTCAATCATTCTTTTACTAAAAAAATTCTATGTTGTTTCTCTTTAAATTCCACCATTTAATTTTTAGAATAATATTGCTTTTAGTTTTTGTTGACTCTTTTTGTGTATATATATCCATCACTAATAATCTATGCTACATAGCTAAGCTCTCACCTGGGATAACCTTACAATTAATACAAAGGGATCTATCCAATTTTCTAATAAGGAAGAAATCTATTTGGCTAGAATTGGTCCCACTCTTGAAAGTTATCAAGTGTTCATCTCGTTTTTGAAATAAGGTATTTGCTATAACTAAATCATATGCTATAGCAAAGTCTAAAATTATATTCCCTATTTCATTCATTATTCCAAAGCCGAAACCTCCATGACTTCTCTCATATCCTACATTCTCCTTTCCTACATGTCCATTTAAATCTCCACCTATCACAATCTTTTCTTGCTTAGATGTTCTTTGCATAACACTATCTAAGTCATCCCAAAATTATTTCTTGATTCTACCATCTAATCCTACTTGTGGTGCATAGGTACTAATCATATTTAAAACCTCTACACTTAATACAAGTTTTATTTGAATAATTCTATTATTTACTCTATTGACATCTACAACTTTATTTATGAATTTGTTATCTACTATTATCCCTACACCATTTCTATTACAATCCTTTCCTACATACCATATTTGAATCCATCACACGTCATTGATAATATTTTTATATTGAAAATTTTTAACTGTTATTAACAAAACCATCACAATATGTCATTAATGGCATAATACCACTTTTTTCTTTTGATTTTTAGGATATACCATGCGGCAAAACGAAGCTAAGGCGTATCATTTTTACCCAACCTCAAGTCTTTAGTGAAATTCTCTTTTTATAATTTTTAGGAGCCTAAGCTAAGCATGAACAAAATCTTTTTTTTCATATAAATCTTTGTTTATTATCTTTAGTTCTTTATGGTGTTGGAATTCCTAAACTTCATATTTTAATACTTATATTTTTCTTACGTGTTATTCTTCTTCTTCTTCTATTTTCTTGGATATAAGATGTGTTGTTGTTGATTACTGGTAATTTATACTATTCTATTTTGCAGGATATGAAATACATTGGTTTTATGGTTATTGTAAATATTGAAAGAGTATTTTTACTATTTAGAGTTGGTACCAAACTGACTCGGCTATCTACGGTAGGATATGGTTGACTAAGGCTTCGTTTGGACACTCATCATTCCCACCTAACATGCCTAAGTGTGAGTTGTTTATAGAAAGCTTATTAATTTTTCTTACAATAAATGTGAAAAATTCACTTTTTCCTTAAAATTTAATCGTGCAATGCGTGAACTAGTTGTTGGATACAAGATAAGTTGTTTTTGTAGTTATTAAATATTTTTTTATAATTTGAAAAATTATGTAGAGTTGGCACCAAAACTCACTCAGCTATCTATGGTACGATATCGTTGACTAAGGCTTTGTTTAGACACTCATCATTCTCACCTATCATGCCTAAGTGTAGGTTATTTATAGAAAACTTATAAAATTTTCTTACAACAAATGTGAAATTTCCATTATTTTCCTTTTTAATCGCGCAACGTGTACTAGTGTATTCAAATTGAGTAAATATTTCTCATTGAGATAGTGCCCTTGTGGTACTCACAATTGATTTCAATGAAATTGATGTAGGTTAAGTCCTGCCTAGTGTAGGCGGTGAAAGGTGAATAACTTTTACATGTTCCTCTATAGTGATGAGAGTTTTACAGATTTCCTCTCTAATGTGAGATTCTCTGTAAAAAATTTCTTCCATGGTATGAAGACATTAAATGTCCGTAATATTAGGCTATCAATAGAATGAATATTAATAAAAAATAGGGTAAATTTCATATATACCCATATAGTTTCATCGATATTGCGGATATGCCCACGTAGTTTCACAAATTGCATATTACTCCTACATAGTTTCACCGAAATTGCGTATTACTCTCACGCCGTTAATCGCCATTAATATCTGTCGTTCATCTTCATGGGAGTGATATGCAATTTTGTGAAGCTATGAATGAGGACATTTTCGTCATTTTTCAAAAATATAACGGCGGATATTAACGGCAGTTAACGGCGTGGGGGTAATACGTAATTTCGGTGAAACTATGTGGGGGTAATATGCAATTTGTGAAACTAAGTAGGTATATCTGCAATACCAATAAAACTATGTGGGTATATATGAAATTTAGCCTAAAAAATAGAGTAAGTATTTATTTGTCCAGTAAGAAAGCATTATCGCGTCATCCATCATCACGGTTTCTACTTTCTACTTCCTAGCCATAGCAAAAACGATTATATAATCATTCCCACGTGGGGAAGTGGGACAACGCAAGTTGATAAAATCATACTCGTGCGAGTAGACTCACTCTCCTTGTTTCCCCACAGCTTCGAAAACGATATTACAGCCGTCGGCCGTCGTGACTTGCGCGCTCCTCCACTTCGCCTCGTATTTATTAATTTTCTGACTCTTGTTGCCTGCTGCTGTTGCTTTCCTTCCATATTCCTTCCCTTCCTTTCACCTCTCTCTTCCATTCCAATTCCAAACCAACCCCACGCAGAAATAATCCAAAAAGGAAATCTTTTTCTTTTTTGGTGCGTGTCACTACAATGCCACTGATTCCTCAAACCCAACAAAGAAAAATCCCAAGTTTTTGATTCCCAGCCCAAGAATTCAATCCAATTCTCCCAAATGGAAAGAACCAACAAGCTCAAACTCATTCTCATCTCCATTTCGGCCTTCCTGTTTCTGATTCTGCTGTTGCTTCTGTGCATTTTCTATAGAAAACGGCGGCCGGACGAGGAATCCCAGAAATCTCAGGAGTTGAAGCTAGAGAGAGAATTCGATGCCTCGGACTTGATTGGATTCCCGGGCGGGGAGGACCTTACCGTCTGCGACATACTCGATGCGCCCGGAGAAGTAGTGGGGAAATCGGGATACGGGACTCTGTATAAGGCGAGGTTGCAGAGGCGGGGCTCTGTTGTCGTGCTGCGGTTTCTCCGGCCGGCGTGTGCCGGGAGAGCTGAGGACGTGATTCCTGCAATTCGAATGATGGGGTTGATCCGGCACGCGAATTTGGTGCCCCTGCAGGCGTTTTACTCTGGGCCGAGGGGAGAGAAGCTGCTTGTCCATCCCTTCTTCCGCTGCGGCACTCTCTGGCAGTTCTTACATGGTAATTTCTTGCTCATACTCTCCTTTGGAAATGAAAAGGATCAGTGGAAATTAGGCAATGATGGCTGATTTTTGAAATTGGAAGGAATTGGAAGTTCGCATGGGACGAAGAAGAAGAAATAAGCTAAACAGTCAACTAATAAGCCACCCACAATTGTAAATTTAGAGGACTGGCGGGAGATTAAAACTTCTGATCGCTCCTATTAGATATGTTAGATCTTAGGTATAGCTCACATCAACTTACCCAGTGAGATTTAGCTGTCTTTGCATTCCCCTTAGACATGGACATGGGATTGGAATTCAGGCTATATCTTCTTCTTTTTTCCCCTTTTTTTTTTTTTTTTTTTTTTTTGAGGATTTTGTTTTCCCTCTTGTTTTGCCCTTTTGTCTTATCCTATGGCAGAAAAACATCTTTGTGGGTATTTTGGCATTTAATCTATAAAACGGTAGTTTTGTTTTGTTAAATGGCCATAAGCTGAAAGTTGTTAGTACCAGATCACGCCAATGGCTATTATGTCTTTTTGTTCAAACCATTGCTGGTTTATTCATACAGTCATGTCTTTTATTTTCTTTGATATGGTCCTTACAAATGGCGAACACCCAATTGGCTGTTATCGCTACTATCTGCAATTAAGTGTGGTGTCTGATCATGATTAGTTTCCTGCCGAATTGTCTCAACGTTCTGTTTTCTTGCTTTGAAAGACAATGTTCTGTTTTCTTGTAGAACAGAAATGCACCTGTTTATCGGTCATCTATTTTGGATGGTTTAAGCGTGTGGACACATCAAACTAATCATAATAATCATGCTTTTAGATCAGAATAAAAAAGATTTCAAAATCATTTGGGCAGTTATAGAATGATCCTTTTCAATATCATTAGGTCAATTGTACAATGAAGTGACACTATTAAGGGTATCCTTCAGTAGTAATTCTTCATTTCAAATTTAGGGTTTGTTGGCTTAGCTTCCGCTGGAAGCAAAAATCATTGATTTTTTTGGTTTTACATAGTTAACAAAAGAAAACCTTAGACACGAGAAAAGTCCATTTAGACTCTAACGACATGACCAAACATGCCTTGAAAATCATACTTTGAATTATGAGATAGGGTTATTTTAGCATCCTAGAGTAGCCTAAGAGAAGTTGCGAGCTCTATTTTTATATTTTTTTTCTTCATTGTATTTTGTTTCCCTTTCATCTGAAGCATAGAATTGTGTTATTTTCAATGACAGATGGAAGCAGTGAATCATCTAAATGGCCTGTGATTTTCAAGATTTCCCTAGGTATTTCTAGAGGACTGGACCATCTGCATAATGGATTGCAGAAACCCATCATTCATGGAAACCTCAAATCCAAAAATGTATTGCTTGATTCCTCCGCGGAGCCATACTTGTCAGATTTTGGCATACATCTCCTTCTGGAGTCTAGCCCAGCCCAAGAAATACTAGATGCCTCCGCAGAACAAGGATACAAAGCTCCCGAACTAGAAAAAATGAAGGACGTATCCAAGGAAAGTGACATCTACAGCTTTGGAGTTATTCTGCTAGAAATTCTCACAGGAAGAAAACCCCTTTGTGGAAATTCAGTCGACGTTTGTCTTCCAACCTCCATGACAAATGCAATTCTCGGTCATAAGATCTTTGAAGTATTCAGGCCTGAGCTTCTCAACCAAAATAGCCATCAAAATTCAATTACTGAAGAAGGTTTGCTAATGTTTTTAAAATTAGCAATGGATTGTTGTTCTCCTTCACCTTCTCTAAGACCAGATGCTAAGCAAATTGTCAAAAATCTGGAAGAACTCGGACAATAGAACTGTGCAATTAACTGAAAGATATGACTGCTTGTCGACGAACTAGTAGAGGCAATTCTTTTTCTTCTTTTTTTTTTTTTTCGGGGTAGAAAATGATATCTAGGTGGGCTCCATTATCCAAGGCAGAAATAACCGCGACTGCCAGCAATGGGTTTCTCATTTTTCAACTTTTGCCCCTCTTCTCGGGAAAGCAAGGAACACAACCAGGGTAACAACCTCAAGAAGTTGGTCAAATGAGTTCTTCTCTAACTATGGATCCTACTTGTTAGGAAACATGATTACTGTTGATACGGATCACAGTGAAAACACACATAAAATAAAATTGGATCAAAGAAACAACTGTAAGACCAAACACAAGAAGACATCAAGATTTACGTGGAAAATCTTTTATCACGAAGGGAAAAAACACGGGAGAGAAATAACAATCTACTATAATGAATTGGCTACAGATATATAAATAAGAATACATCACATATATGCTCTGGATACCTCAAACACACATTAAACTAAAAGACCCTGATTACCCTCTCTCTTACAACCAACGAAAAACCTTTAATATTTCACTGAATCTCTAACTGATAAACTTATAAATAGGACTCTAATGGGTACTTGGGTAATACCATATATAATCCTAGTCTTACACAACTAAAATACGCAGGATACATTATTCCAAACTCTGCAGAATACAAGACACGCATAACACTAGTAATGATTTTGGGTTGTGGTTGACACTTTCTAACAAACTAGGAAATGGTCTTGGAATTTCGTTATATCCATCTGGTAATTAGTCAAACGACTTAAGCTTGATCATGCGATAGAAACGTCTTTGATTTGGGCTGCTAAGAATCTGATACCTTGGCAATGGACTAGTATTATTCGGCAAACATTTGGATACATGGAGAATTTATCCAAATGTGTGAAGCCTCTTGTGGGTATTTTGGAAAGCTTAGGCTTTAAGGAATGTATTCAAATTCTTACCTTTCATCTTGTACTATATCAATTCTAGGATCAAGACACCAAGTCAGAGTTGACATTAAAATGCCGAGGCTTCAACCACCATTTTAAAGTATTTTGGTAGATCGAAACATTATATTCTATCTCATATCGGAATAATCAACTCACATCCCGTGCCACGGATTAGACCCGCCCAGATTATAACAAAAAAAGAAAAAAACGAGATTTTTCATTTCACAAGCTAAGCTGTGCAAAACAAGAAGAAAACTACCCTGACTAAAAAGGTTGGCCTATGTTTCAATTCATGAAGATGTAAAACCCTATTTTTTAAAATATTTTTTTGAAAATTATTTTATATAACTTTTAACCTAGGTGTATTTAACTTATGTATTAAGTTTACTATTTTTGGAGATATATAAATATATTTTTTGATTTATTAATGACTAAAATATCCGTGTCTTAAAAAAATTTAAAAATATATTTATACATTTCCAAAAATGGTAAAATTTGATACATAAGTTAAATACACATAGATTAACAGTTATGTAAAAAGATTTTCAAAAAAAATATTTTAAAAAATGAGTTTTTACACTTGATGCACTGAAACATTACTCCAAAAGGCTGGTCTGCGGTGGATTAGGCTGGAACTTGGAAAGACTACCTCTCTATAACTAAGAGGCTGGGTAGGTATTAAATTTCCTTAGGTGTTAGCCAACTAATACCGCAATGGAGAACTACTGGAACTTGAAAAGAGTTAAGACAATGGGCCACA